>OZ026519.1:71602536-72949018 GCA_964019695.1 Loripinus fragilis | reverse complement strand
CCTCCCTCCCAGCATACCATCCCCACTTACCCTCCTCCCTAAAACCCCTTCTTACCCTCCCTCCCTGCCACTCCCCCATACCCTCCCCACTTACCCTGACTACCACCCTCCCACACTTTTCCTCCCTCCCTCCCTCCCTCCCTACCATCCCACCCCATCCCCCACCTACCCTCCCTCCCTCCCTATCACCCTCCCCCACTTACTCTCCCTCCCCCACTTACCCTCCCTCCCTCCCCTCTTACCCTCCCTCCCTCCCCCTCTTACCCTCCCTCCCTACCACCCTCCCCCACTTACCCTCCCCACCACCCTCCCCCTCCCTCCCTCCCTCCCTACCACCCTCTCCCCACTTACCCTCCCTACCACCCTCTCACCACTTACCCTCCCTCCCTACCACCCTCTCCCCACCCCACCCTCCCCACTTACCCTCCCCCTCCCACATACCCTCCCTACCACTCTCCCCCACTTACCCTCCCTCCCTACCACCCTCCCCCACTTACCCTCCCTCCCTACCACCCTCCCCCACTTACACTCCCTCTCTCCCTACCACCCTCCCCCACTTACCCTCCCACCCTCCCCCCACTTACCCTCCCTCCCCCCCTACCACCCTCCCCCACTTACCCTCCCTCCCTCCCTACCACCCTCCCCCACTTACCCTCCCCCACTTACCCTCCCTCCCTCCCTACCACCCTCCCCCACTTACCCTCCCTCCCTCCCTACCACCCTCCCCCACTTACCCTCCCTCCCTCCCTACCACCCTCCCCCACTTACCCTCCCTCCCTACCACCCTCCCCCACTTACCCTCCCTCCCTCCCTACCACCCTCCCCCACTTACCCTCCCTCCCTCCCTACCACCCTCCCCCATTTACCCTCCCTCCCACCATACCTACCCCACTTACCCTCCCTCCCTACCACCCCTTCTTACCCTCCCTCCCTACCACCCCACCCCATCCCCCACCTACCCTCCCTCCCTCCCTACCACCCTCCCCCACTTACCCTCCCTCCCTCCCTATCACCCTCCCCCACTTACCCTCCCTCACCTACCCTCCCTAAGTGAAGAGAGGGTAGTGAGAGAAGAGAGAGAAGTGAGAGAAGAGTGAAGGGAGAGGAGAGAGAAGTGAGAGGAGTAGGGGAGAGGGAGGGAAGAGAGGAGAAATAGAGAATGTAGAGAAGTAAGAGAAGAGAGAAGTGAATTGAGAAGGGACAGAAGATAGTGGAGAGGAAAAATAATTCTGAGAAGAGATGAGAATGATAGAGAGAAGTGCCAGAAGGAGAAGAAAGGGAGAGAAGGAAGAGTAGAGAGAAGACAGAAAAAACAGTGAAGGAGCAAATAGGAGAGAAAAAAAGAGATGGGGAAAAAGTGGAGAGAAGAGAGAAGGGGGAAGAAAAGAGAGGAGAGAACGGGAGGTGTGAGAAGAGTGAGGAGAGAGAATGTAGAAAACGGAAGGGAGTGAATAAGAAAAAGAGATCGGGAGGAGAGAGAAGAAAAGAGAAAGGCAATTAAAGAATAGAGAGAAGGAAGAGTGGAGAGAAGAGGGAGTGTAAAGGGGAAGATAGGAAGGAGAGGAGAGAGAATATGGAGGAGAGGTGGGAGAGGAGAGACAACGTATAGACAAAGAAAAGAGAAGGGAGGGGATTAAGATAGAGAATAGAGAGAGATGGGATAAGCTAGATAGGAGAGGAGAGAGAAATAATAACGAGAGAAAAGAGAAAGGAAAGGAGAGAAATGGGATGAGAGACAGAAGTGGGTTTAAGAGAAGGGAGAGCAGGGAGAGAGGGAAGATAAAATAGAAGAGAAAAGGGGAGGAGAATGAAAATGAAATATAGTATTGGAGGAGAGAGAATGCGGAGGAGAATAGGGAAAGGAGATGGAAGGGCAGGTGAGAGAAGGTAGAGAAGATAGAAGGGAGAGTAGAGAGAAGAAAGAAGGGGATTAGAGAGAAGGGAGAATAGCGAAAAGAAAAAAGAGAGAGAAGAGAGGAGAGATAGGAGATGAGAGAATGGGAGATGTGAGAAGAGAGAAGAAAGACTAGACAGAAGGGATAGGAGAAAAGAGAGAAGAGGAGAGAGTGAGGGAAAAAGAGAAAGGAGAGGAGAGAATGGGAGGTGTGAGAAGAGAGAGAATGTTGGGAATGGATGGGAGTGAAGGGAGAAGATAGATGGGGAGGAGAGAGAAGAAGAAAGGAAATGAGAGAGTTGATAGAAGAAAGAGTGGAGATAGAGAGAATGGAGAGAAGAGAGAAGAGGGGAGAGGGAAGAGAGATTGGAGATCAGAGAAGCCAGAGGAGAGAGAATAAAAGAGAAGAGAAAAGCGGAGTAGACAGAAGGGAGAGGAGAGAGAATAAAGAGAGGAAAAAGGAGGGAGAGTTAGGGAGGAGACTGGAGGGAGAGTAGAAAAGGGAAATAATATAGAAGAAATAGAGGATGGAGAAGAGAGGAGAGAATGAAGAGAGGAGAAGATAACGTAAAGCAGGAAAGGAAGAGCAGAGAGATGGAAGAGCAGAGAAAAGGGAGAGCAGATAGAAGGCAAAGAGGAGAAGAGAGAAGGAAGAGAAGAAGGGGATGATAGAGAAATGAGAAAAAGAATGGAGAGGGAAAGAAGAGATGAGAAAAGGTGGAGAGAGAATGGACGACAGAAAAGGTAAATGATACAGAAGAGAGGGGGAGAAGAGAAGATAAGAGAGAGAATAGAAAGGGAAGAGGAGTTAGAATGGAGCGGAGAAAAGGGAGAGGAGAAAAATGGAGCAGCAGTGATGGGAGAGCAGAAAAAAGGAAAGCAGGGATAATGGGGGAAAGATAGAGGAGAGAATGAGGAGGAGAAAGAATCAAAGGAGAGAGAAGGGAGAGGATAGAGAATCGAAAGGGGAGAAAAAGGAGAGGACAGAGAAGAGAGGAGAGGGAATGAAGAGGAAAGAGAAGATAGAAGGGAGAGGGATGGGGATAGAAGGGAGGTAACAGACAGGATGGAAATGGGAGAGGAAAGTGGAGGGAGAAAGAAGGGAAGAGGAAATAGAAGAAACAGAAGGGGAGAGCAGAGAGATGGGAGAGTAGAGAAAATTGAAAGCAAATATAAGTGAGAATAGGGAGAAAAGAGAGGAGGGATAAGAGTGAAAGGAAAAAGGGAGATGATAGAGAATTAGAGGAGAGATAAGGGAGAGTAGTAAAGGGAAAGGGTATAGAAGGGAGGGCAGGGAGAAGGGAGGAGAGAAGGAGAAGATGAGAGAGAAGGGAGCGAAGAGAAGGCGAGCAGAAAATGGAGAGCAGATAGAAGGGAGAGCAGAGAGAAAGGAGGGAGAAATGAGAGGAGAGTGAATGGAGGAGAGAGAAGGGATAGGAGAGGAGATGGGCAGAGGGAAGAGAGATGAGATAGAGAATGTAGAGAAGGAAGAGGAGAGGAGTGAATGGAGAGGGGAAAGAAGATAGAGTATATGAGAGATAATTCAGAGAAGAGAGGAGAAATGATAGAAAGAAGAGAATGAAGAGTAGAGAGAAGACAGAAAAGCAAAGGGAAGAAAAGAGCGGTGTGAGAAAAAGAGATAAAAATTAGTGGAGAGAGAGAGAGAGAGAGAATTGAGAGAAAATGATAAGGTTTTTATATAAGAGAGAGAGAGAGAGAGAGAGAGAGAGAGAGAGAGAGAGAGAGAGAGAGAGAGAGAGAGTGCGAGTGAGAGAGAGTGTGTGCGAGTGAGAGAGAGAGAGTGTGCGAGTGAGAGAGAGAGAGTGTGTGCGAGTGAGTGAGAGAGAGAGAGAGAGAGAGAGAGAGAGAGAGAGAAAGGGAGGGAGAGAGGAAGAAAATGGAAGAGAGGGATGAATATAAAGGGGGAGGGAAACAACATCGAAATTCTAAAATGAAATCTTATTATCTGCCTGTTTATTTTCTTAACTAATCAATCCTAGTTATCAATGAATACTTTGCTGATGATGTCAAACAAATAGTCTCCCTGATCAGACTGCTCGTCCAGGTGCAGACTGATCTGGAACTTTTTTCTTTACACATGTTTTTCCTGTCTTTCTTATTCAAAGATGTACAGTTGAAGCTGTCTTAAGCGGCCACTCAAAAGCAGACAAAACACAGGTCTTAAAGACAAATGGTAGCTTAATGAAGGTCGAAAGTATTGCAGAATGCTCTCTTGGAGCATTCTGCAATACTTTTGACCTGCATTAAGCAATAATCAGTCTTGAAAACCAATTTTTGGTTTTCTTTTTGAGTGGCCGTTTAAGACCGGTTTTCCTGTATACTAAGACAAATTGTCTCTCTCCCAGAGACAGATCTTTCAATATGTGGTTAACCCTTTATCCACTATTCACAACAACTGTCGTCTGCTCTCACTGCTCTCTCAACTGTGGTTGCTTATATCACAAACAATTTGGACCCAGATTAGACTGCCCTTGGAGCAATATGATCAGGGCTAATAGTGTTTGATTCTGTGTCAAAATTAGTCTTATATGCATTTGAACATATAGGCAGCAGATGTAAAAAGCAGATGACATTTTCTGGCATGCGCGAATTGAGAAAGTTTTTCAGAGGGGATCCAACTTTGACAACTTCTTTTAGTTGATGAGGGGAGATATGATCCATTTATACCACCAAAATTAGGCCACAGCTGCCTGCCAGCGAAATACCATTTAAATGCAGCTTCGCTGGGTTTTTTTTTATGAAGGCCCAACATTGAATGCTGGCTTGGCAGCTTTGTGATTTCACAGGGTATCTGGACAGGTATTGCTAAGACACCCTATATTTTGTGATTTTTCAGGGAGAATGGGGCGGGTCTGGAACCCTTGTTGTCACCTCTGGATCTGTGCATGTCTGGACAAAAATATCAGTATATTTTAAGGCTTATCAATTCCTTTCAACTCCATCTATTACCTAACTCAATGTGAACTTATGTCCCATGGACTTCAAATTAATGAGTTATTTGTATAAGAGTCAGCACATGAGATGTTTCTCCCATAGGAGTGTAAAGTCACTTTTTAAAATGACTAGTTTGGATAGAGGCATGTAGATGAAAGCTCAGGCCAAAATATACAGTATAGCCCGTCTTAAATGACAACTCAAAAATAGACAAAACAATTAAGGTCTTAAAAACAAATGGTAACTTAATGAAGGTCAAAAGTATTGCAGAATGCTCTTTTGGAGCATTCTGCAATACTTTAAACCTGCATTAAACAATAATCTGTCTTGAAAATCAATTTTTGGTCATCTTTTTAAGTGGGCATTTAAGATAGGTTTTACTATATATTTTGGCCTGAGCTTTCATCCACATCGCTGTGGTGTGGTGGATAAACTGCTTGCCTTGTAAACCAGGGGTCGCAGGTTCGATTCCCAGCTTCACCAGTCAGTCGGATGAGACTTTAAGCTGTGGCCTCCGTCTCCATATGACCTTAGCTGTTGGTGGGACGTTAAACACAAACACAACAACAATCTGCATCACTCATTTGTATGTACCAGTATCAATTTAAGGCTCAGTGAAGACTGTGTGGTTACTCAGGCTTGTCTGAACCTTCACTGCTCGTATATGGGGCTAGTCGGGAGATAACCTGTCTTCGAGGTTTTGCAAACAACATAGGTGCAGCACCTTTGTTATTTGCATTTTGGAAAGTATCAAATCTAGACTTGCTACGAGCGAAATTTCAATTTTCTAGCTGGTCTCTGTAGCTGAGGAGAATGGTTTGAGTCTCGCTTTGTCGTAAATCCCTAAGACAGGTTTTCTCGCGACGAGGCCCATATGCTATAATTACCAAAATCTCATGAGCTGGATCATGTATATAGAGGATCTAAAATGAGTGCTCATGTTTTATCGATTGTATTAAATGAGTTGAGGAATAGAGAAAGAATGCAAGGCTTGCCGAGCATTTTATCGTTTTTTTCGCAACAAGTTTAATAAATTCAATAATACAGGAGCACTAAAATTATATAAAATTACTAAAAAGTTGCATTTTGGGCGTTAAAACATCACTATACAGTCAACCCTCTATATAACGACAATGTTTGTTCCAAGCTTTCTTTGACGTTAAAGTGAATTTGCTGTTATAAAGAAATTCTGACAAGTTCCACATTTTAACATCATAATCATTTGTAGCAGAAAATAACATTCAAATGAATTAAAATGCCATTGTTCCAAATTTATACATCAGTTCAGCTTCATATTGCATCAAAATGCACACAGCTTCCCTCTTATCAAATAAGACAGATACCTGTTCATACAAAATACCTTGACCTGACCACAAAATTGTCTGACACATGGTAAAAATTCTGTTATAATGAATTATTTTCAATAGAAAATGTATATCTGTTCCCAGAAGTTACTGTCGGTGTCGTTAAGTGAATATTCTGTTATAAAGAGGGAATTTTAATGGAAACAGATCCGTTCCCAGCATATTTATGTCGGATATTGAATATTCTGTTATAATGAGTGACGTTTTAAAGAGTTTTGACTGTATATATATTGCCATTTTTACGCAAATTCATAAAGGATGTTACTAATCTGTAAACCACTATTAGGATCATACATGTTTTTCTATGCATAAACATCTGCTGGACCCTGAGGGTGATGTTGAAACCCGAGCCTGAAAGGTGAAAGTTGAACCATGTATTAGAAAACCATGTTTGATCGTTATTATTGCATAAAAACATTTTGTCACTTGAAAACTTTGAGAAACGTTCATTTTTATATTACAATAATGGCATGCAAAAGCATGAAGGCTTCGTAAGTTTTAAAAAAGCCGTTCCAGAGCAAAGACTTATGTCATCCTTACGTCACTAGATTACGTTCATTTCTATGAATGTTACTGTTGATGACGTCAATTTTTGTAACTGTCTAGAAAGCGTGTGACGGCCTAAAATGCGTGTGACGGCCTAGAATGTGTGCAGAAATTATTTCATGATCAATCTGACAGTGCTGGGATCAAACTGGTGACCCCTGGATCTGAAGTCAGACATGCTACGGACTGCCCTGCAGGGTCTGGTCTTAAACATTGTACCCTGGGCATAGTCTGATTTTAGAGTCTGTGCTGAAGTTGTAAAAATGCCCCTTTTCTTCATTACAAAACATTTTAAACTGTCAAGCATACACTTAATATCCTTTTACATATAGCATCAGCATCCAAAAGTTCAAAGAGTGTATTTTGCTCTCAAAAAACAGGAAACAAAAGTTTTACCCCATTGGTATATGCTTCGACTGATATCAGTCATAGATGTTGATATTGCAGCTATGAATCTATACCAGCAGCTACCATTCAACATCCTATTCCTATTATGCTGACATTCCAGTACAGAATTTTAATTTCTTCAGATAGCAGAAGATACAAAAGTATTAGAGAGGAATTATAAACTATAGTAAAAAAAAAACATCAATATTAATAAAAATGAAAAAAGTCAATAAGCAATGCTTAATACCCCACAGGCACTATCTATGCATATACAAAAGCGATATTAGGGAAAAATTGTCTAAGTTCTCATAGCTGTAATTTTGTCAAAAATTATTTTTTTGAACCAAACTCCTTCATGCATATGTTCAATGCGTCTACATTTTATAGGGAAAATATCAAATTGCTCCATCAAAAGCTGTGGTAGGAGTTGAGCGGCCCATGAAGAAACTATCTATGCATATACAAAAGCGATATTGGGAAAAAAAAATTTAAGTTCTCATAGCTGTAATTTTGTCCGAATTCTATTTTATTAATCAAACTCCTTCATGTAAATGTCCAATGCGTCTACATTGTATAGGCAAAGTATCAAATTGCTCCATCAAAAGCTGTGGAAGAAGTTGATCGCCCCATGAAGACCCTATATATGCATGTTAGTGAAAAATTGTCTAAGTTCTCATAGCTGTCATTTTGTCAAAAAATAATTTTTGGAACCAAATTCCTTCATGCATATGTTCAAATTGTGTCTACATTGTAAAAATAGGCAAAGTATCAAATTGCTCCATTGAAACCTGTGGTAGGAGTTGATAGGCCCATGTATGGACTATAATAGCATAAGCATAAACTCCTATATAAAAAGCCATTTAGAACTACAAAGGGAAATAACTCTAATATAATTGGCCCCTAGCCCTTACTTTTGGTTTAAAGTATTTGTCTTGTGTATATAAATATGTTTGCAAAGTTTGATGAAATTCCGGCAATGACTCTTCAAGATTTTAATGAAACAAAACGTTACGGAGGGACGGACGCGCACACACATGGACGCACAACGTGAAAACAGTATACCCACCACAAACAAAGTTTGGGGGGGGGGTATAAAAACATCTATATGAATAAAAAATCGTATCTCATCAGACTTTATAAGTCTAGTATTATTCTGTGAGGGTGTTCGATTGGTAGGTATTATTGCACTTAAAACTTAGCAGCAGTTCATCTAAACACTGTTAACATTTAGAATCAAAGAATTTTTCACATATTTGGCAAATACATTAGTGTACACACTTAACAATAAGTGTTTAGAATAAAAACATGTAAAATAACAGATCAAACTAGTGTTTATAACATACATGCCACTTAACAGTATAGGGATATAAGAGGGTCTGGATGGGGTATAATGATTAGTGAATAATGGCCATTTTTTATAGTGAATAATGAATAATGAGCCAAAAAAATAATGAATAGTGAATAATGATCGAGAGCCTAAAAAATAATGAATAATCCTATTTTTTTAATGAATTGAAGAAAAAATTAATGAATAGTGAATAATCAGATTTCATTGCCACCTTTCTTACTTATAATGAATAATTGGTCTTATTTTAATGAATAACCCAAAATTTTAATGAGATGAATAATGGGCTAAATTTTTAATGAATAGTGAATACCAGACCCCCCCCCCCCATCCAGACCCTCATATAAATAAATCTAGTCTAGATGTTCACTCTTTGCATACTGTGTTATTTTCCATGCTGTTAACTTTTTTCAAATAATTATTCAAGGGACACTATTAGAGTGTCAAACTGATTGGATCCAGATTAAGACCGATGTTTTGTTGTTCCCGATCTGGGTTCAAAAAGTGTGCAAAGATTAACAGCAGATGACAAAATTTGCCGCTAACAAGGAAAGAGTGAGCATGCTAATGTAATTTGGGATACTTTAGATTCAGAGAGTGCATGTCTGCATTATTTTTCTCATCTCCTTTCAAAAGATAACAGTCCCCCCAGATAAGACTGCATGACTGAAAATCATTTTTCTTATTTCTCAACAAAAACACATGTTGTGGGCACACAAAAGAACTGTCTTGATGAGACGGTTCTTTTGAGCACCCAAAACACATGTTTTAACTGATGGATCAGAAAATAATTCCAATTTTATGCTAAAATAAATTGTTTGACTGGCCCTATGGATATATTTAAAGTACCATCTTTTTAAGTACTCATTCTTTAAGTACAATTTTAGTCATATACCCAGTTATATTAGCACTTTACCCCATAATAACGCCTTTTGACGCCTTTGAAATATCACGTTTTTGAGAATATTATGGAAAATGCAGCATTTGCTCCCAAAGAGCAAATGCTCCATTTTCCATGAGCATTTGCTCCTAACAGCAAATGCTCCATTTCCATATATTTTCAAAAGTATTCAAAGCTTAACTTAAATTTTCTTGAATTTTTCCAGTGTTGTCTAAAAATAGAAAATGATGTCCTGATCTAAAAATAGCCTAAAATAAAGGGTAATAGCAAAAAAAAATAACATAAAATTGTCATTACTTCGTCTTGCAAAAAGGGAAGATGGAATAAGGAAAGCCAATTAGAAATAAATGGACCATCACACAAGATTCCGGTACTTATCACATCAACGAGCAGACAACACTCGTCTCATGCATATATGATCAGTCACTTCTCACATGATATATGGAAGTAGAGAAAGACTAACGCCATTCCCAAGATTAGACCTCTTAGCCAAGCATGAGTTTTTCATCCTTTTCTTGATAATGCAGCGACAAAACTGGTGACCCAAAGCATACAATTTGGATCCAGATCAGGACCGACAGATCTGGATCCAAACTGTTTGACACTGATAATGCTCCTGAAAGATTTTTTTTGAAAATTTCAATTTTGAAAATGTAAGCAGATGACAACAGAAGCATGAAAAATTACCCAGCATGCAAAGAGTTAAAGGAGGCTTTGCACATGTGCAATAAGTAACAACATCCCATGTGCTGGTCAGCTGGGTTAATTTTTCATGCTTTTTTGTTGCCTGCGGACTCTTTTCAAAATCAACTTTTTTGAAAAATTCTTTCAGGAATACCATAAGAGTGTAAAACAGTTTGGTTCCAGATCAGGCCAAATGTTTAAAAAGGCCTGATCTGGGTCTTAACTGTTTGCATTTTAGGCTATCAGCAGACAATATAAGTAGGCAAAGAGTTATCTTTGAGCTATCAGAGCTGAGTAAGGGAAGCTTTTACAAATATCAAATTTCACATTTTTTTTATTTTATTTATTTACTCATTAAGCTATTTAACAACATTTGGAGCATATACGGTGGATAATTTGAAAGTGACGTCATAGCATGTTTAGGAAAGTGGACATTGTCCATTGTTGTAAACGGGTAATACAGGTTCACTAATGGTTTACATATTACTCAATTATCATTTCATTTTGTTAATTGTTATTGGCTTAGCGCATGGGTAAGATGGTATTCCACTTTGCTGAAGTTTTGTTGCCACTTTCAACTTATCTTCGGCTCACAGTACATAGTAACATGTGCACTATAGTTGAATTTAAATGGCTCCAACACTACCATAAACAAGACCAACCTCTGCTCTAGACCTGTGTCGCCGGTGCACATCTTCAATGTGTGAACAATCAATATGCAAAATTCAAATATACAGGAATGAAATCTGTTTAAGCTACAGATTACACACACATTACACAATGTAATCTCTAGTAGGTGGTGTTAACGTGACAATGTCTAAGTTCAACACTCAAAAATGTAGGATGCACATCTTCAATGTGTGAACAATCATAATACGAAGTTTGAAAATAAAGGAATGAAAACTACTTGAGTTACAAATTGCAAAATCCAAACTTCCCCTAAGCATTTCTGATGGAAAAATGTCTAAGTTCAACAGCCCAAAAAATAAGAAAAAAATTATCAAATGTCCACAAAAAAGGAGGTGCACATGCTCAATGTATGAACAATCATTATGCAAAATTTAAACAATTTGGAATGAAAACTGTTTGAGTTAGACATTACACAAACCAGACACCATCTAAGCATTTTGATCAGAAAAATGTCGAAGTTCAAGACCCCCAAAAATGAAAAAAAAATCTTGAAATGTGGATAAAATAGAAGGTGCACATCTTCGATGTGTGAACAATTATTATGCTAAGTTTGGATATAAAGGAATGAATACTGTTGGAGTTACAAATCACACAAACTAGGCATCCCCTATGCATTTCAGATTGAAAAAAAATATGTCTACGTTCCACACTCCACAAAAATTAGAAAAAAATCATGCAATGTGCACAAAATAGAAGGTGCACATCTTAAATATGAGGACAATAATTATGCTAAGTTTGAATATAAAGGAATGGATACTGTTGGAGTTACAGATTACATAAACTAGGCAACCCCTAAGCATTTTGAATGGAAAAATGCCTAAGTTCAACACCCCTCAAAAATGAGACTAAAAATGTGAACAAAATAGAAGGTGCACATCCTCAATCTGTTAACGATCATTATGCAAAGTTTGAATAAAAAGGAATGAAAACTTTTGGAGTTACAGATTACATAAACTAGGTTTACCAAAAGGTGCGGACGGAGGCGGACTGACAGAGTTCACATCTTTGAACATGTTAACAATCATTATGCAAAGTTTACATAAAAAGAAAAGAAAACTTGGGTGTTACAGATTACACAAACTAGGTACCCCATAAGCTGCGGACAGATGGACAGAGTGAATCCACTACTAAACTTACTTTTGCTAAAGAGTCGCAGGTAAAACTTGTTGGAGATAGGGGCAGTTTGAGCCAGATCAGGCAGCATAATGGCGATATATTTTGCTCTACATGCAATAAAGGGATATTGTGAGTAATCAATAGAATAACTAAAATGAGGCAATTCTAATGATAGTATAACGTTTGAAGACAAGACAATACTGCCTTAACCATCTTCAATATAATTATGTCTGGAGCTACAGAAATAATTTTCATTTTTTTCAAAATCAAATTTTTCAAAAAATTATTTCAAGATCAAGAATACCATCAGAGTGTCAAACAGTTTAGATCCAGATCAGGCCCCACGAAATGTCCGGTCTGATCTGGGTCCAAACTGTATGTAAAAGAAATCAGCAGGTGGCATAAGTAGGTAATGAGTTAAAGGGACTCAAGAGGGAGGTAGAACTCATTGCCTACAGAGTGTCATCAGCTGATAACCTTTCTTAACAGCTTGTACATCAACCTGATCTGGGTCCAAACTGTATGTAAAAAGTATCAGCAGACTACACTAGTAGGTAATGAGTTAAAGGGACTCAAGAGGGAGGTTGAATTAACTCATTGCCTACTGAGTGTCATCTGTTGATAACCTTTGCAAACAGTTTGAACATCAGGCCTGATCTGTATCCAAACTGTATGTAAAAGTTATCAGCAGACTACACTAGTAGGTAATGAGTTAAAGGGACTCAAGAGGGAGGTTGAATTAACTCATTGCCTACTGAGTGTCATCTGCTGATAACCTTTGCAAACAGTTTGAACATCAGGCCTGATCTGGATCCAAACTGTTTGTAAAAGTTATCAGCAGACAGCACTAGTAGGTAATGAGTTAAAGGGTCTCAAGAGGGAGGTTGAGTTAACTCATTGCCTACTGAGTGTCATCTGCTGATAACCTTTGCAAACAGTTTGAACATCAGGCCTGATCTGGATCCCAACTGTAAGTAAAAGTTATCAGCAGACTACACTAGTAGGTAATGAGTTAAAGGGACTCAAGAGAGAGGTTGAGTTAACTCATTGCCTACTGAGTGTCATCTGCTGATAACCTTTGCAAACAGCTTGTACGTCAGGCCTGATCTGGATTTAAACTGTATGTAAAAGTTATCAGAAGATTGCATTAGTAGGTAATGAGTTAAAGTGACTCAAGAGGGAGGTTGAATTAACTCATTGCCTACTGAGTTTCATCTGCTGATAACCTTTGCAAACAGTTTGAACATCAGGCCTGATCTGGATCCAAACTGTATGTAAAAGTTATCAGCAAACTACACTAGTAGGTAATGAGTTAAAGGGACTCATGAGGGAGGTTGAATTAACTCATTGCCTACTGAGTGTCATCTGCTGATAACCTTTGCAAACAGTTTGAACATCAGGCCTGATCTGGATCCCAACTGTAAGTAAAAGTTATCAGCAGACTACACTAGTAGGTAATGAGTTAAAGGGACTCAAGAGGGAGGTTGAATTAACTCATTGCCTACTGAGTGTCATCTGCTGATAACCTTTGCAAACAGCTTGTACATCAGGCCTGATCTGGATCTAAACTGTATGTAAAAGTTATCAGCAGACTACACTAGTAGGTAATGAGTTAAAGGGACTCAAGAGGGAGGTTGAATTAACTCACTGCCTACTAAGTGTCATCTGCTGATAACCTTTGCAAACAGCTTGTACATCAGGCCTGATCTGGATCCAAACTGTATGTAAAAGTTATCAGCAGATTGCATTAGTAGGTAATGAGTTAAAGGGACTCAAGAGGGAGGTTGAATTAACTCACTTGCTACTGAGTGTCATCTGCTGATAACCTTTGCAAACAGTTTGAACATCAGGCCTGATCTGGATCCAAACTGTATGTAAAAGTTATCAGCAAACTACACTAGTAGGTAATTAGTTAAAGGGACTCAAGAGGGAGGTTGAATTAACTCACTTCCTACTGAGTGTCAACTGCTGATAACTTTTGCAAACAGTTTGTACGTCAGGCCTGATCTGGGTCCAAACTGTATGTAAAAGTTATCAGCAGATGGCATTAGTAGGTAATGAGTAAAAGGGACTCAAGAGGGAGGTTGAATTAACTCATTGCCTACTGAGTGTCATCTGCTGATAACCTTTGTAAACAATTTGAACATCAGGCCTCATCTGGATCCAAACTGTATGTAAAAGCTATCAGCAGAGTGCACTAGTAGGTAATGAGTTAAAGGGACTCAAAAGGGAGGTTGAACTCATTGCCTCCTGAGTGTCAACTGCTGATAACCTCTGCAAACAGCATGTACGTCAGGCCTGATCTAGGTCCAAACTGTATGTAAAAGTTATCAGCAGACTACACTAGTAGGTAATGAGTTAAAGGGACTCAAGAGGGAGGTTGAACTCATTGCCTACAGAGTGTCATCAGCTGATAACCTTTCTTAACAGCTTGTACATCAGGCCTGATCTGGATCCAAACTGTTTGTAAAAGTTATCAGCAGACTACACTAGTAGGTAATGAGTTAAAGGGACTCAAGAGGGAGGTTGAATTAACTCATTGCCTACTGAGTGTCATCTGCTGATAACCTTTGCAAACAGTTTGAACATCAGGCCTGATCTGTATCCAAACTGTATGTAAAAGTTATCAGCAGACTACACTAGTAGGTAATGAGTTAAAGGGACTCAAGAGGGAGGTTGAATTAACTCATTGCCTACTGAGTGTCATCTGCTGATAACCTTTGCAAACAGTTTGAACATCAGGCCTGATCTGGATCCAAACTGTTTGTAAAAGTTATCAGCAGACGGCACTAGTAGGTAATGAGTTAAAGGGTCTCAAGAGGGAGGTTGAGTTAACTCATTGCCTACTGAGTGTCATCTGCTGATAACCTTTGCAAACAGCTTGTACATCAGGCCTGATCTGGATTTAAACTGTATGTAAAAGTTATCAGAAGATTGCATTAGTAGGTAATGAGTTAAAGGGGCTCAAGAGGGAGGTTGAATTAACTCATTGCCTACTGAGTTTCATCTGCTGATAACCTTTGCAAACAGTTTGAACATCAGGCCTGATCTGGATCCAAACTGTATGTAAAAGTTATCAGCAAACTACACTAGTAGGTAATGAGTTAAAGGGACTCAAGCCAGGCCGCGTAGCGCAGTCGGTAACATGTCTGGCTACAGATGCGTGTCTGACTGCAGATCCAGGGGTCGTGAGTTCGATCCCGGCTCGGTCCCATACTTTCGTGGAGATTGATCATGAAATAATTTCTACGGTCATTCTCCTCCCTTCCGCTGATTCATTCAAGAAGGGTTGTTGTCAGTTACAAGCGAAAGTATGTGCACAAATTACTGGTTAACCGCTTGTTCAAGCCTGCCCAGGAAAAAGTGTGGTAAGTTAACTGACCGTCCCGCAATGACCATAGCTGTTGACTTGGGACGTAAAGCAACAAAACCAACCAACCAAAAGGGACTCAAGAGGGAGGTTGAATTAACTCACTGCCTACTGAGTGTCATCTGCTGATAACCTTTTCGCAAACAGCTTGTACATCAGGCCTGATCTGGATTTTAACTGCATGTAAAAGTTATCAGCAGATTGCATTAGTAGGTAATGAGTTGAAGGGACTCAAGAGGGAGGTTGAATTAACTCACTTCCTACTGAGTGTCATCTGCTGATAACCTTTGCAAACAGTTTGAACATCAGGCCTGATCTGGATCCAAACTGTATTTTAAAGTAATCAGCAAACTACACTAGTAGGTAATTAGTTAAAGGGACTCAAGAGGGAGGTTGAATAAACTCACTGCCTACTGATTGTCATCTGCTGATAACCTTTGCAAACAGTTTGAACATCGGGCCTGATCTTGATCCAAACTGTATGTAAAAGGTATCAGCAGACGGCACTAGTAGGTAATGAGTTAAAGGGACTCAAGAGGGATGTTGAATTAACTCATTGCCTACTGAGTGTCATCTGCTGATCACCTTTGCAAACAGCTTGTACATAAGACCTGATCAGGACCCAAACTGTATGTAAAAGTTATCAACAGACTACACTAGTAGGTAATGAGTTAAAGGGACTCAAGAGAGAGGTTGAACTAACTCATTGCCTACTGAGTGTCATCTGCTGATAACTTTTGCAAACAGTTTGTACGTCAGGCCTGATCTGGATCCAAACTGTATGTAAAAGTTATCAGCAGATGGCATTAGTAGGTAATGAGTTAAAGGGACTCAAGAGGGAGGTTGAATTAACTCATTGCCTACTGAGTGTCATCTGCTGATAACCTTAGCAAACAGTTTGAACATCAGGCCTGATCTGGATCCAAACTGTATGTAAAAGCTATCAGCAGAGTACACTAGTAGGTAATGAGTTAAAGGGACTCAAGAGGGAGGTTGAATATACTTATTGCCTCCTGAGTGTCAACTGCTGATAACCTCTGCAAACAGCTTGTACCTCAGGCCTGATCTAGGTCCAAACTGTATGTAAAAGTTATCAGCAGACTACACTAGTAGGTAATGAGTTAAAGGGACTCAAGAGGGAGGTTGAATTAACTCATTGCCTACTGAGTGTCATCTGCTGATAACTTTTGCAAACAGTTTGAACATCAGGCCTGATCTGGATCCAAACTGTATGTAAAAGTTATCAGCAGACTACCCTAGTAGGTAATGAGTTAAAGGGACTCAAGAGGGAGGTTGAATTAACTCATTGCCTACTGAGTGTCATCTGCTGATAACGTTTGCAAACAGTTTGAACATCAGGCCTGATCTGGAACCAAACTGTATGTAAAAGTTATCAGCAGACTACACTAGTAGGTAATGAGTTAAAGGGACTCAAGAGGGAGGTTGAATTAACTCATTGCCTACCGAGTGTCATCTGTTGATAATCTTTGCAAACAGTTTAAACATCAGGCCTGATCTGGGTCCAAACAGTTTGTAAAAGTTATCAGCAGATTGCATTAGTAGGTAATGAGTTAAAGGGACTCAAGAGGGAGGTTGAATTAACTCGTAGCCTCCTGAGTGTCAACTGCAGATAATCTCTGCAAACACCTTGTACATCAGGCCTGATCTGGATCCCAACTGTGTGTAAAAGTTATCAGCAGATGGCTTTAGTAGGTAATGAGTTAAAGGGACTCAAGAGGGAGGTTGGATTAACTCATTTCCTACTGAGTGTCATCTGCTGATCACCTTTGCAAACAGCTTGTACATAAGACCTGATCAGGACCCAAACTGTATGTAAAAGTTATCAACAGACTACACTAGTAGGTAATGAGTTAAAGGGACTCAAAAGAGAGGTTGAATTAACTCATTGCCTCCTGAGTGTCAACTGCTGATAACTTTTGCAAACAGTTTGTACGTCAGGCCTGATCTGGGTCCAAACTGTATGTAAAAGTTATCAGCAGATGGCATTAGTAGGTAATGAGTTAAAGGGACTCAAGAGGGAGGTTGAATTAACTCATTGCCTACTGAGTGTCATCTGCTGATAACCTTTGCAAACAGTTTGAACATCAGGCCTGATCTGGATCCAAACTGTATGTAAAAGTTATCAGCAAACTACACTAGTAGGTAATGAGTTAAAGGGACTCAAAAGGGAGGTTGAATATACTTATTGCCTCCTGAGTGTCAACTGCTGATAACCTCTGCAAACAGCTTGTACGTCAGGCCTGATCTAGGTCCAAACTGTATGTAAAGTTATCAGCAGACTACACTAGTAGGTAATGAGTTAAAGGGACTCAAGAGGGAGGTTGAATTAACTCATTGCCTACTGAGTGTCATCTGCTGATAACCTTTGCAAACAGTTTGAACATCAGGCCTGATCTGGATCCAAACTGTATGTAAAAGTTATCAGCAGACTACACTAGTAGGTAATGAGTTAAAGGGACTCAAGAGGGAGGTTGAATTAACTCATTGCCTACTGAGTGTCATCTGTTGATAACCTTTGCAAACAGTTTAAACATCAGGCCTGATCTGGGTCCAAACAGTTTGTAAAAGTTATCAGCAGATTGCATTAGTAGGTAATGAGTTAAAGGGACTCAAGAGGGAGGTTGAATTAACTCATTGCCTACTGAGTGTCATCTGCTGATAACCTTTGCAAACAGCTTGTACATCAGGCCTGATCTGGATCTAAACTGTATGTAAAAGTTATCAGCAGACTACACTAGTAGGCAATGAGTTAAAGGGACTCAATAGGGAGGTTGAATTAACTCACTGCCTACTGAGTGTCATCTGCTGATAACCTTTGCAAACAGCTTGTACATCAGGCCTGATCTGGATCCAAACTGTATGTAAAAGTTATCAGCAGATTGCATTAGTAGGTAATGAGTTAAAGGGACTCAAGAGGGAGGTTGAATTAACTCACTTGCTACTGAGTGTCATCTGCTGATAACCTTTGCAAACAGTTTGAACATCAGGCCTGATCTGGATCCAAACTGTATGTAAAAGTTATCAGCAAACTACACTAGTAGGTAATTAGTTAAAGGGACTCAAGAGGGAGGTTGAATTAACTCCTTTCCTACTGAGTGTCAACTGCTGATAACTTTTGCAAACAGTTTGTACGTCAGGCCTGATCTGGGTCCAAACTGTATGTAAAAGTTATCAGCAGATGGCATTAGTAGGTAATGAGTAAAAGGGACTCAAGAGGGAGGTTGAATTAACTCATTGCCTACTGAGTGTCATCTGCTGATAACCTTTGTAAACAATTTGAACATCAGGCCTCATCTGGATCCAAACTGTATGTAAAAGCTATCAGCAGAGTACACTAGTAGGTAATGAGTTAAAGGGACTCAAAAGGGAGGTTGAATTAACTCATTGCCTCCTGAGTGTCAACTGCTGATAACCTCTGCAAACAGCATGTACGTCAGGCCTAATCTAGGTCCAAACTGTATGTAAAAGTTATCAGCAGACTACACTAGTAGGTAATGAGTTAAAGGGACTCAAGAGGGAGGTTGAACTCATTGCCTACAGAGTGTCATCAGCTGATAACCTTTCTTAACAGCTTGTACATCAGGCCTGATCTGGATCCAAACTGTTTGTAAAAGTTATCAGCAGACTACACTAGTAGGTAATGAGTTAAAGGGACTCAAGAGGGAGGTTGAATTAACTCATTGCCTACTGAGTGTCATCTGCTGATAACCTTTGCAAACAGTTTGAACATCAGGCCTGATCTGTATCCAAACTGTATGTAAAAGTTATCAGCAGACTACACTAGTAGGTAATGAGTTAAAGGGACTCAAGAGGGAGGTTGAATTAACTCATTGCCTACTGAGTGTCATCTGCTGATAACCTTTGCAAACAGTTTGAACATCAGGCCTGATCTGGATCCAAACTGTTTGTAAAAGTTATCAGCAGACGGCACTAGTAGGTAATGAGTTAAAGGGTCTCAAGAGGGAGGTTGAGTTAACTCATTGCCTACTGAGTGTCATCTGCTGATAACCTTTGCAAACAGCTTGTACATCAGGCCTGATCTGGATTTAAACTGTATGTAAAAGTTATCAGAAGATTGCATTAGTAGGTAATGAGTTAAAGGGGCTCAAGAGGGAGGTTGAATTAACTCATTGCCTACTGAGTTTCATCTGCTGATAACCTTTGCAAACAGTTTGAACATCAGGCCTGATCTGGATCCAAACTGTATGTAAAAGTTATCAGCAAACTACACTAGTAGGTAATGAGTTAAAGGGACTCAAGAGGGAGGTTGAATTAACTCATTGCCTACTGAGTGTCATCTGCTGATAACCTTTGCAAACAGCTTGTACATCAGGCCTGATCTGGATTTAAACTGTATGTAAAAGTTATCAGCAGACTACACTAGTAGGCAATGAGTTAAAGGGACTCAAGCCAGGCCGCGTAGCGCAGTCGGTAACATGTCTGGCTACAGATGCGTGTCTGACTGCAGATCCAGGGGTCGTGAGTTCGATCCCGGCTCGGTCCCATACTTTCGTGGAGATTGATCATGAAATAATTTCTACGGTCATTCTCCTCCCTTCCGCTGATTCATTCAAGAAGGGTTGTTGTCAGTTACAAGCGAAAGTATGTGCACAAATTACTGGTTAACCGCTTGTTCAAGCCTGCCCAGGAAAAAGTGTGGTAAGTTAACTGACCGTCCCGCAATGACCATAGCTGTTGACTTGGGACGTAAAGCAACAAAACCAACCAACCAAAAGGGACTCAAGAGGGAGGTTGAATTAACTCACTGCCTACTGAGTGTCATCTGCTGATAACCTTTTTGCAAACAGCTTGTACATCAGGCCTAATCTGGATTTTAACTGCATGTAAAAGTTATCAGCAGATTGCATTAGTAGGTAATGAGTTGAAGGGACTCAAGAGGGAGGTTGAATTAACTCACTTCCTACTGAGTGTCATCTGCTGATAACCTTTGCAAACAGTTTGAACATCAGGCCTGATCTGGATCCAAACTGTATTTTAAAGTAATCAGCAAACTACACTAGTAGGTAATTAGTTAAAGGGACTCAAGAGGGAGGTTGAATAAACTCACTGCCTACTGATTGTCATCTGCTGATAACCTTTGCAAACAGTTTGTACATCGGGCCTGATCTTGATCCAAACTGTATGTAAAAGGTATCAGCAGACGGCACTAGTAGGTAATGAGTTAAAGGGACTCAAGAGGGATGTTGAATTAACTCATTGCCTACTGAGTGTCATCTGCTGATCACCTTTGCAAACAGCTTGTACATAAGACCTGATCAGGACCCAAACTGTATGTAAAAGTTATCAACAGACTACACTAGTAGGTAATGAGTTAAAGGGACTCAAGAGAGAGGTTGAATTAACTCATTGCCTCCTGAGTGTCAACTGCTGATAACTTTTGCAAACAGTTTGTACGTCAGGCCTGATCTGGATCCAAACTGTATGTAAAAGTTATCAGCAGATGGCATTAGTAGGTAATGAGTTAAAGGGACTCAAGAGGGAGGTTGAATATACTTATTGCCTCCTGAGTGTCAACTGCTGATAACCTCTGCAAACAGCTTGTACGTCAGGCCTGATCTAGGTCCAAACTGTATGTAAAAGTTATCAGCAGACTACACTAGTAGGTAATGAGTTAAAGGGACTCAAGAGGGAGGTTGAATTAACTCATTGCCTACTGAGTGTCATCTGCTAATAACTTTTGCAAACAGTTTGAACATCAGGCCTGATCTGGATCCAAACTGTATGTAAAAGTTATCAGCAGACTACCCTAGTAGGTAATGAGTTAAAGGGACTCAAGAGGGAGGTTGAATTAACTCATTGCCTACTGAGTGTCATCTGCTGATAACGTTTGCAAACAGTTTGAACATCAGGCCTGATCTGGAACCAAACTGTATGTAAAAGTTATCAGCAGACTACACTAGTAGGTAATGAGTTAAAGGGACTCAAGAGGGAGGTTGAATTAACTCATTGCCTACCGAGTGTCATCTGTTGATAATCTTTGCAAACAGTTTAAACATCAGGCCTGATCTGGGTCCAAACAGTTTGTAAAAGTTATCAGCAGATTGCATTAGTAGGTAATGAGTTAAAGGGACTCAAGAGGGAGGTTGAATTAACTCGTAGCCTCCTGAGTGTCAACTGCAGATAATCTCTGCAAACACCTTGTACATCAGGCCTGATCTGGATCCCAACTGTGTGTAAAAGTTATCAGCAGATGGCTTTAGTAGGTAATGAGTTAAAGGGACTCAAGAGGGAGGTTGGATTAACTCATTTCCTACTGAGTGTCATCTGCTGATCACCTTTGCAAACAGCTTGTACATAAGACCTGATCAGGACCCAAACTGTATGTAAAAGTTATCAACAGACTACACTAGTAGGTAATGAGTTAAAGGGACTCAAAAGAGAGGTTGAATTAACTCATTGCCTCCTGAGTGTCAACTGCTGATAACTTTTGCAAACAGTTTGTACGTCAGGCCTGATCTGGGTCCAAACTGTATGTAAAAGTTATCAGCAGATGGCATTAGTAGGTAATGAGTTAAAGGGACTCAAGAGGGAGGTTGAATTAACTCATTGCCTACTGAGTGTCATCTGCTGATAACCTTTGCAAACAGTTTGAACATCAGGCCTGATCTGGATCCAAACTGTATGTAAAAGTTATCAGCAAACTACACTAGTAGGTAATGAGTTAAAGGGACTCAAAAGGGAGGTTGAATATACTTATTGCCTCCTGAGTGTCAACTGCTGATAACCTCTGCAAACAGCTTGTACGTCAGGCCTGATCTAGGTCCAAACTGTATGTAAAGTTATCAGCAGACTACACTAGTAGGTAATGAGTTAAAGGGACTCAAGAGGGAGGTTGAATTAACTCATTGCCTACTGAGTGTCATCTGCTGATAACCTTTGCAAACAGTTTGAACATCAGGCCTGATCTGGATCCAAACTGTATGTAAAAGTTATCAGCAGACTACACTAGTAGGTAATGAGTTAAAGGGACTCAAGAGGGAGGTTGAATTAACTCATTGCCTACCGAGTGTCATCTGTTGATAACCTTTGCAAACAGTTTAAACATCAGGCCTGATCTGGGTCCAAACAGTTTGTAAAAGTTATCAGCAGATTGCATTAGTAGGTAATGAGTTAAAGGGACTCAAGAGGGAGGTTGAATTAACTCATTTCCTACTGAGTGTCAACTGCAGATAATCTCTGCAAACACCTTGTACATCAGGCCTGATCTGGATCCCAACTGTATGTAAAAGTTATCAGCAGATGGCTTTAGTAGGTAATGAGTTAAAGGGACTCAAGAGGGAGGTTGGATTAACTCATTTCCTACTGAGTGTCATCTGCTGATAACCTTTGCAAACAGTTTGAACATCAGGCCTGATCTGGATCCAAACTGTACGTAAAAGTTATCAGCAAACTACACTAGTATGTAATGAGTTAAAGGGACTCAAAAGGGAGGTTGAATTAACTCATTGCCTACTGAGTGTCATCTGCTGTTAACCTTTGCCAACAACTTGTATGTCAGGCCTGATCTAGGTCCAAACTGTTTGTAAAAGTTATCAGCAGATGGCACTAGTAGGTAATGAGATAAAGGGACTCAAGAGGGAAGATGAATTAACTCATTGCCTACAGAGTGCCATCTGCTGATAACCTTTGCAAACAGCTTGTATGTCAGGCCTGATCTGGATCCAAACTGTATGTAAATGTTATCAGCAGACTACACTAGTAGGTAATGAGTTAAAGGGACTCAAGAGGGAGGTTGAATTAACTCATTGCCTCCTGATTGTCAACTCTTGATAACCTTTGCAAACAGCTTGTATGTCAGGCCTGATCTGGATCCCAACTGTATGTAAAAGTTATCAGCAGATTGCATTAGTAGGTAATGAGTTAAAGGGACTCAAGAGGGAGGTCGAATTAACTCATTGCCTTCTGAGTGTCATCTATTGATAACCTTTGCAAACAGTTTTGAACATCAGGCCTGATCTGGATCCAAACTGTATGTGAAAGTTATCAGCAGATAGCACTAGTAGGTAATGAGTTAAAGGGACTCAAGAGGGAGGTTGAATTAACTCATTGCCTACTGAGTGTCATCTGCTGATAACCTTTGCAAACAGATTAAACATCAGGCCTGATCTGGGTCCAAACAGTTTGTAAAAGTTATCAGCAGATTGCATTAGTAGGTAATGAGTTAAAGGGACTCAAGAGGGAGGTTTAATTACCTCATTGCCTCCTGAGTGTCAACTGCTGATAACCTTTGCAAACAGTTTGTACGTCAGGCCTGATCTGGGTCCAAACTGTATGTAAAAGTTATCAGCAAACTACACTAGTTGGTAATGAGTTAAAGGGACTCAAGAGGGAGGTTGAATTAACTTATTGTCTACTGAGTGTCATTTGCTGATAACCTTTGCAAACAGTTCGAAAGTCGGGCCTGTTCTGAATCTAAACTGTATGTAAAAGTTATCAGCAGACTACACTAGTAGGTAATGAGTTAAAGGGACTCAAGAGGGAGGTTGAATTAACTTTTTGTCTACTGAGTGTCATCTGCTGATAGCCTTTGCAAACAGTTAGAAAGTCGGGCCTGTTCTGGATCTAAACTGTTTGACACTTTGATGGCATTCCTGAAACAATTTTTAAAAAAGAAGATTTTGAAAAAAATCTGCAGACAACAAAAAAAAGCATGAAAATTACAAAGCATGCAAAGAATTAATTAACCATCAGTGCTCGATCCAGTAAAGTTTTACGGTAATTAATGCCAAATGAGACCATAAGGGTGAAACCTTTCTTCAGGGCCAAGGTTTTAAAACATTTTCATGCTCAATTCAACTGAGCATGAAATTTCAACTGTTCATAAAACTAAAATACTGAGAAATAAAAATACATCTTCTTACTTTCAAACTCTCAGATGTTGTGTTTATCATGCAAATAAATGTTAAAATGCCAATAGTTGTTGTCATTTTAACATTTATGAACAGGATACATTTAATTCTCAGTTGCATTGTGCATGAAAAAAGTTTTATAGTCTCAGGGTCAGATCTATTTATTTACTCAAGAAGCCAATTAACAACATGAGGAGCATATACATATATAGCAAACAGAAATAATTATAAAATGTGTGAGAAGCTGACAAAGCATATACATATATAGCAAGCAGAAATAATTATAAAATGTGTGAGAAGAAATCCTATCTTCAAGGTTCACAAACAGGGAAGACTTAGACCAGCCTGTTCAGATACAGTAGTCATCTTGATTCTGAATTGAGCCATGACATGAGATTTCCAGCAATGTGGTATATGCGACCAGAAAAGCCTCAGACCAGCCTGCACATATGCGCAGCCTGAAAAGAGCCTTTGCTAGTCGCTTGAATATAATATGAGTGTTAAGCTACTGACTGAGCATCATTTGAGGTTTCTAAGCTTAATAGGAGGCTGCACAGGCTCATTTGAGTTTACACTTGTCAAAATACCACATTGTTGGAAATCACATGTCACAGCTGAATTCTTCATATCAGAGGACCATATGGCCCTAAAGTGTTCACCTGACAGGATTGTAGATATACATCTCCTTATCATTAGGTTTAACTAGGTCAAGGTCAACCCCATTTTGTACAAACATTTCAAGACCAACATCCCCAAACATACAATAAAGGCAGCATGTCACTGGCAATTGGGTTTAGAAGAAGATTTGTGAAAAGTTTTTACATGTTTTACCTACACAATCCAATAAGATCTAGATTGACATCAGCTGAATGGTCAAAGATTAACTACGAACTTTGCTTGCTACTTATCCATACAGTCATTGTCTCATTAGGTTGAACATATCTTGCAAGTATAATGTCTTTGACTTCAACAGTAATCGAAAAATCAACTTTAAAAAAATGCAACTCAAATGCATAAGGACTCAATTTGATCTTACTGTTCAGTAGGTCAAGGTCCACGTAGACTCATCATTTAAACGAAATTTGCAGGGCCCTCACCCTCAAGGCTACATATCAAGGTACAAAACAATGTCATTAGCCTCGTATTAAAGGTTTTGTCGGAGTGTAAAACAGAAAAGCGGAACAGCCAAACAAGAAGCTTGTTTTGCAGGTGTGACTCGGGTGTGGATTGCTGTCAATCACCACACCAGTGTCACTCCTGGCAAATGAGTTCCATGTTTGAAGTGTATTGCATGGGCAAGTGAGCTTGGCAGCTGTCAATTAAATTTGTATAATTCATGAGGCTATGACCGGTTGCCAAAATCTAAAGATTTATTAAAGGATTGCTTCGAAAATGTAAATATGAAAAGTTGAGCACAGTGACATATCCTTTTCATTTCATAAATTGACAGTCCACGCATAAAACAAACTGTATGCAAAGTATTGAAAAGATTTCAATGTGGGAAGTATTTACTATTAAAGGGGACAGCAACTCTAATGATAAGTATGTTTAATAAGAAAGAGCTCTACTAACCATGAATTTTGATACAAGTATCACCAAAATCGGTTGATAAATCGCGAAGTTATGGGCATTTAAAGACTTCAATAAGGCCAACATTTAGCCGCCATTTTGAATATCCAATTAGTTTTCAGAATTTTTTCAACTGCTTAATTTTTAGTTATCACTACTATCACACATCTGTGTTTCAGCAGATCGGCAGCTTTATACGAAAATGTTTCATTAAAGATTAATGCAAATAATCCATTGGTTTGTCTCTTATTTTGATTAAGCATATTTAATTAGGCTGATTGACCTCACTAAGCCTACAATATTGCCGCTTCCATTACAGTCCATTTGCAAAAATTCAAACGCCCACAACTTCCACATTTTTCGACCGATTTAGATGAAACTGGTATCAAAATTAATGGTTTATTACGATCTTTCATATAAATAATAGTTATCATCAGGGTTGCTGTCCCCTTTAAGTAGAAGTTGTCCTCAAACAAAAAAAATTGAGTGTAAAATTATAATTTCTTATCAATCAGTTTAAACATTTGTTTTGGCTACTCAAAGGAACCATTCTTTTTTGAGTACCCACAACAAAAGGTTTAGGTGAGAAACAAGAAAATTAATTTCTGATATAAAGTTTTTGATATAAAACAGTTCATTTGAGATTGCCACCTGCCTGATGTGATGTGTAGGATCTAAGGATACAAAGTAATCTACAGTAAGTGTTCAAAAGTTGTATAGGCTTGTTGCCTGCCAAACATGCCGACACAAACAGTGCATACCCAGATCAGACTGATCAGGGTTTTCCCTGTTTGCTACCCTGTCAGCATTTTTGTGAATTCAAACCAAGATTTTATTTGAGAACTAGTTGCCAGCCATACAGGCCTAGACAAACAATGCAGACCCAGATCAGACAGCTTCTCAAGTTGCAGTCTGATCAGAGTCTTCACTGTTTGCTACTCTGTCAGCATTTTTGTGAATTCAAACCAACATTTTATTTGAGAACTAGCTGCCTGCGGTACAGTCCTAGACAAACAGAGCAGATTCAGATCAGACTGCTTCTGAACGGAGTCTTCCCCGTTTGCTATTCTGTCAGCATTTTTGTGAATTTCAGCCTAGTAAACCAACATTTTATTTGAGAACTAGTTGCCTGCCGTACAGTTCTAGACAAACAGAGCAGATCCAGATCAGACTGCTTCTGAACGGAGTCTTCCCCGTTTGCTATTCTGTCAGCATTTTTGTGAATTCAAACCAACATTTTATTTGAGAACTAGTTGCCTGCCGTACAGTCCCAGACAAACAGAGCAGATCCAGATCAGACTGCTTCTGAACTGAGTCTTCCCCGTTTGTTATTCTGGCAGCATTTTTGTGAATTCCAGCCCTAAACTAACATTTTATTTGAGAACTAGTTGCCTGCCATACAGGCCTAGACAAACAGAGCAGATCCAGATCAGACTGCTTCTGAACTGCGTATTCCCAGTTTGTTATTCTGGCAGCATTTTTGTGAATTCCAGCCCTGAAAACCAACATTTTATTTGAGAACTAGTTGCCTGCCATACAGTCCTAGACCACTAGAGCAGACACAGATCAGACTGCTTCTGAACTGAGACTTCCTGTTTGTTATTTGACAGCATTTTTGTGAATTCAAGCACCAATAACAAACATTTTATTTAAGAACTAGTTTCCTGCCAGACAGTCCTAGACAAACAGTGCAGACCCAGATCAGACTGCTTCTGAACGGAGTCTTCCCCCCTTTGTTGTTCTGACAGCATTTTTGTGAATTCAAGCACCAATAACAAACATTTGATTTGAGAACTAGTTTCCTGCCGGACAGTCCTAGATAAACAGTGCAGACCCAGATCAGTCTGCTTCTCAGGAAGCAGTCTGATCCGAGTCTTCCTGTTTGCTATTCTGGCAGCCTTTTTTGAATTCAAGCCCTGAAAACTGACATTTTATTGGAGTTCGTCGAGAGAAAGCTTTAAAAATTTTAGAACATTTACTGTAGTTGATTACATTGTGTCTTCTCTTGTACAATTATATGCTTACTTCATACCTTTCATAGACAGCGTAGATGTTTGGATAACAGACTTCATACCTTTCATAGACTGCTCTAATCTGTAGGCGTAGATGTTGGGATAAAAGTTGACACATCTGAAACTAGAGCAAGTATCTGGGTAGAGGGCGTGAACATCCCCTGTCTGTGCCTTTTGTCATCTGAAACAGTAATATAAACATCAATGGACAGAAACTATAGGTGCAATATGGAGTCTGGACTGGTCACAGTCTCTAATGTCATTTTGTTCTAGTAAAATTGATCTTAGATAGCAATTTATAAACTTTACTTGGAGTGTAGTTCTAGGCTTGAACATTAGCATCAATGGACAGAAACTATAGGTGCAACATAGAGTTGAATCTCTTAAATTCAAAATCCTAGGGATTAGAGAGGATTTATTTCAAAGTATCAAAAATTTGAATTGAATAATCAATTGTTTTCTTATCAAACATGTTCTGTGTGCCTAAAAGAAATGTCTCAGGGATACCATGTTTTGTGTGCCTAAAAGAAATGTCTCAGGGATACCATGTTTTGTGTGCCTAAAAGAAACATCTCAGGGAGACATTTCTTTTACGCACACAAAACATTATGTTTTTATAGATAGTATTTAAAATAGTTCATTAAAAAGTTAATAAATAAATCCACTGTGTCAGAAATTTATTTCCAATTAGCGAGCATTTCGCAAATCTGAGTTCGACTTTTCGAGGTGGAAATTACAGTACTGTGTTTCAGTGGTCAACTATTTTCCATAATTTTCCTTTATAATTCTTTAAATGAGCATGGTTTTATATGACCTGGTGTATGATGTGGAGGCTCATTTTGCTGTGTTGTGCTACGTACATTGTTATGCTGTTTACATCATCATGAAATCTTGACATGCTTGGAACATTGCAAACTGTATATTGTCCGATTTTATTAACCTGACACAGGTGCATAATTTCACGGTTATTGCACAAGATATTTTTACCTTCCGTTGACTTTCGGTATTTACGAGAAATTTGCCAGTGCTAAATGCGGATAGTAAAACGTTTTGCACTGTACTACTGACTAGTCAAGTGGTTTTGGTACAGAGTTTACAACCAAAAGGTCCTGAATTCAAGTCCACGTAAGTTCTTTTTTTGTATTTTTACCTCTTTATTCGATTCGTTTAACTTCATTATTATATATGTACCACGAACTCTGAGTAATGTCCTTTGGATCATTATATTCAAAAAGTTGATGCGTATCGCATACACTGAGCCTGTCTGTCTGGAACATCTACGTGCTTCAAAATAAAATAGTATACGTAATAAAACGCCTGAAACCACTATTTCTAGATACTTATTTTCAATTTTGTAAATATAGTCACGCTTCAAAGTCATTTGTTTATCTATACTTGCATTTGTTATTGTTATTTTTGTAGGATCCTCACAGAGAACGTTTACCGTACGCTCAATATGTGAAGTTGAATCTCTGTGCTTTTGATATATTCTTTAAAGTAATCGCAGATATTTAAAAAAAAATCTATTTTGACTTAGTTTCAAGACTTGCTGCATACTTTTCTTCAGGCGTTTTCCCACTGAACATAAGTTCAAACAACTTGTAAATATGAATACATTTTAACCATATGTTTTGGCTATAATATGGAACAACATTTTCCAAAAATCTCTGAAGATGTTTCGGACAGACTGGCTCATTTTACGTGTTACGCATCAACCTTTTGAAATATAATGATCCTAAATTTCGTTCCTCAGAGGTCGTAGTACATCTATAATAAATGAAATTAAACAAATCGAATAAAGGTTTAAAAAAAAAAAATCAAGCACACACACGTGGAGTCGAACTCACGACCTTTTGGTAGTAAATTCTGTATCATAGCCACTTGACTAGTCAGTAGGACGGTACAAAACTTTCATTTTCTGCATAAGTACTCGCAAAATTACTGTAAAACTTACGGTAAATACCGAAAGTCGACGGAAGGTAAAAATATCTTGTGCACTAACCGTGAAATTATGCACATGTGTCAGGTTAATAAAATCGGACAAGACTCAATAGAAAAGGATAGTTTGTACACCTGAAATTGAATTTATTTCTTTACCCATCAATTTAAAGATGTGTTGTGGGTGCTCAAAAGAACCGTCTCATTGAGACGGTTCTTTTGAGTACCCACAACATATGTTTTGGTTGTGAAAAAAGAAAAGGAATTTTTTTCTTGTACACACTCTGGGGCCTGTATAGTGTGATTTTCTGAGCACCGTTGGTATTTCAGACATAGTAGCTGTGTACAAAGGCCAAAATACATGAATTATTTTACAAAGGCCACAATACATGAATTATTTTACAAAGGCCAAAATACATGTATCACACTGGTCAATGTAAAAGCACAGGTGGTTGCTACAACGAACTGGTGGTGGCTTATTTCGGCACTGGTGGTGGTGTAAAATGGCGGAAAAGGTAAACAAAATCTATACCTGTTGACTTTATGATTTATTTATAAGCTTGCATTTATTTAATTTGTGATGACACCAGGCGCACAGACCGTCGGTAAGATTACAGTTTATGGCTCTGCCAAGCAATTGGTGATTTAATTCTTGGTTTGGACTGCAAATCCAACACAGTTCTGGAGTTTTGCCGTGACAGGTGCTTTTTTCTAGTGTAACTGCCTAAATTGAGTGAAATCTGCATGTCTAAGCGCAGCTGTTGTCTTATTCCCATGAAATAAAATCCAAAAAACGATTACTACTTTGTTTTTTTTCTTGGTAAACTAGCAAATGTTTTATTGAGTAATTTTTATTACAACGCACTGGGAGTATTTTTTGACGCATTGATACAACGCACTGATGGTTGCACAGAATTCCTGTGGTTGCTGGTGCAGACTCACCACATCATTCGCTGTTCACATAAACGTTGCAAAAATTGCCATTTCAACCAGCACATGATATTTCGATACTGTATAGAAGGCTCAGGCGAGCCTGTGCAAACGTGCATACTCCCAAGAGACTTTGCTGCCAGCACAAGAGATCTTGATATTTATTACATTGTCCATTGACTGTCTCCGCAAATGTGCAGACTCACCAGAGTATTCGCTGCTGGCGTGAATAGCACACAATTTGCCATTTAAGACAGCACAAGAGATTTTGTACAGTGACGAAGGCTAAGGTAAGCCTGTGCAAATGTGCAGACTCGCCAGATCCTTCGCTGCTCAAACAAAATGGCATTCAATCGCCATTTGAGTCACCACATGAGAATTTTAAACTGTGACAAAGGCTCAGACTAGACCAAGCAAATGTGGCTAAAGCCATCGCTGTTCGCATGAATGACACCCAAATAGTGAGTATCACAATCACAAACTGCAAACAAACCCATGGCACTGAGAGGAATAGCCACACAACAATCACGAGACACCAGGGAAGACAAACTAAGCAAAGCAGCCAGCTCTCTCTCTCTCTTCCCCATCAAGATGATTGTAAAACAAGAATGGGCATAAAGTAACAAAATATAGAACAATTACAGAATCCTGTAATGGGAGTAACAATCAACAACGAATCAACAACAACAGAACCACCGCCTTACAACAGACAGCAGCCTATTCCTCTGGGGTGCTAAAATTGCATTTTACTGGTAACAAATCTTCGCCCTAGAATCTGCTGTTGTTGAAGCACAAAAATTTTAAGCTCGCATGGAGGCTTATTAACTATTGTAATGTATCATAACGGACAAACAATCTCATTAAATTAAAAGTTTTGGGGCCAATCTGAAAAATACGCGGAAACACTCTAAAAGTGCGAACAGGGCTAGCTCTGGAGCATCTCTGTTGAGGCTACACATTTGCAGAGTCACGCTTGAGCCTTCATCAGTGTACAAAAACAACAAAATCTATGCCTATTGACTGTATGATTTCTTTATAAGCTTGTTTTTATTTTACTTTTGATGACCCAAAGCGCACAAACCGTCAGAAACATTGCAGTTTATGGCTCTGCCATGCAATTGGCGTTTTAATTCATGGTTTGACCGATAAATCCGACACAGTTGTAAAGGTTGAAAGTGACAGGTGCTTTTTCTATTGTGACTGCCTAACTTCAGGAAATTCTGCATGTCTAAGCACAGCTGCAGCTATGTTATCATAGGCCCATGAAATAACATCCAAAAACGATTACTACTCTCTATTTTTTCTATGCAGAGAAGGCTCTGGCGAGTCTGTACATTTGCATAGGCTCACATGAGTCTTCATCCTGGTACTGAAATATCATGTGCTGGCTCAAATAACCATTTATGTACCGTTTATAAGAACAGTGAATGCTGTGGTGAGGCTGCACCAGCAACCACAGGAATTCTGAGCAACCATCAGTGCGTTGCATCAATGCGTCAAAAAATGCTCCCAGTGCGTTTAATAAAAATTCCTCAATAAAACATCCCTACTGAAAATGATCAGTGGAATTTCAGTGAAATTCCCGTGGAATTTCAGTGGAATATTTCTCCGGAATTTCACAGAAATTCCACTGAAATTTCAGTAGAATTCCACTGAAATAACAGTGTTTTCCCACTGAATCCCAGCGGAATTTCACTGAAATTCCAGTGAAATTCCACTGGAATTTCAGTGGAATATTTCTCTGGAATTTCTGTTGAATTCCACTGAAATTTCAGTGGAATTCCACAGAAATACCAGTGTTATTCCACTTGGATTACAGTGGAATTTCACTGAAATTTCAGTGGAATATTTCTCTGGGATTCTGTTGGAATATCAGAGGAATTTCTCTGATATTCCAGTGGAATTTCTCTGAGATTTCAGTGTTATTCCAGTGAAATTTCTCTGAAATGCCACTGATTTCCAACAGTAAAAAGCAATCAATAAGGGACACATAAATCAAATAAAAACAGAAGGACATTTTGCTGTTTAGTAAATACCATGTTCATGAAACATATAAACACATTATTTGACCCAAGCCTGTGGGCCTATAATTGACTCTGATCTGCCAGCATTTAAGTAAATTTTAAAGTCTTGAGTCATTTCAACATGAATAAACATGTAAACCACCCATTATACATATAGTCCGACAGGGACAACACGGTGGTAAAATCCTCACTTTTCCCCTCTGCAACCCGTATTTGATTCCCATAATCACTATATGGCAGGTTCTGATCTTTGCCTTCTTTTCTTCGTGGTCACCCATCCAAAGTCAGTGGTTTTCTGCGGCTACTCTGGTTTCTGCCACCATATAAAACCAAGGAGCATCAACATCCTCATCGTTGAGATCAATGAGCTTCTGTATAAACAAAAGTAAAAGAATTGTATGAGTCAGCATTTAACAAAATGCCATGTGACAAGCTATCAGCCTGCCCATCTGCAGTCTGTAGCAAGTTGTCACTATTCAGTCTTCGGACAGCCTAGGTTTAACAGAAGGCTTATGCGAAGACTGAAGACTGTTCAGGCATACATATGCTATTATGCATGAACAGACTGAATTTATCTGTTGCTGGTCATTGATGCCATTTTTATTGTTTTTGCGATGAACTTGTTCAAATACACAAACTAAGAAAATATTATAGTAGGACATTTTTGCTGAAAAATGTGAGTAGCTTTTGCCCAGCAACTGCCACATCTATTCTGCTTACAATATCACTGTATTTACCATACTTTCTGCTAAAATTTTAACATCATATTATGTATTAATAACATAAGTTTTGAATAACTTTAGCCTTATGTCTATTCTTACAATCTGGCTCACTGTGAAAGCAGACACTAATGTATACCACAACAAAGTACATGGGTGAAAGTTCAACATTTCCAAAATCCTGAACTTTTGAAATTTTAATTTCAAAACTTGCAGTATGTCGTCAAAATATTAATATTTCAAGTGTCTTTAGATCAATTGTATTTATAAGCTACATGTATAAGATTCTGCCTAATTCAGGATTTTGAGGGTGACTTTTTATGGAAAGTCAGCCTCAAAATCCTGAACTCAGGAATAAACCTGAAAACTTTCACCCATGCAAAGTATGGCCCAATATGGACTAAAGCAAAAGCTGGCAAGCCTTTGTGGCTTATAATGGGTAACATAACATATGTACATTAAGTGTCTGATTGTGTATTTGGTTCCTGAGAATTTTCATACTGTTACAAAATGAAATATTGTACTATGTCTATGAATATATCATTGTAATTGTTTGTTTGATATCATCCTTTATGTCCCATCAACAATCTTTCAGTTAAGGGACATGTCTTCCTGGGTTGAACCAGTACTAAGCTAGGATTATTGTTTTTGCTCAATTGGACACAATGCAGCAACACCGGTGAGGTTCGAACCCGCAGCCCCTTGGTCTCGAGTCAAGCACTCTACCACTGAGCCACTGCACTCCGGTATATCAATGTAATGATGAATGAAAGCCAGACTGACTGAAAAACAACAGTTTCCGCTTATGAGTAACATCATGGCAAAAGCCATTGCCATACAAATACACAGATCAACCTGCCTTTCCATGCAGTCTGATCAGTGTCTTTATTTTCACAGCATAGATAGCACAATAATGAATATGACATGTCAATAGTTGCTTTCTGCACAAAAACAAAACTCTAGCATGAATGGCTGATCATACTTGAGTCTGTCCAGTATGTACACACACCTCCAGTTACAGGTTTTCTCATAAAACAGCTCATACAACACAACCCCTAAAAATGGTTCAGATACTTGAAAAATTACTAGTAAACTATTTTTAAATTTGAAAAGTGCAGTTTTACCAAATAGAAATGTGCCCAAAACATGTTGACGGAATGGCAAATATTGGTGACCCTGAACAGATTGCTCCTTCAAGGTCTGATCTGGGTCTGTACTGTTTGCGCAGAACCGTCTGTCCGAATATTTAAGATCATCGGAATGAAGGCGCGCACAAGGTATCGCCTACGAACAGACTGGCCCTAGTGCTGGTCGCTATATCCCCTAAAACCTCATTGTAATAATATTTGTAAATTTTGTTTACAGACAGCAAAGAGGGTATATAAAATTAAAGATCAGTATATGAATATGTAAACATTTTGTTCAATCAAGTATATGAATAGGTCATATTTTTGGAAGACCAAGTATATAATTGGGGTAGGTTTAAAAAAACTGGCTCGCACACTCGTACCAAAATTACATGTTGTGAAGTGTACCTGAAACACACTGAAAGATGAACTGATCTTTGCTCCTTACCTTTCAGAGGTCCTGGACTTCCTATTTCCATATCTGTCTGACTCTCAGTGTTTAGTGGTCATCGGAGCTTAAACCTATGAAAGAAAAAATACATATACTTTAGATAAAGGAGTACTCTATGACAGAAAGGTGGACAGAAAAAAATAAAAATATGCCCATACCCCCAACCAGCACTACAGGCCCCTAAATTAATACCCCACCACAGCTAAAACACATGTACATATCTTTTTTTATATGACATTTCAAGTCTAAAGTCCCTTTACTGAACACTTTTAAGCCTAGTGGACTCTACTATCCTTACCATTTGGTTGAGTCCATTTCCAAGTAATGGAGTTTCAGTATTACTTTTTTATGTTTATTTCTAAATAGTTGTTTGTAACAGATATTCCTTTTGGTAAATAAGTAAACAGTCTAGACCCCAATCAGAGAATGAGTGCCTGATTTGGGTCTGCTCCAAGGCCTTCGTTTGTTTGATTTGATTCTTTCATCCCATCAACAGTCTTTCAGTTAAACAGCGATGGGTCTTCCTGGGTTGAACCAGTACTAAGTTAGGATAAATGTGTCTTGCTCAAGGACCCGTCATCACAACGCAGTGACGCCGGTGAGGCTCGAACCTGCGGCCCTCGGTCTTGAGTCGAGCACTCTACCACTGAGTCACTGCGCTCCTCCACCAAGGCCTTTAGTTTTAAAAGTTTGCAAAAGAAAATTAGTCATTATTTCTCAACCAGTACTCAAAAGAACCGTCTCAATGAGACGGTTGTTTTGAGCACCCCAAAAACTGTCGATGGGGCAATTCTCATAAATTTTGTCATAAATTTTTGATTACAGTCTTTATCGAGTTACCAATGGAGTGTCTCCGGTGAGGCTTGAACCTGCAATCTCTCTATAGTCAAACACTCTACCACTGCATATGCACAGATCCAAAAAATTTTGTCATAGGGGACTCAACTTTGCCATTTTTTATATTTTCTTTAGTTGATAAGTGGAGGGAGGATCCAAATACCACTTAAAGTGGGCCGTAATCGGCCTGCCAGGGAAACGCCATTTAAATGGGTGTCGCTGGCATGCCCACCTTCCCCCACTGGAAAAAGTTGCACCCTTCTGGAATTTAGGAAAATGTACGTATTCTTTGAGGGGTTGGGGGTCTAGGCACGATGGCCAGAAAACAGTCTGGACAATGTGTTTTTTTAGTAGTCCTCAACTTAATTATTTTACAGTTTAAAGAGCGGGTCCAATGGCAACTTATTTTACAGTTTACAGAGGGGGTCCAATGGTTTTATTACAGTAAAAACTGCTTTTCCAAGGATCCAGAGGGGGTCCAACATTTTCCGGGGGGGGGGGGGGGGGGGGGGGGGGGGGGGGGGGGGGGGGGGGGGGGGGTCGAAATGCTTATTTCTATAGAAACCCATATAACTTGTGATTGGGGGTCACCCCCTCTGGATCCGCACATGGGGCCGAATCCCCATCCCCTGGCGAAAAATCATGGATATTCGCATGGGGCGTGCCGCAAATGACTGGTGATTGAGCTGTTTCACACAATATCAGGCCTGAGGCAAACTTTCTTTCTTTTTCTTTCAAACTGATTGTAAACAATAGATAAAAGAAAAAAAGATAAAATACCGCCAATGGTTGCATCTTTAACACACAACTGTATGGTGCCACAGCTCTCTCCAACTTCGTCCGAGTCCTTTCTTGGTTTGTGTATGCTATATATGGGTCATTTCTTCGATGTGTTATGAGAACCATTGTTATCTTTGCAGAAAGAGCTAGATTCCCCACCATTTAATTTCAAACAGGAAGGCAGTTATCACGCGCGCGTAATTTGATACGAAACGACCATCAGGGCGAAAGCCATTTCTCACATTCGCAATTGAACGAAACGAATAGATTTTTTTACGTTCATTCACCTTATATAAATTATAATTTAGTACTTTGTTGGCTATTTCTTATTTCGAAATTAATTAACATTTACTATGCAAATCATTTTGCTTCCAAAGACTCCAACGTTTTATTTAATTACGAAATTTGGTTCCTTAATTATTTCGCTAGTTACTTTAGTTCTAATTTTGATATAACCGGATGGGCACAAAGCGTGAGAATGTAAATAAACAGCGAATTTCAGTTTGAATGAGATCTATGAAGTCTGTATAATTTAACAAGTTTTCATGATTTTGACGAGAAAATGTCAGATTCAGAGGAATCATCAACGTTAAACCAGTCATACAATTCAAGCGTGGATGAAAGTACAGACTGACATTTAAACTTAACATTGGTAACAAGACGTTCGCCTCCTTGTCGTCTCGTCCCTTTTTTCAAACCTGGTCGTTCTGGCCATAGTCGTTTTGACTTCTATCTATCTATCTATCTATCTATCTATCTATCTATCTATCGTACTGGCTTCGCTAATACTTGAGCATTACGCCAGGGAGTGCTAGTTTTGAAATTTCGGTAAATATAAAACAAAAAAACACAACACAGCATCATTTCCTCCCAAGTCATTTCACCCCCAATCAGACATGATGGATGGATGAGTGTGTGGTTGGTTGTGTGGATGGCTGGAATGAGCAGCACTGAATATGTAGGATAGGTAATAGATTGATTGATTGATAATTATTTGGTAAAATCAACACATACATACATGTACAACAGCAAATTAAAGATATAGCACATTAATTTAGCAATTTAAAATATGGAATAGTTAAAAAAAAGTCATTATTCACTCTAATTTAAGCAAATTAATACCTATAAAAGGCAAACATAGAAACCTTTACTTGCTGGTACCCAGGACATACATTATATCTCCAATGAATTTGAATTCAGCCAGATCACACATTCTAGTATTGATTTTATCTCCCGGGTTTTGTCTGCCCTTGAGACTTGAAAAACATGGTATCTCCAGGGTTCCTTGGCCATTTTAATCAGATCGTTTCATGCTTGCAGGTATCCAGGACAGGCAAATTATTTCCAATGAGTTCTAATTTCGATTGGATTCTACTTTTGAGTTTGTAGTGAGCATTGAAAAAATAGTGTCTCCTGGTTTGATTGGATGATCTTTTTTATACTTGGAGGTACCGTAGCCATGGAGTACAGGCAAAATATCACGAATCAGTAGGAATTTTGTCCTGATAGTGTACTTTCAAGTTTTTTCTTTTCTTTCTGACAGACATAACTTCCCTTTTCCCCAGATGGTTATAAAGAAGACTGAACACTGTCACATACATGTAGATAATTCATGTCTTCCTTGTTCTTATGAAAAATATTACTGTATTTATAAATAATCTGTAGATCACTGATGATATTTGCTCTTGAAAGCATTGAGATTTCTGTGAAATAAATCCTAATGAGATTTGCAGCTCACTGGAATTTCAGTGGAATTAAGTGCATTCAAAATCACTGGAATTCCAGTGACATTCCACTGAAATTCCAATGAGATTTGAAGCTCACTGGAATTTCAGTGAAATTTCAGTGGAATTTAGTGCTTCATTGGAAACCAGTGGAATTGCAGTGGAATTCCACCGGAATTCCACTGACTTTTTCAGTAGGGATTTGCTAGTTTACCAAGAAAAAAACCCCAAAGTAGTAATCGTTTTTTGGATGTTATTTCATGGGAATATGACAACAGCTGCGCTTAGACGTGCAGATTTCACTCAATTTAGGCAGTTACACTAGAAAAACACCTGTCACGACAAAACTCCAGATTTTTGTTGGATTTGCAGTCCAAACCATGAATTAAATCACCAATTGCTTGGCAGAGCCATAAACTGCAATGTTACCGGTGGTCTGTGCACCAGGTGTCATCACAAATAAGATAAATGCAAGTTTATAAATAAATAATAAAGTCAACAGGTATAGATTTTTTCACCTTTTACGCCACCACCGGTGCTGTAAAATGCAACCACCAGCTCGTTGTAGCAACCACCGGTGCGTTTACATTGACCAGTGTGTGTATTGTTTGAGTTGATATTTTACAACCCAGACAACAATTAATCATTTTTACAGTCAAATCAAGATGTTTCCTGGATTAAACAGGGCCCGAGCTTTTAAATGTTTGATTTGTTTGATTAGGTTCTTTTACGTCCCATCAACTATCTTTCAGTTAAACAGGGACGGGTCTTCCTGGGTTGAACCAGTACTAAGCTTGGATAAATGTGTCTTGCTCAAGGACCACAACACAGTGACGCCGGTGAGGCTCGAAACCGCGGCCCCTCGGTCTCAAGTCAAGCACTCTACCACTGAGCCACTGCGCTCCCTACTTTTAAATGTTCTTTCATGCTCAACTCAACTGAGCATGAAATTATTTGTGCTCAAAAATGTTTAAATGCCATTCAACATGATTAATACAACATCTGAGAGTTTGTAAGTGAGAAATGTCTTTATTTTTCAACCATTGAGTTTTTATTACTTGTTGAAATTTCATCATGCTCAGATGGGTTGAGAGCATGAATAAAGTTTTATAACCTGGGGGCAGTAGTATTAAGCAGAGGATTAAGTGTCCTGCTCTAGGACATAACGGTACATCTGGTGAGTCTCAATGTAGATAAAGTATCTGACCAAAGACCACAAGATACATATGCCATTACGCAAAAATAGTAACATTCAAGGGAGGTCACCTAATGTGGTAAGTGTAATTTCCCATACCATGAGAAACTGCTTTTAAAGGAGCAAATTCTTTCCTTTAAAAGAAGTTCCCATTTTGAAAAGGGATGCAATTAAAGAGAATCACTGCTTGATCCAGTAGTCTCCCTTTGATGTGTGTAACTTTCAGCGTTCTGGCTATGCCATTGTATGCTGCATGCATGTGTGTGTATGTTCAACTCTTTCAATGCCTACTAGTGTTGTCTGCTGATAATCTTTGTGAAAAGTTTGGACCCAGATCAGGCATGACAAAATGTCAAGCCTGATCTGGATCCAAACTGTTTGACACTCTGATAGATTTCCTTAAAGAGTTTTTTGAAAAAGTCGATTTTTAAAAATATCAGCAGACAACAAAAAAAGCATGAAAAATTACCCAGTATGCAAAGGGTTATAGAGTAAATTTACACATATGCGATACTTTAGTACCATAATCTTATGGGCTGACCCTTGCATAGCTACAAGGTGTATGGAGAGTTGTTTTTCAAAGAAATCCACCTGATTGGCCAATTAATGGCTAGGTATTTACTTTTTAAAAAACAAATCTTTTCAAAATACCATCAGAGTGTCAAGCAGTTCGGGTCCATGACCAATGTTAAGTCGGGCATGATCAGGGCCTGAAGCTGTTTTCATCAAATAACATTGCATCTGGGAGTGAAATAACTCCATGCAATAAAATGGATAAACCACTAATGGTTTACAGATTTTTGGGAAACATTATGATGTCCATTACAACATTTAACACATAATGACAAAATAAAACTAGAATTGTTCTTCTACGAAAAAACAGATGTCTCCCCCCTTTTGATGTCAAAAGCATGAGTCATTAAATACAATTTCAAACAGAAACATTAAATACAATTTCTAACGGAAATTCTATTCATTTCATGCAGACAATCACAATCAGCTCGTATCCAGTAAAGATATCTGTCAATGTAGTTAACTATTGCACAATCATAACCAGTATAAAATAGTCATAGATAATTGTTTTTGTGATGGACAAAGTTCCAAGGGAAATAACTCAAAAAGTATAAATGACAGAGGTACTATTCTTGCACTCTGCACCTCGACTTATGTTGGTTGATAGTTGTATAAAGTTTCGTGAATATAGCTTAAGCGGTTTTCAAGTTATAGAGCGGACACCGTTTTTGTGATGCACAAAGTTCCAAAGAAAATAACTAAAAAAGTATAAAAGGCAGAGTTACCATTCTTGCACTCTGCCCGTCATCTCATGCTGATTGAAATTTGTATAAAGTTTCGTGAATATAGCTTTAGTGGTTTTCAAGTTAAAGAGAATATATATGTATATTGTATAGCCCCGAGAATTCAGAGCAAAATATTTATCTGCGCTCAGGTTTTACATGTCGCTCAATTGATGCAATTGTTACAGTATAATAGATTGATCAAATTATCATATGTATTTAAAGCAGTTTAAAGGTGTTATTTTGCTGAATATGATCTAAATGTGAAATCTGTGCAATTTTGCAAGGGTTTCACATTTTCATTTCTAAAAATTGCAATAGCAAAATACAACTATCACATGTATAAATTAAAAAAATATATATTTTCAAAACGTGTTCAAAAACTTGACAGCTCATTCTTGTGTGTTTGTTTTAGGTAGATAATTTATGTCCCATTCAACAATTTTTCAGTCAAGTTGGGATATTTCCTAGGTTGAGCCAGTACTAAGCTGAGGATAAAGTGTCTTGCTCAATGACACAATGCTTTTATGCAGTGTCTCTGGTGAGGCTCAAACCAGCGACCCTTCAATCCCAAGTCTAGCATTGTATGTTCGTGTTAATGCTTAACATCCCAGTCAACAATTTTCAGAACACAGTGCCTCCTTTGAGTATCAAACTAGTGATCGGTCAACCCCAAGTCTAACACTCTACGCTGAGCTCCTATTTTCAAGTCTAGCACTATATATTATAAAGCTATTGGGTCAATGTAAAAGCGTCATCTCATGAATGCGTAATTAGGTCTGATCTACTTTAAGGCATCTCGTAAAAGCTGAAAATGAGGCATGGTTTTATTCGAAAGTAACTACCATCTTGAGCCATAACACCTCAGTAAAGACACAAAACTTTTGATTAAACCCTTAAAACGCCAGCAAAACAACTACATCCAAAAATGTCTGTAAGTATAGAGGCAAACAGTGTAGGCCCAGATCAGACTGCTTCTACAGGAGCAGTCTGATCTGGATCTACACCGTTTGTTGAAGAGGCTTCAAATATTTCAGCAGAAAACAAAAGCATAAGACTTTTTTATATATGCTCTTTAAGGGTTAACAAATGTGAATTCAGTGTATATACAGTCAGGATTTTCATGAAATGCATGCACGTTGCGAGACTCAAACAACTTATCAACTCTTTACCAAATACATAGAACTTGATTTCCCTTCCTGAGCAGCTGAAATAGCCAAACCACACCCAGCTTCAGTAAAACCTGTCTAAAACAGCCACTCAAAAATAGACAAAACAAAGGTCTTAATGACCAATGGTAGCTTAATGAAGGTCGAAAGTATTGCAGAATGCTCTGTTTTGACCTGCATTTAGCAATGGATGGTCTAGAAAGCCAATTTTTGGTCTTTTTTTTAATTTTTGAGTGGCTGTTTAAGACAGGTTTTACTGTATGAATATTCAAGTTACCGCCTTTACAGACCAAAAACTTTATAACATAGCATTGAGCCACTGTGCTCCACACCTTATTTTTGAAAGTAGTGGAAAAGGGTGTCTGAATTTCCACAGCACAGTTAATCATTCCAGCCATATTTGGCCCTTAATTGTCATAGGTTTAGATAAACAAAAATTTTCAGCGTAAAATTGTTAATATTTTCTTTCCCGTAATTTTAAGCATATGTTTTGCATGCTCAAAAGAACCGTCTCATTGAGACAAGAACCGTCTCATTGAGACGGTTCTTTTGAGTACCCACAACATAGGTTTTAGTTGAGAAAATTATGTTTCTGTTACACACTCTTTACTAAAGGCCTGCTCTTGTCCTGCTGAACATGATTAATTTTATATCATCGTTAGAAAACAGTGTAGGTCCAGATCAGATGGCTTCTGATGAAGCCCCATCTGATCAGCATCTGCACTGTGTTCCATGCAGCCCCAGATGAGAATCCACTGTATTAATTGAAATCCTGCAACTGTAGTGACAGGAAAACAGATGTGAAAGTGCCATATTACTATGATCTATTCAGCAGGACAAGGGTAAGAAAATACACTACCATTCATAAACTAAGCAAATGCTGTGACTCACTGATTTTCTTCTTTGACAAATTTCTGACACAGCCAGTCTGTTCACATCCGACCAACACACTGGGGTACCCCAATTTTGGTACTGGAATTGGAAAACAAACAGTTATGGATATATTGTAAATCTGTATTATGGATGCATAGATCTATTAAATTCAACATTATTGAATTCACACCTTCGACATGGCGTCCTGATCAAGATATGAATTATTTGATGGGATTAAGAGTTTTATATAAATGTAGTGTTGAGAGACAAGGAAATCCCACACAAGGATCAGACTAATTCGTCAGAGACGAGGCTCTACCGAGTTTCTGAAGAAATTATTCAGGTTCGAGGGTGGTATTTCCTTGTCCCACAAAAATACTTCATGATGGATACTTTTTCTTGCCCACTATGTGATTTTTAAGGTTTTATATGAATTCTGTCATTTCCAATTTATGTGTTTGTTCCATTGTAAAAAAAAAAGTCACCAACAAATTTTTCAGATGCAGAAATGGGTGTAAACTCAGTTTAGCACCTAAAAACGGAGGGAAAAAAATAGCATTTCAAGCGTCCGTTTTGTTTTTTGGGGGTTTGAAACTAAACTCTAGTTTTTATGTTTTTCACATTGATTTAAGGCAATAACTTTTTTATTACTAATTTTAGCAAACTGTGTTCGCGATGAAAGTTGTATAGAAAAATTAGGGCCAATTTCTCCAAATGGTTCCATAATCCAAGATGCTGCAGTTAACCCTGCGCATAGATGCACTCTTTGAGACTTTTAATCAAAGCTCAAATAAACTAAGATAAATATGTCAGTCAAAAAACTGCATTGCGCCACCCTAATTCACAAACTAAAGCAATGTATGGCTTGTTTAAATATATTAGAAATCGCTCCTGGTTCGCTCGTGCGTTAAGTTACTGGGGTCATCTCGAAACCGCCCATTTTGGAGCACGTACGAGGGTTGTCCCAGAAAGTCGTAGACTTTTCAAATAGCCAAAAAAGTTGACGCTTGAGCATGTTTATATTATGCAGAAATATTAAGCTATCTATTTTTAACATTTTGAGTGTATTAATGACAACCAAAATCAAATGAAATCATTTTATGGTCATTCTCGGTAAGGTACGCATCACTGGCGCATGCAAAAAGTGAAAGAAAAAAAACAGTATATTTCATTTTTGATAAGTGGTTGTATTGAAACTAGAGATTATACTCGTTAAGCATTCATATTGGAGGAAACGTCATTTAATTGCGCATATTGTTACAAAATTTCAAAGCGATTGCATGATTAACGAAACTGACGGCATATGATCAAAACAAGTAGGGGTGAGCTCGAGCAGTGAAATAAAGGCAACGTCTAACATAAGGGCGGAGCAGCGGACAGAAACAGTTTTGTTTTGACTCCGGAATGACACCACTCGATACATTAAACTAAGTAAAACAAGACAAATACCACCTGAATGTATCACAGCTTTAGTATACAAATTATTTTTGAGATTTCGCGCGGTGGAGGGGGGGGGCTGATGCCGAGCGTATGGTAAGACCACCACTTAGAAATACTGGCGAAGCTACGGAAGTTGAATCAGTCGTCAGCAAAGACAGAAGACAAAAGGTGCGCTACCTAGCTGAAAGGACAGGTTGAGGGAACCCTACGGTGCATATGATATTAAAATCAGACTTAAAAATGGCACAGACATCTGCAAGATGCATTCCACCATTTATTATTAGAAGATGATTGCGCAAACAACCATGCTAGTTATAATTGTAAACTTTCTGACGTCCTTAGTTATTCAAATGGCGTGCGCCGGTGGGCCAGACCTATAGCTGGTAAAATAAGTGCATGAACTTCATTATCAAATATTTTTCCTTCAAATTTTGCATGAGATTGCAAAAATAATGGAAGAGTCCACAAGTAAAATTTGTTTGCAATACATTGTATAGTTTTCTTGTAACATAAAAAGTCTACAACTTTCTGGGACAACCCTCGTACATAAGAGAAAAATAGCACCTCATGTGTAATCACAGCTTCTGCTCCTACAAATGATCACGCTCAAATTAGATTCTGTACTTTATGGGTTTGCAAACAGCAGGATTATGCTATTCACAGCAGCTGAAAAACTGTATATTCACCGCTTGTGAATATTCTTTTGAGACGAACCCTTTCTGTCACGCCTCTACGAAATTTACCTGTTAATAAAAGACTTAGAAATTTTGGCTGAATTCCGTTTATCGCAAATTCTTCATCTATGTACACAAAAATCTGTTTGCGCCACAAACTTCAGACCTTTTGGAGAAATTGGTGCTAATTTTTCTCTAAAACTTTTATCGCGAACACAGTTTGCTAAAGTTAGTAATAAAAAAGTTACAGCCGAAAAACATAAAAACAAGAGTTTAACATCAGTATCATTATCTATTGACAAGACGGCATGGCACCAATCTGTGTCAATAATGTGTGTCACATTGTTGTTGCACTTTAATGACATCAGAAATGTTTTTGACATCATTCAACATTGCAAAATGAAGAAAGCATTAAAACTATTGCCGATTTGATATTTCTACATAATATTTAGGCATAATAAATTGCTCTGAAAGCAGCCTAGATTGTTATAATTTTAAGTCACGTAGAGGGGATAAGCGGGTCACGTGGATGGGATAAGGACATTCTGCACAGCTTTTTGCCTATGGAACAGCTTGTCTTGAGCGAAAAGTGGGCGAGTAAAAAAAAAACTGCAGGTACCAAAATACAAAAGCATTTGGAATTTATAACATGTGACTCCATATTTTTTATGATGGCATTGACAGGCTAGTAAAATAACTACATCAGAAAAATGTCTGTTTATTCGTAGACATAAGTATAGAGGCAAACAGTGTGGACCCAGATCAGACTGCTTCTACTGGAGCAGTCTGATCTGGATCTACACTGTATGTCAAAGGGGCTTGAAATATTTCAGCAGACAACAAAAGCATGCAACTTTTTTGTGAAAATTTATGCGCTTTAAGGGTTTACAAATGGGCATGTTCAAAAATAATGAAGCTTTTCACTTTATGGCATCCCATGCACACATTTGCCTAGATTTTAAGGAACAAACATAGCTAAAAATGTATCATGGTCCCTGTGTTCATTATGCAAAATTTTATTAAAATCGAACAAGTAATACAAAATTTATGCCAGTAAAACTAGCTAAAAAACTAAGGAGTGTAACACCTTTTGCGTGACATTTTTTCATAACATAATTTTACTTGTGCATTTATACAAAACTGTGGATGTTGCCATACTTATGAGCCAACTTTGTGATTACCCATTCCTTTCAACTTTATGAAAATAGGAAAATCATGCCTTTTCATCATTACCTAAGTTATTTTTTATGCATTGTCCAACAGGACTAGTCTGAAATTCAGGTGCAGTAAAAATGAAGAGATTTTGCACAGAATTGATTTGACATGAATATTTGAAAAGATTATAACCTAAAATGTGGTCTGCAGCACTGACCAATCTTAATACATTTTATTTCATGTATTACAGCTGCTTTATAAGCATTCATAATAGAATGAGCAGAACTGGTTGTAGAGCACCCTTTAAACTAAGGAGTGTAACACTTGACATTTCAAGCCTCATAACATTTTCCAAGGTTATGTTTTGTGAGCTAGTATGCCTCATTGACCCTTAATAGAGATTCATACGGTGTGAGTTTTTATCTTGGTCTTAATTTTCTTCTTATCATCCATAAAAGCCACTAAGGAGTGTAACACTTTCTTGCAAAACACTTCTGTGGGTTATTTCTATACCAGTAGCAGTATAATTTCAATTTATTTACCATTATTACTATAGAGCAATGTCCCTCAGACAATTCTAATAGCTCCTTTTTATGTTCAAAGTGTAAAAAAACCTGTACTGCATTGAAGTCGCCTAAAAATTGGTGATTTTGACAATCCATTTTTTTGAAATTTTACCTATCTAGGCATTCAGGACAACATTTATTCTTGTAAATCATGGGTTCTGATAAATATAAAAAGATAAAATTGACCAATATAATCCTATTTTCTAACCAAGCTAATGTTTTGCTATGACATCACGACATAAAGTGTTACACTCCTTAGTGATTTTTGTTGTAATGCCATTTAAGAGCTTTTTTCTTTTCCAAACCAGCAATATTTCACTTTTAATTGACTCTGATCATTCATTCCCAATATTTAGAACAGTTCTTTTGATGCATTTCTTTGAATCTTGATTAGCATTTGGGATAAATCATTTAGAAACTAAATTCGATTGGTTCACCGGGTGGGAGTATCAATATCAGAAACTGGTATACAACCAAACTTTTTTTTTATTCCCTTTGGCAGCTAGTTAAATGGTATTTAATGTATGTTACATGCAGAAAAGTGTTCAAAATTTTGCTAAAATTATTAGAAGAAAATATTATTTGCAATCAGTTTAAGCATTTAGAGAAAGAACATTCAGCATATCTTAACACACTAATTCAAGATCTTGGGGAGACAATTTTTATTTGTGCTGTAACAGTGATTAGGAGATTCTTATATAATAGAAAATAAATTGTTTCATTTAATGTTAAAACTAGAATTTATAGGTTTTTGAAGACCTAATCATTTGTACAAAATGTTACACTCCTTAGTATTAGATCAGACATTTCTTTACAAAAAGGCCAATAATCTGCAATAAAATTATGTTAACACTATGCAAGAGAAGTCACTTCTTTGTATGCAATACTCTATATGTGGCTTAGCCCTGTTTATCCCAAATTCTGACACATAAACAAATCAGACTAAGGAGTGTAACACATTTTCTTAATTTTTTGCCCGTTTTTGTACATAGATAACCATTACATCCATGCTTACATATCACATATTGATTTGTAGCATAGTTTTTTTTGCCATGTGTTATCATTTTAACGCAAATTTTATTGAGATTCAGTCACCTGTTTTAAAAATATGAAAATTTTGAGAGCTCTTCTACTAAAATAATGAGGCAAAATGACAGTAAAATAAGAATTTTTTGTTGAATTAGGCAATTCAATTTGGTAAAAGTCAAACGTTCACCTGCTGTTAAGTGCTTGTCATCAAATAATGGGAATTTCAAGACATTTCATCAAGATTTCCTATAAAAACAACCTACACAAAATATAGCCATAATTAACAATTTTTGCAAAAAAATCCTGAAAGAAAATGTTCAGAAAATTTATACTTTTGCTGCTATTTTCTAAACTTAAACAAATTTGAAAACTTTAAGTATCCCCAATTTGTTTGGAGTAACAATTTCACCTATGACAACAGTTTCATTTTTCACCCCCAATGTCACGCTTTGGCTTCATTATTTTTGAACATGCCCAAATGTGAGAAAAGAGTATACGGTCAAGAATTTCATGAAATGCATGCGTGTTTGCCAGCTCAAACAACTGATTAACTCTTAACCAAATAGATAAAACCTGATTTCCCTTCTTGAGCGGATGAAATAGCCGAACCACACCCAAATATGAATATTAAAGTTACTGCCTTTACAGTGACCCAAAAACTTAATAATAGCATTGAGCCGCTGTGCACCACACCTCATTTTTGAAAGTAATGGTGAAGGGCATCTGGATTTCCACAGCACAGTTGTATAGAAAAGTTAATCATTCCAGCCATAGTTGACCCTTGTTATAGGTTTAAATACACAAAAATATTTCAGCGTAAAATCGTAAATATTTTCTTAACCGTAATTTTAAGCATATGTTTTGTGTGTTCAAAAGAACAATCTCATTGGGACGGTTCTTTTGAGTACCCACAACATAGATTTAGTTGAGAAAATTATTTTTCTGTTACACAGAGAGAAGGCTTCGCTGGTTTAGGCATGTGGCGCGTTCGAGTGGTGCAATCAGAACAGCATATGATATGCAGATTGACGGCAAGCGGGGGGCAGGGAGGCCCAAGCAAACATGGAAGAAACTGACAGAGAAAGACTGCCGTGAGTGGAAGCTCACCACAGTTGACCCTCAAGAAAGGAGCACCTGGAGATCAGGTGTGAGATCTGCTATGCGTGCAGCTAGCCAGTTACCTGGAAAGGGGCCCACTGATGTGGATGATGCCCCTGCACCTGCACGTTAATCAAAAATCCGATTATGATATGATGACACTCTTAACTTAAGGCGTGCCCTTGTCCTGCTGAACATGGATAATCTTATATCCTCATTAGAAAACAGTGTAGATCCAGATCAGATGGCTTCTGATGAAGCCCCATCTGATCAGGATCTGCACTGTGTTCCATGCAGCCCCAGATGAGAATCCACTGTATTAATTGAAATCCTGCAACTGCAGATGTGACAGTGCCACATTAGAAAATACACTTTGTTTGTTTGATTTGATTCTTTATGTCCCATCAACAATCTTTCAGTTATAATAGGGACGGGTCTTCCTGGGTTGATCCAGTACTAAGCTAGGCTTAATGTGTCTTGCTCAAGGACCACAACGCAGTGATGCCGGTGAGGCTCGAACCTGCGGCCCTTCGGTCTCGAGTCAAGCACTCTACCACTGAGCCACTGCCCTCCCTAAGAAAATACACTACCATTCATAAAGTAAGCAAAGCAAATGCTGTGACTCACCGATTCACTTCTTTGACAGATTTCTTACACATCCAGTCTGTTCACATCCGACCAACACACCATGGTACCCCATCATTGGGACTGGAATTGGAAAACAAACAACAGTGATAAATGTATTGTAAATCTGTATTATGGATGCATAGATCTACTAAAAATAAAATGAAACTAGAGGACCTGAAGGTCCTGGGGCGCTCACCTGATCTCTTTAATAATGTTAAAATAGGTCAAGGTCAACTACAGCTTATAATGAAACATATTTTGCTTTACCATATATGGTGGTTGCAGCCATTTTGGTCAAGTGACCTAAGCAATCTATTGAATAATCCATCAAACAGCCCAGTGATTTCTGTGAAAAAGATGTTGAGATAGGTATGAGTGGCAGTCCAAATGAGTGGCCTTGGATAAAAGGTCACAGGTCAACTTATATAAAACCATGGTCTCATTTTTTAAAGTTAAACATTTCTCGCAAGTATTATGATTTCGGCTTAAACAGTTATAGAAAAATGAACATTTCAAGACCATCTCCATATAAATGCATTAGGGTCACGACAAATTCGATGATTTTATATTCCCCGACAAAGGGTTATTTGAGAGAAACATGTAAATCACAAAACATAAATCCCAGTTGTCTAACCCTTAGTTCACCTTCAGTATCATTCAGATCATAACAGACGCCTGTCAAGTATGTTTTAGTGCTTAGTTTAATAAAAAGTATACTTACATCTGCACAATTTCAATATCTGACCTTTAAACCCAACCCCAGAGGTCAAGGGTGTGTGTAAATTCAAAGTGTTAACTTGCATGTAGGTCTACACTTCTTCCACTTTAATTTGATATGCAACATGACCACTTTTAGAAAAGAAAACAAAATGACCTTTTGACCCCACCCCAGGGGTCGCTGGTATGTGTAATGACAGCATATTTGCTTTCATGGTGCTCTGTGCTCAATTGCCTTTAATGAGGGTCTGGATGGGGGTGGGTTTGGTATTCACTATTCATTAAAAATTAAGCCCATTATTCTTCTCATTAAAATGTTGGGTTATTCATTAAAATGAGACCAATTATTCGTTAAAAGTAATAAAGGTGGCAAAGAAATCTGATTATTCACTATTCATTACTTGTTTCTTCAATTCATTATAAAATAGGATTAATCATTAATTTTTTGGGCCCTCACTATTCACTATTCATTATTTTTTTGGCTAATTATTCACTATTCATTATAAAAAAAGGCCATTGTTCACTTATCATTATACCCCAGCCAGACCTTTAATTTGATATGCAACATGACTTAACCTTCATAAAAAGACATAGTTTGACCTTTTGACCTCACCCCCTGGGTCGAGGGTGTGTCTGTGGGCAAAATATTTGCTACCATGTTGCTGCCAGTGTCATCAGGTTTAATTTGATATGCAACATGACTACTTTCAGAAAATATATAGTTTGACCTTTTGACCCCAACCCCTGGGTCAAGGGTGTGTATGTGGGCAAAATATTTGCTACCATGTTGCTGCCAGCATTGTCAGCTTTAATTTGATATGCAATATGACCATATTCTGAAAAAGTTTAATTTTGGCCTCGGCCCGCCCCCCTAAGTCCACCAAATGGACTCGGACCAAGGCCTTCAAGCTACAATCCCGTTTGATATGTTTCATATCTAATGCTGCTCTGCCTGCATGTGAAATTTCAGCAAAAAATATTAACAATTGCCTTAGTAATTGCGAAATTAAAATATTTGACCTTTGACCCCTTAGGTGGGGGGTGGGTAAAACTTTGACACTGCCATGCTAATCTACAGGCACTTGGCAATCATGATCTATAGTGAGAAGTTGTTAAATATAAAAGCTTTGATGAAATGTGAAAATCATCACACAAAAAAGCTAATATAGGTTTTGCCTTATAATTGCCTATACCAAAACAAGGGCAATAACTCAAGTGGTAAGGGGTCGATTTAGACCAAACTTATAGCATATCCAGAGTCCATAGTACTTATCATTTGTACCTAAAATGAATCAAATGTGACCAATAAGTACTGAGATATGGTTCCGGACAGCCAAAAAGTGTGGACGGACGGACAGACAGACGGACGACGCCATGACTATATCCCTCCGACTTCGTCGGGGGATAATAAAATTTAACCCTGCCATAAAGTAGGTTAAGGTCAACCTAGATTTATCATTTGTGCAAACCTGGTAGGCCCCACATACCCAATGCTACATACCAAGTCCCAAGGCCATTGGTCTTTGGTTCCATAGAAGAAGATATTTAAAGAGTTTTTACCATATATGGGAGTGGTGGCCATCTTAGTCATGTGACCAGAACAATTTATATAAATTTTGGCTAACCAGGAGTTGGCCCAGTGGTTTCTGAGAAAAACATGTTTTAATGTGTTGATGGGACTACAAATGAGCAACCTTGGCTGAAAGATCAAAGTTCAACTTTGACCTTTGAAACTTATTTATAGCCAATGTCTTATTAAGTGAGAATAGTGACTTTGGCTTCCACAGTATTCAAAAAATTAACTTATAAAATAATTCCCATTTAAATGCATTAGGAAGCAAATTTGACCTTGATGTTAAGCAGGTCAAGGTCATCTTGAGATCATCATTTTAACAAATTTGGCAGGCCCCACATCCCCAATGTAACATACTAAGTCCCAAGGTCACTGGCCTTCTGCTTCTGGAGAAGATTTTTAAAGGGTTTTTACCATATATGGGTATGGCTGTCATCTTGGTCATGTGGTCAAAATTTGTATACATTTGGCTAACTTATCATAAGGAGGAGTCTTCACATGAAATTTGAGTTCAATTGGGTCAATGGTCTGTGAGAAAAACTATGTTTTAATATTATTGGGACTCCAATATGAGTGACCTTATCTGAAAGGTCAAAGGTCAACCTTGACCATTGGAACTTATTTAGAGCCATTGTCTCATTAGGTTAAACATATCAAGAGAGATTAATGACTAAGGCTTCCAAATTTTTTCAAAAAAAATTAACTTTTCAAAAAATTTCCATTAAAATTCATTAGGAAGCAAAATTTGACCTTGATGTTAAGTAGGTCAAGGTCAACCTAGGATCATTATTTGAACAAACTTGGTAGGCCTCACATCCCCAATGCTACACGCCAAGTCACAAGGTCATCCTCCTGGTTCTGAAGATTTTTAAAGGGTTTTTACCATATATGGGAATGGCGGCCATCTTGGTCATGTGACCAGGACCATTTGAAGAAACTTTCGTTCCAGCGTCCTTAGGAGTCTTCATATGAATTTTTAGTTTAATTGGCCAAGTGGTTTCAGAGGAGAAGATGTTCGAAAATGTTGACAGACAGACGACGGACGGATGCCAGAGTGGCTGGTATACTATTAGCTCACCCATGAGCCTTTGGCTCAGGTGAGCTAAAAACATTGAAAACACACCGAATCATCAATAGGCATCCTGATCAAGATATATATGAATTGTTTGATGGAATTCAGAGTATCTTTCGTATGTATTGTTGTGGGACAAGGAAATCCCACCCGAGGACTAGAATAATTCTGGCTCTGCCTCGATCGTTTCTGACAAAATTATTTGGGTCTGAGGGTGGAATTTCCTTGTCCGACAACAATACATCACGATGGAGATACTTTTTCTCGCCCACTTTGTGATTTTTTGATGTTTTAGATATGAATTCTGTCAGCTCTGCATAATTTTGTTAGAGTTATTGCATTTGTTCCAATCTAAAAAATAAGTTCACCAACAAATTTTCCAGATGCAGAAATGGGTCTAAACACAGTTTATCACCTAAAAATGGAAACGAAGCACTTGGAATTTCTAGCATGTGACTCTATATTTTTTTATGATGGCATTGACAGGCTATTCAAAGTGTGTTGCATAATCCTTTTCATTCTGGATACCCATAAACAAATACTTTGGCTAACAGCGACGACTCAGATGAAATGCCACTTAATGTGGCATTTTATCAGGGCCTGCACTGTTTGCGAAGATAAAAACAATCTTTAGGGACATAAATAAATCATGATTTAGAAATTTCCACCTTTGACGCCTCAAAACACAACTTTGTTTGCAAATTAAGTTCACATTGTACCAAAACTGTACTGATGTAAAATTTTACTTCCCCTTTGTATCATTAGCTATACAAATCAAAAATACTGTTTCAACCAAAACGCAAAATGGACTTTCCCATACCTATTGTGTCAAGATGTTTGGGGAAAATCCATCTTAAAGAAAAGGCTGGAAATGAATCAGATATTTTTACTGAGATGGAGTTCTAAGTTTATATCCTCTTTAGAAAACAGTGTCAATCCAGATCAGATGGCTTCTGACAAAGCCATCTGATCAGGATATGCACTATTTTCTGGACAGCCGCAGAATCCACTTAGTTAATTGAAATCATGCAACTAATCCTTCTGGAAAACAGTTCTAAGTGAATGTGGCATTGTGCTGATTCAGCAGAACAAGGGTTAACCCTTAAAATGCCACCTATAATTTGCAGCAGACGACAATTAAAAATTTTGCCGCTGTTTCAAAAATAACAAATAAGGCATGATATTTCATGAGAATCGTCTGCTGGCAGACAATTCTCATGTAATATCATGCCTTTTTTGTCAAAAATTGGGAAAGATGTCTCAAAATTTGTAGTCTGCTGCAGTCATGATTGGCGCTTTAAAGTTAAAAATTCATAAACATACTCAGTTAAGGCCAAATAAGAAACTTAGTGTGTTTCGGGTAACGGGTCTGAAAATTTTAGGTAGGGAAGGCACAAATATTTTTTAATTACCTTTTTTCTGGAAAAAATATAATTTTATGCATTTTGAAAGCCATTTTATAATTTTATGCATTTTGAAAGGCATTTTATGCATTTTGCCTTTCGAAATGCATAAACTTATATTTTTCCAGAAAACCGGAAAAACTTCTAGGTTTCACCAGTAAGTTTGGGTAGGTTCGGATAACCCAAAACACAGATTTTTTTTATTTGGCCTAACCAATATAAGATGTTTTTGTGGGGCATCTTTAGGCAAAATATGCAGACTGCAGACCCAGAACAGACACACTGTTTGCTTACAGAATGTTCTATTAAAATTTTAATAAAAAAACAACAACCCTTAAAACAGACTAGAATTCCGAGAATCGGATGTATCGTCTGGCAAAACAGAAGTTAAACAAGGCAAAGTTGTCAAATTTATATCCCCGACGAAGGGTTATTTTAGGGGGATATATCTTTCAAAAGTTCTTACTTGCATGAAAATTTTCCTGTATAAACAAAAATTGCTTTTTTTATCAAGGAGACGGATACCTTTGGCCACATTGTTGTATAATCAACTTATACATCTCACATAAATCTCTTTACGCCCCAACATGCATGGATTTCTCTAAGATTTGGAGTAGCCGGCAGACATTGCCAATTTGCCAGGAAACTGGCCAAATTCACTGCTTTATAGTATACTCTTATGGATCAATATGTAAAAGTAGCTGGCACAGAAGGCAAAGTAGGTGGCTATTTTTGCCGGGTGCCACCTCTTAACGAAAACACTGACATACAGCTTTTGAGCAATTGGCAGCATGCTTATCAGTCTGTTTAGAGTTACGTCCTTGTTTGTTACCATTTGCAATATTGTGACATGCTTGGTGAACTTTAGAAAAAAAACAGTTGCACGAACATGAACTACAATTATCAGACTACAATATTTAGAAGTATTTTCGCCCAAATGTACAAATTTCTGGTAGAAAAAAAATATATTTACAATTTTTGCTCATGAATTTTTTAGGGTCAAATTGAAAAATTGTAAATAATACCAGATATACATACGTAATATTTGGGTCAAAATACTACTAAATATTCAGAGCTCTCACTAGGATTTTGAAAACAGGAGTTCAGGACTCCCATCTGGCAAAAAGTAGGAGTCCCACTGGAAAAAGTAGGAGTCCTACTCCAAAAAAGTTGGAGTCCCACCAATTTGTGCATACCGCATATCTTTTCCATTTTAGCCGGAAGTGATACATTTGAATAATTTTTAGATCGACTGATTTTAAAACCCTTTAAGAATTAATTGATTGTTCCTACTTAACAAAAACAAAATATTTTGGTACTATATTTTTTCATGTATATCTGAACACACATTTTTTTGTTTGGCCTTACCAAAATAAAAGATTAGACTGTTGGTTCTTGTTTTATTCATTAACAAGACAGACAGGCAGGCAGGCAGACAGACAGACAGACAGCAGTCCTCTGTTTTGTATAATCTTATGCAGATGGAAGTGTTTTTTCTTCTAAAAAAGCATCTCGCTCGTGTATACGGCGATTGCAATGAAAAGACTGACATTACTTAGCCATTTAACATGGCTTCCATGATTTAGAATGAACGATTTTACTTGCCGAATTTTTATTCATCTAGACACTCGGCTTGAACCGATGAAAAATTTCATCGCACGGCTTGTGTAGCTTCATTTGGAACTTTTGTCAGTCGGTCGTTACCGTATACGGCTGTACCGTTTTTTTCACAACAATTCTCAGACTCTTTTGTTTTCCGTAGCATTGAACGAATGAAGAAATGCAAACCCGTAAAATAATTGTTTTTTTTCTCCATGTTTATGTTGCTCAAATCGCAAACGAGTGCAATTAATTATGTTTTCTCTTTCATCCCTAATCAGTCGAATTTGGAAGTCGGTAGTCCGATGTTGTTTACAGTTTTTCTCCCTTTAATTAACGGTAAATCTTCAAACAATTACCCGATAATCCTTGCTTAGTTGCGTTAATAATCATCTCGTAATAATCACACTATCCCGCATCGGTAATCCTGTCAATCACCTGTCAGAATTGCTACACTGCAGTCCGAGTCATACGATTGGTCAACAGAGACAGGAAAGCGTGTCGCGATTAATAATATCAAAGGGCTTTTGATCCCCCGGTGTGTACTTATCTCTCAGCTACTGGATTTTTAGCGCATGCCGACTAAAAAAACATGCGTACGCGGGACTCCCGCCTAGCGAAAATCATGCGTCCCAGGGAAAAAACGTGCGTACCAATACGCGTAATTCTGCGTTTCCGAGAGCTCTGATATTGCAGCCAGATAATTGTAGTTCATGTTCATGCAAATGGTTTTCTCTAAAGTTCACCCAGCGTGTCACAATATTGCAAACTGATATGTTGTTGTTCAAGCTTGTATATATAGAGTTTGCAACGTCTCATGGTCAAATACGAGAATGATTGAGAAAATCAAACATGCATATATTTAAATTTGATCCCCTTAGACTACAACTTGTATTGTTGACAAATAACCCATTAAAAGCCAAATTACCTACTCATTTCAATTGGACCAGTCAAATTCTTAATTTGTTGATACAACAAAGCACAAAGTTTACCACCTGATTTCTCTTGAAACCATTATGAGACTTCATGTCCAGATCCAGAGGGGTGAGGGGACAAGGTGTCTGTATAGGGTTTCTTAGCAGTACAGGTCCAGAAGGCTACGAAGCCAGCACCCTGTGTAGGGCCATCATCGGGCTGCCAGCAAAACGCAATTCAAATGGCTTTTCACTGGCGGCCAATGATGACTAGCTTTTAGTACTATTTAGATCTAAAAAAACAAATGTTGTCAGGGTTACAGTGAGAGTTGGACCCCCTGACAATTTTCTGGATCCGCGCATGGACAATTAAGTTTAGCGGATAGGAAATAGTTCCATACTGTATTAAAATGTTTTGTGAATTTCTACTGCACAGTCATCTCAGATAGGTGGTTAGGAACCAGATCAGGAACAACATTTTGTCGGTCCTGATCCGAGTCCAAACTGATTGCAAAGGTTACCAGTAGACAATGAGTGGCCACTAGCAAGGAAAGAGTTCAAAGTAACTCACCAGAGATTTTGCTCCTTTTCAACCTCTCAGACTTCTTGCTGCTGTCCTTTTCATCCACACTGATCAGTAAGTTTACAGTCAAAGTGAACCCAACCTCCAACTCTGTATCCTGTCAGGCTGTCACTGGTACTGAAATAGTAATGTAAACTTCAGTAATCGAATGAGACAAGCGATAAGGATCATGCAAAAAAATGCAGATCAGTCTGCAAACAGACCAGTCTGGTCAGCATTTTTGTTCTCAAACTTTGAACAAGTTACAAAAAATGGCTTTCAATAAAGTAGGGACAACTCAGTGAAGTAGACAATTATAGATGCAACTGCAGTAAGCGGACGTTTTTACTGTAAGTGCAGTTGACGATAAAAAGTGCGGTAGTGGGGCGATAGTGTTATTGCTGAATAATTGACTCTGGTGGGCAGGCTCGTCAGAGCATCAGCTGCTCGTATTTGCGATAAGTAGCGATGTGAGTAGGCTGCCTCGGAGGTCCGGTCATTGAAAGAAATTACAACACCTCATGAACCGGTTCATATCATTTTGGGCTTAGACCATATGGGCCCGGCGTGAGATTTCCAACAATTTGACATTTTGACAAGTGTAGACTCGGACGAGCCTCTGCAGCCTCCTTTTAAGCTTAGAAACTCCAAATGGTGTTCAGTCAGTAGCTTAATAATCATAGAATTCTCAAGCGACTAGCAAAGGCGCTGATCAGACTGCGCGTATGCATACGCGCAGGCTGATCTGAGGCTTCGCTGTTGCACATACCACATTGTTGGAAATCTCATGCACTGGCTCAATTATTCGTGTTAGGGGTATGTATAACAGCTTAAGGTTTGTTTTTGTAATGCACCAGAGGCGGATCCAGAGGAGGTTCGCCTTGAACCCCTTCTCACAGCCCCCGTTTATATCCGGTGAAATGAAATGTTTTGGTTTCAAATTATTTCATTTTCATGGGATAAAATTCACCAAAGCGAACCCCCACACATTTATGCAATCCTCTTTCCAGAAATCCTGAGTCCACCCCTGTGGACGTTGCACTTCTCTACAGCATAACTCCATAAATCTCACGGGCAGCGATAAAATTGCTTCGATGCACTGTCTGGTCATGTTCTGTACATGCACAACTTACGAGGAATAGGACCTAAATGTAAGGTCATCAAATAAATAAAAGACTTACATGTTCCCAAAACACCAAATATTCCATATTGCCAAAATGGCTGCCAAGATTCACGCACAAGTAAAAAACATCTCACAAAATGCATGCTTGGCGGGTAAAATGAGCAAGAGATTAACAGCCAATCACACATCGAATGCCTGTCCAGCTGACCAAAGATTTGGCCAAGCAGAAATGAGCAAATGGTCAAAACTCATGTCCCATGAAAAAGGCCTTCGCCATATATTAGCGTGACATTTTATATTGTGTCCGAATACGTTGCGAAATGTAGCATTGTCGCGTGAAAACCAAAATTAGCGAACCGGCAAGGTTTAAACCAGCCTGCTCACTTACACACGGTTGTCTAACTCCCTGGGAGGGTGGGGGGGGGGGGGTACTCTATTTTTTTCTTCATACGTAGGCTCGGGCCTAGCATTTACCATTCACCCCCAAAAAATATCAGGAATTTCAAGCACCCCAAAAAATATTTGAAATTGTGGCAACCCAAAAAATGTCCCCGTTTCTGTACCTTAAGCAAAGACCCTAAAATGCATAGAAATGGCCACTAAATATAGTCCAATTTTGTGATGACCCCAAAATGTGTATCAAAATATTATTTTTTCTGAAAACCCCCAAAAATATTGAAATTCAAATTTTGAACCCCAAAAAATGACCCGAGCCTACGTATGTATGAAAATATCAGACTACCCCCCCCCCCCCGGAGTCTAACTCCTCCGAATGTAGGCCCCAGTGACAACATGCATGGTTTAGTTTCAAAATGCCGGCAACTAGGCACACGCGTTTCAAAACGGTGGGGGGGGGTACTCAAATTTGACGTCGACATCTTACTAGGCTAGGTAGCCTCTATGGATGCTTTTCGTTGTTGTTTTTCCTGTCTGGCTTGGTTCTCCGTGAGGTAGCAGGCTGGGATGATCCTTCCAGAATCTGTTTCGTCTGCTTTTGAAGGCATTTGAGGAGGGTGCTGTTGCAAGATTTATTGGCGGGCCATTCCACTGATCAATTACACGCTGTGGAAAGTAATTGCTCCTCAAATTCAGGCGGCATCTCTTTTTGAATAATTTCGGAGGGTGCCCCCTTGTTGACGTATAAGGTGCCATTTGGAAGATTTTTCCTGTATGCTTCATCTATAGCATGAATAATTTTGTAGACCTGAATCATGTTGGTATTCCAATGATGACGGTAACCCCAATGTTTTAAGCCTCTCCGAATATGATAGATGTTAAATACATTATACCATTATATTGCTCTTCTCTGAACATTTTCTAAAGTTAGTTTGTCTTTCTTGTACTGGGATGACGTATTCTATATGGGGCCGCACCATTGACTTATAGAGGTATAAGAATATCTCCCTGTCCATGTATGTAAAGCTTCTGAATAGTATACCCGGGTCGGATATACGTTCGAAAATCACGTTTCACGTTTTGAATAAAGTTGTCCCCTAAAAGTAAACATTGCCAACAGAAACAATATTTGTTAATGTTGTATAACATCTTCCATTCACCACCCCAATATTCTGATTTACCAACATAATTTTGTAAAAGTTCACGTGTGTGGCTGTTGACTCTATAGCATGGTAGATGTTGGTGTCATCTGCGAACATTTTCACAAGTCCATCGATAACGAACACAAAGTTAACGTGTTTATGTCATACTAGAATTTCTTTAGACAAATTATCAAGTTGACCCTTTTGTTAATTCCACCATACCAATGCCATAAAACTAGATATTAAAACCAAAGTTGTGCTCACGGAAAACAAAGAATTCGAATCGAAGAACATCCTTCAAAATGTAATTGATATTTACTTGTATTTTGCATCCGTAGGCATAGAAACAGGGGGCACAGCCCCCATCATTCAACATCCAGAACATTAAGTTTTAGTCTTTCGTCATAAACTGTGCCCAGTTAACCAGAAGTGCGCCCGATGCACACCCCTCTCCTCTTCCCAAAACTAAAAACAATAAAAAAAAACATTTTTTACACCAACAGACACATAAACTATTACGCATAACCATGTGCATCGAGACCATACTATGGATCCTAACAAAATAAACCATAATTTTATACATATCTTTGGGGATCGAAAATTAAGAGGGTTTCAGAAATAATAATTATGTTTGGGCTGTATGATTTTTGTGGATATTTTTTAGGGTCACTACTAAAGGGAATTTTTTTTGGTCATTCTTAAATCAGCGCGAATCAACTACAATGTCGGCTACTCAGTTTTGTGGTTTGGGGCACATTATGCCTACAAAAGGTAATGAGGGATGCCTATCTATCAATACTTTTTTTACGTTCGAAAACATTTCCTTTTAGGGGCGTACCCAGAGAGTTTCTCATGTTGAAGCAGACAAATAACGATCCTTGTTACTTTACTTTTCAGACAGCGAATAACAAAGGCGCTGATCAGACTGCGCGGATGCGCAGGCTGGTCTGCACCTTTGTTGTAAGTCAGTGTTTCTAGCATTGAGGCACATATGGTGTTGAAGCCCCAATGCTTCCTGGCCTCCGCCTTGCTACGCGCCTGCCTTCGATCCCGATTGTTCATATATCTAAAAAAGTTTTAATTTCTGAACAAAGACAAGTGCAAAGGATAAAGCCAACAATTGTTTCATGTAATTTCAATCTGCAGTCACACATTAATCGAATTCCTGTCCTCAAAAGGGACCAGTTAGTTTTCTGTCTTGCAGGAAATAAAGGTTGGTTCAAACCATAATTGTTAGCCCTGTTTTGATGAATTATCAAAGGAGATAAGTTTGGATTTATATATATATGTATATTCATACTTTGAAACAACGGATACAATGTAGTTTTATTTTGCTTTCACACTCATTAGTACCATAGTAGCCCATTAGAATTTACTGTCCTTAAAGGCAGAGTTATGGCACCGGCCTGTAGTAAGAAGCCTTATTTGATGTCGCTTATAATGAAACAGATCACGACTTTTATGTGACAAAACAATATGCTTTAACAGATACTAATCTGCCTTACTCTACCCCCTCCACATTTATGCAAGCACAAGCAAGGAGCTGCTATATCATTTTTACACCTCAGGTCCTTTTATATGAGCTGTCGAGGCGTTTGCTGAGCTATCGGTGCATTTCCTTTGAGAAAATGTTAAAGCTCCGGATATTTTCTCACAACGAGGCGTAATGACGCTGTCTTATCAATAGCGTCAGGTGACGTCGGAACGTCAGATACCATGGTAACGTCAAAAACGCTTCCAGCCGTCTGTTAACAGTATCTGACAACAGTTACTGGCGGATATTATTTCAAGTTTTTGAAATATCTTATCTATTATTAATCAGCTAGCGCATGAGAATGGACGACGACAGTTCCTTTAGAGAACGAAGCCTGAAAAAAGGACGGTAAGTTTTAAATAGAATGTATATGTACCATCAAAATGAAATAATATGTTTTTTTTTTTTTGTTTTTTTTTCTTCAAAATTCCAAAATTGCACTCCCTGGCGTAATGATCATAATTTGATCGTGCCAGTATTAAGAGAAAGAAAGAGAAATATGGTCTCACTGAGACGATTTTGCTTGACACATACTAAACATGTCAAAACCCATATGTATGCCATGAAAATAAAATAATTTGGTCTTGCTGAGACGATTTTGTTTGATTAAACATGCTAAAATCCATATATGTACCATGAAAATAAAATAATTTGGTCTCATTGAGACTAAATTATTCATTTTCATAGGATATTCAAAAACAAATGCGGTGAAGGGGGGGGGGGGGTCAAGCAAATCCCCTGAACCTCCTCTGGATCCAGCCCTGGGGAGCCACGTGCTCAGGGAAGGCTCTGACAGATTATGAGCTGGTTACATGATCCAGATGGTGATAAAACACCAAAACATGACGACCACTTATCTTTGTGATAATTAACAACTGTAACGATACTTAACATGTTAAAATCCATATATGTATCATAAAATAGCATATTAGTACACGCTTTTATACGTACCCCTAGCCCTATCCCCGCCTTGCCTCGCCACGCCACGCCTCACCTCGCCACGCCTTGGCCCTGCCCTGGCCTGGCCTGGCCTGCAGTGACACTCTAGGCACGTGCCCTGTCGAACACTGAAAGGACCGTTAAAAGCAAAAAAAATAATAATAATAATAAAAAAAAATAATAAAAATAATAATAATAATAATGTGAATGAAAGATGATAGGTAAAATAGTGAATAATCAACTGACTGTAATGTGCACGACGATCGTAGATTAATCAGTATGTGCACGACCCGTCAGTGATCGTAGATTAATCAGTATGTGCACGACCCGTCAGTGATCGTAGATTAATCAGTATGTGCACGACCCGTCAGTGATCGTAGATTAATCAGTATGTGCACGACCCGTCAGTGAGCGTAGATTAATCAGTATGTGCACGAGCCGTCAGCGATCGTAGATTAATCAGTATGTGCACGACCCGTCAGTGATCGTAGATTAATCAGTATGTGCACGAACCGTCAGTGATCGTAGATTAATCAGTATGTGCACGACCCGTCAGTGATCGTAGATTCATCAGTATCCTGTGCGACCCGTCAGTGATCGTAGATTAATCAGTATGTGCACGACCCGTCAGTGATCGTAGATTAATCAGTATCCGGTGCGAGAAGGAACGTGTGGAAAGTAATTTGAAATTACTTTGGTACACTATTTAAAACGCACCCCTACGACACTTCCTCACACCTAATGAAAGAAGAAAAAAAACACGCGGTCCAGGAAAAAATGTATGGAAGCACATCGGTGCCATCACAATGTTTTCTTCTTTCCATGACACTGTTATCTTGCCAAATCAAAGGATAAAATACCCAAAAAATGTCTCCAAAAAGAAACGAAATTACTGCTTAAAATCATCCCAGAATGCACGAAATCACACCGTTTGTTAAAAAATTTTCCGGGGGGTGGGGGGTGGGGTGGGACATACCCGGACCACCCTAGGATGGCTTCGCGCCAACGGCGCTCGCATTCGCGTCTTCGGCGCTCAATTTCTGCCACACCAACCAAGAATGGATGCTACGTCTCTTATTTCATGGCCAAATTTCTCGAATGAGAAATTTGCTTGAGTTGTTGTCATTTAATCAGAGGTTAGCATACAATAGTTTCATGTAGGGCATTTCATTAGACAATAGCCAGTGGGGGGAAAAAGAATGCTACGGTATGAAGTTAAAGGAAAGCCAAGCTTTATTTCCATAAATATTTTAAGGAGTCACAAGTTAATACTTCCAAATGTAATTGTCCTTCTGTCACGGAAGAAAGTGTTACATGTACGCAATCGCTGGAGGTCCTTAGCAGGGTTTATCAGCAGGATCAACCTGAGTTGTGAGATTTCCCCCAATTTTCATGATGTATTCACATGGGCTTTAAACTCTTCTGGTCTTAAATTAAAAAAAAAGACAAGAACAAAAGACAGTGTCTACTGATCCGAGCAAGAAAACTGTGGCTCATATTTTGTATCAAGTTGAATATTTATGAAGGTTTCAAAGTGCATGCTCGTGTGCATTGAGAATGAAAAAAAAATTGTAGCCTTGGGGCCTGGGCATTCCCTGGTATAATAGTTGTATGTGATCTCCGCCAGTTAAGAGGGCGGGTAAAGAAGGTAAAACAGTTTGAAATTCAATTTAAGATCAGCGCACAAATTGAAAATTTGCTTCTCGAATCCCTGAGATGTGCTGGTGTCGGCTGATGATAATAATCATTTACAAACAGTTAAGACCCAGATTAGGACCTACACAACGTCGGTCCTGATCTGGATCCAAGACCGTTTGACTTATCTGATACATGTAGTTTTCATGAAATATTTTTTTGAAAACGTCAATTTTGAAAAAAATATCAGCAAACGGCATTTATTATTATTATTATTATTATTATTATTATTATTATTATTATTATTTCAAGTGTTTTCTCCCTCTGAAATGTCAATGTTACTAACCCATTATCAGTCGGTAACGTGTCTGGCTACAGATGCGTGTCTGACTGCAGATCCAGGGGTCGCGACTTCGATCCCGGTCCGGTCCCATACTTTCGTGGAGATTGATCATGAAATAATTTCTACGGTCATTCTCCTCCTTTCCGCTGATTTATTCAAGAAGGGTTGTTGTCAGTTACAAGCGAAAGTATGTGCACGAACTACTGGTTAACCGCTTGTTCAAGCCTGCCCAGGAAAAAGTGTGGTTAGGTGAACTGACCGTCCCGCAATGACCATAGCTGTTGACTTGGGACGTAAAGCAACAAAACAAACAAAACTAACCCATTATAAGTCTAGCGTCCTTTTTATGTGACATAGACAAAATTGGAGACCAAAACCAAAATAATGCGGTGTCTGACCACGATCTTCATTGTTTTCTTAAAGAATGTTCTACCAGTATTAGAATTTGGAAAATTATGAAAATACCACACAACGCCCCTATAATTGGAAATGGGCTCGTACTACTTAGAAGGGTATGCAATGGCTTAAGGCTGGTATAAATACGTATATGGAGTTTGTACGTTCTCGATGGTATTAGTAACTTAATTATTGTAGTTCGGTTTTACTTCTTAAAACAATTAACACGGTATTTAAGTATAAAAAACGTATAAAAACTAGGGACACAGTCCAATTTGATAAAAACGACGTTAAATGACGTTGGAACCATAGTAACGTCAAAGCGCGCCGGTCGATAGTCTTACAACAGTATTTGCTGTCACAAGCGCAAACGTATACGGAGTTCATTGACTGTTTAAAAAATGGACGACAACCATTCTTTGAGAGGACATAGCCCGAAAAACCGACGGTAGGCATTATCTCATGACGTATTCACGGGTGCATTAGTTTAAACTTTATTTCATTTGTACAATACATAAATACTTACAAAGCAAAACAGCAATAATATATATAAGCATTATACAAACGGAATTCGGAAGGAAGTCCGAAGACTTATTCGAATCTGTATCCCTCACATGTTCAATAGCTTAGATGTTGTGATTATCTTCGTATTCATGCAATATACAAATAATATTTTGGATCTTTCAGTAACCATTGGTTATAATATACAGTCAACGGTTGCATATCGCTCCACCGGGATGGAACTTAGGTTGTTGTTTTTTCACACGTTTCAACGCGATAACAGGATCAAGCAGCGCGCTTCGTTTTGTAGCTCATTCTATCTTATACTACGATAATATGGAAGCATAATAATGAGTCTAGCTCAAATGCTTGGCTCGTAAGGCAAAATCAATTGTTTGTGTAGGGATATAAAAGTAAGTAAGTAAGGGGCAAAGATTAGAAATCGACAAATAAAGTATTACAACAGTCTCTTCCAGCAGATGACCACTAGGCCGCAAAGAACTGCAAGAAGGCAAGAACAAACACGAGGCATAAGTGACTGAAGAGATCACAAATGTATTATGTGTTAGAAAATAAGTTGTTGTTGTTGTTGTTGTTGTTGTTGTTGTTGTTGCGTCAGAAGCGTTTAGTCTTCAAGATAAATTCTTGAACTGCAGAAAAATAGTTTTGTTCTCTGATTCTGATAAATAAGCATTTCCATACAAGAGTACATTTAAAGTTGGCTGACAGTAAGTGGTGACTGTGTTTAAGAGTTCTTCACGCAAGTTTTGGTAGAGATTACAATTTAAGAGGTAGTGCTCAGTATCTTCAATTTCTCTACACTCACAATTGGGATCATTAATAATGTTTTTTTGAGAACAGATTTTGATGTAGAGAAGAACAATTTAGTCGTAGGCGTGTATGGTGTATTTGGCCTAGTCTCTTACCGCAATAATAATATTGGGGTGGCTTTTTTATGTCTTTATTAAGTTTGTGTTTGAATGTGGTGATAGAAGGCGATGTTTTTGTTTCTTCATGTAATCTGTTCCAGGCTCGTGTTACTGAGGGCAGAAAAGAGTGATAGTATTGTTGTGATTTAGCAGGAATAGTTTGAAGGTCTTATTCTTTGCGTAATCTATATCTTGTTGTACTACCGACAGTCGGAGGTGCAAGAGATGAGAAGTATTCAGGGGTCATTTCATTTTGCATTTGGACAAGCCTTGATTTTTGTCGTCTAGAGGCAAGGCTTTTCCAGCCAGTTTGAATGTAGAGAGATTTTAGTGGTATAATTTTGTGGCTCCTGTGACAATGCGGGCAGCTTCCTTTTGGATTTTTTCCAGGTCATTTGATTCATATTGTCCCAGACTGCATTGGAATATTCAAGAAGGGGTCTTATAAATGAAGTATATATTATTTCAAGTGATTTTCTGTCAAGCTGAAACTTCAGCTTACGCATGATGTTGAGTCTAAACCAAGATTTGGCCTTGACATGGTCAATGTGCTCATGCCAGCTGCCATCGTTAGAAAAAATAAGTCCTAAGTGTTTGTGCGACGTGACTTCGTTGATGTTTAGTTGAGCCATATTTAAAGGAGGGTGTAGAGGGTTTTTTTGTTTGCGTGAAAGTGTCATAGATTCGGAGGGATTAAAAGATACCAGCCATCTAGAAGCCCATAAGTGAATTTTCACAAGGTCTGCCTTCAATAAATTTGCTGCCTGTTGAGGATTGTCAACAATGATGTAGAGAGATGTGTCATCTGCAAAAAGTCTGATGCTTGAGTGAATGTCTACAACAATATCGTTAATATAGATAAGAAATAAAAGAGGTCCTAAGATAGAACCTTGGGGGCACACCTGCTTTAATGTATTTCCAGGCAGATACTGCTCCAGGCAGTACTACTCTCTGTTTACGGTCAGCTAAATAACTCTTGAACCATAATAATAGGGAATCAGAAACACCAATAGACTCAAGTTTAAAGAGAAGGCCTCTGTGCCATACTCTGTCAAATGCTTTGCTTATGTCACAAAATACAGCACGGACTTCTTTACCTTCATCAAGTGATTTACAAAATGTGTTGTATATGCCAACGAGTTGGTTTACTGTTGAATTTCCAGAACCCATTTGGAGCCCCCACTCGAAACTAGGACAGCAGCCAAAAGTTTGTTTGTTGTTTTTTTTTTATTTTATTTGTTTTTCTATTATTATTATTTTATCAAAGTTTCAAAATTAGCACTACCTGGCGTAATGCTCAAGTTTGAGCGAAGCCAGTAAAATAGAAAGAAAGAAAAGAAAGAAAGAAAGGGCTAATTTGATTTTGTGGTCATTCTTTCGATATTCAAATTTATGGCGCACTTCTGTTTAAAAATACCGGGCGTAGTTTAATGCCAGGGGTGGGGATGGGGGTACTTAAAAGACACGCCTCAGTGTCAAAGCAAGAAAGAAAACTCATACTGTAAATCTCAGGCGAAATTTATAACCTCAACTACAATTTGTCACCATTGGTGCTCACCCTTTCTTCAGTCTTGCCGCGGTCAGAGCAGTACACACTGATCTTAACTTAAGCAAATGTTGTTTCCTAGATCTACCTTCACCACGGCATGAGCACATTACGGTCAGTTGATTAAGTTAATTAGTGCTCAAGTTAGTGGTTAATTGAAATTGTGAAGTGAGTATGCTATGTACGTAAGTTCGCGATTTAGTGAGTTCGTGAGTGAATGAGGGACTAGATTACAAGGGAAGGAGTTAGTCAATAAGTCAAATACGGACCACTTGACTGACTTAAAGAATGCCGTTAACGGTTTAGAATATTTCTTTGATTAACTCATTGAGTTTTAATTGTTTATTTTAGACATGAAACAGAAGAGCCAAGTCTATCTAAGGAAGAAGTAGATATTGACACAGTGCTCAGAGAATTCTTCTAGGATGAAGATAATGGTGAGTCTTTAAAATTAATCAAATTAATTTCATTTTAATCTATTTTTATTATTAATTTATGAAAACAGGCAAGTTTGCTGGAATATATAAGTTTCAGCAAAAAATAATGCGACATATTTTAAACCCAGTTTACCTCATATAGACGCCTTTTAACGCTTTTGCAAACAGTGCAGATCTAAATCAGGCAGCTCCAACCAGGGTCTACTCTATTTGCTTATGGAAATATGATATAGCTAATCCTACACAAATGAACCTGACAAGTAACTCCTTTGTTCTGTGTACCAACATGAAAGTTTATTTATATAATTATTCATAGAGGATGGAGCCCAGCATGAATACTCATGAAGGAAAGGGTTAATGTTGCGAATATATCTTTTCATGAACTGAACAAGCCCGTGGACTTGTGCTACAAATGTCAAAAATAATGTTTTTATCACATATTTCCTAATGTGTATACATGTATACAAAACCAATCTTTATTCAAGTCAACCTCACATACCATGTCTATCATTGTATCTGTATCTATGGCAAAATGATCGCCCATTTCATCACAACCAGTAGGATCATCGCATTGTATTAGGACTGCAAACTGATTAAGGTCCTGTTCCACCACACCCTTTTGGGAATTGTGCAGACATATCCTAACTTAAATACAAATTCAAGCTGCATCAAATAAGAGACGTTTGCTCTCTGTAAACCAGAAGTTCGCCTGTAACAGCCTGTTACATATGTTACCATAACAAATTAAGACTAAGTGCATTGAAAGTTTGAACTACAAAAAGAAGACGTTAAACTATCTTTTTATTTTAATTATTCGTGTAGTTACATGCTGAATGTCTTTACTTCATATGGAATCTTTTGTAAAAAAAAATACAGCTTCCTATGGTGTTATATGTGTTACATTTATTAAAATCACCTTTTAAAATTTGTAATTTGTAACATCACTTATTTTATAAGTGTTTCCTGTGTTCTTCATATTTTGCCTTAAATGGCTTAATTGATTTTTTGTATATGTGACCATTGCCAGTATCAAATAAAATAACTGAGCTGTAACCTGAATCCTTAGCTTTCTTCAAAAGCAGAAACAGCATGTCAGTGTCATGGGATCAAAGACTAAGTTAAATTTGGTTAGTGTTTGGTGTTGCTTTACATATATGCATAAATGGAGTAGGACTCTGGTATATGTCTCTTCCTGTGAAGTGGCAAGAGCAATCTTACTGCAACTGCCTCTGCAACGCTATCACAGTCAGGTGATAGCGTTGCTCTGATTTTGCAAAATATGTCTTTACCGTGTACCTCTTAGCATAGATTAAGATTTCTGTCATTGGTCAAACAGAAATATGACAGGCTGCATTTCTGTACATCATTTGCCCTGGAACCTTTCCAGTCCTTTGTTGCTTAAATCTTCAGTAGCTAGATCAAAAGTATGTTGATGTTCGACTTTGTTTGCGTCCAAAGAACTTAACTGAGTTTTCTTTAGATATATCTGTAACAAAGTCGACTCTTGATGCTTTTGGCAGAAGGTCAAATACCATCTCTGCTACGCCTTGAAAGTTATCTGGTATATGAGAAAGTACATCAAGTTGGACATTGCCATCAATTATGTTTGCTACTGGTTCATTTTTTGTTGTCATTACCTCAAAGCAAGCCTTAAAAGAATTTAATGTAAAACCTTTGATTTCTCAGTTTTGCAGGCATATCATCAGTTGTTGCATTTAAAAAGCGTAAACTTGACTATGGGTAACATGATAACCAGTAGGTCTATATCGCCCTCAATAGATGATTTATAGAGTATACAAGTTATAAGGCTGTCTGTCCCATTTCACGCCCGGATTTCACGATCCGCTGAAAAGGCTGAAATAGAAAACACTTGCCTCTGATGGTGTAATAAAATGATAATGTCAACGACAATTCCCTTGCTCATTTATTATGTCAAGTTATATATGTTACATCCTTTAATAAGCACTATGATCTTAGAAACTTACTAAATCATTGAAGTGAAAGGGTATAATTTGTGTTCTGTTCATTCTGCATTGCATTGCTTTACCTGCTGTGATAAATCCAGCTCGTTCATCTGAAGGGAGAGAGTTACCTCTCTTTCAGCACTTCAGAAGTAATAAGATTTTATAGAAGTTTTTGTATGCTTGGGGAAAGATAATAAGTGTTCAGAGCTTTAGTCTTTCTCCTATTTGCAGAGTATTTCTTGAAATGAATGTTCAAAGAGCCAACTATTGTATCAGGAATTCATATCAGTTTCTGAATGTTCCAAGCCATGCATGAGATAGTTGAAAAGTTGATGAGGGCTCATCGATTTTAAGTGGACTGGTGGTAAAACTGTAAAACAGGAACTGATTGAAACGAGGTGGGTAATAATGATGATTGACACAGAAGCAGACAACAACAAATGTTTAATATGAGAGTTACTTGGATTAGGGTTAGTTTTGACCATTTACAATAAACAGGAACATTCATTGTATTGTCCTGTATAAATGTAAAAATATCTTTTCAATTTGTGTCCACATTGTATATATTTAGCACTATATGCACCGTGTTAAAGAATGTGTCAAAAAGTTCATTGATAACATCTGTAACAACAGGCCATGGGCTTGATAATCAGAAATGAATATAATTTCTAATGTTTTTGGCACCAATTACCAGATATTTAGAAGTACACATGAGCAATATATATTGGTTCTTTCTGAAATATCACATATTTCATCAATCGTTGGCCATGCTCATTTATTACATGATATATATGTTGTATCTTAAGTAAGTGTCCTGATCTTAGAAACTAGGTGTCAACTTGCAGATATATGAGCAAAACAATCTAAGAAAATGTAAAATATCCTCGAGCTGCAATTGTTTTACATGTGCTTTATTAATACGGTAATAACAAAATTTGCTCCTCAGAAAACTGGGAGTATGGCTGTGTATTAGCTCATATAATACGATATAAGTAAGATAGAGAAGCAATTTGCTTTTTATTCGTCAATTGAGAATATGTTTGTAAAACATAATCTAAAACGGTTTGAAACCAAAACAGAGCAGTGATAAAATTATTGACGATAGCCATAATTACCGCTTTTAAATTATAATTTCTAAAGTTCATGTAACGCACATAACACCACATGTAGCCGTATTAATGTTAAACAACTTTCAGATGTAGTATTCGCATCCAGTATGCAGTCTATTATCATGTCAATTTATCAGATAGTTTTAGTGTCTCCTTTCTTTAACTCAAACTTTCAATTTCCTATTAATTCTCCAATTGATATAGTAACGTATGTAACAAGCTGTTACAGGCTAACGCATCGTCTTACAGAGTGCAAACATCTCTCATTTGATGCATCTTGAATTGTTATATAAGATAGAATTTGTCTGCATAATTCCAAAAGGGATTTGGGATGGAGCAGTCCCTTACTCAGCTTGCTGTCAAAATATTGTTTTACGATTCTACTGGTTTTAATAAAAGAGGTAGACAATTATTTTGCGAGAGAAGCAGAAATAATGGATATTGTATATGCTATGTATTTCATTGAATGATTATATGTCATGTATTCCATGGCTAAGCCCTGTCTTTACATGTACAACACAAAATATAAAGAGAACATTAAGTCAAGCGCTTATGTTAATCCTACGGAAAGAAATAATAATAGGGAGAAAATGCCGAAAATGTAAGCCAATTCTCCGGATTAGTTTTTTTTCTTTTTGTTGGATTAAATTCACATACTTAAAAACTATGAAGCTATACATGCACATAAGCGCTTGATTATTCAGCTTTTCCCCAAATCCTCCCAAAATATAAGCCAATTCTCCCTAAAATGATGGGGAGAAGCTGACTTAATTTTAGGGATTTGGGGAGCAAGGGCAAAATACATTCAGGGAGCTGAGGAATATTATTTCAGGGATTCGGGGAGATCAGTGCATAATCAATTTTAGGTAGCAAGGGAGCATAGACCCCCTGGGTAGCCTCGATTATGTTATGGAGGATAGCAATTTCCTACTGTTATTTTAAAGAATTTCAAATTTATTTTTCAGCCTTCATGATATGATCACTAACACTCAACACGGTGGTGTCAATCTTTTTTTAAAACTAGGCTTGTCCCAAAAAACGCGGAAAGGGGGTATTTTTTAGTTTTTCAGGCCAAAAATGCCGACCGTGTTTTTATAAAAAGGGGTATTTTAAAGACTGCCTCTGCGTTTTTCATTAAAAATGTGTGTCTAAAAAATAATAATAAAAAAATAACTGACTATCCGTGTTTAGGGGTGCTTGATAGGAATGATCTCCGCGGTTTCGATACTTTCTGACCATTCTGACGAGACCATTGGCAGTCAGAACTTCATAAAACGACTTTCTGTTGGACTAAATTGACCGGGTGCAAGTCGCAATGTCCCCAATCAAAATACGTCCCCGAATTGGTCAAAAGTTTCTGTTATTCAAAAAGTTGGTCAAAACGTCCCCACTAAAACGTCCCAATTTTTCACTGATTAAATAGGCAGAAAACAGATCATTTTCTTTAAGAAACGGATTGTGTTTTTTTTTTAAAGAATATGTTCTTTGACATTTAGGGGGCTTGTTTCATTGAAAATAACAATAATACATGAGTACTCATGTAAGATCCTCTATGTATTATGTCTTTGGTTTTAAGATTAAAGAGTGGTATTAGGCCTTGTTTTTGCGATGAAAGGGGGTAGTAAGGCCAGAAAGATGTCCTTGTTTTTTTAGAAAGAGTGATAATTGAACAGCAGTATATCCTTGTTTTTGCTGTAAAATAGGGTGAATGACTCCATGGCGTCCTCTTTTTTCCGAGAAAAGGTGGATAACAAAGCAGAAGGAAGTCCTTGTTGTTTTTTTTGCGACAAAAAAGTGGGGACCGGGTCTTTCAAAAACCTGAAACGCGCATGTTACAAAGTTCGAAATATTAAAAATGACACCTCTTCATCGGCAAATGAAGACAGTTGCTCAATAAAACGTCATCTATTGGAATATAGCGACAAATGTAACTATTATTGCATATACATACTACGCAACTATTCATTCCCTATTTGAGATCTGTAATTTCTCATTTATTACTCAAGCTCGAAGATATCAAGCTACCCCTGTGAGAATCCCCAGCTGTTGCTATGGAGATAACTTGGGTGCAACCAAGGTGTCCAGGACATCCAAGTTGGTCATTGATGACGAGAAACCCGGACCTAGTGGACTACAGCCTGCAGTAAGCCTAGCAGAGAGAGAAGTTTATCTTTATGACTTGCACAGGTGAGACTAACAATACATTAAACTCATAGGTGAATCACATTCAGCTTTTTAAATATATTCTATAATATAAACCTCAACGCGAGAAAACGACTTTATTGCATGTAAAAAACAAAGGTGCAGACCAGCCTGTGCATCCGCACAATCTGATCAGCGCATTTGTCAGCGCATTTGTCATAGTTGAATAAACTTTTTGTACAGGCACGTTTTCATTATCCAAGCTTAACTCTGTAGCTAAGCAGGCTGGTTTATCCAAGCTTATCAATGTAGCTAAGCAGGCTGGTTTTAACCTTTCCTTGCCACAAACCTGAAGGTTTTCTGGTGTCAAGGCGCGAATTTATAATGGTCCATTCGAGAAACCCTTCACTGTTGCAGGCCAACAACCAAATGGGCTTCGACGCGAGAAAACCTGTCTTCGGAGGTTTGCAAACAACACAGGCGTAGACCAGCCTGCGCATCTGCGCAGTCTGATCAGCGCCTTTGTCATAGATGAATAAACTTTTTGTACAGGCAGACTTTCATTATCCAAGCTTATCTCTGTAGCTAAGCAGGCTGGTTTATCCATGCTGATCTCTGTAGCTAAGCAGGCTGGTTTATCCAAGCTGATCTCTGTAGCTAAGCAGGCTGGTTTATCCAAGCTGAACTCTGTAGCTAAGCAGGCTGGTTTATCCAAGCTTATCTCTGTAGCTAAGCAGGCTGGTTTATCAAAGCTTATCTCTGTAGCTAAGCAGGCTTGTTTATCCAAGCTTATCTCTGTAGCTAAGCAGGCTGGTTTATCCAAGCTGATCTCTGTAGCTAAGCAGGCTGGTTTATCCAAGCTTATCTTTGTAGCTAAGCAGGCTGGTTTATCCAAGCTGAACTCTGTAGGTAAGCAGGCTTGTTTATCCATGCTGAACTCTGTAGCTAAGCAGGCTGGTTTATCCAAGCTGATCTCTGTAGCTAAGCAGACTGGTTTATCCAAGCTGATCTCTGTAGCTAAGCAGGCTGGTTTATCCAAGCTTATCTCTGTAGCTAAGCAGGCTGGTTTATCCAAGCTTATCTCTGTAGCTAAGCAGGCTGGTTTATCCAAGCTGAACTCTGTAGCTAAGCAGGCTGGTTTATCCAAGCTGAACTCTGTAGCTAAGCAGGCTGGTTTATCCAAGCTGATCTCTGTAGCTAAGCAGGCTGGTTTATCCAAGCTGATCTCTGTAGCTAAGCAGGCTGGTTTATACAAGCTGAACTCTGTAGCTAAGCAGGCTGGTTTATCCAAGCTTATCTCTGTAGCTAAGCAGGCTCTTGTCACAAACCTGAAGGTTTTCTGGTGTCAAGGTCCGAATTTATAATGGTCCATTCGAGAAAACCTTCACTGTTGCAGGCCAACAACCAAATAGACTAATACATGCCTTTGTTGTTAGCCCCCTGTAAAGATAAATGAGCCTCGACACGTGATTTCCAACTATGTGGTATTTTGACAAGTGTAGACTCAGACGAGCCTGTGCAGCCTTCTGTAAAGCTTAGAAACATCAAATGGTGGTCAGTCGGTGGCTTAACACTTATAAAATATTCAAGCGACAAGCAAAGGCTCTGATCAGACTGCCCGTATGGGCAGGCTGATCTGAGGCTTTGCTGGTCGCACATACCACATTGTTTGAAATCCCATGTTGCGGCTCAAATACATTAACTTTCTTTAAGGAAAAATTCAATAGTGTGAATCTCTGTAGTCTGCATTGAGTCTTAACATGATATGTACATGTTTTCTTGTGGCGTAGCCCATACATGTGATGCCCATAATACTTATTATCTCTAGGCATGTACTAATAAACAAGGAGATTCCAACAGTGAGGTCATTATATGTTTTGTACTAAATTTAAGATATCAGCAGATCGTTTACAGTTATTGAAAGTTATAACCGGTTTGGGATTTACCTTACGTCACTGTCATAAACTGTTTGTGGAATGTAGATTATGCTGTAAGCAAAAACAATAAACAATGGTCAAGATGGGCCAGTAAATGAGATATAGGTACTTATCGCATATACTCAAATTGCCTCTAATAAACACCCATACTGAGTGTCCAGCAAAACTAGATGTCTAAATGTTGGCATGAGTCTTCGTCTGACCCTTTTGTCTACATAAAAATGCCTCGTGTATGCGAGCAGTGACTGACCCTTTGTCTGCATTATGCGAGCAGCGACTGACCCTTTGTCTACATATACATGCCTCGTGTATGCGAACAGCGAAGGCTCTGGCGAATCTGCCCATATGCCCAGACTCGCCAGAGTATTCGGTTCTCGCTGATGTGATAAGTCTCCATATCTTGCACCAGGTTCTACATAGCATTAATCATGTTAACACATTTTGTTGCTGTAACTGCTATCCAGGCCTCGAGGTCATTAAATTTGAGTTCATTCTCATACTCAAAATAAAGCGCAATGATTGGCTGCTTGCGGACACGTGTCAGCAAGCAGCCAATCATTGCGCTTTATTTTGAGTCTGAGAATGTACTCAAGTTTTATAACCTCGAGGCCAGGTCCTCTTTACCTTTTCCTAAATGTTTAACCAAGCCATGGTTTACAAAATATCATTTTCATCTCATTATTGCACTCCCTTTCAATATATGTCCGTCTGTCTTTCCGTCATCCATTGTTGGTACACGCAATATCTAAACCAATGACGCATTTCAACCCCCTACCATCTTCAAACATGCAAACCCAACCCATACCCATCAATCTAACCTAATTACGGTCGGCCGTGGCCGGCCGTATATATAAACTTTGTGCTAAAAATACATCAAATTCAGGTTTTGACCGAACCTTTATGCCGTGCTCAGGCTAGTTTTTATGCGCTGCCGAACAACGAGCGGGGTACCAAATATCATGGGTTAACCTACAGCGCGAGGCAGAACTGTCCGTGAATCTGTAGGGCTACCTATTAACGCGAGGCAAACTCGTTTTCGAATTTGATCTGTTAGCATAGCCGTCGTGTGGTCCATTGAAACACCCCAAACCACCCCAAACCCCACCAAAGCATCACCGTACATATAATGCGCTAAATTTCTTTTTTGGAAACCTACGGCCTCGAAATACCCCAAACCTACCCAAAACACCCCAAACACCACCAAACCATCACCGTACATATAATGCGCTAAATTTCTTTTTTGGAAACCTACGGCCTCGAAATACCCCAAACCACCCCAAACACCACCAAAACATTACCGTACATATAAATGTGCGAAAAAATTTTTTAGGACCCTCACCGCGGCCTCTTCGTGGGGGGTGGGGGCACGTGCCCCCCCCCCCCTGTTCCGGCATTGGCATTGTGCAATAATACATACAGTGATAGGGCTAAACGACCGCCAGCTTTTTTGAAAAGCTAATACTTGTACCATCCTTCCTCACCTTATTTTACCAACCGCCTACCATAACACCGTTTCTAACTCTATCCCATCACACCCCAGTCATACTTGTCATCTTCACTCAAAAAGAATGATTCAACATAACAACAAGTATTAGCTTTTCAAAAAAGCTGGCGGTCGTTTAGCCCTATCACTGTATGTATTATTGCACAATGCCAGTGCCGGACTGGGGGTGAGGCTGGGGGCACGTGCCCCTACCCCCCACGAAGAGGCCGCGGTGAGTGTCCTAAAAAAAAATTTCGTTCATTTATATGTACGGTAATGGTTTGGTGGTGTATGGGGTGTTTTGGGGTGGTTTGGGGTATTTCGAGGCTGTAGGTTTCCAAAAAAGAAATTTAGCGCATTATGTGTACGGTGATGGTTTGGTGGTGTTTGGGGTGTTTTGGGGTGTTTTGGGTAGGTTTGGGGTATTTCGAGGCCGTAGGTTTCCAAAAAAAATTTAGCGCATTATATGTACGGTGATGCTTTGGTGGGGTTTGGGATGGTTTTGGGTGGTTATGGGTGTTTCAATTGACCGCACGACGGTTATGCTAACAGATCAAATTCGAAAACGAGTTTGCCTGCAGATTCACGGACAGTTCTGCCTCGCGCTGTAGGTTAACCCACGATATTTGGTACCCCGCTCGTTGTTCGGCAGCGCATAAAAACTAGCCTGAGCACGGCATAAAGGTTCGGTCAAAACCTGAATTTGATGTATTTTTAGCACAAAGTTTATATATACGGCCGGCCACGGCCGACCGTAACAATCTGCACCCATCTCACCATGGCTACCTCCACCACTCTTACCCCATACAAACCTTAATTACCTACCTAACTTAACCTTCGTCCAACATTACGCCACCCATCACTTGTCATCTTCACTCAAAAACAATGATTCAATATACCAACAATCTGCACCCATATCACCACAGCTACCTCCACCACTCTTACTCCATACAAACCTTAATTACCTACCTAACTTAACCTTCGTCCAACATTACGCCACCCATCACTTGTCATCTTCACTCAAAAACAATGATTCAATATACCAACAATCTGCACCCATCTCACCATGGCTACCTCAAACACTATTACCCCATACAAACCTTAATTACCTACCTAACTTAACCTTCGTCCAACATTACTCCACCAATCACTAAAATCAAAAACAATGATTCACTATAACAACAATCTGCACCCATCTCACCATGGCTACCTCCACCAGTCTTATCCCATACAAACCTTAATTACCTACCTAACTTAACCGTTGTCCAACATTACTCCACCCATCACTAACATCAAAAACAATGATTCAATATAACAACAATGTGCACCCATCTCACCACGGCTACCTCCACCACTCTTACCCCATACAAATCTTAATTACCTACCTAAATTAACCTTCGTCCAACATTACTCCACCCATCACTAACATCAGCGTTCTAAAAATGTTTGTTCTTGACTTTTAACATTTTACTTGAATCAAAAATAAATATTTCATTATGTACTGATTTAATTTTCACAGATCATTTATTCATCTGTTAAGTTAGTTACAGGACTATTAATCAGCTTTATGCAAACAACTGGGGCAGCCATCTTACAGAAACACACACATTAACCTGAGTTTACCTCTTTATGCAGGCCGGGCCGCGTAGCGCAGTCGGTAACGTGTCTGGCTACAGATGCGTGTCTGACTGCAGATCCAGGGGTCGCGAGTTCGATCCCGGTCCGGTCCCATACTTTTGTGGAGATTGAGCATGAAATGATTTCTACGGTCATTCTCCTCCCTTCCGCTGATTCATTCAAGAAGGGTTGTTGTCAGTTACAAGCGAAAGTATGTGCACGAATTACTGGTTAACCGCTTGCTCAAGCCTGCCCAGGAAAAAGTGTGGTTAGGTGGGCTGACCGTCCCACAATGACCATAGCTGTTGACTTGGGACGTAAAGCAACAAAACAAACAAACAAACAAAACCTCTTTATGCAGGTCAGCTGAATGATTGAAGGAGCACCTTCAGTCAATTTCTTCATTTCAATTTTGGATAATTGATATTCTGTTTTAATTACAATCAACGGTCAGATCAATGGAAATTAGATTATAACAACTGTCAAAAGAAAAGTATTTTAATTTTCAATAAGTTTCATTTGATTTTAATCTCCTTTTGTACCCAAAATGAAGAAAATTGTTTCTAAATATGTCGTCTGCTATAGTAATAACTAGTGCTTTAAGGGTTAAATTTTTGAAATAAATATTAAATATCGACCAGGTATCAAAATATATACTCAGAAGAAAAAGTTTAGTCAGTAACTTTGTTTTCTCACAAAATCAACATTATTGCAAATATCATTGTGAAATTTTATACATGAGTCGTATTATCGTAGCTTTACATGTACCTGTCTACTGTGCCAAAAATAACGGCGTTATTAGACCGTATTAAACAGATTTTAAAATACACCACGTGCACGTGCTGCGCTATATCGGCAAGGTCATTTTCTCATATGCTATTCGATATTGAAAGAGAATTGTTCTTGTTAAAAAAATACGAAGAAAATCCAGTGGTATCAAGCATGGGTCGCCGTCCAGGGCTATCCATAAATGACAGAAATATCGCGTTGGGGCTTCTTGAAGCTGGTATGCGTGCTGCTGACGTTGCAGGTCGTTTTGGATGTAACGAGCGAACAATTTATCGCCTACAAGCACGTTTCAGACAGACTGGTAGTGCGAAGGATAGACCTCGTTCAGGAAGACCACGGAAAACGACGCCACGTGAAGATAGGTACTTAGTGACGTCATCACGACGTAATCGTTTCATGGCCGCTTCAAAACTTACTGAACATCTCAGACACGCAACAGGAACGAGGATTTCCGTTTACACTGCCAGAAACCGTCTGAGGGCTGCTAGACTGCGTTCTCGACGTCCTTACAAAGGTATTCAGTTAACAGGACGTCATCGTACCGCACGTGTGAATTGGGCACGTCAGCACAGCCGCTGGACGAGACGGCAATGGAGCAGAGTCGTTTTCACTGACGAGTCAAAATTCAACCTACATGGACCTGATGGTAGGATTAGAGTTTGGCGACGCCGGGGGGAGCGGCTAGATCCTGCCAACGTTATGGAATATGACCGTTACGGTGGTGGATCTGTAATGATCTGGGGTGGAATTTCCTATAACGGAAAGACGGACCTGAGAACAGTACGTGGAAATCTAAATGCGATACGTTATTGTGCTGACATTATCACCCCAGTAATTGTTCCATACATAGCCAACGGCAATGCAGACATTTTACAGCAGGACAATGCACGTTGCCACACCGCACGTCACACACAGAATGTGCTTGCAGCAAACAACATTAACACGCTCGATTGGCCAGCAAAATCCCCTGATCTTTCGCCGATCGAGCACATGTGGGACTACCTTGGACGCAAGGTACGTGGCAGGAACGACGTCAACAACGTCAATGATCTGGAGCGGGCTTTGCACGAGGAATGGGCACGGGTACCTCGACAATTCATCCAACGTCTAATAAACAGCATGAGACGGCGTTGTATGGCTGTTATCCAAGCTAGAGGAGGACATACAAGATATTGAATGAAATGTGAAATTTCACTTTGACCCCTTAGGGAAATCTTGCCGTGGAAAAAGGGTTCATAATCAATATGACTTGATAAAAATTTTGAAATGTATTGAAAATTGAATAAATTTTGAGGGGAATAAGGTCTTTGTCAATATTCAAACCCTTTAACAAAATTATTGCACATAGTGTCCTTACTGACTAAACTTTTTCTTCTTAGCATACTTATCAATGCACCACTGCTAAAAATATTACTCTGAAACATTGTTATTTTTGACATTATCAAAGATATTTAATTTTGCTTGTGTTGTGTGTAAGCAGATGGAAGTGCTTCCAGTTTTCTTGTGTAGAGCTCATTGGCTTGAAAATAGCTAGACCTCCATGAACTAGCAAACATAATTAATTACATGTTAATTGAAGACCATTCACAAACATTTAATGAGTAATTATTCCTGCAATACTGTAAGCTTTATAAAAAATGCATTTGAAAAAAAGTGTGAATTTTCCCTTTAAGTCCTTCACCACAGAGCAAAAGACCCACTGTATGCAGACATTTTCAAACTGGGTTGATCCCAGTAAGCATACAATATATAGGCCACTATCGGCCCGCCAGCAAAGCGATTGTTTTGACCAATTTATGTCGAATGTATTTTCCCATCTTTATCAATTGGCGAGTCCATTTCCAATTTTAGGGCTGCTGGGTGGTATTTTTCATTTTTATGCAAAATTTAAAAGAAACTTCTGTTTGCAAACTGGAGAACGTTATCAGACGCCGCGTTTTGCAGCGACTGATCTGGTTTTGCACAGTTTGCTGAATTCCCTGAAAAAAGGCGCTAGGCTTATAATTTCTTTCTTTTCTTATTTATTTTTTAGATGTGACTCAGAAGATAATTTGACACCTGAGGAGAGAAAAGAACTGTTGGCTATTCAAGCTATTGGAGATGGTCAAAGATATAGTGGTAAGTATTTGAGAGGTACTGTCTATAAAGCTTAGGAAAGCGTATCATATGTTTTAATATAAGAAAGTATTGGGATGTCCATTTTAATGCGCTACATTATATACAGCGCAAATTTTGATAACGTGCATTTGAGCACACGCAAACAATGACCAAAAAGTCATGCACATGTGCAGGCCTGACCACAGTGGCTTCCGTGTCGACATTTCTGAAATAACATCCTATGTTTATGTGTCAAAATAATTTCAAAATCAAAACCATATTGACCACCTTTATCAATCGAGCTGATCCAAATGTATAATTTTATTAATGATACACATCATCTATTATTTTGACCATTTATGCAAAGCGTCCCAAACATCTGACAGTCAGAGCTAGTGTAACAAGTTGCACAGCTCATGAAGGTGACATTCTTTGCTATCATGAAAGGCATATTTACCTTTCAAAATAATTTTGGAAATTTCTACATAATATTTTAGCATTACATTATGTGTATTCGATATGGATGGAATCAATTATTGGGTATAAAAGGTAAAAAGACAAAGAGATTAAAATAACCATTATTTCAAGAAAACCTCTTTAAATGTTTGAGCCTGCATACGAGGGTTCGGTACTTATCAAAAATGCCTGCTAATAAACGTTATCAATCTTAGCTAGAGGTCTTAAATATTACATTAGCCTTCATCTACACCCAGTCTGTGTGTATGTATGCAGAGAGGGCTCAGGCGAGTCTGCTCAGATGCACAGACTCGCCTGAACCTTCTTTGTCTTGTTGAAGCAATTTCCCAAAATCTCAGGCAGTTGCCTTGTAATAAATGAATATTGTTATGAGCATATTTTTCAATATCAATATAGGCACTGAAGGGTGTAGGTTACATTGAACTGATCATGTGATTCTACATTGCTGAACAGGTGCAGATATTGCCAGCTGCTCTAGTTACCAGGACCTAACTGATGGGCAGAAGAACATAGATCCACCTGAACCTGAGTGGCCTAAGGATCGCCCTATTAATCCAGGGGACATCCTTTATATGATGTTTCATAGACCAGAGAAAGATAAAGAAGCTATAATAGCTGATACAATAACAGATGTAAAAGATGATAAACCAACTTTGACCAAGTAAGGATGCATTAGATATTCGTATACCAACCCAACGTTTCGAATGCATATTAAGCTGATGGTGATGAGACATACGGGTGAAGCCCCAAGGGGGTCTGTGCTCCCTTGATTCCTGATAATATTGCATTGATCTCCCAAAATCCCTGAAAATCATTTCCTTGGCTCCCTAACAATATTTTGCCTTTGCTCTCCAAATCACTAAAAATAGTTCAGCTTCTCCCAAAATCCCCATAAATATAAGCAAATTCTCCGTAAAAAAGTTTTCTTTCGGTAGGATTAAATTCACATACTTAAAACTATGAAGCTTTACATGAGTGCATGACTTAATTTCCACTTGATATTTAGAGTCTACATGTAAAAACAGGGCTTAGGCATGGAATACATGAAATATAATTATTTTAATGAAATACATGACATAAAGCTCAAAGTATGAGACCATACTTAAAATGCTGTTGCTGTTACTGGTAGAGCAGGTTTGGGGGAATGCTCTCTAGATTTGGATTTTTTTAAATTAGGGACAAACAATTTGGTTTTCTGGTGGGGAGAGGGGCTTTTTTTCCCCAACTAAACAGCTTAAAGCTAGAAAATAAATCAGACATAGTGAAAGCATCTATTTTTTTTTGTAACCATTAAGAGTCTTTTTTATAATTGCAATTGGCCCTTTTTACACATGTTTAATGTCTGTTTCATTCAGTAAGATCAGCATGTTACCAAATTTTGATAGAAATCCGCCAACTAACCAGAGAGAGAGAGAGAGAGAGAGAGAGAGAGAGAGAGAGAGAGAGAGTTACATAGCAAGCGCGTAGGTAAGCCTGAAAGAATGCGAATTCACATTAGTGCTAGGGAGTCCTGGGGCATGCTCCCCTGAAATGATATGATAAAAATGGTGCAATCTGGTGCATTCTGAGTGTTCCAAAGTAGGCTATTATGAACCTTAAAATCAACAAATTTAAGGATACTAAATCAGCAACAACAAAATTATTTGCCATAATTCTCTCTGACATCCATCTGGATGTGCATTTTAGTACGAAATCAAATATATTTACATTTTACAAGGGGGTCTGGGTATTCCTCCCTCAGAATCCAAAGCTTTTTTTAAAAAAATCAAAAGTGAGATTTTTAAAATTTATTGTTTACTTTTGGGCAAGACTCCCTAAATCCCTATAATTATGAGCTTGCTGCCAAGCTCCCCTAAAATAATTACCAGTCCTCCCCAGCTCCCTGAAAATAAATAGCCTTTCCCTTGGGGGACCCAACTAGTAGAGTAAACTGATACGGGCGTCTTATAATTGATGTTCTACCCCATATGTCCATCTGTCTATATATTGCAATGACTGCATCTATAATGCATATTAACTGTCTCAGAAAGGTTTGTTTATTTGTCGATGTATGGCCAACCAATGGCTCTTCAATATGGCCACTGTAGTGTTTTACACAAAAATGTGATTTCAAAGTAATTTTGATGTAATATGATAAAGAGAATCCAACGATTGAATTTTATTGAACCTGTTGCGAAAAAGCAATACAATACTCAGCAGACCTCGCGTTTTATCTCTTTTCCCACACTCGTTTAATAATTCAATAAAACATGAGCACTCATACAAGGTCCTCTATATCATTTTAACAATTACAAATTATGTTTTTGTTCGTACCATAAATACTCTATTTTGATATTGTTATTTTTGCATATTGGAGCAGCAACTGCCCAAGTCTTCATTGATTGTGCATGCATATATGGTTATGGATAAAAGTTCAGACCAAAATGCTGGCATCTAGCTCCTTTACGTAGCTAGGCATCTGTGTTAAAAGAATGAGATGGTTATAATCAATCATGATAATGCTTTCGTTGTGTTTAGGTCTGACAAAGAAGACAATGAAAGTAAAGAAGAAATGCTTGCTGAGATTAAACAAAGAGCTGAAGAAAGAATTAAAGCATATTCAAGCATCCAAACGTTGCATGAGGACATTGAAAATTTTAAGTCATTACTATAAGTTCATTGTTATTTGTACCCTTCCTCGGTTTTCCATACTGTTTTGTGTGTGGTTCCATCCTTCACATACTCATTCTTATATGAAAGTAAGAAAGAGGGCAAAGATCAAGAATCAATACAATCATGCACCACACCTGACACAGGATACCAATGAGAAAGTGACAATGTCACAATAATTCATCACAAACGAGGGCCAAGAGGTCAGCCCTTTCCCAGCAGGTGACCACAAAGCATCAACAAACAGACGTGCATGACCAACTTATTTCATTTTCATAGAATGTGTAAATACGAGGGTGGGGAGGGGGTTCAAGCAAACCCCCTGAACCCATCTGGATCGGCCAATCCAATTTTGTGCTGAAATCTCATTTACTGGCCTATTTTTATATGACTATTGCTATGAACATAACTTATCAATAACAATATATGAATTGAGGGGTTTAGATTTTATGGAACTAATCATGTGATTCTACATTTGCTGAACAGGTGCAGATATTGCCAGCAGCTCTAGTTACGAGGACCTTACTGATGGTCAGAAGAACATAGATCCACCTGAGCCTGAGTGGCCTGCGGATCACCCTATTAAGCCAGGGGACATCCTTTATATGATGTTTCATAGACCAGAGAAAGATAAAGAAGTGATAGAAGATAAACCAGCTGATGAAAAAAATGAAAAGCCAAGTTTGATTAAGTAAGGATGCATATGATATTCGTAAACCAACGCCAAATGGGATTTATCACCATTATCAATTGGACTTCCATTTTAAGTGTTCCTGTGTTTGTTTTCAATCTTATTAAACTTTTGATAGAACCTTCTGTAAGCAAATAGTAGAAAGCCTGACCAGATGTCGCGTTCTGTGGTGTCTGAACTGGTTATGCTCTGTTTGCTAATGTCCCATAAAAAGGACGCTATGCTTTAATGGGTAAAGCAGACAGTCATGAGATATACTAGTAGAGTAGATTGATAAGGACACATTGTAATTGGTGTTCTACCCCATATGCCCATCTCTCTACCCACACTTATAGTCACAATGACTGTGTATTTTCTTGTCAATGTCTATTATGCATAACTGTTTTGGAAAAAATATGTATATTTTTTGATGTATGGGCAACCAGTATCTCTTCAATATGGCCACTGTATTTTAACACGAAAATGTGATTTCTTTTCAAAGTAATTTTAATATCAAATGATAAAGAGAATCCTGTACTCTTGGATTAATTGAAATTATACTGAACTACTAAAGAAACCTGACACTTTTTACTTGCTTCAAACTCGTAAATAACAAATTATAGAGCTTAGCCTATATGCTTATTTTAATAGCTAGACTTTAGAAAGTATTCTTCGAAAAAATATATTTATCAAATATAGAACATGACGTCATAACGTCAAAAATATCGTTTTTATCATTTTTGCTTCGGGAGTGTTTGTCTAGATATTTTTTTAAAACTCTTTTGATGTTTGCAAGGCCAATACCAATACAGACAAAAGTGCATTTTAAAAATTTGCAATTTCTTGCTGTTACGTATGATATGGGGGTTTAAAACTGTGATTTTGACGTTGTTTTATCGACAGTGTTTTTTTTCCTTTGTTTAAGCAATCTCTAGAAACTGAAATGACTTGGGGTCATCCAATCATTGTAAGAGAATGCATTTTCAAGAATAAGAACCTAAGTTTTTCAATCACGTTAAAGGGTAAAAGCGGAATAAACCAAATTTAACGTCAATTAAGAAACAATGTAAACTATGGATAATAACCGTTTATTCTTTGTCAACTTGTGCCGCCGTTTAGTGGGTGCTGTCTCCTTGTTATAGTGCAATTAGCTGCACTTCACTTTAATCGCGTATGAATTTCAAGCTTTGCAGTCTACACATCAGCATGTAATTGTAACGCTTGGCGTCACTAAATGGACCTAGGCCGCAGCTACGGAGTTTATAAGGACTAAAACATTGTCAAAATGCATTCCAAACATGATACAAAGTGAAAAAAGAGTATAAAGTGGCTGCGCTTTTTGAAAGCCCTTAAAACGCTGAAAACATAAAATTGACGTTAAGAAAATGAAAATAGGCTTTGGGGCTGAACAAGGCATGCATGCTTTACTTGAATGCCCAGAAGATGTCAATGAAATAACAAAGAATTACACTAAAGTGGTTTCTGGTGAATTTTGCGTGATTTCTTTGTTCTTGTAAAAATTGATTTTAGGGGTTACGTGACGTTTTGATAACTGACGTCTGAAATTAGTTCATCTTTATAAATAATCTGAGTGCAACTTAGTCTACCTTTGTTCAACCTTTCGCAATGGAAAGACAAGTGTGCATCACATTCATTTACTACAAAAAATGACATACAGCATGTGTCAGGTTTCTTTAGTAGTTAAGTATATTAAATGTTCGACAGGTCTAAGATTTTACCTCTTTTTCCCAACTCGTTAAATAAATTCAATAAGACATGAGCACTCATGCAACGTCTTCTACATCAATTCAACAATTACAAATTTAGTTTTTTGCTTGTAACCTCTATCCTGCTTGGATTGTGTTACTCTTGTATATTCAAGCAGCAATGTCCAAGTCTTTGCGGATTGTGCAAGCATTTTTGTGGCGTAGATGAAGACTCAGACCAAACTGCATGCATCAAGCTCCGGACCACTACCAAGATAGACATTTGTGTTAAACCTTTTCCTCATGATTATTCATGCTAGGCTCCACCCACTGTGAACTCTCATATTTAAATAAACTTTCATGTTGGTACACAGAGCAAAGAAATTATTTGTCAGGTCCAGTTATGCAGGATCATATATATCGTATTTCAATACCAAACAGAGTTGTCCCTGATCAGACAGCTCTTAAAGAGCTGCCTGACCTGGGTCTGCTCTGTTATCAAAACCTGTCCAGAGGCGTCTCTTTGGGGTAATTGGTCAAAGAATGAGAAGGTTGTAATTTTATAATATCATTAATCATGATAGTGCTTTCGTTGTGTTTAGGTGTGACAAAGAAGACAATAAAAGTAAAGAAGAAATACTTGCTGAGATTAAACAAAGAGCTGAAGAAAGAATTCAAGCATATTCAAGCATCCAAAGGTTGCACGAGGACATTGAAAATTGTAAGTTATTACTAATATTTCATTGTTATTAGTTAGCTGCATCAGTTCACCATACGGTCTAGTATGTGGTTACTCAGATCCTTCTTAGACTCGTTCTTATATATTAATTGACTGGTCAGTGTGTTTTATCTCATTTCTAGGTATCAATTGGTATGTTTCAGTGCCATTTATTTATCATAAGCAGTGAATTCAATGCATATCAAATGTGAATAAAATTGGTATTTTTCTACAGTGAAAAAATATCGTATTTTTTCACTAGTGACTGTGCGATTTATATTTTCACTGTAGCAAAACAATGCTTTCTTTGCAATTTTGGGACTGGTACAATTTTCAAAAGATTTTACAAGAAGGGTGTTTGTCAGAAATTACGCTACGCATGTTGTGATGTCAACATCAAACATAATGACGTCACTGTTTGGCCTGGCGTAGCGCCAGTTTGCACGTGACACATATCTTAAGACACACTCAATAGATTTTCTTTAAACGCTGATTTCTTGCGTTTTATTCGTTAAAATATGATTCTAAGCCATTTCGTAGGTGCAAACTTTGTTTACACCCAATGTTATACCCAATAAACACACTGAAAAAGTCAAATCGAACGAGAAACGACCAGGGGAAAAGTTAGGTTGTGCTTTCTGTATTTCCGTTGAGTATAAAATAAAAAGAAAATATACTTTTTTCGGCAAATACCAAATATATTTCATCTCGTGTGGTGAAAATATCAGTATCTTGCTATGCACTTGTGAAAAATACTGATTTTTTTCACCGCACTTGATGAAATATATTTGGTATTCACCTCAAAAAAGTAAACATCCTCTATGTTTTAGCTTGTACAACTGGCTTACCACCGGCCACTGTATTTCAATTAGTACCTAGTTTGAATAAATTGAATGGTCACTATGACTTAGTTTGTACATTTTGTACCTGTGTCTTAATTGAATAGCCACTATGTTTCTGTAAGTACCTAGTTTGTATAAATTGAATGGCCACTATGGTATAGATTGTAACTATGTCTTAATTGACTAGCTGCTATGTTTCAATTAGTACCTTGTTTGTATAATTTGAACGGTCACTATGGTTTAGTTTGTACCTATTTCTTTATTGACTGGCCTCTATATTTCAGTTAGTACCTAGTTTGTATAAATTGTTTGGTCAATATTGTTTAGTTTGTACCTATTTCTTATTTGACTTACCTCTATATTTCAGTTAGTACCTAGTTTGTATAAATTGTTTGGTCACTATGGTTAGTTTGTACCTATTTCTTATTTGACTGGCCTCTATATTTCAGTTAGTATCTAGTTTCTATAAATTGTTTGGTCGCCATGGTTTAGTTTGTACCTGTGTCTTAATTGAGTAGACGCTTTGTTTCAGTTAGTACATAGTTTGTATAAATTGAATGGCCACTATGGTTTAGTTTGTAACTATGTCTTAATTGACTAGTCGCTATGTTTCAATTAGTACCAAGTTTGTATAAATTGAATGGTCACTATGGATTAGTTTTTACCTATTTCTTAATTGACTGGCCTCTATATTTCAGTTAGTACCTAGATTGTATAAATTGTTTGGTCAATATGGTTTAGTTTGTACCTATGTCTTAATTGACTTGCCACTATGTTTCAGTTACAACCTAGTTTGTGTAAATTAATTGGTCACTATGGTTTAGTTTGTAACTATGTCTTAATCGACTGGCTATTGCATTTTCATTAGTACTTAGTATGTATAAATTGATTGGTCACTATAGTTTAGTTTGTACCTATATCTTATTGACTGGTCACTGGGTTTCATCTGGTACCTTGAGAGTTTTTATTGATTGGTCTCTATGATTAAACTTATACCTATGTCTTAATTTACTTGCCACTATGTTTAGGCTAGTAGCTAAGTATGCTACATGTATATCTTTGATTGTACCTATGTAGGAATTATTTTTGTTACTATATTTCAGGTAGTGCCTATGTACCAGATGCCAGACTATCTAACAGCTGTTTCAGTCAGGTTAATATCCTCAACGAATTGCCTCCTAGGAGCAGAAGCGAGATCTATATTACTAGTGGAGCGGGAAGTGACAAGAATCGTGCACTTCCGGATACAAGCATCAAACTTTGCAGAACTACTTATTGGTATAAGTTGTTTGCAAAATGTTTTCTAGCCAATCAAAAGTCGCCATATTTTAAAAATGGCGGCCCCGAATTCAAAATGGCCGCCAAAATATATTATAATGCCTAAAAGCTTATAAATTTGACTCACAGTGATGTTTTTTTAACCAAAAGTATGTCCTATCATGTGTTAAACATAAATTGTAACATTTTTTCTTAAATATTTTGCCCCCTTTTCAGATTAGGGGAAAAATGGGGGGAAATTGGGGAAATTAAAGGAAAATTGGCTAATTCGTCTGTAAACCGCACAAAATAGTTACAAAGTGGTATAAACTAAACTCATATTGGATAATTTATGTCAAATAAACATTATCTCTCACATATTTAAGACAGTTTCGATCAAAGTATATTAAAAAAGGGGGTAACCTATGAGGTTTAAGGGAAATACAACATACAATAAAGTGGCTACTTCGCCACAGAGTTAAATAAAACATAGGTCAGAACAAAATAAATATTGGCAATGTTTATTCGTATCTTAGGTCAACAATCCAATTGTAATTTTGCCTGTTGGATTGCTCACCTAAAATGTAAAATATGGGGGATATGGGAATGTGAAATCGGAAATCTTTTCCTATGAGGTCACACGGCAATTTAACAAACTTGTAGGATACTATCACAAGATTTTTTTCTCATTTTTTATGGGTTTTTTATTAATCATTTAATTATTATTTATTTTTTATTTATTTATTTTTGAGTGTTAGAGTTATCACCTTCAGGCTATTCGATTTGACATGTACAACTGCAGAGTGCAGTACATGCAAGGCCAGACTTAAAACATTTACAGTTTCCTGAGCAGCTCCGTTTTTTACAACCACATTTTGCAAGCTCTTGACAACAAGCAGCAACTGTAGGTAAAGATGTCCAATTTGGTTGCCAGTTATGGTCATCTTCTTTCCAGCCCCATTGTTTTGGGCTTGGAAGTGCTGGCTCTAGAATAAGGGACTGACCCCACACATGACCAGCTTGATATACTGCTCTTTTTGTATGTTCTATCAGTGCTGACTCATTAGGTGGTATCATTTCATATGACTTTTGTCTGAGTGCAAATAAGTCTAACCTTGCCTCGTTGACATTTTTTACTGCACTGGATCGATCATATAAAATGACAACAAATTGCTCAAGAATTTGTATATCATCATCCGATATAGTTTCTGGTAAATTGCCAAGTTTTCGGAACACCTCTGTTGCTTCTTCAAATACATTCCAAGCTTGCCATGCAGATTTCTTACCTTTACCACGGAAGGCAGACACTGTATCACAGCCAGTGAAGAGTGAAAAAATGTGAGAGCTTTTGCCCTTGGTCCTAAGGACAAGCTTATCTCATGTATTGGGACCCATCTAAAGCTTTTACCTCAGCTAAAGGCAATCCAAAGGTTTTCTACATTCAAGTCATTGAAAAGAGTTACCCCAATAACAACTACATCTGTGTCAGTGCTCTTTATAATGACATTTTTACACCCCTTACTGGCGGCATCTTTAGCATGTATGAAAAGCCTCGTGTCAGCTTCTTCATGTGTACAAGGTGACAACCCTTCCATGTTGATAGCTATATTGCTTACAACATTTTCTCCTTTTGTAGCAACAATTCTATTTGCTGCTTCAGTCATCTCTATATGAGTTGCAAGAAATTCAAACAATTCTGCTTTGTTGTCATCTAGACGTAAAAAGTTATTCCAACTGCCAGGTAGACGACTAGAACCAACCACTTTACGCCGGATTCCTGTTCCCCTTTTACTCCTTGTCATCGCCTTAAGGCTATCAGGTTTATAAATATCAAAAACTACGTCAGTTCTGTAGTAGTGTCTTGCGTAAGACTGGAGTGTAGGTATAATTACATCTTTTTCATAGTCATCAAAAGTTCTTGCAGTTCCTGGTGACTTCTCATTTATCAAAGCAGCGCCATCGATAATAAAGGCATCAGCTTTCGGTTCAGCACCTGGCAGGTTTATATCAGTCTCTAAAACCTTCATTAGATAAGATTTTGTTCCAATATTCAGACAGCCATTTTGACTAAGGGATGGTGGAGTAGTTTGATTTTCATGCATAAAGAACTCCTTCAGGTCACATTGTCGACTTTGACAGGATATAAACAGTCGTGAAAACAGTTGGCAGTCATCCTTTATGCTTTGGAGTTTTGACTTACTAGCACTTACGTCCGGGTCAGATTTTCGACTTAAAAGGGGTAATTTGTTTCTTTTCAACGGGTCATAAAAAGTGGATTTTCCTTCATACATTTCTCTTGTAAATTTCTCAAACTGTTCCCTACCAATATTCAGCAGTTGCTTATGTGACTGTGATACTTCAACTCCCATTATCTCTTTGTATCCAAAACTATTAAGTCTTTAGTGTCTTCCATGAATGGATTACCCTGTTCCTCCATGGCATTTGTCATTTGTCTTACATGCTCAAGAAAGTGTTTTTGATTCGTTTCTGTTTCTTCATGATGTCGAGTGTCTGCTCTCACCCCACCATAGCTGTCTTCCAATTGTTCCAAATATCCGGCTTATCTCAGGACCTGCCACCATCCATCTTTTTAAAGCAGAAGGGTCCTCAGTGAGACCTATTGCATCCCCATCTCCTTTTATGATTTTGTTGTTTTGCTCATGTGCCTGGTCAATAGCGATGGCAGAAAACCTTTTCTCTGTTTTGTGCACAGCAAAGTGGCCATTCTTAAATTCCTGTGCCATGAATGGATGCCTTGTTTCAATCATGGCCATGTCTCTGAGATGTACTGACAGCCATCGGGCATAGTGTGTGTGATCTAGTGCAAAGAAATAAGGGGCAAGTTCTGACAAAGACTCCCTATACAGCTCAAAGTTTGTTTCCCTTATAGACGTATGAACTCTAGTATCAATACTTCAATTGTTAGTACCTGGCTCCAAAACTAAAACTGAGGGTGAGAGTTTTCCTTTTCCGTTTGCCAATTTTCAAACTCCTCAATATCTGAGGCAGAGGAATTATCATCCTTATATTGATCGTATGCACATTGAAGCAACTTATAAAGCGTGCAAACTGTCACCTGATGGGCAAGCCTTGTTTTTGTAACACTTGATGCAGAGAGAAACGACTCTGCTGTTCCTGAAGATGCAATCCCAGCCTCTGTCAAAACTGCTGTCCACCCACTTTCTTTCAACAAATTCCCAATGGTCTTGAATGCAGCCATTTCTATATGAAGACCACCTAAAATCACAATGTACTTATCTTCTCCAAAGGTTCCAGGCCACTGCCACTAAATTTGTTTTGCAATAGCAAACAAAGGTTGGTCAACAGTGACAACAGGAGTTTGGTCTGGTCTCAAGTATGATGTTGTCATTTTAACTTTTTGCATTGCATGCTTCATTGTAGCGACTGAGTGGGCTTGTTCTGGTAGAAGAGGCAATAAAGCTGATATACTAGGACGAAAGTCCAAACCTCGATTTTTTGATGCATGGTATGTAGACCATGTAATTGGTGTCCCACCCTCCACAGTTTCAGTAATACTGACATGATTAAGCCATTGAAATTCAATGTTTAATCCTCGGTATAGAGTGTCTGGTTTCAATGGCAGCAAGTTCTGGCATTTTGGAGGAAGTGGTGAACTAGCTGTAAAATAGGCTGGTCTTACGTTTGTGTATGACTCAGGCAAAGGTGGTACTTTCTTTTTGCTTTGTCTTTCCGCTATATGGAGCATTTCACGTTGCTCTCCAAAGTTATTATTGATTGGGTGTTGAAATATTGAAATGCTTGTGCCATGAAAAGATGACTTTGCTGTTGTTGAAGAAGGATTGTGATCAATATTGTCGATAGCCGCTGTAGTCAACAGTCCCTTTCGAAGAACAGATGGACAAACTAACCCTTCCTCTATGTAACGTTCTACAAGGGCTTCGCCCATCTGTGCAGAAATTTCAAGAACTCTGTCGTATGATATGCAAATACCATATTGATGTAATATGTCAATTAATTGACGCTTCCTTGTTTTTGCAAACAACAGCAAACCAACATAAATGACAAATGGTGTTTCTCGACTTTTAGAATGTTTTTGCAACATAGTATTCCTTTTCTTTGGACTCTGATGACAGTTGTATTGTAAAAGTTGTGAAATTGCAAGGTCGGATTTGGTTGTCTCTGTTTCTATTTGGGTTTCTATGTCTGGGCTATGTTCTATCATACTGACAAGCTCAATTAGTGATTGTGGCACAGATGTTTCCATGCAGTTCTCCTCAAATGAACCTTCAAACTTCATGTTCCTTTCCAGAATATCACTTCTGCAGCCTTTGAAACGTGCAATGCGCCTGTAATCTCACTAGCTTTTAACAATGCTGGTCCAACATCATCTTTAAAAATTAGAAAAACATCCCTGCCTTTTTTATGTGCTTGTAATCCTGGTAAGCGATCAAGAAGCTCTTCTTTGAACCGTGTAGCATGTAGTTTAGATGTTGCTGAGCCTAGCTGAGTAAGCCTCTTTGTCATCAAATCATTCAGGTCTGCCAGCTTAAAGAGGTTCTCACCTTGATGGCTTCTCTGAGATTCTATGATATATGTAACAAGTCCTGCTCGACTGTATGCATGTCATTCCTGTTCATTTTGATTAGTCTCTCTTTGTTGTCTGAAGAAAGCACGCTCTCTATTGTAAACTGTAGTAAAGCAGTTAAGGTGATATTTTGCTTCTTGAGCAACAAGGTCACCAGCACTCAATTTGGCGATTAACTTTTTATCTTCTAATAACTCAGCACAATCATTGAGTCTTTCATATAAATTCTTTGTCATGGCATTTCTGTCTGACCAAATTACATCTTTTTCACAAAAGAAGCAAATGACCTTTATGTCTGGTACTGTATCAACAGAACGACGTGTAAACTTACTTGGACCTGCTTCAGGCTCATCACTCCTTTGAGATCCATGTGGCTTCTGAGCACGTTCCAGCTTACTGTTGTTAAACATAAGCCTGCATATGTTGTGATATTTAGCATTGTTTAGCCTCAACGTGTTTTCTATACCTGACCCATCATCTAATCGTTTTATGTCAATTGGTATTGGTAGAGCATTAATCTCATGAAACAACGGAAGATTAATTGCTATGTTTTTATAACCAGCTTCTTCTCGTTTGTAGGACTTTGATGATGGAATTAAGTTCTCGTTTTTGTCTTCTTGACACAAGCAACATTTATTCCAGTCTGTCTGCCAACCTGTGGCAGATGATTCAGACAAAAGTATGTCTACAGACATTATGATTGATAATGTAAGGCAAACTGTTATTTCTGTCCAAATATTTTCTGTTAACATTCAAACAGGCCGAGGGACTATCCTTTTACCACCTGATTAAATTTGACAAAATTTTATTTGCACTTTAGTGTATGGGATTCAACTAGGTTCAAAATTTTGATATGATAATTTCTACACCTAGCCCGATCGTTCATCCAAGGGAACTACCTCCCGTGCGATCTGTACACCATTCAGAAAACCATGACCCCGTTTTCTTTGGCTCGACTATCCCGCGCTGGCACAACCTGTCAATTCAGGTGCGGCTGTTTGAAGTTGATGGGGTGATTCAAACAGCATTTGGGATACTGTAAGCACTGCTTATGTGAAATATTGGTTGAAATTGTTCCGATAATTTTTTAAGATTTTTAATGAGAGATATTCAAGGTATTATGATTTCACAAAAGCAGTTTTACAGCTTCCATTGGACCCCATGCTGAGTCTCACAGCAGTGTTTTAAACCAATGTGCCTTGGTAGTGCTAAAAACACTCATTTTCAAATTTATAGTTAGATATTAGCTTTTATATGTTATATAATGATCAATTTGTAGTAATTTGACGGCCATCTTGAAAATTAAGGTAGCCATCTTGAAAATGGAAAAAATTGCGTTGGCTAGAATCGATTTCATAATGAGGAAGGTTTGGAGAACATATGCTGAAAGTGTCATACTTGTATCCGGAAGTGCACAATTGTTGTGAAAATTGGTCACTTCCCGCTCCACTATACTGAAAGACATAGGGATGATGCCTTCCTTGACAGGGTCATTACTCACCAGTCAAACTCCTCACTGTCATTAGCGGAGGAATTCAACGTCACCTATGATAGATCTTCTAATCGTAAGACTGTCAAAAGGCCGACCAAAGGAGATATCAATACTCAGGCAACTAAAAGACCTGTTCGTGCTGAACAACCCCAAGGAATTCCTTATGAGCGCCTCTTCAACGTCACTGAGGCCAAGAAGCAAGCCCAGGAAAAGATGAAAAATGGAACATCTACAGGAGCTTATGGTGTTGGACAACCATCAAGTTACTCTGTCCAAAGCAAAGTTAAAATCAGTGAAGACCAGAAACAAGACCATGTACAAACGAATAATCAGGCAGCACCAAAAAGTTTTAGTCAGTCACCAGGCATCCATGCATATGACCAGACAAACCTCATTGAAACCCCAAAACAAGCCCAAGAACTACTTTTTAATGATTCAGCTGGTATAAATGATTCTTTGGGACAGTCACCAGAAATCTTTGCTCAATCTTTGGTAGATGCCAACGACGTCCAGTTGCAAGGACCCTCTGACGCACCTAATCTCTATAGATATCAGCCTTTAATTCCAACTGTAAACATGGTCAACCCTGGATTCTGTCAAAACGGATCATACAATGCACAGCCAGATACACCTTTAGGAATGAACCCAATTCCAAAAATGTCTGATATGAAGAAAACAAGCTCTCCCATGGATCTACGTAACTCAGTAGACAAATGTCTGGCAAAGTTAAATAAAGAGTATGCAAAGAAAGCTAAGCGAAAGAGGAAACGTTCCATAGATTGGAAAAATTTCAATGACGTAACTATCGAGAATGATAATGATTTCTACAGATATGGTCCTAAACGCCAACGACGAGACTCTGATAGTAACAGCACTGTCAGCTTAGATGAGCCCGTAAAAATGGATGTTACCCCACCTCCACCGCCGCCATTTAAATACCCAGTAGCGGACGCTGCTACTCGACGCTATTTTGAAAAGGTAATTGCACTGAGGGATGGAAGACCACTTATCACCTCTGAGAGTAACAAGAAAAAGAAAAAGAATACAAGATCAAGAAGACCATCTACAATAAGAAATTAGTTCTAAGATAGATGCTGAAAGATTTCATTACTCTGACTAAGGGGAACTTTGAAAACCTAATTTTTAATGATAGCCAATTCAATTTTTTAATCATCTTATTTTGTGCCAACTCATGAGAAATGTAGACTTATCGCATATACGCAAATACCCATTCTGAATACCCAGCTGGGCTGAATATCTAAATTTGACTGAGTTTCACCTACTTAGTATTTGCGAGAGCAAAGAAGGCTCTCGTGAGTCTGTGCATTTGTACAGGGAGGACCTGAGCATTCGTTTTTCAGCAATGTGAAAACCTCCATAATCTAACGTGTTGGCTCATTGAATCAATAATTTCAGAATGTTTAAATCATTTTGTTTAACAAAAAACAGAATTTCTTGGAGAATTCCTACCTTATCATGACAAAATTTTACATGAAGCCAAGTGGACAAACTGTTATATTAAACAATTATATAAATCTGATATACAGCAGAAAGAACACAGCTGATAGTTTGTTTAAACAAAGCAACGATACAATACGCAATAATGACGACTTAACATTAAATTGCACAGAAATAAATACCCATATAATATAGAAGAAAAAATTGACAGAAAAATTACATCAAAAAGATTGAATGTTATTACGGAACAAACATTAAGGAAGGATTATCTATATGAAGCGAAGAATGCATAAAATTTAATAGAAGATGATAACCATATAAATCAAATAATTTATTCTGAAGGCAAAACGGACATTTATGTATAATGATGCACAGTCAAAACGTTAGGGATCTACGCAAAAAGTAAACCTGCAAAGAAAGGTAAACAAATGGCGAGAAATGAGGGATAATATCATGTTGGCTGTTCACGAAGGCCAAGATTAGCTAACACATCTCAATGTCTGATCAAGACACGTATATGCGTTGTGTGCCAGCCAATTAAAATATGCTTATTTTGATGGCAAATAGCGAAGACTCTGGCAAGCTTGCACATCTGCAACAGCTTGCCTAGGTCATTGCTGTTCGTATATATAAAACATAAAAGGAGCTAAAGGACAAAACTAGTCTCTAAAGGTTGCTGCATATGCACTTTGAAGAAATAGAATGACTTTACAGAGGACAAAAAGAACCATTATCTGAATTGAAAGCTGTCATTATTGAGTCTAAAAGTAGCCAATATGAATTGAGCAAATGGGTAAGACGATCATGGCCATCGTGATACGCTTGAATGAAAGATTGACCATGAAAACTATCTGCAGTTAAGCTATTGGCGCATTTAGGGTATTTTGAATTGTTGGTTCCAATGTGTAATGTAGAGGAGCTACGTCAAGCAATACCCTTTTTTGTCTAAAGCCCATTTTAGTGAATATTGAATGAGCCCTCTTTTCTTCACGTTTTACTTTTCAGACTGGTATTGTTTTTTATTACTGTTGTTTATTAGTTTTACACAAGGCTCATTGAACAATACAAATTACTCACTATAACATCGCTAGTGAAGCATAGGCATGTCTAAACAAACCTTCATAATTTTTCATGAACATAAACTTGATTAGTACTAAACTTTCTGCAAAGTGTAAATAACTTTATATAAAAACAGTAACAAATAGAGAAAAAATATTTATTTCTTCCATTGCAATTATTTCATGTTGAGGGTAATCTAATATATGCTAATTCAATGCTCAGATCAGTGTATTTTCTTTTTTGAAACTGTATAATTGTTTGCTAAAATGTAGCTGACGCATGTGTAGAAACCTCCTTTAAACGTCATTCTGAAGTATCTAGTGGAGCTAGAGACCTAAGGTCTTGTCTTAGTCGTTATCTGCATTACATGCTTTGTATAAGGTACTGAGTGCTCTGGCAGAATTCCTAGCTCAAATGTGCAAAATACCAAAAACTCACTTTCTGTACAATATACAGATATTTCAAGTATTCATTTTGTAAAAAAATTGTTGAATGAGTTTTGTTAGATATAATAATTCAGCCAGCTCATTATCGTATATGTAACCAATCATGTGTCGTCAGATCATTCACAACTGTCATATACAAAGTTTAGAAGAAGATTAGGACTCAGATCAAATGACAAACTTTTTTTCACCGTAAGTAATTTTGGGTATGTTGTTTTTAGGGAGCTGCTTAGTCAATTAGTGTCACTAAATCATTTAGTCAAAATATTTATTACATAATACATCTGTATAGTCAGTTAATTAGCTATCAGTTTAGTTTAGATACCATCATGTACGGGATTGGTCAGTGGAATTAATTAGTCACCTTTATTTAGCCAATGAGTCAAGTAGTTAGTAATGTGGATTTATTAAGAAGGTTAATTTGTTGGTTACAGGTAGTCAGTCAGTGAATCAGTCAGTCGTTGAGTGAGTGTTTGAGTGAGTGAGTGAGTGAGTGAGTGAGTGAGTGAGTCAGTCAGATAGTCAATCAGTCAGTTGATTAATTTGTTAATTACATTTGGTCAACTGATGAGTTATTTGCATGTGTTAAGTCATATCAGTCAGTTAACTAATTAGAAAATTGTAGTAAGGTAGTTGTTTACTATATTTATTAGGTAAGTAGTCAACACGTATTTACTGTAGTTAGCTATGTAGTCTACCAACAAACTCCATGCATGCAGTCTGACATTTGTGGGGATTACCTGCTCACTTACTTATCTCATCATGATATTGTCAGCTTGTGAAATATGAGTTATCACAATGGGTGTGTTCTGCGTTCAGATAAACCTGCTTATAGAAGAATGGCAATTCTGTGATGCTCTGTTGAATATCTCTAGGACCTGAATCTGGGTATACCATATTGCGACATAGTATCAAAAGATACTGCTTTAGTTTTGCCAGCTGCTTATTAGGAGATACATGTATGTTCTGAAGACACATTTCATGACCTGGTATATATCAGTGTGTTTGCTTTTCTCAGCATGGATCTACCAATTGTTGAACGTCAGTTTAGTTTTAAGTCGGTCTGGTTCTTCATTTGCTAGGCATTACTGACCATTGCTGGACATTTGTCTAGCATTTGATGTCATTTTGCTAGGTATTTGTTGAGTAGCCAATGTTTGTACAGGGCCAGCGTTTCAGCTGATAACATGGCTCTGCAAAAGTAGGCAACAGTCTGATTTGGGTCTAATATTTCGACGACGGTAGACAGGAACTGGTTTGCTTGTTTCTCTGTTATGTAATTGAAAGTGTTAAAAGCATACATGCTTGTCACACCAGGTTGTTACAAATGATGTTGTCACAGGACCCCACAGACATAGACTGCACTTGTATGAAGCTTGCTAGGATTAGAATAGTTGAGATTATCAACGACAGGGATTCATATTATAGACATTAGTTTAATAATTAGTATGCATTAAACTGTGGTTCATTTATTTATTAAGTGTAGTTAGTAAATTTATTAGTTTAAGCTAGTTTGTCGATATTAGTTAGATTTTTAGTAATCAAATTACATGAAGCTTTCAACTGTGGTTTGTTTAATAGTTTAATTAGGCAGTAATTTTACAACATAAGTAATTATACTGTTTTAAGTACTGTGTAGTAAAAAGTGAGCTAGTTTGTTTTTTAATTAACTATTTACTTATTCATTCAATCAGTCAGTCAATTTAGTCAGTTATTTAGTAAGTGGATTTTGTCTTGTGTTTAGTTATCAGTTTTAGTTAGTTGATAAGTCTAATAACTTGCCAGTCAGTTAGTTTAACTATTCTTGAATTGTTTGCTATTTAGTCAGTAAGGTAAATTGTGGTTTGCTTGTGTGTTTAAACTTGTCAGTTGCTAAAATTGTGTTTTATTTATTTAAAATATAGTTAATTATCAAGTTAATCACGCAATTGGCTACATTTAGTGTTTTTGGATTTATATTACTTAGTATTTAGGTAGTTTTGTTTAGCTAAGTAAAGTAAGGAAGAAGGCAAAGATCACGAATCAAAACAATTTAATACCACACCTGACCCAGGACATCATATAGGAAAGTGACAAAAACACAAGAACAAGAAAACATCACAAACAAGAGGGGCAAGAGGTCAGCTCTTTCCCATTAGGTGACCACAAGGCTGCAAGGAACAGAAAAGACAATATGACAGACACACTTGCATTGTGGTGAATTTATGTGAGTTAGTAGGTAATTTGAACGAATCCAGTGTAAATGTTTGAAATACCAATACATACATAGCTCATTTGTAGATATACATGTGTAAGTTTATATGTTTTGCAAACTAAATGTCAATGCTCCGAACAGGCTGTGTGCCTGAAAAGACTAGTAGGGTCATGTTCAGTTTGGATATTTTAAGTAAGCTTTCAATAAAATAAGTGATTTATTTATTTTACTATTTTGGATTATGTAGTTTTTATTGGCAAAAATGCTTTACAAACTTTAAAATCTGAATGGTATGTTAAACTGATTTTGCAATGACAATTTGAGCATTGGACATGGAAAATAGTTAAGACTACCAACAACCTAAAATAATAGTTTAACTTGTATATCAAAGGACCTCAAACAGTCTTAATAAAGAATTGCCCATAAAATGGCAAGAGAAAAGTTTCTAAAAAATGATATATTTTCTATGAAAACGATAGTAGGTTCAACCAGCGAATTATCCACAAAAATGCTTTACTCATTGAACAAGTATTGATGTAGACTTATGGGTTTAAAACTCTGATTTTTCTATTCAACATATAGGAAATAGATTTGTTTCGTCTCCCCTGTGACGTTTTAGACGCTAATTTTATGCAAACAGATCGCTTTCGTCTCAAGTTGTATGCTGCAAACATTGTAATTCCATGTATTTTGATGAATACTATAGGTCACTTTGGCTTTCTGCAAAATAAAATTTAATAAAAAATCCCACAAAAAAAACGTAACAGCAGCAAAAAAACCAAGTACTAAATTCAAAACATCTGCTTGACGTGGCTCTTCATACTTGGTGAACAGTTTCTCTAACATTTCCTCGCAACGCAGGCTAAGTTTCGTCCATGACTGGTCACCCAAAAGATGCAATCAGTTTGAAATTCAATGTACCAAAAACATATATGTCCAAACTACGACTGCCCCCCATTAATCATCAATTTAACAAAAATGGTCAGAAAACGTCCACCTAAAATGGGGGTAAACGTTTTTGTTCTCCATCAAAAGAATAGAAGTTAATTTAAATCTGTGTAGCAGGAAATTATTTGAGACACCTCATCGCCAACATCTGGGTTTCATTACTGTGGTTGACTGCTTTTAATTTTAATGATTTGATGATAATGATTATCGATCTCTATGTATTGCTCCAACAACCATTAGAAGTATTTGATATTTTTTCTATTATACATTGTTTGTTTGATTATGGGTGTTAGATGATATTGTGCAGTTTCACAGATATGACGACTTTAAAGGAAAACACACCATTTACACTTGTCGTGCTAATATTTTATGTACTATTTTCCCCTGATATTTTATAATGATAACCTGCACCATTCAAATTGTGAGCATGTATTTCAATAGGACTGTATAAAAGTGCAGATTCTGAGCAGTTGGGTTCATCAGAAGAAGTCAGATCAACTGATTCTACAGAGTTTTTAATAAAATATGTATCCAGGATCAGCAGATTTCTTTTAAAAAAATAATGCTTTAAGCCAAATCATAATTAGACCGATATTGTCATTTACATAAATGTCCAAACAACACCATTTTGCACATTTAAAATGATCAACAAAGCAATGGACTAACTCTAAACGACTACATTTTGGATATTTATTTAGTCTCCAAAAAGTTGAAAAACAAGGTATAAGACAATAGTATAAGTTTGAAAAATTTAATTGAAGTATTCCGCATCATGTAGAATAATCTGGAAGAAATAGTATTGTTTTGTTTTTAAAATCTTCACGATGGTGTGGTCTGAAACTTACTTTTAACTGGAATTACCTGTAACCAACTTATTGACACGATACAGCAACCTGTTTTTGTGTAACTTGCAAAATTGTATGATTTTTGAATAGCTGTTACAAAGATCGCGTTTCCCTTTAACTCTTTATATCCTATTTTGTCGGCTAATAACTAACTTTTGCAAACAGTTTGGACCCAAATCATACCAAACAAAACGTCAAGCCTGATCTGGATCCCAACTAGTTGACACTGTTATGGTATTTTTGCAATAATTGTTTGAAAAAAAAATTGATTTAAAAACAGCAGACGGCTAAAAACGCATAAAACTTACACAGGATGCAAAGAGTTAGACACTTATGTTCAGATTTACAAACAATTGCTTCTTGGCTTCAAGAATATTTAACAAGTATTTTTGTAAATGTTTGTTTTGTATACAATGTACGATTATAAAGCATGTTACTTATAATCTGTATTGTTTTATTTTTATTTAAGTAAATTCAACACAATACTCCTGTGTGTGGCGACTAATCACTGTGACCTCTCGAAGGTCAAGAAGATAATTGAGCCAGTGCATGAGATTTCCAACAATATGGTATGTGTGACCAGCAAAGCCTCAAAGCAGCCTGCGCATACACGCAGTCTGATCAGAGCCTTTGCTAATAGCTTGAGTATTCTATGATTGTTAAGCTACAGATTGAACACCATTTGGAGTTTCTAAGCTTAAAGGAGGCTGCAGAGGCTCGTCCGAGTCTACAAGCGTCAAAATGTCATATTGTTGGAAATCTCATGCCACGGCTTGACAATTATTGTCAAAAATTGTTCATCATTGAGTCCTCTAGTGATTTCACCAATAATGCAAATTAAACGCTCTAAAAGCCTGCACGACCTTCTGGTATGAACAAGATTCCAACCAAACTCTAGTGATAATAACCCAAATAAGCCGCGACATGTGATTACCAACAATGTGACATTTTGACAAGTGTAAGTTCAGACGAGCCTGTGCAGTCACCTTTTAAGCTTAGAAACTCCAAATAATGTTAAGTCAGTAGCTTAACATTCATAAAATATTCAAGCGACTAGCAAAGGCTCTGATCAGACTGCGCATATGCGCAGGCTGGTCTGAGACTTTGCTGGTCGCACATACCATATTGTTGGAAATCTCATGTCATAACCCAAATGTGGGAGTGTCGAACCTGTTTGGGGAAAGGGATGTCAAAAAGTAAGTGAGTATGATCAGGGAAATACTACAATCAAATACTGCAGACCAACCCAAGGCATTCGTGAGGTTGAGCCACAGAGCACTAGGAGAACAATTAACGGAAAGCCACAGCACACTAACAGTCACAAGACATCAAGAAGATATCCAAAAAAAGCAACCAGCTCTCTCCTCCCCTCTTGATGATTGCAAAACTAGAAGGAAACAAAATATTGTATAACAAAGTAAGGACCGAACACACAACCCCCACAAAATATGAAAGCAGCTATAAACAACAATCAACAACAACAGAACAACCGCCTTAGAAACAGGCAGCAGCATAAGCCACGTGTGGACAAATGCATTTTACTGGTTACAAATGTTCATCCTATATTCTATTGGCTTTGAAAGACTAACTTTGTTTAGCTTGCATGGAGGGTTTCTAACTATTGCCATGTTCAGCATCATCACAGAGAAACAATCTAATCAAATTAACATACTATTATGAAACAAGGAAAAGTGCTCACGGCTCACACAGATAGTCAGAGCTAAATACAAAAAAGAAAACCTCGTGTTGAACCACAGGGGCCCAGGAAAAGTCCAGTATCAAGCACCAACCAATTTAAGCTTTAAATCAGGGCAGTCATCGAGTCTGAGACCTGTCCCACCTGCGTGCAATTAAAGAGGAAGTCATGGCTATAAACCATGATGGCTGCAAAATGATATCTGACACTGATACTGTAAAGTTATCTTCAGGGGCACTGTAAAACTCAAGAATAATGCAGCCTACAAAACATAAAATGTTACCTTTTTGATATCTAGCATCAGTTGCTATAAACAGTTAGTAGAAGAAACGAATGTTTCATAAAATAAGAGCACGACTGGCCATCGTAATGGCTGGAGGGCCAAGGGTACTCTATGTTTTTCTTGCCCCATAGGCTCGGTCAAGGCATTTCCTGTTTACAATAAAAACAAGGCAAATCAGCCATACTATTCCCACCCCGCTCCTTTACAAAAATATGACTTGCTCTCACTAAAACAGCTGACTAAAGAGATAACCTACAAAATAGTCCAAAAAAGTGATGAACCCCGCCCCTAAAAGAAAATAAAGAAGTATTCATACTCACAAAATACTCATTGTTCGGAAAATAAATAGAAAAAAAATCTTAACTTTAAACACTAAAAAGTCGACAACAATAGTAACTGGGTATGATCAGGAAATACCACAATCACAAACTGCATACAAACCCGTGGCATCGTGAGGAAGAGCCACACAACTATCACGAGAAACCAGGAAGACAAAGCAAAGCAACCAGCTTTCTCTTCCCCATCGAGATAATTGTAAAACTAGAATGGACACAAAGTAGCGCACAACAAAACATGGAACAATAAATGGGACTTGATTTGTTTCCCTCTCATGTACGACAAAACTTTCATGAAGCAACTTTTCTTGCTAGATTGTATAACGCTACTTGAAGGATATATCTGTATTTTCTATACAATTACATTTTATTTGCATCATTTTAGTTCCAACTGGAACCGCAAAGAGCGCAGAAAACATCACATAATTTACGCATTGGTTTTTGCGGCGGCTTTGCCGACGCTCTATTATCATTTTGAACCTAAATTTTATGTAAATTTTTGCCAATCAGAAGTATTCTTAAATTGTAATATTCATCACACCAGCTAGAAAACAATGCCCTCATTGGTTAATAATAGACTGACCACGCGATCTTATTATAGATGCAATTTAACTTGAAAATTTCCATGTAAATGGCCGAGAACCAGTCTGTGCACTAGTCCTAACAATGAACATTGATCTTGAATATAGGTCAACTCCCGCTGTACAGCTATTCTAATTTGCTTTACTACCATTCTTTGCATGCCTTGCTTAATTGCACATAGTAAATAAGTGCAATATAAGATAACTCACTAAATCCTAAAGGACTTTAACAGCATAATATAAAGCAAATCATTGTATTTTTTATTCAAGCTATTATGGTTTCCCCGTATCAAATGCGTTACACGATTATAGTCTGTTTCATAAATTTCGACTATATGCAGTGATTTTTTTTACCTGCGCGTCCTGGGTCTCAGACACATGCTTCTCACAAAGGACGCATGATTTTAAACCACGATAGTCCCGCAGGATGCATTAAAATTGTGAAGAAAAGTCTGCATTTAGTATTTGCAACTTTCGTTTTGAGTGTTGTTTTTTTAACTTGCGCACCGTGTCTTGAATAATATTGGTAAAAACCGGTACTGAAAAAACTCCCCAACAGTATAGCGATCATTACTTCCCTTGGGAAACACGTGTTTTCAGAGATGACCCGCTGTAGGGGAGTTTACCGGTAAAAGCCAGTACCGGACTACTGGTAAAAACCAGTGCCGATAAACCAGTACTGATCCAATACAAATGAAACATTTGTATAATGCGTTTTACCCGCAAGTTTAAACACCCTGCTTCGAGCAAACACCAATAGAATGGTTAAAATATTACTACAGGCTCATGAAGTACGGAGACTATACTGTGCACAGATGATAAAAGAAAAATCAATATGGTATGTCCAAAGGCTCAAATGCAGTAACTTCCAGCACTACACTTGTAGGCATGCAGAGTCAGATGAACACGGGCTAATGACCTGGGCTCTAAAAAATATATGAAAACTGCGAGACAAAAGTCTGACTCTTGGCAAAAGATGATAATATGATTAAATTTAGGAAATATACTGTCTGGAACTGAAATTTTTATTAATAAGAAAGTCAGGTAGGTTTTTATATCTTTATTATTTTACTTGGCAAAGAAAATTAAGTTTGATCTTTATTATAGTATAAATAAGTATGCCAGTGTTTTGCTTCCCAAATTGGCTTCTATGAATGGCCGGATTCGTATGGATACACAAAATTTATAATTTAAAGTGGACCCCGTATGGGATGCAGAACTTCGAGTTTGGGATGCAAAGAATTTTGGCCCAGTGAGTCCCGGGACTCATAGAACAAATTTGTAAAAAAATCACTGAATTAGGTCTAGTCTATTTCTAAAACAATTATAACAAGTGTATTTAATGCATTACATTATATACAAGGGCGTAAAATTCATAGCGAATTAGAAAGTAACCTCGGGGTTCAGGCGAGTAAATACGTGCAAAGCTTGCTCTGACCGGCAAATGCATATTCTTACAACGACAGTGTAGCTATTGGCAGAGTCTCTCTTTAATCAGACAACATGGTGCGTTATAAATAGACACCAAAAAAAACCCACGTTATAATGTCTATTAATAGCGCTTAACAAGATACATCTTTGTGAAAAAATATGTATCTTAAAAAAAGAGGTTATAATGGGGATGGATATTTAATGTAAATAATGGCACATAATTTCCTACAATTTCAATGTGCCCGCAACCCACAATCCTACACTTAGACTCAGATCAACCTCCGCAGCTGTACATGTATCAGCGTATTTTGCCATTTCCTTTAGGAAGATGACAAGCACAAGCTCTAGTATCTTTAACTACATGTATGTCAGACGAACATGTATCATATAAGGCTAACTTCCCGGGGCTAACTTGCAAACAGCCAGCACCAAATCTCGGGCCACTATGGGCCCGCCAGCAAAACGCTTTTCGGGTTGTGTCTTTCTGGCGGGCCGAGAGTAGCCGGATTTTACGTGCTTACTGGGAGCTAGTCGATCAGTTTTTGAGTCTACATGTATTTATTCCCTGATCCTGGCTATGGCGAGGTGCCACAGGAAATAGAAAGGTTATAGGAGTTAGTCCAACACAAAAGCGATTTGGTATATCAGCATTTTTCTGTAAATAGAGACATTCATAATATGTAAATAGAGTGGTGAAAGTGTAAAACATTTAAGACTTGCAAACTACTCCAAGTTGAGATCTGAGACGGGCAGAATCTAGCCTATGTGACAACAACAACAACAATATGGCATGTTTTTTCCGGGTTTTCAGTTTGTTTCAGTACATACATTTATCGTCAAAATCTCCCGTTTTCTTAAAAACATTAGGACTAATAACATTGTTCCCTAGCCTTTGCTGGTGAAGTGCCTTAAATTTGGAACGATTCAGATGCATATCGCTCAGCAAAAAGAGCACCAAGCAAAAGAGAGACCAGAAACATAGCACAACTTACAAATTCGCTGGTTTTAAATGGAACATCCTTTTCCAGCATGCAAAGACAGGGGGTATAAGGGGATTTCGTCATTTAGTTGTGTTAAAATTGTAAGTATTTGAGAGCCGCCGAATATCTTTTTTAAAGATATTTCTTGTTTATTGTTAACTGCTCAGAAATTTGAAATAGTCCTTAAACTTTGATGAATGCATAAACCAAAGATAACCCTGGAAACGACTCATAAGCATGCTCATTGTATTAATAACGATGCAAACTGGAGCAAGTTTAGACGCGCAAGGAACAAAATTGTCCAAATGATTAGAGAATCCAAGCTTATAATCTGTGCATCTAAAACTGATGCATTGGAATGGCGTGTAATCAAAGGCACTTGAAGTTACAGTATTGGCGCAATTCACCACGTTATTAGCTGGATAACTAAAATCTTTGTTTTCCTCTGCTGATTTATACTTTGAAATAATTGTTTTATAAAACCATCGTTCAGGAATACAGTGTCAAATGGTATGGATCCAGATAATGCCAGATATTGTGTTAGCCTTATCTGAGCTAATACTGCTCTTAAAGTCTATCATCAAGAGAGCGTTAGCAGGCAAATATACTCAGAAAAAAAATTGAAGGATATTTGGATTTAGTCCCATCTCAAACATTCAATACAATAAAAACTTTACTAATTATGCACGCATTTCATAGTTCCAGACGTCTGCAATAAAAATGGATGCTTCGTTTTAGTCACGCTTCAATGGTTTAAGTACAGTACAAATCCAAAAGGTTCAACCCTCTAAACTGAAGTCACACACGTTCGAAAACGATTGAAACCCATTTTTATCGTTTGTATTCCATAATAACTGGCTCCAAAATCATCGCTGGTTCTCCCTCCAAGAAATGGCACCTAATTTTGAAGCTGTTTTCAGTGTTTTACTGCAAATTTTTAGTCAAATTTACCGGGGTATGCCATATTTGTGTATTTTTGTTGAAGAAAGTGTCCCATTATTAGAGGCGATGACTGATAAATTGGTGTTAACTTTTGTCTATGGTCGGAATTAGAACATAAGCAATGACCTGGTAAAGGTTGCAGCAAAAATTGAGAGCTCTAAATTTTTTGCTTGTGAACTTTGGGTAGAGAGGGTCGGTACATTTGGTGTAGTACTGTATCGTAACCAATGACCCGTGAATTTCAATTTTTCATTTTGGTGAATTGCATAGTGATAATTCTATCAATGACAAAAATAGTTTGCTTGAAAATTATATTCCCAAATGTTATAAAGTCAAAAGAATTTTAATATCCTTCAATTGTTTTTCTGAGTATAGTTGAAGCAGCGGAAAGTAAAAGGAATATCACAATATGGTGTCTTTTTTCCTTCAAGCATCTTCACACACGAAAACTTCGTTGTGGTATACATTTCGGTAGATTAGACAATCACAACTCTTGGCAGGACAAGATGGCATTCAAAAAGATCAAGCTAACACTTAACTTAAGAATGGATTTCCGAATTCGTAATCGTAATAGTTTTTTAACCCATATCTCTGACTTGCTGTAAACTCATCAACTCCTCAATCTACTTGAAGCCAAATGAATTTTTCCGCTCTTATCAATTGGACCAGTCCATCTCCGTTTTGAGGGTTGTCGGGTGGTATTTTTCTTTTTTATTAAAATTTTTTAAAGAAACATCTTTAAGCAAACTGTGGAGAACCTGATCAGTCACCGCGTTCTGCAAAATTCTATTATTCACCAGATACCCACTTGGCATGTTATGGCAAGACTCCATTTCTAGACCGTGTGTCTGTGTGCGTGTGTCAAAATGATGATGAGTGTATGAGAGAGAGAGAGAGGTTTGTGGCATAGATTTTCGCTGAGTCAGCTGTTATAGATATATCAAGGCTAGTAAATATTGTAATAGCAAAATGAAGCAAATATACCACGTATGTCTTTTTAGGCAAAATGGGTATATTCATAGGGGAAAAAAGTTATTCTATTTTATTGGGGTAGGCTCACAGATTGCGTATTAAGAAACCCATTTTATTGGACAACAGCAAGTAGTGAAGAACCAGATCAGACGCCACAGAGCGCTGCCTCTAATTATGCTTACAGAGTGTCTTTAAAATTTGAATGAATTGAAAATTCAAATTACTACCCAACAACCCTTAAATTCGAAAACGATTCTTATTCATCCAACTGAGAAGGGTGGAAAATTTCATTAGGCATACGTGTGTTAAATGTTCTCTTTCCTTTAAGAGAAGTTCCCATTTTGAAAAGGGGAGCAGTTGAAGAGAATCGTTGCTTTTTCCCTTTGATGTGCGTAACTTTTTCAGGGTTCTGGCGACACAATTGCTTGATATTGGCATGCCTCTATCTTTCTTCATCAGTATGCAAGTTTGCACATGTTGTGTTGTAAGGCTTGTTAATGATTTGTTACTGTAGTGTTGCCCTTCAAACGGAACACAGTTTTTCCTTTGTTTTTAATTCTATATAAAACTCACGGGCAGAGAAATTGCAAAGCCATAACTAGAATTTAACTTCACTGGAGAATGAAATCAATATTACTGCTCTGGTAGATATCAGATATAGTAGGTCATTGATGACAATAGAAAGAGGAGTAGGCCGAGTACTGAGCCCTGAGGTACACCAGAGGTCACTTTGACCTCCTCAGATGACTCCCCATCCAGTACAACAGTTTGAGTGTGTCCTATTAGGAATGACTGAATACAATTTAAAGTGTTTCCTTTTACACCAAAACAAGAAAGTTTATATAAAAGTTTTAGGTGATTTACTTTGCCGAAGGCTTTGCTAAAATCCAAAAGTATTATATCAGTTTGCTTTCCCAAAGATAGCTTTCCCAAGTCTTCTACTAGTTGAATCAATTGGGTCTCGCATGAGAGTTTTTCGCGAAAACCATGTTGAAGTTCATAGAGGATGGTATGCTTGTAAAGGTGTTTAGAAAGGTTAGAAACAATTATGTGCTCCATAACTTTACATAAAATACATGTTAAAGATATGGGCCTGTAGTTTGAAGGTTTTGTTTTGTCACCTTTTTTGAATAAGGAATAGACTTGTGCTCTTTCCAGTTAGAGGGGAGTTGTCTGGTTTGCAATGTTTTCTCAAACAAGAGGCATATAACAGGAGCAATCTCTGTCTTTAACTGTTTCAAGACTACTGGTTTTAATCATGATAAACAATACCCCACCCACTACTTCTAGATAAATCCAATATTTTCTGCTCGATTTGTTACTTTCCAGACTTCTTTTTACCTTTGTGCGATGAACTAAGACATAAATTGTTGATCTATCACGAAAATAACTTCTAAAAACAATATATCTATATAAATACAATTATAGTTTTTAGAAGTGATTTTTGCGATGGACGAATTTAACAGTTTACATTAGTTCACTGCATAAAAAGAAAAACTAGTTTGCAGAATATCGTACAGAGTAGTTATTCAAAATAGGGCCCGGGGCTGGTGATTGATTTTAGTTTAACATATGGTCGAGTTCAAGTTACCGCCAACGTTACTGTCTGTAATTTTGTAGTGAGAAAAACTTATTTATAAAGAGCAGTAACTCTTGTTGTCTTCTCTAATTATTATAACTGCAACTGTAATTCTGATGGTAGCGGGTCAAGTCCGGCCCCTGAGTCAAGTCGGCCCTGGGTCAACTCGGCCTGAGACAACTCGGCCCGGTGTATTTTCAGACATGTACAAGATATACAGTTTGGGTTTTGCACCCTTAAAGCGCCTAAATTGCACCAGAAATTGGTGTCTGCTAGATTCATTATTAACCTAATATGTAAGTAAAGAAGAAAAACAGTATGAATCCAGCTCAGATGGATCTGGGTCTAAACTCCTTGTTGAGAAGGCTTTTAAATCATATTTTTTATGAAAAAGAACAGACAGCATTTATTGGCTATGGCGCTTTGAAGCCTTTATCATATAAAAATTCTATGTCTTTGACCCAAAGTCATGCCCTTGTTTGGGGATGGAGCTAAGAAAAAACTGCAGTCACATCTCAGGGCAGGTATGGCACTGTAAGCAATACCTGTATATACCAAATATAAATGAAATAGTTCAGAATTTGTTTACAATATAAGGTCATAACCTTAAAGCAAACATTTCCACTCTTATATCAAAACTCTGTCTGACCCTGATGTACGGATCAAGAAAATCCCCCCGGGGGGTCCTGCAGAATTTTTTTTAGTCATCAATGTATTTCACAGAGGGATGTACGGACCTACCATACCAGTATTTCTAAGGAAACATATAGCAACTTGTGATTTTCAAGCGGGGTCAGGACCCCCTGCTTCCACTTTGGTTTCATGTTTTAAGTTCCAGTCAACTTACCCATTCCCCCTCCCTACCACCCACCCCAGCTTACCCTCCCTCCCCACTTATCCTCTCTCTACCACCCTCCCCCACTTACCCTTCCTACCACCCTCCCCCACTTACCCTCCCTCCCTACCACCCTCTCCCACTTACCCTCCCTACCACCCTTCCCCAACTACCCTCCCTCCCTACCACCCTCCCCCCACTTACCCTACCACCCTCCCCCCACTTACCCTACCACACTCCCCCCACTTACCCTACCACACTAACCCCACTTACCCTCCCTCCCTACCACCCTCCCCCCACTTACCCTCCCTCCCTACCTTCCTCCCCCCACTTACAACCCTTCCCCCACTTACCCTCCCTCCCTACCACCCACCCCACTTACCCTCCCTCCCTACCACCCCACTTACCCCCCTCCCTACCACCCCCACTTACCCTGCCTCCCTACCACCTTCCCTCCCTACCACCATACCCCACTTACCCTCCCTCCCTACCACCCTCCCCCCACTTACCCTCCCTCCCTACCACCCTCCCCCCACTTACCCTCCCTCCCTACCTTCCTCCCCCACTTACCACCCTCCCCCCACTTACCCTCCCTCCCTACCACCCTCCCCCCAACTTACCCTCCCTCCCTACGACCCTCCCCAACTTACCCTCACTCCCTACCACCCTCCCCCATTTACCCTCCCTCCCTACCACCTTCCCCCACTTACCCTCCCTCCCTACAACCTTCCCCATTTACCATCCCTCCCTACCACCCTCCCCCACTTACCCTCCCTCCCTACCATCCACCCCCACTTACCCTCCCTCCCTACCACCCTCCCCCACTTACCCTCCTCCCTACCGACCCCACTTACCCTCCCTCCCTACCACCCTCCCTCCCTACCCCACTTACCCTCCCTCCCTACCACCCTCCCCCCACTTACCCACCCTCCCTACCACCCTCCCCCCACTTACCCACCCTCCCTACCACCCTCCCCCCACTTACCCTCCCTCCCTACCTTCCTCCCCCACTTACCACCCTCCCCCCACTTACCCTCCCTACCACCCTCCCCCCACTTACCCTCCCTCCCTAAGACCCTCCCCCCACTTACCCTCCCTCCCTACCACCCTCCCCCCACTTACCCTCCCTCCCTACCACCCTCCCCCCACTTACCCTCCCTCCCTACCACCCTACCCCCACTTACCCTCCCTCCCTACCACCCTACCCCCACTTACCCTCCCTCCCTACCACCCTCCCCCCACTTACCCTCCCTCCCTACCACCCTCCCCCCACTTACCCTCACTCCCTACCACCCTCCCCCATTTACCCTCCCTCCCTACCACCCTCCCCCACTTCCCTCCCTACCACCCTCCCCCCACTTACCCTCCCTCCCTACCACCCTCCCCCCCCTACCACCCTCCCCCACTTACCCTCCCTCCCTACCACCCACCCTCCCCCACTTACCCTCACTCCCTACCACCCACCCTCTCCCACTTACCCTCCGTCCCTACCACCCACCCTCCCCAACTTACCCTCCCTACCACCCACCCTCCCCCACTTACTCTCCCTCCCTATCACCCTCCCCGACTTACCCTCCCTCCCTACCACCCTCCCCCACTTACCCTCCCTCCCTACCACCCTCCCCCCACTTACCCTACCAGCCTCCCCCACTTACCCTAACACCCTCCCCCACTGACCCTCCATCTATACCACCCTCCCCCCACTTACCCTCCCTCCCTACCACCCACCCCACTTACCCTCCCTCCCTACCACCCCACTTACCCCCCTCCCTACCACCCCCACTTACCCTGCCTCCCTACCACCTTCCCTCCCTACCACCCTACCTCACTTACCCTCCCTCCCTACCACCCTCCCCCCACTTACCCTCCCTCCCTACCACCCTCCCCCCACTTACCCTCCCTCCCTACCTTCCCTCCCTACCTTCCTCCCCCCACTTACCACCCTCCCCCCACTTAACCTCCCTCAATACCTTCCTCCCCCCACTTACCCTCCCTCCCTACCACCCTCCCCCACTTACCCTAACTCCCTACCACCCTCCCGACTTATCACCCTCCCTCCCTACCACCCACCCTCCCCCACTTACCCTCCCTCCCTACCACCCACCCTCCCCCACTTACCCTTCCTCCCTACCACCCACCCTCCCCCACTACCACCCACCCTCCCCCACTTACCCTACCACACTCCCCCCACTTACCCTACCACACTAACCCCACTTACCCTCCCTCCCTACCACCTTCCCCCTACTTACCCTCCCTCCCTACCTTCCTCCCCCCACTTACCACCCTCCCCCACTTACCCTCCCTCCCTACCACCCTCCCCCCACTTACCCTCACTCCCTACCTTCCTCCCCCACTTACCACCCTCCCCCCACTTAACCTCCCTCCCTACCACCCACCCCACTTACCCTCCCTCACTACCACCCCACTTACCCCCCTCCCTACCACCCCCACTTACCCTGCCTCCCTACCACCTTCCCTCCCTACCACCCTTACCCTCCCTCCCTACCACCCTCCCCCCACTTACCCTCCCTCCCTACCACCCTCCCCCCACTTACCCTCCCTCCCTACCTTCCTCCCCCACTTACCACCCTCCCCCCACTTACCCTCCCTCCCTACCACCCTCCCCCCCACTTACCCTCCCTCCCTACGACCCTCCCCCACTTACCCTCACTCCCTACCACCCTCCCCCATTTACCCTCCCTCCCTACCACCCTCCCCCACTTACCCTCCCTCCCTACAACCTTCCCCATTTACCATCCCTCCCTACCACCCTCCCCCCACTTACCCTCCCTCCCTACCATCCACCCCCACTTACCCTCCCTCCCTACCACCCTCCCCCACTTAACCTCCCTCCCTACCGACCCCACTTACACACTCCCTACCACCCTCCCTCCCTACCACCCTCCCCCAACTTACCCTCACTCCCTACCTTCCTCCCCCCACTTACCACCCTCCCCCACTTACCCTCCCTCCCTACCACCCACCCCACTTACCCTCCCTCCCTACCACCCCACTTACCCCCCGCTCTACCACCCCCACTTACCCTGCCTCCCTACCATCTTCCCCCCACTTACCCTCCCTCCCTACGACCCTCCCCCACTTACCCTCACTCCCTACCACCCTCCCCCATTTACCCTCCCTCCCTACCACCCTCCCCCACTTACCCTCCCTCCCTACAACCTTCCCCATTTACCATCCCTCCCTACCACCCTCCCCCTCCCTCCCTACCATCCACCCCCACTTACCCTCCCTCCCTACCACCCTCCCCCACTTACCCTCCTCCCTACCGACCCCACTTACCCTCCCTCCCTACCATCCTCCCCCCACTTACCCTCCCTCCCTACCACCCTCCCCCTACTTACCCTCCCTCCCTACCACCCTCCCCCCACTTACCCTCCCTCCCTACCACCCTCCCCCCACTTACCCACCCTCCCTACCACCCTCCCCCCACTTACCCACCCTCCCTACCACCCTTCCCCCACTTACCCTTCCTCCCTACCACCCTCCCCCCACTTACCCTCCCTCCCTACCACCCAACCCCCACTTACCCTCCCTCCCTACCCCCACTTACCCTCCCTCCCTACCACCCTCCCCCCACTTACCCTCCCACCCTCCCCCACTTACCCTCCCTCCCTACCACCCTCCCCCCACTTACCCTCACTCCCTACCACCCTCCCCCATTTACCCTCACTCCCTACCACCCTCCCCCATTTACCCTCCCTCCCTACCACCCTCCCCCACTTACCCTCCCGACCTACCACCCTCCCTCCCTACTACCCACCCTCCCCCACTTACCCTCCCTCCCTACCACCCACCCTCCCCCACTTACCCTCCCTACCACGCCCCCTCCCTCCCACTCTACCTCCCTACCACCCCCCACTTACCCTCCCTCCCTACCACCCTCCCCCCACTTACCCTCCCTCCCTACCACCCTTTCCCCACTTACCCTCCCTCCCTAACACCCTCCCCCCACTTACCCTCCCTCCCTACCACCCTCCCCCCCTACCACCCTCCCCCACTTACCCTCCCTCCCCGTCTTACCCTCCCTCCCTACCACCCTCCCTCCCTACCACCCACCCTCGCCCACTTACCCTCCCTCCCTAACACCCACCCTTCCCCACTTACCCTCCCTCCCTACCACCCTCCCCCACTTACCCTCCCGACCTACCACCCTCCCTCCCTACTACCCACCCTCCCCCACTTACCCTCCCTCCCTACCACCCACCCTCCCCACTTACCCTCCCTCCCTCCCTTCCACGCCCCCTCCCTCCCACTCTCCCTCCCTACCACCCCCCACTTACCCTCCCTCCCTACCACCCTCCCCCCACTTACCCTCCCTCCCTACCACCCTTTCCCCACTTACCCTCCCTCCCTACCACCCTCCCCCCACTTACCTTCCCTCCCTACCACCCTCCCCCCTACCACCCTCCCCCACTTACCCTCCCTCCCCGTCTTACCCTCCCTCCCTACCACCCTCCCTCCCTACCACCCACCCTCGCCCACTTACCCTCCCTCCCTAACACCCACCCTTCCCCACTTACCCTCCCTCCCTACCACCCTCCCCCACTACCCTCCCTCCCCCCACTTACCCTCCCCCCTTCCTTCCTCCCCCCACTTACCATCCTCCCCCACTTACACTCCCTCCCTAACACCCTCCCCCACTTACCCTCCCATCCGCCCTCCTTACCGCCCTCCCTCCCTACCACACACCCTCCCCCACTTACCCTTCCTCCCTACCACCCACCCTCCCCCACTTACCCTCACTCCCTACCACCCACCCTCTCCCACTTACCCTCCGTCCCTACCACCCACCCTACCCAACTTACCCTCCCTACCACCCACCCTCCCCCACTTACTCTCCCTCCCTATCACCCTCCCCGACTTACCCTCCCTCCCTACCACCCTCCCCACTTACCCTCCCTCCCTACCACCCTCCCCCACTTACCCTCCCTCCGCCCATGCTCCCTCCCTCCACCCTCCCTCCCTACCACCCTCCCCACTTACCCTCCCTCCCTACCACCCTCCCCCCTTACCCTCCCTCCCTACCACCCTCCCCCCTCCCTACAACCCTCCCCACTTACCCTCCCCCACTTACCCTCCCTCCCTACCACCCCACTTACCCCCCCCCTCCCTACCACCCCCACGTTACCATCCCTCCCTCCCTCCTACCACCCTCCCCCACTCACCCTCCCTACCACCCTCCCCCCACACCTTCCTCCCCACTTACCACCCTCCCCCACTCACCCTCCCTCCCTACCACCCTCCCCCTACACCTTCCTCCCCCACTTACCCTCCCTCCCTACCACCTACCCTCCCCCACTTACCCTCCCTCCCTACCACCCCACTTACCCCCCTCCCTACCACCCCCACTTACCCTCCCTCCCTACCACCCTCCCCCACTCACCCTCCCTACCACCCTCCCCCCACACCTTCCTCCCCCACTTACCACCCTCCCCCACTCACCCCTCTCCTCCCTACCACCCTCCCCCCACACCTTCCTCCCCCACTTACCACCCTCCCCCACTCACCCTCCCTCCCTACCACCCTCCCCCTACACCTTCCTCCCCCACTTACCCTCCCTCCCTACCACCCACCCTCCCCCACTTACCCTCCCTCCCTACCACCCCACTTACCCCCCCTCCCTACCACCCCCACTTACCCTCCCTCCCTACCACCCTCCCCCACTCACCCTCCCTACCACCCTCCCCCACACCTTCCTCCCCCACTAACCACCCTCCCCCACTCACCCTCCCTCCCTACCACCCTCCCCCCACACCTTCCTCCCCCACTTACCACCCTCCCCCACTCACCCTCCCTCCCTACCACCCTCCCCCTACACCTTCCTCCCCCACTTACCCTCCCTCCCTACCACCCACCCTCCACCACTTACCCTCCCTCCCTACCACCCCACTTACCCCCCCTCCCTACCACCCCACTTACCCTCCCTCCCTACCACCCTCCCCCACTCACCCTCCCCTACCACCCTCCCCCCACACCTTCCTCCCCCACTTACCACCCTCCCCCACTCACCCTCCCTCCCTACCACCCTCCCCCCACACCTTCCTCCCCCACTTACCCTCCCTCCCTACCACCCACCCTCCCCACTTACCCTCCCTCCCTACCACCCCACTTACCCCCCCCCCCTCCCTACCACCCCCACTTACCCTCCCTCCCTACCACCCTCCCTTCCTACCACCCTCCCCCACTCACCCTCCCACCCTCCCACCCTCCTCCCACACCTTCCTCCCCCACTTACCACCCTCCCCCACTTTACCTCCCACCCTACCACCCTCCCCCCACACCGTCCTCCCCCACTTACCCTACTCCCTACCGACCCCACTTACCCTCCCTCCCTACCACCCTACCCCACTTACCCTCCCTCCCTCCAACCCTACCACCCTACCCCACTTACCCTCCTTCCCTACCACCCCACTTACCCCCCCCCTCCCTACCACCCCCACTTACCCTCCCTCCCTACCACCCTCCCTTCCTACCACCCTCCCCCACTCACCCTCCCACCCTACCACCCTCCCCCCACACCGTCCTCCCCCACTTACCCTACTCCCTACCGACCCCACTTACCCTCCCTCCCTACCACCCTCCCCCCACTTACCCTCACTCCCTACCACCCTCCCCCACTTACCCTCCCGACCTACCACCCTCCCTCCCTACTACCCACCCTCCCCCACTTACCCTCCCTCCCTACCACCCAACCTCCCCCACTTACCCTCCCTCCCTACCACCCCACTTACCCCCCCTCCCTACCACCCCCACTTACCCTCCCTCCCTACCACCCTCCCTCCCTACCACCCTCCCCCACTCACCCTCCCACCCTACCACCCTCCTCCCACACCTTCCTCCCCCACTTACCACCCTCCCCCACTTACCCTCCCTCCCTACCACCCTCCCCCCACACCGTCCTCCCCCACTTACCCTACTCCCTACCGACCCCACTTACCCTCCCTCCCTACCACCCCACTTACCCCCCCTCCCTACCACCCCCACTTACCCTCCCTCCCTACCACCCTCCCTCCCTACCACCCTCCCCCACTCACCCTCCCACCCTCCTCCCACACCTTCCTCCCCCACTTACCACCCTCCCCCACTTACCCTCCCTCCCTACCACCCTCCCCCCACACCGTCCTCCCCCACTTACCCTACTCCCTACCGACCCCACTTACCCTCCCTCCCTACCACCCTACCCCACTTACCCTCCCTCCCTCCCTACCACCCTACCCCACTTACCCTCCCTCCCTACCACCCCACTTACCCTCCCTCCCTACCATCCTCCCCCCACTTACCCTCACTCCCTACCACCCTCCCCCATTTACCCTCCCTCCCTACCACCCTCCCCCACTTACCCTCACTCCCTACCACCCTCCCCCATTTACCCGCCCTCCCTACCACCCTCCCCCACTTACCCTCCCTCCCTACCACCCTCCCCCACTCACCCTCCCTCCCTACCACCCTACCCCCACACCTTCCTCCCCCACTTACCCCCCCCTCCCTACCACCCTCCCCCCACTTACCCTCCCTCCCTACCATCCTCCCCCCACTTACCCTCCATCCCTACCTTCCTCCCCCCACATACCACCCTCCCCCCACTTACCCTCCCTCCCTACCACCCTCTCCCCACTTACCCTCCCTCCTTTCCATCCTCCCCAACTTACCCTCCCTACCACCCTCCCGACCTTCCACCCTCCCACCCTACCACCCACCCTCCCCCACTTACCCTCCCTCCCTCACTTACCCGCCCTCCCTCACTTACCCTCCCTCCCCCACTTACCCTCCCTCCCTACCACGCCCCCTCCCTCCCACTCTCCCTCCCTACCACCCCCCACTTACCCTCCCTCCCTACCACCCTCCCCCACTTACCCTCCTCCCTACCGTCCCCACTTACCCTCCCTCCCTACCACCCTCCCTCCCGACTTTCCCTCCCAACCTACCTCCACCCACTTACCCTCCCTCCCTCCCTACCACCCTCCCCCCACTTACCCTCCCTCCCTACCTTCCTCCCCCACTTACCACCCTCCCCCCACTTACCCTCCCTCCCTACCACCCTCCCCCCACTTACCCTCCCTCCCTACCACCCTCCCCCCACTTACCCTCCCTCCCTACCTTCCTCCCCCACTTACCACCCTCCCCCCACTTACCCTCCCTCCCTACCACCCTCCCCCCTCTTACCCTCCCTCCCTACCACCCTCCCCCCACTTACCCTCCCTCCCTACCACCCTCCCCACTTACCCTCCCTCCCTACCACCCTCCCCCACTTACCCTCTCTCCCCGTCTTACCCTCCCTCCCTACCACCCTCCCCCCACTTACCCTCCCTACCACCCCACTTACCCTCCCTCCCTACCACCCTCCCTCCCTACCACCCACCCTCCCCCACTTACCCTCCCTCCCTACCACCCACCCTCCCCCACTTACCCTCCCTCCCTCCCTCCCTACCACGCTCCCTCCCTCCCTCCCTACCACCCCCCCCACTTACCCTCCCTCCCTACCACCCACCCTCCCCCACTTACCCTCCCTCCCTACCACCCACCCTCCCCCACTTACCCTCCCTCCCTACCACCCACCCTCCCCCACTTACCCTCCCTACCACCCTTCCCCACTTACCCTCCCTTCCTTCCCCCGACTTACCCTCCCTCCCTACCACCCTCCCCCCCACTTACCCTCCCTCCCTACCTTCCTCCCCCCCACTTACCACCCTTCCCCCATTATAACGAAAGAAAAAAGGAGAGTCTGGTCGAGAAGGGGAGATAAGAGACCGAAGTGGGAGAAAGAAAGTGGATACCAGGAGGAGGGAAGATAAGGAAGAAAAGAGAAAACGGGAGAGAGAAAGGGGAAATAGGATAGGAAGTGAGAGGATTTAGAAGGAAGGAGAAAGTTGAGGAAAGAGAAGTGGATGAAAGGGAAGGTAGAGGACAGAGAAGGGAGGAGAGAGAATAAAGATGGGATAGAAGGAAGAGGGGAGAGAAGTAAGGATAGTAAAGAGAAAGGGGATAGAAGAGAGGGAACAGACAAGATAGAAAAGGGAGAGGAAAGAGAAGTGAGAGAGGAAGGGAAGAGAAGAAACGAAGCAGAAAAGGAGAGCAGAGAGATGGGAGAGCAGAGGAAATTGAGAGCAAATAAAAGAGAGAGTTAGGAGAAAAGAGAGAAGAGCGAGAAGAAGGAGATGATAGATAATTGAGAAGGGAAAGAGAATGTAGAGGGAAGAGAGGATGAAAGGAGAGAGAAGGGGAGGAGAGAGAAGGGAGATGAAAGAGAATGTTTTGAGATAAGGGGAGACTAGAGAATTGAGAGGAGAGAGTACGTGAGAGAAAGGGGAGAAGGAAAGAGGAGAGAGTAAGGAGAGAAGAAAAGAGCGAGCATAAGGGAAAACAGAGATGGGAGAGCAGAGAAAAGGAGAGCAGATAAAGAAAGGAGCGAGCATAAGGGAAAACAGAGATGGGAGAGCAGAGAAAAGGAGAGCATATAGAATGGAGAGCTGAAGTGAAAGGAGAGCAGAGAGAAGGGACAGGAGAGAGAAGTGAGAGGAGAGTGAATGGGAGAGGAGAGAGAAGTGAGAGGAGTAGGGGAGAGGGAGGAAAGAGAGGAGAAATAGAGAATGTAGAGAAGTAAGAGAAGAGAGAAGTGAATGGAGAAGGGACAGAAGATAGTGGAGAGGAAAAACAATTCAGAGAAGAGATGAGAATGATAGAGAGAAGTGCCAGAAGGGAGAAGAAAGGGAGAGAAGGAAGAGTAGAGAGAGGACAAAAAAACAGTGAAGGAGCAGATAGGAGAGAAAAAAAGAGATGGGGAAAAAGCGGAGAGAAGAGAGAAGGGGGAAGAAAAGAGAGGAGAGCACGGGAGGTGTGAGAAGAGTGAGGAGAGAGAATGTAGAAAACGGAAGGGAGTGAATAAGAAAAAGAGATCGGGAGGAGAGAGAAGAAAAGAGAAAGGAAATTAAAGAATAGAGAGAAGGAAGAGTGGAGAGAAGAGGGAGTGTAAAGGGGAAGATAGAAAGGAGAGGAGAGAGAATATGGAGGAGAGGTGGGAGAGGAGAGACAACGTATAGAGAAAGGAAAGAGAAGGGGGCGTTAAGATAGAGAATAGAGAGAGATGGAATAAGCTAGATAGGAGAGGAGAGAGAAATAATAACGAGAGAAAAGAGAAAGGAAAGGAGAGAAATGGGGTGAGAGACAGAAGTGGGTGTAAGAGAATGGAGAGCAGGGAGAGGGAGAGAGGGAAGATAAAATAGAAGAGAAAAGGGGGAGGAGAATGAAAATAAAACATAGTATGGGAGGAGAGAGAATGCGAAGGAGAAAAGGGAAAGGAGATGGAAGGGCAGGTGAGAGAAGGTAGAGAAGATAGAAGGGTGAGTAGAGAGAAGAAAGAAGGGGATTAGAGAGAAGGGAGAATAGCGAGAAGAAAAAGGAGAGAGAAGAGAGGAGATGAGAGAATGGGAGGTGTGAGAAGAGAGAAGAAAGAGTAGACAGAAGGGATAGGAGAAAAGAGAGAAGAGGAGAGAGTGAGGGAAAGAGAGAAAGGAGAGGAGAGAATGGGAGGTGTGAGAAGAGAGAGAATGTTGGAAATCGATGGGAGTGAAGTGAGAAGATAGATGGGAAGGAGAGAGAAGAAAGGAAATGAGAGAGTTGATAGAAGAAAGAGTGGAGATAGAGAGAATGGAGAGAAGAGAGAAGCGGGGAGAGGGAAGAGAGATTGGAGATCAGAGAAGCCAGAGGAGAGAGAATAAAAGAGAAGAGAAAAGCGGAGTAGACAGAAGGGAGAGGAGAGAGAATAAAGAGAGGAAAAAGGAGGGAGAGTTAGGGAGGAGACTGTAGGGAGAGTAGAAAAGGGAAATAATATAGAAGAAATAGAGGATGGAGAAGAGAGGAGAATGGGGAGAGGAGAAGATAACGTAGAGCAGGAAAGGAAGAGCAGAGAGATGGAAGAGCGGGGAAAAGGGAGAGCAGATAGAAGGCAAAGAGGAGAAGAGAGAAGGAAGAGAAGAAGGGGATGAGAGAGAAATGAGAAAAAGAATGGAGAGGGAAAGAAGAGATGAGAGAAGGTGGAGAGAGAATGGACGACAGAAAAGGTAAATGATACAGAAGAGAGGGGGAGAAGGGAAGAGAAGGGAGAGAAAAGAAAGGGAAGAGGAGTTAGAATGGAGCGAAGAAAAGGGAGAGGAGAAAAATGGAGCAGCAGAGTGATGGGAGAGCAGAAAAAGGAAAGCAGGGATAATGGGGAAAGATAGAGGAGAGAATGAGGAGGAGAAAGAATCGAAGGAGAGAGAAGGGAGAGGATAGAGAATCGAAAGGGGAGAAAAAGGAGAGGACAGAGAAGAGAGGAGAGGGAATGAAGAGGGGAGAGAAGATAGAAGGGAGAGAGGAGAGGAAATAAGTGAGTTTAGAAAAGGGATGGGGATAGAAGGGAGGTAACAGACAGGATGGAAATGGGAGAGGAAAGAGGAGGGAGAAAAAAGGGAAGAGGAAATAGAAGAAACAGAAGAGGAGAGCAGAGAGATGGGAGAGTAGAGAAAATTGAAAGCAAATATAAGTGAGAGTAGGGAGAAAAGAGAGGAGGGATAAGAGCGAAAGAAAAAAGGGAGATGATAGAGAATTAGAGGAGAGATAAGGGAGAGTAGTAAAGGGAAAGGGTATAGAAGGGAGGGCAGGGAGAAGGGAGGAGAGAAGGAGAAGATGAGAGAGAAGGGAGCGAAGAGAAGGGCGAGCAGAAAATGGAGAGCAGATAGAAGGGAGAGCAGAGAGAAAGGAGGGAGAAATGAGAGGAGAGTGAATGGAGGAGAGAGAAGGGAGAGGAGAGGAGATGGGCAGAGGGAAGAGAGATGAGATAGAGAATGTAGAGAAGGAAGAGAAGATGAGTGAATGGAGAAGGGAAAGATAGAGTATATGAGAGATAATTCAGAGAAGAGAGGAGAAATGATAGAAAGAAGAGAATGAAGAGTAGAGAGAAGACAGAAAAGCAAAGGGAAGAAAAGAGAGGTGTGAGAAAAAGAGATAAAAATTAGTGGAGAGAGAAGGGGAGGAGAGAGAATTGAGAGAAAAAGATAAGGTTATTATATAAGAGAGATAGAGAGAGAGGGGGGAGAGAGGGAGAGAGGGAGAAAATGGAAGAGAGGGGTGAATATAAAGGGGGAGGGAAACAACATCGAAATTCTAAAATGAAATCTTATTATCTGCCTGTTTATTTTCTTAACTAATCAATCCTAGTTATCAATGAATACTTTGCTGATGATGTCAAACAAATAGTCGCCCTGATCAGACTGCTCATCCAGGTGCAGACTGGTCTGGAACTTTTTTCTTTACACATGTTTTTCCTGTCTTTCTTATTCAAAGATGTACAGTTGAAGCTGTCATAAGCGGCCACTCAAAAACAGACAAAACACAGGTCTTAAAGACAAATGGTAGCTTAATGAAGGTCGAAAGTATTGCAGAATGCTCTCTTGGAGCATTTTGCAATACTTTGACCTGCATTAAGCGATAATTGGTCTTGAAAACTAATTTTTGGTTTTCTTTTTGAGTGGCCGTTTAAGTCCGGTTTTCCTGTATACTAAGAGTACTGTCTCTCTCCCAGAGACAGATCTTTCAATATGTGGTTAACCCTTTATCCGCTATGCACAACAATTGTCAACTGCCCTCACTGCTCTCTCAACTATAGTTGCCTATATCACAAACAATATGGACCCAGATTAGACTGCCCTTGGAGCAGTCTGATCAGGGCTAATAGTGTTTGATTCAGTGTCAAAATTAGTCTTATATGCATTTGAACATATATGCAACAGATGTAAAAAGCAGATGACATTTTCTGGCATCCAGAAAGTTTTTCAGAGGGGATCCAACTTTGACAACTTCTTTTAGTTGATGAGGGGAGATATGATCAATTTATACCACCCAAAAATTGGGCCATCATCTGCCTGCCAGCAAAATACCATTTAAATGCAGCTTTGCTGGGGGGTTTTCGATGAAGGCCCAACATTGAATGCTGGCTTCGCAGCTTGTGATTTTACAGGTGATGTGGACAGGTATTGCTAAGACACCCTATATTTTGTGATTTTTCAGGGGGGATGGGGTGGGTCTGGAACCCTTGTTGTCACCTCTGGTTCTGTGCATGTCTGGACAAGAAAATCAGTAGGATATTTTAAGGCTTATCAATTCCTTTCAACTCCATCTAATACCTAACTCAATGTGAACTTATGTCCCATGGACTTCAAATTAACGATTCATTTGTATAAGAGTCAGCACATGAGATGTTTCTCCCATAGGAAAGTAAAGTCACTTTTTAAAATGACTAATTTGGATAGAGGCATGTAGATGTCCAAAGCTCAGGCTAAAATATACAGTAAAACCTGTCTTAAGGGATCACTCAAAAATAGACAAAACAATTTAGGTCTTAAAGGCAAATGGTACCTTAATGAAGGTTGAAAGTATTGCAGAATGCTCTCTTGGAGCATTCTGCAATACTTTTGACCTGCATTAAGCAATAATCTGTCTTGAAAACCAATTTTGGTCTTCTTTTCGAGTGGCCATTTAAGACAGATTTTACTGTATATTTTGGCCTGAGCTTTCATCTAAATCCCTAATTTGTGTGTATCAGTATCAATTTAAGGCTCAGTGAAGACTGTGTGGTTACTCAGGCTTGTCTGAACCTTCACTGCTCGTATATGGGGCTAGTCCCGAGAAAACCTGTCTTCGGGGTTTTGCGAACAACATAGGTGCTGCACCTTTGTTATTCGCATTATGGAAAGAATCAAATCTGGACTTGCTACGAGCGACATTTCAATTTTCTAGCTAGTCTCTGTAGCTGAGGAGAATGGTTTGAGTCTCGCTTTGTCGTAAACCCCTAAGACAGGTTTTCTCACGACGAGGCCAATATGCTATAATTACCAAAATCTCATGAGCTGGATCATGTATATAGAGGATCTAAAATGAGTGCTCGTTTTATTGATTGTATTAAATGAGCTGAGGAATAGAGATAAAATGCATGGCTTGCTGACCATTTTATCATTTTTTTGCAACGAGTTTAATAAATACAATAATACAGGAGCACTAATGTTAGATAGAATTACTAAAAAGTTGCATTTTGGGTGTTAAAACAGCACTATATATATTGCCATTTTTACACAAATTTATAAAGGACGTTACTATTCTGTAAACCACTATAGGGATCATACATGTTTTTCTATGCATAAACATCTGCTGGACCCTGAGGGTGGTGTTGAAACCCGAGCCTGAAAGGCAAGGGTTTTAACGACCCCCGAGGAGTCAAGCAGAAGTTTGATTCTTATTATTGCATAAAAAAACATTTTGTCACTTGAAAACTTTGGGAAAACCCTTCGAAAAGTTCATTTTTATATTACTAAAGCATGAAGGATTCGTAAGTTTTGAAAAAGCCTGTTCCAGAGCAAAGACTTACTTCATCCTAACGTCACTAAATTACGTTCATTTCTATGCATGTTACTGTTGATGACGTCAGTTTTTGTTACTGCCTAGAATGCGTGTGACAGCCTGGAATGTGTGCACATACTTTTGCTTATAACTGACAACAACCCAGAAGGGGGTGGGGGAATGACCATAGAAATTATTTAATGATCAATCTGACAGTGCTGGGATCAAACTGGTGACCCCTGGATCTGAACTCAGACATGCTACGGACTGTGCTGCAGGGTCTGGTCTTAAACATTGTACCCTGGGGCATGGTCTGATTTTAGAGTCTGTGTTGAAGTTGTAAAAATGCCACTTTTCTTCATTACAAAACATTTTAAACTGTCAAACATACTGTAATATCCTTTTAAGACGATATCAGCATCATAAAGTTCAAAGAGTGTATTTTGCTCTCAAAAACAGGAAACAAAAGTTTTACCCCATTGGTATATGCTTCGACTGATATCAGTCGTAGATATTGATATTGCAGCTATTAATCAATACCAACCGCTACCATTCCACATCTTATCTTTATTATGCTTACATTCCAGTACAGAATTTTAATTTCATCAGACAGCAGAAGATACAAAAAGTATTAGAGAGGAATTATAAGCTATGGTAAAAAAACTTCAATATTAATAAAAAATGAAAAAAGTCAATAAGCAATGCCTATTAGATCCCCCCTTCCACAGTGAGGGTCAGTGAAAAAACTTAGTTTTGGCAAGTGATAGTTCAAACCAGCAGACCTTAGTTTTGAAAAGAGGATTTCAGTAGCATCTACGCAAATGACCTTTAAGCTTGCAATCTGGAACATTTGTTAAGATCAAATCACAAAAATATTCACCCCTGAAAGTTCTATATATCAATGTTTATATCAGAAAATTGTTTAAGTTTTCATAGCTCATTGTGTCAAAAAACATTTTTTTTGAACCAAACTCCTTCATGCATATGTTCAATGTGTCTATATTGTGAAGGCAAAGTATCAAAATGTTCTATCAAACGGTGTGGTAGGAGTTGATCGGCCCACGAAGGAACTATCTAAGTATATACAAAAGCCATATTAGGGAAAAATTGTCCTAAGTTCTCATAGCTGTAATTTTGTTAAAAAACGTTTTTTTTAACCAAACTCCTTCATGCAAATGTTCAATGTGTCTACATTGTATAAGCAAAGTATCAAATTGTTCCAAAAGCTGTGGTAGAAGTTGATATGCCCTGGAAGGCACTATCTATGCATATACAAAAGCAATATTAGGGAAAAATTGTCTAAGTTCTAATAGCTCTAACTTTGTCAATTTTCTTTTTTTTTTAATCCAAACTCCTTCATGCATATGTTCAATGTGTCTACATTGTATAGGCAAAAGATCAAATTGCTCCATCAAAGCTGTGGTAGGAGATGATCAGCCCATGAAGGCCCTATCTATGCATATTAGGGAAAACTTGTCTAAGTTCTCATAGCTGTCATTTTGTCAAAAATTAATTTTTTTTGAACCAAATTTCTTCATGCTTATGTTCAAATCGTGTCTACATTGTATAGGCAAAGTATCAAACTGCTCCATTGAAAGCTGTGGTAGGAGTTGATTGGCCCGTGTATGGACTAGAATAGCATAAGCGTAAACCCCTATATAAAAAGTCATTTAGAACTACAAAGGGAAATAACTCTAATATAATTGGCCCCTAGCCCTTACTTTTTGTTTAAAGTATTTGTCTTGTGTATATAAATATGTTTGCAAAGTTTGATGATTTCCAGCAATGACTCTTCAAGATATTAATGAAACAAACGTTACGAAAGGACGGATGCACACATGCACACATGGATGCACGTGAAAACAGTATACCCTCCACAAACCAAGTTTGCGGGGGTATGAAAACATCTATATGAATAAAAAATCATATCTCATCAGATTTCATAAGTCTAGTATTATTCTGTGAGGGTGTTTGATTGGTAGGTATGATTGCAAGAATGTGTCTTAAACTTTGCAGCAGTAGCCATATAAACACGTTATAAGATTTTGATTCAAAGCATTTTTCACATATTTGGCAAAATACATTAGTGTACACACTTAATAATTAGTGTTTAGAATAAAAACATGTAAAATAACAGATCAAACTAGTGTTTATAACATACATGCCACTTGACAGTATAGGGATATAAATAAATCTAGTCTAGATGTTCACTCTTTGCATACTGTGTAATTTTCCATGCTGTTAATATTTTTTTTAAAAATTATTCAAGGAACACTATCAGAGTGTCAAACTGATTGAATCCAGATCAGGACCAAAGTTTTGTTGTTCCTGATTTGGGTCCAAACAGTTTGCAAAGATTATCAGCAGAAGACAAAATTTGCCACTGACAAGGAAAGAGTAAGCGTAATTTGGGATACTTAAGATTTTGAGAGGACATGTCTGCAATATTTTTCTCATCTCCTTTCAAAAGATATCAGGCCCCCCAGATAAGACTGCGCAACTGAAAATTATTTTTCTTATTTCTCAACCAAAACATATGTCGTGGGCACACAAAAGAACCATCTCGATGAGACGGTTCTTTTGAGCACCCAAAACACATGTTTTAACTAATGGATCAGAAAATAATTCCAATTTTATGCTAAAATAAATTGCATAACTGGCCCTATAGATAACTGCTGACACTTTAAAGTACCGTCTTTTTAAGTACTCATTCTTTATGTACAATTTTAGTCATATGTCCAGTTATATTAGCGCTTTACTCCATAATAACGCCTTTGAAATATCACATTTTTGAAAATATTATGGAAAATGGAGCATTTGCTCCCAAAGAGCAAATGCTCCATTTTCCATGAGCATTTGCCCCAAACAGCAAATGCCCTATTTTCCATATAAGAGCAAATGCTCCATTTTCCATATAATATCTTCAAAAGTATTCAAAACTTAACTTAAATTTTCTTGAATTTTTCCAGTGTTGTCTAAAAATAAAAAATGATGTCCTGATCTAAAAATAGCCTAAAGTAAAGGGTAATAACCAAAAAAATAGCATAAAATTGTCATTACCTCATCTAGCAAAAAGACAATATGGATCGAATAAGGAAAGTCAATCAGAAAAAATAAATGGACCATCAAACAAGATTCCGGTACTTATCACATCAACGAGCAGACAACGCTCGTCTCGTGCATAAATGATCAGTTTCACCAGATCCTTCACTTTTCACATAATTGAGCCCCAGCATGGGATTTCCAACAATGTGGTATGTGCAACCAGCAATGCCTCAGATCAGCCTGCGAATATGCGCAGCCTGGTCAGAGCCTTTGCTTGTCTCTTGAATATTCTATGAGTGTTAAGCTAGAGACTTAACATCATTTGGAGTATCTAAGCCAACAAGAAGGCTGCTAGGATCGTCTGAGACTACACTTGTCAAATTGCCACATTGTTGGAAATCACATGTCGTGGCTCATATATGGAAGTAGAGAAAGACTAAGGCCATTGTCAATATTAGACCTCTTAGCCAAGCTGGATAAGTCAGCATGAGTGTTTTTATCTTTTTCTTGTTAATGCAGCGACAAAACTCGTGACCCAATGCAAACAATATGGATCCAGATCAGGACCGACAGATCTGGATCCAAACTGTTTGACACTCTGATAATGCTCCTGAAAGATTTCTTTTTGAAAATTTTAATTTTGAAAAAAGTCAGCAGAGGACAACAGAAGCATGAACAATTACCCAGCAGGCAAAGAGTTAAAGGAGGCTTTGCACATGTGCAATAAGTAACAAAATCTCATGTACTGGTCAGCTGGGTAATTTTTCATGCTTTTTTGTTGTCCGCTGACTTTTCAAAATCAACTTTTTTGAAAAATTCTTTCAGGAATACCATCAGAGTGTAAAACAGTTTGGTTCCAGATCAGGCCAACTGTTTGGTCAAGCCTGATCTGGGTCTAAACTGTTTGCAGTTTAGGTTATCAGCAGACAAAATAAGTAGGTAAAGAGTTAATTATCTTTGAGTATCAGAGTTCGAGTAAGGGAAGCTTTTACAAATATCAAATTTCACATTTTTTTTATTTTATTCATTTACTCAATAAGCTATTTAACAACATTTGGAGCATATACGGAGGATAAGTTGAAAGTGACATCATAGCATGTTTAGGTAAGTTGACATTGTCCATTGTTGTAAACGGGTAACACAGGTTTACTTATGGTTAACATATTATTCTTTTATCATTTCATTTTGTTAATTGTTATTGGCTTAGTGCATGGGTAAGATGGTATTCCACTTTAAATTAATTGCTGAAGTTTTGTTGCCACTTTCAACTTATCTTCGGCTCACAGTACATTATAGTAACATGTGCACTATAGATGAATTTTAATGGCTCCAACACTTTTGTTACTATAAACAAGACAAAACTCTCTCTAGATATGTGTCGCCGGTGCACATTTTCAATGTGTGAACAATCAATATGCAAAAATCAAATATACAGGAATGAAATCTGTTTAAGCTACAGATTACACACAAATAACACAATGTAATCTCTAGTAGGTGGTGAAGATGTGACAATATCTAAGTTCAATGCTCAAAAATGTAGGGTGCACATCTTCAATGTGTGAACAATCATAATACATTTAGTTTGAAAATAAAGGAATGAAAATTCTTAGTTACAAATTACAAAATCCAAACTTCCCCTAAGCATTTCTGATGGAACAAGACCAAACTCTGCTCTGGACCTGCGTCGCGGAAGTAAATCGTCAATGTGTAAACAGTCGATATGCAAAGTTCAAACAAACAGGAATGAAATCAGTTTACACCGAAATTTCACAATGTGATCTACAGTAAGCATTTCAGATGGAAAAATGTCAAAGTTCAACACCCGTCAAATGAGAAAAAAAATTATGAAACATGCACAATATAAGAGGTGCACATCTCCAAAATGTGAACAATCATAAGGCAATGTTTGAATAAAAAAGGAATGAAAACTTTTGGAGTTACAGATTACACAAACTTGGCACCCCTAAAATGTTGCGGACGGATGGACAGATGGAAAAAATGTCTAGGTTCAACACCCATCAAAAATGAAAAGAAACAAACTCACAAAATAAGAGGTGCACATCTTCAATGTGTGAACAATCATTATGCAAAGCTTGAATATAAAGGAATGAATACTCTTGGAGTTACAGATTACACAAACTAGGCACCCCCTAAACATTTCAGATGTAAAAAATGTCGAAGTTCAACACCTGTCAAAAATAAGAAAAAAAATATGAAATGTGCACAATATAGAAGGTGCACATCTTCAATGTGTGAACGATCATTGTGTGAAGTTTGAATATAAAGGAATGAATACTGTTGGAGTTACAGATTACACAAGCTGGACACCCCTAAGCCTTGCGGATGGAAAAAATGTCTAAGTTCAACACCCCTAAAAAATGAGAAAAATTTTTTATGAAACATGCACAAAATAGGAGGTGCAAATCTTCAATGTGTGAACAATCATTGTGCAATTCGTTTTTATAGGAATTAATACTGTTGGAGTTACAGATTACGCAAAAACTAGGCACCCCCTAAGCATTGTGGATGGAAAAAATGTCTATGTTCAACACCCGTCAAAAATGAGAAAAAAAATATGAAATGTGCACAAAATAGAAGGTGCACATCTTCAATGTGTGAACAATCATTATGCAAAGTTTGAATATAAAGGAATGAATACTGTTGGAGTTACAGATTACACAAACTAGGCACCCCCTAAGCATTTCAGATGGAAAAAATGTCAAAGTTCAACACCCCTCAAAAATAAGAAAAAATTTATGAAACATGCACAATATATAAGGTGCACATCTTCAATATGTGAACAATCATTAAGCAAAGTTTGAATAAAAAAGAATGAAAACTTTTGGAGTTAAAGATTACACAAACTTGGCACCCTAAAGTGTTTCAGACGGACGGACGGAGTGGACCCACTACTAGACCTGCTTTTGCTAAAGCGACGCAGGTAAAAATGTCTAAGTTCAACAGCCCAAAAAATAAGAAAATATTTATCAAATGTCCACAAAAAGCAGGTGCACATGCTCAATGTATGAACAAAGATTATGCAAAGTTTAAACAATTAGGAATGAAAACTGTTTGAGTTAGACATTACACAAACCAGACACCATCTAAGCATTTGGATCAGAAAATTGTCGACGTTCAAGACCCCCAAAAATGAAAAAAAAATCGTGAAATGTGGATAAAATAAAAGGTGCACATCTTCAATGTGTGAACAATTAGTATGCAAAGTTTGGATATAAAGGAATGAATACTGTTGGAGTTACAAATTACACAACTTAGGCATCCCCTATGCATTTCAGATTGAAAAAAAATATGTCTAAGTTTTACACCCCTCAAAAGTTAGAAAAAAAATCCTGAGATGTGCACAAAATGGAAGGTGCACATCTTAAATATGCGGACAATAATTATGCTAAGTTTGAATATAAAGGAATGAATACTGTTGGAGTTACAGATTACACAAACTAAGCACCCCCAAAGCATTTCTGATGTAAAAATGCCTAAGTTCAACACCCCTCAAAAATGAGACTAAAATGTGAACAAAACAGAAGGTGCACATCCTCAATATGTTAACAATCATTATGCAAAGTTGGAATAAAAAGGAATGAAAACTTTTGGAGTTAAGATTACATAAACTTGGTACCCCAAAAGGTGCGGACGGACAGACGGACTGACGGAGTGCACATCTTTGAATATGTTAACAATCATTATGCAAAGTTTGAATAAAAAGAAATGAAAACTTGGGTGTTACAGATTACACAAACTAGGTACCCCAAAAGCTGTGGAGGGATGGACAGAGTGAGCCCACTACCAGACCTGTTTTTGCTAAAGTGACTCAGGTAAAAAATTTCAAGATATGGGTAGTTTGAGCCAGATCAGGCAGCATAATGGTGATAATATTTTGCTCTACATGCAATAAAGGTATATTGTGAGTAATTAATAGAATAACTATAATTAGGCAATTCTAATGATAGTATAACGTTTGAAGACAAGACAATACTGCCTTAACCATGTTTGGAGCTACGGAAATAATTTTCATTTTTTTCAAAATCAAATTTTTCAAAAAAAATTTCTCAAGAATACGATCAGAGTGTCAGACAGTTTGGATCCAGATCAGGCCCCACAAAATGTCAGGTCTGATCTGGGTCCACACTGTTTGTAAAAGTTATCTCCAGACAACACTAGTGGGTAATGAGTTAAGGGACTCGATCATTGCCTGCTGAAAGTCCTCTGCAGATAACCTTTGCAAACAGCTTGTACGTCAGGCCTGATCTGGGTCCAAACCTTATGTAAAAGTTATCAGCAGATTGCATTAGTAGGTAATGAGCTAAAGGGACTCAAGAGGGAGTATGAATTAACTCATTGCCTGCTGAATGTCATCTGCTGATAACCTTTGCAAACAGTTTGTACCTCAGGCCTGATATGGATCCAAACTGTTTGTAAAAGTTATCAGCAGATTGCACTAGTAGGTAATGAGTTAAAGGGACTCAAGAGGGAGGTCCAATTAACTCATTGCCTACTGAGTGTCATCTGCTGATAACCTTTCCAAACAGCTTGTACGTCAGGCCTGATCTGGATCCAAACTGTATGTAAAAGTTATCAGCAGATTGCATTAGTAGGTAATGAGTTAAAGGGACTCAAGAGGGAGGTTGAATTAACTCATTGCCTACTGAGTGTCATCTGCTGATAACCTTTGCAAACAGCTTGTACTTCAGGCCTGATCTGGATCCAAACTGTATGTAAAAGTTATCAGCAGACAACACTGGTAGGTAATGAGTTAAAGGGACTCAAGAGGGAGGTTAAATTAACTCATTGCCTACTGAGTGTCATCTGCTGTTAACCTTTGCAAACAGCTTGTACTTCAGGCCTGATCTGGATCCAAACTGTTTGTAAAAGTTATCAGCAGACAACACTAGTAGGTAATGAGTAAAAGGTACTCAAGAGGGAGGTTGAATTAACTCATTGCCTACTGAGTGTCATCTGCTGATAACCTTTGCAAACAGCTTGTACCTCAGGCCTGATCAGGATCCAAACTGTATGTAAAAGTTATCAGCAGACAACACTAGTAGGTAATGAGTTAAAGGGACTCAAGAGGGAGGTTGAATTAACTCATTGCCTAATGAGTGTCACCTGCTGATAACCTTTGAAAACAGCATATACGTCAGGCCTGATCTGGATTCAAACTGTTTGTAAAAGTAATCAGCAGATTGCATTAGTTGGTTATGAATTAAAGGGACTCAAGAGGGAGTTTGAATGAACTCATTGCCTACTGAGTGTCATCTGCTGAAAACCTTTGCAAACAGCTTGTTCGTCAGGCCTGATTTGGATCCAAACTGTATGTAAAAGTTATCAGCAGACAACACTAGTAGGTAATGAGTTAAAGGGACTCAAGAGGGAGGTTGAATTATCTGATTGCCTACTGAGTGTCATCTGCTGATAACCTTTGCAAACAGTTTTACGTCAGGCCTGATCTGGATCCACACTGTTTGTAAAAGTTATCAGCAGCCGGCACTAGTAGGTAATGAGTTAAAGGGACTCAAGAGGGAGGTCCAATTAACTCATTGCCTACTGAGTGTCATCTGCTGATAACCTTTCCAAACAGCTTGTACGTCAGGCCATGATCTGGATCCAAACTGTATGTAAAAGTTATCAGCAGACAGCATTAGTAGGTAATGAGTTAAAGGGACTCAAGAGGGAGGTTGAATTAACTCATTGCCTACTGATAATCTTTGCAAACAGCTTGTATGTCAGGCCTGATGTTGATCCAAACAGTATGTAAAAGTTATCAGCAGATTGCATTAGTAGGTAATGAGTTAAAGGGGCTCAAGAGGGAGTTTGAATTAACTCATTGCCTACTGAGTGTCATCTGCTAATAACCTTTGCAAACAGCTTGTACGTCAGGCCTGATCCGGGTCCAAACTGTATGTGAAAGTTATCAGCAGACGACACTAGGAGTTAATGAGTTAAAGGGACTCAAGAGGGAGGCTGAATTAACTCATTGCCTACTGAGTGTCATCTGCTGATAACCTTTGCAAACAGTTTGAAAGTCAGGCCTGTTCTGGATCTAAACTGTTTGACACTCTGATTGTATTCCTGAAAGTATTTTTCAAAAAAGTTAAGAAAAAATCAGCAGACAACAAAAAAAAAACATGAAAAATTACCCAGCATGCAAACAATTAACCATTATAAAGGATCCATGGGTGCTCGAGCCATTAAAATTTATACAGTAATAAATATCAAATGAGACCATAACTTCAGTCCCAAGGTTTTAAAATATTTTCATGCTCAATTCAACTGAGCATGAAATTTCAACTGTTCATAAAACAAAAAAATACTGAGAAATAAAAGTACATTTTCTTTCTTTCAAACTTTCAGATGTTGTATTTATCATGCAAATAAATGTTAAAATGCCAAGAACTGTTGTCATTTTAACATTAATAAACATGATAAATTGCATTCTCAGTTGTGTTGTGCATGAAAAAAGTTTTATAGTCTCGGGTTAGATCTATTTATTTACTCAAGAAGCTAATTAACAACATGAGGAGCATATACATATATATATATATATATATATATAGCAAACAGAAATGATTATAAAATATGTGAAAAGCTGACAAAGCATATATACATATATAATAGCAAACAGAAATATCAAGGTACAAAACAACGTCATTAGCCTCCGATTAACGGTTTTGTCGGAGTGTAAAACTGAAAAGCAGAACAGCCAAACAAGAAGCTTGTTTTGCATGTGTGACTCAGGTGTGGATCGCTGTCAATCAAAACACCAGTGTCATTTCTGGCAAATGAGTTTGATGTTTGAAGCGTATTGCATGGTCAAGTGAGCTTGGCAGCTGTCAATTAAATTCGTATAATTCATGAAGATATGACCGGTTGCAAAATTCTAAAGATTTATTAAAGGATTGCTTCGAAAATGTAAATATGAAAAGTTGAGCACAGTAACATATCCTTTTTATTTCATAAATTGACAGTCCATGCATAAAACAAATTGTATGCAAAGTATTGAAAAGATTTCAATGTGGGAAGTATTTAGTAGAATATGTCCTCAAACAAAAAAATTGAGCGTAAAATTATATTTTCTTATCAATCAGTTTAAACATTTGTTTTGGGTACTCAAAGGAACAATTCTTTTTTGAGTACCCGCAACAAAAGGTTAAGTTTTGTATATTTACAAGCTCACCTAACGTACAAGAACATTTTAGAAAAACTTGAGCTTGATTACGCACATCTGATAAAAATTTTGGTGAAAAATGCAAAATTCATCCAAAAATTTTCTTTACGTTCTTTCATTTTTAAATTCTACTCAGTTTCAGTTTGAATGAAAACAACCAAAATACGGAATTTAAAACAAAATTCCATTTACCTAAGAGGCCTAAAAAGAATGTTTCAAAGTTCTGTTTTTCACATTTTTTTCGCTAAATTTGAGAAATGACTAAAACTTCAACAAAATTAAATCACTTCATAATTGGCATACATAAGTTGTTTAGTCATTACCTAAGGATATGATTTATCACGATATCAACCATCGGAAATCACACATTTTCGTCAACTTCCGGTTTTCATGCTCAAATTTTGGTGGCCATTTTAAAGGTCAAGCTTCAGGACACATTGTTCCAGTTGTGTGTGCATTATTGAAATTTTCAGAAAATTTGAAACCAAAACAGCCAGACAATATTAAGATCTGATGTCCTGATTAATAAGGTGATTTTGCTTTTTTGCTTTAAAGTATTTGGGTTGTGTCCCTTTATCAAAACATGCAGTTCGGCTTATCTGGACTGCTTTATCAGTACCAAAAGGATATATCCTTGATATCATGACTATAGTTTTGTGCTTTTCATTTAATACGAATGCTAAAAGAGCTTTAAATTTAGGGTAGGTTATATTGTAAAAGTTGCGTTTTTACTGGCGCTAAGTATATTAAAAGGCCTGATCAGTACTGTTAAGCTTTTATGCTGTCTTGGAGAACTCCGAGAACAACTACTCTGGTCATACTGTGTGGATCTGCAGGCTGATCTGTTCCTTTGTCATCCCACATGACAAACTCCGGTTATCAGGGGATGCGGTTTAAGTTTTACACAGCTGACACTGTGAATTGATATTGATCTTATATAAGATGACTTAAAAAATCTATCAACATTACAAACCTTTAAAAAACATATTACTTCAAGTTTGAATAACTCATGTGTTCCTTCTCACTTTACTATAGGAAATAGATATATTTCTATATTGCATGCACGACTTCGAAATAATTGCAGTAACCTTAATAATGACCTTTTTAGAAATCATCTTCGTGATAATCCTTTATGTGATTTGTGTGGCATGATAGAGGACGCCATCCACTACTTCTTTCATTGTAGAAAGTTTACACTGGAACGGCAGGTTTTTAATGACACAGTTAGTGTCTTTCCAACCATTAAGTATTGATATGATTCTATGTGGTAATTTTAATTTGAATATGGAAAACAATATAGTCCTGTTCAGAGCTGTCCACAGATATATACATGCTACTAAGCGTTTTAAAACCAGTTGACTCTTTTTTTGAAGTTTTCTTTGAAACATATTTTGTATATTGATAAGTATACTTATGACCAATTTGTTCTATTCCCAAGTTGAAGGGGTTTCCTGGCAGTCGTACTATTATTTGTTTGTTTTTTTTGTTTTGTTTTTTGTATGTTTTTCTTTCAATTATCCAATATTAATTACTTACTTATTTATTAATCTACTATTCTGATGTTCGATTTTTTCTTATTTCATATATATTAATCTTCATTTATTTATTTCCTTATTTATTTATTTATTTTATTTATTTATTTTTTTTATTTATTTACTTATTTATTTATTTATTTATTTATTATTTATTGATTATTTCTTTTATATTTATTTGCTTATTTATTTATTTATTTATTTATTTATTTACTTATTATCCTGATATAGTCTTGTTTATGTTACTATCTGTTTTGCTTTGTTTACAACTTGTTAAATTAACATAAGTGTTTGTATATATAGCCATGTTTATAAGCTATTGTGTATATATAGAATGTAGGGGAAGGGTCGAAACTAATGTTGTGAGAACTTGTGACCCAACCCCATTGCTGTAAATATTTTGGCAATAAAATATGTTTAAACTAAATTGAAATGTATCACACAAGCAAAGCGGCAATCCAAAACTAACAATTTTAACAGTAGTTTGTTTCCCATTGCCAAAGCAACATTTTCTATTACCAAAACAAATCTAACTACACAATTTGTAAATAAATTGATAATGTTAGATTTGTCCTTGATACTCACTATTTTGCAGCCTAAATATTGTTTTGGGAAATGGAAAAAAAGTTTTTGATTTAAACAGTTCATTTGAGAATGCCACCTGCTGGATGTGATGTGTAGGATCTAAGGATACAAAGTAATCTACATTAAATGTTCAAAAGTTGTGAACGCTTGTTGCCTGCCAAACATGCCTAAGCAAACAGTGCAGACCCAGATCAGACTGATCAGGGTTTTCCAGGTTCGCTATTCTGTCCTCATTTTTGTGAATTCAAGCCAACATTTCATTTGAGAATTAGTTGTCTGCCAAAAAGGCATAGACAAACAATGCAGACCCAGATTAGACAGCTTATCAAGTTGCAGTCTGATCAGAGTTTTCACTGTTTGCTATTTTGACAGCATTTTTGTGAATTCAAGCCCTGAAAACCAACATTATTTTCGAGAACTAGTTGCCTGCCAAACAAGCCTAGACAAAAAATGCAGACCCAGATTAGACAGCTTATCAAGTTGCAGTCTGATCAGAGTCTTCACTGTTTGCTATTCTGTCAGCATTTTAGTGAATTCAAACCAACATTTTATTTGAAAACTAGTTGCCTGCGGTACAGTCCTAAGACAAACAGAGCAGATCCAGATCAGACTGCTTCTGAACTGAGTCTTCCCCATTTGTTATTCTGACGGAATTTTTGTGAATTCCAGCCCTGAAAACCAACATTTTAGTTGAGAACTAGTTGCCTGCCAAACAGGCACAGACAAACAGAGCAGACCCAGATCAGACTGCTTCTGAACTGAGTTTTCCTGTTTGTTATTCTGGCAGCATTTTTGTGAATTCAAGCACCAATAACAAACATTTTATTTGAGAACTAGTTTCCTGCCAGACAGTCTTAGACAAACAGTGCAGACACCGATCAGGCTGCTTCTCAAGAAGCAGTCTGATCGGAGTCTTCCCTGTTTGTTATTCTGACAGCCTTTTTTGAATTCCAGCCCTGAAAACCAACATTTTATTTGAGATCAGTGAGTGAAAGCTTTAAAAATTTTAGAACATTTACTGTAGTTGATGACATTGTGTCTTCTATTGTACAGAGATAATTGTAAAGAGATAAGCTTACTTCATACCTTTCATAGACAGCACTAATCTGTGGGTGTAGATGTTGGGATTATTGTTCTCACATCTGAAACTAGAGCAAGTGTCTGGGTAGAGGGCGTGAAGTTGAACATCCCCTGTCAGTGCTTTTTGTCACCTGAAACAATAATATAAACATCAATGGACAGAAGGTATAGGTGCAACATACAGTTGAATCTCGTAAATTCAAAATCCTAGGGATTAGAGATTTTATTTCAAAGAATCGCAAATTTAAATTGTAGGGAGGTAGGGTAGACCTAAGAATATAACCCCACAAAAATGATAATTATTATTATCAGTTTTTCTTCTTATCAACCATGTTTTGTGTGCCTAAATGAAACGTCTCCGGGCAAAACAAAACATTATGTTTTTATAGACAGTATTTAAAACAGTTCGTATAATAGTTCATGAATGAATCTGTTGTGTCTCACATTTATTTCTAACATGTTTTGTTTGCCTTAAACGTCTCAGTGATACAATTCTTTTAGGCACACAAAACATTATGGTTTTATAGATAGTATTTAAAATAGTTCATAAAATTGTTCATGAATGAATCTGTTGTGTCCGAAATTTATTTCCAACATGTTTTGTGTGCCTAAAAGAAATGTCTCAGGGAGACCTTGTTTTGTGTGCCTAAAAGAAACATCTCAGGGAGACCTTGTTTTGTGTGCCTCAAAGAAACGTCTCAGGGAGACCTTGTTTTGTGTGCCTCAAAGAAACGTCTCAGGGAGACCTTGTTTTGTGTGCCTCAAAGTAACGTCTCAGGGAGACCTTGTTTTGTGTGCCTCAAAGAAACGTCTCAGGGAGACCTTGTTTTGTGTGCCTAAAAGGAACGTCTCAGGGAGACCTTGTTTTGTGTGTCTCAAAGAAACGTCTCAGGCCTAAAAGAAACGTCTCAGTGAGACTTTTCTTTTATGCACACAAAACATTATGTTTTTATAGATAGTGTTTAAAAAATTCATAAAATAGTTCATGAATGAATCTGTCATGTCCGAAATTTATTTCCAACATGTTTTGTGTGCTTAAAAGAAATGTCTCAGTGAGATGTTTCTTTTACGAACACAAAACATTATGTTTTTATAGATAATGTTTAAAATTGTTCATAAAATAGTTGATGAATAAATCTGTTGTGTCCGAAATTTTCCAACATGTTTTGTTTATCTAAAACGTCTCACTGAGACGTTTCTTTTACGCACACAAAACGTTATGTTTTTTGTAGACAGTATTTAAAATAGTTGATTAAATAGTTCATGAATGAGTCTGATGTGTCTGAGATTTCTTTCCAATTAGCGAGAATTTCGAAAAAATTGCAGAGTTTGTCTTTTCGAGATTTTACACTACTGTGTTTAGTGTTCAACTATTTTCCATTTTTCCTTTAAAATTGTTTGTTTGTTTGTTTTAATATGACCTAGTGCATGCTGTGTAATGTTGCTTACATTGCTGTTTACATCATCATAAAATCTCTACTGAAATACGGGTAATGCCTGGTACACTGCAATTGTATACTCATAGACAAGGATAGTTTGTATACCTAGTGCAAAATGTGGAGGCTATTTTGCTGTGAAATATATGTGCTTATATTGCTGTTTACATCATCATAAAATCTCTACTGAAATACGGGTAATGCTTGGAACACTGCAACTGAATACTCATAGATAAGGACAGTTTGTGCACCTAAAATTGAATTTATTTCCTTACCCGTCAATTTAAACATGTGTTTTGGGTGCTCAAAAGGATCATCTCATCGAGATGGTTCTTTTGAGTACCCACAACATATGGTTTGGTTTCGAAATAAGAAAAATAATTTTCTAGTACGCACTCTTATCTGGGGGCCTGTTTACGGCGGTTTTCTGAGTACAATTCATATTTCAAACATAATAGCTGTTTACAAAGGCCAAAATACATGTATTGTTAGCGTTGATGTTTTACAACACAGAAAACAATCATTTTTACAGTCAAATCAGGATATTTCTTGGATTAAACAAGGTCTGAGCTTTAAAATTTTCTTTCATGCTCAACTCAACTGAGCATGAAATTTATTGTGCTTAAAAATGTTAAAATGCAATTTAACATTTATTAACATGCTTAATACAACATCTGAGAGTTTGTAAGTGAGAAATGTCTTTATTTTTCAACCATTTAGTTTTTATTACCAATTGAAATTTCATCATGCTCAGATGGGTTGAGAGCATGTATAAAGTTTTATAACCTGGGGGGGGGGGGGGGGGGGGCAGTAGTATTAAGCAGAGGATTAAGTGTCCTGCTCAAGGACATAACGGTACCTCTGGTGAGGCTCAATGTCGATAAAGCATCTGACCAAATACCACAAGATACATATGCAATTGGCGTAGCTGCCATTACGCAAAAATAGTAACATTCAAGGGAGGTCACCTAATGTGCTGAGAGTAATTTTCCATACCGTAAGGAACTGCTTTTGAAGGAGCAAATTCTAAAAGAAGTTCCCATTTTGAAAAGGGACGCAATTAAAGAGAATCACTGCTTGATCCAGTAGTCTCCCTTTGATGTGTATAACTTTCAGCGTTCTGGCTACGCCATTGTATGCTGCATGCATGTGTGTGAATGTTTAACCCTTTCAATGCCTACTAGTGTGTCTGCTGATAATCTTTGTAAACAGTTTGGACCCAGATCAGGCATGACAAAATGTCAGGCCTGATCTGGATCCAAACTGTTTGACACTCTGATAGATTTCCTTAAAGAATTTTTTGAAAAAGTTGATTTTGAAAAATATCAGCAGATGACAAAAAAAGCATGAAAAATTACCCAGTATGCAAAGGGTTACAGAGTAAATTTACACATATGCGATACTTTAGTACCATCATCTTATGGGCTGACCCTTGCACAGCTACAAGGTGTATCGAGAGTTGTTTTTCAAAGAATCTGATTGGCCAGTTAATGGCTAGGTATTACCTTTTTTAAAAAAAAATCTTTTCAAAATACCATCAGAGTGTCACACACTTCCGGTCCAGATCATGACCAATGTTAAGTCGGGCATGATCAGGGCCTGAAACTGTTTTCATCAAATAACATCGCATCTGGGAGTGAAATAACGCCATGCAATAAAATGGATAAACCACTAGTGGTTTACAGAATTTTGGGAAACATTATGACATCCATAACAACATTGCGCACATAATGACAAAATAAAATTATAACTTTTTACGCCAGAAATGAGATTTCAAAGTAATCTGAATGTCATATGATAAATAGAATCTAACATTTGTGCTCTTGTATTATTGAAATTATCAAACTCGTAGAGAAAAAGATATAAAATGCTCGGCAAGCCTCGCATTTTATCTCTTTTCCCCAACTCGTTAATACATTCAATAAAACATGAGCGCTCATGTAAGATCCTCTAAAGCTAGGCTATTAGGATCCCTAGCAGGTGAAGTGTTAAAGTGCCTACCATTTGCAGCAAATATTTTCAGATTTCTTTGTTCTTTTTGAAAAAAGGCTTTAATTTTGTGTGAATCTTCTGATGGGAATGATCAATTCTAGTAACATAATGTACTACAAAGCCTCACATTCTCTGTAATTCATTAAATAAGATGTCAAAGTTTGATGTATGTTGTCCATTTCACAGGTCCGGTTTAACAAAATATTAGAGCATAAAATACCATTGTGTTCTTACCCATCAATTTAAACAAATGTCTTTGGTGCTCAAAAGAACGGTCTCATTAAGATCGGAGACAGGTCTTCCTGGGTTGAACCAAGGCAGAGGAAAACTTGTCTTGCTCAAGAACACAATGCAGTGTCTACCGTGAGGCTCGATCCCGCAACCCCTTGATCCGAGTCAAGCATTCTACCATTGAGCCATCGCGCTCCGCAAAAAAATCATTCAAAATTACCCAGCATGCAAAGAGATACAGCTCAAAGGCCAAGAAGTCTACAAAAATGTACCTTTAAATCTTGCTCTATCTTTACAATATGTGGATCAGCTCACAACCACAGGCACAATCATGTTGTAATATCGTCTGGTCCAACTCACTGTCTAGCTAACCCTGAAAGCGCCAAGAAAAAAATGCATCTGAAAATGTTGTCTGCTGAAGTCGTCTGCTGCACATAATTGCCTAACATTAGTGACGAATTAAGTATAGAAGCAAACAGCGTGGACCCAGAACATACAGGAGCAGTCTGTTCTGGGTCCACACTGTTTGCCATAGAGGCTTCTTAAACATTTCAGCAGACGAGAAAAGCAGACGACTTTTGTTGCGATTGGCGCATTAAGGGCTAATCTTTACCTGCAAAACAAGCAACATAATTCTTAAACTTTTTGCCTTCTGGGTAATTTTTTATGTTGTCTGCTGTTTTTTTTCCCCAAATCAAGTTTTTTTGAAAAAAAAATCAGGAATATCATCAGTATTTAACAGTTTGGATCCAGATCAGGCCCAACTTTGTTTCTTGCCTGATCTGGGTCAAAACTGTTTTCAAAGGTTATCAGCAGACGACACTTAAGTATAGGCAAAGAGTTAAAATATTTCAGCCAGTACAGGAGACTTTGGCACTGATGAGGCCTCGAAGGGTTTTTAGGGATATTGGCCAAATTCTTTAAGGGATATAGGATACTTTTGAGAAAATTCAAAGTACTTTTAGGGATATGGTGATAAAAGGCTCTCTGAAGTGGGGTGGATTTTTGGGATTTTTGCCTATTTCCATTTATACTTTTCAAAATATTTAAAGGGATATGGGATACTTGTGACCCCCTTCCAGGGCCTCTCTGATCTCATCAGTGAAAAATAGAGGATCTAACAAAAGTGCTCATGTATTATTGAATTTAGTAAACAAGTTGAGGATAAGTGATAAAATGTGAGGCTTGTCGAGCATTTAATAGCTTTTTTGCAACCAGCTAACTTTAAAACAAAAATGTATATTCAATAAAATATTCAAAAATGCATGAGGGAGTGCAGTGGCTCAGTGGTAGAGTGCTTGACTCGAGACCTATTTATCCTAGCTTAGTACTGGTTCAAGGGGAGCATTCTGCAATACTTTTGACATTCATTGAGCTTCCATTTGTGATTTGGATCTTTGTTTTGTTTATTTTTGAGTGGCCGTTTTACCCTTACGGAAAAGCTGTCTTTGTGCGAATATCTGACGAATATTCTGCGAACTGCATTGTTCACAGTAATTGTTCGCTATATATTCACATCTTGTCGCGAATACCCAGCGAACAAAGTTGGTCTGACAAAAAAGTGATCGCTGAATGTTTGCAGTTTGTCATAATATCGCTGCATATTTGCAGCAAAAACAAACTTTTTTCAAGCACAAGGTACTATTCGCCCGGTATTCGCAATAAGACCTTAGTTCTGGATACTGTTCGCAGTATATTCGTTACAGTGACTTTAACTTTTTATATATTTGTGGAGTGTTCATCTAAGGAACTTCAATTCATATAGCTCTCAGTCTAAAGATCTTATTTTTTTTTACTGAGGAGATTGATTCAAAATTATCTCCCCTGAAAACTCTTCAATTAAATGGCTGTCATAATTGCCATGATGCAAAAATGACAACATGTTGAGGAGTCTTTTTATGGTATGTAATCTCTTCTCATGTGTTTTTCTGTTCCTATGATGTTTGAGTTGATACCTTTTGATTGTTCTCGAATGGTGTTGCTTGCTGAGGTCTGTGCAAAATGGATAAATTTTGACTATTTGAATTTAACAAGCTTTGACTTTTGTAAATCATTGATTGCTGCTTGTTCGCAGAATATTCGCAATTATTGTTCGCCACATATTCGCTGCATATTTAATTTACATATTTAAATGCACGTTTGTCGCATATTCGCAGAATGTTTGCGGGATATTCGCTGCATATTTAATTTGTGGTCTTGAATCATGTTTGCCACATATTCGCTGAATATTCGCAGGCTGTTAACTCAAAGTATTCGCCGCAGACCTAATTTGCATGTGAAAAGTGAACATCTCACGAACATTCCGCGAATACTGGTCAGCCATATAAGGTATGTTTACCGAACAATCGCAGAGTATTCGCTAGCTGTTCGCGAAAATTGCTCGCTGCAGTATATTTTTTTCCGTAAGGGAATTAACAAAACATATAGAAATCAATTATTTTCACGTGTAAGGGTATTATATCATCAATACTCGATTACAAATCACAGTGAAAGTATTTTAAAGCCCAAAATCATAAGCATTTTAATGATTATTTTTGTTGTTGTTTTTTTCTATCTGATTTGTTAAGAAATATTTTGAAGTGCAGCTGTAGTCCATATTCAACCTTCATGACAATGTATTTACCTGGTGCAATATTATGCAGCAATGTACTTTAACCATTCATCCATGCTTAAGTACACCAAGTCAAGGGCCATGTAGTTTATGTGTATTGGATAGATACAGTTTATGTGCAAAATAATCTACCAATTGAATTAAGTAAAAGGACAATTTTCATAATCTAAAGAAAAATATGCCAAAACGTTGTAATATTTCATGGGTAATGGGTTATGAAAAGGAAGCTTACTTGTACTAATTATTTCATTATACTGGAAAAAAAGATTTTCAAGACAGCACACCAAAAGTCCAAATGCTTATGTTCGGGTTCGCCCAGGTGTCACATTTTGGGCTGTGGGAAATCTACACACTCTTAACACTCTACACACTCTTAACTAAAGGCCTGCCCTTGTCCTGCTGGTCATGGATAATTTTATATCCTCGTTAGAAAACAGTGTAGATCCAGATCAGATGGTTTCTGATGATGCCATCTGATCAGGATCTGCACTGTGTTCCATGCAGCCCCAGATGGAAATTCACTGTGTTAATTGAAATCATGCAACTGTAGTGGCAGGAAAACAGAAGTGACAGTGCCATATTACTATAATCTATTCAGCAGGAAAAGGGTTAAGAAAATACCCTACCATTCATAAAGTAAGCAAATGCTGTGACTCACTGATTTTCTTCTTTGACAAATTTCTTACACAGCCAGTCTGTATACATCCGTCCAACACACCGAGGTACCCCATCATTGGGACTGGAATTGGAAAACAAACAACAGTTATAAATGCATTTGTAAATCTGTATTATGGAATGGATGCATTAATCTATTACGTAAATTCAACATTATTGAAGCCACACCTTCCACATGGCATCCTGATCAAGATATGAATTATTTAATGGGATTAAGAGTTTCCTTTATATGTAGTGTTGTGGGACAAGGAAATCCCACATGAGGACCAGACTAATTCGTCAGAGACGAGGCTCTATCAAGTTTCTGAGGAAATTATTCAATTCCGAGGATGGTATTTCCTTGTCCCACAAAAAAAACATCATGATGGATACTTTTTCTCGCCCACTTTGTGAATTGTAATGTTTTATATGAATTCTGTCATTTCAAATTTTTTGCGTTTGTTCCATTGTAAAAAACAAATTCACCAGCAAATTTTTCAGATGCAGAAATGGGTGTAAACTCAGTTTAGCACCTAAAAACGGAGGGTACATAGCATTTCAAGTGTCCGTTTTGTTTTTTTGGGGGTTTGAAACTAACATCGGTATCAGTATCTATTGACAAGACGACATGTTACCAATCTGTGTCAATAATGTGTGTCACATTGTTGTTGCACTTTAGTGACGTCAGAAATGTTTTTGACATCATTCAACATTGCGAAAATGAAGGACGCATTAAAAATATTGCTGATTTGATATTTCTACACAACATTTAGGCATAATAACACAACGGGTAGGCGGCAATCAAAAACGCTCTTAACAATCGATGACCCCGGATCAAAAATCAATAGAAACAGTGGTTTTGATTGCCATTTGTTGCCAGTCAGGCAACAAATGGCAATTAAAAACTCTGTTTCTAACTATTTTTGATATAAATTCGACGATAGTATTAACGGTTTCGATTTCCTCCTACCTGCTGTGAATAAATTGCTCTGAAAACAGTCTTAATTGTTATAATTTAAATTACGTAGAGGGGATAAGCAGGTCACGTGGATGGGATAAGGACATTCTGCACGTCGTTTTGCCTATGGAACAGCTTGTCTTGAATGAAAAGTGGGCAACTAAAATGACTGCAGTTACCAAAAAATACAAAAGCATTTGGAATTTCTAACATGTGACGCCATATTTTTTTTATGACGGCATTGACAAGCTAGCAAAATAACTACATCCGAAAATGTCTGTTTATTGGTTGCCATAAGTATAGAGGCAAACAGTGTGGACCCAGATCAGACTGCTTCTACAGGAGCAGTCTGATCTGGATCTACACTGTCAAAGGGGCTTCAAATATTTCAGCAGACAACAAAAGCATGGGACATTTTTGTGATATGCGCTTTAAGGGTTAACAAATGTGAGAAAGCCAGCTAAAACAACTTATTAACTCCTAACCAAAAAGATAGAACCTGATTACCCTTCTTGAGCAGATGAAATAGCCGAACCACACCCAAATATGAATATTAAAGTAACAGCCTTTACAGACCAAAAACTTAATAATAGCATTGAGCCACTGTGCTCCTCACCACATTCTTGAAAGTAGTGGTGAAGGTTGTCTGGATTTCCACAGCACAGTTGTATAGAAAGGTTAATCATACCAGCCATAGTTGGGAGCGCAGTGGCTCAGTGGTAGAGTGCTCAGTGCTTGACTAGAGACAGAGGGGCAGCAGGTTCAAGCCTCACCGGCGTCACTGCGTTGTGGTCCTTGAGCGAAGTAAGTAAGGGTGCAAAGATCAGGAATCTATACAATCAAGTACCACACCTGACCCAGGATACCAATGGGAAAGTGACAAATTCACAGTTAGACACCACAAATGAGAGCCAAGAGGTCAGGATCTGCACTGTGACACATTTATCCTAGCTTAGTACTGATTCAACCCAGGAAGGCCCGTCCCTGTTTAACTGAAATATTGTTGATGGGACGTAAAGAATCAAATCAAACAAACAATACCAGCTATAGTTGACCCATGTCATAGGTTTAGATAAACAAAATTCTTCAGCGTAAAATTGTAAATATTTTCTGAGTACCCGTAATTTTAAGCATATGTTTTCTGTGCTCAAAAGAACCATCTCATTGAGATGGTTCTTTTGAGTACCCACATAATAAGTTTTGGTTGAGAAATAAGAAAATTATTTTTCTGTTACACACTCTTAACTAAAGGCTTGCCCTTGTCCTGCTGAACGTGGATAATTTTATATGCTTGTTAGAAAACAGTGTAGATCCAGATCAGATGGCTTCTGATGAAGCCATCTGATCAGGATCTGCACTGTGTTCCATGCAGCCCCAGATGGAAATCCACTGTATTAATTGAAATCATGCAACTGTAGTGACAGGAAAACAGAAGTGACAGAGCCATATTACCATGATCTATTCAGCAGGACAATGGTTAAGAAAATACACTCCCATTCATAAACTAAGCAAAGCAAATGCTGTGACTCACCGATTTTCTTCTGTGAAAAATATCTGACACAGCCAGTCTGTTCACATCCGACCAGTACACCGGGGGTACCCCATCATTGGGACTGGAATTGGAAAACAAACAACAGTATAAATGTATTGTAAATCTGTATTATAGATGCATAGATCTACTAAAAATAAAATAAAACTAGAGGACTTGAAGGTCCTGAGGCGCTCATCTGATCTCTTTAATAATAATAAAATAGGTCAAGGTCAACTACAGCTTATAATGAAACATTTTGATTTACCATATATGAGGGTTGCAGCCATTTTGGTCAAGTGACCTAAGCAATCTAATGAATAATCCATCAAACAGCCCAGTGATTTCTGTGAAAAAGATGTTGCGATAGGTATGTGGCAGTCCAAATAAGTGACCTTGGATAAAAGGTCACAGGTTAGCTTATATAAAACCATGGTCTCATTTTTTAAAGGTAAACATTTCTCACAAGTATTATGATTTCGGCTAACACAGTTATAGAAAAAATGAACACTTCAAGATTATCCCCATATAAATGCATTAGGAATAAAATTAAACCTTGCCATAAAGAAGGTCAAGGTCAACCTAGATTTATCATTTGTGCAAACCTGGTAGGCCCCACATACCCAATGCTACATATCAAGTTCCAAGGCCATGGCCTATTGGTTCCTGAGAAAAAGATATTTAAAGAGTTTTTACCATATATGGGAGTGGTGGCCCATCTTAGTCATGTGACCAGATCAATTTATATAAATTTTGGCTAACCAATTATAAGGAGTTGACCCAGTCGTTTCTGAGAAAACTATGTTTGGACTCCAATATGAGCAACCTCGGCTGAAAGGTCAAAGGCCAACTTTGACCTTTGAAACTTATTTATAGCCAATGTCTCATTAGATTGAACATATCAAGTAAGAATAGTGACTTTGGCTTCCACAGTTTTCAAAAAAATCAACTTTTCAAAAAATTCCCATTTAAATGCATTAGGAAGAAAATTTGACCTTGATGTTAAGTAGGTCAAGGTCATCTTAAGATCATCATCTAAACGAACTTGGCAGGCCCCACATCCCCAATGTTACATACTAAGTCCCAAGGCCACTGGCCTTCTGCTTCTGGAGAAGATTTTTAAAGGGTTTTTACCAATATGAGTGTGGCAGTCATCTTGGTCATGTGACAAAAATACTTTGTATACATTTTGGCTAACTTATCATAAGGGGTCTTCACATGAAATTTGAGTTCAATTGGGTCATTGGTTTGTGAGAAAACTATGTTTCAATATATTGATTGGACTCCAATATGAGCGACCTTATCTGAAAGGTCAAAGGTCAACCTTGATCATTGGAACTTATTTATAGCCATTGTCTCATTAGGTTAAACATATCAAGTGAGAATAATGACTAAGGCTTCCACAGTTTTAAAAAAAATTAACTTTTCAAAAAATTTCCATTAAAATTCATTTTGAAGCAAAATTTGACCTTGATGTTAAGTAGGTCAAGGTAAACCTAGGATCATCATTTGAACAAACTTGGTAGGCCTCACATCCCAAATGCTACAAACCAAGTCACAAGGTCATCCGCCTTCTGGTTCTGGAGATTTTTAAAGGGTTTTTACCATATATGGACATGGCGGCCAACTTGGTCATGTAACCAAGACCATTTGAAGAAACTTTCGTTCCAGTGTCCTAATGAGTCTTCATATGAAATTTGAGTTTAAATGGCCCAGTGGTTTCAGAGGAGAAGATGTCTGAAAATGTTGAGGGACAGACGAGGGATGGACGCCGGAGTGGCAGGTATACTATTAGCTCACCCATGAGCCTTTGGCTCAGGTGAGCTAAACACATTGAAGACAAGCTGAATCATCAATAGGCATCCTGATCAAGATCTGAATTGTTTGATAGGATTCAAAGTATCCTTTGTAGGAATCATTGTGGGACAAGGAAATCCCACCCGAGGACTAGAACAATTCTGGCTCTGCTTCGATCGTTTCTGACAAAATTTTTTGGGTCTGAGGGTGGAATTTCCTCCTCCGACAACAATACATCATGATGGAGATACTTTTTCTCACTCACTTTTTAATTTTTTTATGTTTTAGATATGAATTCTGTCAGCTCTGCATAATTTTGTTAGAGTTTTTGCGTTTGTTCCAATCTAAAATATAATTTCACCAACGAATTTTCCAGATGCAGAAATGGGTCTAAACATAGTTTAGCACCTAAAAATGGAAGCCAAGCATTTGGAATTTCTAGCATGTGACTCCATATTTTTTATGACGGCATTGACAGGCTATTTAAAGTGTGGTGCATAATCCTTTTCATTCTGGATACCCATAAACAAATATGTTGGCTAACAGCAACGACTCAGATGAATAGCTGCTTAAAGTGGCATTTCATCAGGGCCTGAACTGTTTGCGAAGATAAAAACAATCTTTAGGGACATAAATAAATCATGATTTAGAAATTTCCACCTTTGACGCCTCAAAACGCAACTTTGTATGCAAATTATCTTCACATTGTACCAAAACTGTACTGATGTAAAATATTACTTCCCCTTTGTACCATTAGCTATACAAATCAAAAATACTGTTTCATCCAAAATGGACTATCCCATACCTATTGTATCAAGATGTTTCGGGAAAAATCCATCGGAAAGAAAAGGCTGGAAATGAATCAGATATTTTCACTGAGATGGAATTCTAAGTTTATATCCTCTTTAGAAAACAGTGTCAATCCAGATCAAAGCCATCTGATCAGGATATGCACTGTTTTCTGTACAGCCTCAGAATCCACTTTGTTAATTGAAATCAAGCAACTAAACCTGCTGGAAAACAGTTCTGAATGTGGCATTGTGCTGATTCAGCAGAAAAGGGTTAACCCTTAAAGTGTCACCTATAATTTGCAGCAGACGACAATTAAAAATTTTGCCGCTTTTTCAAAACTAACAAATAGGGCATGATATTTCATGAGAATCGTCTGCTGGCAGACGATTCTCAGTTAATATCATGCCTTTTTGTCAAAAATTGGGAAAGATGTCTCAAAATTTGTCGTCTGCTGCAGTTGTGATTGGCGCTTTAAGGTTTAAAATTCATAAACATACTCAGTTAAGGCCAAATAAGAAACTAAGTGTGTTTCGGGTAGTGGGTCTGAAAATTTTAGGTAGGGAAGGCACAAATATTTTTTACATTTGTAATTACTTTTTTTTCAGGAAAAAATATAATTTTATGCATATTGAAAGCCATTTTATGATTTTATGCATTTTGAAAGGCATTTTGCCTTTCGAAATGCATAAACTTACATTTTTCCAGAAAAACAGAAAAAAATTCTAGGCTTCACCAGTATGTTTGGGTAGGTTCGGATAACCCAAAACACAGGTATTCTTTTATTTGGCCTAACCAATATAAGATGCTTTTGTGGGACATCTTTAGGCAAAACATGCAGACTGCAGACCCAGAACAGACACACTGTTTGCTTACAGAATGTTCTGTTAAAATTTTAATAAAAAAACAACAACCCTTAAAACAGACTAGAATTCCGAGAATTGGCTGTGTCGCCTCGCAAAACACAAGTTAAACAAGGCAATTTGTATCCCCGGCGAAGGGTTATTTTAGGGGGATATATCTTTCACAAGCTCTCACTTGCATGAAAATTTTCCTATATAAACAAAAATTGCTTTTTTTATCAAGGAGACGGATACCTTTGGCCACATTGTTGTATAATCAACTTATAAATCTCACATAGATCACTTTACGCCCCAACATACAGGGATTTCTCTAAGATTTGGAGTAGCCGGCAGACATTGCCACTTGCCAGGAAACTGGACAAATTCACTGCTTTACTCTTATGGATCAAATTGTAAAAGTAGCTGGCACAGAAGGCAAAGTAGGTGGCTATTTTTGCCCGGTGCCGCCTCTTAAAAACTGACATACAGCTTTTGAGCAATCGGCAGCATGCTTATCAGTCTTTATAGAGTTACTTCCTGGTTTGATACCGTTTGCAATATTGTGACACTTTTGGTTGACTTTAGAAAAAAACAGTTGCATGAACATGAACTAAAATTATCAGACTACAATATTTAGAAGTATTTTCGCCCAAATGTACAAATTTCTGGTGGAAAAAAAATATATTTACAGTTTTTGCTTTTAAATTTTTTAGGGTCAAATTGAAAAATTGTAAATAATACCAGATATACATTATATTTGGGTCAAAATACTTCTTAATATTGCAGTCAGATAACTGTAGTTCATGTTCATGCAAATGGTTTTCTCTAAAGTTCACCCAGCGTGTCACAATATTGCAAACTGATATTGTTGTTTTAAGCTTGTATATATAGAGTATGCAACGTCTCATGGTCAAATGCCAGTATGATTGAGAAAATCAAACATGCATATCAGGGATCAAATTAAGCACTTGCTTACTTGCTAAATGCTAGTAGATTTTCCAAAAGAGCAAGTTGAAATTACCATCACTTGCTATTTTTAGCAAATGAATACAAATCACTCTTTCCAAATCATGCAGCAAAGTATAAACTGCTTGAAAAACAGTGTAGATCCTGAAGAAGCTGGCTGATCAAGATCTACACTTTTTTTAAGATAACAAAATGTGCTTTCAGAGGAGATAATATTTGATATAAATTTTTGGCACACAATCTTGTCAGCACATACGCTAAATGAATTGGTTCAATTTTCTAATTAGCGATATATGGAGTGACTTTGCAAGTTGATCATTCATTACCTTTAGCAAGTAAGAAAAAATTATCATTTGCTATTTTTAGCAAGAGGTTAAAAATCTTAAAATTTGATCCCTGCATAATTTGAATTCGATCAATCACTGGTCCCCTTAGACTACAACTTGTATTTTTGACAAATAACCCATTAAAAGCCAACTTACCTACTCATTTCAATTGGACCAGTCCACAATTGGACCAATCCAATTCTTAATTTGTTGATACAACACAGCACAGAGTTTACCACCTGATTTCTCTTGAAACCATTATGAGACTTCATGCCAGGATTCAGAGGGGTGAGGGGACAAGGTGTCTCTATAGGGTTTCTTAGCAGTACAGGTCCAGAAGGCTACGAAGCCAGAATTCCACGTTGGGCCATCATCGGGCTGCCAGCAAAACGCCATTTAAATGGGTTTTCACTGGCGGCCAATGATGACTAGCTTTTAGTACTATTTAGATCTAAAAAAAAACAAATGTTGTCAGGGTTAACCAGGGTTGCATACAGCGAGAGTTGGACCCCCTGACTATTTTCTGGATCCGCGCATGGACAATTAAGCTTAGCCGATAGGAAATAGCTCCATACTGTATCAAGATGTTTTGTGAATTTCTACTGCACAGTCATCTCAGATAGGTGGTTAGGAACCAGATCAGGAACAACATTTTGTCGGTCCTGATCCGAGTCCAAACTGTTTACAAAGCGTCGCTTCAGTGCTATAGTGTTCTAAGTGACATTTTGGTCAAAAATGAGTTATGCATACCGTTGGAAAGGGGATCAAATGTTCTATCTACTGGTGAGGGTTTCATTTGCCTATCTCCTCCCAGTAAGCTTAAAATCGCTGTGCGATTCTGTTCTATCTACAAAAAGACAATTTCGTTCAGTGCTATAGTGTTCTAAGTGATTTTCATCCAATGGCCAATGATCATTGTGTCACGTGACTGGATGAGTCCAGTGTCATACTGTTCTATCTACCGTGGAGAAATTGGGTAAAAATTGCAGTTACCTCCCTTACATAAATTTAAATTTCCTATATTGAAGCAGTTTGACGATGTTATGACGAACTTATGGCTATATCTGCTACTTTTTGTTCCAAATAATCCGCTCAGTCAAAGATTTAGTGCAAATTGATCCATGGACAAAATAATAAGCTGTAGAAACAGATTACTCCCCTTACGCATATTTTAACTGCTTTAATTAAAGTTATTTGTCAGTGTAATTACAAATCAATGGTTAAATCTGCTACTTTTAGGTTCAAATAATCAGTTAAGTTTAAAATATTATACTAATTGACCGCATTGACAGAAAAATTAACTGTAGAAAACAATTACCTCCCTTACATACATTTTAATGGCATAATCCATGCGGTGTGTTAGTGTTGTGCCAAACAAATGACTAAATATGCTACTTTTAGTTATAAATAATCATTTCTGTTGAGAATAGTCTACAAATAGACTCCATGAACAGAATAATAAGCTGTAGGAAAATATAGAACACTATAGCACTGAACGCAGAAGGCGATTTTTAGGGCATAATGTTCTATCTGCAAACTGTAAAATGCCTGTAATTTCCGTATTACTGTGAAAATTTCTTCAAACCAAGGTCATTTACACTGTATGTATTTATTTACACCCTCTGGTATGATTCAAAGGTCTGTGATAAATGAGGCATCAAAAATCAGGGTACCAAAATTTTCAAACTCATTTTTCTCAAAACTTGTGCAATGGTAGATAGAACACTATAGCACTGAAGCGACGAAAGGTTATCAGCAGACTACAAAAGTCGCCGCTAGCAAGGAAAGAGTTAAAAGTAACTCACCAGAGATTTTGCTCCTTTTCAACAACTCAGACTTCTTGCTGCTGACCTTTTTATCCACACTGATCAGTAAGTTTACAGTCAAAGTGAACCCAACCTCCAACTCTGCATCCTGTCAGGCTGTCACCTGTACTGAAATAGTAATGTAAACTTCATTAATAATCGAATGAGACAAGCGATAAGGATCATGCAAAAAAATGCAGATCAGCCTGCAAACAGTCCAGTCTGGTCAGCATTTTTGTTTTCAAATTTTAACAAGTTCTTTCAATAAAGTAGGGACAACTCAGTGAAGTAGACAATTATAGATGCAACTGCAGTAAGCGGACGTTTTTACTGTACGTGCAGTTGACGGTAAAAAGTGCAATAGTGGGGCGATAGTGTTAATGCAGAATAATTGACTAATGAGCAGGCTCGTCAGAGCATCAGCTGCTCGTATATGCGATAAATAGCGGTGTGAGTAGGCTGCCTCTGAGGTCCGGTAATTGAAAGAAATTACAACACCTCATGAACCGGTCCATATCATTTTGGCCAAGTCGTTGGGGGCTTGGACCATATTGGGTCCGAGTTAGGGGTATATATAACAGCTTAAGGTTTGTTTTTGTAATGCACCAGTGGCGGATCCAGAGGAGGTTCGCTTGAACCCCTCTCACCGCCCCCGTTTTATATCCGGTGAAAATGAAATGTTTTGGTTTCAAATTATTTCATTTTCATGGGATAAAAATCAGCAAAGGGAACCCCCACACATTTATACTTTTCCAGAAATCCTGAGTCCACCCCTGTGCACGTTGCACTTCCCTACATCATAATGATAAATCTCACGGGCAGTGATAAAACTGCTTCGGTGCGCAGTCTGGTCATGTTCTGTCACGCACAACTTACGAGGAATAGGACCTAAATGTAAGATCATCAAATAAATAAAAGACTTACATGGTCTCCAAAACATCACATATTCCATATCGCCAAAATGGCTGCCAAGATTCACGCACAAGTCAAAAAACATCTCACAAAATGCATGCTTGGCGGGTTAAATGAGCAAGAGATTAATAGCCAATCACACGTCGAATGCCTGTCCAGCTGACCAAAGATTTGCCCAAGCAGAAATGAGCAAATGATCAAAACTCATGTCCCATGAAAAAGGCATTCGCCATATATTAGTGTGACATTTTATATTGTGTCCGAATACGTTGCGAACTGTAGCATTGTCGCGTGAAAACCAAAATTAGCGTGACGGCAATGTTTAGATCAGCCTGCTCACTTACACACGGTTGTCTAACTCCTCCGAATGTAGGCCCCAGTGACAATCATGCGCGGATCCAGATTTTTTTTCAGAGGGGTGCAACTTTTCATAGTTAATGAGTGGATCCAAATATCAATAAAATCGGGCCATCATCGGCCCGCCAGCGAAACACCATTTAAATGGCGTTTCGCTGGCGGGCCGATTTGACCCAACATTGAATGTTGGCCTGGTAGCTTTGTGATTTTCAGGGGATCTGCACCAGTTTTGCTAAGAAACCCTATCATTTTTATGATTTTTCAGAGGTGGCCCGGACCCCCTGTCCCCCCCCCCCCCTCTGGATCCGCACATGACAATGAATGAATGATTTAGGAACTAGGCACATGCGTTTCAAAACGGAGGAATACTCAAATTTGACGTCGACATCTTACTAGGCTAGGTAGCCTCTATGAATGCTTTTCGTTGTTGTTTTTCCTGTCTGGGTTGGTCCTCCGTGAGGTAGCAGGCTGTGATAATCCTTCCAGAATCTGTTTATATATATATAGTCTGCTTTTGAAGGCGTTTTGATTTATTGGCAGTCCATTCCACTGATCAATCACGCACAGTGAAAAGTAATTGCTCCTCAGATTCAGGCGCATCTCTTTTTGAATCATTTCGGAGGGTGCCCCCTTGTTGATGTATAAGATGCCATTTGGAAGATTTTTCCTGTCTGCTTCATCTATAGCATGAAGAATAGTGTAGACCTAAATCATGTTGGTACATGCGCGGATCCAGGAATTTTCGTCAGGTGGGGGGGGGGGGGTCCAGGTCAATCTGACAAAAGAGCTCTGACAACGTTTTTTTAGTCCTCAGCTTATTTTACTGAAGTCAAATGGTTATTTTCGAAGAAAACTATCATTTTTCAAGGTTCCAGAGGGGTCCAACATTTTCCAGGGGTCCAACTTTTTCCATGTGGGGTCCAATTGCTTATTCCCTATAGAAACCCATATAACTTGTGATTTTCCAGGGGGGGGGGGGGGGTAAATGTATACGTCGCAGGAGATGATTGCTATAAGCAGTGATGCTTGTTATCAGATCCTGTCATGTGTTCATGTATAATAATGCATTATTTACTCATGCTATGTAATTTCGAAATAAAATATTGTTTAAACTAAATGTATACGACGATTTGCTGATATTTACGCGTATTGCTGGTACTTTATAGACCTGAAGTGGTAGATATTGGTGTTAATACTATATAAAAAAATATGCCGTATGCCTAAAGGACTATAGAATTAGATCATTTTTAAGTATTTGGCATGCACATGGCGATTTATGTAAGCATTTAGGAATAGATTCGAGTACCGATCTGGATGATCGGTACTCGAATCTATTCCTAAATGCTTACATAAATCGCCATACACATACTGAATACTTAAAAATGATTGAAGTCTATAGTCCTTTAGGCATACGGCATGTTTTTATATAGTATTAACACCAATATATGTCACTTACGGTCTATGAAGTACCGGCAATACGCGTAAATACCACCAAATCGACGTATACCAGTGTGCTATAGCACGGTAGACGTTGGTGTCATCTGCGAAAATTTTCACAAGTCAATCGGTAACGAACACAAAGTTAACGTTTTTATGTCATAATAGAATTTCTTTAGACAAATTATCAAGTTGACTCTTTTGCTAATTCCAGCATATCAGTGCCATAAAACGGGATATTGACCCCCAAAGTTGTGCTCACGGAAAACAAAGAATTCGAATCGAACAACATCCTTCAAAATGCGATAGACATTTACTTGTATTTTGCACCCATAGGCATAGAAACAGGGGACACAGCCCCCATCATTCAACAACCAGCAGAACATTAAGTTCTAGTCTTTCATCATAAACTGCGCTCGGTAAACCAGTAGTGCGCCTGATGCACACCCCCTCTCCTCTGCCACCCCCCCCCCCCCAAAAAAAAAGTTTTTTACACCAATAGACACATAAACAAACCCCTCCAGATTATTACACATAATAAGCACCATGTGCCTCGAGACTATACTATGGGTCCTAACAAAATAAACCATGATTTTATACATATCGCTGGGGATCGAAAATTTAGAGGGTTTCAGAAAAAATATGTTTTGGCTAAATAAATATGATTTTTGTGGACATTTTTCAGGGTCACTGCTAAAAGGAAATATTTTTGGCCATTCTTAAGTCAGCGCGAATCAACTACGAGGGTCATCCAAGATGTTCTGACAATAAAAAAAAGTAAGTGAGTATGATCAGGAAATACCACAATCACAAACCGCAGACAACCCCGTGGCACCGCGAGGAAGAGCCGCTCAACAATCACGAGGCACCAGGGAGACAAATTAAGCAAAGCAACCAGCTCTCTCCTCCCTATCAAGATGATTGCAATACTAGAATGGACATAAAGTAAAGTACAACAAAACATAGAACAATTACAGACTCCGACAATGGGAGTTACAATAAACAAAAAGTCAACTACAACAGAACCACCGTCTTAGAACGGACAGCAGCCTAAGCCACCGGGGGGGGGGGGCTTAAATGCATTTTACTGGTACCAAATCTTCGCCCTAGATTCTGCTGTTATTGAAGTAATCAAGAAATGTTCAGCTCGCATGGATGCCATCTAACTAATGCAGTGTATCATCACGGAGAAACACTCTAATCAAATTAACACACCATGATGAAACAAAGAAAATGGCTCGTGACTCACAGATAGTCAGAGCTAAAGAAAACCTCAACCTCACGGTGGGTCCAGCTATAGATATCAGGCACCAACCCACCGATTAAAGCTTTACGTCAGAGCCGTCATAGAGTCTGAGGCCTGACCCACCGTCTTGCAATTAAAGAGGAAACCATAGCTATAAGACGTGATTGGGTTTAAACAGACTGACGCATGATATCCAGGTTATATCCAACCCTTATATAATAGGCCTTGAGCTGGCTATAGACCCCCCTCCCCCCCCCCCAGGGGGAATTTCGTACACTATGATTTTCTGAAACTACATTATATAAGACACAAAATAAAAGATGTTAGGATTCTGAGAGCGGCAGCGTTAACGTGTAACATCACGTTATATATGTTACCCCCCCCCCCCCCAAAAAAAAAAATAGCATTAAATGCCCCTGATAATGTCTCAACGATGACATGTTTGTACATATTTGCATGCTGACACAGGTTTATGAACTTCTTTTAACACAGTTACATATTTTTAGTATTAGTTTTATAAATGTCTTGAGTTATTACCGTTGTATATGTTACTTAAGTGTTTCCTGCGTTATTTATAAGTATCAGTGCGGTATTTATTGACTTTACGTGTATTACATCTGTCACTGAATATAGTTAATCTGTAAGGCTGCTACCTAAATGATTAAAAGTTCTTTATTTTGGTCGCTTACACTATTTTTTCAGGCCCATGTTATGTATGTTACCTTCAAAATAGCATTAAACATTCAAGTTAATGTCTCTAACACGCCCTGTTTATACTTATTTGCATGCTGGCACAGGTTTATGTACTTCTTTTAACAAGGTTTACCTATTTTAAGTACTCATTAAATAAACGCCTTGAGTTTTAACTGTTATGTGTGTTACCAAATGATACAAAAGTTATTCTGAGTTTCTGTATAGCAGTTGTTGACTATACATGTATTAAGTCTGTCAGAGAATTTAGAAATTTTTTAAGGCTTAACTAAATTGAAGTCCCTTATTAATTTATGGTGACTTAAACTAATATTATAATGTGATCTATCAACCTTTGCTGTTTGCTCACGTAAACAGTAGATACCATGCTTTTTACTCGGAAGTTCTGAAAGACAGTCACCTTGAAATAGCTCAGTTCTGGACAAGGTATATGGATATAATTCAGATGGTGTTGACACTGATTAGGGCTACAAGGAAAACAACTTTGAATTGCATGTCAGCTCTATCTGTATGCCTTGTTCTTAATGTTTACAGCAAATGATCACAACAACTACGCACAATATGTACCTGTGTAACTGATTACACTCATAAATTTGTCTGATACACATCGCAGATGCAAAGAACTTCTCGAACAAAATGGGTTTAGTTTGTCACAACCATTGGAGAAAAGCTTTTGACATAACTATCAGGCAAACAATAAAGAGGTATTATAGGCTTCAGCAACTAGAACTACAATTCAGTTTCGTACTACAGATGGAATGATGTATTACTCATCACCTCAGAGCTCAATATATTGAAACAACTCTTCAATGCACTGAAATGAAAAAGAAATGCATTCAATCTGCTCAGATGCAAAGTAGAACGAGTACTAGATGCAGTTTCAGGCTTCACCAATACTTTTAGTTCTAGTTTTGAAGACAATAAACTGTACTTTTTGTCTTTCGGTGCTCCTGCTAAACTTGGCATAGCTAAGGATCGTATTGAGGCTGATGACATTGGCAGGAAGGCTGTTGCAGACTTCACTGGCTCACTTTTAGTTTTAAAAAAATCTGTCTTTCACAACCCCATAAAATGCTACAAGCTAATAAAGTTTTGAGGCTTGCGAGGCCAAGCAAGAAGAAATTGTCCAATATACAAAAGGTGAGAGCTTAAAGGTGTGTCTTCGGTCAGCATGACCTTCTTTCTATTGGGCATAGTGTTGACCTAGAATTGACACTGCCATTCCTTCTGGGAACTGTACCATGGTCTCAGTCAATTCCTGATAGAATTTCCACCAAAACTGACAAGTCCAAACTTCCGCATGGCTTGCATTCACACATTGAACCAACATTAGATTGGCACTGTAGTGCTGCACATAACTTTGATGGTAATGCCGTTACTACAGAGCATAATAGCTTTATCTGTCACCTTTAAGGATCTGATGGCACCAGTATTCAACCAGGCACTAAATGCAGGGCATGATGGTTTTGTCACTGATACATATATACAATGTATAAACAGCAGTCTATAAAGTCATACAAACGTTCTCGCAGAGGATAACCTGGGTATTTATGTTCAACAATGGTGTATGCAACAAAAAATGCACCTTCTGAATGTCAACAACATTGGCCAGAATATGGGGGAAGAAATCTACAGTAATACACTGTTTAACAGATTGTGACACTACCAATGTGCCGATGTGCAAGTACCACAGAAAGGTTGTTCCTATCAAACTGATAGAGAACCCCCCCCCCACTAGTTCATCAACATTCTAAGCAGGGGAGGGAAACAACAAAAAATTGCTCTAGGCACTTATCAGTGACATGAAGCCCTAACATGTGCTATTTATGTACAGCTGCTTTCCAAAATTTTTATTGATAGCGATTTTTGTCATAATTATTTACATACCCTATACCTGTTTGAGTGTTTGTAATAAACTTGTGCTTTGTTTGAGATGTGATTTATTTCTGCTCCTGTATGCACGACATATCTAGTTATAGTGAGTAAAAATATGGCTTGTTTTTGCAGATGTTTTGTATCAAGTTATAACTTCTAAAAAAGTTGATCCTATTTTTAGCAAATCAAAGTTGCTTATCAAAACTCTATTTCGAATTATGAGATAATAAGGAGAGCAGCAAAGGAAACTGTGGTGGGAATCTATAAAGTTGTGTATACGGTGCATTGTGAAAATACTTTAAGAATTGAAGCTATGAAGTGTATCAACAATGAATCACTTGATTGACTTTGTTGTGCGTGCACAAGTAGGTTGCTCAAATTATATAATTTTACATGTTTACTTTTAAAAGATATTTTAAGTGCATTTTTGGTGTTCAAATTTGATGCTACATAGTAAGAGCCCAATTATTTGGAGAAAGACTAAAAGGAAAGTACATTACTGCCAAACAGTTTAATGGGATTAAGAGGGTTTGAAATTGTATTAAAATTGAGAAAATGTCATCTTTTCAGATGAATCCACACTCTAAACCTATTTCTTTTGCAAACATATTCCCATCTTGCGTCTGAAATACGAACAAGTTTATCCATATTTCATTGATGGATGGGTAAAAACCCACTGGAGTCGTATTAAGGGGACTATATCGTAACTTTTAAAGGGGTCTCTCAACTTAAGCTTGTTAATGAAACAATCACCAGTAAGGCATATCAGGATAATATCAAAAGCGATATTAAACTCCGATATGAATCACGTGTGAATATTTTAAAGAGCTATTGCAAGGTGCGTTATCTTGTTGAATGCTTGGGGTATAGTGCATTCATATTGGTGTTTTATATCGCTTTTGATATTATCCTGATATGCCTTACTGGTCATTGATTCATTAACAAGCTTAAGTTGAGAGACCCCAATAAAAGTTACGAGATAGTCCTCTCAATACGACTCCAATGGATTTTTACCCATCTATCAATGTAATGTGGATAAATTTGTTTGTGTTTCAGACGCCACCAGATTTGCAAAAGAAATAGGTTTAGAGTGTGGATTCATCTGAAAAGATGACATTTTCCCAATTTTAATACAATTTCAAACCCTCTTGGCCCATTTCACTGTTTGGCAGAAATGTACTTTCCTTTTAGTCTTTCTCCAAATAATTGGGCCATTAGTATGTAGCATCAAATTTGAACACCAAAAATGTACTTAAAATACCTTTTAAAAGTAAATATGTAAAATTATATAATTTGTGCAACCTACTTGTGCACGTACACCAAAGTCAATCAAGTGATTCATTGTTGATACACTTGATAGCTTCAATTCTTAAAGTATTTTCACAATGCACCGTATACACAACTTTATAGATTCCCACCACAGTTTCCTTTGCTGCTCTCCTTATTATCTCATAATTCAAAATAGAGTTTTGATAAGCAACTTTGATTTGCTAAAAATAGGATCAAATTTTTTAGAAGTTAAAACTTGATACAAAACATCTGCAAAAACAAGCCATATTTTTACTCACTATAACTAGATATGTCGTGCATACAGGAGCAGAAATAAATCATATCTCAAACAAAGCACAAGTTTATTACAAACACTCAAACAGATGTAGGGTATGTAAATAATTATGACAAAAATCGCTATCTATAAAATTTTTGGAAAGCAGTTGTAAATAAGAATAAGCTGCAGTACAACATGTTTCTGAAAAAAGTACCAAAGCTAAACACATATACTGACTATTTCAAATGGCTTGAACATGAGCTTACCTCCACCCTCCTTTTCTGTCCTTAAGATGTACATACAAAGATTGAACTATCAAGTCTTTCCCATGAAAACAAGCGAGGCTTTCCAGATATGAACAAAATGAGCAGAAAATAAATGGGAAGGAAATCCAATACCACTGAAATGGGAAGGAAATACAATACCTCTGGGTAAAAGAAAACTTGATTGTACCCTAACAAAAGAGCCACAGAATTATATTTCATATTTTGTGAGATATGGGGTTACCATGTTCAACACTCAACAACTCAAACCTTATAAAAAATAGAAACATAATATTTGCCATTTCCAAAAAGTACATAAACATTCTTTAGTACGAAATGAATTTATAAACACATTCACATTAAAAAATATCAAACTATATTAGTTTCATTCGTTATTTATATTGGTATAATGAAAAAAATGTAACAAATGCAACACTTTGGGGTGCATATTTGTTTTCAAAGGTCCATATCTGTGATGCAAAACTAGCTTAATTGGATGATATAGCTAATTTGGAAATCTTCCCTTATGGTTTGCACTTTTCAGAAGTCATGTCATTTAATGATCAAAGATGTTGATGGGTAATATATGTAATTGGCTGTTACAAGGTAATGGTGCCATTACCAGAGTGCTAGCATATTGCAAATCCCTTGCAAGATGAATCTGATAGAGGATTAATAAGCTGCATTTGGAAAATAAATTCTTTAAACCCTTGGATAATATACGAAGAGTTGCTAGCTCTATAACTTCTACCTGATGGATTTTTCTTTGATCTTGTAAGTTGTTACTCGCACATTGTACTGTATGTTACAAACTTTCCATGAGTATTATGTTAACTATATTTGATGTCTCTATAAAAGAAAAGAGACTTTATGGAAGTTATGTTTTGAGTCACTTCCTCAGCAAATGAGTCAGAGTAAAAAGAAGTACATGGACCTGTGCCAGCATGCAAATAAGTACAAGCAGGTCGCGTTGGAGACCATATCTTGAACGTTTAATGGTATTCAGAGAGTAACATATGTAACCTGGGCTGTAAAATAGTGTAAGAAACCTTAATAAGGAACTTAAATCCATTTGAATATCAGCCTTATAGATTTGCTATATTCACTGACAGATGTAATACATGTAAAGTCAATACCTGCCATACTGATACTTAGAAATAACATATGAAACACTAAGTAACGTATACAACGGCAAAAACTCCAGACCCATAAAAAATAAATACTAAAATTATGTAACTGTGTTATAAGAAGTTCTTAAACCTGTGCCAGACTTAAAATAAAAGTGTGAATATGTCATGTTGGAAACATTATCAGCAAAATTTAAAGGTATTTTGCGGGTAACGTACATAACATAATGTTACCCGCTAACGCTGCCACTCTCAGAGGGCTAACATATTTCATTTTGTGGCTTATTTATAATGTAGTATCTGAGAAGCATAGTGTACAAAATTCCCCTTGGGGGAGGTGGGGTCTATAGCCAGCGCAAGGCGTAGAGAATTACATTTTTCATTTTTGTGTGATAAGGGGCTACCATGTTCAACATCTAATAACTCAAAAAGTATATAAGATAGAAACGTAATGCTTGCAGTTTTGAAAAGGTTAATAAAAATTCTTTAATATAATACCAAATAAATGAACATAAACTGGTTTCTATAAAATTTAAGACAAACTATATTAGATTCATTTATCATTTAAAAGGGGGTTCAGTGAAAAAATGTAACGTACACTACATCGAGGATGACTATATTTGTTTTCGAATGTCAATATCTATGGCCCAGTAACAGCTTAGTTAGAAAATATAACAAATTTGGAAATCTTGACTTATCTTTTGCACTTTTCTGAAGTCTTAAAAAGAATTTTAATTATAAAATATTTTGTAGGGTAACGTATGTAACAGGCTGTTACAGCTTAACGCTGCCATTGTCAGAGGGCTAACATGTTGCAAAATCCTCGCAAGACATTGGGCTTTAAGAAAAATATGGTCTACAAAATTCCCCCTGGGGGGAGGGGGGAGGTAAATCATATCCAGCCAGTGGCCTAGGCCTTGAGCTGGCTATAGACCCCCCTCCCCCCCAGGGGGAATTTCGTACACTATGATTTTCTAAAACTACATTATATAAGACACAAAATAAAAGATGTTAGCCTTCTGAGAGTGGCAGCGTTAACGTGTAACATCACGTTATATACGTTACCCCCCAAAATAGCATTAAATGCCCCTGATAATGTCTCAACGATGACATGTTTGTACATATTTGCATGCTGACACAGGTTCATGAACTTCTTTTAACACAGTTACATATCTTTAGTATTAGTTTTATAAATGTCTTGAGTTATTACCGTTGTATATGTTACTTAAGTGTTTCCTGCGTTATTTATAAGTATCAGTGCGGTATTTATTGACTTTATGTGTATTACATCTGTCACTGAATATAGTAAATCTATAAGGCTGCTACCTAATGATTAAAAGTTCTTTATTTTGGTCGCGTACACTATTTTTCAGGCCCATGTTATGTATGTTACCTTCAAAATAGCATTAAACATTCAAGTTAATGTCTCTAACACGCCCTGTTTATACTTATTTGCATGCTGGCACAGGTTTATGCACTTCTTTTAACAAGGTTTACCTATTTTAAGTATTCATTAAATAAACGCCTTGAGTTTTAACTGTTATGTGTGTTACCAAATGATACAAAAGTTATTCTGAGTTTCTGTATAGCAGTTGTTGACATACATGTATTAAGTCTGTCAGAGAATTTAGAAAATTTATAAGGCTGAAATAAATTGAAGTTCCTTATTAATTTATGGTGACTTAAACTAATATTATAATGTGATCTATCAATCTTTGCTGTTTGCTCACGTAAACAGTAGATACCATGCTTTTTACTCGGAAGTTCTGAAAGACAGTCACCTTGAAATGGCTCAGTTCTGGACAAGGTATATGGATATAATTCACATGGTGTTGACACTGATTAGGGCTACAAGGAAAACAACTTTGAATTGCATGTCAGCTCTATCTGTATGCCTTGTTCTTAATGTTTATAGCAAATGATCACAACAACTACGCACAATATGTACCTGTGTAACTGATTACACTCATAAATTTGTCTGATACACATCGCAGATGCAAAGAACTTCTCGAACAAAATGGGTTTAGTTTGTCACAACCATTGGAGAAAAGCTTTTGACATAACTATCAGGCAAACAATAAAGAGGTATTATAGGCTTCAGCAACTAGAACTACATTTCAGTTTCGTACTACAGATGGAATGATGTATTACTCATCACCTCAGAGCTCAATATATTGAAACAACTCTTCAATGCACTGAAATGAAAAAGAAATGCATTCAATCTGCTCAGATGCAAAGTAGAACGAGTACTAGAGGCAGTTTCAGGCTTCACCAATACTTTTAGTTCTAGTTTTGAAGACAATAAACTGTACTTTTTGTCTTTCGGTGCTCCTGCTAAACTTGGCATAGCTAAGGATCGTATTGAGGCTGATGACATTGGCAGGAAGGCTGTTGCAGACTTCACTGACTCACTTTTAGTTTTAAAAAAATCTGTCTTTCACAACCCCATAAAATGCTACAAGCTAATAAAGTTTTGAGGCTTGCAAGGCCAAGCAAGAAGAAATTGTCCAATATACAAAAGGTGAGAGCTTAAAGGTGTGTCTTCGGTCAGCATGACCTTCTTTCTATTGGGCATAGTGTTGACCTAGAATTGACACTGCCATTCCTTCTGGGAACTGTACCATGGTCTCAGTCAATTCCTGATAGAATTTCCACCAAAACTGACAAGTCCAAACTTCCACATGGCTTGCATTCACACATCGAACCAACATTAGATTGGCACTGTAGTGCTGCACATAACTTTGATGGTAATGCCGTAACTACAGAGCATAATAGCTTTATCTGTCACCTTCAAGGATCTGACGGCACCAGTATTCAACCAGGCACTAAATGCAGGGCATGATGGTTTTGTCACTGATACATATATACAATGTATAAACAGCAGTCTATAAAGTCATACAAACGTTCTCGCAGAGGATAACCTGGGTATTTATGTTCAACAATGGTGTATGCAACAAAATATGCACCTTCTGAATGTCAACAACATTGGCCAGAATATGGGGGAAGAAATCTACAGTAATACACTGTTTAACAGATTGTGACACTACCAATGTGCCGATGTGCAAGTACCACAGAAAGGTTGTTCCTATCAAACTGATAGAGAACCCCTCCCCCACTAGTTCATCAACATTCTAAGCAGGGGAGGAAAACAACAAAGAATTGCTCTAGGCACTTATCAGTGACATGAAGCCCTAACATGTGCTATTTATGTAAATAAGAATAAGCTGCAGTACAACATGTTTCTGAAAAAAAAGTACCAAAGCCAAACACATATACTGACCATTTCAAATGGCTTGAACATGAGCTTACCTCCACCCTCCTTTTCTGTCCTTAAGATGTACATACAAAGATTGAACTATCAAGTCTTTCCCATGAAAACAAGTGAGGCTTTCCAGATATGAACAAAATGAGCAGAAAATAAATGGGAAGGAAATCCAATACCACTGAAATGGGAAGGAAATTCTATACCTCTGGGTAAAAGAAAACTTGATTGTACCCTAACAAAAGAGCCACAGAATTATATTTCATATTTTGTGAGATATGGGGTTACCATGTTCAAAACTCAACAACTCAAACCTTATAAAAAATAGAAACATAATATTTGCCATTTCCAAAAAGTACATAAACATTCTTTGATACGAAATGAATTAATAAACACATTCACATTAAAAAATATCAAACTATATTAGTTTCATTCGTTATTTATATAGGTATAATGAAAAAAATGTAACAAATGCAACACTTTGGGGTGCATATTTGTTTTCAAAGGTCCATATCTGTGATGCAAAACTAGCTTAATTGGATGATATAGCTAATTTGGAAATCTTCCCTTATGGTTTGCACTTTTCAGAAGTCATGTCATTTAATGATCAAAGATGTTGATGGGTAATATATGTAATTGGCTGTTACAAGGTAATGGTGCCATTACCAGAGTGCTAGCAAATTGCAAATCCCTTGCAAGATGAATCTGATAGAGGATTAATAAGCTGCATTTGGAAAATAAATTCTTTAAACCCTTGGGTAATATACGAAGAGTTGCTAGCTCTATAACTTCTACCTGATGGATTTTCTTTGATCTTGTAAGTTGTTACTCGCACATTGTACTGTATGTTACAAACTTTCCATGAGTATTATGTTAACTATATTTGATGTCTCTATAAAAGAAAAGAGGGTTTATGGAAGTTATGTTTTGAGTCACTTCCTCAGCAAATGAGCCAGAGTAAAAAGAAGTACATGGACCTGTGCCAGCATGCAAATAAGTACAAGCAGGTCGCGTTGGAGACCATATCTTGAACGTTTAATGGTATTCAGAGAGTAACATATGTAACCTGGGCTGTAAAATAGTGTAAGAAACCTTAATAAGGAACTTAAATCCATTTGAATAGCAGCCTTATAGATTTGCTATATTCACTGACGGATGTAATACATGTAAAGTCAATACATGCCATACTGATACTTAGAAATAACATATGAAACACTAAGTAACGTATACAACGGCAAAAACTCCAGACCCATAAAAAATAAATACTAAAATTATGTAACTGTGTTATAAGAAGTTCTTAAACCTGTGCCAGACTTAAAATAAAAGTGTGAATATTTCATGTTGGAAACATTATCAGCAAAATTTAAAGGTATTTTGCGGGTAACGTACATAACATAATGTTACCCGCTAACGCTGCCACTCTCAGAGGGCTAACATATTTCATTTTGTGGCTTATATAATGTAGTATCTGAGAAGCATAGTGTACAAAATTCCCCTTGGGGGAGGTGGGGTCTATAGCCAGCGCAAGGCGTAGAGAATTACATTTTTCATTTTTGTGTGATAAGGGGCTACCATGTTCAACATCTAATAACTCAAAAAGTATATACGATAGAAACGTAATGCTTGCAGTTTTGAAAAGGTTAATAAAAATTCTTTAATATAATACCAAATAAATGAACATAAACTGGTTTCTATAAAATTTAAGACAAACTATATTAGATTCATTTATCATTTAAAAGGGGGTTCAGTGAAAAAATGTAACGTACACTACATCGAGGATGACTTTATTTGTTTTCGAATGTCAATATCTATGGCCCAGTAACAGCTTAGTTAGAAAATATAACAAATTTGGAAATCTTGACTTATCTTTTGCACTTTTCTGAAGTCTTAAAAAGAATTTTAATTATAAAATATTTTGTAGGGTAACGTATGTAACAGGCTGTTACAGCCTAACGCTGCCATTGTCAGAGGGCTAACATGTTGCAAAATCCTTGCAAGACATTGGGCTTTAAGAAAAATATAGTCTACAAAATTCCCCCTGGGGGGGGGGGGGGGAGGTAAACCATATCCAGCCAGTGGCCTATAACGTTTACTATCTTTTTGAATTGATCACTAAAATTAGGTTTTCCAACAATTCGTTTGAATTTATAAACTAAACCTCCATAAAATATGGGTTCTGATATGCCTTGTTGCAGAAGAGTTTTTAACCCAATTTTGTATTTAACAATTTGTCTGTGGTAGAATTTAGAAAATGCTTTTCGAATTTTATGATATCTATAACCTTGTTTTAATAACTTAGCAGTTAAAAATGAGTTTCTGTTGTTGAAGTCATCAACATTAGAACTCACTCTAGCAAAACGAATAAGCTGAGAAATATATACACCATAGGAAGGAGAGCGAGGAGCATCCCCATCAAGAAAGGGGAAATTTACCATTTCAAAATTAAAATCATCCCGTTTATCATAAATTTTAGAAGAAACTAAGCCATTTAATATTGACAAGTTCAAGTCCAAAAACTTCAGTATCAGAAAAAATCCTTATAAAAAAAAAATCGCCTTATTTAACTGAAGTTCAGTGGGATATATCTGACCTACCATTTGTTCAAAATAAGGATTATCAATATTAAGTAAGTCATCTAAATTTCTGGAGGTTGAGTTAAAAGCTTCAATAATATCAGTTTGATCATTTTCTGACAGAGACAGCATAAAGTCTCTCTCATAACAAAACAAAAACAAATCTGCAACAATGGGAGCATAAACCCATATAACAAAACCTTTTCTCTAGGATGAGTTTCATTAATATTCACATATTATTTAGAATATAGGGAATTGAGTCACAAGTTCAAATAATTTCCATGTTGCAATCGCATCGGTTGCTAGGCAACTAAAGAACACAAGGTAAAGGGTCAGGGACGGGGCATTATATGCGGTACACATGCCCAAATATCTAAGAAATTGTGACTCCTATTTAAAACTTTTTATAGAGATAAATGAACACATAATGTGTGTTGATTGATAATTATTTAGGCTGCAACTATTGTGTCAGCATGGTTTTGATTTAGATATATCACCGATTTTGCAAGGAATATTTTCCTTGAAATGTGTTGTATTAATTAATAGTGTATTATATTTGGTGTAAAACATTTATTGAAATTTTTTATTTTCTAATTGTTTAAGAAGACTATAGAACAGATTTATGAGACATGTGTCTATTAATATGCAAGTTTGTTGTAATTGCTTATATAAGTGTTCAAAATATGCTATTTTATAATTAGCGCTTAAAGTGAGGCAAAAATCTAGTTTTCTGTTGTTTCCTAGCAACCAAGACTGTTTAGAGCAACTACGTGAATGTCATTGTGGTACATGTATTTGCTTTTATAGGTCAATTGTGTATTCAGACAACATTATCAACCACTAATATAACTTTCCAAAGATGCATACTGTATCTTTAACTAACTCTACCCCCAGCAAAAATCAGTTAAAAACGTGAATGTTCGTGGCCAGTGTCGTTTACAAATTTGTTTAGCCTCGGATCAGGTTATGATAAAAACTCCATATTTCAAACATGAGTAGGCAACACCCATGGCCACAAGCAATGGGTAATAGAATTTTGATTTCCAGATCAGTTTCTGAGATATAAGGCCATTGTAAGAACTTATTGGATGACCCAGGTACAATGTCGGCTACTCAGTTTTGTGGTTTTGGGCACATGTACATGTATGCCTGCAGAAGGTAATGAGGGATGCCTATCAATATCTTTTACATTCGAAAACATCTCCTTTCAGGGGCGTACCCAGAGAGTTTCTCATGTTGAAGCAAACAAATAGCCGACCTTGTTACTTTACTTTTCATACAGCGAATAACAAAGACGCCGATCAGACTGCGCGGATGCGCAGGCTGATCTGCACCTTTGTTGTAAGTCAGTGTTTCTAGCATTGAGGTACATATGGTGTTGAATATCCAAGGCTTCCTGGCCTCCGCCTTGCTACGCGACTGCCTTTGATCCCGATTGTCCATATCAAAAAAGTTTTAACTTATGAACAATGACAAGTGCAAAGGATAAAGCCAACAATTGTTTCAGGTAATTTCAATCTGCAATCACACATGAGGGGCCAGTTAGTTTTCTGCCGTGGAGAAATAAAAGTTAGTCCAAACCGTAATTATTAGCCCGGTTTTGATGAATTATTAAAGAAGAAATTTTGATTACTTTGAAACAGTTCATGTTCACGAGAATCCAAGAAACTGCCTTCTTTAACGTCGCTTCACGGCTATTCTGTGACATATCAGTATGTTTTAACAGATACTCGCCTGCCTTAATCTACCCCCACCCCTTATGTAAGGGCAAGTTAGGAGCTGCTAATATCATTTTTACACCTCAGGTCCTTTTGTATGAACTGTCGGTAAATAGCTATTCATAGCTAATGTTATACTGTTTGTATCTCCGACTATATAAATAAATTTTGTATTGTATTGTTTTGTTTTTGAACTGTCGGAGCGTTTGCTGAGCTATCGGGGCATTTACTTTCTGAAAAAGCTAAAGCTCCGGATATTTTCTCACAACGAGGCCTAATGACGCTGTCTTATCAAAAGCGTCAGGTGACGTCGGAACGTCAGGTACCATAGTAACGTCAAAGCGCTTCCAGCCGTCTGTAGATATTATTTCAAGTTTTTGAAATATCCTATCGTATAATTAATCAGCTACTAGCGCATGAGAATGGACGACGACAGTTCCTTTAGAGAACGAAGCCCGAAAAAACAACGGTAAGTTTTAAATAAAATGTTTATTGGATTTTATTATAATAGCCGGGATTGTTCCCGACCCTACTTCGCGTCTAAGGCATATGCTAATCTTTCACACGTGTAGGCACACAATGAGCAGGGGTGGATCCAGGATTTCTGGAAAAGGTTTTCATATGTATAAATGTGTGGTTGAGCTTTGATTATTTTATCTCATTTTTCTTAAATATCCCATGAAAATGAAATAATTTGGTCTCACTGAGACTAAATTATTCATCGTTATATAGGATATTCAAAAACGGGTGCGGTGAGGGGGGGTCCAAGCGACTCCCATGAACCTCCTCTGGATCCACCCCTGGGGAGCCACATGCTCAGGGAAGGCTCTGACAGATTATGAGCTGGTTATATGATCTAGATGGCATTGTCTGCGCATGCGCGATACTAAAGGATCGACCTGTCTGCTATGGGACATCGCGACTGAAAAATCGGGTTTGTGCTGTTACGCGGTGCGCATTACTCAAAACACCTACGTTAAAAAGTAACAAGCGTTAAATGCCTATAGATAATCCTTCATTGGAGATATCTAGTCGTATTGGGTAGCCAAATCATAACAATGATAGGTATTACGGTATTCAGCCATAGACTGATCATATTGTTCGCACTAAAACATTTTTGAAAACATTCTCCGCATGGCATTTTCATTGAAACCGTTTCAGTGACACGTGATGACGCGCTTGATAAACAATATTGAATCAGCCAATCGGACGAATCACATGACTCTGTGACGCATTTGGTAAACAAATATGCCACATGTACCCACAGTGCTCAAATCAGACAGGTCAGTATTTGATAAAATGCTTCCGGTCGATGACAATGATCTAGATGGTGATAAAAAATGCCAAAACATGACGACCAGTTATCTTTGTGATAATCAACAACTGTAACAATTTTGTTTGACGCATACTAAACATGTTAAAACCCATATATGTACCATAAAATAGCATATAAGTACACGCTTGCATCTATCTAATACCCCTATTCCGCACAGGCCACGAATCGCACGAATCGACACAAATTGATTTCGTGAGGTTTCATTAATTTTTCTCCAATCGTGATGTTCTACGAGTCAGTCCCGATTCAGATACGATATTGTTACGAATATTCGGGGGGAATCGGCTCAATTCGGCTGGAACCGCGCAAGAATTCATTACGATTAACAAAATAACATATGAACATGCTGCACGAAAGTTAAGGAATCAATTACGAGTCAGTTAATATGCCGAATGCAGCACGAATTGGGCACGAATTAACAGAAATCCGCGACGATTCGCGAGATTTTCTCTCACGATAGTTATAAAAAAGGCCCATACATGCTTCGGAGGCATCAGTTCCAAAATGAATGTTCCTCGTAAAGCAGCTGTAGAATTGATCCTGCAACTTGAGCAGCATCTTATATAGCTAGAAGAAAACAACTACATTAAAGTCGAGAGGCCCTGGCCCTGACTCTTTGACTTGGAAAAATATGGTAGTTTGCCAATGGCAAAATCACCAGCCAGGAGTTACTGACTGATCCTGATTGTGCATCTGAATCTGCCAAACCTTTTTCCACTTCTAGGACTTGCTAACATGCGCATGACGGGGTACTTACTCTAAGGGAAACCCCTTCTACTATCTCCTCCTTGGTTTTATTGCTTGCCTTAAATTCCCGATTCCCCACGAATGAGCTAAGAGTAGCTACGAATGCCTAAAACGCACCCAAATCGATTACGATCCAGTTACGATGTCCAAAAATGCATTAGAAACTTGTTACGAATCAAGCACGATTTTTCGAATCGGAAGTTTTGAACAGTTCAAAACTTTTGAGCCGAATTCCCGATCATAGACCTACGAATTGCAAGAACTGTCTACGGACTGTGCGATTCAGTTAAGATCGTCACGAACTGAGTACGCTTCAGCCACGAATCCAAATATTTGTCAATTCGTGGCAAATCGTGGTATTCGGGGCCTGAGGGGAATAAGGGTATAAAACAATTTTACATACCCATATCCCCGCCTTGCCTCGCCTCGCCTTTGCCTTGGTCTTGCCTGACATGCAGTGACATTCTAGTCAGATGCACTGTCGAACTCTGAAAGAAACGTTAAAGGCAAACATCGCTTGAGGTCCTTAGCAGGGTTTTTCAGCAGGATCAACCCGAGTTGTGAGATTTTCCCCCAAGTTTCATGCTTAACTCACATGAGCTTTAAACCTGTTCTGGTATTAGAATTTGAAATTTTAAAATTTAAGACCTGAACAAAATTCAGCCCGAGCAAGAAAACTGTGGCTCATATTTTGTATCAAGTTTAATATTTATGAAGATTACAAAGTGCCAGATCCAGGGGTCGCGAGTTCGATCCCGGCCCGGTACCATACTTTCGTGGAGACTGATCATGAAATAATTTCTATGGTCATTCTCCTCCCTTCCGCTGATTTATTCAAAATGGGTTGTTGTCAGTTACAAGCGAAAGTATGTGCACAAATTACTGGTTAACCGCTTGCTCAAGCCTGCCCAGGAAAAAGTGTGGTTAAGTGAACTGACCGTCCCGCAATGACCATAGCTGTTGACATGGGACGTAAAGCAACAAAAACAAACAAAATTACAAAGTGCATGCGCATGTGCATTGAGAATGAAAATGATTTTGTAGCCTTGGGGTCTGGGCATTCCCTAGTATAATGGTTGTATGTGATCTCCGCCAGTTCAGAGGGCGGGTGAAGAAGGTAAAACAGTTTGAAATACAATTTAAGATCAGCGCACAAATTGAAAATTTGCTTCACGAATCAATGCAGATGTGCTGGTGTCGGCTGATGATATTAAACTTTTACAAACAGTTTAGACCCAGATCAGGACCGACACAACGTCGGTCCTTATCTGGATCCAAGACCGTTTGACTTATCTGATACATGTAGGGGAGACCGGGGCTGGTTGATGCATTTTTTAGTCTTTTGGGGATATCTCGTGAACGGAATGACCAAATATGATCATTTTTGTATGTGCTAAAAGCTCTATATTTCCTCTATTCAAAACAAAAAAGAATTTCTTAAATTTCGTTATATTTTCCGTCCATTTAAATCGATTTCGCTGACAGGTCGAGTGCATCAACCTGCCCCAGTAGTGGGGCATGTTGATGCAACGCTTGGGGCAGGTTGATGCATTTTTCTCTTGTGTTAGTCTACTTGTCCACGCAACTGATTGTACAATAGATATACTTAAGGACTTTGAAAACGCATCACCCAGATTAAATCCTTTATTTCACAAACCCTGAGAATGACAGCAGGATAGTTTTTATTGCATATCGTAGTCTGACCAGCTTTTAGTGTGCCCTAGAAAATCCATTATTGTTTTAAGTTCACGATATTGAAAAGGTATCCGATTTAAAGCGGCGGTGGTCGATTTTGAAGGACACCAATTCAGCTGCAAGTTAACCCGCGTTAGTTTTGATTCCTGGCTCAACAGATATGCGTCCTGGGCTTCTTTCACGAGTGCACATTCATCATTGAATGATTCTAAGTGAATTGACAGTTCGGTATGCTCAAATTAACAGTTAGTATAAACTTAACGTATCAACCAGCAGCGAAGGCTCAGACAAGCCTGCACATAAACAAACTCTCACAAGAGCCTTTGCTTTTCGCGTACATGAAGTATGCAAGTTGAGAAAGGCTCAGACCAAAATATTGACTCCTTTAACCGCTGAATACGCCAGCCAGACATTTAAAAGGTGTGATAAGTATCATAATCTCTTGTACTGGCCCATTTAATCAAATATACATACATCTGTATTATATCCATGGTATAAAAATGCAATGCCATGATGGAGGGACATGATGCGTTTCAGCTTTGAAGCTTCTAGTAAACAATAAAATTCCAGCCTCATGTTTCCTAAGTTATGCTTGTGCTTATCCCTTGTTCCCCTGAAGTAAATTGGCTTGTACCCATGTTCTTAAAAATAGAAGAAGAAAACACATTTTTATGTTCCCTGTTCCCCAAAAGTGCCTTTGTTCCCCTCAAAAAGTGGCATTTGTTCACCAGTTCCCCAGAAATAATTGCCATTTTCCCTATTTCCCAAAATCCATGTGAAGGCTTCAATTATGGACAGTGATTAAATTATTTATTGATTTTTGATTTCCATACCACTGATTTAAATTTATTAGGTGAGATAAATATAATTGAGCTCATTTTAATGTCATCATTTGAGAGAAGAACACGTATTCTAAGCAAACAGTGCACTGCAGACCCTGATACTGCACATAAGACATTTCATTTGGGTCTTCACTTTTTGCCAACGTACCCCTTTAGTGGTTTCTGTCTTAAAAAAGGTTAAATATTTCATAAAACTTCCAGCAAAAATGAAATATGGTATGAATGTTTCAATATAGATGACGCAAGTCATGAGAAACCCTCCTTTTGCAGAGCACAGTAGTTCAGTTGGTAGAATGTTAGACTGTGGATCGAATGGCTGCTAGTCCAAACCTCACCATCGGTGAAGGCACTATGTTATGTCCTTGAGCTGTTTAGCACTGGTTCAACCCAGGCAGTTCCGTCTCGACATGGCTGAAAAATGTTTGTAAACTTTTGTTGTTGCTTTATGTCCCAGTCATCAATTTTTCAGCCATATAGGTACGATTGTCTGTCTTACTGGCTTTAACCAGCACTAAGACAAAGATCAAGTGTCTTGCTCAAGGACTCAATGCAGTGTCTCGCGTGAGTCTCGAATCCGCTACCGTTCGATCTCATTTCTACTACTATAACACTGAGCCACCACGCTCCTAAACATGACTATGTGAGTGTGTGTGTGCGTGAGGGGGGGGGGGGGCTGGCAATAATGAAAATATCTCCTGCCAAAATTAATTCGTTGCTGTGGATAGAGAAAGCAGCTATTTTACCACTCGTTTTGGCAGCCTCTAAGGGTTTTTTTTTTCGAGGCGAATGTGGGTATCCACAACCAGGGATACCTGAATGCTCGAGCATAAAAAAGAAAAAAAAGAAAACACAACGTTGCAATCTCAATATATTTCATTCTTTCATAATATATCATTTGAATAGAAGAATTAAATGTCGTAGTGTATGTTAAAAATGCAAAATCTTCTTGGAAGTTTAAGAAGTACTGATAGAATAATATGCAAACGTATATGCTAGCACAGTGAATGGAAGCAGTTACACTATCTTATGATGCATCAATCAAAAGTTGTGTTAACTAGTTTTAAATTCCTTCGTCAGTTGTTATACTGCTCCGTCATCAGTTATAGCAAGCATAATCAACAGTTGTGACAGCATAAACAATGCGTGTTGTCTTTTAAACAGAATATTGGAACAGGTTGTTGTACAGACATGAGAATGATTAGCTGCATACTTTGCAGAAATGATTGATTATTGAATTCAGATGTTGTAGTCCAAATAATTGAGTTAACTTTCGGAGAAACATGCATTTTTAGTACACCCCAACCCCCACCCCGAAGAAATTGCCATTTAAACGGCATTACCAACTTCAATCACCATTCTGACACATTATATATATAATTTTGTTATTATCTAGGAAATGGAAACTAAATAAATTAATCATCTACAATATACCTTAACAGAGTAAATAAACACTCCCTTAAACAGGGCACACCATGTCTTTGGTGGCAGATCCTGAATCGATACTAACGATCATAAAATTACATTGTCCAAAAATCAAGAAATTTTGAAATCCTTATTAGCCAGTCATCCCACAGTGCACAGTAGTGAAATACAGAAAAATATGGATGTAATACAATGCATATTATATATTTTCACATGGAATATAAATATGTTCCACTTCACACTATGAGATAAACGCCATATTCAACAAAAATGAATATATATTCTGTATATCCTTGTCTAGAACCACAACGGGGCTGGTTGATGCACTGCATCAACTTGCCCCATGCTTAATGCATCAACTTGCCCCAGCTATACCCCACGTGACATAAGTCGAGGTAGGCAACTTATACACAATGTTTTCCTTTAAAGGAGCGTGTGGCGTTGAAGATGAAGAATCTCTCTACCATTATGCATAAATGAAACTTGGTCAGCCAGAAACAAATGTGCTCTAAACGAAAAACTGTAATATACCTAAGAATTTACTTTCATGCTCCTAAAACGAATTTCCTCCGCGAAAATCGCATTGATGGTTCGAAACCTGCAAAACTTCAGGAGAAGATGGCGGTAGTGAAGGGCAATTTAATTTCGTCATTTCTGACGCCATGCATAGCCCAATAGTCATTTTATTCCCACTGCATCAACCTGCCCCTGCATCAACCAGCCCCGGTCTCCCCTAGTTTTCATGAAATATTTTTTTTTGAAAACGTCAATTTTGAAAAAATATCAGCCAACGGCATTTATTATTATTATTATTATTATTATTATTATTATTACGTGCAAAGCAAAGCGGGGCCGAAGGCCCCGCGTGCGAAGCACGCCTATAGATAACACATACGTACAAGTTAACAATGAATGTTCTTTTCTATGCTATCGAAGTTCAAAAAGTTGTCCAACATGGCGCCTCCCAGTCTCAATCGCGGACCCTGCCTCGATGCCGATTTTTGTCTTTCCCAATATAGAGCCGGAACACAGCGTCCTGCACAAAACATTTCTCAAAGCTTCGAGAGTGGTTTGTTATTCATTCATTTCTTATTGAAATTCTTAAAAATATTTTTCTGAGATCAAAACTTGCAATAAGAAGATAAATGGACGAAAGCTGAATATTTCATTTGCATCGTGTATCAAAAAGGCAAAATAAACTTACACCGGAAGTCTCCGCCATTACTGTAATACATTTCTCAGCTTCGCGAGTGTTTAGAGATGGCTTTGAAATACTTTTAATCCGTTTTCAAATTTCTCCAAATTATTTCCGTAGCCCAATAATCGTTATCCAACATTGAACTAAAAGAAAACAAACGGTTTTCAACGTTTCAAAAAGAAAACAGTTTGAGTGACGTCATAACACAAGTCACTGCCGCCCATACGAAGTAAGTACTCCCCAGCAGTGTGCATTTCCCACCATTGTTCGGCGCGCACCCTTCAAGCCACACGAAAGGAAGGATAGCTTCACAGTACGCCAACAGATATCCAAACACAAAGACCGCAAACAGGAAATCAAAAACACAATGTAAAATAATCAGCCTTTACTTCCTTAGGCAGAATAGTGCTGGACTAGAAAGGATGCATACAATTTTATCAAAAAAGCAGGACGTAACACAAAAGGGGTCAACAACAAACGGCCACTTGACATTTCGGCCCATAGTAATTTCGGCCCATAACCAAGTCGGCCTGTACAATTTCGGCCCACAGGTATAATTAGTATGTTTGTCTATAATTGGCATAATTATGTTGGCTTACCTTTCATTATCCACACAAACGGAAAAATTAACAAGAGAAAGGTCCGTTTTAATTCCCTTCTGCTCCAGCCAACAGGTGACTTAATGTATTTTACTGACCAACATTTTGCGCTCCAATCGGTCTTTAAACATACCTATGATTACTTTTGTTTGGTTTTGATTTGATTCTTTACACCCCAGTCAACAATTTTTCAGTTATTTCAGGACGGGTCTACCTGGGTAGAACCAGTACTAAGCAAGGATTAATGTGTCTTGATCAAGGACACATCACAGTGATGACGATGAGGCATGAACCTCAGTCCCTTTGTCTCTGGTCAAGCACTCTAGCTACCACTGGGCCACTACGCCTCCCTATAAACATGAATAACAGAACCCAGTTAAACAAATACATGCACACATAAAAGCAAAATGCAATTTAAGTACAGAAACCAGTTCCCATTTCTAAGTATGATGCTTGCACTGCTAGAAATGGCACAAAGTGTCATGCCCCAAAGAACAACAAAAACAACAGGGCCAAACACAAAGCAAGGCACACAAAGAGTTTTCATTCCAACATTGTATTAACATTAAAAGAAAACAACTCCAAAAGTATGTGGTAAAATTTAGAAAATGCCTTTCCAAGTTAATGATACCAAGCCGAGTTTTAGTAACTTACCAGTCCAGGAGCGTAGCTAGAGGCTTCAACATGTTGAAGCCCACCAAAAATATTTGGAGAAGTAACAGATATCTGACCTTGTTACTTTACTTTTTAGATAGCGAATGATAAAGGCGCTGATCAGAATGCGCGGATGCGCAGGCTAGTCTGCGCCTTTGTTGTTCGCAATCAAGAAAAGTCAGGGTTTCTCGTGTCTTGGCCAGTATGATGTTGAAGCCCAGGCTTCCTGGCCTCCGCCTAGCTACGCGCCTGCCAGTCAGAAAAAAAACACATTTATTTATATTGGTGATTCAAGTCATTGAAATTAGAACCGAATCGTGCAAAACTGCTTTGCTGCGAAACATACACACCTAAGAATTGTGTCACTCATCAGGCACCTGTCCAGACACCGTCAGCGGGCTGCAGCAGTGTTGATATTTTTTCATAGTCTGGTCCTTCATGAATATTGGGTTATGGAGGAAAGCAGACTACTGCTTAAGCCGGTGCTAGGGGGCGTGAGAATTGTTGCATTTTTCATTAGTTCTCATGAACAGACTCAATAAAACTGAGTCTGCTGTTTTCTTATATTGTAGGTTCCCTCTACTTCTGCAGATTATTTAGAGGCCGCAACAGCTATCGGCCGTTGTGTCACGTGGAGTTGGTAAAACTTCTCCCCGTACATCGATATAGTGTTGATCTTTTTTCATATTCTGGTCCTTCAGGAATATTGGGTTCTGACGGAAAGCAGAATACTGCTTAAACCGGTGCTAGGTGGCGTGAGAATTGTTGCACTTTCCATAAGTTGGTCACCCACTAACAGATGCTATCAAGTTGAACTTGAGGCTATTGAGGAAGAGAGAGCTGATTGCTTTACTTTTATTCAATGTATTCTGTAGATGTCATGTTTCTGTTGTCGTTCTTTGTCTCTTCCTTGCGGTTCCTCTTCAATGATTGTTGCATTGCCTGGTTAAACTCACTTACTGATTCTTACATGATAAGACAAAATAGTGAGTATGATCAGGAACTACCACAATCACAAACTGAAGACACGCCCATTGCAAATTCATATACGTATGAGGTATATGGTCTTTCACAGGACACATTTGTTTGAAAATACAAAGTACTCAGGGCTTAATATTTAAAAAAATATGTGTGTTTCAGGTTTCCCGACCATGCTTTATTTTTCGTCCCAGACCCTAAATTTTTAAGAACTTTAAAAGGATTTCCCAGTTCGGTCATATTGTTTCCCCTTTTCCCCATGTAAAAACTTCTAACAACATTAAAGTATTTTCTTACCTTCCATCCCAATTTTAAAATTTTATGTAACCTAAAACACACACATTTGTGAGGTTTTTTTTGCATAATATAAAAGCAGGCCACTGCCGAATCGTCTGCTGACACCATTTCAATGGTGTTTCTCTGGTGGGTGACTATGACATCTGGTCACTCAGCCTGCCACTGTCATAAGCTATATTGTCTTCTGTATGTCATGTTACTCGATACTGTTGTTGTTTTTTGTCACATCCTCACGGTGCCATATTGGTTAGCCTGTATATAGTGTGTAAGTGATGCATTTCCTGGTTATACTCACTTTTTCTTGCATTATGCGACAGGATAAGTGTTTAAGAAAAGGCAAACAGAAGACCACACATATCTAGTAAATCATTTATTGAAATAAGGTAGAGGAAGCACCATATCTGCTGGTTCAATCCAATTTCGAACATTATGCCAGGTAGTGCTTACTTAGTAAGTTGGACAGAACTCTTTTAGCTGTGTTTCTGATTAAATGACGAGACCCTCAACTCTTCTGATGTTCTGGTATTGATTACTGAAAGAAAAAGACTGTTCCGACTTGGAATATAGTACAATCTTCACGACACCTTTTTATGTCTGGTATCTACAATGTTGGGCACTGTGTGATGGCATGTTGAGTGTGACTTTCGAAATGTGAGCAGGGGTCAAGTTCCCTTTTTTTCAACAGACACGTACAGCACAGCAATAAATCTTGTGTCAGCCTCAGAAATAGAAGCAAAAGGGGCCCATCTCTAAGGGCCACAAGAGATGGACCATGGTGTCGCTCAATCTCATCAAGCATTTCGCTGATACTAGCCCGTGTCTGGCTAGACTACAAAAATAAAGTAAGAAAGAGGGCAAATATCAGGAATCGATACAATCAAGCACCACACTTGACCTATAAAGTCTGATGAGATATGATTTTATTTCTATAGATGTTTTTGTATTATTAATATTGATGTTTTTTTAACTAACTCTATCCTTCCTCTCAAATACTTTTTCTTCTGCTATCTCATCAGACTTATGGACTCTACCATTGCTTATGTAAGAAATCTGTTTATGCCCCATTTGGTTAACAGTATAATAAATTGCTACTAATAGCAGGAATCCAACTTGTGACCACAAGACAAAATTAATGACCCCAGTAAAAGTTTCCTCCTGACTTCAGAAAGGTGAATGATAAAATATTGATTGAGAGATTTCCACTTCTTTTTAGGTTCTTAACTCTTAGTATGCTGAATCTGGATATACATGACAGTGTCCTGATTTGAAAACAGTGTAGATTTAGATCATTCTGTTTTCCATTGTACTTGTAAATTTGTGCTGATAAAAGTTATAATGTGAGTTAATTGGAAAATACTTGGCATGGGTTTTGGTTACTCCATTTTACTATGGATAACATGTGTGGACCAGAGGGGGGGGGGGGACAGGGGGTCCGGACCCCCCTGGAAAATTACAAAAATATAGGGTTCCTTAGCAATACTGGTCGGGATTCCCTGAAAAATCACAAAATACCAGCCAGCATTCCATGTTGGGCCATCATCAGCCGGCCAGCGAAACGCCATTTAAATGGCGTTTCGCTGGCGGGCCGTTGATGTCCTGCTAATAGTGGTATTTGGATCCTTCCTCCCCTCATCAAACTAAAAAAAACCCCCAAAAAACTGTCAAATTTGGACCCCCTCTGGCAAAACTTTCTGGATCCGCACATGGATAATTTTACAAGTTTTTTTTTGTCATCTGCTGATATTTGTCAGAAATTAGCATTAAAATTTCAAACAATATCGATCCAGATCAGATGGGATATTTTGTACAACCTGATGTTTGCAAATGCTATCAACATGTGCCAAAATTTGCAAATTTAGAAAAGCGAGTTTAATGCTCCAATTTTCCATTTTGAGGTTGTGCCTGCTCGTGGCGAATTTCATTGCCTGCTGTAATACTGCGGACAACCTTTTCAAAGAGTTTGAACTGAAGTCAGGTCCGACAAAATTTTGGGCTTGATCTGAATCTGTATCGTTTGAAACTCAAATTGATGCGGATTTGTTGTTGTTGTTGATGATGATGATGATGATGATGATGATGATGATGATAATGATGATGAAAAAAGTCATTTATTGAAATTACAGCAGCAGTGACAAAAACATCTGCAACGTGTTCAACATGGATAGCTCTACGGTCCAGTTTGAAGGATCTGTAGAACCTTATTAAATCTGCTAACATTAAACTTTAATTTTTACTTTTCATATTGAATGTTGGTACATGTAACACTTCTCAGATTGGTGAATTATTTCATACATATGGGATTTTCCATTCCACACTTAGGGGTTTGGCTTAAGTTATGTGTTTTGTCCCTGAAGATTAATTATCTTAAGGCCCTGTCACACTATAACGTTTTAGCCAACGTATGCTGACATATGAAAAATATATTCAGTACGCTGACATACGCTGAAATCGAATTAAAAAGGTCAGAGAAAGTCTTTCTCTGAACTTATACAAAGCGTATGCTAAACGAACATAGAATGTGTGTCTAACTTGTGAGTAACATGTTCATAACTTATTCCTGACATAACATAACATAAACTTGTGCTAGCATCTAACAGCATATGCTCAGCGTATCACTAGCGTTCTTCACTTGAGAAACTTATGCACAACGATGATCTAACTTGAATTGTACATGTAACGTGCGTTAATGTATGCATATCGTACATGTAGCCTACATCTAACTTATGTCTAATGTATAAGCATGTACACAATTTTGAGACCTATTCGCAAAATGACATAATGTATACCAACGTACTGTAGTGTGTTCGTAACATATTTAAAACCTATCTCTAACATATTAAGCGTACACCAATGTACTTGCTGAATTTCTCATACGTCTGCAAACGTTGGTGCTAACGTACCTTGACTTATGCATAACTTACCTGTTGCTTACCTCTAACTTATGCCTAACATATAAGCAATATGTCTGCATACGCTGAAGATTTTATATGCAAGCACAAAATTTTGTTTAATAAAGTATACCAACGTACTGTAGCTGCTTAAAATTTATCTCTTACATATTCAGTGTACACCAAAGTACTTGTTGAATTTCTCATACATCTGCATACGTTGGTGCTAACATGCCTTAACGTATGCATAACGTACCTGTTGCGTATATCTAACTTCTGTCAAATAGAAGCAATACGTCCGCATACGCTATGGATGCACAACGTTTTGAACCTCTTCGCCGTACGGCAATGTACTATAGCGTGTTCGTAACATGTGTAAAACTTATCTCTAACTTATTCAGCGTACACTAACATACTAGCTGACTTTCCCATACATGCCTGGTGCTATACGTCGTAGTGTGACAGGGCCTTAAAGTAGCAAATAGCGCAGACCCTTGTGAAATGCATTTGGCATATCATCTGCAATTTTACTGTTTGCCAAAGTACCTGAAATAAAAAGGTTAATTAACAAGTCTGGCTGGTTTATTTAGAACCCATCTGATCTGGATCTACAGCGTTTAACAGTGATGATATACTTTATTTGAATATTTGCAAACTGCATTTCATATTAGTTTTCGGAGAAAATACGACAAAGAATTCAAGTGAATATCAAGACTTTGCTCATAAACCCTTTTCATTCTGCATACAGGTAAAAGCAGCATCCAGAGACTGATATGCATCCTTTTATTCCAATTAGGACCGGCTATGCCAAAAAGTACAAAAAGAACTAATCCATAATCATCACATCAATACATGATGTATGGGATAGCCCATCATAATGAAATGGGTTAAGCCCAAAGGATGTGAAAAAGTTTGAAACACCATCTATTGCAAATGTTTGAGTCCCTTGCAGCGTTAACACTTATGCGTATTGATATAATACTACATTTCTTCACTGTCTGCCATTAGCTACCCATTTGAGAACACAGCAAAGACTCTGATAAGACTGTGTTCATGCCCAAAGGCCTAGAACTATTCAAATAGTGCTTTCATTTTTATTTTTAAATAAAACATAATTTTTACATATTATTCCTACTTTGTAGCTAGTCTATAGGCTGGTGCTAAGTCATACAACTCCACTGAAGGCAAATACATTAATAGACTAGCCATGAACATTACCATTCGGTAAAGAAAAATAATATCATTACAATTTTTTTGCTTGTATTAATGACACCACTTTTATTAGCAGACTAGTAGCTAGTCTAATGCCCAAAATGAGCCGAGTCTTTGCTTGGCATGAAAATATTTTTCGGTATTATTTAATTTTGATTGAATTTAACCTCAGAACTACATTTAACCAATTTTCACAGAAGACTCATACATAACTGCTGGTTTGGCTGTGATATGGCTGGCTTATCTGTGTACCCACTGGGTAATTTTGCATGTTTTTTGGCGTCTGCTGATATTTTCTAACACATTTTTTTTTTTTAAAAAAAAGTCAGAAATACCACCAGAGTGTCAAAAAGTTTGGACCCAGATCAGGCCCGACAAATGTCGTGACCAGAGTTATTATATTGGTGTGGATTGCCAAATAGAACTTAATCAACGAGTATTTCAAACTTCTGTTTTGCAAAAAGTGTGATTGAAATAAATGCAGCCCTTATACAATTTTATGACCCTATCTTGTATCTGGTCAGAGGCCAGCAATAAATCACCTGATGCTAGAGAGAGAAGTTAATTGCTCTACTAAGCACCATGATGAAGTTATGTCTGTTAAGGAGCTGGAACACATTTGCAAATGCTTTGAAGTCTGTAGTAACCTGAATTCCTCCAACTAGCCTGGTAGAGTTCATAAGTCGTAGATGTTTGAGCCAGCATAAATTAAAATTCTGGACTGGAATACAGCAAAAGATAAGATGTTGAATGGTATTGGTTGGTATGGATTCATAGGCGTAATAACAACATCTACGACTGATATAAGTCTAGCACCACACCTGACCCAGGATACCAATGGGAAAGTGACAACTTCACAATTAGACATCACAAACGAGAGCCAAAAGGTCAGCTCTTTACCAGCAGGTGACCACAAGGCATCAACAAACAGACGTGCATGAAAGCATAACAAAACAAGACAGAAATAACATAAATGATCCACAAAAGAAGCACCGCCTTGGAACGGTCAGTAAAAATATTTTACTGGAGGGCTTAAGCCGGTTTAACAGTGCACCAACCTCACCCTTAGTTCAGATGTGGATCAAGACACATAGATGTTTGGTTTGCATGAAAGATACTTATCAATGCATCATCTCCTAGAACATATAAATCAAGATATAAAAAGGAGATAAAGCAAAGATAAAGACTCAACAGTAAATAAAACTGAATACCGTAGCAAAAGAAACCCAACAGGTAAACCCTGGTGGGCCTGACAACAGCCAAAGCATCAGGCCCCTACCATCTCATCAATAGATAAGTATTTCAGTCGGAACAGTCATAGAGTCTGAAGTCCGACCCACCCGCGTGCAATTAAATAGGAAAGCAAAGTTCCCAACCTAGATTGGGTTGACCACCAAGCATTCAGTCCTACTTGTGTTTCTCCATCTCCTGCGGGTCCAGTCCAAACTTCTCAATGGGGAAGAGAGAGCTGGCTGCTTTGCTTTTTTGTCTTCCTGGTGTCTTGTGATTGTTGTGTGGCTCTTCCTTATGATGCCACAGGTTTGTCTGCAGTTTGTGAGTGTGGCATTTCCTGATCATACTCACTATTTTGAATGAATCAAGCACCACACCAGATCCGTGGGTGCGCACTGAATTACGTGCAAAATCAGGTAACTGGGCATCTCGGCCCCTAACAGAGGGTCTGGATGGGGGGGTCTGGTATTCACTATTCATTAAAAATTTAGCCCATTATTCATCTCATTAAAATTTTGGGTTATTCATTAAAATAAGACCAATTATTCATTAAAATCATTCATTAAAATAACTTAAAAATACCAATATTTCTACGGACGCAGCATTGGTCAAAATAATGCTTAAAAATATAGTTTATATGTTTAAAGATTTGAGCGAGCTTCGACCAAGGAAAAAATTCTGTATTTTTATAGCGTAAATGACATTTAAGAGTGAAAAAGCAATGATAGTAGGACATTTTTAAGAAAAAGTAGGGAAATGTAGGAACACAAGGAAAAGTAGGGCCTATCTGAAAGCCTGATTAATCAATTTTCTGTCAAAATTAGCATGATAAAAGTTGTAACCATAAAACCACCAAAACAGAATAACTTTTGAAAACTGAGAAATTAAGTGGCCTGATAAGAGTTTAATTTATAAAAACCGAGTGAGCGAGAAAAATTTTTAATGATTTTATAGGGACAATTAAAACATGACACACCTGCTGGGAAGCCAAAGTTAATGGCGACCCCCCTTCTAGCCACATGGAAATGCATATGACTCCCCTACTTTTTAGGCCCCTAAGGCTTTCAAGTGCCCTTCAACAAAAAAGTGAGGAAAAAGTAGCAATAAAAATTTGGGAAAAGTAGTGAAATAGTAGGGATTATTGGTGTAAAAAAGTAGGGATAGCAGGGCTTTTCCAAGTACATAATTTATCACATTGAGTAGTAAGAAATAAATTCCACACTAAATGAGCAGGATAATAGCTGTGAAAATAGTACGAGCTAAACAGAGAGCCCTTTGGGGTTAAAACTAAAAAAAATATGTTTTGCAGCGTGCTCCCTGAAAAAATCCTTAGTTAATTTATTAAATCCGAGCGAGCGGAGCGAGCGAGGAAAAAATTCTTGATTTTTACAAGTAAATGAAATTTTAGAGTGAAAAAGGAGGGATTGTAGGGCGTTTTTAAGAAAAAGTAGGAGCAAATCAAAAAGCAGGTCCCACTTGTAAGCCTGCCCCCCCCCTCCCTTACTGAAAAAAGACATTTTTGCAGCTGAACAAAAACGGACTGAGTACAGATAGATTAGGCCATTTTTTGAGACAATTTATCAATAGATTATGAGGCAACTCACCAACACTTTATGAGACAATTCACTGATAAACTTTGAGTCAACTCGCAGACACCTCATCATTTTATGAGACAATTTAATTCACAGACACTTTAATGATTTTTAATTCTAAATCTAAAAAATGTTGTTGGGGATTGTCTCAGAAAATGTTGTTGAATTGTTCCGAAATCTATGTTTTTGAGTTGTTTTTTCTATAAATTCTCTTGATTTCCCCTAGTCAGACTGTAATGGTAACAGGTCGTTTTGGCCCCGCCCGGGGCATTTTGATATGGATTGTTTCAGCCTGAGTCGTGAAAGGGCCCTTTTTACATTTAAGCCTGCTTTTTTTTCACTAAACTTAACACCTGCCCATCTGTCCATTCATACACATATAATAATGCATACATTATCACTTTCAGACTTTGGCCAAAACAACCTAAGACCGAAATGACTCACTCTAAAAATTGGCCGAAATGACCCACCTACCAAGTCCGAAACGACCCACCCCCTAAATTTGGACCTACTTCTTTCTTTCACAGTTTTGAGATCAGAATCATAGAATGTGAGCATAACAGGAACCACATGATTACTTCCTGTGTCTTTTTCTTGAGTTTTTGGGACTTTTCTGTTTCCGATATCATTTTGTATGGATTTTCGCTAAATTACGTCTCTTAGTTTCATAAATTGTAGAATTACCTTATGATAATCAATCAATTACAAAGGGTGGGAGCAATTTTAAAGAACAAACTGAGTCAATATTTTATAAGTACATATAGGCTTTAACAAATGCATTGATATCTTTTTTTTGGATTTATTAGCATCGTTCATTATTCATTAAAATCTGAATATTCACTATTCATTAGTTTTTTCTTCTATTCATTAAAAATAATAGGATTATTCATTATTTTTAGACCCTCAATATTCACTATTCATTATTTTTTTGGCTTACTATTCACTATTCATTATAAAAAAAGGCCATTATTCACTAATCATTATACCCCATCTAGACCCTCCTAACAAACTCGGCCCCTGACCAACTCGGCCCCTAACCAGCTTGGCCTAAAATATCTACATATAATCATTAATATATAAACGATGAGCATATATGAGTAAGTATATTTCAGATCTTGTAATTTGTACGACTTTATTTAGTGCCCTGACTCAAACTAGCTCATTCAGCTTTAAGACTCACAATCACCCAATATGCGACCAACGAAGGCTCAGGCACAGCTGGGCATCTAGAGCCTTCACCATTTGCAAATATTTACCGCCAGTCACAACGATTGTCACCTCCTCACCTCTTCTATCACCTTTTTTACATAAATAAGCCCTTATAAGGCACCACATAATGGGGCATCTGGAATGGAGTGCACTATTGCCTCTGACAACCCAAAAAGTCATCACCAAAACTAATTGTTTCATACCCATTACACACGCAAAATGAGAATGAAATATTGAAAAAATGAGATTAAGCACGTGCAATGAAACAATCCAGCCTCCTGAAAAATGGCACAATGTTTCTATTGGGGGCCGAGTTTGCTAGGGGCCGAGTTTGTCAGGGGCCGAGTTTGTCAGGGGCCGAGATGTCCCGGAATCCATAATCATGATTGACGATTGTGAATGGATCTGTTGGACTGCTTTGCACGGTTTAGGTAGCGCCTAAGTTCATATTATTATTTGAAGTTTTTTTCTTCCTCTGGAAGGTCAATGTACCCATTATAGCAACCAACCAACGAGTGTTGGCAGCCAAAGGCTGCCAACACGAGAGTTGGTTGCTTTTACGATTAGACATGCTTTTTTCAGTGACATACCCCACCCACTTCTACATACTAGGCCTTAATTTTTTAACCGTCAAAGCAACTTCCGGCTACTGGAGCCTGGAGGTTGTTTCCGGTGTATTTCCGCACTGAATACAACTATCTTGCTAAATTAAAAACTCAGAGCAATGCTTCCATCGCCACATTGTTAGAAATAAAATAAACCTTATTCTAGAAGATCTGTTGCGATTTTTTTCCAAACGGAAACCGCTCCGACAAACTTTTCATTTCCATTTCGACGGATCATAACACATGAAATAAGTCACATCAATACTGCAGTCTTTTTTGCGACAATACCCTTTCCGTCACAATTTTTTTTATTTTCGTTTGATAAAACGTCCGATAAAACATGTGGAAGCGATTTCCTTAACTTCCACTTGCTGTCAATTCATTGTTGTTGTTTTTGCACTCCATTGCGTCATTTAAAATGTAAATGACGTCACGTCATTGTAACACAAAGGACAAACTCCCCAACAGTTGCCAACGCGCCAGACTCGGGACCAAATTCGGGGAGCATCAAAATCGATTCTAAAATGCAAATATCAACCTGTAATTGGATCACAAGTTCATAAAAAAGTGACAGAGAAAATAATTTGACGATAATGTCCAAAGCACATGACATGCACATCTTCAAACTATGAGCAAAACATCTGAAGAGTGAGTTTTCATGCGAGGATCCAGAGGGGGAAAGGGGGTCTGAACCCACCCCCAGGAAAATCACAAGTTATTTCGTATTTGGATTCTTATACTTTGACCCCCCTCCCCCCCCCCGGGGTAAAGTTTGACCCCCCCCCCCCCCCCGGAAAATGTTGGACCCTCTCTAGAGTCTAGGAAAATTATAGTTTTCTTTAAAAAGAACCGTAAATTAAGTTGATGACTGAAAACACTTGTGGCGGATGGGCCTGGACTCCCCTCCCCCCGCTCCCCGACGATATTTCCTGGGTCCGTGCATGCAGTATCATCAGGAAATACCACAATCTTACAATGCAGACCAACCCACAGTAACGTTAGAAAGAGCCACCGACCAATGCTTAGACATCGGTAGAACAACTAATTAAAGCAGCCATCTCCATCTTCCTCGTCAAGATGTTTGCAAAACTAGGAAGGCACAGAGGTAAGAACCAAAGACGGTGAATTAACAAATGGGACGGACATTGATTAAACTGTGAATCAACAACAACCGAATGACTGTATGAAAAGTTGCGCTCACAAAATACCCATGCATTGTAGAGGCTTGTTTAGAGGGGGGGGGGGGGGGGGGGGGGTAACAATATTCCTTGAAGTACACAGGCAAGTATCCCTCATGAACTGGCAAATAACCCCATATTTTATTTCTGAATATCCAATATCCCTGACATTAACAAAATTATTGGACACAGTAGTAGGTCCTATACCATTATGGCATTTCCATGGAGGTAAAATGTATAGAGTAAAGTCGGGTATATTCGGACAGACGGCTAATTTCGGACAGCAACCTTGTTTGTTTGATATTTCAAATACTGGAATAAAAATAAATTACCTAAGCAAGTAGTGAAACTCCTGATGTGACGGCTCATAAGGAGCCGTCTCATCTGGATTAGCACTATTTGCAAATGTGTGTCCGAATTTACTTGATGTCCGAATTTACCCGACTTTACCCTACCAGGTAGTTTACACATGTAGTGAGGTAGAGTTATCAGGCGATGAGACCATGTGCGGATCCAGAGGGGGTATAGGGGGTCTGGACCCCCACCCCGGAAAATCACAAGTTATATGCGTTTCTATAGAAATTAACACTTGGGCCCTGGACCCCCTCGATCCTTTGAAAAGTATAGTTTTCTCTGTAATAAAACCATTGGACCCCCTCTGTAAACTGTAAAATAAGTTGAGGACTAAAAGAAAACAAACAAAAAATACCGTTTTTTCAGGCTGTTTTCTGGCAGTCAGACTACCACCTCCCCCCCCCCCCCCCCCCCCCTCCACCCTGACAAAAATTCCTACATCCGCGCGTGGAGACTAGATCACCAGGCATCAGCCGATGCGCGTTCATAGACGTATACGTGTTTTGCGTGCCCAAAAACTTACTCTTCGATCTCTGGATTTAGAGGCCATCTAAACAAAAACATGCCATGTAATGGTGTTAACATAAGGTCCTCAATGCAAGAAAACTTGTCTTTGGGGCCGAGGGTGCGAACAGCAAAGGCGCTGACCGACGCGGGCCGATCTGCGCCTTTGTTATTAGCCTTTTTGAAAGCATCATATCTGAATTTGCTTCAAGCGAAATTTTTATTTTCCAGCTAGTCACCGTAGCTGAGCAAGCTGGTTTGAATCTTAATAAGACCTCGTTTGTCGCATCGAGGCCCATATATTTTCTATTTTTATATACGGCTATTCATGAACACTCCCATCCACTCTGGAAAATAACAAAGCATTATGAACAAACTTTCCTAGAAATACTTGTCCGGACACCCTGGAAAATCATATGACGAAACTGCAGATGCCAAAACATATTTAAGAACAGGGGCTAATATGTGTCCACACCAGAGATACGAAATGTGCATGGTAAGCATAACTCTTTTGTAACCACTACAAACAGAGAAGACCAGGTTCAAAATTGAAAAGCAACATCATGCTGCATTTCACCAGGGTCTACACTGTTTGCTATGGTAACAAAAGAGCTGCAGGTACAAAAATACAATATTTTAGAAAAGTTTACCTGACACCCTTTTTTTCCATACAATGGACTATCCCAAGTTCGTAATTGTTTTAAACCAGAAAGTAAAAAATCATTAATTATTATACAAAAGTTAAAGAGGATGAGCTGCGAACTTTGTTTGGTTTGATTCTTTAAGTCCCATCAACACTCTTTCAGTTATCTACGGACGGATCTTCCTGGGTTGAACCAGTACTAAGCTAGGATTAATGTTCTTGCTCAAGGACATAACACAGTGACGCCTGTGAGGTTCGAACCCGCGGCGGCCCGTAGTCTCGGTTCAAACACTCTACCACTTACCCACTGCGCTCCCATGAGCTGCGAACTAACAAAGAAGTGCAAGAACATAGCATCGTCAGAGCTCTCACTAACTGCTGATTGGCAGTCCTGAACCCCTAATTTTGGTGCTGGGACTCTCATTTTTGAAGGAGGCTAAATTCCTTAGTATGGCGGCACTCCCACTTTTTGCAAAGAGGGCTATGGGACTATTCATATGTATAAAAATATATGAGTATCCCACCCCCTAGAATCAGCCTCTCGGAACTATCGGGGCATGCACGGATCCGGGACCTCCTCTCTTTAAATGTAAATGTAAAAAATTAAAGTTGAGTACTAAAAAATGTCAGGGTTGTTTTCAGGCAGCCCCCCCCCCTCCCCACCCCCCCCCCCCACCCCCCCCAAAAAAAAAATCCTGGATCCGTGTGTGGGAGACTGACTTAAATGCATTGATTCCCTGCATGGACCTCCTTTTAATCAAATAACAGCCTGTATCACAAAAATGTACAAATAACACCGATAAATCTTGAGCTTGCAGCATTTCAAAAACATGGGGGTCCCAGGATTTCTTTCTTTCTTATAGTACTGACACAATCAAATTTTGATCATTACACCAGGGAGTGCGGTTTTGGAATTTTGAAGAAAGAAAACAAAACATGTAGTTCGTCCAACAGCTTGGCGACCCCTTTCGGGTCAACTGTTATGTCCCCCATGGGGGAGAACGAACTAGCCCCTTTAGAGGGCGGGTCAGAGTCGCCTTCGCCTGTGAAGGCTGATTAAAACTCCCTATAGCATATATTGGCCTTTTCCTTTGTATCTGTCTTAAGAATTCCATTTTCTCTGAGTGATGCGATCCCAAACGCGGCGTCTTTTTAAGAGATTCGACAAATGACCATTTTTTATCTTTATTATGTATCTCTCAGACTAAAATGAGCAGGGGTGTCCAGGGAATTTTGTCGTACATTTACACAAAGTAAGTACGGGTGCAAAGATCAGGAATCCAGTGGGACAGTGATAAACTAACAGTTACACACCACAAACGAGAGCCAAGAGGTCAGCCCTTTCCCAGCAGGTGACTCATTAAAGCCAAATGCTATTAACCATTGGTTGGTTGCAGTTAGGTCGCACCTATTTTATATTAAGCCTAGCGTCCATTTTATGTGACATAGGCAAACATTGGAGACCAAAACCAAAATAATGCGGTGTCTGACCACCGATCTTCATTGTTTGCTTAAGAAGGTTCTACCTGTATTGGAATTTGGAGAATAATGATTAATACCACATAACGCCCTAAATTTGGAAATGGGCTCGTCCTACTTATAAGGGTAGGCAATGGCTTAAGACTCTTATAAATACGTATGAATTTTGCACGTTCTCGATGGTAATAGTAATCTAATTATTGCAGTTCGGTTTTACTTCTTAAGCAATTAAACGGTATTTAAGTAAAAAAAAACTTAAAAACTAGGGACGCAGTCCAATTTTATAAAAACGACGTCAAATGACGTTGGAACCATAGTAACGTCAAAGCGCGCCGGTCGATAGTCTTACAACAGTATTTGCTGTCACAAGCGCAAACGTATACGGAGTTCATTGACTTTTAAGAAATGGACGACAACCATTCTTTGAGAGGATATAGCTCGAAAACCCGACGGTAGGCATTATCTTATGATGTATTCACGGGTGCATTAATATGTTTTTGTTTTTGTTTCTTTACGCCCCATCAAAAATCTTTCAGTTAAATAGGGGCGGGTCTTCCTGGTTTGAACCAGTACTAAGCTAGGATATATGTGTCTTGCTCAAGGACCACAACGCAGTGACGCCGGTGATGCTCGAACCCGCGGCCCCTCGGTCTCGATTCAAGCACTCTACCACTGAGCCACTGCGCTCCCGCATTAATATGTAGGTCAAATTCAAAACAGGACATAAGCATTACATTCGTAAATGTCCATAAAGCCTCTGGCCCGGATGGACTGAATGTCAGAGTGCATAAAGAGTGTAGCAATGAGATCTCTCCAATACTGACACTTATCTACAATGAGTCTTTAGCTCGGGGCGATGTACCAGATGAATGGCGACAAGCAAATGCTTCTCCGGTCTTTAAAAAAAGATAAAAAAAAATAGGATGCTGATAACTACAGATGCATCTGCTGCAAAACCCTAGCGCATATTTTAGTCAGCAACATCAACAAACATTTGGCCTTAGATATCATACTTGCTGACTGTCAGCATGGTTTCCGAAGTCAGAGGTTTTGCGAAACTCAGTTGGTCCAGTTTGTGCACGACATCATCAGCAACCTGGATGGGGCTGTGAATCGTGGGCACAAACAGACAGATTTAATCATAATGGATTTTGCTAAGGCATTTAAAAAACTCCACACAGGAGGAATTCACAAATTGGAATATTAGAGATTAGAGTATCTACCCACAAGTGGATCAACTCGTGGCTCTCTGGGCGCACTCAACAAGTTGTTTTAGATGGCCAAGCCTCAGATCCAGTCCCGGTACTATCCGGTGTGCCCCAGGGATCGGTCGTAGGTCCGGTCCTATTCCTCATCTTCATAAATGATCTGCCGGATAACATCAGGTCTTCTGTTCGCCTTTCCGCAGACGACTGTGCGGATGCACAGGCTTGTCAGCCCATTTGTTGTTCGCAAACACCGAAGACAGATTTTCTTGCGCAGAGATCCATATGCATTTGTTCACAGCTATAGCAACATATGGAAACAATTGCTTACGTAAAATGATGCGCGGAAATTTGCAGTAGGGGATCATTTACCTGAGTCCCGAGCCCCAAATCAAAATAATCGAGCCCAGAGTCCAACGGATGAGCCCAGTCTAGCTTTTACAGACTACCATTTTTAGCGGGGGTTCGCAGTACATTCTCCATCTAGTTAGTGATTAATATGTAAGATTAGAGAAATGCAGAAACAACTGTATAGACTACATGCACCTACATATACATATAATACCGACACGAATAAAAACGAAAGCGAAAATTACATCTCCTTCATCGCATATATACATGTAGGCCTACTGACGGACAAAGAAACGCTACAGTAAAAATCATGTGGTTCACAAACACAAGCTTGCGTCAGACATGTATATGTTTTAACTGAGGGTCTGGATGGGGGGTCTGGTATTCACTATTCATTAAAAATTTAGCCCATTATTCATCTCATTAAAAATTTTGGTTATTCATTAAAATAAGACCAATTATTCATTAAGAGTAAGAAAGGTGGCAAAAATATCTGATTATTCACTATTCATTATTTTTTTCTACAATTCATTAAAAAATCGAATTATTCATTATTTTCTAGGCCCTCAATATTCACTATTCATTATTTTTGGCTCATTATTTACTATGCATTATAAAAAGGGCCTTATTCACTAATCATTATATCCCATCCAGACCCTCTTAACTGCTGTCACTATTTTTTTCCCATCTTAGTAATTTATCGCAAATTTTAGAATGTTTCTTTTGCCCGTTATTATACCAATGAGATACCAGCATTAAGAAGTCAGACAATGCAATTCGATTGGACAATCATTAGAACATCTGTATACTGGGATTGGGTTTAAAAAGACATCATGCTTGATGGTTTTAAAATGAAGAAATTGGACATAAACACCGAATCTAGAATCAGTCTAAGTTCCTCATCAGTCTATGTTTCTAAAAGACAGAATTTTTAATCAATGGAATAGATGGATAACAAGGGGTGGATCCAGGATTTCTGGAAAGGGGGGTTCATATATATAGAGAGGTGAGGAGGGTTTCTCTTTGCTGATTTTATTTCATTTTTCCTAAATAACCAATGGAAATGAAACAATTTGGTCTCACTGAGACCAAATTCTTTCATTTTCATAGGACATTTTTCCTAAATGCCCAATGGAAATGAAATAATTTGGTCTCACTGAGACAAAATTGTTTCATTTTCATAGGATATTTAAAAACGGGGGGGGGGGGGGTCGGGGGTCGAACGAACCCCCTATGGACCCCTTGAACCCCTCTGGATCCGCCACTGACAACGCATATCATGTTCAGTCTCAGCTAGAAGATTCAGCGTTCTCAACGAAAGTTGCATCACTGTAATAAAAATGAGAAGGTGATCACCTTCTAATTAAAAGACTGTAAAGTCGATTTTCCTTTCTCAACGATCACACGCCTGAAAGAAAACTCATACAAATACCAGGCGAAATTTGTAACCTCAACTGCAATTTATCACCATTGATGCTCACCCTTTTTTCAGTCTCGGCGCGGTCAGAGCAGTACAAACTGATCTTAACTTAAGCAAATGTTGCTTCTTAGATCTACCTTCACCACGGCTCGAGCACATTACGGTCAGTTGATTAAGTAAATGAGCGCTCAAGTTAGTGGTTAATTGAGATTGTGAAGTGAGTAGGCTACGTACATAAGTTCGTGATTGAATGAGTGCGTGAGTGAATGAGGGACTAGACTACAAGGGAAGGGGTAAGTCAATAAGTAAAATACGGACCAGTTGACTGCCTTAAAGAATGCCGTTAACGTAATGCTATTGGCCGTTTGTGAACGAGTACGTGCGTATACGTTCGTAATTGAGTGCGTAAGTGAATGAGGGACTAGATTACAAGAGAATGAGTAAGTCAATAAGTAAAATACGGACCAGTTGACTGACTTAAAGAATGTCGTTAACGTAATGCTTTTGGCCTTTTAGAATATTTCTTTGATTAACTCATTGAGTTTTTATTGTGTATTTTAGACATGAAACAGAAGAGCCAAGTCTATCTAAGGAAGAAGTAGATATTGACACAGTGCTCAGAGAATTCTTCGAGGATGAAGATAATGGTGAGTCTATAAAATTAATTTCATATTTAATCTATTTTTTAATTAATGCATGAAAACGCATGTTTTAACCCCGGTTTATATTACCTTATAGAGACGCCTTTTAATATAACGATTTTGTAAACAGAGCAGACCTAAATCAGGCAGCTCTGATCAGGATCTACTCCATTTGCTTATGGAAATATGATATATTATATCTGATCCTACACAAGTGGACCTGACAAATAATTTCTTAATTCTGTGTACCAACATGAAAGTTTATTTATATAATTGTTCAAAGAGGGTGGAGCCTAGCAGGAATATTCATGAAGGAAAGGGTCGATGTTTCGAATGTATCTTGTCATGAACTGAACAAGCCCGTGGACTTGTGCTACAAATGTTATAAATGCTGTTTCATCAAATATTTCCTAATGTGTATAATAATAAAATATATCGAGATATTATTTGTAATAATAGTTTCACATTTAAATGAGACAAATTACATTTTGTAATAAATGTTCCTATCAAATATAAATTTTAAAAACCAATCTTTATTCCAGTCAACCTCACATACCATGTCTATCATTGTATCTGTATCTATGGCAAAAAATCGCCCATTTCATCACAACCAGTAGGATCATCGCATTGTATTAGGACTGGAAACTGAGTAAGGTCCTGTTCCACCACACCCTTTTGGGAATTGTGAAGACATATCCTAACTTAAATAACAATTCAAGCTGCATCAAATAAGAGCCGTTTGCTCTCTGTAAACCAGAAGTTCGCCTGTAACAGCCTATTACATATGTTACCATATCAAATTAAGACTACTTGCATTGAAAGTCTGAGCTACAAAAAGAAGACATTAAACAATCTTTTTATTTTTATTATTCGTGTAGTTTACGTGCTGAATGCCTTTAGTTCATATGAAATCTTTTGTAACAAAAATACAGCTTCCTATGGTGTTATGTGTGTTACATTTATTAAAATCACCTTTTAAAATTTGTAATTTCTTACATCACTTATAAGTGTTTCCTATGTTCCTCATATTTTGCCTTAAATCGCTTAATTGATTTTTTGTATGTGTGGCCTGTGCCAGTATCAAATAAAATGACTGAGCTGTAACTTGAATCCTTAGCTTTCTTCAAACGCTGAAACAGCATGTCAGTGGCATGGGATCAAATACTAAGTTAAATATGATTAGTGTTTGGTGCTGCTTTGCATATATGCATAAATGGAGTAGGACTCTGGTATATGTCTCTTCCTGTTAAGTGGCAAGAGCAATCTTACTGCGACTGCCTTTGCATCGGTGCCAGTCAAGTGATAGCGTTGTTCTGATTTTGCAAAATATGTCTTTACCGTGTACCTCTTAGCATAAATTAATATTTCTGTCACTAGTGAAACATAAATATGACGGGCTGCATTTTCTTTATATCATTTGCCATGGAACCTTTCCAGTCCTGTGTTGCTTAAATCTTCAGGTGCTAGATCAAAAGTATGCCAATGTTCGACGTTGTTTGCGCCCAAAGAACTTAATTGAGTTTTCTCTAGATATATCAGTAACATAGTCGACTCTTGATGCTTTTGGCAGAAGGTCAAATACCATTTCTGCTACACCTTGAAAGTTATCTGGTATATGAGAAAGTACATCAAGTTGGACATTGCCATCAATTATGTTTGCTACTGGTTCATTTTCTGTTGTCATTACCTTAAAGCAAGCCTTAAAACAATTTAATATAAAACCTTTGATTTCTCAGTTTTTGCAGGCATATCATCAGTTGTTGTATTTGAAAAGCGTAAACTGGACTATGGGTAACACGATAACCAGTAGGTCTATATCGCGCTCAATAGATGATTTATACAGAGTATACAAGTTGATAAGGCTGTCTGTCCCATTTCACGCCCGGATTTCACGATCTGTTGAAAAGGCTGAAATAGAAAACACTTGCCTCTGATGGTGTAATCAAAAAGAATAATGTCAACGACAATTCCCTTGCTCATTTATTATGTCAAGTTATATGTGTTACATCATTTAAGCACTATGATCTTAGAAACTTACTAAATCATTGAGGTGAAAGGGTATAATTTGTGCTTTGTTCATTCTGCATTGCATTGCTTTACCTTCTGTGATAAATCTAGCTCGTTCATCTGGAGGGAGAGAGCTACCTCTCTTTCAGCACTTCAGAAGTAAAAAGACTTCATAGAAGTTTTTGTATGCTTGGGAAAGATGATAAGTGTTCAGAGCTTTAGTCTTTCGCCTATTTGCAGAGTATTTCTTGAAATGCATGTTCAAAAAGCCAACTATTGTATCAGGAATTCATATCAGTTTCTGAATGTTCCAAGCCATGCATGGGAAATTTGAAACGTTGATGAGGGCTCATCGATTTTTAGTGGACTTGTGGTAAAATTGTAAAACAGGAAATGATTAAAATTCTACTGGTTGCAATGAGGCGGGTAATAATAATGATTGACACAGAAGCAGACAACAACAAATGTTTAATATGAGTTTTACTTGGATTAGGGTTAGTTTTGACCATTTACAATAAACAGGAAAATTCATTGTATTGTCCTGTATAAATGTAAAAATATCTTTTCAATTTGTGTTTATATACACTTATGTGCCAAATTAAAGTTCACAAACTTAAAAAAAAGCATAAATTTATGGGAAATTTAGACATTCATTTCTTCTTCAATTCAATTTTATTCATAATATGGACTTGAAAAATACATGAATGGGAAGATATAAGCAAGCCTTCAAATATTCACAATATAATTGACTTGTTCACTGTATTGCATATTGTTGCTAAGCAATCAATAAAAAGAGCAAAAAAAAAACACTACTATACTCATTTGGGTGGTTGCCATGGTTACAAGGAATGAATTTCTGATGTTATTTTCAATGCTAGCTACTCCAAGACAACATATTTTCTATATATTGACCATCAAAAATTATTTGCTAGTCTTTCTTTTATAGCTAAACAATATAAAATGCAAAAATGTTAATAAAATCTGTCACGATTCAAAGTTCCTAAAATGGGGTGTGGCAGACAAATATTAATAATTACACAAGCTTAAAAATCATCATGTACTTCAAATTATACTTAAGACTTTAAAACAAAGATAATCAGCCAATAAAATGTCTTTAAAAAGTAAGGATAATGCATTCAAAATGATGTTGTCATGGAAACAAAGATGCAGTATTTTTTTATATTCATTCTAATATTCACCCTTTCTGTGATCAGTTTTATAGAGAAATGTTGATTTTTTTTACTTTTTTATCGATAGAAATTTAAATAAAAACACACATAAAGACATCATAAGTCTTACATGTTATAGCATCAATTCAAGTAATGATTGAATGTCTGGTTGCCATGGCAACTGTTTAAATGAACTAGATAGGGCAAATTTTGCCATTTTTGTCTTGTTGCTAGGCAACCACCTCCAGTATGGAGAAAAATTTTCTGAACATTTGTAATGATAGGAAGGATAATGATGTATCCAAATATCCAAAAGCCTTATTAATGCTTTAAATCTTTTCTTTTAGATTAAAGGTATTATAAGTGTTGAAAATACACATTATTTTTTGCCTTGAAATTCACTTTGTGAACTTTAATTTGGCACCTGCCTGCATTTAGCAATATATGCATAGTGTTAAAAATGTATCAAAACGGTCATTGATACCACCTGTAACAACAGTCCATGGGCTTGATAATCAGAAATGAGTATAATTTCTAATGTTTTGGCACCAATGACCAGATATTTAAAAGAACACATGTGCAATATATATTGGTTCTTTCTGAAATATCACATATTTCATCAATCGTTGGCCTTGCTCATTAATTACATGTTATATATGTTGCATCTTAAATAAGTGTCCTGATCTTAGAAACTTGGTGTCAACTTGCAGATGTATGAGCAAAACAGCCTAAGAAAATGTAACATATCCACAAGCTGCAATTGTTTTCACAAAATTTGCTCCTCAGTAAAACTTAGGGTATGGCTGTGTATTAGCTCATATAATACGATATAAGTAAGATAGAGAAGTAAATTTTTTTGTTAACGTCAATTGAGTATATGTTTGTAAAACCTAATCTAAAACGGTTTGAAACCACACAGAGCAGTTATAAATTATTGACGATAGCCATAATTACCGCTTTTAAAGTATAATTTTAAAGTTCATGTAACGCACATAACACCACAGGTAGCCGCTTTAATGTTAAACAGCTTCCAAATGTAGTATTGGCATCCAGTATGCAGACTATTATAATGTCAATTTATTAGATAGTTTTAGTGTCTCCTTTCTTTAACTCAAACTTTCAATTTCCTATTAATTCTCTATTTGATATAGTAACGTATGTAACAACCTGTTACAGGCTAACGCACCATCTTACAGAGTGCAAACATCTCTCATTTGATGCATCCTGAATTGTTATATAAGATAGAATTTGTCTGCATAATTCCAAAGGGATTAGGGATGGAGCAGTCCTCTACTCAGCATGCAGTCAAAATATTGTTTTACGATTCTACTGGTTTTAATAAATGAGGTAGACAATTATTTTGCGAGAGAAGTAAAAATAATTGATATTGTATATGCTAATTATATCATGCATTTCATTAAATAATTATATGTCATGTATTCCATGGCTAAGCCCTGTCTTTGCATGTACAACACAAAATATTAAGAGAACATTAAGTCAAGCGCTAATGTTAATCCTACGGAAAGAAAAATTAATAGGGAGAAAATGCCGAAAATATAAGCCATTCTCCCTATTATTTTTTCTTTTGTTGGATTAAATTCACATACTTAAAAACTATGAAGCTATACATAGCATAAGCGCTTGATTATTCAGCTTTTCTCCCAAATCCTCCCAAAATATAAGCCAATTCTCCCTAAAATGATGGGGTGAAGCTGACTTAATTTTAGGGATTTGGGGAGCAAAGGCAAAATACATTCAAGGAGCTGAGGAATATTATTTCAGGGATTCGGGGAGATCAGTGCATTAATTTTAGGTAGCAAGGGAGCATAGACCCCCCTGGGTAGCCTCGATTTTGTTATGGAGGATAGCCTTTTCCAACTGTTATTTTATGAATGATACAAGAAGTTCAAATTTATTTTTCAGCCTTCATGATATGATCACTAACACTCAACACGGTGGTGTCAATCTTTTTTTTAAACCATGCTTGTCCCAAAAACCGCGGAAAGGGGGAATTTTTTAGTTTTTCAGGCCAAAATGCCGACCGTGTTTTCATAAAAAGGGATATTTTAAAGACTGCCTCTGCGTTTTTCATTAAAAAGGTGTGTTTAAAAAAATAATGAAAGAATAACTGTCTATCCGCGTTTAGGGGTGCTTGATAGGAATGATCTCCGCGGTTTCGATACTTTCTAACCATTCTGATGAGACCACTGGCAGTCAGAATTTCATAAAACGATTTTCTGTTGGACTAAATTGACCGAGTGCAAGTCGAAATGTCCCCAATTAAAAAACGTCCCCGAATTGGTCAAAAGTCTCCGTTATTCAAAAAGTTGGTCAAAACGTCCCCACAAAAACGTCCCCAATTTTTCACTGGTTAAATAGGCAGAAAACAGATCATTTTCTTTAAGAAACGGATTGCTTTTTTTAAAGAATATGGTCTTTGACATTTAGGGGGCTTGTTTCATTGAAAATAACAATAATACATGAGTACTCGTGTAAGATCCTCTGCCTTTGGTTTTAAGATTAAAGAGTGGTATTAGGCTTTGTTTTTGCGATGAAAGTGGGGTAGTAAGGCCAGAAAGATGTCCTTGTTTTTTTAGAAAGAGGGATAATTTAACAGCAGTATATCCTTGTTTTTGCTGTAAAATGGGACGAATGACTCCCTGGCGTCCTCTTTTTTTTGAGAAAAACAAAGCAGAAGGGAGTCCTTGTTTGTTTGTTTTTGCGACAAAAAAAGTGGGGACCGGGTCTTTCAAAAACCTGGAGCGCGCATGTTAAAAAGTTTCTAAAATATTAAAAAATGACACCACTTCATTGGCAAATGAAGACAGTTGCTCAATAAAACGTAATCTATGGGAAGATAACGGCAAATGTAACTATCATTGCATATACATACTACGCAACTATTCATTCCCTATTTGAGATCTGTATTTTCTCATTTATTACTCAAGCTCGAAGATATCAAGCTACCCCTGTGAGAATCCCTAGCTGTTGCTATGGAGATAACACGGGTGTGACCACGGTGTCCAGGACATCCAAGTTGGTCATTGATGACGAGAAACCCCGACCTAGTGGACTACAGCCTGCAGTAAGCCTAGCAGAGAGAGAAGTTTATCTTTATGACTTGCACAGGTGAGACTAACAATACATTAAACTCATAGGTGAATCACATTCAGCTTTATAAATCTATTCTATAGTTTGGCCTTGACGCGAGAAAACGACTTTATTGCATGCGAAAAACACAGGTGCAGACCAGCCTGTGCATCCGTGCAATCTGATCAGCGCATTTGTCATTGTTGAATAAACTTTTTGTACAGGCACACTTTCATTATCTAAGCTTATCTTTGTAGCTAAGCAGGCTGGTTTATCCAAGCTTAACTCTGTAGCTAAGCAGGCTGGTTTATCCAAGCTGATCTCTGTAGCTAAGCAGGCTGGTTTATCCAAGCTTATCTCTGTAGCTAAGCAGGCTGGTTTATCCAAGCTGATCTCCGTAGCTAAGCCGGCTGGTTTATCTAAGCTTATCTCTGTAGCTAAGCAGGCTGGTTTATCCCAGCTTATCTCTGTAGCTAAGCAGGCTGGTTTATCCAAGCTTATCTCTGTAGCTAAGCAGGCTGGTTTATCCAAGCTGATCTCTGTAGCTAAGCAGGCTGGTTTATCCAAGCTTATCTCTGTAGCTAAGCAGGCTGGTTTATCCAAGCTGATCTCTGTAGCTAAGCCGGCTGGTTTATCCAAGCTTATCTCTGTAGCTAAGCAGGCTGGTTTATCCCAGCTTATCTCTGTAGCTAAGCAGGCTGGTTTATCCAAGCTTATCTCTGTAGCTAAGCAGGCTGGTTTATCCAAGCTGATCTCTGTAGCTAAGCAGGCTGGTTTATCCAAGCTGATCTCTGTAGCTAAGCAGGCTGGTTTATCCCTTAACTCTGTAGCTAAGCCGGCTGGTTTATCCAAGCTTATCTCTGTAGCTAAGCAGGCTGGTTTATCCAAGCTTAACTCTGTAGCTAAGCAGGCTGGTTTATCCAAGCTTATCTCTGTAGCTAAGCAGGCTGGTTTATCCAAGCTTATCTCTGTAGCTAAGCAGGCTGGTTTATCCAAGCTTAACTCTGTAGCTAAGCAGGCTGGTTTATCCAAGCTTATCTCTGTGGCTAAGCAGGCCGGTTTAAACCTTTCCTTGTCGCACACCTGAAGGTTTTCTGGTGTCAAGGCCCGAATTCATAATGGTCCATTTGAGAAACCCTTCACTGTTGCAGGCCAACAACCAAATAGACTAATACGTGCGAGTCCATTTCCAATTTTAGGGTAGCTGGGTGTTATTTTTCAATTTTATGCAAAAGTTAAAAGAAACTTCTGTTTGCAAACAGTGGAGAACCTGATCAGACCACGTGTTTTGCGGCGACTAACCTGGTTTTGCACAGTTTGCTGATGTACCTGAGAAAAGGTGCTAGGCTTATAATTTATTTTTTAGATGTGACTCAGAAGAGAATTTGACACCTGAGGAGAGAAAAGAACTGTTGGCTATTCAAGCTGTTGGAGATAGCCAAAGATATAGTGGTAAGTATTTGAGAGGTACTGTATTTAACGCCCAGGAAAGGGAGGCATATATTTAAATATTAGAAAGGATCGCGATGTCTATTTAAATGGGCTAAATTATATACAGCATAAATTTTGATAACGTGCATTTGAGCACACGCGAACAATGACCAAAAAGTCATGCACATGTGCAGGCCTGACCACAGAGGCTTCCATGTCGACATTTCTGAAATAACATCCTATGTACATGTATATGCGTAAAAATAATTTAATAATCAAAACCATATTGACCACCTTTATCAAGCGAGCTGATCAAAATGTATAATTTTATGAATGATACAAGTAATGTATTATATTGACCATATGCAAAGTGCTTAAAACATCTGACAGTCAGAGCTTGTGTAACAAGTTGCGCAATACATGAAGGTGTGTACTCTTTTCTACCATGAAAGGCATATTATCCTTTCAAAATATTTTTGGAAATATCTAAATATTATTATAGCATTACAATATGGTTAATCGATGAGGATGGAACTAACTATTGGGTATAAAAGGTAAAAAGACATAGAGATTAAAATAACCATTATTTCAAGAAAAACTCTTTAAGCGTTTGGACCTACACACGAGGGTTTGGTGTCTTATCACAAATGCCCCTAATAAACGTCCCTGCTGCTTTATCAATCTTAGCTAGAGGTCTTAAATATTACATTAGCCTTCATCTACACCCAGTCTGTGTCTATGTACACAGAGAGGGCTCAGGTGAGTCTGCCCAGATGTGCAGACTTGCATGAACCTTCTTTGTCTTGTCAAAGCGATTTGCCAAAATCTCGTGCAGTTAGCTTTTGATACATGACTATAGTTATGAACATATTTTTTCCAATATCAATATGAACTGAGGGGTGTAGATTTCAAGGAACTGATCATGTGACTCTATATTTGCTGAACAGGTGCAGATATCGCCAGCTGCTCTAGTTACCAGGACCTTACTGATGGTCAGAAGAACATAGATCCACCTGAACCTGAGTGGCCTGCAGATCGTCCCATTAAACCAGGGGACATCCTTTATATGATGTTTCATAGACCAGAGAAAGATAAAGAAGCTGAAATAGCTGATACAATAGCTGATGTAAAAGATGATAAACCAACTTTGACCAAGTAAGGATGCATTAGATATTCGTATACCAACCCAACGTTTCGAATGAATATAAAGCTGACAGTAATGAGACATACGAGTGAGGCCCCCAGGGGGGTCTGTGTTCCCTTGATTCCTGGTAATATTGCATTAGTTTAAACATATTTTATTGCCAAATATATACAGCAATGGGGTTGGGTCACAAGTTCTCACAACATTAGTTACGACCCTTCCCCTACATTTTAAACATACACAATAGCTAATAAACATGGCTAGATATATACAAATGCATATGTATTATACACACCTAATTAACAAAGCAAAGCAGTTAGGAACATATATTGGAAACATATCAGAATAAATAAATAAATAAGTATATATAAATAAATAAATAAATAAAAATTAATAAATAGTAGACAGAAAGAATAATATGAGTATACAGAAGTAAATAATAAAAATAGCTATGTATATTGAGTATACTAAAGACAAATGAAATAGAATGATACAATAGTAAGCAGATAAGTATATATTTAAGTAAGAAATATAATGAGGACTATGAAGAAAAGAGTACAAGACTGCTATTATGACTACCACATGGGCTCAACATCAAAAATTATAGTTTAGTTGGTATTCACGTAATATGATGTTTTTAAACAAAGAGTCTAAATATTATTGAAACTTTTAGTTACTTGTATGTACCTTTGGACTGCTCTGAACAAGACTATGTTGGTTTCGAAATTCCAGTTTTCATTGCCAAAAAGTATTAAATTAATGCTAAGAGGTTGTAACATTCTCACTGTATCGTTGAAAACCTGTCTTTCAATTGTGTATCTTCTACAATGAAAGAAGTAGTGAATGGCGTCCTCTACCACACCGCACAAGTCGCATAGAGGGTTATCACGTATATGATTTATACAAAGGTCATTATTTAGATTGTTACACCTATTTCTGAGCCGTGTATATAAGACTGATATATATCTATTTCCAAAGGTAAAATATGATGGAATGTATGACTTGTTGAACTTAGAGATTACGTTTTTTGAAGGTTGGTAAAGTTGATAAGTTTTTAAAATCATCTTCAAGGCCATTCCATAATCTAATGGACGAAGTTATACATGATTTCTGTGAGATGTTAGTCCTATTATAAGGAAGAGAGATGTTTCTATTATTTCTCAAAGGATAATCTGAAATTTCATTGACTAATGGAGGGATGGATTAAATCCGAGATATATGATGGCACCAAGCCAGCATTAACATTATACATGAACGAAAGTTTATGTTGTTTTCTTCTTTGTGATAGAGTTTACCATCCACTCTCTTTGTACAGGTTTTCTAACGATACAGATCTCGTAAGTCCTGTTACAAGGCGGGCTGCTTCATTTTGTATCTTTTGAAGTGTTTGAGAGTCTCGTTCAGAGCAGCCATCCCATACCACTGATGCATACTCAACAACAGGAAGCAGATAGGACATATACATCTGGTTGAGAGCATTTCTGCTAATAGAGTATTTAAGTTTACGCATTAAAGCTAAAATTTTACTTGCCGAATTTACAATATTTTCAACATGTGAATGCCACTGCCCATTGCTACTTAAGGTAACACCCAGATGTTTATGGCTATCAACAAAGCTAATTGGGATATTATCAAAAACAAGTTGTGGAAGGAAATCAAGCTTTTTAAGAGTAAATAAGACAGCCTCTGTTTTCAGTGGATTAAATGTAACCAGCCATTGTTTAGCCCAGTTAGTCAGTAGCTGCAGATCATGGTTAATAATACCAGCAATGTCAGCAATATGTGCTGCAGAATAAAAAAGTGAACTATCATCTGCAAACAGCCTTGTCAAACTAAGAAGATGTTTAGCTATATCATTTATATACACCAAGAATAAAAGAGGCCCTAGAACTGATCCCTGAGGCACCCCTGCAAATATAGATTAAGCCAGAGAAACATGATTTCAAGCCAACTTTCTGCTTGCTCTGACTTAAATAACTGTTTAACCATTCTAAAAGCTTTCCTTCAATACCATTTTGCCTCAGCTTAAACAAAAGACCTTTGTGCCAGACTCTGTCAAATGCTTTTGAATCATCACAAAACACAATACAAGAAAACATATTATTATCAAAAGCTTGGCATATATTATGAAAAATATCAATCAACTGAAAAACTGTTGAGTGGTGTGGTAAAAAACCAGATTGATACTTGTATAATAGATTATTGTCTAAGAAAAAGTTGTACAACTTTTTAAAAACAATCCTTTCCTGTAATTTCCCAATACAGCTCAAAAGTGCTACTGGCCTGTAATTGGAAGTTTGAGATTTATCTCCCTTTTTAAAGATAGGAATAACATTTGCAAGTTTCCAAGTATCAGGAAATATACCCTCACTAAAAGATCTATTCATCAAAATACATAGGGGTTTGGAAACAGATTTAGAGACACCCTTGAACATTTTATGGCTTATACCATCATCACCACTTGCTTTGTTAGGATTGAGAACTTCAATTATAATTTCTATTTCATATTCAGTGCAGTTTATTTCACAGAGAGAGAGTTATCCGTAAGCTTCGCAAAAGGAGGTAACGGGGTATGTTCATCATTTACAGTTGAAATAGAAGCAAAATAGTCATTCAAACAATTAGCTTTGTCCTGATCATTAAAATGCCATTGATTGTCACCATTTAGAAGTGTAGAACATAAAGGAGGGATAGAAGATGAGGAATTATTATTTTTAACAAAATGTCTAATTACTTTCCAAAATTTACGTTTATCATTATTTTGAAAGTCTGAAACAATGATATCTAAGTTATTATAAAAGGATTCTTTTGCATGCTTTTTTTGATTATTTACCTTGTTTCTATAATATTTGTATTTGTTCAAGTCATTAGGGTTACCTGATTTTAAAGCTGTTTTCTTTAACCTGTCTCTTTTCCTTGAATTTCTCCTAATTTCCGAATCATACCATGGTTTGTTGTCTTCTCTTACTACAATTGTTTTTGTTTGTTTGTTTGTTTTTGTTGCTTTACGTCCCATGTCAACAGCTATGGTCATTGCGGGACGGTCAGTTCACTTAACCACACTTTTTCCTGGGCAGGCTTGAGCAAGCGGTTAACCAGTAATTTGTGCACATACTTTCGCTTGTAACTGACAACAACCCTTCTTGAATAAATCAGCGGAAGGAGGAGAATGACCGTAGAAATTATTTCATGATCAATCTCCACGAAAGTATGGTACGGGGCTGGGATCGAACTCGCGACCCCTGGATCTGCAGTCAGACACGCATCTGTAGCCAGACACGTTACCGACTGCTCTACGCGGCCCGGTACAATTGTTTTATTTGGTATGCACAATTTAGCAAATTCAATAAAAACATTGGTAAATAATGAACTTGCTTCATTGACATTACCTTGATGAAGACATGACCAGTCAAATTCAGATATTTTCCTATTAAACAGTTCATAGTTTGCAAATTTATACATCCAAACTTTTCTAGTGAAGGTTCCATGTAATGGATATTCAAATGGTAAATAAACATAGGTAGCACAGTGATCACTTATTTCAGATGGTACTTTAATAATACCTTGATTCAAGGGTGTCATGTCTTCATTAAGTATTATAGGATCTAACAAAGCAAGTTGGCGTGTTGGTTCAGCTATGATATTATGGAGGGAGTTGATAAGTAAAACATCATTCAAGTTATGCATATTTTGATCAAATAAATCTTCATTCATATCTCCTAGAATAATAATATTATTAGTGGTATCTAAAGCCTTCTCTATATTTTTGTTTACAGAATCAAAGAAACGGGTGTCTGCAGTCCGTGGACTATAAAACAATCCAATAAGATAAATATCCCTATTTACCTTAATTTCAACCCACAGTGATTCATTCCAGAATGTCTCCAAACCTGTTACCTGTGTATGAGCAAGCTCACGGGACAAATACATTAATAAACCGCCACCATGATTTGTTCTGTCTTTTCTGTAAGGAATATCATATTTGCTAGACATTATCAGAGATTCTGTACTAATGTTAGCATCTAAGTGAGATTCACTAAAGCATAATATGTCAAAATCTAACAGATTTTCTGTTATATATTCTAGTTTATCACGTTTACTTCGAATATTACAATGCAAAATGGAAAGAGAGCTAATAATAGTATTAGGTCCTGGATTTCTTTCTATGCCACCAGCTTCCAAAAGTAGTAGGATAAGCACTATCTTAAAATATATGTTACACACTATATCATTTAATGCTATTGATAATAAGTTGCTAGCACCAACCGCCCATTTCAGTAAATGAATCATATAATATAAAATAAAGGTCATTGAGACATTTACCTTGACTCTTTGTTTGATGATACACCTGCTGTTGAATAGACCAATGCTTGCACACCATTGATCCAGACTATTACCTATGCTGATATAGGATTATCAAAACAAAAGACATGCATACAAGCATTAGATCTAGGTAACAGCTTTTCTGTTTGTACTGTACATGTAACCAAATAAAGTTAAGTAAAGACTTGTTCTCATAAGGGTAAATAGCAGTCAAAGAAAATAATTGAGATAAAAGAGTACATAGTCAAAATACAATAAAGCATTTCAAGAAACAAGTAAAACGACATAATATTGCATTGATCTCCCCTAATCCCTGAAAATTATTTCCTTGGTTCCCTAAAAATATTTTGCCTTTGCTCTCCAAATCACTTAAAATAGTTCAGCTTCTCCCCAAATCCCCCAAAATATAAGCCAATTCTCCCTAAAAAAGTTTTCTTTCCGTAGGATTAAACTCAGATACTTAAAACTACGAAACTTTACATGAGCGCATGACTTAATTTCCACTTAATATTTTGCGTCATACATTGTAAAGACAGGGCTTAGGCATGGAATACATGACATATAATTATTTTAATCAAATACATGATATATAGCTCAAAGTATGAGACCATTCTTAAAATGCTGCTGTTGTTCCTGGTAGAGTAGGTATGGGGAAACGCTCTCTAGATTTTGATTTTTTAAATTAGGGACAGGCCATTTGGTTTTCTGGTGGGGAAAGGGGATATTTGCCCCAACTGAACAGCTTAAAACTAGAAAATAAATCAGACAAAGTGAAAGCATCTATTTTTTGTAACCATATTTTTTTTATAATTACAATAAGCCCTTTTTACGCATGTTTAATTTCTGTTTCATCCAGTAAGATTAGCATGTTTCCACTAACCAGATAGAGAGTTACATAGCAAGCGCTTAGGTAGACCTGAAAGAATGTGAATTCACACTAGTGCTAGGGGGTCCAGGGGCATGCTCCCCTGAAAGAATATGATAAAAAAATGGTGCAATCTGGCGCTTTCTGAGTGTTCCTAAGGACGTAATTATGAACCTAAAAATCAACAAATCTAAGGATACTAATTCAACAACAGCAAAATTATTCGCCATAATTCTCTCCAACACCCATCTCGATGTGCATGTTGGTACGAAAGTAAATATATTTACATGTTACAATGGGGGTCTGGGGGATACCCCCTCAGAATCCAAAGATTTTTTTAAAAAAATCAAACGAAATGGAGGCTTCTCCTGAAAGTGATATATTTAAAATTTATTGCTCACTTTTTGGCCGGACTCCCTAAAATTAAGAGCTTTCTCCCCAGCTCCCCTAAATGATTACCAGTGCTCTCCAGCTCCCTGAAAGCAAATAGCCTTTCCTTGGGGCCCCAACTAGTAGAGTAGATTAATAAGGGCGCCTTATAATTGGTGTTCTACCCCATATGTCCATCTGTCTATAGTCGCAATGACTGCATCTATAATGCATATTAACTGTCTCAGAAAAGTTTGGATATTTGTCGTTGTATGGCCAACCAATGGCTCTTCAATATGGGCACTGTAGTGCTTTACACAAAAAATGTGATTTCAAAGTAATTTTAATGTTATATGATAAAGAGAATCCAACTATTGAATTTATTGAACCAGTTGCGAAAAAGCAATACAATACTCGACAGACCTCACATTTTACTGGAGCGGCTGTGATGTAGTGGACAAACCGCTTGCCTTGAAAACAAGGGGTTGCAGGTTCAATTCTCGGCTTCACCAGTCTGTCAGATGAGACTTTAAGCCATGGCCCCGTCTCCATATGACCTTAGCTGTTGGTGGGACGTTAAACACAAACACAACACAACAACACATTTTACCTCTTTTCCCACACTCGTTAAATAATTCAATATACATGAGCACTCATACAAGGTCCTCTATATCATTTCAACAATTTCAAATTATGTTTTTGTTCATACTGTCATTACTCTATTTTGATATTGTTATTTTTGCATACTGGAGCAGCAACTGCCCAAGTCTTCGCTGATTGTGCATGCATATATGGTTATAGATAAAAGTTCAGACCAAAATGCTGGCATCTAGCTCCATTACATAGCTAGGCATCTATGTTAAAAGAATGAGATGGTTATAATCAATCATGATAATGCTTTGGTTGTGTTTAGGTCTGACAAAGAAGACAATAAAAGTAAAGAAGAAATACTTGCTGAGATTAAACAAAGAGCTGAAGAAAGAATTAAAGCATATTCTAGCATCCAAAGTTTGCATGAGGACATTGAAAATTGTAAGTTATTACTATAGGTTCATTGTTATTTGTACCCTTCCTCGGTTTTCCATACTGTGTTGTGTGTGGTTCCATCCTTCTTATACTCATTCTTATATGAAAGTAAGAAAGAGGGCAAAGATTAGGAATCGATACAATCATGCAACACGCCTGACCCAGGATACCAATGGAAAAGTGACAATGTCAAAATAAGATCACAAAAGAGAGCCAAAGGTTAGCCCTTTCCCAGCAGGTGACGACAAGGCATCAACAAACAGACGTGCATGACCAAGTTATTACATTTTCATAGATGGTGTAACTACGAGGATGGACAGGGGGCTCAAGCAAACCCCCTGAACCCATCTGGATCCGCCAATTTTTGTGCCAAAATCTCATGTAATGGCCTATTTATATATGACTATTGGTATGAACATATTTTTTCAATAACAATATATGAACTGAGGGGTATATTTCATGGAACTAATTATATGACTCTACATTTGCTGAACAGGTGCAGATATTGCCAGCTGCTCTAGTTACGAGGACCTAACTGATGGTCAGAGGAACATAGATCAACCTGAACCTGAGTGGCCTGCAGATCGTCCCATTAAGCCAGGGGACATCCTTTATATGATGTTTCACAGACCAGAGAAAGATAAAGAAGTGATAGAAGATAAACCAGCTGATGAAAAACATGAAAAGCCAAGTTTGATCAAGTAACGATGCATTTGATATTTGTAAACCAACGCCAAATGGGATTTCCCACCATTATCAATTGGACCAGTCCATTTCCATTTTAAGTGTTCCTGTTTTTTTTTTTCAATTTTATTAAACTTTTGATAGAATCTTCCTTAAGCAAATAGTAGAAACCCTGAACAGATGTCGCGTTCTGTGATGTCTGAACTGGTTATGCACTGTTTGCTGATGTCCCACAAAAAGGACGCTATGCTTTAATGGGTATATTAAATAAATATATATTTTTTGATGTATGGGCAACTAATATCTCTTTAATATGGCCACTGTATTTTAACACGAAAATGTGATTTCATTTCAAAGTAATTTTAATATCAAATGATAAAGAGAATCCTGTACTCTTGGATTAATTGAAATAATTAAATGTTCGACAGGTCTAAGATTTTACCTCTTTTTCCCAACTCGTAAATTAAATTCAATAAAACATGAGCACTCATGCAACGTCTTCTTTATCAATTCAACAATTACAAATTCTGTTTTTTGCTTGTAACCTCTATATTCGGTTTGGATTGTGTTACTCTTGCATATTCAAGCAGCAATGTCCAAGTCTTTGCGGATTGTGCAAGCATTTTTGTGACGTAGATGAAGACTCAGACCAAACTGCATGTATCTAGCTCCGGACCACTACCAAAATAGACATTTGTGTTTAACCTTTTCCTTATGATTATTCATGCTAGGCTCCATCCACTGTGAACACTCATATTTAAATAAACTTTCATGTTGGTACATAGAGCAAAGAAATTATTTGTCAGGTCCAGTTATGCAGGACCATATATATCGTATGAGCCAGTGCATGAGATTTCCAACAATATGGTATGTGCACCCCCCAAAGCCTCAGATCAGCCTGCGCATACGCACAGTCTGATCAGAGCCTTTGCTAGTCGCTTGAGTATTCTTTGATTGTTAAGCTACTGACTGAACACCATTTGGAGTTTCTAAGCTTAAAATGAGGCTGCAGAGGCTCGTCTGGGTCTACACTCGTCAAAATACCACATTGTTGGAAATAACATGCCATGGCTAATATTTCAGTACCAAGCAGAGTAGTCCCTGATCAGGCAGCTCTTAAGAGCTGCCTGGCCTGGGTCTGCTCTGTTTACAAAGCCGTCAAAATGTGTCTCTATGAGGTAAATGGTCAAAGGATGAGAAGGTTGTAACTTTATAATATCATTAATCAATATAATGCTTTTGTTGTGTTTAGGGCTGACAAAGAAGACTCTAAAAGTAAAGAAGAAATACTTGCTGAGATTAAACAAAGAGTTGAAGAAAGAATTCAAGCATATTCAAGCATCCAAAGGTTGCACGAGGACATTGAAAATTGTAAGTTATTACTAATAGTTCATTGTTATTAGTTAGCTGCATTAGTTTACCATACTGTCTAGTATGTGGTTGGATCCTTCTTAGACTTGTTGTTATATATTGATGGACTGGTCACTGTGTTTTATCTCATTGCTAAACATCAATTGGTATGTTACAGTACCATGTTATAGCCTGTACATATGGCTTACCATGGGCCACTATATTTCAATTAGTACCTAGTTTGAATAAACTGAATGGTCACTATGGTTTAGTTTGTACATTTTGTACCTGTGTCTTAATTGAATAGCCGCTATGTTTCAGTTAGTACCTAGTTTGATCAATATGGTTTAGTTTGTACTTGTGTCTTAATTGAATAGCCGCTATGTTTCAGTTAGTACCAATGTTTGTATAAATTGAATGGTCACTATGGTTTAGTTTGAACCTATGTCTTAATTGACTATCCGCTATGTTTCAAATAGTACCTAGTTTGTATAAATTGAATGGTCAATATGGTTTAGTTTGTACCTATGTCTTAATTGACTGGCCACTATATTTCAGTTGGTCCTAGTTTGTGTAAATTGTTTGGTCAATATGGTTTAGTTTGTACCTATGTCTTCATTGACTGGTCACTGGGTTTCATCTGGTACATTGAGAGTTTTTATTGATTGGTCGCTATGATTAAACTTATACCTATGTCTAATTGACTTGCCACTATGTTTAAGCTGGAAGCTATGTATGCTACATGTATATCTTAGATTGTACCTATGTAGAAAATATTTTTTACTATATTTCAGGTAGTACCTACGTACCAGATGCCAGACTATCTAACAGTTGTTTCAGTCAGCTTAACATCCTCAATGATTTGCCTCCTAGGAGCAGAAGCGAGATCTATATTACTGCAAGACATAGGGATGATGCCATCCTTGACAGGGTCTTTACTCACCAATCAAACTCCTCACAGGCATTAGCAGAGGAATTCAACGTCACCTATGACAGACCTTCTGGTCGTAAGACTGTCAAAAGGCCAGCCAAAGGAGATATCAATACTCAAGCAACTAAAAGACCTGTTCGTGCTGAACAACCCCAAGGAATTCCTTATGAGCGCCTCTTCAACGTCACTGAGGCCATGAAGCAAGCTCAGGAAAAGATGAAAAAAGGAACATCTACAGGAGCTTATGGTGTTGGACAACCATCAAGTTACTCTGTCCAGTGCAAAGTTAAAGTCAATGAAGACCAGAAACAAGACCATATACAGACGAATAATCAGGCAGCACCTAAAAGTTTTGGTCAGTCACCAGGCGTCCATGCACATGACCAGACAAACCCCATTGAAACCCCAAAACAAACCCAAGAACTACTCTTTAATGATTCAGTTGGTATAAATGATTCTTTGGGACAGTCACCAGAAATATTTGCTCAATCGTTGGTAGATACCAACGCTGTCCAGATGCAAGGACCATCTGACGCATCTGATTTCTATAGATATCAGCCTTTAATTCCAACTATAAACATGGTCAACCCTGGATTCTGTCAAAACGGATCATACAATGCACAGCCAGATATGCCCTTAGGAATGGACCTTATTCCAAAAATGTCTGATATGAAGAAAACAAGCTTTCCCACGGATCAACGTAACTCAGTAGACAAATGTCTGGCAAAGTTAAATAAAGAGTATGCAAAGAAAGCTAATCGCAAAAAGAAGAAACGTTCCATAGATTGGAAAAATTTCAATGACGTAACTATCGAGAATGATAATGATTTCTACAGATATGGTCCTAAACGCCAAAGACGAGACTCTGATAGTAACAGCACTGTCAGCTTAGATGAGCCTGTAGAAATGGATGTTACCCCACCTCCACCGCCGACATTTAAATATCCAGTAGCGGACGCTGCTACTCGACGCTATTTTGAAAAGGTAATTGCACTGAGGGATGGAAGACCACCTATCAGCTCTGAGAGTAACACCCAAAAGAAAAAGAATACAAGATCAAGAAGACGATCTACAAGAAGAAATTAGATCTAAGATAGATGTTGAAAGATTTCATTACTCTGACTAAGGGGTACTTTGAAAACCTAATTTTTAATGATAGCCAATTCAATTTTCAATCATCGTATTTTGTGCCATCTCATGAGAAATGTAGACTTATCGCATACACGCAAATACCCGTTTTGACGTAAGAAGCTGGACTGAATATCTAAATTTGACTGAGTCTCCCCTACTCAGCATTTATGAGAGCAATGAAGGCTCTCATGAGTCTTTGCATTTGTACAGGGAGGACATGAGCATTCGTTTTTCAGCAATGTGAAAACCTCCATAATCTAACGTGTTGGCTCATTGAATCAATTATATCATAATGTTTAAAGCAGGTTGTTTTACAAAAACAGAATCACTTGGAAAATTCCTATCTGATCATGACAAATTTTTATATGAAGCCAAGAGGTTACATTAAGGAATTCTATAAATCTGATATACAGCAGAAATAACACAGCTGACAGTTTGTTTATACAACGCAGCAACTATAGAATACGCAATCATGACGACTTAAAATTAAATAACAGAAATAAATACCCAATATAATATAGAAGAAAACATTGACAGAATAGTTACATCAAGAAAGTTGAACGCAATTATGGAACAAAAGTTAAGGAAGGATAATCTATATGAAGCGAAAAATGCATAAAGTTTGATAGAACATGACTACCATAAAAAGAAAATCATTTATTCTGAAGGCAAAACGGACATTTAGGTATAATGATGCACAGTCAAAACGTTAGGGATCTACACAAAGAGTAAACCTGCAAAGTTAAGGTAAACAAATGGCGAGAAATGAGGGATAATATCATGTTTGCTGTTCACGAAGGCCAAGATAATGTCTGATAAAGACAAGTATACATATGCGTTATGTGCCAGTATATTAAAATATGCTTATTATGAAGGCATATAGCGAAGACTCTGGCGAGCTTGCGAATCTGCAACAGCGGGCCAAGGTCATTGCTGTTCGTATATATTAACATAAAAGAAGCTAAAGGACAAAGATAGTCTGAAAAGGTTGCTGTTTATGCACTTTGAAGATATAGAATGACGTCACAGAGGACAAAAAGAACCATTATCTGAATTGGGAGTCATCATTATTGAGTCTAAAAGTAGCATTATGAATTGAGCAAATGGATTTGACGATATTGGCCATTGTGATACGCTTGAATGAAAGATTGGCCATGAAAACTATATACAGATTAGCTAATGACACATTTAGGGTATTTTGAATTGGTTGGTTCCAATGTGTAATGGAGAGGAGCTACGTCAAGTAATACACATATTTGTTGAAAGCCCATGCTACTGAATATTGAATGAGCCTTCTTTTCTAAATGTTTTATTTCTCAGACTGGTAATGTTTCTTATTACCATAAATGTTTATTAGTTTTACTCAATGCTCATTGAACAATACAAATTACTCACTATAACATAGTTAGTGAAGCATATGCATGCCTAAACAAACATTCATAATTTTTCATAAACATAAACTTGATTTGTACTAAACTTTCTGCAAAGTTTACAATAACTTTATATCCAAAACATAAAACAAATAGAGAAAAAGTTATTTATTCCAACCCATTGCAATTATTTTGTGTTGAGGGTAATTTGATATATGCTTATTCAATGCTCAAATCAGTGTATTTCCTTTTGGGGAACTGAATAGTTGTTTCCTAAAATGTAACTGACATGTGTAGAAACCTTAAAACGCCAGTCAGATGTATCCAGTGGAGCTAGAGACATAAGGTCTGGTCTTTATCGCTATCTGTATTACATGCTTTGTATAAGGAACTAAATGCTCAGGCAAATTTCCTCGCTCGAATTTGCAAAAAGACCAAAAACTCACTTTCTGTACAATATACAGATATTTCAAGTATTCATTTTGTAAACTTTTTTTTGAATGAGTTTTGTTAGATGTAATAATTCAGCCAGCTCATCATCTTATATTTAGCCAGTCATGTGTTGTCAGATCATTAACTGCTCTCATATACAAGGTTAAGAAGGAGATAAGGACTCAGATCAAATGACAAACTATTTTCACCATAAGTAAGTTTAGGGTATGTTATTTTTACGGAGCTGTTTTGTCAATTAGTGTTACTAAATCATTTAGTCAAAATATTAATTACATAATACATCTGTATAGTCAGTTAAAGCTGCATAGTCTGTAACTTTTGATCTTTATATTTTTGAAATAATGTTTCTATTTTTCAAGAACACAGTAAAAAACCAAAATTCACGTATACATTTTACCAATTTCGTAAATCTTTACAAATTATCAGTATCAAAACAACAGCATTTATGTAAAAACTTGATTATCTATAACTATTGGAGGGACGCCAATAATTACAAACAAGAGAAAAAAAACACCTGTTTTTATATGATAATTCACTTTTCAATGCAGTTTTCAGCTATAGTGAACAGATCTATTTTGAAAACTTAACTTAATTATGCTTTTACAAATGATTTAAAAAGATTTTTTTTCGAAAAAATGTTCATAGTTGCAGACTTAGTCTCTTTAATTAGCTAGCAGTTTAGTTTAGATACTATCTTGTACGGGATCGGTCAGTCAAATTAATTAGTCACGTACCTGTATTAGTAGCTAGTAATGTGGATTTAGAAAGAAGGTTAATTTGTTAGTTACAGGTATTCAGTCAGTGAATCAGTCAGTCGTTGAGTGAGTGAGTGAGAAAGTCATAAGTCAGATAGTCAATCAGTCAGTTGGTTAATTTTTAATTACATTTGGTAACATTGTAAGTCAGCTGATTAGGTATTTACATGTGTTAAGTCAGTCAGTTAACTAATAAGTAAATTGTAGTAAGGCAGTTGGTTAATATAGTATATTAGGTAAGTAGTCAACACATATATACTGTAGTTAGTTATGTAGTCTACTAGCAAACGCCATGTGTGCAGACTGATAATTGTGGGATTTCCTGCTCGCTTACTTATCTCATCATAATATTGTCAGCTAGTGAAATAAAAGTTGTCGCAATGGGTGTGTTCTGCGTTCAGATTAACATGCTTACAGAAGTATGGAAAATCTGTGATGTTCTATTGACTATTTCCAGGACCTGACGCTGGGTTTACCATATTGCGACATAGTATCAAAAGATGCTGCTTTAGTTTTGCCAGCTGCTTATTTGGAGATACATGTATGTTCTGAAGACACATTTCATGACCTGTTATATATCAGTGTGTTTGCTTTTCTCAGGATGGATCTACCAATTGTTGAACGTCAGTTGAGTATTGATTCGGTCTGGTTCTTCATTTGCTAGGCATTACTGACCATTGCTAGACATTTGTCGAGCATTTGATGTCATTTTGCTAGGTATTTGTTGAGTGGCCAATGTTTGTACAGGGCCAGCGTTTCAGCTGATAACATGGCTCTGCAAAAGTAGGCAACAGTCTGATTTTGGTCTAATATTTCGACGACGGTAGATAGGAACTGGTTTGCTTGTTTCTCTGTTATGTAATTGAAAGTGTTAAAAGCATACATGCTTGTCACACTAGGTTGTTACAAATGATGTTGTCAAAGGACCCCACAGACAAAGTATGTACTTGTATGAAGCTTGCTGGGATTAGAATAGTTAGAGATGATCAATGACAGGGATTCGTATGGACGTTAGTTTGTTAGTTAGTTAGCATTAAAATGTGGTTTATTTATTTATTTAGGTTTAACTAGTAAGCTTATTAGTTTAACTTCATTTTTTGTCAATATTAGTTAGAATTTTAGTAAGATATTAATCAAATTAGCTATTTACATGCAGCTTTATTCTGTGGTTTGCATAATAGTTTAATTAGGCAGTAATTTTACAACGTATGAAATTAGACCCAGGTAATTAGATAGTTTTTAAGTACTGTGTAGTTAATAAGTGAGCTAGCTTGTTATTAATTAATCAATTAATTAACTATTTACTCAGTCATTCAATCAGTCAATTATTTTGTAAGTGAATTTTGTCTTGTGTTTAATTATCAGTTTTAGTTAGTTGATAAGTCTAATAACTTGCCAGTTAGTTAGTTAAACTATTCTAAAATTGCGTATTTAATTAAATACATTAAAAGGTTTGTTAGTCAGTAAGATAAATTGTGGTTTGCTTGTGTGTTTAAACTTGTTAGTTGCTAAAATTGTGTTTTATTAATTTAAAGTATAGTTCATTTCCCTTAGTTTTTTGGGTAGTTTTTTAGCTAAGTAAAGTAAGGAAGAAGACAAAGATCAGGAATCGATACAATCAAATATCACACCTGACCAAGGACACCATTATGGGAAAGTGGTAAAACACAAGAAAACATCACAAACAAGAGGGCAAAGAGGTCAGCCCTTTCCCAGTAGATGACCACAGAGCTGCAAGGAACAGAAACCACAATATGACATACACCCTTACATTGTGATGATTTTTTGTGAGTTAGTTGGTAATTTGAAAGAAGCCAGTATTAAATGTTTGACAGACCAATACATACATAGCTCGCTAGATGATACACACGTGTAAGTTGATATGTTTTGCATACTAAATGGCGATGCTCTGAACAGTCAGTGTGCATGAATAGACTAGTAGGGTCATTTTCAGTTTGGATATTCTTTGAACGTTTTCAATGAAATTAGTGATTTATTTATTTTACTATTTTGACGCATGTATTTTAATTGAAAAAAATGCTTTATGAACATTAAAGGCACGTTTTTTTGCTTGCCACTTACTTCATTTTGCAATGAAAATTTGAGCATTGGACATGGATAATAGTTAGAAATACCCACAACCTAAAATACATTTAAGTTGTATATCAAAGCACCTCGGACAGTCTTAATGAAGAATTGCCCATAAAATGGCCAGAGAAAAGAATCCTTTCCATGGAAAGGATATTAGGTTCAACCATCGAATAAACCACGAAAAATCTCTTCTCATTGGACAAGTACCAATTTAGACATGTGGGTTTAAAACTCATTTTTGGCTATTCAACATATAGGAAATAGAAAAAAAGCGTTTTTGAAGTGCCCCCACCCCCGTGACCAGGCTAATCCTTTTGAATATATTTGCAGCTTTACATTATACACAACATATAAAAATGGCATGATTGGTCACGTGGGGGGAAGGCTGTCAAAATGCCCCAAAACAAATTAAATTAGAAAAATTATTAGGCGCTATTTTTGTACAAACCTGTAGCTTAACATCATTTTACAATGGCATGTATACAGTATGTAGTTATGCTATACCCCAGTGAACAGGTCAGACTGATTGAACTTGAAACATAACAGGTATAATCCATGTGTAAGCATTTCAAAGTTAATAGTCAAAATTTATGTATAGCATACTTATTTATAAAATACAAAGAATTTTTAGACGCAAATTTGATGCAAACATACCACTTTCCTATCAAATTTTATGCTGCAAATATTGTATTTCCATGTATGTGGATGAATACTGTACGAAACTTCAACATTCTGTGAAATAAAATTTAGTCATAAAAAATAACCCCACCCACTTAGCCCGACCGTCCTGACTTTAATATGCAAAATTTTCCAAATATTTTTTAATTTTGCTAGGTGCACTAAATGTCAGGTTTTAATTTAAGCACAAAAATACAGTTGTCAGTTATACATTATACTAGGCACAGGCTCTCAAATGAAAATTTGGGTAGATTGAAAAGGAAACTGTCCAAGGTCCTTTACCAGTACAAATGTTTTTCTTCTCCTGAATTCAGCCTAACGCCAAAATCACGTAATGAATTTGAAAATTTTTGTGGCAAATTAATGTGTTTTTTTAATTCATCCCCAATTTAGCAGTCTATAAAAAGGTAACGCATACCCGAATCCCACCAAAAAAACTAGTAACAGCAGCAAAAACCCACAAACAAACAGATAAAAAACAACGAAATAAATAATAATAATAAAAAAAAAAACAAAGGCCTATGGAAAATATATTACATGTTTTGGTAAATCGTCAGTAACATATTTGAAGTAGATAATAAGGCTTATTTGCATCTTAATACAAAGGACATCTCGAATAATAAAATACAGGCAGTCATGTGCTGTACTAAATTCAAAATAATTGCTTGACGTGGCTCTTCATACTTGATGAACAGTTACTCTAACATTTCCTAGCAACACAGGCTAAGTTTCGTCCATGACTGGACACTCATATGAAATACAATGTATGTCCAAATACGAACCCCCATTAATATACAATTTACCAACAAATGGTCAGAAAACGTCCATCTAAAATACAAGGTAAACGTTTTGTTCTCCATCGAAAGAACAGAAGGTAATTTAAATCTGTGTAGCAGGAAATTGTTTGAGTCACCTCATCACCAACTTTGGAGTTTCATTGCTGTGGTTGACTGCTTTTAATTTTTATGATTTGATTATTGAGCCACGGCATATGATTTCCAATAAACTCCAGATGATGTTCAGTCAGGAGCTTGACAATCATAGAATATTCAAGTGACTAGCAAATGCTTTGTCCAGACTGCGTTATGCGCAGGCTGATCTGAAGCTTTGTTGGTCACACATACAACATTGTTGGAAATCTCATGTCATGGCTCTATTATGATTATCGATCTCTATATATTGCTTCAACAACCATCAGGGGTATTTGATATTTGTTTCTAATAAAAATTGTTTGTTTGATTATGTGTATTGGGTGAAACTGAGCAGTTTGACAGACATAATGTCTTTTAAAGGAAAACACATCATTAACCTTTGTCATGCTAAATATTTTATGTACTGTACCCCCTGAGATTTTATAATGATTACCTGCATCATTCAAACTGTGAGCGTGTATTTTAATAGGGCTGTATAACAGTGTAGATCCTGATTGACTGCATTCATCAGAAGTCAGCTGAACTGATTCTACGAATTTTGTAATAAAATATGTATCCAGGTTCAGCAGACATTCTTTTAAAAACAGGGGACTTTAAGCCAAATCATAATTAGACCATTATTGACATTTACATCAGTGTTCAAGCAACACCATTTTGTACATTTAAAATGATTAACAAAGCAATGGATTAGCTCTCTATACGTCCACATTTCGGATATTAATTTAGACTTCAAAAACGTTGAAAAACAAGGTATAAGTCGCTAGTCATGTTTGAAAAATTGAATTAAAATATTGTGGGATGCTAGTATTGCTTTTAAAATGTTATTATCATACAAGCTACTTTGAAAATTATGACATCACACAGTCAATCATGGTCTTCACAATGGTGTGGTCTAAAACGTTTTTTTTTCAACTGAAACTACTTGTAATAAGATTATTGACACGATATATCAAACTGCTTTTGTAAACTTGCAAATGATTTTTGAATAGTTCTTACAAAGATCGCGTTTCCCTTTAACTCTTTATATCCTAGTTTTGTCTGCTGATAACTTTTGTAGACAGTTTGGACCCAAATCAGACCAAACAAAACGTCAGGCCTGATCTGGATTCCAACTATTTGACACTGTTATGATATTTTAGAAAAAATTGTTTGAAAAAATTGATTAAAAAAGCTGCAGACGACTAGAAAGTACATGAACCTTACCTAGGATGCAAAGAGTTAGACACTTATGTTCAGATTAACAAACAATTGTTTCTTGACTTCAAGAATGTTAAACAAGTATTTTTGAATGTTTGTGTTGTAAATTATGTACGATTATAAAACATGTTACTTATAAACTGTATTTTTTTATTTTCATTTAAGTAAAGTCACCACAATACTCCCCATTTGTGGCGACTTATCACTGTGACCATTCGAAGGTCAAGAGGATAATTTTCAATATTTTTTTCATCATCGAGTCCTCTGGTGATTTGAAAAGTATCTTCCAGGATAAACCAGTAATGGCAATATAACGCTCTAAAAGCCTGCATGACCTGGTATGAACAAGATTCCAACCAAACTCAAGTGATAACCTAAATAGGGAAGTGACCAACCTGTTGGGGAAAGGGATGTCAAAATGAAATTGAGTATGATCAGGGAAATACCACAATCACACACTGCAGACCAACCGAAGACATCGTGAGAAAGAGCCACTGAGCACTAACAGCCATGAGACACCAGAAGAACAATTAATGTTAAGCCATAGAACACTAACAGTCACACGACAACAAGAAGATATCAAAATAAAGCAACCAGGCCTTGAGGTTATAAAACTTAAGTTCATTCTCAGACTCAAAATAAAGCGCAATGATAAGCTGCTTGCTGACACGTGTCCACAGGCAGCCAATCATTTCGCTTTATTTTAAGTCTGAGAATGAACTCAAACTTTATAACGTCAAGGCAAGCTCTCACCTTCCCTCATGTTGATTGCAAAACTAGAAGGACACAAAGTACTAAATAACAAAGCAAGGAGTTAACACAGAGCCCCTACAAAATATGGGAGCAACAATTAACAAATCGACAACAACAGAACCACTGCCTTAGAACAGGCAGCAGAACAAGCCACGTGGGTACTTAAATGCATTTTACTGGTTACAAATGTTCATCCTAGATTCTATTGGTTTGGAAACACAAACTTTCTATACCTCGCATGGAGGCTTTCTAACTATGGTCATGTTATGCATCATCATAGAGAAACAATCTAATCAAATTAACATACTATTATGAAACAAAGATAAGTGCTTACGGCTCACAAAGATAGTCAGAGCTAAATACCAAAAAATAAGAAAATCTCGTGTTGAACCACAGGGGCCCAGTATCAGGCACCAACCAATTTCAGCTTTAAATCAGGGCAGTCATCGAGTCTGAGGCCTGTCCCACCTGCATGCAATTAAAGAGGAAGTCATGGCTATGAACCGTGATGGCTGTAAAATGATATCTCACACTGATACTATATCTAGAATAATGCAGCCTACAAAACAGAAAATGTTACCTTTTTTTATATCTAGCAACAGTTGCAATAAACAGTTAGTAGAAGAAACGAATGATTCACTAAACTAGAGCACGGCTGGCCATCGTAATGGCTGGAGGGCCAAATGTACTACTCTATGTTATTCTTGCTACATCGGCTCGGTCAAGGCATCTTCTGTTTACAAAATAAACAAGGCAAACCAGCCATACTATTACCACCCCCTCCTCCATAAAAATATTTTGGCTTGCTCTCACTAAAACAGCTGACTAAAGAGATAACCTACAAAATAATCCAAACTAGTGATGACCCCCCCCCCCCCCTCTCAAAAATAAAATTCATACTCACAAAATACGCATTGTTCTGAAAATAAATAGAGAAAAATCTTAACTTTAAACAATAAAAAGGCGACAACTATAGTGAGTATGATCAGGAAATACCACAATCACAAACTGCAGACAAACAAATGGCATCGCGAGGAAGAGCCACACAACTATCATGAGCTACCAAGAAGACAAACAAAGCAAAGCAACCAGCTTTCTCTTCCCCATCGAGATGATTGTAAAACTAGAATGGATACAAAGTAACACACAAAACATAGAACAATACATGGAACTTGATTTGTTCCCCTCTCATGTACGACAAAACTTTCATGAAGCAACTTTTCTTGATAAATTGCATAACGCTACTTGAAGGATATTTCTGTATTTTCTATCGTAACAATTAAATTTTATTTGCATCATATTAGTTCCAACTGGAACCTCAAAGGGCACAGAAAACATCACATAATTTATGCATCGATTTTTTTTATTATTAACTGCTCAGAAATTTGAAATTGTCCTTAAACTATGATGAGGGCATAAACCATAACTCTTCATGTTAATGTCTGTAAAAGAAAAAAAATAGTCAACTCACCAGAATCCATTATTGCATGTGTCATGTGCTGATGTCTCAAATCTCTGCTGTAAAAAATCGCGTTGGCTCGCGGGTATAGGGGGCGAGATTAGTAATATATGATCTATTCCTTTGTGCATAATAAATCGAATTTGTGAAAACAATAATTAGCCTCACAGAAAAGTAAGCGAAAATGAACAGGAAATACGACAATCACACGCTGTATACCACACCACTGCATGGTAAGGAAGAGCCACAGAGCACTACCTGTCACATGTTAAAGTAAACCAACTAGCTCTTTCTTCGTCATCAAGATGATTGCAAAACTAGAAAGGACACTAAGCACTGCCTAACAAAACAAGGACCACCACAGACAATGGGAGCAACAATAAACTGAGCAGCGACATGTGATTTCCAACAATGTGGCATTTTGACAAGTGTAGATCCAGACGAGTCTGTACAGCCCCCATTTGAGCTAAGAAACTCCAAATGATGTTCAGTTAGTAGCTTAACACTCATAGAATATTCAAACGACTAGCAAAGGCTCTGATCAATCTGCGCTTATGGGCAGGCTGGTCTGAGCCTTTGTTGGTAGCACATACCACATGGTGGAAAATCTCGTGTCACGGCTCAACTGTGAATCAACAATAACAGAACCAACGCTTAAGGCGGAACAGCAGCTGAAGACACCAAGGGTTTAAATGAGCTTTACTAGTACCAAATCTTCACCCTAGATTCTGTTGTTGTTAAAACACCGTGTTCAGCTCCCACTGAGGTTTCCTAGCTTACACAATTCATCATCAAAGAGTAAACAATTTAATCAAATTATCACACTATGATAAAAAGGGCTCATAGATAGTCAGAGGTAAAGAATAAGGCTTCCAATGTAATCTCTCCAGTTTTACGAGCATACATTGCATGTTGAGTTTGAGCACTTCCACACCTATCAAATGTTTGAGCAATTGTTGGGGGAGATTGAATGGTATAATTGAATCTATATTTGTTTGATATGTGTTTTTGTTTGATATGTGTTTCGTTAAGTGTTTGTGGTAAGAATAGCTAGAGTATGAGATTGATTACCACGTGAAGAGCATTGGTATGCGAGAGCCCGTGATATTGATGAAATGCATGAAAATAAGTACGACTTAACCTGCACATGTGCATATACTTGAATCATCCTAGCCAAAGATAGTCATATAGGAGGATCGACCCACCCACCCGTCATCGAAGCAATGGACCTGGTGGGGATGCTAGTATATATTTCAGTATCTGGTGCAGGCGATCTGAGAGGCGGAGCTGTTGGTGGAGTTATAACTGAAGCTAAGTATTTCTTTTTTATGTTTCAAGGGTAATAACCTAAATAGTAATAAGAGTAATAAGGACAAACGCAGTTACAGTCAGTATCACACTCAGCTTTACACGCCTATTTAGAGCCGTAGTGGGTTCGGTGCAAATGAGTTTGCCTAGTTTTAAACCCAATCACGGTTTATAGCTATGGTTTCCTCTTTAATTGCACGACGGTGGGTCAGGCCTCAGACTCTATGACGGCTCTGACGTAAAGCTTTAATCGGTGGGTTGGTGCCTGATGCTTATCTGTAGCTTGACCCACCGTGGCTAAACTTGAGGTTTTCTTTAGCTCTGACTTTCTGTGAGTCATGAGCCCTTTTCTTTGTTTCATCATGGAGTGTTAATTTGATTAGAGTGTTTTCCATGATGATACATTGCATTAGTTAGATGGCCTCCATGCGAGCTGAACATTTCTTGTACTTCAACAACAGCAGGATCTAGGGTGAAGATTTGGTACCAGTAAAATTCATTTAAGCCCCCCGGTGGCTTAGGCTGCTGTCCGTTCTAAGGCGGTGGTTCTGTTGTTGTTGACTTTTTTGTTTATTGTTACTCCCATTGTGGGAGTCTGTAATTGTTCTATGTTTTGTTGTACGTTACTTTATGTCCATTCTAGTATTGCAATCATCTTGATGGGGAAGAGAGAGCTGATTGCTTTGCTTAATTTGTCTTCCTGGTGTCTCGTGATGGTTGAGCGGCTCTTCCTCACGGTGCCATGGGGTTGTCTGCAGTTTGTGATTGTGGTATTTCCTAATCATACTCGCTTACTATTTTAGCATCTTTATTTTCATTTGCACTTAGCCTACCTGAAGGTGTACACAAAATTTGAAAACTCTGGCTTCAATAGGAACCCAAAAATCTGCACCAGAAATTTTCATTGGAGAGAAAGAAAAATGAATAAATAAAGAGACTGATCAGCAATATAAGGCTGTTTTTTGTTACACAATACAATTAATCACTATCAAGCTTTGTACCAAATTTCAGAATCTTAACTCAAGTAGTTGCTGAGAAATCTTTGACCGGAAAATGTCCATATGTATTATATAAGAGTGAAAGAAGATAAAAATGAAAAATTGAAAAAAGAAGGCAAAATGAGGATTAGCATTTTAATTTCCATCTACAAAGTACACTTTGCCTACCTGAAGGTGTACACAACATTTTAAAACACTGGCTCCAATAGGAGCTGAGAAATCTGTGACAGAAATTTCCATTGGAGAGAAAGAAAAATGAACAAATAAATACACATAATTATAATAGTAACTTGATATGGTGTACTCTATCACGTTGAGTGGATGTGGTTATTCCATCGGATCACCTGAGATGTGAAGTGTTAAGGGTGATCCAATGGTATGGCCTAATCCACGAGACGTGATTATGTACGCCAGATTAAGCTACTATTATAACAATGTGTTTATTATATACCTTTTTCTGACATTATTCTGATTTCATAACTTCTTTTTTATCTTTAATCCCAAAAAAATGCGGGAACGTTTGTCATAACGTTAGGTTTCTTGACATTGCGTCATCATGTTTGCCGTCTCTGGTTCCATGCTTGAAACTAACAGTACGTAACGTCGCCGCAAAAACAGGTAGCCAACCTTAGCCTCGTTTTAAAGGATAGTGATACAGAATCAGAAAACATTAGTTCGTTGATCCGTCTTTCTGTATCAGATAGCCAGAAAACAGACAATTCAAAAGATGTATCATTTATAGGTATATAATAAAGGGACTAATAAGCAATATGTGGCTGTTTTTGTTACACAATACTATTACAACTCATCACTATCAAGCTTCGTACCAAATTTCAGAATCCTAACCCAAGTAGTTGCTGAGAAATCTTTGACGGAAAAAAAGTTTACAGACAAACAGACAGACAAACATAGTTACAGAAAAGGCAAAAACTATATACCCCCCTTTATACTTTGTACCGGGGGTATAATAAGCAGACTACAATTTCAGGACATACTGGAAAGATAAGGGCTAAAATGTCTTGTAATCATATGTCCCCTGACACAGGAATCTGATCATGTTTTTCAACAGAGACTCTGATCAGTCTGACAGTAGCATATAAATAGGCCAGGCTTTTCTCTGTCAACCAGAACATGATGACCTTGCCAAGCAAAGGGATGTTGATGTTAGTAGTGATTACCCCTTATAGCCACAACAAAAATTTGCAGCACTTTGAAATTTTGTTTCTGCCTTAAAAAGTAACAAAATGTAAATCTATTAGTCGGGGAACCAAGGTAGAAAAAATGCTAACCCTTGCACCCGAAAGGTATACAGCTGGATTTTATATGATTGCAAAAGTATTCTATGGTGTATCTGAAACCACTGTATAGCAGACTCGATCGACTTGCATAACGCCAGAGCAGTCAACTTTCTATGGAAGCCCAGCAAAAACATGTCAAAATATTATTTTTCAAAATGCCATTTATTATTGTCAAAAAAGTTTGGGATTGAAAAATATTGAGTTTATATAATACCTATAGCCATCCTACAGGAGTATGTTTTAGCAAAAGTGTAGACCATGATGGGATACTGCGCGGCCCCTCATCAGGGCCTCCAATATTTGCTATTATAGTCGCAAAAAATGGTATAGTAATACTAGCATACCTGTCGCCTCAATTTTGAATATGCGCAAACCTACTCGAAAGACTAGCTCTACAAATATGGGTAATCACTTTCCAGCCTAAAATTTATTACTTTCTTATAACATCGCTCCAACATGAATTTGCATCTTACCCTTTGAGAAAAAGTCATTCTCATACAGGGAGATCATGTATTTGTGTATGTATTCCAAGGAGGCTATAATCATATGTATTGTGTTTAATGCCTAATAAAATTATCTTATGTTATGTTATATAATAAAACATCGGCGTAGACCTCAGAAGCAGTGGTAGTCATCTGAGAATACTGCTTATTGGTTTTTAAGCATTTTCATACAGGGAGATCATGTATTTGTGTATGTATTCCAAGGAGGCAAAAATCATATGTATTATGTTTAATGCCTAATAAAATTATTTTATGTTATGTTATATAATAAAACAACATCTGCCTAGACCTAAGAAGCAGTGGTAGTCATCTGAGAATACTGCTTATTGATTTTTTAAGGTTAGGACATACCGAATTTGAAATTAAACTCGTAGCTTTATTTGCCTCAAATCTCATTAAAACTGCATTTATTGCCCAAAACTGTATTTGATAAATATTTTTATATCGCTTGGAAGCTTATCTCATAAAAATTGCCTGCTTGCTTATTCACTTTTATCCTCCCGCTGGGGTGGTCTGAATTGCATATTTTTTACATAAATAAATAAATTTTAAATTGAAAGCGTTTAAACACTGCATACAGCTAGACAGACGTTTGGGACATAACTTAAGATAATTTATTTCTATCCCAAACTAGAAAAGGTAGCTGAAAAGTAAAAATATGATACCATGATAAGTTGATACATAGTAATTTAGTCCATGCCAGCTGGTGCGTAGTTAAATACTATGGACAACTTAAGAGCAGTTTAACATATAAATGAAATTTATCAAGGTTTAAAGGATGTTTATGTTCCATATTTACAGCAATTTTGAAACAGAGGGTCATTGTAGGGACCAAGGGGATTTTTATCTACTTAAAACAATAATTTCGTTTAACAGTGGTAAAATAAAGATGAGAAACTGGTATAACTATTATCATATCACCATGAACAACCTGTCTGTCACGGTCTGAGTTGCAAAAAGGTAACCCCATAGTATTTGTAGAGAAAACAAATGTTCCTAGAATGCTTATTTTGGTGCACAAATGACTGCCCATACTTTTAAATGCATTTGATAGTGTATTATTGTATTATCGGACAGTCAAACTGCTTCTCATACCCGTCCTCCAGATAAGTGTGCCTTATGGAAAATTAGTTTTATTATTTCTCAACCAAATTATATGTTGTGGGTACTTAAATGAACCTATTAAATGAGACGTTGTTTTGAAGACCAAAAACACACTCTTTAACGTATTGATAAATGAAACATCACAATTTCTATGCTCTGAAAGATTGCTTAACTTAACTTAACCTATGTGGCATACCAAAGATGCATTTTTCCACAAAATGCAATTCTGTTCGCATTGCTATACAGTGGTTTCATATCAAGCTCTATTTAGACTATAAGTATTCAAAATTCCATTCGTATACCTTTCAAGTGCAAAAAATGTGTGTTTTTGCATGATACACGACTGGTTCCCTGACTATATAGACTTAATTGGTTGACAAAGATGCATGAAAAGACCCAAGAGCCAGACAGATAGCCAAAATGCATGGTAAGGTTGTTCACTGGATAAATGTGCATGGAAACAGCTAGATTGGTATACAAAGGAGCATGAATAAAATAACAAGAATGGTGGAATATTTATTTTTATTTGAAAATCCAAAATAATTGCACAAACCCTGTTTCAGAGTCGTTCTTAAATTCTCTTCACTAATTGGATAATAACTCAAATCAATCATAACCTTCAGAAATAAGAATTTTGCAATTCATATCAACTATCTTAAAGACATCAAGCATGAACTGACAACCCTTTATATTTCTGAGAAATAAAAGAGCTCCCTTATTTGTTATCTACAGATTGCGTGAAGAGCAGCAAAACCTGTCTAAAACGGCCACTCAAAAATAGACAAAACAAAGGTCTGAAAGATAAATGGTAGCTTGATGGAGGTCAAAAGTATTGCAGAATGCTCTCTTGGAGCATTCTGCAACACTTTTGACATGCATAAAGCGATAATCATCTTGAAAGCAAATTTTTGGTCTTCTTTTTTAGTGGCTGTTTAAGACCGGTTTTACTGTATCACTTTTAACCCTTACCTAGTGGGGCTAGAGGTCTGATATTTGGTCTAAGGCTTCATCTACTTTCATACTTTATGTGTTAAAGCAGTGAAGGCTCTGGGGAGACTGAGCATTTGTGCAGGCTTGCTTGAGTCTTCACTGGTGCAGGTTCGCTTGAGCCTTCACTGGTTGTATATGTGATATGTACCATAATCTCATGATTTGGCTCATTCAATAAATAAATTCGAATTTTGGTTTATTCATGGAATCATGAACACTTCAGGTCTCTTGTATAGTAAGTGCAAGAGACCTGACATTTTCATGATTCCATGAACACTTCAGCAGGGATGAGAACAGTCAGACATTCTCAATCCAGAAAACCTGTCTGTTGGATCCTGAATGGAGCCAAACAGATTTTTAGATCACTTATTAAAAGCTTAAATTAACATAGTACCAATAGAAAGCACTCAGTTTATGCTTAATCTATGGTAAAATCAATTCAACAATACTAAAACTAAATTTCAACCAAATTTACATTGACATTATTATTAATTTATACACATCATATGCCAGTGCTCAATCAGGAAATCGTGATCAGTCCAGAACTTTCTCATCCCTGTTGAAGTTTCTTTTAAAGTAAGTCCAAGAGACTTGAAGTTTTCATGATTACATGAACAGGCCAAAAATTTAATTTCTACATATATTCATATTTTGTCCAATATCAAATTTCACTTAACTCGTCTGGTTTTCCAGATATTTTAAATTAAATCAGACATAACTGAGGTTTCAGAATAGCCAAAATGCAAAATTTTTGCACTTAACGTCATGGCAAACCATGTTCAATGTCATGCAAATGCTGGTATACAAACACCTTATTGGATGGCGTAGACCTAAATGGGGCTTACATGGGCGTGGCTTAAATCCATCTGTTCTTGAAGGTATGAAAGGCATATCCAATGTAAATGTTCAATTAAAGACTGGCAGTGGAAATGTAAATATTGAATAATAATCCAGTGTCATGGCTAAAACACATCTTGCTTGCTTGCCTATGTCATTATTCTACACTGTCTTATGGCACAGTTAAGCTGGCCATGATCTTAGATCTGGCAAGGCTCAAAATGTTACATTTCCAATTTATTTTTTCTTTCTAAAAAAACCGAGTTGTGGCTACTCAACAGTACCATCTAAGGAAGTTCTATTGACTACCCACATTAAGTGTTTTGTCTTTATAGTATGAACATGTGTTTTCTCTGAGAAACAAGAAAACAATTTTTCAACTGTAAATTTTTGGCTATCTGGGATTCTCAGCTAATTTCACAGGACTCCAGGTGTGTAATAATGAATTTTTCTCTTGCTTTCAACTAAACATTTGCGGTAATATAAGAGCATAGATTCCTTACTAGCACCACATCCTTCGAAGGCATGCTTCATCACAGACTATACCAATATTTCAGCTGGTCCTCACAATGCTGAAAATGTTTGTTTGGATTGATTCTTAACATCCCAGTTTTCAATTTTTCAATCATGTTGGGACAGATCTTCTTGGGTTTAACCAGTGCCAAGCAGTGGATAAAGTGGCTTACTCAAGGACACACCACAGAGCCTCTCGTGAGGCTACAATGCTGAAAAAAGCGGATCATGAGTTCACAGGCTGAATAGTTAAAAAAAAGTGTGGATCCTGATCAGCTGGCTTCATTTAAAAGCCAGATGATCATGATTTACACATTTGTTTGAAAGAGAATATAAAAATGTCTGGGTTCCATAGGGCAAACGTTATGTCCCCTTTTAGCACTGTATCACTGATTGGTATATTTTATCACATACTTCACCAATATGGATGTTGGTACCAATACTCGTCCCAGAAAGCTCTTACCCAGTCAAATCTTAGCTGAAATTCAAAGGTGGGATGGCATATTGACTAAAACATGCTGCGATGAAATCTGAATTCTACTAATAGCACCATATCAGTGAAAGCTTGCTTCCTCGCAGACTTCATGAATATGTCAGCTGGTCCTCACAGCAATGAAATAGTGGATTTCAGTTATCACCTTGAATTCACAGGCTGAATGGATCTACAGAGTGGATCCTGATCAGCTGGCGTCTGGAAGCCAGCTGATCTGGATCTACACTGTTTTCTTAAAAGAATATATCTGGGTTCAACTTTGGAAGAGTTAAGTCCCTATGAGCAATGTATCATTTACTGAGATGTCTCATCAGAGACTTAATCAATATGTCATCTGGTACTCAAATCACCAGTTAGCACTGTATCATTAACATGTCTCATCACAGACCTTATGAAAATGTCATCTGTTAATCAAATCACCTATTAGCACTGTTAATTAATGTCTCATCACAGATTTCATGAATATGTCATCTGGTACTCGTCCCAGAAAGCTGTTAATCTATCTTCCTCATTGGAACAGAAAGCCCTGAAATCTTTCAGCACCGTGTCCTGAAAATGTTCATCACCAGTGTTCACAGAACGCCATCTCTTGGACGACATATAATTCCAAGACCACAAAAAACCTATTTTAGAATCTGGTTCCAAATTTGTCGGGTATGACGTATGACTAGCCTGTCTAGCAATATAGTCTTTACGAAGTTCCGATGAGGATTTTTTGGTCAGACTTCCCGAGTATCTGGCTTCTTTTAATACAGGAGATTTATTGGATGAAGATTTATTGTTTTTGTAACTTTGTTCTATGAGTATGAACATTCCTGCAGTACAGTGGACATACTGTTGGTATTCTTCATACTGAGAGTACATGTAGGAGGACTTGGTGGGAATCCGAACACTTGTTGGCATGAAACCATATCTGAAAATGTAAAGATTTCAGAGTGTTCATTATTAATATGAGTATGAACATTCCGGCAGTACAGTGAACATACTGTTGGTATTCTTCATACTAGGAGTACATGTAGGAGGACTTGGTCGGAATCTGAACACTTGTTGGCATGAATCCATATCTGAAAATGTAAAGACTTGTTGGCATGAAACCATATCTGAAAATGTAAAGACTTGTTGGCATGAAGCCATATCTAAAAATGTAAAGACTTGTTGGCATGAATCCATATCTGAAAATGTAAAAGCTTGTTGGCATGAATCCATATCTGAAAATGTAAAGATTTCAGAGTGGCCATTATTTAACCCTTTTGTCACGAATCAAAACATGTCGTCTGTTTGGCATGTGCTGATGTAGTTTGATGGCTTCTATTTGTGAGAAAATGACAAAAGTTAAATGGTCAAAAGTTGTGACAAAAAGGTATTATTCTCAATTCTGAACTCTACCAGTCTGTCTGATGAGACTTTGACCCTTTATATTAGGGAAACCCCTAAACGAGTACTTTTGCAAACAGTGAAGAGCCAGATGAAATGCTGCATAATGCTGCATTTCATCAGGGTCTAAACTGTTTGTAAAGGTAAAAAAGATCTTCAAGCAAAAGAATACAGTAATTTTTGAAAATTATAACCTGACACCCCTAGATATGTATAATGAACTATCCCAACTATTGTATCAACCAGAAGGAAGAATCCATAAATTTAAGCATCCATATAGCCCTGCACATGAGAATTCGGTACTAATTGCATGTGTGCCAAAACCTCCTTCAAACACCATGCTGAAGTATCCAGTCGGGCCAGGTCCACTTGCAGAATGAGTACAAGAAAATTTAAAGTTAAAATGATTAATTGTGTTTAGATAAACTGAAAACAAATCAAAGAAGCTATTATAATCTAAATTCAGCATTTTGAGGCTATGGAAAGTCAGCCTCAAAATCCTGAATTCAGGATTAATACTGAAAACTTTCACCAATGCATGTCAAACTTTTGGTCTGTGTTTTGATCTACATCCATACTTTGTGCATGTCAGCAGTGAAGGCTCTGGTGAGTCTTGATCTACAGCCATACTTTGTGCATCTCAGCAGTGAAGGCCTTGGTGAGTCTGAGCAATTGTGTAGGCTCACCTGAAACTTGGTTGCTCGCAAATGCTCCAAAACCACTTGTGACCTTAGCTGCTGGTGGAATATAAATCACAAACATACTAAATACCAACTCTCCCTGCACACGCACGCACGCACGCACGCATGCACGCACGCACGCACGCACACACACACACACACACACACAAGCCAACCAACAAACCTACCTTTTGATAATAGTTTCTTGTAGATGTAGAAGTTTCTGAGATCTGGTCTCTTCATCATAACCTACAGAATATAACAACAACAGGGTTCATACAGGGAAGTTTGGTTAAAATTCAAGGACTTTTCAAGGACTTCTCAAGACTATTTTACAGTTTTCAAGGACTAAAAGTTTAGAAAAAACATTGATTGAAGTGTTAAAATTCTTCTTCAAAAATGCTGGACTGAGAAAATGGAGAAATTAGTACTAGAAAATGAGTATGAAATTGTTTTGCCTTTATTTGGTGCAGCATTTGCTCATTTGCTGCACCAAATAAAGGCACAACAATTTTACACTGATTTAGATCTCAATAAAGGCACAACAATTTTACACTGATTTAGATCTCTATCAACAGTGTTAAGTCCTACAGAAAATAGAAGAATTCAAGGACTTTTCAAGGCCTTTGAGTGATTTTCCAGTACTATTCGAGTGATTAAATTTTCAAAGACTTTTCAAGAGAGCCTTCTAAATTCAAGTAATTTTCAAGCCTGTGCGAACCCTGAACAAGGTGACCATAAGGCCCTAAAGAGCTAATCTTACACTGAAGATCTCTGACCTTGTCATTCAGTGGGGTAATGTCAACTTGGGATCATCATATGACCAAAATTGGTAGGGCTCACATCCTCAATGCTACTACATACCAAGGTCATTTAGGGGATAACTGTATCCAAAATTTTCATTATGGGAGGTATATCGTCGGATATACGGTCAGAAATTTAGTTTTACTGCGACGCGCGAGCAAAGCCATAAAACGTGATTTCCAAATGTATATCCAACAATATACCTCCCAAAATGAAAATTTTGAATATGGCTTAATCCATTCTAATGCACATCTGCAGTTTCGTCTCAAATTGGAGCATTGCAAGCCCCATAAGGCAAAACGTCATCCAACAAAATGTGATGTTATTTACAACGTTATCCAATCAGAAATTGCGCTACAAAAGCACGTGTATTAGGATGGCTATTTGGTTCTCCTAGAAGATTCTTTTCACCATATATACGGGTGTGGCAACCACTTCTGTCCATATTCATTTTGAGGTTGTTCATATAATCATGGATGCTCTATACTAAATTTGACTTCAATTGGCCTTGTGTTTTATGAGAAAATGTTTATTATTGATGGCAGTCTAATAGCAACAACCTTTTCAAGATTTTTTCCCATTTAAATGCACCAGGTATCAATTTGGCCTTGCTGTTAAGTAGGTCAAGATTAACCTTATGTATACTATAGTCTAATGTATAGGTTTATTTTATACCATCAATATTTTAATTATAGGTCACATGAAATGCCGCAGCTACATTGCGAGATTAACCCTATGTATACTATAGCATTGTACATATCTAAGGGTGTCTATAAGTTTATTTTATACCATCAATATTTTAATTAGAGGTCACATGAAATGCCGCAGCTACATTGCTAGATTAACCCTATGTATACTATAGCATTGTACATATCTAAGGGTGTCTATAAGTTTATTTTATACCATCAATATTCTAATTATAGGACACATGAAATGCCACAGTTACATTGCGAGACTAACCCTATGTATACTATAGCATTGTACATATCTAAGGGTGTCTATAAGTTTATTTTATACCATCAATATTCTAATTATAGGACACATGAAATGCCACAGCTACATTGTGAGATTAAAACTATGTATACTATGGTCCAATGAATAGGTTTATTTTATACCATCAATATTCTAATTATAGGACACATGAAATGCCACAGATACATTGCGAGACTAACCCTATGTATACTATAGCATTGTACATATCTAAGGGTGTCTATAAGTTTATTTTATACCATCAATATTCTAATTATAGGACACATGAAATGCCACAGCTACATTGTGAGATTAACACTATGTATACTATAGTCCAATGAATAGGTTTATTTTATACCATCAATATTCTAATTATAGGACACATGAAATGCCACAGCTACATTGCAAGATTAACCCTATGTATACTATAGTCTCATGAATTTTTCCCTCTGGTTTGATACAATGAACTTTGGATAGTCCATTGTAAATATCTAAGGTGTCTGAATATCTTTTTTTAACTTTACAAATATTGTCTTCACTGGTCGCAAAAGTTCTCGTTTAGCGGGTTTCCCAAATATAAAGAGTAAACTCTTTGCATGGTAGGTAATTTTGTAGGAAGCGTTTGTTGTCGTGTGCTGACTTTTTTAAAATCAACTTTTCAAAAATTATTTCATGAAAACTCTCAAGTGGTTTGGATCCGAATTGGCACTAACATTCTTTAGGTCCTGATCTGGGTCCAAGTTGTTTGCAAAGGTTATAAGCAGCCCAGATTCAGCAGATGACAAAAGACGCTGCTAGAAAGGAAAGAATTAACTTAATACAAATTTCTTACCATGAAATAATAATCCAGCACCCACCATACACAGTGTGTTTAAGGGAATAAATATAGGTCCTCTAAGGGGATCTGAGTCTGGGGCTGTAGGTAGAGCAAAGGGATCAGTCGGAACTGGCAACAGATGAAATCCACAGGCTCCAGCTTTCCTCGCCCAGTTGTAGACCTACAGAAGAAATATAAAGGACCTCTGACACTTTTATAATGTATCATGCTTCCCTATGCTTAAGATATCACTGAATTAGACATTTGATGTGCTAAAACATATAAAGTTTATAATCAAATAGGCAGACCACTATCATGACAAAACAAGAAACACTACCAAAGGGGGAAGGGTGTGCATAAATGGACTTCTCCAAAACATTTAGTGATCCATTATTTACATGTGTAAGTATATTATAACATTAATACTTGATGTAAAAACATATTAAAAGGATAAGGGGTGGGGCTGTGGGCCACTCACTATTTAACTACTTACCAACTCTCCTAATATTCCACCTGTAGAAACCATCCACTGAACTTGTAACTCAAATCCACACTGTGGACTGTACAAGGCATGGTACCTGGCTGTAGACCACTGACTACTTACCAACTCTCCTAATATTCCACCTGTAGAAACCATCCACTGAACTTGCAACTCAAATCCACACTGTGGACTGTACAAGGCATGGTACCTGGCTGTGGACCACTGACTACTTACCAACTCTCCTAATATTCCACCTGTAGAAACCATCCACTGAACTTGCAACTCAAACCCACACTGTGGACTGTACAAGGCATGGTACCTGGCTGTGGACCACTGACTACTTACCAACTCCCCTAATATTCCACCTGTAGAAACCATCCACTGAACATGTAACTCAAATCCACACTGTGGACTGTACAAGGCATGGTACCTGGCTGTAGACCACTGACTACTAACCAACCCCCGAATATTCCACCTGTAGAAACCATCCACTGAACTTGTAACTCAAACCCACACTGTGGACAGTACAAGGCATGGTACCTGGCTATAGACCACTGACTACTTACCAACTCTCCTAATATTCCACCTGTAGAAACCATCCACTGAACTTGTAACTCAAACCCACACTGTGGACTGTACAAGGCATGGTACCTGGCTGTGGACCACTCTGGTCTCTCACTCTTCTGGTTAGGATCTACTTCAACATTCACATACTTATGAAGCTGGGTAGCTGAAATAAGGAAGTTTACTAGATGACTATAAAAAGAACCAAGACAAATTCGGTGAATTTATATCCCCCGCTGAAGGGTTATTTGAGAGAAACATGTAAATCACAAAACATAAATTTCATTTATCTAAACCTGAAGTTCACCTTCGGTATCATTCAGATCATCACAAACGCCTGTCAAGTATGGTTTAGTGCTTAGTTCAATAATAAAAAAAAAATATTTAGATCTACACAATTTCAATATCTGACCTTTCAACACAACCCCAGAGGTCAAGGGTGTGTGTAAATTCAAAGTGATACCTTTCATGTATGTCTTCACTTCTTCCAGTTTAATTTTATATGCAACATGACCACTTTTAGAAAAGAAAAAAATGACCTTTTGACCCCACCCCAGGGGTTGTTGGTGTGTGTAATGACAGCATTTTTGCTTTCATAATGCTCTTTGGTCCCTTCCCTTTTGTTTGATATGCAACATGACTACTTTCACAAAAATATATGGTTTGACCTTTTGACCCCACCCTCTAGGTCAAGGGTGTGTCTGTAGGCAAAATATTTACTACCATATTGCTGCAAACATTGTCAGCTTTAATTTAATATGCAACATGACCATATTCTGAAAAAGTTTTTGGCCTCAGCTCCACCCCCTAATTCCACCCCAGGGGCTTGGACCCATGCCTTCAAACTAAAATCCCTTTTGATATGTTTCATATCTATTGCTGCTCTGCCTGCATGCAAAATTTCAGCAAAAAATATTGACAATTGCCTTAGTTATTGCAAAATTCAAATAATTGACCTTTGACCCCTTAGTTGGGGTCAAAGGGGGTGGGGGTAAAACTTCGACACTGCCATGCTTATCTACAGGCACTGGGCAATCATAGTCTGTAGTGAGTAGTTGTTAAATATAATAGCTTTGATGAAATGTGAAGATTATCAAACAAAAAAGCTAATATAGGTTTTGCGTTATAATAGCCTATACTAAAACAAGGGCAATAACAAGTGTTAAGGGGTTGATTTTGACGAAGCTTATAAGATATCGAGAGTCCATGGTACTTGTCATTTGTACCAAGAATGAAAAGGTACTGAGATATGGTTCCGGACGGACAAAAGTGAGGATGGACGGACGGAATGGATGGATGGACAACACCAAATCTATATCCCTCCGACTTTGTTGGGGGATAAAAGCAAAAATTAATGTTTGTTGTTGTTTAATTTTTATGTGCATTTTTATCTTCAGTGTCAACACACAGAATATGCAGAACAGTCCTTTTCTATAGCAAAATTTGTGATAGAAAGGAATGGACATAAAAAAACTGAATTGCTTTTAAAAGGACAATTTTACAAAGAAATTATAGGAAAATGACCTATAATATTTTTGTAAAATTTTATGGTAAGAAAATTCGGGAGCCACAATTAGGACAGTGTTATATCCAAATCTGTGTTATAAAGGGACTGGATAATAAACTGACCAAGCTATTATGCATTTTAAATTTGGATGTAGCTTTCATTTTAAAGTTATTCTTTTCTTAATTGCCTTTAATTTGATATGAATAATTACCATGCTCTGATCAAAAGTCTGACCCTGGCCTGAATCTGAAGGTCAGGGGGTGAATTTCAATATTCTCTTTATTCCATTCATTTGATATAACTGCTTTGTGAAATATGATTTTTGGCTACTGGTCCAATATAAGTCAACCTTGAAAAATTGTGAGTATGACCAGGAAATACCAGAATCACAAACTACGGACAAACCCATACTTAACGTTGTGACTCAAGCATCCAAACTAAACCCCCATTACTGGTATATATTTTAAACCCTTTTCTAACATTTATGACATTTGTTGTATGCTCCCTCAGTGTAAACACATATATGCCCTTATGACATGTGATGGAGGCATAAAATATGTAGGTTCTGTAAGGTGTCAGTACATTTCTTTTGAGCACACCAAAATAAAACGTTCAATCTGATGGAAAAGAAAATATCCACAATTTTACGCTCAAACATTTCATTTATCAGGACCAATGAGTAACTCTTATTCATATTTGTTTAATTTGGGTGTTCCAATATTTAGCGTATATACAGTTTACCACTGCATACCTGTGAAAATGGACATAACTCTTAATATACTGCTCAACAAAAGTTTAGCACGGATAAATAAAAAATGATTTTTATTTGAGCAAATGGCTTAAAGATCTAAAATATCTGCTAAAATGATGGTTTGATATTTGATTAAGTTGAGGAAAGCAATTGGTGTACTTTAATTGGATTTCTACTGCCTCGTTCATTACTTTAAACAAGAGGGGGTCAAAAACGTGTTTCAACTGCATTATTGGCAATACAAAATTGATACGGCATCGGTTTATAAAATCCTTCGTTTTCCAGCTTGGTCTAATCAGCCATTCTGAAAAAAATAAAGGTCGTCTCCATTGAGCATTCGAAGCAAAAGTTGAGTCTTGATAACAACTAACGTCGTTGTTATAATGACGTTTACAAGTAAAAAACAGTACGGTTTTCGTTGTGTAGGCATGCTTAATTGAAAGGTTTTCTTGTTTAAAAGTATGTCAAAAGAGAGACAATTAAGGGTAAGGCACGTTTATAATTTAGTTCCTGGGTATTTAATTCTTAAAAGTGTGACGTCAATCTGAAGTTGAGGCTAAATGTAGGCGGCAACGCTATCTAAAGGAGACGTTTTCAAAAAATCAACTAACTTAAATGATCTGGGTGCTTGTGCCAATCTTGCGTCAAAATGATTACTTGTCCGCTTGATTCAGTGCGCTGAAAAGTCAAGAAGTGGAAAAATACCATTTTAACGTTATAATGGAACGGTAAAACGTGGCATAAACAGGTATCAAACTTTGATGTTTTTAACGTTTTTCATGATAAAGAACCTTCTGCTTTACATTTGCATCAAAAGTTTTGATTTCTGATGTAGAAGTGTATCCTTTACATGCCCATGACATCAAATTTAACGTCAATCTACTGACGCATAACCAGATTACCTTTTGTCTGGCGAACACGAAAAAACGTAAATTTCAGGATCCCCATACATGTTGATAACATCAAATAAAATGTTTCATGTTCATTCAAAGTGGGGCATCATATTAAAATCCGTGCTAAACTTTAGTTGAGCAGTATAGTTACAAGTTCTTATACATATTCTAAGCATGATCATCGATTCTAGTTACTGTATACAGCACACAAAAGCACTGGCAAACATTATCACACAGGATAGACAGCTTAGCAAAAAACAAATGCAGATAAAAAAATTGCTAGAAACAGTGTTTTCGATTGCCATTTGTTGCTAGTTGGGCAACAAATGACATAAAAAACTCTGTTTCTGACTGTTTTTGATCTATGTTCGTCGACAGTATTAATGTTTTCGATTGCCTCCTATCCGGTGTGATTATAGATATTTGCTTGTAGCAATATTTTAAAACTGTGTACAGTAAATGTTCTAAAATTTCAAACACCTATCTCTTTCTGTTCTCAAACAAAATGTTGGTTTCCAGGGCAGGAGTTCACAAAATGGTCGCCAGAATGGCAAACAGGAAAGACCCTTATCAGACTGCTTCTTCAGAAGCAGTCTGATCTGGGTCTGCACTGTTTGTCTCTAGGCTTTTAAGGCAGGCAACTAGTGTCCAAAACTTTAGAACATTTACTGTATGCAAACATGGCAGTAAAGCTGAGAATTTTTATGCAAAAAAGGCTGTGGTAATGGAAGACCTCTCTCTCACTTTTATTTTTGATTTGATTCTTTACGTCCCATCAACAATCTTTCAGTTATGTAGGGATGGGTCTTCCTGGGTTGAACCAGTACTAAGCTAGGATTAATGTGTCTTGCTCGACGACACAACGCAGTGACGCCTGTGAGGCTAGAACCTGCAGCCCCTCTGTCTCGAGTTAAGCACCCTATCACTGAGCTGAGGACCCTCTCTCTCACTTTTAAACCAAAGTATTGTTCACAATATCACATTTTAATTCAATCATTAAAAAAATGTGTCGCTAAGGTCTAGAACTTTCCTTAATCTTTCCTTGCTTGCAGCAACTTATTGTCTGCTGATAGCCTTTGCAAACAGTTCGGACCCAGATCAAGACTGACTGAATATCAGCCCTGATCTGGACAATCTGATACACAAAATCAATTCCACTTCAGTTGTTTAGGTTAACTATTTCTTGACCCTTTTCTCGCTATTCACAACAATTGTTTTCTGCTCTGTCTTCTACATTTTTACTTTAGTGGCCTATATTGCACACATGCAATTATGGGCCAAGGTCAGACTTGGGAGCAGTCTGATCAGGGTTCATAGTGTTTGCTTCCATGATAAAATTAGTCTGGAATGCATTTGAATATATGCAGCAACAATAAAAGCAGACAACATTTTCTTGACAAAATATTAGCAAGATAAAAGTGTTCTACCCATTCTCCACAAGCTAAGCAAGGTAATATACCCTAACTTTGCTTGATGCAGGCATGTAGTTGGAGGGTCAGCCTTAACATTCCTTTGGTGAAACAAGCTGTTTGACACTCTGATTGTGTTCCTGAATTTGTTTCGGAAAAAGTTAATTTTGAAAAAAGTCAACAGAGGACAACAAGAGCATGAAAAATTACCCGACATTTTGTTTTTGTTTGTTTGATTTGATTCTTTACGTCCCATCAACAATCTTTCAGTTAAACAGGGATGGGTCTTCCTGGGTTGAACCAGTACTAAGCTAGGATAAAAGTGTCTTGCTCAAGGACAACAACGCAGTGATGCCGGTTAGCTCAAACCCGCAGCCCCTTGATCTCGAGTCAAGCAATCTACCACTGAGCCACTGCCCTCCAATAAAAAATTACCCAACAGGATACCAGTATAATATCAGCTGGTGTATCAAGCTGTTCTTGAAAATGCTACCCAAATTTGTTTCGACTTGATGCACTATACCCAAGTCAACACCGATCTGACAATGGATTTGAATCCATGATCTCTCAGTCACAAGTCCAGCACTCTACTCAACTGAGCTATTGAGCTCCAACCTGGGGAGGTTTAGGTCCAACGTAGTAATTTTTGTTTGTCAACAATTTTTCAGTCATGTTGGGATGTATTCCTGGGAAGAACCCATATTAACAGTTGGGGAATTCCCTAAAAAACGTCCCATTTGTTTTGGGACCAAACCGTTCCATTTTGACCATTTTTCAATGTGCTTGTTTCCCCCCTTTATCGTCAATTTTCTCCATGCATAGCATAAGAATAATGTAAAACACAACTTAAAAAGCTAAGAGTTGATGTTACCCTGCTGGTAACCATTCAATATATGGGCACTTGGTAAAGCAACAATAGAAAAATGGCTTAAAACTTCTTGATTTGTGATCTTTTGGCCAAGCTTTTGACCAAGGATATCTGGTGGTTGGCGATGTGGAGGACCCCTAGATGTTATTCAACACATACCTCTATTATTATAATAATGGAAACTGTTCTTACATGTTAAGTTACGCCAGGATAAAATCAAAGTTACTTGGTTTTAAAACATTAAAAAAAGACAAAAACGGGACCATTTTCTGTCCGTTTTTTTACTGATAAGGACGAAAAAGCATCCCACTTACGGTAGTTTAGAACGTGACCAAAAACGTCACACTTGATCTAGCAAATTCAAAAAGAACGATTAAATGTCCCACAAAATTGGACAGTTTTTAGTCCCAAAACAATGGGACAGATTTTAGGGAATTCCCTAACTGAATAAGCATAGGATAAAGTGTCTAGCTCAATGACACAATTCAGTGCCTTTGGTGAGTCTTGAACTAGCGACCCTTTGATCTCAAGTCTTAACTCTACCACTGAGCCACTGCCCTCCTCCCTATTAGCAAACAAAATGAAAGACACAAACTTTCTCAGTACAGTAATAAAGTGTCTAGCTCAAGGACACAACTCAGTGCCTCTGGTGAGTCTTGAACTAGCGACCCTTCGATATCGAGTCTTAACTCTACCACTGAGCCACTGCCCTCCTCCTTATTAGTAAACGGAATGAAAGACACAAACTTTCTCAATACAGTAAAACCTGTGTAAAATGGCCACTCTCAAAAAGACCAAAAATTGGTTTTCAAGACCAATTATTGCTTAATGCAGGTCAAAAGTATTGCAGAATGCTTCCAATCTGCAATACTTTTCGACCTTCATTAAGCTACCATTTATCATTAAGATCTTAGTTTTGTCTATTTTTGAAGGCCGTTTTACACAGGTTTTACTGTGGATTGAATCGACAGTAAGGAGAGAAAGCTGCTGCAGAAGTGACCTTTATTGACTGTAGAAGCTATTTAGATCAGCTGTAAGAAATCATTTAGATTGACTGTAAGAATGATTTTGATTGACTGTACAAATGGCTCTAGAAATGATTTTGATTGGCTGAATGACTCCAGAAATTATTTTGATTAGCTAAAGGCTTTAGAAATGATTTTGATTGGCTAAAGAAAGCATTTTGAATCACTCTAGAAATGATTCTGATTGGCTATAGGCTTTAGAAATGATTTTTAATGGCTGTAGAAAGCATTAAGAATTACTCTAGAAATGATTTTGATTGGCTATAGGCTTTAGAAATGATTTTGATTGGCAGTAGAAAGCATTTAGAATAGCTCTAGAAATTATTTTGATTTTCTGTTAAAATGATTTTGGCTGTTTTGTTTTATTAGTTTTGATGCTTTAAATCCCAGTCAACAATTTTTCAGAGATGCCTTTCTGAGCACTAAGCAGTGGATGAAGTTTCTTGCTCCAAGACACAGCACAGTGACTCCGCTGGCAGCCTATTTCAAGCTAGCAGCCCTTTGATACCCAGTATAACATTCTACCAACTGAGCCACGGCACTTCATGTTGAATGGCTGTAAAAATGATTTTGAATCACCACAGAAATTATTCAGTATGACTGCAGGCTGCAAAAATAAATCTAAGTGACTGTATAAATCATTCAGAAAGGCTTCAGAAATTATTTAAAATGTCTGTAGAAATGATTTTGTATGGCTGCAGAAGGTGTGAATTGGCTGTGGAAAATATTTCCAACGACTCAGGAGAAATAAGTCTGAATAGCCTCTGAATTGATTAAGAATGTCCATGGCCAAGATTGATTATGGAATCATTTCTACAGTCATTCTCTTCCTGCCCTGCTGTTGCTTTTAGAGTTAACTCTTTGCATCCTGGGTAATTTTTCATGATTTTGTTTGTTGTCTGCTTATTTTATTTTCAAAATAAGTTTTTTGGCAAGATTCTGTCAGGAATACCATCAGAGTGTCAAATAGTTTGGTTCCAGATCAGGCCGGACGTTTTATCGAGACTGTTCTGGGTCCAAAATGTTTGCAAAAGTTATCAACAGACGACACTTGGAGATAAAGAGTTAAGGCTGTCAAAAAACTGGTGAGGGACAACAATCCTCAAAGAGTTCACAATTTAGAGACAATATAGCTATGTTTGAAATAATAGAGTCTAGTGGCCACTTTCACCATATCTTTTCTTGTTCTCTTTAAATCTGAGAAAAGACTGAAAAGCAAGAGATGTAATAACTACTAATGCATACCTGTCAACTACCAACAATTTGTGAATCCAAACTGTTTGCACAGTTTATCAGTAGACAACAAAATTCACCGCTGGCAAGGAAAGTTTTTTTTTTATATGTTTGCAGCAAAATCTTGAATCAGCTCGAAATAGTAAATTTCACTGAAATATTTGCATAATATTGACAGGTATGCTATGTCTGAATACTTAGTTTTCAATTGTGAGACTATAAATACAAGTTCAGATGTGCGAGACACACTCACCATCTTTTATCACTGAAATAAGAATGGTTAAACACGGAGCTTTATAAAAAATTAGGAAACCAGAAGTTGTGTTTGTGAAACACTGCATGGGTCCTAACCATGCACTTGTCACTAAGGGTTGTACTCTTTCTTGGTACAAGGGCAATAACTCCAATACTATTTTGTGTTTGTGAAACACTGCATGGGTCCTAACCATGCACTTGTCACTAAGGCTTGTACTCTTTCTTGGTACAAGGGCAATAACTCCAAGGTTTGTGAAATACAGTATGGGTCCTAACCATGCACTTGTCACTAAGGGTTGTACTCTTTCTTTGTACAAGAGCAATAACTCCAATAATGTTTTTTCGGAATTCCTATGAAAGTCAATCAGGTATTCTACACATCATATCTTATAAGTTTACAGTAAATATTCTAAAATGTTGTACACTAGTTTCACATTTTTTTGTTTACTTTATTGGTTTGATTATGTCACAGTCAACAATTTTTCAGTCATGTTGGGACAGGTCTTTCTGGTTTAAACCAGTACTAAGCAGCGGATAAAGTGTCTTGCTCAAGGACTCAAGAAAGTGACTCCCCTGGCATGAATCAGCAACCCTTTGATCCCGAGTCTAACACTCTACAAATTGTCAAAAAGACCCTAGACAAATAGTGCAGACTCAGATCATAATGCTTCTGAAGAAACAGTCTGATCAGGGTCTTCCCTGTTGCTAACCTGATGAGTGTTTTGTGAATTCTAGCACTGATTACCAAAACTCTTTTGAGAACAAAGATAAAAGTATTGAAATTATACAATTTCCATACCAAGTTTCAAGACTTGTAGCTCTTATAAAGGCCTTTAGTTAAGAGTGTACCAAAAATATAATTCTCTTATTTCTCAACAAAAACATATGTTGTGGGTACCAAACACATGTTAAAACTGATGGGTAAGAAAAAAATTACAATCTTATTCTCAAATATGTTGTTATCTAAACCTGTGACTTTAGCTGTTATAGTTATGAGATATGCAAGGTATGCATGACAAATGGAAGTATAATTAAACAAGGAGATTCCGACAGTGAGGTCATAATATGTTTTGGTACTAAATTTAAGTTATCAGTAGATCTGATACAGCTATTGAAAGTTATAACGGTTTTGGGATTTACCTTAAGTCACTGTTATAAAGTGTTTGTGGAATAGTACCGATGGATAGATAGTGAAGCACGTTGTGCTCAAGTGAGCTTTGCATGCTGGGTAATTTTGCATGCCTTTTGTCTTCTGCTGATTTTTACAAAATTAACTCTTTCGAAAAATTCTTTCAAGAACACCATAAGAGTGTCAAACAGTTTGGAGCCAGATCAGGTCTGACATGTTGTCAGGCCCGGTCTTGGTCCAAATTGTTTGTTAAGGTTATCAGCAGACAACAAAAGTTGCCACTAGCTACCAGGGAAAGAGTTAAAAGTCTAATCTTGTTATATACCATATAAAGTTACTAAAAATGTTTTAAGAAAAGCAATTACTCAATTGGACACTTCTTCCATTGAGCTCCTCAAAAAAATGTTTTCATGACAATTATGAAAACTATTCTCATTTCTGGGCGAAAAAAACATTCTGGGCAAAAAAACACAGCAACAATACCTAAACTAGTGACATCTAGTGACATGCTACATAAAAAAAAGATCTACAGTTAATCAAGGGCTCTTAATATGTTCTTATTCAACAAAATAAAACACATTATTTCACAGACAATATTTTACTTTACATATATAATTATCAATGCACATACTAAATTTTTTTAAAAAACAGAGTTATGGCCCTTGATTTAATTTGCATGATATCTTTAAAACAAGTGGGTGGATTTTGATATGTTTTTGTATGTATTTGCAAATAAGATAAAGATGTTTTTAGCTTGCATTTTTTATTTTAATGTAATTTTCCTGCTTTAATTAGTTAACCCTTTCCATGCATAACTCTTGATATAACCTCTTTTGAAAACAGTGTAGATTCAGATCAGCTGGCTTCTGAGAAGCCAGCTGATCAGGATCCACACTGTTTTCAACTCTGCATGTGAATACATGTGAACAACTGGAATCTGGCAAGTTAGTTGGATAAAATTGGGGGAGGAATGTAGTACATACAAACATTCAGCAAGATAAGGTTAATATTTGAGTATTGTTTGCTCTTAATTTCATTGAGTTTATTTCTTGCCAAAAAAAGTATTGCGAAACATAAAGTGCCATGAGGCAATAATTGATATGTATCCTATTGTAAGGTAACTGTGTGGTTATTTTTATTTGTTTTACGTCACAGTCAACAATGTTTCAGTCATGTTGATACAGAAACTATATGTATATAATATGTATCCTATTGTAAGGTAACTGTGTGGTTATTTTTATTTATGTTACGTCACAGTCAACAATGTTTCAGTCAAGTTGATACAGGAACTATATGTTTACAGTGCTAGCAGTGAAATTTTTCTTGCTCTTTTTAATAATTACCTGATTGTTGTGCCCAGGTCTGTCTGTTCTTGTCTAAACAGGTCAACTGTTTCCAATCTTCTAATGACTCTGACATAAACACACCAGTCTGTGATTTAGGACTGTGATCCAGGTTAAAAGAGACTTGATCTTCTTTCTCACAGTTATATTTACCTGACTGTTGTGCCCAGGTCTGTCCATTCTTGTCTAAACAAGTCAACTGTTTCCAATCTTCTAGTGACTCAGACATAAACACACCAGTCTGTGATCTAGGACTGTGATCCAGGTTAAAAGAGACTTGATCTTCTTTCTCACAGTTATATTTACCTGACTGTTGTGCCCAGGTCTGTCCATTCTTGTCTAAACAGGTCAACTGTTTCCAATCTTCTAATGACTCAGACATAAACACACCAGTCTGTGTTCTAGGACTGTGATCCAGGTTAAAAGAGACTTGATCTTCTTTCTCACATTAATATTTACCTGACTGTTGTGCCCAGGTCTGTCCATTCTTATCTAAACAGGTCAACTGTTTCCAATCTTCTAGCGACTCAGACATAAACACACCAGTCTGTAATCTAGGACTGTGATCCAGGTTAAAAGAGACTTGATCTTCTTTCTCACAGTTATATTTACCTGACTGTTGTGCCCAGGTCTGTCTGTTCTTGTCTAAACAGGTCAACTGTTTCCAATCTTCTAATGACTCAGACATAAACACACCAGTCTGTGATCTAGGACTGTGATCCAGGTTAAAAGAGACTTGATCTTCTTTCTCACAGTTATATTTACCTGACTGTTGTGCCCAGGTCTGTCCATTCTTATCTAAACAGGTCAACTGTTTCCAATCTTCTAGCGACTCAGACATAAACACACCAGTCTGTAATCTAGGACTGTGATCCAGGTTAAAAGAGACTTGATCTTCATTCTCACAGTTATATTTACCTGACTGTTGTGCCCAGGTCTGTCTGTTCTTGTCTAAACAGGTCAACTGTTTCCAATCTTCTAATGACTCAGACATAAACACACCAGTCTGTGATCTAGGACTGTGATCCAGGTTAAAAGAGACTTGATCTTCTTTCTCACAGTTATATTTACCTGACTGTTGTGCCCAGGTCTGTCCATTCTTATCTAAACAGGTCAACTGTTTCCAATCTTCTAGCGACTCAGACATAAACACACCAGTCTGTAATCTAGGACTGTGATCCAGGTTAAAAGAGACTTGATCTTCTTTCTCACAGTTATATTTACCTGACTGTTGTGCCCAGGTCTGTCCATTCTTGTCTAAACAAGTCAACTGTTTCCAATCTTCTAGTGACTCAGACATAAACACACCAGTCTGTGATCTAGGACTGTGATCCAGGTTAAAAGAGACTTGATCTTCTTTCTCGCAGCCCTCCTTCACCGGTAGAACGAGAACTTCACACCAATCATTTTGAAAAAGATGGTTGAATGGCAGTGGCTCTGTAAAAGAACGAGAACCTCACACCAATCATTTTGAAAAAGATAGTTGAATGGGAGTGGCTCTGCAAAAGAACGAGAACTTCACACCAATCATTTTGAAAAAGATAGTTGAATGGCAGTGGCTCTGTAAAAGAACGAGAACCTCACACCAGTCATTTTGAAAAAGATGGGTGAATGGCAGTGGCTCTGCAAAAGAACGAGAACTTCACACCAATCATTTTGAAAAAGATAGTTGAATGGCAGTGGCTCTGTAAAAGAACGAGAACCTCACACCAGTCATTTTGAAAAAGATGGGTGAATGGCAGTGGCTCTGCAAAAGAACGAGAACTTCACACCAGTCATTTTGAAAAAGATGGTTGAATGGCAGTGGCTCTGCAAAAGAACGAGAACCTCACACCAGTCATTTTGAAAAAGATGGTTGAATGGCAGTGGCTCTGCAAAAGAATGAGAACTTCACACCAGTCATTTTGAAAAAAAATAGTTGCATGGCAGTCGCTCTGCAGTAGATAGATATGCATGCAACAATTTGTGTTTGTTTTGTGTGATTTGATTCTTTACGTCTCAGTCAACAGCTATGGTCATGTTGAGATGGTCAGTTCACCTAACCACACTTTTTCCTGGGCAAGCTTGACTAAGCAGTTAACAAGTTATTTGTGCACATACTTTTGCTTGTAACTGACAACAACCCTTCTTGAATCAGCGGAAGGAGGAGAATGACCGTAGAAATTATTTCATGATCAATCTCCACGAAAGTATGGGACCAGGCCAGGATAAAACTTGCAACCCCTGGATCTGCAGTCAGACATGTAACTATCTGTGCTAACGAGCCAAGTGCAACAATTTGTGTGAAGAGATCTTGAGTTTTAGTAAAATTTAATTCTTTTCTTTCCTTTTGTCGTCTACTAGAACCTTTGCAAACAGAATGGACCCAGATCAAGCTCAACAGAGTGATAAGAACTTCACATTTCTTGTGAATTATCTGCAATCAAGCCAAGGCATATTTGATTTTATTGTTTTTAAAGTAGCAGAGACCATGAAATTGTTGTCTGCTGCAAATTCTACAGGTAGGTAGTCCTTTAAGACATGACGGAAATTTTTGAGGTGGATCCACTACAGTTAAAACTTCAAGGCCCACCATGTAATAAGGACAATCTAAACCAAAACCTACCTGGCTTTCCTTTTTCTTTTGGTACAAAACAGTAGATATAGAAGCCATAGATAAACTTATGTTTGGTGTTCCCTGAGGCATGGCAGATATGACCATCATCTAGAACTCTCTGAAAAATATGAGATTTTGGTACAAAACAGTAGATATAGAAGCCATAGATAAACTTATGTTTGGTGTTCCCCGAGGCATGGCAGATATGGCCATTATCTAGAACTCTCTGAAACATATGAGATTTTGGTACAAAACAGTAGATATAGAAGCCATAGATGAACTTATGTTTGGTGTTCCCAGAGGCATGGCAGATATGGCCATCATCTAGAACTCTCTGAAACATATGAGATTTTGGTACAAAACAGTAGATATAGAAGCCATAGATAAACTTATGTTTGGTGTTCCCTGAGGTATGGTAGATATGGCCATCATCTAGAACTCTCTGAAACACATTGGATTCAGAGAAAAGAACTTATTCATTATCTATTTTAATAACTGTCTACAATATACATATGTTTGGGTGCTTAAAAGAAAAGTTTCTTTGAGATGTTTCTTTTACACACCAAAACCTTATGTTTGATAGTAAAATAACTGATAATAATCATTTTGGGGGCTATCTATTCTTATGTCTACTTCCCTATAATTCAAATTTTCGATACTTCGAAATAAAACCTCTAGTCCCTAGACTAGATGGCAAGCTAACTCTCTCCTGCTTATGGTGGCCTTTGATGCAGTAATCTCACTTGTAGCAAAGCTAAAGCTCTCCTACTTATAGTGGCCCTTTGATGCAGTAATCTCACTTGTAGCAAAGCTAAAGCTCTCCTGCTTATAGTGGCCTTTGATGCAGTTATCTCACTTGTAGCAAATCTAAAGCTCTCCTACTTATAGTGGCCCTTTGATGCAGTAATCTTACTTGTAGCAAAGCTAAAGCTCTCCTGCTTATAGTGGCCTTTGATGCAGTAATCTCACTTGTAGCAAAGCTTAAGCTCTCCTACTTATAGTGGCCTTTGATGCAGTAATCTCACCTGTAGCAGACTGATGGCACATTTTACTGTATTCACACCTTTCACATGCTGGAAGCACCACTCAACCACCTCGGCTGATATAAAACAGTTGGGAGGTAAACCATGCTGCTTTGGTAATCTTGGAATTCCTGACCTGAAATATCAGAAATCAAATTAAGTAATTGTTATACCATGGGTATGCCTGTACATGGAGATAATCCACGAGCTTTAGCGAGTGGATTATCTTACGTACAGGTGGACAAACATGGTATAACTATTTTATACCACCTTCATCAGTGTAGACCTTGCACATCATGAGATATTTCGTGCTAAAGTTGGTAAGAGTGTTATAATAGAGGATCTTATGCAATTTCTCTTGTATTATTGAATTTACTAAACAAGTTGAGGAAATGAGATAAAAATGTGAGGCTTGCCCAGCATTTTATTGCTATTTCCGAATAAGTTTAATAAATTCAATAATAGAGAAGCACAAATGTTAGATTCTACTTATCATATGACACTAAAATCAACTTTGAAAACGCCTTTTAAGCATGAAAACACTGTATATGTGATGTTGTTCTGGCCATCATTAAATAAAGTTACTACATAATATGTAAGTCATAAGTGACTAAAGCCCTAATTAAGGACGCCGACCTTGGTCTTCCTTAAACAATTTGACGTCACACTTCTAATACATGTCAGTTTCTGCGAGAAAAAACGCCAAATACTTCAAGTGAATGAATGGTAAATAACACATTTTTGGAAAAAATGAATGTCAATATATCAGCTAGGTCATATATATTAACAATCTGAAAACAAATACCAACCTGGTTAAAGTGATTGAAAGCAGGAATTTTCGTGAAACTGGACTGCATATACACTCCGAAGTCGACAGCGATTTTAAATTGCAGTTAGGACTCCGAAAACGACAGCAATTTTAAATTGCAGTTAAGACTCCGAAGTCGACAGCGATTTTAAATTGCAGTTAGGATTATACAAAAATCGGATGGTCAGCAATTGTGCCCCTTTGATTTTTTTACTCAGTGTGCAAAAACAAAATGTAGATTCCAGGAAGGTCATAAAAAGTGAGTTCTTTAACAGATAATGTCAAAATAAATCAGGCAAAAAGCTCTCGGTTGAGCAAATCAAGCGTAGCATCATTCCACCTGATGTGGCTCAGTGGTAGAGTGCTTGACCCGTCCCTTTATAACTGAAAGATTGTTGATGGTGATGGGATGTAAAGAATCAAATTTAACAAACAAACATTCCACCTGATATTCTCATGTGCTGATCCTCAGGGGGGGTCCGCACCCCTCCCCTGGAAAATCACAAGTTATAGGGGTTTCTATAGAAATTAGCATTTGGTAAGGGTGAAGACCTTGCACATCATGAGATATTTCGTGCTAAAGTTGGTAAGGGTGGTATAGAAGAGGACCTTACGTACAGGTGGACAAACATGGTATAACTATTTTATACCACCTTCATCAGTGTAGACCTTGCACATCATGAGATATTTCGTGCTAAAGTTGGTAAGAGTGTTATAATAGAGGATCTTATGCAAGTTCTCATGTATTTTTGAATTTACTAAACAAGTTGAGGAAATGAGATAAAAATGTGAGGCTTGCCCAGCATTTAAATCTATTTCAGAATAAGTTTAATAAATTCAATAATGGAGAAGCACAAATGTTAGATTCTACTTATCATATGACACTGAAATCAACTTTGAAAATGCCTTTTAAGCATGAAAACACTAAGATTTTGCCATATATATGTGATGTTGTTCTGGCTATCATTAAATAAAGTTACTACATAATATTTTAGTCATAAGTGCTTAAAATTAACAGTGAACTTACTGTGTGTCTAACATGGCATCAACCACCCTCTGTGTAGGTGAAGCTATATATTTTGTTTGTTTGTTTGTTTGCTGTTTGTTTGTTTGTTTGTTTGTTTGATTTGATTCTTTATGTCCCATCAACAATCTTTCAGTAAAACAGGGACGGGTCTTCCTGGGTTGAACCAGTACTAAGCTATGATAAATGTGTCTTGCTCAAGGACCACAACACAGTGACACAAGTGAGTTAAGCTATATGTAAACCACTGGTAACTAAAGCCCTAATTGACTGTGAACTCACTGTGTGTCTAACATGTCTTCCACCACCCAGTCCACCCACTGTGTAGGTGAAGCTATATTTAGAGTGCCTCTTAATTGATAGTGAACTTACTGTGTGTCTAGCATTGCATCCACCACCCTCTGTGTAGGTGAAGCTATATTCAGTGTGTCCTCATAATAACAGTGAACTTACTGTGTGTCTTACTTGGCATCCACCATCCTCTGTGTAGGTGAAGCTATATTCAGTGTGTCCTCTAATTAACAGTGAACTTACTGTGTGTCTAACATGGCATCCACCACCCTCTGTGTAGGTGAAGCTATATTCAGAGTGTCCTCTAATACACAGTGAACTTACTGTGTGTCTAACATGGCATCCACCACCCTCTGTGTAGGTGAAGCTATATTCAGAGTGTCCTCTAATTAACAGTGAACTTACTGTGTGTCTAACATGACATCCACCACCCCCTGTGTAGGTGAAGCTATATTCAGTGTGTCCTCTAATTAACAGTGAACTTACTGTGTGTCTAACATGGAATCCACCACCCTCTGTGTAAGTGAAGCTATACTAAGTGTATCCTCTAATTGACAGTATACTTACTGTGTGTCTAACATGGCATCAACCACCCTCTGTGTAGGTGAAGCTATATTCAGTGTGTCCTCTAATTAACAGTGAACTTACTGTGTGTCTAACATGGCATCCACCACCCTCTGTGTAGGTGAAGCTATACTAAGTGTGTCCTCTAATTGACAGATAACTTACTGTCTGTCTAACATGGCATCCACCACCCTCTGTGTAGGTGAAGCTATATTCAGTGTGTCCTCTAATTAACAGTGAACTTACTGTGTGTCTAACATGGCATCCACCACCCTCTGTGTAGGTGAAGCTATACTAAGTGTGTCCTCTAATTGACAGTGAACTTACTGTGTGTCTAACATGGCATCCACCACCCTCTGTGTAAGTGAAGCTATATTCAGTGTGTTCTCTAATTGACAGTGAACCTACTGTGTGTCTAACATGGCATCCACCACCCTCTGTGTAGGTGAAGCTATATTCAGTGTGTCCTCTAATTAACAGTGAACTTACTGTGTGTCTAACATGGCATCCACCACCCTCTGTGTAGGTGAAGCTATACTAAGTGTGTCCACCTCCTGATCATTCTCAGTTTCACCTTGTGACTGAAATATTAACAAATTATTACTCAAGGAAAATATTCTTTGTGTGGAGGTTAACTATTTCAAATTAATTACTTCCAAGAATCAAGGGCAAAAAAAAATCTGACCCTAGATATGGTAAATGGATAAAATTTCATATAAAATTTTAATTAATTCCCCAAATATCCCAAATATAATAAATATCCCAAATATAATTCAAGCCAGAATTGTCAAAGAATCTGACTATAGCCCTGCTGCAGCAATTTCATGCTGTAAAAAGACCCAAGTTCTAAAGATATTGAGCAGAAACAAAATCATGATATCAATCAAGGGCCATAACTGTGTTACAATAATCAAAATTGACAGGTAACAATCCCAAGTTAGATCCTGTCAATATGAATGCATATACAAAATTTGGTGAAATTCTATCTGTCTGTCCTTCAGATATTGAGTGGAAACGAAATTCTGACATAAATCAAGGGTCATAACTCTGTTACAAATAAGCGAAAAAAAAAAAAAATTAAAGGTAACTATCCCAAACTAGATCTTGTCAATATCAATGCATATTTAAATTTGGTGAAATTCTGTCAATTTGAGCAGAAACAAAATTCTGACGTCAATGAAGGACCATAACTCTGTTACAAATTTGCCAAAAATGATGTGTACCAATCCCAAGCTAGTTCTTGTCGATATGAATGCATATATCAAAAATTTGGTGAAATTCTGTTGATTTGTTCTCAAGATAATGAGTGGAAACGAAATTCTGGCGTAAATCAAGGGCCATAAATCTAGTACAAATTTGCGAAAAATGATGTGTAACAATCCCATGCTAGATCTTGTCAATATGAATGCATATATAAAAGGATCATTGACACTTGCTATGGGTAAATGCCTATGGTTTTCAGTAAAAATAAAAGTATGTCAATCGTCCCTTTCTTCACCTTGAAGCTACCCTGGCCTGAGTACTTTATGGCTGTGAAATCCGTTTTCGATATTAAATGCTTCAAAGATGTAAATTTTTGGGTAGAACAATCAGTTTTGCATTAAGATATATAGAAATCCGAAAACATTTTTTAAAATATCATTCCCCCCCGTGTGCCAGCAAAAGCTTTTGCATGTATATGTGTTACCATATTTTACACATTGTATGGAAGTGGCTTGCTGGCACAAGGGGGGGAAAGATGTTCAGCAGCCCAAAAACCCAGGGCCTAAGCCCATAAAATGCGGTTTCTACTAAATAAGAAATTAATGACAGTAAAGAAGTTCTCTAGAACCAACCTCCTAAATTGCTTGGTATTCTGTGCTAGATTATTATAATGTTTTTAAAGATTAAAAGTAGAATTAGCTAGGTTTTATGCATTTTTTCATAAGAAAAAATCTCACTGTTATTAAATGACACATTAATTTGCAAACGTCCTGTACATGTACTTATCTATTTGCATGCTAGGGAATTGTTCATGTTTTTATTTTCGTCTGCTGACTTTCTTCAAAATTAAGATTTTAAAAATAAACCACCCAGGACCACCATCCGAGTGTCAAACAGTTTGGATCCAGATCAAGACCGACATTCAGTTGGCCTTCATCTGGGTTCAAACTGTTTGCAAAAGGCTTTTGGCAGACGACAAAATTATCCACTGGCATGCAAAGAGTTATAACGGGTAAATACTTTAGTCTCATATAGGGATATACATGCATATATATACCATAAATATTCGGACACTTTAAATACATTCAACATGTTATGCCCTTTAAACAAAGAAAAATTAATATTCAAAGGATCTAGTTAGAATCAGTTCTACTTTCCAATGCTAAATGGGACACTTTCGTTCCTTCAAAAATATTTCTTTCTTTTGTTGAGCTTTCAGTTTTGTATTATTTACGGTACATGTAGTCAAAAATGTACAGGTAACTTCTAAATTATCTCCCAAAAATCATTCTATTACAAAACATATTTTGTTTTTAAAACAATTTCATCAATAATCGTGATTCGTTAATACTCTGTATATGGTATGTTCAATAGATATCACTATACCTACCAAATGAATCAAGAAAACGTGCAGAAATCGCTTTTTAAAGCACTTTTTATTTTCATGAAATTTCAGACCCCCTCCCCTTTCTACCTGCCATAACTCTCGAATGCGTATGAATTTTGAAAATATTTTGCTAGCTGGCTCTTGCCATAAGATTCACCTATTGCACTGATACTACATGCACCACACTAGAAGCTCAAAAGCAGCGTTCTGGGAATCAGAAAAATAGGCGTATAAGGCCCAAACCGTCAATGATCCTTTGGTGAAATTCTGTCCATTTGTTCTCAAGAGAATGAGCGGAAATGAAATTTTGACATAAATCAAGGCCCTTTACTTAGGTACAAATGTATAAAAAATGATGTGTAACAATACCAACCTAGATCTTGTCAATATGAATGCATATAAAATTTGGTGAAATTCTGTCAATTTGTATATTGAGCGGAAACAAAATTTTGGCATAAATCAAGGGCAATAACTCTGTTACAAAAGTGCAAAAATGACAGGTAACAATACCAATGTAGATCTTGTCAATATACAAAATTTGGTAAAATTCTCTCATTTTGTCCTCAAGATATCGAGCGAAAACACAATTATGATGGACAGAATGACAGACGGATGGAATGACGGACAACCCGAATCCAGTATAGCCCCACTTTTACAAAGCGCCAGTATAGCCACACTTTTTTAAAGTGGGGCTATAATAAATAGTGAGTAATTGGAATTGTTGGAGTTGGAATTATTAAGTTTTTACTGAAGATACAATTATAAGATTTTTTCAATTATGGGCCACATCACAAGGAATCCTGTCTTTGAGGTCTTCCCAGAGTAAGAGTAAAACCAAGTGGTTAACCAGTACTTTGTGCACATACTTTTTGCTTGTAACTGACAACAACCCTTCTTGAATGCGCTGAAGGAGGAGAATGATCGTAGAAATTATTTCATGATCAATCTTCACAAAAGTATGGGCCCGGATGGAACTCACAACCCTTTGATCTGCAGGCGGACTCGCAACCAACTGGGCTATGGGGCCGGTTATGAGACTAGCTAGAATATTGAAATTTTGCAGGAGGGAAGTTAACATATTATACTTTCTAATTAGTGAATAACAAAAGTGCTGATCAGATGCACAAACTGGTTTATGCCATTGTTGCTGGCATGCAACAAAGACATGTTTCCTTGCAACCAGGCCCATATATATCACCTTAGCTTTCTGTTGCCTTGTTGTCTGTGTTCGTCTCATTTTATTCAGAATCTCTATATATCGGGTAAAACCCATCACTAGTTGTTTCAGCTCCTGATTTGTTTTCTCTTCATAGATATCACATCTGTTGGAGAGAGAAATTAACACATAAAAAGTCAATCATGACTGCAGCAGACTGCGATATCTTTAACCAGTTTTGGTGAAAACAATGCTTGAGATATCTAAGTTCATGTGTTTTGTCTACCAGCAGATGATTCACTTGAAATATAAAGCACTATTAAACTGAGGGGAGCGCAGTGGCTTAGTGGTAGATTGCTTGACTCGAGACAGAGGGGCCGCGGGTTCAAGCCTCACCGGCGTCACTGTGTTGTGTCCTTGAGCAAGAACATTAATCCTAGCTTAGTACTGGTTCAACCCAGGAAGACCCGCCCCTTTATAACTGAAAGATTGTTGATGGGACGTAAAGAATCAAATCAAACAAACAAACAAACTATTTAACTGAATAAACTTGCTTTTTCTGTGTTTCATATTGATTTTCAGGGATATGTTTTTTTTTTTGTAATATTAGCAAAATGTGTCAGCGATGAAATTAGCAGAGAGGACTTAGCACAACCTCCTCTAAACATCCAATATGCTACAGTTAACTCTGTATCTCCTAGTGACATCTGCTGATAACTTTTGCAAACAAATTTGGACCCAAATCAGGCCCAACAAAATGTTGTGACTAATTTGGATCCAAACTGTTTGTCACACTGAGGGTTTTCTTGAAAGAATTTTTCAAACAAGAGGGCCATAGTGGCCCTGAATCCCTCACCTGTAGATTTTTCACATTTCCCTTAATAAGCCTATGTAAAACAATTGACCCCCGGAGCAGGGCTATTTTTGGCCCAAGGGCTGAAATTTGAAAAAACATGGTAGAGGTCCACTAGGTGATGCTACATACCAAATATCACGGCTCTAGGCCTTGTGGTTTCAGACAAGAAGGTTTTTTCATGTTTTCCCTATATAAGCCTATGAAAAACATGTGACCCCCAGGGTGGGACCATTTTTTGCCCCAGGGGTATAATTTGAACAAACTTGGTAAAGGTCTACTTGGTGAAGCTAAATACAAAATATCAATAGTCTAGGCCTTCTGGTTCCAAACAAGAAGATTTTTTCAAGTTTTCCCTATATAAGCCTATGTAAACATGACCCCCGGGCTGGGCCATTTTTGGCCCCATGGCTATAATTTTGAACACACTTGGTAGTGGTCCACTAGGTGATGCTACATACTAAATATCAAGGCACTAGGCCTTGTGGTTTCAGACAAGAAGATTTTTTCACATTTCCCTGTATAAGCCTATGTAAAATATGTGACCCCTGGAATGGGGCTATTTTTGGCCCCAGGGGTAAAATTTGAACAAACTTGATAGAGGTCCACTAGGTGATGCTACATACCAAATATCAAGGCTCCAGGCCTTCTGGTTTCAGACAAGAAGATTTTTAAAGTTTTCATCTCGAAAATCTATCTTTAGCCTCTGTGATATGCAACGGACTAGAACCATTTGAACAATTTTGGTAGAGGGCCTCCCAAGGATCATTTGTGTGAAATTATTTCAAAATTTGACCAGGGGTTTAGGAAGAGTGACAGGTGAGCTAAAAAGGAGGCTAAGAGTAAACTTTGTGTAAAGATTTACTCTTTGTAGCAAAAGTCAAAAATGTCAGTCAGAAATTGGTATTATAATGCACTTATTCACCAACTTAAGCCTATTCAAATATTATGGCAAACCCGCCTGATTTGCTCGTTCATAAAGCTAGTGGGGTTGACTCAAAACCATCTGTTGTTGAGCATGTGTCCAAGATTTAAAGGCCACATCATGTGCTATCTCAGCTTCTATGCCTGTGATGAGTATGAAAAAATTAGATTCTGCACATGCAAAGTCCATGTACATTCTAAGTGTGCATACGGTAGTATTATGTTACATTCAACAGTTGATTAATGGTATACTGATTGCGTGTAAATATTGATTTTAGATCTACACTTTCCACTTTGAATTTTACCTGTCAATACAAGCCTTATTGCAAAAGCAGTCTTTGCCTATCTTTCAGAAACAGACTCCAATTGTTCTAAATTGAGCAATCTGATCTGGATCAGCACTTTATATCTAAGTACATGTATAAGAAAACAAGGTTTCATAGTTATAAAACTCTTGCACAATGGATAAGAATATATGAGATTTCAACCTGGGTTAGAAATTCTTAGCTTGCCCACACTATTTTACCCTGGCCAGGTTTAACATGTGGACTGTTCATTGGTTATATTAGAATACATGCTAATAGACTTAAATAGTCACAAGTATTATGTAAAAGTGAGGTCATCATGTTACATTTCACCTCAATGTATTAAAGAACTCAATGATGAGCAACAAAGAAAAAAATCCATTATTTTTGTGTAATGGCGGGATAGAAAAATCCATCCCTCGGGATCAACTTTTGTAATCAAACTGCAAGCCTCACCATGCCAATGATGGTAGGGAACATTTTTCTATCCCACCCTCAAACTAATGAAAGATTCTTATTATCTCACCTTGGACTGCCTTCAATGATCTTCTTTGTCGCTGGGTTATTGCAAGGTAACACAAAAAATCTACTTCTCCAGAACTTCAGGGACTGAAACAGGCAGAATTAAACTTCAAAATATGTGGGTTTTTTTGTTTCGTTTCTTGTTTCTTATGTTGTTCAACAGACCAGTGCTTCTTTGCATTGCAAAGTTACATTGCTTTCAACAATCTTTTATTGTGGTCATTTTATCCAATTACAATGCTCATGTGCAGGTTTTTAAAAATTCTGAACCAGAACTAAGTTTATCAGTTACCTCGCATATTAACATTGTCTATCTCAAGGCATGTGCCTTTATCAGGTCACGATGACGTTGCACATTTTGAATGACGTTGCTAATGACGCTGAATCAACACAAAAATAGAAAATTACGCCATAATTGCTAGTTAAATGTGTGAAACAATGGGTAAACTGATAAATAGAATACCAGGTTCGTGTCTTTTGATATCAAGTTTACCAGGCCTGGCTTTGAGAACGCATGTTGAATCACTCTGTAATCCTCTTGATGTCGACAAGTGTTCTCAAAGCCTTGTCTGGTAAACTTGATATCTAAAGACACTCACCTAATCTTCTCTATGTATACACATCTTTGTCAATAATTAAACCAGAGACATGGGGAGAAAAACAAGAGGGCAATTATGGCTCTGGATCACTCCCTGGAGCCTCCTGCCCTGATTGCAGTACATGTATAAAAGTAATCTTCGCAAGGATAGCTTACCCCTTTGCATCCTGGGTATTTTACATGCTCTAATGTCTTCAGTAGATTAACTTTTTCACACAAAAATCTTTCAGAAATACCATAAAAGGTTTGATGTTTTGTTAAGCCTATTTTGGCCTAAACTGTTTGAAAAACAGTTATCACTAGGGCTGAAAGAGTTATATTGCATAAACACCTATTCGTATAGCTGTTTTGACCAACTGCCAAACGAATGAAAATAGATGTTCAAATCAGGAGATTCACATGCTATTTGAACATTGGTCTAAATGTGAAAATACTTAAAATAAGTCCCGAGTTATTCGCATGATGTTGCAAAGAAAAAGTTGCGGACCAACCTGATTATTTCGCTGATGCTTTTGTTCACATAAATGTTGCGTACGGGGATGACATTGTGAAGATGTTTGAAAGTTTACAGTTGACGCCATTTTGCTTAGAGAAATCCAGAGAAAGAAAAGGGATATTTTTATATGTTTTAGAAGCCTTTTTAGTGCCAATTCTGTTGAAATAAGGTAAAATATGCAAGAATAACGATCACACACGTTTGTTTCATTGCATTAACAGATTTTTAACACTGGGCATATCGGCCTTGTGTTCAAATAGCTTCCTTGGGACCCGGTGTAACGGTCAGTTTTTTCCCCAGTCAGTTTTTTCCCCGGGGAAAAAACTGACCGGTCAGTTTTTTCCCCCCGGGGAAAGATTTGACTAGTCAGTTTTTTCCCCACCCAGTCAGTTTTTTCCCCCCCATGTTATTTTTTTGGAAAAGGCTTGAAAATAATATATGTGTCATTGTGTAGTTAAATCATATTAAATATCATTCTGAAATAGCTGTATTATAACTCTACCACCCTCAACACAGCACAAAAGTGCAGAGGGTGTAGAAGGATTTGATTATAAATGGTTAGCCTGCCCGTAGTATTCAAAAAACAAAATGAGTATGTTCTTAATTCAAAATGGTTATTTGAATGGGTTAAAGGAAAATCGACCCAGTCTTTCCCCAACCCACTATTTGGAAGAATCAATTCACTAAGATAAAATACAAAGGTTGGAACACTTTGGAGGGAGATAACCAATAAACTTTTTGGTTTGAAAATTTGATTATCTCTTTGGAATGAGTCATTCATAAGTCTTCAGAAACAATAAAAGAATAACATTAACTGAAAGACTGAAAGATAAATAGAAAGATCAGAACATTTTGGAGGGGGGAAAGAATGGGCCGGCCCAGTCTCTCCCAACCCCACAATGTAGCAGTACAAATAAAATGTTTGGTTTGAAAACTTGATTCTCTCTTTGGAATCGGTCTTTCATAAGTGTTAAGATAAAGTGAAAGAGTAACATAAACCGAAAGACTAACTGATAAATAGAAAGATCAAAAGATTTTGGAGGGGGGAAAGAATGGGCCGGCCCAGTCTTTCCCCACCCAACAATGTAGAAGTACCAATAATCTTGTTGGATTGAAAACTTGATTCTCACTTTGGTATAGGTCTTTCATAAATGTTAAATAGAGTGAAAGAGTAACATAAACCGAAAGACGAAACGATCAATAGAAGATCGAAAGATTAAGGAGGGGGGAAAGAATGGGCCGGCCCAGTCTTTTCCCACCCTACAATTACGAATAAACTTGTTGGTTTGAAAACTTGATTCTCTGCTTGGTATAAGTCAAGAAAGTTCAGATACAGCAAAAAATAACATAATCCAACAGTCTAGAGGATAAATAGAAAGATCCCAACATTTTGGAGGGGGGAAAGAATGGGCCGGCCCAGTTTTTCCCCACCCCACAATGTAGAAGTACCAATTAACTTGTTGGTTTAAAAACTTGATCTCTCTTTGGAATAGGTCATTCAAAATTGTTCAGATACAGTCAAAGAGTAACATAAACCGAAAGACTAAACAATAAATTGAAAGATCCAAGCATTATGGAGGGGGGGGGGGAAAGAATGGGCTGGCCCAGTCTTTCCCCACCCCACAAAGTAGAAGTACCAATAAACTTGTAAGATAGAAAACTTAATTCTCACTATGGAATAGGTCATCCAAAATTGTTCAGATACATTCAAAGAGTTGCATAATCCAAAAGACTGAAAAGATAATAGAAAGATAGGAAGATTTTGGAGGGGGGAAAGATTGGGCCGGCCCAGTCTTTCCCCACCCAACAATGCAGAAGTACCAATATACTTGTTGTTTGAAAAACTAGATTTTCTCTTTTGAACAGGTCATACATTAGTGTTAAGATGCAATGAAAGAGCAGCATAATTTAAAAGACTGAAAGATAAATATATAGATCAATAAATTTTGGAGGAGGGAAAGAATGGGCCGGCCCAGTCTTTCCCACCCAACAATGTAGAAGTACCAATAATCTTGTTGGATTGAAAACTTGATTCACGCTTTTTAATATGTCTTTCATAAATGTTAAGATACAGTGAAAGAGTAACATAAACGGAAAGACGAAACGATCAATAGAAAGGTCCAAAGATTAAGGAGGGGGGAAAGAATGGGCCCGCCCAGTCTTTCCCCACCCTACAATTACGAATAAACTTGTTGGTTTGAAAACTTGATTTCCCCACCCCTATTTAGAAGAATCATTTGGCTGAATGCTTATAACTTGAATTTCTCCTTGAGATATGTCAATCATGAGTGTTCAGATTCAGTGTAAGAGTAGTTTAAACCAAGACTTGACAGATAAATTGAAAGGTTAGAACCCAATGGAGGGGGGGAAAGAATGGGCCGGCCCAGTCTTTCCCCACCCCACTATTGAGAAGGAACATGCAGTAAGCTAAATGCTTTCTTTATGTGAATTTCTCCTTAGGACAAGACAATCATGAGTTTTCAGATACAGTGCAAGAGTAGGTTAAACCTTAAGACTGAGAGATAAATAGAAAGGTTAGAAAATAATAGAGGGGGGAAAGAATAGGCCGGCCCAGTCTTTCCCCACCCCTATTTAGAAGAATCATTTGGCAGAATGCTTGTAACTTGAATTTCTCCTTGAGATATATCAATCATGAGTGTTCAGATTCAGTGTAAGAGTAGTTTAAACCAAGGACTGACAGATAAATTGAAAGGTTAGAACCCAATGGAGGGGGGGAAAGAATGGGCCGGCCCAGTCTTTCCCCACCCCACTATTGAGAAGGAACATGCAGTAAGCTAAATGCTTGCTTTACTTGAATTTCCCCTTAGGACAAGACAAACATGAGTGTTCAGATACAGTGCAAGAGTAGGTTAAACCTAAAGACTGAGAGGTAAATAGAAAGGTTAGAAAATAATAGAGGGGGGAAAGAATGGGCCGGCCCAGTCTTTCCCCACCCCCTATTTAGAAGAACCAGTTAGCTAAACGGGTTTTAAAGTCGAAGATCTCTTTGACATGTCATTCGAAAGTATTTCGATACAGTGAAAGAGTACAATAAACCAAAAGACTGATAGTAAAAGTGAATGGTCTGAACCCCTAGAAATCTCAACCAAACAGCAATAAGTATGAGTACTTTTGAGACCTATCGCTAATTTAATAGCGGCTTTTTAAATTTATGCAAAGAAATAATAATTCCATTATGATTTTTGAAATTATAAGGGGGGGAAAAAACTGACTGGGTGGGGAAAGAATGGGCCGGCCTATTTTTTCCCCGGGGAAAAAACTGACTGGGGGGAAATTCCGGCCTGTTACACCGGCAAATGTTAATACACAAAAAAACATTTGTATCCTTATATTGATAACCAGAAAATTAGTGAAACACTGTATTCCAAGCCATATGCTTGTCCCTAAGAGTGGTACCCTTTCTTAAATAAAGGCCATATTAGCAGTAATATTTTTTTTTGAATTCCTTCGAAAGTTTATCAAGTAAATGACTCAACTCTCATGGCCTAATCCTTTTTATCATATGACATCGCGTCTGAGAGTGTAATAATACCATGCAATAAAATTGATAAATCACTAGTGGTTTATAGATTTACTGGAAACGTTATGACGTCCATAACAACATTGGGTACATAATGACAAAAGAATATACGTTTTTACGACAGAAATGAGATTTCAATGTAATCTTAACGTCATATGATAAATAGAACCTAACATTCCTGCTCTTGTATTATTGAATTTATTTGACTCGTTGCGAAAAAGAGATAAAATGATCGGCAAGCCTCGCATTTTATCTCTTTTCCCCAACTCGTTTAATAAATTCAATAAAACATGAGCACTCATGTAAGATCCTCTATTTTCAAAGCTGTCTCGCTTATAGTTTATGTAATATCCTGTAAGCAAGGCAGCTGTCTCACTTATAGTTTATGTAATTTCCTGTAAGAAAGGCATGGGTGATAGAGGAAACATGGGTGGATCCAGAGGTAGGGACAGGGGGTCTGGACCCCTCTGGCAAATCACAAGTGACTATAGGTGTAAGCAAGGCATGGGTGATGGAGGAAACATGGGTGGATCCAGAGGGTGGGACAGGGGGTCTGGACCCCTCTTGCAAATCACAAGTGGCTATAGGTTTCCTTAGAAATACTGGTACAGACGCCTTGGGTCCAATTGCTTCAGGAGGGAGAGTGGGACAGGGGGTCTGGACCCCTCTGGCAATGATGGAGGAAACATGGGTTGATCCAGAAGGTGGGACAGGGTGTCTGAATCTCTCTGGCAAATCACAAGTGACTATAGGTTTCCTAAGAAATACTGGTACAGATGTAATATCCTGTAAGCAAGGCATGGGTGATAGAGGAAACATGGGTGGATCCAGAGGGTAGGACAGGGGGTCTGGACCCCTCTGGCAAATCACAAGTGACTATAGGTTTCCTTAGAAATACTGGTACAGACCCCTTGGGTCCAATTGCTTAACAAGGGAGGTTCGTGTGGCCCTCTGTGAAATACTTCGATAACTAAAAAGACATTGTCAGGACCGCCACTGACAGAATTTTCTGGATCGGCCCATGGGGAAGAAAAGATCAGCCAAAAGCAATACGCCCACAAGCCATATAGACCCAAATCAAACTGATTGCTTGAAGCAGATAGACTTTGAACTTTGTTGGAATATTTAAATTTTCCTTAATTTCTAAAACAAATGTGGGGGTGAGTGTGGTACTAAAATACTTACATGAGACCATAGTCTCCCTCCCCTCTAGTACAGATGTACTGATCTAGGTAGTTCCAGTTGTAGTTCTCTAGGGGGTGGGGGTGAGTGTGGTACTAAAATACTTACATCCATGAGACCATAGTCTCCCTCCCCTCTAGTACAGATGTACTGATCTAAGTAGTTCCAGTTGTAGTTCTCTAGGGGGTGGGGGTGGGGGTGAGTGTGGTACTAAAATACTTACATCCATGAGACCATAGTCTCTCTCCCCTCTAGTACAGATGTACTGATCAAGGTAGTTCCAGTTGTAGTTCTCTAGGGGGTGGGGGTGAGTGTGGTACTAAAATACTTACATCCATGAGACCATAGTCTCCCTCCCCTCTAGTACAGATGTACTGATCTAAGTAGTTCCAGTTAAAGTTCTCTAGGGGGTGGGGGTGGGGGTGAGTGTGGTACTAAAATACTTACATCCATGAGACCATAGTCTCCCTCCCCTCTAGTACAGATGTACTGATCTAGGCAGTTCCAGTTGTAGTTCTCTACGGGGTGGGGGTGAGTGTGGTACTAAAATACTTACATCCATGAGACCATAGTCTCCCTCCTCTCTAGTACAGATGTACTGATCTAAGTAGTTCCACTTGTAGTTCTCTAGGGGGTGGGGGTGGGGGTGAGTGTGGTACTAAAATACTTACATCCATGAGACCATAGTCTCCCTCCCCTCTAGTACAGATGTACTGATCTAGGTAGTTCTAGTTGTAGTTCTCAAGGGGGTGGGGGTGGGGGTGAGTGTGGTGCTAAAATACTTACATCCATGAGACCATAGTCTCCCTCCTCTCTAGTACAGATGTACTGATCTAGGTAGTTCCAGTTAAAGTTCTCTAGGGGGTGGGGGTGAGTGTCGTACTAAAATACTCACATCCATGAGACCATAGTCTCCCTCCCCTCTAGTACAGATGTACTGATCTAGGTAGTTCCAGTTGTAGTTCTCTAGGGGGTGGGGGTGAGTGTGGTACTAAAATACTTACATCCATGAGACCATAGTCTCCCTCCCCTCTAGTACAGATGTACTGATCTAGGTAGTTCCAGTTGTAGTTCTCTAGGGGGTGGGGGTGGGGGTGAGTGTGGTAATAAAATACTTACATCCATGAGACCATAGTCTCCCTCCCCTCTAGTACAGATGTACTGATCAAGGTAGTTCCAGTTGTAGTTCTCCAGTTTCTCGTTAAAGAATTCACTCCATGAGACATCATAATAGTAGGAGTCTGGTGCCTGGAATCTATACTTGTAGCTGTAATACATCTGTGGGTTAGGGTGTCTGAAAAGAAGATTTTTATTGGATACCTAAGAATTTGTGTGTGAGACACTAGTAGATACAGGGATCAAATTCAAACATTTTGACTGCTGACCAATTACAATATTATAGATCCCTCAGTGTTACAGACCCATCATAGTGTTACAGACACACTGCAGTGCAACAGACACATAGCAGAGCCACAGCCATTTTACAGTGTTACAGTTACAAGACAGTTTTAAAGATTCATTTTAGTGCTACAAAGACATCTCTGTTACAGACCCACTACAGTATTACATACCCATTTACCATATTTTTTTTATAAGAGACCTAGGGGTTTATTAGAATCACTACCTTTCATGGAGATGGGGGTGGGCATTTATTAGAGGGTACCTTTATCATGTAGCTCCAATTTATCGGTAAGGGTCACCATCTTGAGATGCTAGTGTCACGAAGTCCGTAGGTAGAAGACTATTGACAAGGTAAACGGTTGTATCGATCAATAAAACTTTAAATATGCACTTTCCAGGGCATAACATGGTATGGGGTTCACAATTTGCCAGGGACAGTCGGTATTTCTGGACAAAAATGAATGTAGGGTAAAAAACAATGTACCTTAAAGGGATTTTTGTTGGAGGCGGAGGACTAAAAATTCACTGTTAATAACAAATTCAAGACTTTTATGCATAAGGTAGGACCAATTTTTTTGGCCTTCACTAGAGGCTCAATTATTTGGAAAATTTGCTTGAAAAATCAGCATTTTTGGCATCCAAACTGGGAAATGGGCCTCTATTAGAGCTCGGCCTCTAATAGAATTTTTACAGTAAGTATTATAGACCTAACTGTTACATTAGAAATTCTAGTATGGGCATATTTGTTACCTTGGTCGATATCTTGTAACAGTTAAAGTTGGTCCTGTCAATGTCAACTTGTGAAATATTCTTCCTATACTCAGATAAACTTCTTCCTAAAATAATAAATATTTCAAAAGTTATAAACATTTAGTTTTAGTAACACTTTAAGAAGCACACAAAATTGCAGATGAAATGTTTCAATTTGACTCCTTTAAAATCTAATAAAACTTGCTATTTCATGTAAATCATCTGCTGGCAGATAAAGTATCAAGCCTTATCTAAAAGGCACAAAAGAAACATAGGTTTACCATGATTTTTTCTATCTGCTGCAGTCATAACTGATACATAAAGGGTTAAATATCTCTCTCTGAAAATAGCTAGTGCTGGAGATAACTTTTCTTCTAAATGGGTACAGTACTTATCAGAATCCATATACAATGTGTACCTAGAATTCTAATGTATATATAGAGGATATTCAAATGTTTTTGTTAAATATGTCTTTTATTTCACGAGTGAAGTGAACAATATTTATATTTCATGAATGGCGAAGCAACGAATGATATATAATTATTGTCCACTTCACTCGTGAAATAAAAGACATATTTAACAAAAAACATTTGAATTTTCTTTTTATTATCTACAAATTACCCATAATCTTTTAAGGTAAAGAGAAGCGAATCTTACTTTACATTAGCTTTTGTTTTGATTTTCTAGTTGTGGCAGACAAATTTATAAAAGCTCTTTCTTTTATTAAGCTTCTAAGCGACTCTGACTGTTTGTTTACATTTCCATAGAAATAGTAAACACCAATAGTTTCCCTTAGAAAAAAAACAGGGTCCGGAATTACAATGCCTCCTTAAAGTTAAGCAAGACTTAAGATAAGTATTGATATTTCAACATGATATATCAAATGCTGAATAAATTGCCTGGATCACTGCAGTACTTGCGGTCAAAGATATCGTTGTGATCTACAGAAAAAATGAAACAATTTTGATTTAAATCAGTTTGAAACGTTATTTATGGCATCCTGAAAAATCAATACTTAACTTAAGTCTTCCTTAACTTTAAGGAGGCATTGTAATTCCGGGTCCTGATATGCCATAAAGAGTTGCTTCTCTTAGACCATATTGAGAAAATAGAAAAAGTAGTTCCAATCTTATGCTTTCTCTCCTGTGAAAATATCAGATCTTGTATTTTCACTGCTGTGAAAATACAAGTTTTTATATTTTCACGGCAGTTATATTTAATCAATATTTTCCTGTATTTCATTACATAGTGAATAATAAACACTTCTTCTAAGCAACCTTATTCATCCCCCACCCCCTTCAGTCAAAACTGGACTGACTAATATGCATGTAATATTTGTTTTTCAGACTTTGTCTGTGTATACAGTTTTTCATCAAACCTCAAAATCCTGAATTCAGAAATAATCCTTAAAACATACACCCATGCAATATATGTGTGTTCAGAATCAGAATATGTCATAAAAACTCCACTTTTAACTGCATAAAGAACATAAAAATGCAAGCAACTATTCATAGCTGTTATGGCAATAAACCAACATTATAACATGAATAAAAGAGAAAATGGCAGAAATGATTTATGGCTACGGTAAATGTTCTAAAATTTCGAACAGTATGGCCAGGACAAACAGTGCAGACCCAGATCAGACTGCTTAATCCAGAAGCAGTCTGATCAGATCCAGAAGCAGTCTGATCAGGGTCTTCACTGTTTGCTATTCTGACAAGCATTGCGTGAATTCCAGCCTTAATACTCAACATTTTATTTCAGAACAGAATGAGAAAAAGTGTGAAGTTTTAGACAATTTACCATATATTAGAAAAGGGCAATGCCAATGGTATCTGTGCATATTGTCCCAACATGTGACAATAGTCACATATATCTATACAATATCCACACATGACTGATCCAATACATACTGATTGCTCTTCTCTTGGTCTTGCCCTGGCTAGTCCTGCCATGTAGGAAACCTGGGGACTCGAACTCAGGACCGATAACTGACTAGATATTGAACCTAGGTTATAGGAAGATTGTTGTGGTCTAACAGGTAAAGTTATCAACTGGAAACCCTGTAAAGCAGAAAAAAACAGGTTGTTGCCTGATGCTTTTGGGGACTGGTGCCTGATGCTTTTGGGGACTGGTGCCTGATGCTTTTTGGGACTGGTGCCTGATGCTTTAGGGGAATGGTGTCTGATGCTTTGGGGTCTGGTGCCTGATCCTTTAGGGGAATGGTGTCTGATGCTTTAGGGGACTGGTGCCTGATGCTTTAGGGGACTGGTGCCTGATGCTTTAGGGGACTGGTGCCTGATGCTTTAGGGGACTGGTGCCTGATGCTTTAGGGGACTGGTGCCTGATGCTTTAGGGGACTGGTGCCTGATGCTTTAGGGGAATGGTGCCTGGTGCTTTAGGGGACTGGTGCCTGATGCTTTAGGGGACTGGTGCCTGATGCTTTAGGGGAATGGTGCCTGGTGCTTTAGGGGACTGGTGCCTGATGCTTTAGGGGACTGGTGCCTGATGCTTTAGGGGAATGGTGCCTGGTGCTTTAGGGGACTGGTGCCTGATGCTTTAGGGGACTGGTGCCTGATGCTTTAGGGGAATGGTGCCTGGTGCTTTTGGGCTGGTGCCCGATGCTTGTCTTTGGCTTGGCCCACCATGGTACAATTGGTGGTTTTCTAAGACACAGACTGACTGTGAGTTAAGAGCCTTATTCTTTGTATCATCGCAGTTAATTTGATTTACTTGTTTCTCTTTGATGATACATTAAATGAGTTATAAAACCTCTGTGTGACCAAACCAATTTACATACTTAAACAATAGCAGAATCTAGGGTGAAAATTTTGCCAGTAAAACATATTTAAGCCATCACCACCCCAGTGGATGTAGCTGCTGTTGTCCTGTGTGTGTGTGTGTGTGGGGGGGGGGTACTGTAGGGGTCATCAGGATCTGCACTGTGTGGGGGGGTACTGTAGGGGTCATCAGGGTCTGCACTGTTTGCTAAGACAAAATTGATCTTCAATGGAAGAATAACATTTTTTTAATTTCGACCTGTGACCTTCAATGTTTATAATGGACCATCCTGACTTAACTATATGTAACCTCTTGGAAAATTCCAAAGGTCTATAAAGGAGTTAGTTAGTGGGTTCTTTCATTAAAAATCCAAAAAAATTGAAATTCATTTCTTTAGATTGGTCATGGCTTTTTGAATATATTTGACAGACATAAACAAAAACAGAAGTTATTGAGCTGAATAACTACATACCTGTGCTAGTCTCTGAGAGATCAATTCTTTAAAGACTTCCTGTGTCTTCAGGGGTTGTTTTCTGTAGTATTTCTCATCTTCTGTAACAGGAGGACTGAAACAAAAACTAAAGGTACAGTAAATGATCAAATTTCAAAACGTTTTCTCTTTCTATTCTCAAATACAATGTTGGTTTTCAGGGTTGGAATTTACAAAATGCTTATTGGAATTGCAAACAGGGAAGACTCTGATCAGACTGCTTCTTAAGAAGCAGTCTCATCTGGGTGTGCCCTGTTTGGCTAGGCTTTTTTGGGCAGGCATATAGCGTTCAAAATTTTAGAAAATTTACCATTATTGCAAAAATAAGCCAAGAACTAGGCGCCAATATTAATCCTTTTCATTCTGATTGATTTTCCAATACCTATTGATTCTGTAAGTATGGATTGTCAATTTTGCATTTTAATGTGTCATAGGTCAAAATTTCTAAATTATGATGTACAGTCATGTCCCCTAACATTGCGCGGCCCCTAACATTGCGCACTAGTCCAAGTGACTATGCCACATTAATCAGATAAAATCTTTTTTGATATTTCGTATCTGGCTGCTTTTGGAAAGAGAAAAACAGCAAACGGTTTTCACTTTAAGCTTTCACTACTGAGCAGGGGAGTATTTCGGCAAAAATTTGCAAAAGCTGTTAAAAAATTTTGGACCTAAATTCAAATGACCCAGACTTCAAATAATTTTTTTGAATCAAGTTTTTGTTGAAGTTAATCGTTAAGAACAACCTTGGGTTACTTTCCCTGGTATATTTTGTGAAAGAGATTCATAAAAGAGAAGTTGTTGAAAATTTTGCAAAAGGTGCCCAATGTTAGGGGACTTTTTTCGTTATACTAAAACAGGGGGGTTGGGCACTTCAAATCAAAGCTGCTAGAGATCGGGAAAATATTTTTCATTTTGAACTCTATGTAAATAATATATAATGATTACTTTATTTGGCTGTGCACACTTTTTCAATCTCAGAGGTTGAAAGGCTTAAGTGCGCAATGTTAGGGGCCTTCACCGTAAATGTACATCTGTCCCTGAAGATTGTTTTAATCTTAGTAAACAGAGCAGAGCCTGATGAAATACCCCCTTTATGAAGCATTACAAGTTATGCATATTTCATCTGGATCTTCACGAGATTAATTTTCAAAACATACGAGGGATGATCCTAAAGTTTTGAACCTGGTGTGATATCTCTGTAACCAGCAATGCATCATGCCTGAAAATTGTACCAAATAATAATATATTCTTTTTCTATACACTGCTCTGACAAGTTTTATGTAACTTGAAGGAGCGACGAGAAATCTACCCCTAAACTGCCATACCCTCAATGCACTGACCTATCAAGCCGACTGTGCATATAAGAGGCCTCACAATTTAGACAAGGGCAGTCTCAGCAATTCGGTTTTATGTCTGCTTAATGTCCAGCCGTAAGCCAATATGGTCTGCACATATGGCAAACTTTTTATATAATTGGGTTTCATAGGCCCTTGAATGTATGGCTATGCAATTGTCAGCAATATTCCATTTTTGGACCACTTGAAGTTTTGACCGGCCCATACTGTAGTTGCAATAGCTGTATTAAAGCTAAAACAATTTTTAGGCAAAGGAAGATGAACTGACTTTTGTTTGAAGCAATTATGAATATTCAGTATCGTCAGAGACTGATATTAACCCACATAAGAATATTAAAACGAGTCCACAAATTAGATCAATATTCGGAGGTACACACATTTGAATGGGTATATCTAAAAATAAAACACAATCAATTGTCCAAAGGTGCACTATATCATAAAATGATGCAATATGGGTTAATCTGAGCACAAAGCATCCAACTGAAACCAATAACAATTTTGAAAATTCTTATTTAAATCAATCATTTTTGGGTAAAAAATAAAACTTTTTTACAATATTCAAATTAAGATTAAGATATCTTGTAATCAAAATAATATTGGTATTAAATATTTTGCCAATATTAGGTTCGGCATGTTATTAGTCAAATTGATAGACAAAAATAGAATATTCTCGGAAATGAAAATTCCATAATGTATTCAAAATGAGGTAGTTGTCAATTTCAATGACATCATAAGAATTCGGCATTGTGCTTTGAATATTGATTCGAAACAACCTGTTGCCGTTCGAACATTTGAATGTACATCATTAGTAAGAAAAAGTAAAATTGCAATGCAGCTTTATTTTGTAGTATTAAAGATGTCAGGCTTGAAAGATTGAGATTCAAATATAACTTGGAAACAGGCCAGTGGTATGGAGTGGACCATATAAAATGTGCTATATTTGTTAACCGAAACATTACAGCGAGAAAATAGTGAGCATCAATTTAAAGGTAAAAACTAGTTCTTTTAAATGGTGCATAGTACCCCTCTCAAAAATGTCTCTGGGCAAAGCTACAAGGTAACAATCATCCCTCATATCTGCAGACAAAAATAAGCATGCATTATTACCCAGCATGCAAAGAGCTGAAATGCAGAAACTAAAGTGTAGCAAGTAGATTGAAATCTGGTCTTTAATCCTTAAAAGCCCCAATCAAAACAAATGTTGTTAATGTTTTGTCATCTGCCGAAATGTTTTAAAAGCCTCTTTGACAAACAGTGTAGATCCAGATCAGACTGCTTCTACAGGAGCAGTCTGATCTGGGTCCACACTATGTGCCTCTATACTGACATAATAATGTTAGCAAATGTATGCAGCAGATGACTTAAGCAGACAACATTTTCAGATAATAGGTTAACTCTTTATCTCCTGTGCCGTCTGCTGATAACTTTTGCAAACAGTTTGGACCCAGATCAGGCCTGACAAAATATCTAGCCTAATCTGGATCCAAATTATTTGACACTTTGATGGTATTCCTGAAAGAATTTGTGGAAAACGTTGATTTTGAAAAAATCAGCTGACGACAAAAAACATTAAAGTTACCCAGGGGGCAAAGGGTTAAAGGCAGGAGTGGGGCAGAATAACCTTCAGTTTCATCACTTTCTTCATTGCACTCATGCTATGAACATCTACAGGAGCTTATCTCTCATTTGATTGGCCTGGATTATAGTTGACAGGTCTTATCAGCTCAGTGACCATGCTGTTCATCAGCCTAAGCAAGCCATTGGTTCAATTTAATCAGATGGGTAGTTTAGCTCCACCTACTTATTATCTAACATTGAAGCCACTCCTCTGCCGGGGGGTACAGGATTCCTGCCTTTAAGGTAGAGTACTTACTTCATGTAATAGTCGCTGTTCACTTCATCCGGCAGAAGACTGTAGTCGGACACAACATAGTCATTATGTAAGCTTACAGCATCTGGTAAATAATCCGTTGTTATTGGCAATGAGGCTGGTATGGTCAGGGATTTCCAATCCACACCTTTAATAATAGAACACATTATCAGCATTAAAATATGTTTTTTCATGCATTAACATTCACCCAGTCCTGAGAATTTTTTTTAAAAACTGAGGGGGAAGGCTGAGGTTAACGACCCTGTGTATACTAATGGATTCTTCCTTCTGGTTTGATGCCATAAACTTCAGATAGACCAATGTACAGATCTAGGGGTGTCAGGTTATAATTTTCAAAAGTTATTGTATCCTTTTGTCTGAAGATCTTTTTTACCTTTACAAACAGTGTAGAAACTGATGAAATGCAGCATTTTGCTGCATTTCATCTGGGTCTTCACTGTTTGCAAAATAACTTGTCCAGGGGTTTCCTCGAATACAAATGGTTAACCTCTCCCAAGAGACCTGGCTGCCAGCAGACGATTTGCATGAAATATTTACTTTCCCAGAGAAGCAACAGAAGCTAAAATATCGTCTGCTGCAAATTATAGGTGGCACCAATCATGACTGCAGCAGACGACAAATTTTGTAACATCTTTCTTCAATTTTGGGGTTAGCTAGGCTTGACATTTCATGTAAATCATCTGTCAGCAAAATGATTCTCATAAAATATAAAGCCTTATTTGCTTTCTAAGGAGGCAACCAAAGTTCAAATCATTGTCTGCTGCAAAGGTGACCCTTTAAGCGATTATTCTCTCTCACTAGATGATTCAAGTAAGGTAAAGGAATCCCTATTTTAACCCTTTCAAAATGCTTGCTTCTGTGATAAAATACCCTGGAGTGCATTTCAATATATGCAGCAGAGGTACTACAAAGATGACCTTTTATGGACAAAAATGAATATCAGGATAAGGAATAGAGATGATGACAATTAATTAGTTCATGTATCGACAAAGTTGTTAGAAATACATCCAAATGGAGGGTTTGTGAACTACACAGCATAATCCAAAAATAATTTCTAGTTAGGCCTTTATATGTTAAAATTATTTAGAAATTAAAAGTTTCTGAAACAAATAATAAAAGAAAACTGGTGTCTAAGTTGATGGTCCAAAATGAGCTACGGTAAATGTTCTAAAATTTCAGACACTTTTAAATTTAACACTTTTAAATATCTGTTCTCAAATAAAATCTTGGTTATCAGGGCTGGAATTTACAAAATACTGGTCAGAATAGCAAACAGGGAAGACACAGATCAGACTGCTACTTAGTCTGATCTGGGTCTGCACTGTTTGTATAGGTCTTTTTGGAAAGCAACAAGTGTTCGAAATATAAGAACATTTACCGTATTCTGTCTGGTGTACTAAAAATATTGATACAATAACGGTGGGATTGTCCAATTTGTGTTTTAATGGGTCACAGGCTGAAATTTAGGTTGTTGTCAGTTAACAATGGAAAGTATGTGTGCGATGATGAAGTACTGGTTAACTGTTTGTTCAAGCTTGCCCAGGAAAAAGTGTGGTTAGGTGAGCTGACCATCCCGACATGACCATAGCTATTTACTTGGACATAAAGCAATAAACTAACCAACCAACATGCTGAAATTATAAATTTTGATGTATTTATGTTCCTAAATTTTTTTTCATCTTAGCAATCAGAGCAGACCCTGATGAAAAGCAGCCTTATGCTGGATCTTCATTACTTGCCAAAGTACCTGTTTACTGGTATCCAGAATGAAAAGGGTTAAACTTAAAAAACCTTCTTTTGGCAGCCTTTAATATAGGGATCATACATGATTTTTCAAGCATTAACATTGGCTAGGTCCCATTTAGGAAGTTGTTTGAAAATGAGGTTGCCTGGCCAAGTTTATAAAGATCTCCCAAGGCACCCTGCACATGTCAATGCAATGAAACAAAACATATGTGATCATTAACTTGTATATTTTATCTGATTCCCACCAAAACCGCATCAAAAGCACCACTTAAACATTAATACAGTCGCCTCGTGTTAACTAGACAATGCATAACTGGATACGTATATAACTTTTCTTAAACTGTTTTCTTTAATGTATAAAATGCCATCAGCTTGTTAACTTTCAAACGTCATAATGTGATATTAGTGTCATAGCCCTGTGCAACATTTTTGAGAAAAAAAGGGTCCATGAAATGATCAGTCCATGCCACAACACCTTCCAGTGGAACTACATGCAAACAATTCAATGCTCATTTTAAGAATTATCAAGCTAAAATGCATTTTAAAATATGTAGCATATGAACCTCATGAATTGAATATGGATTTTAGTTCATTTGACCATGGCTTCAAAGAGCTATGTGCATGCATACTTTGCATAGGTATTTATGCAAGAATATCTGGTTGATAATTACCATATTACTTGACTTTTCGCTTACTGTAAAGGCGGCGTCTCATGAATGCGTAATTAGGACTAGTCAACCTTAGGTAAAAGCTGAAAAGGAGGCGTGGTTTTATTCAAAAGTAACTGTATCATCTTGTGCCACCATCTCAGTCATTATTTAGTCCTTAAAACGCCAGCAAAATAACTGCATCTGAAAATGTCTATTTAACATAAGCAGGGAGGCAAACATTGTGGACCCAGATCAGACTGCTCCTACAGGAGCCGTCTGATCTGGGTTCACACCGTTTATCTATGAGGCTTCAAATAGTTTAGTGGACGACAAAAAACATACGTTTTGTGATTATGCGCTATAAGGGTTAATAAATATACTGAGGGAAAAAAGTTTAGCAATATACTTTGAGGATTCACAGTTAAGAAGAAATAGGACTTTTAATTTCATAGTGTCAAATATATATGTTGACAAACGTTCACGAGTACGATGACATTAACAGGTTGACATTTCACATAATGTAAAGTCTGATTTTATGCCCCCTTGCTAAAACAGCTTATCTGGCAATAGTGCGAATATTTTTCGACTAAAAGTTTCATTTTTCTGTCCAATGTTTAGATCCAAAAACAAGAACATGAAAAACGGTTTAAAACTGAATGTTTAGCCCACATTTTTCGTACAGTTTTTAGTTGAAAATCGTATTTCTCCAAATTACCTCCCTTTCAATTGAATAGCGTTTGAAATTAAAATGCTCAGCAGATCAAATCCTCACTATGAAGTCAGATTTTGTTTCTTTTGACCACTTGCGGGTAGCCATTAGGTCATTTTCAAACAACTGACATGTTTGCGAACCAGCCTATTAAAAAGATCTAATGCTTCAAAGATCACCTATGGAAAACCCCATTATAAATAATTGCTAAACTTTTTTCCCTCAGTATATGAGTTCAGTGTGTATACGGTTAGGATTTTCATGAAATGCACACACGTTTGCGCAGCTCAAAACGCTTATTAACTCTTTACCAAATTATAAATAATACCTGATTTCCCTTCCTTGGCAGATGAAATAGCCGAACCACACCCAGATATGAATAAGTTGCCGCCTTTACAGTAAGCGAAAAGTCAAGTAATACTTACATCTGATTTATACCAACTATTACTATGTAGCATCTGTATTATTTGCTATTGTCTCATTTTGTTGTGTTTAAAGAAATTACCCATAATTCTAACACAAAATTTATCACAACAGCTTGTGCAGCTATACGCTCGTTCTTCTATAAGCAAACTGACAATATCCATGCCCCTATTATATACAGCATGCTCTCTCTATGATTTATATGTTCAAAATATGTGAACTCTTTTCTATCTCTGTTTCAACTCACTTTTTTTATTAACAGATCTTTGATTCAATGAATATCTGTCAGATATAGCAAACAATGAAGGCCCTGATCAGACTGCTCCATAAGGAGCAGTCTGATCCGGGCCTGCGTTGTTTGCCTAGATCTTTTAGTCAAGTAACCAGTATTCAAATGTTTTGAACATTTACTGTACCAAACATGTATTGAAGACAGGAAGCTGGCTCATAGTAACTCTTTCTTTGCTTGTGGCAACTTTTATCATCCTTTGATAACTTTTTTAAACAGTCTGGGCTGAGATCAGGACCAACATGACATCAGTCCTGGCTCATAGTAACTCTTTCTTTGCTTGAGGCAACTTTTATCATCCTTTGATAACATTTCAAACAGTCAGGACCGAGGTCAGAACCAACATGACATCAGTCCTGGTCTGGATCCAAACCGCTTGTGTCTGATAGTGCTTCTGAAAGAATTTTTTGAAATGTTAATTTTGAAAAAAGTCAGCAGACGACAAACAAAAGCTTAAAAAAATAACGATTTGGTCGGAATTCAAGAAAATTATTTTCTCTTTACACAGTCTTGAGGACTGATAGATTAGGATTGTCTCATGATTCTATCTGAATACCATAACAAGGTTTTTTGTAATAAAATCAAAATATATGAAAATGTTATGTCTAAATTAATTTTAAAAGCTGTGAAATAATACCTATAATATGCAGATACAACACCTATTATTTTCATCAAGAAAATGCATCAACTTTGACAACAATCATGCAACTAACTACAACATTAACCCTTATCCTGCTAATATTTTTTTGTCTAGAATATGACTTCTGGTTATTTTATCTGCTGCATATATTCAAATGCACTCCAGACTGAATTTATCATGGAAGCAAACACCATGAACTCTGTCTGATCCCTAAAGTCTGATCTGGATCCATTTTTTTTAAATTAAACGAAGTAGGAAGTTTTGTTTTGATACACTGCACGAGAAAATGGCGTAAATTGACGAAGAGTTCTCACAAAGCGGGAGTAAATTGCATTTTCTCTTAGTTTTTACCCATTGAATTATGCAACATATGCGAGCTGACTTTTTTCCCATTCTAATGGAATAAAATTTCATACATTAGACAATCAGTCTGTCACAAAATTTTCAGCGTGACTGTCCATACAGTGTACCCGGGCATTCATTACTTCAAATTTGTAACAGAGTGTTTGCCCAAAGTAGGATGGTTTATGAAGAAAACAGTATGGCATCATTATATCAGAGCAAAAGTTGGCTAGCATGTGGGGTATATTGATTAATGGATATGATTACCAAAACAAAGAGAAAAAAGCTTCTTACTGTCACAAAACAATGAGTCCTCCATTTTATCCTTCAGTGTATTCAAACAAAAAACACATGATTTCCTACTCTGATTATAGGCCACCAAAATACATAAGTAGAAGAGAACAGGCCTCAAGGTTATAAAACTTTTTCCATGCTTAACTCAGCTGAGCACAAAATAAATCCTGCTCATAAATGTTAAAATGCCAACAATTGTTGGCATTTTAACATTTATTAGCATGATAAATACAACATCTGAGAGACTTAAAGCAAGAAACTTCTTCATTTCTCGGTAATTTACATGTAGTTTTTATGAGCAGTTGAAATGTCATGCTCGGTTGAGTTGAGCATGACAGCACTCCGATCAGGGTTCATATTATTTGCAATATAGTCTACCAAAGTATATAAGCAGATGAGAAAACAGACAATAATTGTCATTTATGGCGGGAAAAGGATTGAGTTTTCACAGTAGTGACTGCAATAACTCTCATGGTATTTCCGACAGACAAGCTAAAAATAACAATAAAACTTGATTTTTGTTTGATTTGATTCTTTATGTCCCATTCAACAATTTTTCAGTCATGTTGGGCTGAGTCTTTATGAGTTGAACCAGTACTAAGCAGAGTATCAAGTGTCTTGCTCAGGGACACAATGTATTGACTCCTGTAAGGCTCGACCCAGCAACTCCTCGATCTCTAGTCAAGCACGTACTCTACCACTGAGCCACTGTGCTCCTCAAATAAAACTTGATATTTCAGACTCGGGTAGTTCAAAGTACCCACTAATACAATTCAATTAAGGATACATTTGATTCAGAGAAAAGGGAGCATTTATAGACTATTTCAATAACTTCCTATTAAAAAGTATGCTTTGGTTGCTCCACGAGACATTTCTTTAAGCACACAGAACATATGCTTTCAATGCATTGATAGGAAACATTGAAAATAATCATCTTTTGAGTTATATTTTATTTTTTAATTCGAAATTATGAAAACTCTGGTCTGGAGAACTTCAGATTAACAATATTTGACTTAAGGAAGAGGTTAAAAATACAAAAAGTCTACTTGAAAGCCTGCATCTACTAAAAAGCAGTATATGGCTAAAATGATATAATAAAGCTTATTAAATCAAATAAAAAGATATTGTTTTATTTTAAATGTGGAAAAATAGCCACAGCAAAGCCAAAGCAAAACAAAATTTTTTAGCCCACACCACCATTAACCTAATTAACAATAAAATAAAAGTTTTAAAGCAGCTTAGAATACTAAAGAAATACACAGTGTACACACTCCTGCCTAACCACTATCAGTATCTTAAATTGTCTGACAAACACATGTCTAAAGAACAATTAGAAAGTGCCTTACTGTGAATGTATAGTTCACCGTGTAATGCAGAATATAATACTGTATATACGAGGGTTGTCCCGGTAAATAGTGGACTTTTGTTATAAAACGAGACTGTGTATCAGGAATTCTATGAAATGTGCAGAATGTGTATGATATATTCATATATATACTGATGGTCTTTAAAAACGCAACACTTGGATAACAGATTTAATTTATGTCTCGAAAAAGAAGGCAGAACAATAATTTTTATTGTATGTTAAAGAGCATTCATTTGTAAGTAAAACATGGAAAACTTGTCCAACTAAGATGAACTTAATGCATTAAAATGTAAACTTTTTGAGATAGGGGTCAACTGTTTCATGTGACCAAATGTTATGAATGAAAGATTCCCTACTTCTTTAAATCAAGAAACACTAGAAGCATCAAATTTGTATCATGGACTTTGTTAGTCATCGAGAAATCACTCTCAGATTGATTGACAGGTCTGGGATACAGCTTATTTGCGTATATGACATTTATCTGGTAGTACCCTTTCATTCAATAGCTTAAAATCTCCTCTACTTAAGAAATGTTTAAATGGCTAAATTCATACGGAGCAAATAACGTCGTCCAATTTAGTTGTACAAATAAAACTAAAGTGTTTGCTGAAGAAGCCAACTCATGATGACATTATCGAAGCAAAGGAAGTTTACATTCAACAGTCTTTTGGAAGATATAAGGTGAAGTTAGCTTTGCGTAATTAAAGTGCGTCAGTATACATCTTGGACATATTTTGTACAAATATGAATGGAATCACAGATTAGATAAGAAAGTTATGAAACTTTACTTAATGGTGTCTCCAGTTTATCAAATTTGCAGCCAGTCTAAAGAGCCAATTTCATTATAAATATGAAGTCAATTTGTGTCGGAGAAAAACAGTGTGGATCCTGATCAGCTGGCTTCTTCAAGCCAGCTGATCTGGATCTACACTGTTTTCAAAAGGTGATAGAGCACAGAGGCGGATCCAGGATTTCTTGATAGGGGGTTCAAATTTACAAAGGGGGGTTTGATTTGGTAATTTTACCTAATTAATTTTTTTTCCCTGATTTTTCTAAATTTCTCCATGAAAATGAAATAATTTTGTCTCAAAGGGGGGTACTCTTGAACCCCCTGAACCCCCTCTGGATCCGCCACTGGAGTATTTTGAAATAGTTTGGCACATAGTGCACTTATAATATAAGGTATTATATGGAGATTTTATCTGAAATCAAATAAAACATTTAGTGATAAAATGAGATCTGGAAGATTTCATTTTAAAGTCAGGGTAAAAAATTCCAATGTTAATAGTGCCAAACACTATGGTAAAGTCTATTAAGCAGCTAGCTATAGCTAAAAATATAATCCATAGGTCTAGAAATGATGGTAACTAGCCCTTTAACCCTTGTATTACTTATGAATTCTTCCTACACTGACCTATCCAAATGTAAAGTAGAATGGTTCACTAGACTAAAATGTGGGAGAGATAAATTTATGTGATAATTTAAAAAAATATTTTTTGCTTGAAATAACTGAATCTTGAGAGAAAATCATAAAGTGATGAAAAATTCTTTTAAAGCCATTATATAAGACCTATGGGATAAATACAAAGTATATCTGTTATAAAATATACTGGTCAAAAAAGTTATGTCAAAATTGCTTCCCAGTTGTATGTGTATATGCCTACATACTGGATATATTTAAAACCACACTCCTTCCCAATTATTTTCTAATTAACTAGATGGATTCTGGTCGTTTGCATGTATTTACAAGCAGAGTGGAAAACAGTTTAAATCCTGATCAGCTGGCTTCCAAAGAAGCCAGCTAATCAGGGTCTACACTGATTCAAAGCAGGATATAATTTAGACACATTGAAAGGGACAACAACCCTAATGATATATGTTTTATCAGAAAGAGCTGCTCTATGAACCATGAATTTTGATACAAGTATCATCAAAATCGGTTGAAAAATTGGGAATTTAAAGAATTCAACATGGCCAACATTTAGCTGCCATTTTGAATATTTAATAAGTTTTCAGAATTTTTTCAACTGCTTAATTTTTAGTTATTAATACTATCACAGCATCTGTGTTTTAGCAGATATGCAGCTTTATACATAAGGAAAATGTTCCAGTAAAGATAATTGTAAGTAATCCATTGGCTTGTCCTTTATTTTGATTATGCATACTTAATTAGGCTGTGTGGCGTCATGGCCAATTCCATTCCAGTCCATTTGAAAATATTCAAACGCCCAGAACTTTTACGTTTTTCAACCGATTTAGATGAAACTGGTATCAAAATGCATGGTTTATTAAGATTTTTCATATAAAACATAGTAATCAACAGGGCTGCCATCCCCTTCTTCATGCTAAATTATATCCTGCTGAAGTTGAGTGGTAGGCTTCAACTGATGAGGTACATGTAGTCTTAAACGCCATCATTTTATGTGTAACACCAACAGAAAACATGAAACATCTAAATATGAGCCATGACATGAAATTTCCAACAATGTGGTATGTGCGACCAGCAAAGGCTCAGACCAGCCTGCGCATGCGGGCAGTCTGATCAGAGCCATTGCTAATCGCTTGAATAGTCTATGACTGTTAAGCTACTGACTGTACATCATTTGGAGTTTCTAAGCTTAAAAGGAGTCTGCACAGGCTCGTCTGAGTCTACACTCATCAAAATGCCACATTGTTGGAAATCACATGTCATGGCTCATTGTTACACCAGCAGAGAGTAGTACCTCCAGTTGTCATATAAGGAAGCATTCACAATTTATCGGGTCTGTATCTTGGAAGCCTCTGTTGCAGATAGTTTAGACCCAGATCAGACTGCTCCATACTGTTGGCATACTAGTTAAAATTAGCTTATTGTTAAAAAAACAAATCTGGCAAATGACATTTTCCACGAACAGTTCAATTGTAAAAGAGCTTACTCAATGACATATGTTTTGATGCCTACTCAATGACATGGGTGTATGACACGTGACGACACTTTCTCTAACAAACCATTTTGTCTATTGCGACGACATGGCATTTTGTTGAACGTGCATATTGTTGAAAAGTAATTTCGTAGAACAATTTATGATCATTAACAAAATTCCAATAATTGCCAAGTTTGACAAAAGTAAATCAGTGGTCATGTAACTACTTGCAATCATGTGTCTATCACATGACTACTATACGTACAATGTCAGAGAAGAAAATATATATCTTATTCAGAATTAAATAAACAACATTTTATATAAATGAAAGTGGAATGTATTTGAACAATGAGTTTGGTACTTATCGCATCTGTAAGCAGCGAAGGCTCAGATGAGCCTGCACATTCACAGGAGCCTGCAAATTTGCACGGTCTCTTCACAGCCTGTCCTGCTTGCATGCTCAAATTATGGAAGACATACATGTTACATAAAAGTTAATTTACGCATATTCAATTAGTGTCGAAACGGAGTAAAATTTTGACAAAGTGTCGTATTCGACAAAGTTCTGTAAGACAAAGTGACATTTCGATAATCTGACCATTTGGAAACTTTTGATGAAGTGTCATACTAGACAAAGTGTGGTTCTACGAGCTGTCGCACATGGCAATGACATATGTATTGATTAAGCTAAAAATTAATTGTTTACACTAAAAACTGCATTTCAACTGGAGCTATGACATAACTATTTTTGACCAGTATATGTGCCCCCCCCCACACCCACACAAAAAAAACAAAACAATATGGATACATCACAACAAGTAATTGTGTTGAGAAAAGCGCAGAGTAAAGCAGAAAAACGTGACTATCTGCCCCAAAAAATCAGAAAAACACAGGTTTGCCAAGAAAGACTAGGCAACATTCATATATATATGCATACTTATGCCAGCACAAAAATTTTGTGTGTTTTCGAAATCTGCTGTAAGTATGGGCTTGATAAGATGGGAATCTGTCTGACATGTCTCAAACCGATCCAGGGGCCGCCAGTCTTGTCCTGTAATTTACATGGAGCACTTCAACATATCAAAATATTCCTTCAATTAAACATTGTTATTATTATAGTGTAGTGAGGTAGATTTCCTGATATTTACCATTAACCCTTAAAGCGCCAATCACAAGTGCAGCAGACAACAAATTTTGGAAAAAATAAGGTATGATATTTCATGAGAATCGTCTGCCAGCAGACAATTCTCATGTTATATCATGCCTTATTTGTTATTTTGAAAAAACGGCAAAATTTGAATTTGACGTCTGCTGCAAATTATAGGAGGCGCTTTAAGGGTCAAAATGATGCCAAATATTTGTAGCTGACGACAATTCTCCTTAGGAAACCAAACAAGGCTTGATAATTCATTTAAATTGTCTGCTGACAAACCTTGTTTTCTCTAAAATAAAGAAATTTTTCACAAATTTGTTGTCTGCTGCAGTCAGTTGGCACTTAAAGGTTAAATTAAACAACAACAAAAAAACATAAAACAACAACAAAAACAACACACACACTCATCACAATGGAGCTTAAAATACTTTATGTCAACCCTTTAAGCACCAATCATGAATGCAGCAGCTGACAAATATTGCAACATCTTTCTTCTTTTCGAAGACTTTACATTTCATGTATTTGTCTGACAACTGTAATTTGTTTTCTCAAAGAAACAACAGAATTTGGAAATGCCATCTGCTGCAAAGTTTAGTAGGCACTTAAAAGTGTTACTTATACAGAATTTTAGAGCTTGACAACAACAGTTTGGCTCACTATTCAAGTATAAACAGTCACATATACAACATTCATTCGGCCACAGGCTGCATCTCAGTTTAATATCACCATGCAGCTGTTGTTATAGTTTTAGATATTAATACATGGCCACCGCCGCATTACCAGGCATATTGGCTTGTTGTCTCTATATTTGCCCTCAGGCTTTTATGCAGCGGCCACATATTAAACTTTTTAACATGTTTATGCGCAGGTCTTTATGTGGCAGCATCGTGAAAGACCTCATTTAAGACACTGAGGATGCATGCGAGAGCCAATCTGGGTGTACGCGAGGGGAGATATGGGTTTAGGTGAGGGCCGATATGGGTTCACGTGAGCGGGCCCTTATATTTTGGAATCATGAGCAGTATCAGCCCAGGTAACTAAGCAGTTTGTTACTATTTTAGTAAAACATGTAATAATACAGATTTTTTAGGAGTTATGCATAAAACTTCTATTTCAAAGGCCAATTCATACCAGTGGTCAAACCTTTAACTGTTTGCATGCTGGGTAAGTTTACATGCTGTTTTGATTCTCTGCAGATTAAAGTTAATATTTTCAAATGTATTTGTGAAAAACTTATGCCCCCTGAACATATGCAATTCTCAAAATAAATATGCTAAACTTCTATTTATGTTTAAATGAAGGTCAAATGTCAAGGTCATATATTTTGGTATATTTGAAAAGCTTTTCTCACTAGGTTTAGAACATGTGAAATATCAAAGCTGCAGGTCTGGTAGCTCACAAATTATGGCCAATGTTAAAGTTGCATGCCTGCGCACACACACTAACACATACACTGACCAAAATATGCCCCAGATCTTTGATATCAGGGGCATAAAAAGAGAAAAAAACAACACACAAAAACAAAACAGATACCAGCTAATTTTGAGTAATGAATTCTAAAGGTTCAAGGATAGGATAATATATATGGGATTTATTAAAAGAAAAGCCACATTACCCAAAAGCTTCAACCCATGAGCATAAGCAACTGATAAATATGTCCTTTTTCTGCTGTGCCAGCAAGAAATACAAACATAAGCCTGCTTATTTGGATGTCTCAGTGATCAGTGTATACAGTAAATGTCTAAAAGTTTGCACTTTTCTCTTGTTGTTCTCAAATAATAATGTTGACTTTCAGAAATGAAATTCACAGAATGCTTGTCAGAATAGCAAACTCTGAGCAGTCTGCTCTGGGTCTGCAGTGTTTGTCTAGGCCTTTTGGGCAAGCAACTAGTGTTCAATATTTTAGCACATTTACCGTAATTTTCACATTTGTTCTGGAAAATGTGTTGTCTGTACTCATTGGAAGTGTCTCAGTGAGATGCTTCCAATGAGTACCAAAACATATATTTCTATGATAGAAGAAGAAAAATGATGCAATATCTGGATGTTAAACTATTGTCTCCTTCAAATCTATAAGTTATTACCTTATTGGATAATGCAGCTCATCAAAGAAATGAAATGGGCATCGACACGACAAATTCTATCTTCCGGGTTTGCAAGCAACTAAGGTGCAGACCAGCCTGTGCATCCACGCAGTCTGATCAGTGCCTTTGTTATTCTCTAATTAATAAGCATTATATCTAAACTTGCTACAAACTAAATGTTCTAGCTAGTCTCTGTAGCTGACCAGGCTGGTTTGGGTATGATCTGGTCAGAAACCCCTTAGACAGGTTTTCTCGTGTTGAGGCCTTAGAGGATATCAAGGTTGCTTTTTCTCCTATTTTTCAAAGAAAACATATTTTGTGTATACTCATTGGAACTGTCTCATCAAGATACTTCTAATGGGCATCACTACCAATGTTTTCATGGTCAAATAAGAAAAAATATTTCTAATTTTTAACAGATAAAAATATCTGAGGCTATTATATTTATTACATTGGCTGAGTTCACTTAACATGTAGCAACAAAACTTAAGAATTAACCAACAGTCCAGCTATTGTCCAAGATCCTATTTTTAACAGTGGTCATGTTTTTCAGTTTTATTGACGGTGTGCAGCAGCCCCAGCGCATAAGTGCATATAAATATAGTGTGGTCATGGATTTCACAATATATTCATATGTTTACTGGATGATGTAAAAGTGGCCAATCATTGTCAAGGTCTGAAATCTAAGGCTTGCAGTTACAAATGATCTGATTGGCTGCTGAGTAAATGCAGCTGAGAACAAGCTAAGGATAACTGTTACAGATCAGCTGCTATAAAATCAGCCATTGGTACATAAAACAAAGAAATTACTTGTCAGGTGCACTAGTGTAGGATCATATCTAATCATATCTCCATAAGCAAACAGAGTAGACCCGGATCAGGCAGCTCTTCCTAATCTGGGTCTGCTCTGTTTGCCAAAAGTGTTAAAAGTTGTCTATAAAGTTAAGGGTTAAATAATGACTTATACATATGCAATAAGTACCATAATCATGTGAAATTTTTGTTTGAATTGATTCTTTACGTCCCATCAACAATCTTTCAGTTATAAGGGGACAGGTCTTCTTGAGTTGAACCAGTACTAAGCTAGGATTAATGTTCTTGCTCAAGGACACAACACAGTGATGCCAGTGAGGCTCAAACTCACAGCCCCTAAGTCTCAAGTCAAGCACTCTACAATTGAGCCACTGTGCTCCCTAAATCTTACAAGAGCTGCCTGATCTGGGTCTGCTCTGTTTGCAAAAGTGTTTTAAGGTGTCTCTATAAAGTAAAGGGTTAAATAATGACTTATACCTATGCAATAAGTACCAAAATTATGTGAAATTTTTGTTTGATTTGATTCTTTACGTCCCATCAACAATCTTTCAGTTATAAGGGACAGGTCTTCCTGGGTTGAACCAGTACTAAGCTAGGATTAATATTCTTGCTCAAGGACACAAGGCAGTGATGCGGATGAGGCTCAAACCCGTGGCCCCTCGGTCTCAAGTCAAGCACTCTACCACTGAGACACTGTGCTCCCTAAATCATGTGAAATGATGATGGCTCAAACGTTTTACCTGTAGTGAGATCTGGTGACCATTCCTGTTCCCCTGTTGGTCCCCACATCCAGGACTTCTGATGCTGCACTCTTTGTGAGGATCCACGCCCTGCAAACAAAGCACAAGCCATATAAGATCTAATAAGCACCCATGATCTTATAAGATCTGGATCTCTACTGTTTATGGAAGAGGGTATAGAATTTTGAAAGAGTTATGCACACAAAGCTATTATGTAATAGGTTGAATATGGTAGATTTTTCCACAAAAATGGTGATTTTTTAGGCCTCCAGATAAGAGTATGTAATTAAAAAATTTCTCAACTCGTATGTTGTGGGATCTCAATCAGTTCTCAATGAGTCAGTTCTTTTGAGGATCCAAAACTATTGTTTAAACTAAGCAAAAATTTATCTATAAAAATTCCCCTTATATCGACATAAGATTTTTTTCTTATTTTCCTAGAAAATATTTGTTGTTGAGCTCATATGAAGCATCTGGGTGTCAAAACATAAATAAATAAATTATTTCTTTACCAAGAAGTAAACTAGAGGACCTGAAGGTCCTGAGGCGCTCACCTGATCTCCTTAATAATGTTAAAATAGGTCATGGTCAACTACAGCTTATAATGGAACAAATTTCGTTTTACCAAATATGGGGGTTGTATGGGGGTTACAGCCATTTTGGTCAAGTGACCTAAACAATCTAATGAATAATCAATCAAACAGCCCATTGATTTCTGAGAAAAAGATGTTTAGATAGGTGTGTGGCAGTCCAAATGAGTGGCCTTGGATAAAAGGTCACAGGTCAGCTTGACATTTGGTACTTAATATAAAACCATTGTCTCAATAGGTTTAACTATTATGAATTCGGCTTAAACGGTTGTAGAAAAAGCAGACATTTTAAGATTTTCTCCTTATAAATGCATTAGGAATCAAATTTGACCTTGCCAAAAAGTAGGTCAAGGTCAACCTAGATTCATCATTTGTGCAAACCTGGTAGGGCCCACATCCCCCATGCTACATACCAAGTCCCAAAGCCAATGGCCATTTGGTTCCAGAGAAGAAGAGATTTAAAGAGTTTTTACCATATATGGGCGTGGTGGCCATCTTAGTCATGTGACCATAACAATTTGTATAAGTTTTGGCTAACCAATCATAAGAAGTTGTCATATGAAATTTGGTTTCAATTGGCGAAGTGGTTTCTGAGAAAATATGTTTTAATATGTTGATGGGACTCCAATATGAGCGACCTTGGCTGAAAGGTCAAAGATCAACCTTGACCTTTGAAACTTATTTATAGACACTCCATTTAACATAATAAGTGAGAATAATGACTTTGGCTTCCACAGTATTCAAAAAATCAACTTTTCAAAAAATTTCCAATTCAAATGCATTAGGAAGCAAATTTGACCTTGAAGTTAAGTAGGTCAATGTCAACCTAGGATCATCATTTGAACAAACTTGGTAGCCCTACATCCCCAATGCTACATACCAAGTCTCAAGGTCACTGGCCTTCTGGTTCTGGAGAAGAAGATTTTTAAAGTTTTTACCTTATATGGGTGTGGCGGCCATCTTTGTCATGTGACCAAAATATTTTGTATAACTTTTGGCTAACTTATCATAAGGAGTCTTCACATGAAATTTGAGTTCAATTGGGCCAATGGTTTGTGAGAAAACTATGTTTTAATATATTGATGGGACCACAATATGCGCGACCTTGGCTGAAAGGGCAAAGGTCAACCTTGACCTTTGAAACTTATTTATATCCATAGTCTCATTAGTTTTAACATTTCAAGAAAGGATAATCACTTTGGCTTTAACAGTATTCAAAAAATCAACTTTTCAAAAAAAATCCCATTTAAATGCATTAGGAAGCAAATTTGACCTTGACGTTAAGTAGGTCAAAGTCAACCTAGGATCATCATTTGAACAAACTTGGTAGGCCCAACACCCCCAATGCTACATAACAAGTCCCAACGTCATCGGCCTTCTGGTTCTGGAGAAGAAGATTTATAAAGGGTTTTTACCATATATGGGCATGGTGGCCATCTTGGTCATGTGACCAGGACCATTTGAACAAACTTTCATTCCCGCGTCCTATGGAGGATCCATATGAAATTTGAGTTTAACTGGCCGAGTGGTTTCAGAGGAGAAGATGTTTGAAAATGTTGACGGACCATGGGCGACGGACGGACAGACGCCGGAGTGACTGGTATACTATTAGCTCACCCATGAGCCTTCGGCTCAGGTGAGCTAAAAAATAAACCACTCTACATTTTGAGTGCAGTAATATCACATGGCTGTAAATGTTGTGCCCTCTGCACACAGGGCATATCTGAGTGTATCTTTGATTGTTAGTTTCAATATTTGTGTCTCTCTGACATTCTGTTTTAACGTCGATATAGAAATTCCCATGTTACAGGGAATTTCAATTTCAACATTATACCAGGGCATGCCTTCTGGTCATCTGTAGCAGGGCTGGGTAAATTTTCAAAATTGATTCAGTCGTAATAAATGCTGTATTATAGCAGGTTAAATGATTCACAGGGCATACACAGACTAAATTATTTGCAAAATTACCCCATCAGGTCATTCAGTCTGAGGCATGAAGAATCCTTACAAAAAGAGAAATTCTGGGTTTTCTTTAGCTCTGGCCTATCATTGCATGACTTAATAGCTTGATTAGCTTGAGGTCAGCAAGTGAATATACAGTCCCAGAGAAAAAGTAATTCCACAAAGTCTGAAATCCCAAAGTCTGACTACAATGTATTTTCATGTATGCAAGAAGATTTACTGTGCTTCAGCGAGTCAACATATTATTATGCTTTTGGTGTCATTTAAGATTTAAATGAATAAGGTAATACTCATTTTATATTAATAAAATTTCATCCATGCATTTTAAAACTGCAGAGATTTAAACAATTTGCAAGATTTTTTTGATAGTTTTTGCTCAATGCCACCATTGACGTCAATGCGAAAGTGGCATTTTCAGAATTTTGTAAAAGTTGTAACTGTTGTATTTGAAAAGTGCAAAGTCGAAACTTCACTAAATTTTACATTGCATGCATCTATCATTCAGCTTTACAAGAATTTCAAAGTTACTTGCTGTTTAATCTTGATATCACACAATAGAGATTCTTGTACACATAAAATGCATTACAGCCTATGGGAAATTGACTTTGTGGAATTACTTTTGGTCCTTGACTGTAGATCTTTAGACATGTAGAAGTTTATACCTATTGAGTTTATTCAGTAAGACAAGAAGTAGAAGTACCTACCTGTTTCATGAGATGATGAAGCTCCAAGGTGAATAGGAGATCTGTAACTGTTGGATCCGTCTCCAGTATCATCACCCCTGTAAAAGATAGAATACAAGAAACTGGTAGGACTAGATAATGCTAGCACAACCACTCATTGTCACAGAAACAACAGCTATAGGAGAATTGTAAATTATCAATGTGGATGCAATATAAAATCTATCAGTATCAAAGGGCCATTACTCTCAGAAACCTAGGGAGTCTCTGTATGAAATTTTAGTTGAATTGGGCCTGTGATTTCAGAGAAGATGTTTGAAAATCTTGATGGGCAGGCAGACAGACACCAGGTGCATTGATATACCAATAGCTCATCTGTAAGCCATCGACTCAGGTGAGCTAAAAATCATCTGACCCAGATAAGAGTGTGTAACTGAACATTATTTTTCTTATTTCTCAACCTAAACATAAGTTATATGAACTCAATAGAATCATCTCATTGAGATGGTTCTTTTGAACACCCAAAACACATGTTGCACCGTAGGGAGCATATTCTTTCCTTTAAAAGAGCTCCTAATAGAATAGAAAATAGGTTTAAAGGGCAATAAGTTGAGAAATTGTCAAAATTAAACTATGCCAATTTGTCAGTCTTTTAAAATTGATAAATTTTGATGCCACAAATATAAACTGGTTTACAGTATGCTATACCAAATATGAGGAGTTCAGGAATACCATACTAGAACTATTTCAAATCCTTCCTTTGTTTGTTTGTTTGATTTGATTCTTTACATCCCATCAACAATCTTTCAGTTAAACAGGGACGGGTCTTCCTTGGGTGAACCAGTACTTAGCTAGGATAAATGTGTCTTGCTATAGGACCACAACGCAGTGACGCCTTTGAGGCTTGAACCCGCAGCCTCTCGGTCTCTAGTCACCACTGAGCCACTGCACTCCCACACTCAATAGTAGTACCCAGCACAACCCTAGATCCCTGGGCCTGGGTTTCCTGCCCTCAACTTGTTCAGTGGATCTTCATTTCAAATTCCTTCAGAAAGTATGGAGGATACTAGTGCCCCATAATGATCCTGAGTGCCTTTGCCCCAGGCTTCTGCCCTCAACTCTGATGCCCAGCTTGTTCAGTGGATCTTCATTTCAAATTCCTTCAGAAAGTATAGAGGATACTAGTGTCCCATAATGATCCTGAGTCCCTTTGCCCCAGTCTCCTGCCCTCAACTCTGATGCCCAGGTTGTTCAATGGCCCTTCATCGCCTGCTTTATCTTTGCAAGCAGAGGCTAATGTTCTCACCCTTTAGCTCTATCAATGGCGGATTCAGAGGGGGTTCGCTTGAACTCCCCTCCCCGCCCCCCAATTTTTAAATATCCTGTGAAAATGAAATAATTTGGTCTTACTGAGACCAAATTATTTCATTTTCATGGGATATTTAAGAAAAATGAGATAAAATCAGCAAATTGAATCCCCATTCCTTTATAAATATGAGCCCCCTTTCCTAAAATCCTGAATCCGTCCCTGTCTCTGCATTTGGGCAATTTCAAGCTTCTTTGTTGATGGCTGATATTTTTTTAAAAAACTCACTTTTTAAAAATACGATCAGTGTGTCAGTTTGGATCAAGATCAGGCCTGACATTTTGTTGTCAGGCCTGATCTGGATTCGAACTGTCTGACCCTCTAACCTGGGTTCAACCTATTTGCAAAGTTTAATAGCAGGCAACAAAAGTCCACATTAATGGGGAAATTGATAAAGCCTCTTTCACAAGCTACCTTTGATAATTATGCATACTTGTACATATGTACTCACCCACTTATATCTGAACTTGAATCATCATAGCGACTTGAATTTCCCCGTTCTTTTCTTGCCCGAACAGCAAGCTGAGCAGCCTAAAATTGAAGAAATGTTTTGCTATGTAATAATGTCTATTATCTATGTAAACTTCTAAACAAAAGAGTCATGAGGTCCTAGATTGCTCACCTGTGTCCTGGTTTTGACAGATCTAAATTACGCAGGAGATGAGATCGTAGTCCTGAAGGGGCAATTTGAGCCGTGACACGTAAATAGAGAATACTAGGTGAGTGTCTTTTGATATCAAGTTTACCAGGCAAGGCTTTGAGAACGTATGTTGACATCGCGAGGCTTGCCGAGCGATTCAACATGCGTTCTCAAAGCCGAGCCTGGTAAACTTGATATCAAAAGACGCGAACCTGGTATTCTATTTATCAGTTTACCCATTGTTGAACACTCTTTAAACTAGCTATCATGACGTATTTTTGATGTTTGTGTTGATTCAGCGTCATAAGCGACGTCATTCAAAAAGTGCAACGTCATCATGACCTGATAAAGGTAACATGCCGTGAGATAGGAAACGTTTATTAGGTCATGTTGAAACAATTCAGTTAATATTAGGCGTGACTGATAATTTCCAATAATGTAGCATTTTGACAAGTGTAGCCTCAGACAAGCCTGTGCAGCCCCCTTTAAGCTTAGAAGCTCCAAACACTGTTCAGTCAGTAGCTTAACACTCATAGAATACTCAAGCGACAAGCAAAGGCTCTTATCAGACTGCGTGTATGTGCAGGCTGATCTGAGGCTTTAGTGGTCGCCCATACCACATTGTTGGAAATCTCAATGTCAATTCAATGGTACAGTTCTAAAATCAGATATTTGGAAAACAAAGTTTACAGCTTACAGAAATAGTGCCTGACCTGTGACCAAGGGCATGTGCAGATCCAGAAAATTCTGTCAAGGGGGTCAAGACAACATTTTATTTTTTGGTCATCAACGTATATCAAATGGGATCGAACAGACCTCCTTCGAGAAGCAATCAGACCTAAGGGGTCTGTTTGCTTCTCAAGGGGGGTTCGTACCTGAATTTAGAACAAAACCTAAAGCCATTTATGATTTTCCAGGATTTATGGATCCGCCCATGAAGAGATATCTGTCTTAATGCTGCCTTTCATCTGGATCTTCACTGTTTGCCAATTACCAAAATAAAGTCTTAAATTTAAATTATGCAATCCTCCATACAATGAGTTGATCTGTCGCATGATTCATCCCGTAACATTGTTTAGTTATCACACACAATTTGGCGTAAAACATAACTTCATCAACTCAGCTGGCTCAAATGCACCAAAGCATGGGTAGAAATACAAAAACATTCAAGGAGATGTGCATACAAGTAGGTTAGGGGTAGATAAATAAAACATGGATGAAAATGGAGAATATATACAAAGTATTTCTACTCGAAGTTTTTTTTCAGCCTTCAAATTTAGAAAGCATTCATACTGTCAATATGGACTGAGTATCTTTTCAAACAAGCAATATTAAGTCTTTGCCTACCAGGTAATTTTGCAAGTTTTTTTGTCATTTCAAACTCAACTTTTTGGTACACTATCAGAGTGTCAAACAGTTTATATCCAGATCAGATCTGACACTTTGTCAGACCTGATCTGGGTCCAAACTGTTTGCAAAAATTATCAGCAGTCGACAATAGTAGGCAAAGAGTCAAGATAGGGTTAAATTCAGAATTCTTTAAAAATTGATGAGAAAAAATTGCCAAATGAAAAAATGCATGTTTCATTTACCTCTATTTTTAAGGAAACATGGACCTACCTCAATCACTTCTCTAGTAGGTTGATGAGTTACACTCTCATCCAACTCTTCGTTGTCATGGTAACTATAGGTATGTACATGGTGGGTCTGGACTGCAACTCCATGTGGATCTAGTAAATTATTAATAGACAAAGCATATACTACCACTAGGTTTACGTATGTAACCATTCACACCATACAATTGTCTTCTGCATTTTCTAATTTACTTGTAGCCAATTTAACTATTTAGATATATCGCTGCAACAGTACATTTGAAATCCAACTTCAGCAATGTAGCAGATGATATTTTCAAATTGAAGTTATTCCTTAGTTTGAACTGCTTTTTATGCATCCCAGTGAACAATTTTTCAGTCATGTCAGGCTGTTTTCCTGGGTTGGACCAGTACTAAGTAATGAAGAAGAAAAAGTGTCTTGCTCAAGCTGAAAGTGGGCTCTACCAATTTTCCTTAAATTTAATAAACTAAATATCCCTTGGAAGTTGCAAGCATTGTTAACAGCCACCTTGATAGGCGCTTAGAAACTGAGAAGCCCAGAACTTCTAAAATGTTACTGAAAAGGGGGGATAAGTAAATAATTTTCTTATTTCACAACCAAAACACATAATGTGGGTTCTCAAAAGAACAATCTCAAATGGTCTTTAAAGCACCCATGTATAAATTGAAAGATAAGAAAATAATCAGAATTTTATTCAAAAAAGTTTGCGTATCTGAAACCTTTGCAGTATTGTTCACATGACTGCATGTCCAGTAGTTCAAAAGCTAATTTGGCCGACACAAAAGTCTCAGAGACCAAAAACAAGATTCCCAATCATGGATACTAGGTGCATTAAAATATATGTTGCCAGGGTAAACCATGCAATTATGGTAAATGTTCTAAAATTTGAACACTAGTTGTCTGCCAAAAAGGCAAAGGCAAATAGGGCAGACCCAGATCAGACTGCTTCTGAAGAAGCAGTCTGATCTGGGTCTTCCCTGTTTGATTTTCTCACACCCAATTAGTGAATTCAAGTCCTGATAACCAACATTTTACTTGAGAATAGAAAAAATATTTTTTTCGGACATTAACTGTACCTGTTGGAAAAGCATGCACCCATCTTCTTCTGTTAGAGGTCATCTTAAACTGCATCCTGGAGGGTGCAAATGGGTTGATCAATGCTCGCCGCTGTTTATACTTGTGGAGATATTTCTTGGAATGTCCAACTGGTGACCCTGCACTTCCAACCACAGGTCTCGTGTAATGGTAGGCTTCAAAATCTGAGTCCATTGATACAGAACTCTGACACTCCTTCTCTGTTGTAAAATGCAAGAAATATAAAAAAAAAACATTTAAGTAAAATTTTAACAAAATTATGTTTAATCATTTTATACTGGAAACAAGTAAAGGAGTAGTACCATACATCCAGTTAAGCACCATTTTATAGCGTAAAAATGTATTTTTTTCTTACCGATGAGTTTAAACATGTGTTTTGGGTGCTCTAAAGAACCATCTCATTGAATTCAAAGAGACTGTACTTTTGAGCATCCAAAACATATGTTAAAACTGATGAGAAAATATTCACATTTTTGCACTCATATTTTAGTTTATCTAGAGCTATGACATCATAAACTGTTTAAGTTAAGTGAGCCTTGTTGTGAGAAAACCTGACTTTTTGTTCAATCTCAAAAGAGGATGATATCAATATCAGAGGAGGATGATAGCTGAACATCTTATAAGCCAAATTTCAATATTCTAGCTTTGTAGCTGAGCAGGCTGGTTTGAGTCTTACCAGGTCAGAAAACTTGAAGATAGATTTTCTCGTATCGAGACCCAATTAAACCATACCATATAAAACAGGAATATGTCCTATTTGAAAACAGTCTAGATCCAGATCAGCTAGCTTTCTGAGAAGCCAGCTGATCAGATGCCACACTTAATTTCTATTCTGCTTCTAAATATAGATGCTAATAGCTGGAATCCTATGAGCGAACTGAATAAATATTGGAAATGAGTGCAGTACATAATACTATCCAGCATCATAAAGATCAGTAATACTAACTTACCTAGAATAGTGAAGACTCCCAATGAAGTAGATAAATCTCCCCCACTACAAGACTATCCACCATGATAAGGATCAATGCCAACTTACCTAGAATAGTGAAGACTCCCAATGAAGTAGATAAATCTCCCCCACTACAAGATTTAGACAAGATAGATATAGCAGGAGAGGTGCCCAGCTGTAGTGGCTTTCTCTCCGTTTTCTCTGTTGGGAGCCGGGACACATTGTCCGAGGTGTGCCTGGTTCTCGGTATATGGCTCAGTTTGGCCTCCATGAAGGTCTGAGGGTGATGAGGCTTCCTAGCATCCCTAACATCTTTACCCCTATCATTTCTACCAAGTCTAAAATAGTGAGATACATATTTTGCTGAAAGTCTTGATGGGCTTTGTACATATCTTTGAATCTTTGTGGTAAAAATCTAAATTTTGAGTGTCTTTTTTCATATTCATTTGTGTTAAAATAGGATTTAAATGAGTGCTCATGTATTACTGAATTCATCAATTAAGTTGAGGAAAAGATTTAAAATGTCGCTAGCAAAAGTTAATGCATGTTACTTGTTGATGACAATGCATCTCTACAAGATTCAAAGTTATCAGAGCCTAATACATACGGACCTTGACACAAGAAAAAGACAAAAACTGTCTTTGTGGTTTTGCGAGCAACATATGCTGATAACCTTTGAAAATGATGATTTACATCCCAGACAACAGCTATGGTCATGTCCAGACGGTCAGTTCACCTAACCACACTTTTTTCCTGGGCAAGCTTGACTAAGTGGATAACCAGTAGTTTGTGCACATACTTTCGCTTGTTACGTAACTGACAACAACCCTTCTTGAATCAGCAGCAGGAAGAGAATGACCATAGAAATTATTTCATGATCATTCACCCTGAGCCTTCGGCTCTGGTGAGCTAAAAACTCAGCCAAAAGCAAAAAAGCATGCAAAATTACTCAGTATGCAAAGAGTTAACTCTTTTTAAAACAAAAATAAATACTCACCCAAGCTGTGGAGTATGCCTTGTTGGAAGTTTAAACACTTGAGCATCATAGCCGTCATAGTCAACAAAGGGGAAATTATCACTCTCCTCTTCATAGGATAAAGCTGAAAATAAACAACTTCAAATATGAGCCTCGCCTATGACCAAGTACAATCATAGTAGTCATAGCATCATAGCCGTCATAGTCAACAAAGGGGAAATCATCACTCTCCTCTTCATAGGATAAAGCTGTAAATAACCAACTTCAAATATGAGCCTCGTCTATGCCCAAGTACAATCATAGTAGTCATAGTGTCATAGCCGTCATAGTCAACAAAGGGGAAATCATCACTCTCCTCTTCATAGGATAAAGCTGTAAATAACCAACTTCAAATATGAGCCTCGTCTATGACCAAGTACAATCATAGTAGTCATAGTGTCATAGCCGTCATAGTCAACAAAGGGGAAATTAGCACTCTCTTCTTCATAGGATAAAGCTGAAAATAACCAACTTCAAATATGAGCCTCACCTATGACCAAGTACAACTCAAACCCACCTACTCCACTACAGAAATTATCACTCTCCTCTTCATAGGATAAAGCTGAAAATAACCAACTTCATATATGAGCCTCGCATACGACCAAGTACAACTCAAACGCACCTACTCCAATACAGCAATTATCGCTCTCCTCTTCATAGGATAAAGCTGAAAATAACCAACTTCATATATGAGCCTCGCATACGACCAAGTACAACTCAAACCCACCTACTCCACTACAGCAAGTATCACTCTCCTCTTCATAGGATAAAGCTGAAAATAACCAACTTCATATATGAGCCTTGCCTATGACCAAGTACAACTCAAACCCACCTACTCCACTACAGAAATTATCAGTCTCCTCTTCATAGGATTAAGCTGAAAATAACCAACTTCAAATATGAGCTTTGCCTATGACCAAGAACAACTCAAACTCACCTACTTCAATACCGGGTCTAGCTAGACTCTTCAATCTTTATTATAATCCTGCTAATGTTCAATTTTTGTCCAGAAATGTTGTCTGCTTATGACATCTGCAGCATATACTCAAATGCACTCCAGACTAGGTTTTGATTTGTTTGATTTTGTTTTGTTTGATTAGACTTCTTACATCCCATCAACAATCTTTCAGTTATTTAGGGATGGGTCTTCCTGGGTTGAATCAGTACTAAGCTAGGATTAATGTCTTGCTCAAGGACACTACACAGTGATGCTGTTGAGGCCTGAACCCGCGGCCCCTCGGTCTTGAGTCAAGCACTCTACAACTGAGCCACTGCCCTCCCTTTGTTTGATTTGATTCTTTACGTCCAAGTCAACAATTTTTCAGTTATGTTGGGACGGGTCTTCCTGGGTAGAACCAGGACTAAGCACTGATTAATGTGTCTTGCTCAAGGAAACAACAAAGTAATGCTGGTGAGGCTCTAACCCGCAACTACTCAATCTCCAGACAAGCACTCTACCACTGAGCCACAGCGCTTCTTATCCAGACTAGTTTTATCAAAGAAACAAACATTATGAACCCTGATCAGACTGCTCCTATAGGAGCAGTCTGATCTGTTTTCATATTGTTTGCTATATATGCCACCCAGGTACATTAGCATTAGAGAGAGAGCAGACAACAATTATCGTGAATAGGCGGAAGAGGGTTAAAACTTGAATTTATTATATACCTGCAAAGAAATACACCTGATACAACCCCTTTTCTGACTCAAAAGTACAAAATCTTGTATCACCCTACTAGGGTGATATTTTTCCATATCACCATCCTCCATGTTTTACCCACCTCACAAGCATAAAACCCAGCACCTGACAGCAAGCCGCAATCTGAGTCATAATGCGTTTACAATACCCTAATCACTAAAATCACAACCCACTCCATCTGACATTTTAGCGATTAGCCTTAATTACTTTTTTGCATTAAAAAAAATGAATTAAACAAGATAAATGCATTTTCCTGCTCTGCTGAACATGTTTACACAATGTGACATCATCAAAAATTTGGCACAATGTCATTTGCTACCGTGTTGCAACGTCATTTCATATGGTATCAATTTTAAATTTTTGTTGCATTTATCACTGAAATGGAAGTGTTTTTTGTTGTTTTTATGTAGGTATATAATAAAAACATTATTACTTTAGTTACTTGATCTGATGGGTCGGATCACGTCTCGTGGCTGCGCCAGGAACGACCGGATCTCACTCCACTTCATCTCGTGTGATCCAATGTTCATGACCCATCAGATCAAGTTACTAAAGTAATAATGTGTATGTTATGGTCATTTTCCTATTGTTCCTATGTAACATGCATGCACGCATGCGCACACACACACACACCTCTCTCGCTTCTTTTCTTGTCAATCCTCTGATGAACTTTGATTTTCCCTAAAGGATGTGCATGCACCAGTCTCTCTCTCTCTCTCTCTCTTTCGTCACACAATTCACTTATAACTTTGTTCATTTATATGAACCCCAAGCATAGTGCTATAAAGGGACTTTATCTCTGGAAAATTCAAAAGCCATACAAAACTAGATGAGCCGTGACACGAGATCACCAACAAATTGGCATTTTGACAATTGTAGGTTCAGACCAGCCTGTGCATACTCCTTTTAAGCTTAGAAACTCAAAATGATGTTCGGTCAGTAGCTTAACACTCATAGAATATTCGAGTGGCAAGCAAAGGCTCTGATCAGACTGTGCGTATGCACAGGCTGATCTGAGGCTTTGCTGGTCAAACATACCACATTGTTGGAAATCCCATGCCAAGGCTCAGATGTTGTTATCAAAGAAAACAGACGCCATTATGGGCAATTGAATTATAGCAGATAAAAGGAACATACAGATGAAGTTAGAAATCAATATAATGTGTTATAATTTTATACACATACATGTAAATTATCTGCAAGCGGACATTCATTTGGGCTTAATGCATTTTTTTTTTCCATTTTTTTTTCAAAAAGTTCTCAGCTTGAGGAATAACGCATTGAGTCTTTGCATGCTGGCATATTTTGAAGCTTTTCTGTTGTCTGCTTATTTTTTTTTAATCAACTTAATCCAAAAATTATTTCAGGAATACCAGCAAAGAGCCAAACAGTTTGGATCCAGATCAGGCCTAACAGCAGACAATAACATTTGCTCCTAGCAGGCAAAGTTGAGACATTTCTCTTACCTCTCTCTGGTACAGGCTCTTTCTGTTTCTTTTGTTCAAACTGGAAAAAAAATGAAATTAGATTCTTTGTGTAACACTGTGCACTGACCATATACTTGCAAAGAATCCTTTGGATAATGTGTAAATTTACTTGCTTTTGTGCCATCAGCTAACCTTTTTTCACATTTGACTCTCTTTTTTTCAAAAATTCTTTCAGGAACACTATAAGAGTGTCAGTTTGGATCCAGATCAGGACCAACAGAATATCTGTCCTGATTTGGTTCCAAACTCTTTGCAGGCAGGCTGAAAGTAATATGTCCCCTCAGTGTTTACAAAGTTTGGGGGGAGAAAAATGATCCTATGTGACAAGAAACAGGAACAAACTTGTTCTCCTTACAAGTACAGTGCAGACCCCACAGGTTTTATTATATTTACAATTTTACACCCAAATTTTTTGTTTATCATAACCTGTGGGTAAGGGGAAGCGGGGCTTGTAGCAGATGGATAGACAACAGAATAAAGATAAGAAATATGCATATAAAGAACTCACAATCTCTGGTGGTATTTTTATTCTTGGCACAAAACTTTTATTGGAGTAATACTGAACTTGATTCTTTGATGTGTAGAAACTGAAAAAGAAAAATAGAGTACAATCTCATTAACTCTTTTCTTGCAAGAGGGACTTTTGTCGTCTGCTGATAACTTTGCAAACAGCTTGGACACACATCAGGACCGACACAATGTCGGTCCTGATCTGGATCCAAACTGTTTGACACTCTGATAGTGTTCATGAAAGACTTTGTTAATTTTGAAAAAAATCCAGCAGACAAAAAAAACATGAAAAATTACCTAGCATACAAAGAATTAAAACTTGAAAGTCCATCTGATAAGCGTTTTCAATATGAGCAATCTGTAGTTTGAGTAAGAGGAATAGGCCAATAAGTATAACATACAGTAAATGTTCTAAAATTTAGAACAATTTCCTTTCTCTGTTCTCATATAAAATACTGGTTATCAAAAATACAATTCACTAAAATTTAGTTTACACAAAATATGAACAGCGAAGAACCTGATCAATCTGCTTTTTCAACCTTTCTTTTTCTGTTCTCAAATAAATTTTGGTGATCAGGGCTACAATTCACAAAATGCTTGTCAGAAAAGCGAACAGCAAAGAACCTGATCAGACTGCTTCTAAAGAAGAAGCAGTCTGATCTTGGTCTGCCATGTCTGTCCCGGTCTTTTTTGGCAGGCAGCTAGTGTATGGGATCTTAAAATATCTACCATACCCTAAAAATTTATTGATTCCATTATTTCATATCAAAAGCTATAACATAGGTTTTTGCTATCGAATTATGATTCATCAAGTGAGGTAGTTTTGTTGTCTGCTGTTGTATTTGAAAGCCTCTATTGCAAACAGCTTAGACCTCGATCAGACATTGCATGAACCAAATGGGACACTACTTTCAGAAATGATATTCATAAGTGCTATGTGACAGTCACCGTTTTAGATAAACAAAATTTTCATCGTGAAACTTTAAATAATTTCTGACCCATACTTTTTAGCATATATTTTGAGTGTCTCATTGAGACGGTTCTTTGAGTACCCACAACATATGTTTTGATTGAGAAATAAGAAAATTATTTTTTCTAATTCACAATCTTAACTAAAGGCCTGACAGTGTCATAAATATATTTTGCTACCTACAGGCCCCCAGATAAGAGTGTGTAACTATGAATTATTTTTCTTATTTCTCAACCAAAACATATCATGTTGTGGGTACTCAAAAGAACCTAGACAGTACTTTTGAGCATCCAAAACAAATGTTTAAATTGATCGATAAGGAAATAAGGACAATTTTACGCTGAAAAACTTTGCTTAAATAGACCTATCTACCCACCTATGATTCATCCAGTGAGGTATGTTATAATCATCTCCAACTTCTAGCGTGTTGTGGTAGTTTTTACTGTGAAACTGAAATAGATAAATAAGCTTCTACTATCATAAGGGCAATGTCATGATTCATCTAGTGAGGTATGTTATAATCATCTTCAACTTCTAGCGTGTTGTGGTAGTTTTTACTGTGAAACTGAAATAGATAAATAAGCTTCTACTATCATAAGAGTAATGTCATGATTCATCTAGTGAGGTATGTTATAATCATCTTCAACTTCTAGTGTGTTGTGGTAGTTTTTACTGTGAAACTGAAATTGATAAATAAGCTTCTACTATCATAAGAGCAATGTCATGATTCATCCAATGAGGTATGTTATAATCATCTTCAACTTCTAGTGTGTTGTGGTAATTTTTACTGTGAAACTGAATAGATATATAAGCTTTTACTATCATCAGAGCAATATCATGATTCATCCAATGTGGTATGTTATAATCATCTTCAACTTCTAGAGTGTTGTGGTAGTTTTTACTGTGAAACTGAAATAGAAAAATAAGCTTCTACTATCATAAGAGTAATGTCATGATTCATCTAGTGAGGTATGTTATAATCATCTTCAACTTCTAGCGTGTTGTGGTAGTTTTTACTGTGAAACTGAAATAGATAAATAAGCTTCTACTATCATAAGAGTTATGTCATGATTCATCTAGTGAGGTATGTTATAATCATCTTCAACTTCTAGCGTGTTGTGGTAGTTTTTACTGTGAAACTGAAATTGATAAATAAGCTTCTACTATCTTAAGAGCAATGTCATGATTCATCCAATGAGGTATGTTATAATCATCTTCAACTTCTAGTGTGTTGTGGTAATTTTTACTGTGAAACTGAATAGATATATAAGCTTTTACTATCATCAGAGCAATATCATGATTCATCCAATGTGGTATGTTATAATCATCTTCAACTTCTAGAGTGTTGTGGTAGTTTTTACTGTGAAAATGAAATAGATAAATAAGCTTCTACTATCACACAAGCCAAAACATGAGAAAAAAAAACATGAAAATTACCCAACAAACAAAGAATTAATGATAGTGGCATCCCCTGAAATTATCTGACAGACAATTTCAAGACTTCAGATGGCTAACTTTCTTATTCTTAATGGTTGTAACTTTCTTATTTGTCATGTAATTTTGATCAAATTTTTCATGAATATGTTTGGTTAAACAAGATCTTTTTTCAAATGAAATGTTTGTAAACATCATGTTTCCCTGTAAATTATTCTAGCAAATATTCAGTATTCCATATTTTCAAACAAAAATTCAGGAACACTATCAGAAAAGTAAGTAAAGGTGCAAAGATCAGGAATCGATACAATCAAGTACCACACCTGACCCAGGATACCAATGGGAAAGTGACAAACTCACAGAAGACACCACAAACGAGAGCCAAGAGGTCAGCCCTTTCCCAGCAGGTGACCACAAAGCACATATAAACAGACGCGCACAGACATAGCAAACACAAGACAGAACAAAAACATAAAAGATCCACAAAAGAAGTACCGCCTTGGAACGGTCAGTAAAATATTTTACTGGAGGGCTTAAACCGGTTTAACGGCGCCAACCTCACCCTTAATTCAGATGTGGATCAAGACACATAGATATTTGGTTTGCATGAAAGACCCCTAACTTATCAATGCATCATCTCCTAAAACATATAAATCAAGATTTAACAAGGAGATAAAGCAAGGATAAGTACTCAACAGTAAATTAAACTGAATACCGGAGCAAAAGAAATCCAACAGGTAAACCCCGGTGGGCCCGACAAACAGCCAAAGCATCAGGCCCCTACCATCTTATCAATAGATAAGTCTTTAAGTAGGAACCATCATAAAGTCAAACAGTTTTGATCCAGATCAGGATGGACATTCTGTTGGTTCCAATCTGGACACAAACTGTTTGGTAACGTTATAAGCAGATGAAAAACGTCACTGCTAGCAAGGAAAAAGTAAACTAGGACTTACCTTAAACAATGGTGCTGCATGTAAAGGTTGCTCTCCCATACACACCAAGTCACTACCAACACCTGAAATATAGTTATCATCAATTAACCTATAAAACCTAATAAGAGCACTGAGTCCAAAATTCTATAATCTCTTTGGAAACAGTGTAGCTTCTGATTGGCTGACTTCTGGAACAGTATAGTACCTAACATCAAACTAAGCTTGAGCTTGTCTCATCCAAACACTCAGGAGAAATAGCTTTAATTTTTTTTTTATCAATTTCTATGTCAGTGGTGTCAGTCTGCGATGATACAAAATAAAACAAGACAAATTTGACTAATTTATATCCCCGACGAAGGGTTATTTGAGACAAAACATAAATCCCATATATCTAACCCTTAGTTCACCTTCAGTATCATTCAGATCATAACAAACGCCTGTCAAGTATGTTTTAGTGCTTAGTTTATCTAAAAAAAAATATACTCACATCTACACAATTTCAATATCTGACCTTTCAACACAACCCCAGAGGTCAAGGGTGTGTGTAAATTCAAAGTGTTACATTGCATAGAAGTCTACACTTCTTCCACTTTAACTTGATATGCAACATGACAACTTTTAGAAAAGAAAAAAAATGACCTTTTGACCCCACCCCAGGGGTCGTTGGTGTGTATAATGCCAGCATATTTGCTTTCATGGTGCTCTGTGCTCAATTCCCTTTAATTTGATATGCAACATGACTTCTTTCACAAAACTATATGGTTTGACCTTTTGACCCCACCACCTGGGTCAAGGGTGTGTCTGGGTGGCAAAATATTTGCTACCATGTTGCTGCAAATGTTGTCAGCTTTAATTTGATATGCAACATGACCATATTCTAAAAAAGTTTCATTTTGGCCTCGGCCTCACCCCCATAGTCCACCCCAGGGGCTCATACCCATGTCTTCAAACTGCAATCCTGTTTGATATGTTTCATATCTGTTGCTGCTCTGCCTGCATGCAAAATTTCAGCAAAAAATATTGACAATTGCCTTAGTTATTGCAAAATTTAAATATTTGACCTTTGACCTCTTAGGTGAGGTCAAAGGGGGAGGGGTAGAACTTTGACACTGCCATGCTTATCTACAGGCACTGGGTAATCATGGTTTATAGTGAGAAGTTGTTAAATATAATGGTTTTGATGAAATGTGAAGATTATCATAAAAAAAACTAATATAGGTTTTGCATTATAATTGCCTGTACTAAAACAAGGGCAATAACTCAATTGTTAAAGGGTGAATTTTGACAAATCTTAAAGGATATGGAGAGTCAGAGTCCATAGTACTAATCATTTGTACCAAGAATGAATCACATCTGACCAATAGGTACTGAGATAATGGTTCCGGATGGATAAAAAGTGAGGACGAGCGGAAAGACAAACAACGCAAAAACTATATCCATCCGACTTTGTAGGGGATAACAACATACCAGTATCTTATACTGATCAGTCCAGGTCACATATAACTTATACTGGTAAAAGGTATATCACTTTAACCTAATCTTCTTTCTTACATTGTAAAATTTAGGGTTAATGACACTCTTGTGCCGATAATATGATTCGCTGTCTTTCATATTCTTCAACAAAAATTGAAAATCCCAGTTTATCTTTCTGGATTTTTTCTAAAATTCATCTTGCATGTTTGTGTTCACCCAAATTCTTATTAATGTCAGGACCTCAGTATCCGGACTGTCTAAAAACAAATATTGATTCTGCCTTGGACCGATACAAAATGTTTAGATGGATAATTTATACAGCAATAGGATCAGAACAGGTTGGATAGGTCCTGGTCCAAGGTGATGAGGTGATACAGGTTGTATTGATACAAAATGTTAGACAGATAATTTATACAGCAATAGGAACAGAACCGGTTGGATAGGTCCTGGTCCAAGGTGATGAGGTGATACAGGTTGTAATAATCCAAAGTTTTGGAAAGAAACATATTTGTGCATGTAAACACTTGACCCAAACCAGCGCCGGTCCTGGTTTGGAAAAATTAGTTGTTTAAACAGGGTATATCATCTGCCCATTTTCAACCTGTTTTATCCAGAGGTTCAGGGGATATGGTCTAATCTTTGCCTGCTAGTGTTTCTAGTTATAACCTTTGCAAACAGTTTGGACCGAAAAGGCATGCAAATTTACCCAGCTTGCAAAGAATAATGGTAAACTAATAACTTACCACAATCAATGGTCCTCTGTTTGGTAATATTAGTCAGTTCTCTATCCACCTCAAATACTCCAGCCCCTGGTGTTATTACAACAGCCACTTTACCAGTTCTGTCAAAATTCCGGTCCATGAAAGACTGCTCAAATACTGAAAATAATCATCATGTGTGAACAGAAATGGGAGACAATCATACAACCAGCTGACCATTTCCTGTCCATCAAACCAGAATTTGTAAGAACCCAGTCATTTAACAAATTCAGTCCCTTTACCTTCAGCAAATCAAACTTAGCCTCCTTGTCGATGCATGCATTTTAAACAAAATTCATAATTGCTGCTTGCCAGCATTTGGCAATTTAACTCTTTCCTTTACAGGTGCGACTGTTGGTAACCTTTGCAAACAGTTTGGAAGAATATTTGGGAAATGTTAATTTTAAAATAAGTCAGCAGCTCACAACAAAAGCATGAAAAACTAGATGGAGTTTTCAGATCAAACATGCCCCCCACCCACTTCATTTGTTACATGACCTTGGTGACCATGAATATTAGATCAAAGTCACAGAAATCTAATCATTTATTAAGTTCCTCCCAATGATGTATCTGTGCCAGTTTAGTAAAATCTCGCCATTTAAAGATATCAAAACAGCAGACCAAAGCATACATGTAGTTGTAAGTGGTTTAAGATATTAACCCTTAACCTAATAGAGACGCCTTTTTATGCATTTGCAAACAGAGCACACCCAGATCAGGCAGCTCTTATAAGAGCTGCCTGATCAGGGTCTACTCTGTTTGCTTACAGAAATATGGTATATCTGATCCTACACTAGTGGACCTGACAAGTAATTTCTTTCTCAACTATTAGTCTATGTACAAACATGAAAGTTTATTTATATAATTATTCACAGCATGAATATTCATGAAGGGAAGGGTTAAATGTATCACTTCACTTACAATTCAATGACATATTTAATGTCTCCAGGAAGTTGCCCTGTGCAGCTGTAGAGTTACGGGCCTTGGGAACTCTGAACCCTAGCTTGTTATGGTAGTTTAACACCCTCTCTTGATATTCATTAAATAACTTCCGAAGCTGCTTCAAAGTTTTCATCCACTCTTCATAGCGCTCATTCTGTACAACAATTCTAAAGAAGAAAAGTTTTTTTATTATTGGTTAATTGCCCAATATTTTAAGTGTCAATCAGGGCTTTAGTGAAAGAGTGCGTACCAAAACATTAATCTTATTTCTAAACCAAAACATATGTTGTGGGTATTCAAAAGAACCGTCTCAATGAGACGGTTCTTTTGAGCACCCAAACCATATGTTAAAACTGATGGGGTAAAGAAATATTTGCAATTTTACGCTCAAAAATTTTGTTTATCTAAACCTATGCCAATGTTTGATTATTTTCTGATCTCTCATAGAATAATGTAAAATCTTGATAATTTAAACTATGATAGTGAGAAATACATGTACATGCTAATGATCCCCCCCCCCACGCTTTTTAAAAAGTATAAGGAATATTGTTACAGCCTTTGTCTATCCATCAATTCATCTGTTTGCTGTCTCCTCTTAACTACTAGATAAAATCCAACCAAGTTAGTTGAGTGACTTTCTTACAAAAGTGAGGCATGCAAGAGCACATTCATTTTTGAGAATTGTGTGTATTTACAAACTATTTAAACAGTTTTCTACCAAAATATACAGTTTGACTGCTTATACTAAATGTCTCAATGAGATGGCAAAAAAGAATGCAAAACTAGAACTGTGCAGTCAATGGCATGCAATCGCAAATACCCACACTTATAGCGTTTGACCCCTTTGCAGGGCCCCTGGGTGAGGGAGGCAAAAGAAAATGCAATCTAGCACATACTAATGTGGCAGGTCTTTACAAAATTAGAACTTTCTCAAAACTGGTTTTACTGATTAAAATCAGAAACAAAGTTTACCTGTAGAAATCTTCATAAAATCTTCCTTGGTAATCTTGTTGTAAACACTCTTGCATATAGGCAGGAAACTCATCTGAAAATTAATACCAGTACCTTATTCAGCGTAGTTAATGCACATGCTGACATGCTCTTAGAAGTACACATTGAGAAGAATTTTTGTATGCTTTTTAAACCCAACACATTCAAACATTTGATATTTGTCTGGTGGCAGACAATTCACATAAACTTTCAGGCCTTATTTTGTTTCTCAATGTAATAAAAATGTTGTCTGCTGCAAATTTATGTGATGTCCTCACTCAATTGTGCTTAAATGCCCCAGATAAAGCATGCCTAAAATATGAAGAAGTAAAGGGAAATGTGTAATTGGGGTGTTAGAAATGTTTAGGCACCAGGGGACAATTTAGGATTTTGAACATATTCTGGTACATGGGTCATATTTGGCACTTAAAAGTGTGATATATGAATAAATTTGACATAAAAAACACTTGTAGGGTATGTGCTTCTACAAATTGGAATGAAAAATGAAACCATTGTTTCCTATTATACAGCTTTGCTTCAGCTAAGGGACACAACCTCGGTTGTAGATGTCAGCTGATTTCAACAAGCACTAAAAGTGGCCTGGTGAGGTTGGTGCGCGGTAAAACCAGTTTAAGCCCTCCAGTAAAATATTTTACTGCCCATTCCAAGGCGGTACTTCTTTTCTGGATCTTTTATGTTTTTTCTGTCTTGCGTTTGTTATGCCTTTGTGCTCTTCTGTTTATATGTGCCTTGTGGTCACCTGCTGGGAAAGGGCTGACCTCTTGGCTCTCGTTTGTGGTGTCTTACTTTGAGTTTGTCACTTTCCCATTGGTATCCTGGGTCAGTACTTGATTGTATTGATTCCTGATCTTTGCACCCTTACTTACACTGTTTTCAAAAATATTTTGCTCAAAAGCTGATTGGTTATTAATATGTCTCCAATAAATTTTGAATATTTTGCAAGGTTGATCTACAGAATGAAACTGAGTGACAGGGCCCATCATGGGCAGGCATTTTATGGTTTGCAGGTAGCTTGTGGTGGGGTCAGTGTATTTTCACTATTGAAAAATTATGGATGGAGAAATAATAAACACTCCACTGACATCAAGTGTTGGACTTAAGGGGCTTTATTATTATAATGCCAGGTTATGACTCATGTAGGAGCAGGACAAGGTAGGAATTGAGTTGATGTGCCCTTTGGTTGAGAAGTTATTGAGCCGCAGAAATTTCTATCCCATGATGCCTTACACCATCCATAAATGAGACAATTCATTGGTTTAAATAAACATTTTTTTTTAGCGTAAAACTGTAATTCTAACACACGTCACCTATAGAGTCAAAGCTAAAAATGTGATATTTCAAACAATGATTCACAGTTTTGAAAGTGTGAGGAAAATGCACGCTAGCTGACATCATTTGCTACTGAAAAAGGACGTCAGTCATGGCTTTAGTCTGTGTAACATTGTTTTCACCCTCGAAAGACATTACAAATACATGTAAACGTATGTGACACAGTCCAACTATTGGCGGGATTTCCTCAGTGCAATGGCAGAAAGTTGGAAGAAGCTGAAGACTTCAAATGTGTTTTCCTCATTTATTGTGTGTTAGAATCGAAATAGATCAGCTCTACTGCGTGAATTGTTGAGTAATAATTCACTGTTTGTTGGTCAGTTGTACAAAAATAATTCACTCCTGCTACGTGCTTGTGACTTGATCTTTTTTACAACTGACCTCCAAACAGTGAATTTTTACTCAACAATTCAATGCTAGAACTGATCAATTTCTTAAATATTTTCTTACCCATCAGGTTTAACATAAATTTTGGGTGCTTAAAAGCCAGCTTGCACATAAAGGCCGTACAAGTGTTGATAAACTTAGATCTACTACAACTGCACAACTGGACTGGCCAGAAAACTGAGGTTGGTATTGCATTCAAAATTCAAAAGATTATCAGAGCATGTGCATTTATTAGGTCTAATACAGTATTTTAAGCCCCAGCTTACCTCTATATTGGGCCTCATAAAATGTTCTTGAAAACATCACTATAGTAACATCATGGCAACAGTTCTGTTCCTGCAAGGAATATTGCATACACAAATACAGCCATTTCTCCTTCACTTAAATTCTATTGGTATTGTCTACCTGTATGTGGAGATAATCCATGAGCTTTAGATTTAATAATTTGTGCTTAAGTTAGTAAGGGTTTGGTAGAAATTGAATTAATGCATGTAAATCGAGTGACAAATGGCTTAGAGATTAGATAGAAAGTTAGATATGTGGATAGGCTGAATATTATAGAGCTCTGCAAACACAGGCTGTTGAGGTCCTGTCAAACCAATAAATAGGATTTGAGTGAAAAATCGTTTTTTCATTACCAAATCTACCAGTTTTTACATGTGTTTTGGATGCTAAAAAGAGCCATCCCATTGAGACGGTTCTTTTGAGTACCCACAACATATGTTTTGGTTGAGAGAAAATGAAAAAAGTCAATAAGCAATGCTTATTAGATACCCCCTGCACAGTAAGAGTCAGTGAATAAACTTGGCAAGTTATAGTTCAAACCAGCAGACCTTAGTTTTGAAAAGAAGATTTCAGTAGAATCTGTGCAAACAAAAATTATAAACTCCTTCATGCATATGTTCAATGTGTCTACATTGTATAGGCAAAGTATCAAATTGCTCCATCAAAAGTTGTGGTAGGAGTTGATCGGCCCATGAAGGCACCATCTATCGTTCAACTCCTACCACAGCTTTTGATGGAGCAATTTGATACTTTGCCTATACAATGTAGACACATTGAACATATGCATGAATGAGTTTGGTTAAGGAAAAATAATTTTTGACAAAATGACAGCTGTGAGAACTTAGACAATTTTTCCCTAATAAGGCTTTTGTATAAGCATACCCCCCGCAAACTTTGTTTGTGGTGGGTATACTGTTTTCACGTTTTCCGTCCGTGCGTCCGTCCATAAGGTTTTGTTTCCTTAATATCTTGAAGAGTCATTGCTGGATTTTCATCAAACTTTGCAAACATGTTCATATATGCCCTATTAGAGAAAAATTGTTTAAGTTCTCACAGCTGTCATTTGATTGGCCCGTGTATGCCCTATAATAGCTTAAGCATAAAACACTATATAAAAAACCATTTAGAACTACAAAGGGAAATAACTCTAATAGAATTGGCCCCTAGCCCTTACTTTTTTTATTTAAAGTAATTTGTCTTGCATATACGAACATGTTTGCAAAGTTTGATGAAAATCCAGCAATGACTCTTCAAGATATTAAGGAAACAAAACGTTAAGGACTGACACACGGATGCACACACGGACGCAAGCACAAACGCTCGGACGGACAACGTGAAAACAGTTTACCCACCACAAACAAAGTTTGAGGGGGGGGGGGGGGGGGGGTATAACAAATAAAGTTTGCGGGGGGTATAATAAAGTCAATTCTCAATCATGTACTCTAATCTTGAGGTCTGGATATGGTTCAAACACTTACCCGCCATTTTGCAAAGAGGTCTGTAAGGAACCCATTCACAGCCTTCTCAAAGTAAAGGTCCCCATTGATATCAAAGTCCCACATTTCTGTGCTCATCTGTATAAATATCTGAACAACTGAGGTTGAAGATCGAAACACTATCTGTAAAAGAAGATACTATATTTACCCTAAAAAACAGTTGGCATGCTGATCTTTTATGTACTACACTCCTTTCCATTTGCCTGAAGCATTTCAGCTGCCATTTGTGAAATCTTTCTTGGGGAAGAAATAAATCAATAATTGCACCAGTTGTTCTCTCATATTTACCCTAAAAATACAGACACATTATGATTAACCTTCGCTTTGCTGAGCCCAGATTTATCCTTTTTTGAAAAAACTGTAAAGTCAGATCAGTTCACATCTGAGCTAAGCAGGACAATAATCAAATGATAGAGAGGTAGACTTATAGCTTAAACTACGATGATTTAAATGATAAATAAGTATGATGGAAATATCAATTCACCTAACATCTATTGTTGAAATTAGCCATATAAATATGGAGTGTGGTGTTTTGTTATAATTCAAGTGTGGTAAATTTGCAGGTATTAATCAATATTTACTGGTAAATGCCATTGGCATAAAAATTATCTATTAACTATATTTGCTGGGATCTGTCCAACCTTGATTAATATCTATCATTCATGTCTTTCCAGTCAATTATCCTATCACACTGTTCCTCTGGGGAATCAAAGCAGTTTACCCGAAAACAGTAATTTCATATTTTCAAAAGTACAACTGCCTTATTTGAATCAGCATTTGGGAGAGATAACTTTAATGATATTTGGGACATCAAAATTTGCTGATTTTAAAAGACTGATATATTGGCGTAGTTCTGTTTTGGCAGTTTCTCAGTTTAGCATATTTAAAATTATTTTCTGTTCTCAAAGGAGCTACTCATAAAGGAAAGAATATGCTCCCTTTGTGGAGCACATTCTTTCCTTTAATAGTAGCCCCTCCGAAACATACTCTATCGTTCAAATGTTGGTTCATCAGTACAGATAGCAACATGCTATGGATGTGTGCATATGTATTGCTTATTGTTTAACTGAATTTGAAACTGTATTTCCCTGGTTCATATTTTGGCAATTTATGTTTGTACTGCCAATAGCACCAAATAAAAATAACCGCCAATTATAATTTTATTAATTGTGATTGGAAATAAACTTTATTCTATTCTATTCTAAGTGTTTTACAGTAGTGGCATGTGGTTGACAACGGTTGAAACTCATAACCCCACTATAGCAATCTGCAGAAGCCAGATTATCATTTAAAGTAACTTCCAATTTAGAATCATCTGTGCTATGGGGATTGGCAGGAGGTTTATACAGACATATTGTAGCTTACCCTAGTATCTTCCGATATCACGCCACATGTCACTCTGTCACCTCTTGACCACAGCTCATTCACCTGTGCTCTATAAAAGATAAGAAATACCATATTTGTTTGATTTTGCCAAGTTATCATGCCAAGGTCACTATTTCCCATTTACAATCAGTATCTTAATTAGTTTGAAGGGTATTTGCGTATTTACCCAATTAAAATATGGAAAAAAAAAACAAATAAAATTCATTTGGTAGCGTAACAAAATGCAAGAGAAATTCGCGATACGCAATACAAGTAAATAGCCACGCATACCGGCTTTTACCACTCCGCCGACCGATTACTCCCCAACAGTTGTGGATTTCCGTTTAGAGACATGAATCTATGCTTTTATTTTTTCTAAGCAATTAATAGAACACAGCAAACTGACTTGTTCACCCCATTTACTCGAGCACTGTACAATAATCAAATGTTATCAGAGAGCCAGTTTCAGAAATGAAAAAAAAATGTCGTCAAAGTAATAAGAAAATTATGGGCTATTTGAGCCATTTGTCCTTTGATCCCCAGCCAGTCATCACCAGTATTGTGAATGAATTGATTGACTTCTGTGTCAGACCAGAATTATTAATAGCATCATCAATTATTAATGACATTATAGACAAGTTTGAAACCGAAAGTAGCTTGCACTGGGAGTGTCAATTATCAAGAAAAACACAAATTCAATGATGGCGTAAGACATTTATAAAAATACCCAATTGAAAAAAACAAAATACCCAAATCAACATTTCTTAAAAGATATAATACCTAATTAAAATTTGCAATACCCAATTGAATGATAAAGGAGTGGGTAATATACCCAACTACTGAAAAAATTAATAAAGGTACTGTACAATGTTTTTGTCCCTGAGGATTGTTTTTACCGTAACAGTGTAGACTCTAATGAAATGCAGCATTGAGCTGCATTTCATTTGGGTCTACACTGTTTGACAAAGTACCTGTTTAGGGGTTTCCAAGATACTAAGGGTTAATACCTAACCCTATTTGACTCTTTGTATGCTGGTTAGTTTTTCACGCTTTTGTTGTCATCTGCTGACTTTTCAAAAATTAACTTTTTAAAAATTTCTTTTAGGAACACTATCAGTGGGTCAAATGGTTCAGATCCAAATCAGGACCAACAATCTGTTTTCAAGACAGTGCCAATTCTTGCTACTGTTGTAAGATAGCAGCCTGCATATGATTTATTTCATGCCAATGAACTATTATGCTAAATTGTGATATGCACTAGCATACAGTAAAACCTGTCTTAAACGCCACTCAAAAATACAAAACAAATATCTTAATGACAAATGGTAGCTTAATGAAGGTTGAAAGTATTGCAGAATGCTCCCAATAATTTTGACCAGCATTACGCAAAAATCGGTCTTGAAAACCGATTTTTGGTCTTCTTTTTAGTGGCCCCTTAAGACAGGTTTTACTGTACCAACATTACTTAGTTCAGTAATTTGCTTACCTTAATTCACTGAAATCAATCTTCTTGTTTAGATATACACAAGTGTTTATCTGAAGATAAAGCGAGAACAGTTTCTTTTATATATTGTATATCAAATCTCTTACATATTCAAGTTAATAAGCTGTTGTTGTGTTTCTGTTTTCTGTTTATCCAGTACATCACAGCGGAGGCTCCATTCAAGATGGTATACACATTCTAGCTGTTTGCCATTTTCAGTGCAAAGCAGTAGGTCATGTGATCTAGGCCGCTTGCAAATCAACTTTAACCAATAACATTCTTTAATTCTCACGTTTGCATGATGTCAAACCCTTTATCTTCACCTGGCTGACAATATGGTCCGCTGCAATGTTTGGCATTGAAAAGGGATTACTTTTAACTTGCATGCAAAAAGTATGGACCCAGATCACTTTGACAATATAAAATGCAAATATAAGTAAAGAATATTCAGCTTTAAATGTGTCCAAGATATGTACCCTTTGTATACTGGAAAACCCCTAAATGTGTACAGTATGGCAAACAGTGAAGGCCCAGATGAAATGCAGTATGATGCAGCAGATAGCACTAGCAGGCAAAACAAGAACCCATTATTGAGATATATCCAAGTATTGTGGTGTAACAACATAGACTGTCATTATTTTTCTGAGCGATAAAACATATTTTGTCAATTACATGTCCAGTGTCAATTAAAATAAATATGAATACACACAATGTCTGTCTAAAGATATGATTTGTTTGTTTTGTTGCTTTACATCCCAAGTCAACAGCTAAGGTTATGGCTGGACGGTCAGTTCAAATAACCAAACTTTTTCCTGGGCAAGCTTGAACAAGCGGTTAACCAGTACTACCTGCACATACTTCGCTTGTAACTGACAACAACCTTTTTTGAATGATTCAGCAGAAGGGAGGAGAATGACCGTAGAAATTATTTCATGATCAATCTCCACGGGATCAAACTCGCAACCCCTAGATCTGCAGGCAGATTTGCATCTGTTGCCAGACACGTTACCGACTGTGCTACGCGGCCTGGAAATCAAGATATGACATTATGACAAAATCATTATGCTAAAAATTGATATCCACCATTTGGATTGTCAAAAAAGCAAAAGACAACATTCATCTAACTCTCTATCTTTTCCAAAATAAACTTTTCAAAAAATTCTTTTGGGAAAACAATCAAAGTGTCACACAGTTTGGATCCATATCAAAATGTCAGGCATGATCTGGATCCAACTGTTTGCAAAGATTATCAGCAGATGACACTAGCAGGCAAAGAGTTAATTTGATTGGTAAATAGATCTATCAAAATGATGCTGCAGTGAAATTTCTTGAAAAACACATTTACACCACAACTTTTTCGGTTGTTGAAGATGTCATATCTGCATTAGTCCTGTAGAAAACAAGAATGACCTGGAACTTGATTTTAAAGTTTTTTTCTTCACGGATTCTTGTTGTTCAGACATTGTACATGATGAATCCAACTGATGCCACTCTGGCATCATTGAGCGTTTTGAAAAATTAAAGATGGCGTCCAAGATGGCCGTCAGTTATGCTCCTAACACTTATCTGACCAACAGGTTCGATAAAAAGAGCTCTAATTTTGACTTTTTATGGATGTTTAGAGGCTAAATGATACAGACAATTAAAATTGAACATTGATTCGATTCAGAAGGTTGAAATATTAAAGATGGCGCCCAAGATGGCCGTCATTTAGTCCCCTAAGACCTATCTGACCAAAAAAAACGCAATAAAAAGTATTTTAATGTTGTCTTTGTATGGCTTTTTAGAGTCTAAATGATACAAATGATTAAAATGTAACATTGTTCGATTCAGAGGGTTGAACTATTTACGATGGTGTCCAAGATGGCCGCCATTTTAAAGCAAAATCCCACTTGAAATCAGAATCACAGTTAATAACCTTTTTTCTGATAGTTTTCAACAGAAGTTGCATTCGGCAAATTTGACTGCCATGATGTTGTGTTAAAGTGTTGTAAAATACCCAAGATGTCGTCCAAGATGGCAGAAATAGCAGGATGTATATTGTGGAATCACATGGGTTTTTATTATACACTGCACTGAAAAAAATAACGGACTTATCTTTTCATAATGGTAATGTTTTTTGTGTGTGTTTGTTCTGGTAATCGTATCCATCAATCCATGCACTACTTTCATGACTACTTTTGGCTGGATCTGATAATACAAACCTTAATATCATATTATTCTCATAAAAGTTCCTACTTTGGGCAAATATTCTGTCAAAAAATAATGAAGTGAAAAATACCAGGGTACGCTGAACGAACGATATCACCGAAAACTCTGTGACAGCGTGCTTGCTCAAAGTACATACCTTTTTTAATCAATATGCGTGAAAAATCAGCTTGAAAGTAGCTCATGGATGGATTGCTAAAAAATAAAATTACCAAAAAAAGAGGGAAATACTATTTACTTATGGAGTGCAGTGTATCAACAAACCAACGAGTAAGAGATATATCTGCATGCTGCAGATGTTTATTACCATCATGACTGCTGGTTGGGTGTAACCATTAAAGACATTCCTGCTGCTTAGGAGAAACTGTAAAATACAGGCCTGTTGGTCCGGTGCAGTTGTAACAACCATTACTACTATACTAGTCTGGTGCAAGTGCAACACACAGCACAGATGGTTGGATATTTCTATAACAAATATGAATACTAGTACTGGTCCGGTGCAAGTTTTTGAGACATGCATGCGTGTAGGTGCAAGTTCAACAGACATGACTGCTGGTTAGGTGCAACTGTTAAAGACATGACAAATGGTCCTATGCAATTGTTACAGACATGGCTGATGGCTGGGTGCAAATATAACATTCATGGATGCTGATAAGATGAAACTGTAAGAGACATGCATGCTGATTGTATGCAACATATAAAGACATGACTGCTGGTCAGGTGCTACTGTAACATACATGCCTGATGGTCTGGTCAATTGTGCTTAACAGCCCATTGGTCGGGTACAAGCATAGAAGACATAACTGCGGGTCTGAGGCAAGTGTAACAGACATACCTGCTGGCACAGCCCCACAACTACAAATGTGTTTGCAAATCTTACAGAAATGCATGCTTGTATTCGATGTGCCAAATGGCCGGGTGCAACTGTCACAAACATGCCTGCTGTTTCAGAGCAAAGTTTAAAGACATGGGTACTGCAACAGGCCTGATAGTCTCATGAAGCTGTTACATATATAACTGCTGGCCTGGAGTCTTGGTTTCAGACATGTGTGCTTAATCAATCATGGAAATGGTAAAGATGTCTACTGACCCTGTGGCAATAATTGCTGGGTTGCTGGTCTGGTACAAGTATAACATACATGCACACTGATCCAACGCATGAGTACTCAGCATTCCTGTTAGTCGGGTGCAATTGTAACATACATTATTGCTGGTGTGATGTAACAAACACACATGCCTGCAGATCCTACGTCTCGGTTTCAGGCATAAATGTGTGCGGTTTCAGTACCACATAATTTGCATGCATGCTGGTAAGAATGTCTGATGTGATGGCCTGGTGGCAATACATGGATGCCGTTCGATGAAACTTCAACATATATGCCTGAGAACTTGGTACCATTCAATCAGACATGTCTCCTTTGAAAATCAAAGAGAAAAGCTGCTCGATCGATGCCCCTCCATCAGACATGCCAACTTAAACTGTGAAACTTAAGTAGGCAAGACTATTGCTACGTAGTCAATGCAAGATGCATGCCTGCTGGTCCAGTGAGACTCCATTGCTATGTCGCTGCAGCTGCAACAAATATGGTTTCTGGCCTAGTGTAACTTCCACAAACACCACTGCTGTTCAATCATTCCTACTGCCTACTGGTTGAGTAATGTGCAAGATGGGTGATTGCTGGACCGTTGCCACTCTATCAATATGCCTGCCGATCTTTTACCACTCATTCCTGCATGCTTGCTGGTGTTGTGTATCTCTATTTGCCATACCTGCTTGTATGGTGTCTCACTATCAGCCGTGCCTGCTGGTGTCGAGCCTCACTGTAGGCCATGGTTTCTGGTGTGATGCCTCATTATCAACCATGCCTTCTGGTGTGTTGTCTCACCATAGGCCATGCCTTCTGGTGTGGTCCCTCATTATCAACCATGCCCATTGTTGTGGTGCCTCACTATAGGCCATGTCTGCTGGTCAGTTGCCACTGCAACCGACATTTTTACTAGTTGAGTGCAGATAGAAGGATGGCTACAAATATGGTGCTACTTGTATAGAAAAGTCATCACATCAGACATGTTTGCTGAACTGGGGCTAATATTACAATGCCTCCTTATAGTTAAGGACGACTTAAGTGAAGTATTGATATTTCAAAATGTTACATTAAATGTTTAATAAATTGCCAGGATGCAGTAAGTATGGTCAAAGACACCATTGCAATCTACAGAAAAAAAACGAAACTATTTTGATTTTAATAAGTTCGAAACATTATTTTAATCAATACTTAACCTAAGTCTTTCTTAACTTTAAGGAAGCATTGTAATTTTCGGCCCTGTTGCCATTCTCAGATATGCTGCATTTACAGTGCAACTCTATTATACACGCATACCAGGTTTGTTTATTCAGATATGTGTGTTTGTAAAGGCATCTGGTCTGTAACAAATCCATCATTATGCCTACATGTAGGGTGCCGCTCCCCTGGGTTTGAAAAATTTGTTGGCTACGATCTTGGACGCCATCATGAATATGTTAAATGCTGAGTGATAACATCACTGGGATCACAAGGATGATGTCTGTAATTCAAGAATCAGTAAAATAAACATTTTGCATGCAAATCCCTGGACTTTGTCGGTCTCAGGGAAGATTTTCTTATACTTTTTGTGATAAACTGCCATCTTGGCGGCCATCTTGTCCGCATTCTTATTTTATTTGGTTTCAAGCTAGTGTGTTCAGTTAGATTCCAACTTCATAGCAACAATTTAAGAAAGAAAATGGGTTTGAGACATTATTTTCCGTATCACTCAATTTTTCTCTTATAATTGTCCTCCATCTTGGACGCCATCTTGGATATATCAAAATGCTCAATGATGCCAGAGTGGCATCACTCGGATTTTTCAAGGACAATGTATGCACTACCAGAATCAACAAAGAAAAAAAGTTTAAAATCAAGTTCCAGGTCCCCCTAAAATTCGCCTGAATACTGCCGGACTACATGGGTGAAAGTTCAAAAAGTCCAAATCCTGAACTTTAGAAATTCAATTTTTTAAACTTGCAGGATGCCTACAAAAATTAATCATTTCATGTTTAAATGGTTAAATGTGTTTAGATAATCTGAAAATTAATCAGAGAAGCTATTATAATCTCCCTAATTCAGCATTTTGAGGCTGACTTTCTATGGAAAGTCAGCCTAAAAATCCTTAATTCAGGATTAATCCTGAAAACTTTCACCCATGTATCTGACAGCAAATATTGCAGACTACACTGTTTCATAATGTCCAATTTATAGGATGGAAGCCTTGCGAGGCATAAAGGGGTTAAACCTTAACTGTCCAGTATTATTTGCCCTGGAAATGCTGTCTGCTTTTTACATCTGTTGCATATACTCAAGGCACTTCAATTTAGACTTAATATTTTTGTGGTAGCAAACAATTTGAACCCAGGCTCCAAGGTTATAGAACTTTTTTAATGCTCAACTCTGCTGAGCAGGAAATTTATCCTGCTCATAAATGTTAACATTTATTAGCATGATAAATACAACACCTGAGAGACTTAAAGCAACAAACTTCATTACTTGTCCGTATTTTAGTTTTTATGAGCAGTTGAAATTTCATGCTCAGTAAAGTTGATCATGAATTTTTTTATAACCTCAGGCCTAATCAGACTGCTACCAAGGGAGCAGGCAGTTCCATCATCCAGGAACATAAGCAGACAAAAGGAATTGGCAACAAAAGTCCAGACTGGCTGGAAAAGGATTAAAGTTTTGCTATATTGATGACCTGTACTTGAAACCATACATACCATGCTATTCATGTCACTCCCACTGAAGTATTGGTCTTTAAATAGCACCTCCACAAGGTCAAGGTCATATATACCTTGCTATTCCTCATTCTGCTCATGTCACTCCTACTGAAATATTGATCTTAAAATATCACTGCCACAAGGTTAAGGTCATACATACCATGCTATTCCTCATTCTGCTCATATCACTCCTACTGAAGTATTGGTCTTTAAATAACTCCTCCACAAGGTCAAGGTCATACATATGGTACCATGCTGCTCCTCATTCTGCTCATGTCACACCTACTGAAGTATTGATCTTTAAATAACACCTCCACAAGGTCAAGGTCATACATACCATGCTATTCCTCATCCTACTCATGTCACTCCTACTGAAGTATTGGTCTTTAAATAACACCTCCACAAGGTCAAGGTCATAAATACCATGCTATTCCTCATTCTGCTCATGACACTCCTACTAAAGTATTGGTCTTTAAATAACACCACCACAAGGTCAAGGTCATACATACCATGCTATTCCTCATTCTGCTCGTGTCACTCCTACTGAAGCATTGGTCTTTAATAACACCTCCACAAGGTCAAGGTCATACCTACCATGCTATTCCTCATTCTGCTCATGTCACTCCCACTGCAGTATTGGTCTTTAAATAACACCTCCACAAGGTCAAGGTCATACATACCATGCTATTCCTCATTCTGCTCATGTCACTCCTACTGAAGTATTGGTCTTTAAAGAACACCTCCACAAGGTCAAGGTGATACATACCATGCTATTCCTCATTCTGCTAATGTCTCTCCTACTAAAATATTGGTCTATAAATAACACCTCCACAAGGTCAAGGTCATACATACTATGTTATTCCTCATTCTGCTCATGTCACTCCTACTGAAGTATTGGTCTTAAAATATCACCGCCACAAGGTCAAGGTCATACATACCAGGCTATTCCTCATTCTGCTCATGTCACTCCTACTGAAGTATTGGTCTTTAAATAACTCCTCCACAAGGTCAAGGTCATACATACCATGCTGTTCCTCATTCTGCTCATGTCAGACCTACTGAAGTATTGGTCTTTAAATAACACCTCCACAAGGTCAAGGTCATACATACCATGCTATTCCTCATCCTACTCATGTCACTCCTACTGAAGTATTGGTCTTTAAATAACACCTCCACAAGGTCAAGATCATACATACCATGCTATTCCTCATTCTGCGCATGTCACTCCTACTGAAGTATTGGTCTTTAAATAACTCCTCCACAAGGTCAAGGTCATACATACCATGCTATTCCTCATTCTGCTCATATCACTCCTACTGAAGTATTGGTCTTTATATAACACCTCCACAAGGTCAAGGTCATACATACCATGCTATTCCTCATCCTGCTAATATCACTCCTACTGAAGTATTGGTCTTTAAATAGCACCTCCACAAGGTCAAGGTCATACATACCATGCTATTCCTCATCCTGCTCATATCACTCCTACTGAAGTATTGGTCTTTAAATAACACCGCCACAAGGTCAAGGTCATACATACCATGCTATTCCTCATTCTGCTCATGTCACTCCTACTGAAGTATTGGTCTTTAAATAACACCTCCACAAGGTCAAGGGTGACACTCTGAAAACAGGCAAATATCATTTCGATTCATGTTTAAGCACTTTCATGCCCTTTCATTGGTCTAAAAATGGTGTGTATACATCTTATACCACCTTCTTAGTCCAAAGGCCTTAATAAGCACACATCAAGAACTTTTATGGGTTATTCATAATATCACAGGTTTAGATAAACAAAATTTTTGAGCGTAAAATTGTAAATATTTTCTTACCCATCAGTTTTAACATATGTTTTGGGTGCTCAAAAGAACCGTCTAATTGAGACGGTTCTTTTGAGTACCCACAACACATGTTTTGGTTGTAAAATAAGAAAATTAGTTTTCCTTACGCACTCTAAGTCCTGTATTAGATAAACCTTTAGTCATCAGTCAATTCAGTAGTGTAATTTCATGCTGGCGTTTCTTTAACGTGTTCTGTTTTGTTTATTTGAACTTTGCCAATAACTTTTCAACATAAAAAAGATTGAAACGATGAAGGAGAAATGCCATTAAATATATTTACCCTTCCTATATATATATATACACTGACCCAAAATGAAAACTTTACACTTTATTTCTCTGAATAACTGTTTTGTTAGTATACATGCCGTCGTAAGATTTGCGCATGCTTATCGGGACATCGTCGCAGATAACGATTAAGCAATTTTTATTCAAATCCCAGGTCTATTCAGGTGTCAACGCCTGAAAAACGTGTTCCTTACGTTGCACGTGCTCAGGAACAGGTGGTTCCCTTACAGCTTTAAAACCATCAAGAAAACATTTGCAGCTGAGTACTGGTAATAAAAAATAATTTATTGTTACAAAACGCTTCCATTTAGTGACAGCACGTCTTCCAAAAGATCAAAGAAACCAAGTAATTGGCGTGCTTATGGCGGGGTCTACGGTAAATGATATCGCGCATCTTTTTGGCTGCTCTAGACAGACTATTCATTATCTTGTGGACCAGTACAACAAAACTGGGTATGTCAGAGTTCGTGCAAGACCTGGTCGCGTACGTGTGATGACGTAACGTCCTTATGGCGTTAACACGTTAACTCACCCACGTAAACGTTTTAAACGGCAACCATTATTGCTGGTCTTTACGGGGTTCATGCACAAATGATAATTAGTCATTTCGTGCAAAATAACGGACCTGGCATTTTCCAGCATGAAAATGCAAGGCCTCACACAACACGTAAATAACCACATAATTCCATGCTAAAATAACGTCAACTCTTGCCTTGGCCTGCTTTATCCTGAGTCATGAACCCATAGAACACGTATAGAATGAACTGGGTAGGAGGGTCAGGTCCAATCATCAAATGGATGCGTTAAATGACTCCAATATGCACCTCTGTTAGCATAACATACGTATCCCTAACGTGCCTATACAACGTAGCGTAAATTCAATGAGGCGACGTATTTTGCTAAGCATTCGTGAAAATGGAGGTCACACTGGTTACTGATGATCTTTTTAACATCACTTAAAGCACGCAGTCAGTAATTTCTTGCTTCCAAAATCTGTCTGACTGTTTTAATTGTTTTTAGAAATTTTCATTTTGACCCCTCTGTGCTGAATTATTCATAAATTATGCAATTTTTAATTTTTATCCAACAATTTTTTCAGAGACATCGATAAGGCATTGAAGATTCGATGACCGAAAAAATTAACCCCGAAACTTAATTTATCATCAAAATATATACTTTTGAATACCATGTAAAGTTTTCATTTTGGGTCAGTGTATATATATCTAGCTATAGAGGTGTTTCGGTCAGATTACAATGACCTAAGTCTGATTCCTTGAGAACCAACCAATCAATGCTAGTCTGATCATTTTTTAAATATAGCAGATGGCTATACAGTGAGCCACTTTAGTTACGCACCACTTGTACAATGTAAAATTACTCGGAAAAGAAATGTGATATTTTTATTCTGAGACTACCAACTTAAAGCGCTTCTATATTTGCATTAGCCATTGAAATTTCATTGTGATCAGATCAGAAACGAATGAGAAAATGGATCTTTAAGTGCACTACCCTCAAAACACCATTTCACATTGCATTATCTCAAAGGAAACTCAGATCACATTGGACTTTTTTCAGGGTCGAATTTCTGCTATCCCAGTGATAAGAGCCGATATAGTCTTGGCAATATCTAAGACTGGAATGTGTTTGTTAACTTCATCATTTTTTTAACGTTTTACTATTTTGGTTCCCAGCTGGCCAAGGTTTGAAAAAGGTTGGTTTTAGTCCTTTTTTAAAGTTAGTTAAAATTTCGTATGATTCTGAGTAAACTAGTTATCAAGACACTTCTTTTATAATTTCATTTTAAAAAAACAGGTATCCGCCGTTTATTTTCGTAAAAAAAATAATGGATTTATTGGCGTCATGGTGTTGACGTTAGTGATGACGTCACTACTACCAAGGCTATAAGACGTGTCAATGATAAGGTGTTTTAGTGTTTTGATACTTCCATGTCAACAAGTGATTCATAGTAAAATAATTTGCCAAGAAAAACTTGTTTGATTATTGTAACTGACGTTAATATGACGTCAAAACGAGCATTTCTTCAAAAAATAACAGTGTTACTAAATTCAACGACCGAAAAAAGGGGTTTTACTAGAATAAAATAATTGTTTTTGGTGTTTTTCTGTCACAATGATCACCATGGATAATGCCTAGCTCAAAACAAAAATAGAAAATAAAGTCGTTCAGGTTGCACATGCATTTTTGTCAAACTTGGAAAATTGTCTTTGACGTAGAAGAATGATTCGCATGAGTGATTCCAATAATTTTTAAGATGTCATCAAACAGATAAAATGTCAATAAATAAATAATCATAGCGAATGTTCAATTCCAGCATTTTTGTCAAAAAATGTGGGCCCTGAAAAAGTGGTGCGAACTAAAGTGGCTCACTGTATGTTGCAATACAACTTTCATCAAGACATACAGGTCCCCAGATAAGAGTGTGTAGTGGAAAAATATTTTTTCTTATTTCTGAATCAAAACATATGTTGTGGGTACTCAAAGAACAGTATCACTGAGACGGTTCTTTTGAGCACCCAAAACACATTTAAACTGATGGATAAGAAAATAATCACAATGTTTTGCTGAAAATTTGGCCCTAACTGGCCCTATGCCCCCTCTTTCATTTCAACTGATACATTCTTCTGCAACATACTAACAGTGCAGTACCTTTTATAATGCCGTGTTTGGGGTCCACGAAATTGAGCATGTTATACGTGAGCTATGTTATAAAGGGACAATTTTACATAGAAATTATATGAAAATACCCATTGTATGGTCATTTTCCTATAATTCCTTTGTAAATTCCATGGTAAAAACGATTTGGGAGCCACATGACCAGGTTATATCAAAATCCATGTTATAACAAAATGTCTTTAAGGGATCGCACTGTATATCCAACACTGAACAATCAATTTATCCAGGATCAAAAATTCTTTGGAGCAGACTTCCCTCAGAAATTTTCTAATGGAAAATCTTGACTTCTTATACACCAGATTCTTGACGATCATTTATTTCAGATTCTTGAGAATCATTTATCTCAGATTCTTGAAGATCATTTATCTCAGATTCTTGAGGATCATTTATCCCAGGCTCTTGAGGATCATTTATCCCAGATTCTTGAGGATCATTTATCTCGGATTCTTGAGGATCATTAATCTCAGAATCTGAGGATCATTTATCCCAGATTCTTGAGGATCAATTATCTCAGATTATTGAGGATCATTTATCTCAGATTCTTGAAGATCATTTATCTCAGATACTTGAGGATCAATTGTCTCGGATTCTTGAGGAACATACAATCTAGATTCTTGAGGATCATTTGTCCCAGATTCTTGGGGATCATTTATCTCAGATTCTTGAGCATCATTTATCTCAGATTCCTGAGGATCATTTATCATAGATTCTTGAGGATCATTATTCCAAGATTCTCGAGGATCATTTATCTCAGATTTTTGTGGATCATTTATCTCAGATTCTTGAGGATCATCTATCTCAGATTCTCGAGGATCATTTATCTCAGATTCTTGAGGATCATTTATCTCGGATTCTGGAGGATCATTTATCTAAGGTTCTTGAGGATTATTTATCTAAGATTCTTGAGGATCATTTATCTAAGATTCTTGAGGATCATTTATCTAAGATTCTTGAGGATCATTTATTCCAGATTCTTAAGGACCTTTTATCTCAGATTCTTGAGGATCATTTATCTCAGATTCTTGAGGATCATTTATCTCAGATTCCTGAGGATCATTTATCTCATATTCCTGAGGATCATTTATCTCAGATTCTTGAGGATCAGTTATCTCAGATTCTTGAGGACCATTTATCTCGGATTCTTGAGGATCATTTATCTCGCATTCTTGAGGATCATTTATCTCGGATTCTTGAGGATCATTTATCTCAGATTCTTGAGGATCATTTATCTCAGATGCCTGAGGATCATTTATCTCAGATTCCTGAGGATCATATATCTCAGATTCCTGAGGATCATTTATATCTCACAGAAATTCAGAACACCATTTTTACCTTCTCTTTTGCATTAACGCTATGAATTTATTTCACGTCTCACTATCATACTTATTGTATTCTCCTATTATCTCTCTTTTGTGACTGAAAGCCCAAAATTCAAATAATATTATACTCAAAAAGTGGTGCTTCTGTTTGTTTGATTTCATTCTTTACATCCCAGTCAACAATTTTCAGTTATGTTGGGACGGGTCTTCCTGGGTTGTACCAGTACTAAGCAAGGATAAATGTGTCTTGCTCAAAGGCACAACACAGTGAGGCCAGTGAAGCTCGAACCCACAGCCCCTCAGTCTCCTCCAGTCAAGCACTCTATCACTGAGCCACTGTGCTACCTTCCAAAAAGGGTGCTGCAGAGTGGTGGTGTACAATTTCTCAGAACCAAAATATTGTGTGTTAACGTGTAAACACATGTACAACTCTTTCCTTCTTGGCGGCGACTTTTGTCATCTGCCGGTAACCTTTACAAACAATTTGGATCCACATCAGGACCCACAAAGCGTGCGTCCTGATGTGGATCCAAACCATTTGACACCCTGATAGTGTTCCTGAAAGAATGTTTTGAAAAAGATAATTTTGAAAAAAGTCAGCAGACAACAACAAAAGCATGAAAAATTTACCCAGCATGCCAAGAGTTAATGCTACATGTATTTATCCTACATGTAATGCTTAAGCATTGAATATTGGTGCCAAAACCTGGCAATCAGACAAAGGCATGTCCTTGTATTTCCAAATAACAGAATTCAAACATAAACTGCACATTTAAAAAGAACCGTGTTGGTGGTGGTTAAATTACCTTGATATTGACTTTGCTGACACAGACATCTTTGTAGGCTCTGAGTTGAAAGGCTCCTGCTATAGACTGCTCTATACTAACAGTACCTAGAACAAAGATACGTATCACTAATGAAAGGCTCCTGCTATAGACTGCTCTATACTAACAGTACCTAGAACAAAGATATCCTAAATTAATGAAATGAAACCGACTTTCACAGGCCTTTAGTTAAGAGTGTGTAAAAAAACTTTCTTGTTCCTCAACCAAAACATATGTTGTGGGTACTCAAAAGAACCGTCTCAATGAGACGGCTCTTTTGTCCACCCAAAACACATGTTAAAAATGATGGGTAAGATAATATTTACAATTTTACTCTGAAAAATTTGTTTATCTAAACATGTGCTTCAGATTAGCAATGAATCTAGGCTATAAGTTATAGTCAATAGCCAATAATAAGCGAGACATTCAGTTTAAAAAATCAGGGGAGTTGTAGGAGATATTTTTTGCAAGCATTTTTTTTCCCCTTTTTTGCAATGAGGTTTGAGCATGAATGTTAGATTCTACTTATCATATATCTTGAAACAGGGACCAAGCTGGCCCAGAACTTTAGGGAGAGGTGACTTCTCCCTGCAGGAAAATTAGGGAGAAGTGACAGTCAGATAGGGAGAAGTTATAGCGCAAAATTAGGCATTGATTACACATACTATTGCCATTTAATGGAAGGAGAAACAAGATGCAGTGGTAGTAGATTGTCTGATAATGTCACCATAGTTTGCATTTGTGTGGTGACAGAATGAAAATGAGTCTCCCTAAAAATATTTTTTTTTTCTTTTTTTTTATAGAGACTTCCACTTCTCCCTGGGTCCCATTTAGGGCGAAATTTTGGCCCCTAGGGCGACTATTTCGCCCTAGTCGCCCCCTAGCTTGATCCCTGTTGAAATATTTTTTTTACTTTAAAAACATTAAGAAAGTGTCATTATTTATGGAACATTGTTATGGGCATCATAACAGAACATAATACTAAAATATGTTGGTTGGTTGGTTGGTTGGTTTTGTTGCTTTACGTCCCAAGTCAACAGCTATGGTCATTGCGGGACGGTCAGTTCACCTAACCACACTTTTTCCTGGGCAGGCTTGAAGAAGCGGTTAAACAGTAATTTGTGCACATACTTTTGCTTGTAACTGACAACAACCCTTCTTGAATGAATCAGCGAAATATGTTAACCACTAGTGAGTTATCCATTTTAATACATGGTGTTATATCTCTCCCAGGCATGACATCATGTGATAAATGGTTATCTTTTTTTAAAGACATTAATTTTTGGACGGAATGGATTCAGGACAGGAATTTAAGAAACTTTTCTGGTTAAGTTAAGAGTTTTACTCTTTTTTAATTTGAAAATGTGAAAGAGCTTAAAATAGTGGGAGTGGCTTGTATTTTAACAAATTTGATCATATGACATTGTTGTTATTCAGTGGTTAATGTTATGTAACAAATACTGATATGAACACCAATTAAAAACACATTTTTGCATCAATATCTATTGGTATAGCTATTTAAACCCATTGTCAAATGAATGAAAATCCATGTTCAAATCAGGAGGTTCACATGCTGTTTGAACATGGGTTTGAACTTGAAAATACTTAAAATGAGCCATGCATTATTTGCACGACGTTATATATGGAAAGTGTTGCGGACCAGACTTATCATTTCGCTGATGTTTTTGGTCGCGAAAATGTTGTGTACTGTTATGAAGTTGTGACGACATTATGACGTTTGAAAGTTTACAGCCGATGCCATTTTGTTTAGAGAAATCCAGTGCAAGAAAATGGACAATTTAATGTTTTAGAAGCGTTTTCAGTGCAAATTGGGTTGGAATAAGGTAACATATGCAAGAATAACGATCACACATGTTTGTTTCATTGCATTTACACTTGCCAGGTCCCTCAGGAGATGTTTGAACACGATCGGCCTCGTGTTCAAACAGCTTTCTCGGGACCCGGCATGGTGATGACTATAACATTACACTGTGATCATATTGGGTTTTCTATTGATTAATCTGTCCTTTTTAAAAGCCTAAAACCCTGGTAAGTGGTTGTATACTAAAAATGAGTCTGTAACATTCATGGTCATTTGGTATGGAATTTTATGAAAGTTGCCTTTGTTATTCTATCATATTATATCATCACGAGTGCGAGATCCTCAAAATTCTAAAGTATTATTTTACTCTATTTTTTCAAATAAATTTTTTTTTCTCAAATTTAAAAAATGCTACTCAGTCTCAATGGGCTCATATTCAGTCCTGAAAATACCCTCTGAGTATCATGTCTGCTGCATATATTCAAGTGCATCAAAGAAATCATCATGGAAGCTAGCAACACTATGAGCCCTGATCAGACTGTCCCTTATTGTTTGCAATATGAGCTAACAAAGTAAATCAGCAGAAGAAAAAGCAGACAGCATTTGTCATGAACGGCAGAAAAAATAGAATTTTAACCCTTTACCTCATAGAGACACCTTAAAATGCTTTTAGAGCAGATTCTTGTAAGAGCTGCCTGATCACAAGTTGCCTGATCAGAGTCTACTCTGTTTGCTTATGGAAATATGATATATCTGATCCTACACTAGTGGACCTTACAAGTAATTTCTTTGTTTTATGTGGCAACATGAAAGTTTATTTATATAATTATTCAAAGTGGGAGGAGTCTACAGCATGAATATTCATGAAGGAAAGGGTTAAACAAAGCTGAACTAACCTTTCTGCTGGAAATCTTCAGGAAGTGAAGTTATCTGTAGCAAAAGACGACTGAAACAAAACAATTCTATTTTTTAAAAACACATGTCTAATTCAGTAAGATTTTTCAACAAAAAAGTGTAAATTTTGTCTGGCTTTAAAAACAATTTATGAACATTTATGGGACTCTTAAAAAGATTGCAAAAATTTGCAGTGAGAAAATAACAAAGGACCTCTGACGGTGGTAATGGGAATCACAGTGTATCACTGCCTATAATTTTGATAAAAATTAAAGTTGATCAAATGCTTCCATCTTAATATCTAAACTCCCTGTTGGTCTCAATTTTATGATTTTGCATTTGATTTCCTTTTTCCATGAATGTACAGCTTTATTTTGGGGCTAAAATGGTCACTTTTTGCATTATACATATAGGAAATAGAAAAATATTTTTATATTTTTAAAACATCATTCCCCCGCCCCCCCCCCTGGCTTTTCAAATATATTATGTAAAATATGAGAACATACTTTCGTGCAAAAGGATTAGTTGGAACAAGGGGGGGGGTGGGGAGGGGGGAGGGGGGATGATATCCCACAGCCCAAAATGTGACGTCTGGGCGAGCCCGAACATTAGCATTTGGATTTTTGGTGTGCTCTCTTGAAAATATTTTTTTCCAGTATAATGAAATAATTAATACAAGTAAGCTCCCTTTTCATAACCCATTAGTCGTGAAATATTACAAAGTTATCCCACAGAATACAAAGATATCCCACAGCCCAAAACTTGACGTCTGGGCAAGCCCGAACATTAGTATTTCGATTTTTGGTGTGCTCTCTTGAAAATATTTTTTTCCAGTATAATGAAATAATTAATACAAGTAAGCTCCCTTTTCTTAACCCATTAGTCCTGAAATATTACAAAGTTATCCCACAGAATACAAAGATATCCCACAGCCCAAAATGTGACGTCTGGGCAAGCCCGAACATTAGTATTTCGATTTTTGGTGTGCTCTCTTGAAAATATTTTTTTCAAGTACATGTATAATGAAATAATTAATACAAGTAAGTTCCCTTTTCATAACCCATAATGGCATTAGTCGTGAAATATTACAAAGTTTTTAGCATATTTTTCCTCAGATTATGAAAATTGTCGTTTTACTAAATTCAGTTGGTAGATTATTTTGCACATATACTGTATATATGCAATATACATAAACAACAAGGCCCTTGACTAGGGTCGTACTTGATTCACCTGTTTGGAGTATGCTTTTTACTCTGGACAGGCAGAATTCCAATCAAGTATCAGAGAACAGCTGTGCAGAAGCTGTTCCGAGTACACTACACCACCTTCTGAGGTGGTGTGGTCGGAGTAGAGCGGTCACGTGATCAAACAAAAATGGCGGAAAGGCTGAATGGAATAAAAACTTCCACAATTATTAGCTTTAAAACAAGAAACTCTTACATGAATAGTGCCAGTATAACCATTACCTGTTTTGAGTGGCTATCAGACTCAGAATTGCTAATTTCGTTGTTCATGATTTAAATAGCCATTTTTGTTGATTGTTCTGCACATGTTCTGGCGTACTTGATTCATAGAGTAGACTATGGAGTACGCCGAAATGTGCTGTCTCACTTGATTCACATCATCTTCTGGGAGTACTCTGAACACATAGAACAGTATGAATCAAGTACAACCTAGGTGTACTCTACGCAGGGATGAATGGTTATAGAACATTGCAGCATAATATTGCACCAGGTAAATACATTGTCATCAAGGTTGAATTTGGACTACAGTTGCACTTCAAAATATTTCTTAACAAATCAGATATAAAAAACAACAACAAAAATAATCATTAAAATGCTCATGATTTTGGACTTTAAAATACTTCCGCTGTGATTTGTAATCGAGTATTGATGATATAATACCTTTACACGTGAAAATAATTGATTTCTAAATGTTTGGCCAAGTCAAATTTTGCAACCCCTGCCCCCTTTGGTAGCGTATCCTGTTTTGTAGTAGGGGTCTGCCTGTCCAATTATAACCTTAATTCGTTCCTAATACATCAAGCGTCCTATTCAAAAGGATACCAGTGATATCTTATGGCTTATGCACAGGGAAGTTTTGGGAAGCATGTGAAAAATAGGCAGATACCCTATCAAAGTGTCAGAGGTCCTTAGATGTGTTTGTAGAGCAAATGCAATTCACAGTATAGCTTTATTGAACCATTGCTTATTTATTTCCAAAAGTAGGTCAAAGGTCAAGGTCACAAATTTTGATGTTTGTAAATTTAAGGTCTTCTTCGGACAATGCTCCCTAATTGATTAAGGTACTTGGTTTCTATACCTGTATTCTTCCTCAGTATGGTATATTTCTACCACATCTCCAACAGTTACTTGTGTAAACTCCTTAGGATTTAATAGGATCTCATCACCTGAAACCAAAATTAAAGCAGTGTTTTCAGAGGAAAACTATGTCCCCCCAACTGTAATTTGAGTCAGCAAGCATTGCTTACTGCTCTTTATTGTGTCACAATGATCCATCAATTATTTCAAGGGAGAGCATGCACAGACACAATTTTGGTCAAACTTTGAATTTACAGTGCTGTGGTTACCATGAATACAAGGTCAAGGTCATTAAAATCTTATTAACTCTTTTTTGTCTCCAAACAATGTATCTATGCAAGTTTGGTGCAGAAAACCCCATTGGTTCAGAAGACAGAGTTCAGAAAATGCTGAATTTACAATTTTTTAAAGATGGTGACTTTGAAATGAGGTGACCTTGAAAATTAGGTCAAGGTCACCAATATAACATAAACTCAACATTTGCCCTACAATAAGTTTAGCTAGAATACATTGTTTAAATCAAGAGATATACAAAAACCCTATTTGGGTCAAAATTTGACATTTCAAAGGGCTGGTGTGACCTTGAAAACAAGGTTAGGGTCATCAAAATCTAATCAACTCTTAACCCTCTCCTAAAATGTATCTATGCAAGATATGTTAAAATTGAACAACCGATTCGGAAGGTTGCCTGTGCAAATGGCTGATTTATACCGTCTTTATAGAAAGGTGACCTTGAAAATTATGTCAAGGTCACCAAAATCTAATCAACTCTTCCCACCTTTCCAAAAATGTATCTATGCAAGTTTGGTCAAAATCCCACCACTAGTTCAAAGTATAGTGCAGGGAACCACTATTTTTGACATTTCAGAGTGCCTGTGTGACCTTGGAAATTTGGTCAAGGCCACCAAAATCTATCAACTCTTCCCCTTCTCCCAACAATATATCTATGCAAGTTTGGTCAAAATCCATCCGATCTGGTTCAGAAGATAATGCACGGAAACCATATTTTGGACATTTCAAAGTGCTGCTGTGACCTTGAAAATTAAGTCAAGGTCACCAAAATTTAATCAACCCTTTTCCTCCTCCCAACAATGTATCCATGCAAGTTTGGTCAAAATCCATCTACTAGTCCAGAAGATAGCGCACAGAAACCATATTTTGGACATTTCATAGTGCCCCTGTGACCTTGAAAATAAGGTCAAGGTTACCAAATCTAATCAACTCTTCTCCTCCTCTCAACAATGTATCTATTTAAGTTTGGTAAAAATCAATCAACTGGTTCACGCCGACGCCGACAGGATCCGCACCAAAAATTGGGGAGGACATAATAAACTCCTTAGGATTTAATAAGATATAAACTCCTTAGGATTTAATAGAAATTTAAATCTTATCATCTGAAACCAAAATCCAAAATCAGGGGACAAAAATTCCACTCGTCCGCTCGTACTTACGTGTGAAATCTAGAAAGGACGAGCAATTCTTCCCAAAGCACTCGCCCTGTAGGCTGAGTGTACAGGACAAGTGTTTTTGAAAGAATTACTCGAGGAAGTTGTATTACATATCACTCACTTATGTTCATTATTGCATAGGCTTTTAAAGGACATGTGCATGTGTTTGCAGGACAAGTGCAATATCCCTTATCGAAATAATATTGCAATACTCACCTACGATGCCTGAAAAATTATATAGAAAAGCATAGAGAAATAAATCTTGTGACACCTACAGCAAATGTATCAGGCTGACAGAGGCATGAGCGGGGGCATGAGCAGCAGGATTGCCAGTAGGCTAGGTCACTGCCTAGCTAGGTGCTCAAACATTTCCAAAACTCTAACATCTATATTTACATTGTTTATCAGTAAAGTGTTTCTTATGCACCCGCAAGTTGAACGTTTTCATCGTCTGAATAGCGTTGGTCACTGCATTTTGCCTGGTTTAGAAAATCTGAAATGAAGGTGAAACAAGAAATTGACAACAAACTGGTACTCAGACGCTGTCAACTTCAATTCAACTTGATTGAACTTACGGGAAACCAGCAAACTACTTCCGGTAAAGGAGATGCTGAGTTTGAAGCAACTTGCAAAACTCCAAAATGTGGCTTTGGAAATGCGTTTATTGGGTAAAATAAAGCTTACTGGTCTAATAATACATATGCGGTTTAGTCTGGCCAAGTTTTTAACTTGTTTAGCCGTTGTTGTTTGTTTTTAAATCGCGCATAACAAATGCCGAAAATTAAGGCAATTGGTATAGTATTCGTGGGTTACCGGTAATCGTAACAACAACAACAACAACATGACGTTCATCAGAACCTCGATAGGATTTTTCCCCTGACTGTGTGTCCTTATAAGAGTCTGTGTGTGTGCTTGTTGGATCAAATGGGCCAGTACATAAGGTATCCGTACTTATCCCATCAGCGAGCAGTGAATTACTATAAAAGAAAATCCTGCTGCAAGCTTACTGTAAGGTTGCCGCAAGGTTACTGCGAAGAAATCCTTTGCCGCAGAACTTGAAAAAAGTTCGCAGGACTTTGCCACTAGTGGCAATGTTCTTGCAATCCTCACCAAAGCATTGCATAAATTATTTAATTTCCTGCAACCTGCTGGTAACTTTGCCACAGGTTCGCCAGAGAAGCATCAAAATGCAATTAAGCACCACAGGTTTGCCAAAAGAATTATATTCTCAGTTTTCATAGTTACAATATGGTATTAATTAATTTAGAAGATAAGATCTTGTCCAAAATTCTTAAATACTGGTCACTTATAGAAACTGAGTGAAAGAGATAACATGGTCAGAAAATAAAGCTGAGTGTGAAAGGAATTCTCATTTCTTTGTTTTACTGGAATATAGCTATTTTGTAAATACTTAATTTGGACTCAGAGATGTAAAGATCTAAGGTAGGTTTAAACTATTTTAGTCATTAATTTATAGATAAAAATTATACACTATCCCTTGATTACGAACTTATACTCTCTCTTAAAAATGTAGATGCCATAACTGTTCTAGAAGACATTGCCGGTACAGCTATTCAAGCCATTAAAAGAAACTTTTTCACAAAAAATATCTATATATCACAAATAAATCTATATGATATATACAGTATTAAACAGCGTTCACTCAGTGTTTAAACACTTTGTCCACAATAGTTTCGTCAACTGGTAAGCTTGGCATACAGTTTAGAACCAGATCAAGGCCAGCAAAATTCCACGATAAAAGCAGGCCCCCAAATAAGAGTGCTTGACTGAAAAATATTTTTCGTAATTCTCATCCAAAACATATGTAGTTGTGGGTACTCAAAAGAACCCTCTCAATGAGACGGTTCTTTTGAGCACCCAAAACACATGTTTAAATTGATGGATTGGGAAATAATCGCAATTTAACGATGAAAAACTTTCCTGAACTGGACCTATGCAAAAGATAGGACCTGATCTGGATCCAAACTATTTCATGTTCGAAAACTTTGAAAAATAGAATTAAGAGAAACATGAAGAATTGCCATGTAAGCACTTAAAATATTCACTTCAAGGGCACTGACCTATTAATATGTATTGCATTAACCAACAATAGATACCCTTTAAGGGAGATAATAGGTAAATTTCAAGGGAGTTAATCTATCTCTTAAAGGGAGGTTATCTATTATATGAATCTTATTGAAACCTATGAATATTCATTAGCCATTATCAGTGTGCCGTAGCATTACCAGAAGCTGTGGTAATGTTATGGCGATGTTCGCAGCTGCTTTGCCGAAAGTTTCTCATGAAGATTCATTTTGAGAAGTCATCACCGAAGCATCGCCAAAAGCCATAATTAAAACAATGACTTTCCTGTGAGTTTGCCAGAGGATAGCCATAAACAAATAAGGAGCTCATTTGCATGGTAAAAGTTTGCCGTAACCTTGCAGCAAACATTGCAGAAAGCTTGCGGCAGCTTTATTGTAGCTCAGCAGCAATGTTCACCAGAGGGCTGTTTTTTGCTATTAAGGCTTAGACAATACTGCATAATTATATCAGGTCTCCAGATAAGAGTGTGTATTCTAAAAAAAAAAATTTTCTCATCCAAAGCATATGTTGTGGGTACTCAAAAGACCCCTCTCAATGAGATGGTTCTTTTGAGCTTCCAAAACATGTTTAAATTAATGGGTAAGAAAGTAATTAAAAATTTACGCAAATAAAATTTCCTTATCTGGATCTATATGGATAGTCTCACCAGAACCCTCACGTCTTGGATACACAAAGTATGAATGTAGAGAAAGACTAGACCTCTAGCCCCACTGGATGCATCAGGATGAGTGTATAACCCTATGTATACTTGTGGGTTCTTCCTGCTTGTTTGATAAATAAACTTGGAAATGGTCCATTGTATATATCTAGGGGTGTCAGGTTATAATTTTTAAAACTATAATGTATTTTTTTGTCTGATTATCTTTTTTTTACCTTAACAAACAGTGTAGACCCTGATGAAATGCTGCATTATGCAGACAATAACCAGCATTATGCAGCATTTCATCTGGGTCTTCACAGTTTGTAAAATATACCCGTTTAGAGATTTCGCGTATGCAATGAGTTAAAATTGTCATTTGTTCATATGCGATAAGGACCAAAATATCGAGTGTCAGCTGAAATACTGTAATTTACTTGTTTTAGGTGTCAGAAGTCCTACAGTCCAACAGGTAGCCACGATCATGAAATTAGAGATGCCTCCAAAGTATGATGGTATGTATGCCAAATGAAGCATGACAGAGGGTCTGGATGGGGGGGTCTGGTATTCACTATTCATTAAAAATTTAGCCCATTATTCATCTCATTAAGATTTTGGGTTATTCATTAAAATAAGACCAATTAATTTTATTATTCATTAAGACTAAGAAAGGTGGCAAAGAAATCTGATTATTCACTATTCATTAATTTTTTCTTCAATTCATTAAAAAAATAGGATTATTCATTAATTTTTAGGCCCTCATTACAGGGACCAAGCTGGCCCAGAATTTTAGGGAGAAGTGACTTCTCCTTGCAGGAAAATTAGGGAGAAGTGACAGTCAGATAGGGAGAATATAGCGCAAAATTACGGCATTTTCTGTCAATTTAGAAGCAAATTAGCCATTACACATACTATTGCCATTTAATGGAAGGAGAAACACGATGCAGTGGTAGTAGATTGTCTGATAATGTCACCACAGCTTGCATTTGTGTGGTGACAGAATGAAAATGAGTCTCCCTAAAAGTTTTTAGGGAGACTCCCACTTCTCCCTGGGTCCCATTTAGGGCAAAATTTCGGCTCCTAGGGCGACTATTTCGCCCTAGTCGCCCCCTAGCTTGATCCCTGCCTCATTATTCACTATTCATTATTTTTTTGGCTCATTATTCACTATTCATTATAAAAAAGGACCATTATTCACTAATCATTATACCCCATCCAGACCCTCAGGACACTGGTAGCCATGATCCATAAAGGGCTTATGGTAGCTGCTAGAGTGAAATGGGCCAGACTTCACTGTTTACCTACTAGTGTCGTCTGCGACTCTGATGGTATTTCTGAAAGAATTTTTCAATAAAGCAGACAACAAAAAATCATGCAAGATTTTCTAGTAGTCAAAGATTTAAATGCCTTGTTTTTTACTTCAGAATCTTCCTTACTGTGCCATGAAACAGCTGGTTGGCATTTTGAAAGGCGTTGTGGTGACAGTCCGGTGACTTGCTACTTTATTGTTGCACTGCCAAACTTCATAGGGATGATCCTTGGGTGATCCCTTTTCAAAGCGATTCAAATCTTGGTAGAGGTACCTTTCTGAAGTTGGGGCCCAGGGCCTGTTGAATTTGGGGGAAAAAAGCTTTTGGACCATCAAATTGGAAAAAAACTAGAACTGGACCGCCATTTAAAATGGATTAAAACCCATTTGAGAAATAAACAGTGTAAAGCTGCATTAATTGCCATCCATAAAACTCATGAAAGAATTGCATAAAAATGTGATGGAAAACAATGTTTTATTCACATTTTTATGCAACTTTTCATGCATGTGTAACTTTGATATGTTTGATCGGATTTTCATGTCATTTTCACCAAAATATGGAACTTAGAAATTGGGAATGATATACACCATTTTGGGAAGTTTTTGCTCATTCTTGAATTGGGAAGGGGCCATAATTTGGCCCCAAATCAGGCCCTTGGCCCCAAATCAGGCCTAGGAAAATCCCTGGACGGTCACCCAAGGACCATCTGAAGTTTTGAACCATATCATTTTCAAATTGGACCAATAGTTTTAAACACGATTTTTAAAGTTTTTCCTTTCAGTTGCCATGGTACCATTATTCTGCATGAAATGAATATCTTTGAACAACTTTGAACAGGGACCACCCAATGATCATTCCTGAACTTTGGTAAAATTCCAAAAGTGGCTTAGGAGGTCTGAGGGGGTGCTGTTTAAAGTAAATTGTTGACAGTTGATGGGCAGATGGACTGACAATCACAAAAGCTCAACTTGAGCCTATGGCTTAGGTGGGCTTAAAAGCAAATCATTAAACTTGCTGTACCATATTTCAAGATTTAATGGCTGCTATTGATCATGTGCAGGGTCATAAAATAGATAATTTTTGAAAACAACAAACAGAACCCTTATTATTAATTATGTCTCTCCGGTGGTCAAAGGCTCAAACTTGTTTAAACAGTCTTGGTAGAGAGACACCCAAGGACCATTTGTACCAAATATTATTCAAATTTTTAGAATTTTTCCTTTTGGCTGCTATCACGGTCTATCAATGAAACCGGAAATAGCGTACCACTGAATCGAAAGTAAGCAACACATGAGGCTGAGTGCTCTTCAAAAATAGCACATTTCAGTATCAAATCGCTGAAGTTTTACCAAACATTTGCAATGTATAAATAGTGGATATATTAAGCTTGTACCGTAAGTAGTTGTGTTTGTTCATTAACGAATTTGAAGGCTGGGAAATGATCATCAATCCGAAAGCAGGTACCGAAAACACACTTCACTCTGACTTTTACTTTCACTTTATTCGAGGATAGTATGTTGATTTTGTCGATTTATCCAATGGTAAGCAAGTGAAATTATAGAAAACAAATGTATTTGCATGTGTTTAAGCTAGAATCTAAAAATTAAGCCAATTATGGGCCGATATTTAAATCCCGTTGTGTACCGCGAACAGGTGAGGATGTGTACTGCAGATAGCAAATTCATAAGAAAAATATGTACTGCGAATAGTTATGAGTTTGTTATTCTCTCTGAAGTAAAACTGCGAATTTGGGGTATTTTCATATAACTGAACTAGTGCAAAAGGTGATCAGTTTAATGATAAAACAGACTGTATGCCAAGAGAAGGCAAAATTGCAAATTATGGAAGCAAATGGTCTAGGCTTCCTTTCTAACATATAAAATATCCAATAAATAACATGATATAACCTGATCATAGCTAATGCATGAGCTGATGCCGTTGCTGTCCGTTCATCTGTCTGTCCATTCACATGTCTATCATCTAGATTGAAGGTATGAGTCTGTCTCGAGTGGTACAACGTACGCGAAGTTTTTTGGTTATTTGTTTCGTATTGAATTTATTTCGCATTTTTGACAATTACCTCTAGCCAATTTTTTGTCTGCACTTTCATGTGCTTATTTTTTTTAGGTAGCATATATTGCAAATAAGGAGGGGTGGCTGGGGCTGGGGGGGGGGGGGGCTTTGCTCCACCAACAGTGTTAGAAATATGCCAGAGAACTCAATTTGTCCAGTGGGCAACCTGAAGACAAATGTAACTTGTCCCCCACAATTTTGTCTTGCCCTGCAGGATTCATTCGTTAAATTCCTAAAAATGCTGATACTCAAAAAATGTTTGTTTGTGTTTGATTTAAAAGAAAGGGCGAAAATATCTGCCGAGAAAAAGCTTGCCACGATTGCAGAGCAGGATGAGGCTGCGCATGGAGTAGCGCCTGTTAGGGGATATTTTAAGTGTGATCAAAGCAAGATTTTGAGAGAGAAAAGACTTGGAATCAGGAAACGTCTAGACTCGATGCCATAATTAATAATCAGGATAATGGTCGAAAACAAACAGTCGGCATGAATACATTTACAGTAGATTTCGATCTTTGATTGCTTCACTACAGACAGAAAACAACCCGACCAAGAGGTTATAAAACGTTTTTCATGCTCAACACAACTTCGTATGAACTAATCATGATCATAAATGCTAAATTGCCAACATTTGTTGGCACTTTAACATTTATTAGCATGAGAAATACAATATTTGTGAGGTTTGAAAGCAAGATGTTTTTATTTTTCCAGCATTTTAGATTTTAAGAGCATTTAAAATTTCATGCTCGGTTGAGTTGAGCAAATAAGGAGTTTTAAAACGTCGGTCCAGATTTTACGTATCTTAAAGAAAACGTAACAGAGATGTTCCCGTGATGTGTTAAAGAGACTTGTGTAGATGCTACAGGCAAACATGTACTTGCTTCTAGTCCACAGTATTTTTAAAAGCCTTGTAACAGGCTTTATAATGGCGAAAGGAGATCATGAAGTTATTTAGTGGTCGCTGTGCTTTGTAATTGCTTAAATAATGAGTTTCAATGCTGTTGTGTCTTTTACTCATTCACCTTTGATTGTGGCACCCGTTTGAGATATTTTCGTTGATTTCCGAAGTTTAAGGCTTCTACCTGCTTCAAATGTATTACTGATACAGTAAAGGATTTGGTTTAACCCTTTCTTTCATAATGGATTCTTTCTTTTGGTTTTATGCAATAAACTTGGGAGGTTCCATTTTATATAACTAGGGGTCACTGGTTATAATTTCCACATTAAACGTATTTCTTTCCCTGAAGATCGTTTTTGCCATAGCAAACAATGTAGACCATGATGAAATGCTGGATTATGTGGCATTTCATCTGGGTCTTCACTGTTTGCCAAAGAATGCATTAAGGAGTCACTAGTTTAGAAAGATAAGTCAAAAGTTTAAAAATAGTATTAAAATCTTGTTGCATGTACGATACAAGTATTTTTATTCACCCATCCTCATCTTTATTGCGTACAAGACACCTACATATGTTTTTCTCCAGAGGATGACACGTTAGAACTAAAAAGCAAAAGCTTTACTTTACAACCGCAGCATCGTAATATCATAAGTTTCCAGGTACATGCATCTGAAAAGATCATGCAATACAAAGCAGAAGATTCATGATCTACGCTGATGGCCATATCGACTGCTTATTATTGACACATTAGTGCTATATGTTTAAGCATTTTATCATATGTCTGAATGTTTTAGATTTATTCGGTACACTCAAACCATTAAGGTAACTGACCGTCCCTACATGACCATGGTTGTTTACTGTGTATGCAAAACAAAAGTGAAACAAACAATTAACAAATTGATTGATTTTAAAGTAATTTAATATTGAATAGCAAACACTTCTTGTTAGAACAAACAAACAAAGGCACAAAAGAATGACAACACATACTGTCGAGGAACTTAGTCTGATCAGCCCCTTTGTTATCCGCTTTTTGTTAAGTATCATGGCTAAACTGGCTACAGGTGAAATATCGAATTTCTAGTCAGTCTCTCTGACAGTAACCAATACTGGGCGGATGGGAAGGGGGTGGGGGAAAGGGTTGTGGTTTTATTATTGGGATCACCCAAAGGCTCAAGCAGCAGTGGTTCTGGTTATGAGAGTGTAAACAATTATATGTGCCATATGTGGGTTTAACATGGGCTAAAATTCCCATGTGGCACCCACATGGGCAATATGCTCAGATAGAGCCCACATGTGATCCATTTAGCCTTGTGTGCTGGGGGTATATTTTCTTTAGGCCCCAGTCAACAAATTTTCAGTCATGGAGGGAAGGGTCTTCTTGGGTTACACCAGTTCTAGGCAGAGGATTAGTGTCTTGCTCAGGAAAACAACGCAGTGCCTCAGGTGAGGCTTCAGCCTGCAACCTCTCCATCTCAAGTCAAACACTCTATCACTAAGCAACTGTGCTCCTCGTTTAATCCTCATGGTTTTATTATTAATTGAAATGAACCTCAATGCTAATACAACAATGTTTCATTTATTTTTCTAGTGTCAGTCATGAAATAAACCTCATTCCCATAAAATGCAGCAACTATTCGCGGTACACGATTTTAACTAATTGCAGTACACGAGTTTTGCCATCAACAGCTATTCGCCGTATTCCACAGTTTTTTTTTGTTTCAATAGATTCCAACTGAAAATAATCAAACCAAGACCAGAGATAAAACTGAGATGGAGCAAATTGAATATAGAAATAGGGAAATAACTTCTTACCCGAAGATAAACCATGTATTCGTTAGTTCGAAGGCTGTTTTTACGGCAGAAGCACTTTTAAGCCAGTACCAAGCAGCGAAAAATTTGTGTAAACAAAGCTATGTCGATACACCGAATACAATAAAGATACACAACATTGAAATGAATCCCTTGGCAATGAACCTTGATTTGACTGGTTGCCCGGTGTAACAGGCCGGAATTTTCCCCCAGTCAGTTTTTTCCCCGGGAAAAGAATGGGCCGGCCCATTCTTTCCCCGGGGAAAAAATAGGCCGGCCCATTCTTTCCCCACCCAGTCAGTTTTTCCCCCCTAATAGAATTATTATTTCTTTGCATAAATTTAAAAAGCCGCTATTAAATTAGCGATAGGACTCAAAAGTACTCATACTTATTGCTGTTTGGTTGTGATTTCTAGGGGTTCAGACCATTCACTTTTACTATCAGTCTTTTGGTTTATTGTACTCTTTCACTGTATCGAAATACTTTCGAATGACATGTCAAAGAGATCTTCGACTTTAAGACCGGTTTAGCGAACTGGTTCTTCTAAAAAGGGGGTGGGGAAAGACTGGGCCGGCCCATTCTTTCCCCCCTCCATTGGGTTCTAACCTTTCAATTTATCTGTCAGTCCATGGTTTAAACTACTCTTACACTGAATCTGAACACTCATGATTGACATATCTCAAGGAGAAATTCAAGTTACAAGCATTCAGCCAAATGACTCTTCTAAATAGGGGTGGGGAAAGACTGGGCCGGCCCATTCTTTCCCCCCTCTATTATTTTCTAACCTTTCTATTTATCTCTCAGTCTTTAGGTTTAACCTACTCTTTCACTGTATCTGAACACTCATGATTCTTGCACTGTATCTTAACACTCATGATTGTCTTGTTCTAAGGAGAAATTCACGTTAAGAAAGCATTTAGTTAACTGCATGTTCCTTCTCAATAGTGGGGTGGGGAAAGACTGGGCCGGCCCATTCTTTCCCCCCCTCCATTGGGTTCTAACCTTTCAATTTATCTGTCAGTCCTTGGTTTAAACTACTCTTACACTGAATCTGAACACTCATGATTGACATATCTCAAGGAGAAATTCAAGTTACAAGCATTCAGCCAAATGATTCTTCAAAATAGGGGTGGGGAAAGACTGGGCCAGCCCATTCTTGCCCCGGGGAAAAAACTGACTGGGGAAAAAACTGACCGTTACAACAGGAGCAAATAATAAAGCGTAAATAAAGGTAAATAACCACCGCCCGCCATGCCATTTTTCTCTACTTTCGATGCAGTGGTACGCTATTTCAGGTTTCGATGATAGGCGGTGGCTATGGCAAATCAAACTTTTAGACACTCTTATTTATTCCATAAAGAATTTTTTTTTAAAAAGTGTGATTTCGGGGGGAAAAGCTGCAGACAATGAAAAAACTATGACAAATTACCCAGCATGTTAAGAGTTAGTATCATTTTATGGCATATTTTTTCTGAATTTTCTAGATGTGGAATATCCAAAAGATACAAGAAGGAGACTTAAACTGTATGATAAAGTTCCTCAACCCCTTACTGCATCAGCAAAAATCGCCAAACAGACAAAGAGGTTGGAATTGATGAGAGGCCCTGAGCTTGTACATAATACACTTGTATATGGAGATTATGGCATACAGGTAAGGTTGAGCCGATGTAATCCCTCTAACCATCCTTGAAGGCATGAGAGGCCCTGAGCTTGTACATAATACACTTGTATATGGAGATTACGGCATACAGGTAAGGTTGAGCCGATGTAATCCCTCTAACCATCCTTGAAGGCATTTGAATTACCTCCCATAGAAATTTTTCTATCGTGTTGGAATTTGGAGTACATTATACATGTAGGTCACAATAAGGAAATATATTGAGCGTTAAATTATTATTTACTTGCCCATCAGTTTAAACATATGTTTTGAATGCTCCAAAGAAACATCTCATTGAGATGGTTCTTTTGAGTACCCACAATATATGTTTTGGTTGAGATATAAGAAAAATGTTTTGATAATGCACTATTAACTAGAGACCTGCCAGTGTATTCCCTCTGCTGAAGACCCATCCTTGAAGGTACTTAAATTGCCTCCGTTAGAAATTTTTGTCTGCCATATTGAAGCACATGTTTTTATTGAGACTGCAATAAAAACTTGTCAATTCAAATTCAGAAAGTTCAAAATTAATATTTATATCAAACTTAGAATATGTAGGATCAGTAACCTATGTAAGAGTGACTTGACACTTCATTTTTCAGCCATATAGGTATGTCGGGGCATGTGTCATGTGACCGACACCTGATGCGCCTTTCATCGTACAAACACAAAATGGCGACGCAGCTTGGAAAAACTCTGCATTTATAGCATTGAAAAGGGTAATTCCTCGTAAATATCCCTCATTGCTACATCTTGTTAACAGCAATAAAATATTGCTATGAAAATTGCGGAAATCGTCAAAAATGGCTCAAACAATACCTCTTTCACTGTAACGAATAAAGCTTCAAACATGTCTATGTCTGTGTCTTGATTTATCAATATTCATTAACTGAGATATCCTATGATTCATAATTATTGTTAATATACTATTTCGGTGTTTGTAAAGGTGTTAAGAGTTTTGGTAAACAATAGAGAAATTACGCTGTGTATTCCAAAACTGCCGTAAAAGCAAATCGTGTAGATTAATGATTTCGATTTCCCCTCATTTGCCTGTGTAAGATGCCAGACAGAGTTATTTGCATTGAGTATTGGTACATATATTTAATTGGAGTTTCTAGTCACTTATGGTAGGATTCAGAGAATATTGTGTATTTATGAACTACTTTGATCATTTTCTACAATAACATATGAGCTCCAATCTAACAAAAGGGTCCATCGTGCATTTTAGCAGTTTTTTTGTAATCAAAATTTCAAAAACGTCTAAATTTTCAAGATTTTGCATGTTCTTACAATAGACTCAAATTGCTTCTAACATGTAATACAATCATAGGCGCAAACAGTTCTGATAAAATTTAAGTGATACGTATAATATATGTTGCCATGGCAACAGCTGTGCATATGGACTACACACCTCCTTGAAAACAGGATAGCTCATTTCAAATGCTTTTGTAAACACAGGATGTGCGTATGTGGGCTATTTGTGCAGTCTATGCAATTGCATACACATCAAATTTACAGAAACATGAAACATTCTTGAAATATTACTCCTAGCGTCTTTGTATTAGGGTCATATGTTAATACAATGGCGTTGAAGTCAGAACGTCATTAACAACGTTAAGTGACATCATGTGTAAAACGCATCGTATATACAAGTTTAAACGCTCATATTTTTGTTATTTGTAAAGATATTCTCTTCAAATTTTCTGTAATTGTTCACAACAGCTAGGTCTTTCTTTCTCTGTAAATATCTCACTTTTTACTTTTATTGCCAGAAGGTCCCTTTTGCCAGATCTTGGCTCATATGTTTTGGGTGCTGGTAAGACCTTTCTTTCAGGCACCCAGAAAATATGTTTTGAAAGGAGATACTGAAATTTGTTTATATATATATATTGGAGGACGTTTTAATTATTGAATAATTCCTTTTCTTTTATTTGAACTACTGATAATTTGAAGTAAAAACTCAGGTACCGAGGAACCCATAAAGCGCCACCTATAATTTGCAGCAGTAGACGGCAATTTCAAATTTTGCTGCTTTTTAAAAAATAAAAAAATAAGGCATGATATTTCATGAGAATCGTCTGCCGGCAGATGATTCTCATGAGATATCATACCTTATTTTGTACGAAAATTAGGAAAGATGTTGCAAAATTTGTTGTCTGCTGCAGTCGTGATTGGCGCTTTAAGGTCTAAGGAGATTGAGATGTATACCACCAGAGTGTCAAATAATTTTGATCCAGATCAGGCCCGACATATTGTCTGGGCTGATCTGGGTCCAAACTGTTTGCAAATGTTACTAACAAATTACAATAGCTTTCAAAAAAGAGTAGTTAGCATAACAGCTTGATTTCCCAAACTCAGTCAAGTAGGGGCCTGACTGCAATTGAAAATGACTGAGAAGTCCTTTAGCTCTTTATGTCCTTGTGTCGTCTGCTGATAACTTTTGCAAACAGTTTGGACCCAGATCAGGCCCGACATTTTGTCGTGCCAGATCTGGATCCAAACTGTTTAACACTCTGATTGTATTCTTTAAAGAATTTTTTGAAAAAAATATGATTTTGAAAAAAATCAGCAGAGGGGGCAGAGTTAATATTGCTTTCTTAGGACCTGGCTGTATTGTATCACATTATACATTATCTTAATTGTACATATGCTGTATAGAGGGGCACAGTGGCTCAGTGGTAGAGTTCTTGACTTGAGATCGAGGTCTGTGGTGTGAGACTCACCTGAGACACTTTGTTGTGTCCTTGAACATGATAGTTTATCTTTTGCTTTCTTTAGTACTTCCAGGTTCAACCTAGGAAACATCCTGATGTCGACTAAGAATTAAAGCATAAACACAAACTAACTAAACATTGTACAATACATTGATGCATTATAAGAAAGAAAAGAAATTAATCTGGGAAAAATTGAAAAACTTCATTTTTCAACTACTATAAATTTGCAGTTGATGACATTTTCACTCAATTTTCAGAAAATAGAAATAAGAATTTATTTTCTTGCATACCGTAAATGTACATAGATCTGAGATTTTACCCTGGGGTAGAAATTCTTATCTTACCCCTTACCCAGGCTGTTACATTAAAGTGACATAAACATATGAGCCGCGACAGGAGATTTCCAACAATGTGGTATGTGCGACCAGCAAAGCCTCCGATCAGCCTGCGCATATGCGCAGTCTGATCAGAGCCTTTGCTAGTCGTTTGAGTATTCTTTGAGTGTTAAGCAACTTACCGAACATCATTTGGAGTTTCTAAGCTTAAAAGGAGGCTGCACAGGCTCGTCTGAGTCTACACTTGTCAAAATGCCACATTGTTGGAAATCACATGTCGCGGCTCATATTATGTCACATTGGGGTGTATTCAGGAACTTCTGAAAGCCTTGTAGTGTCACCTGTGAAGCATGGTCGTCACATAGGGATCATGACTGTCATCCCCATCATCATTGTATGTGTACGTGGCGTCACACTTTTGGTTTTCGATCAATAACTTTTGAAGGGATGCATCAATTTTCTTTCAACGTTAACAGAAGGATAAAGTATCATAAAATACAAGTCAAGTTCGAATTTGGAGATCATTTGCAAAGTTTTGACAGAGTTATGGCCCTTTTGACTTAGGTCTTGGCTAATGCAAAAGCTATATGGCTTTTTTGTGCATTGAACTTCACATTTCCCCAAAGCTATTATGTCTGACAAAATCTTACTATAGGGATGATTGCCCAGTGCCTGTAGATAAGACAGTGACAAATATTTTACCCCACCCCCAAAACCCAGCCCCAAAAATTCTGACTTCCTCACCCCCTAACCCCTTAGGCAGGGTCAAAGGTCAAATACGTGATTTCACAATAACTAAGTCAGTCTGTTGTAAATATTTTCTACCTAAATATTACATGCAGACAGAGGTACAATAGATACGAAACATATCAAACAGGATTTTATTTCGGAGGCCTGGGTTTGGCCCCCTCAGTGGACTTAGGGGGTGGGGTGGAAGCCAAAATTGAACTTTTTCAATTTAAAGGGAATGGTTTGGATCCAGATCAGGACAGACAGATCTTGGTCTAAACTGTTTGGAAATGTTGTCAGCAGACAACAAAAGTGGCCGCTAATTAGGAAAGAGTTAAGGATACCCCAATCATTGTTGTATTAATTATTACAGGCTACCTCTGGAGGAAGATTCCACTTTGGGCATTTGGAAGCTATCAGATTGGTCATTGCAAGAAAAATGGACGATAAAAAAATGTTCGCTGTGTGGAGAATAGACCCGCCCTGGCAACCGGTTACCAAGAAACCTCTCGGCACTAAGATGGGTGGTGGCAAGGGTGCTATTAGTAAATATGTGGTACCTGTTAAGCCGGACAGAATGATTATTGAAGTCGGAGGAAAAGGAGAATTCGCCGAAGTGAAGAATTTTTTGACGACCCTCACAAAGATCTTGCCGGTGCAATCTCGAATCGTAACCAGGACTTCTTTGAAGGAAGAAAAAGAAAGAAATGAAGAGCTCGAAAAACTCAATCAGAATCCATTCACTTTTAAATATGCGATGCATTACAACATGTTAGGTATAGACAAGTATCTTAGTCCATATGACTATATTTGGTTTGGTAAATATAGGTAGATGATATAGTATTTGATTATTGACAAATAAATATTTTTACTTGACCAAAATTGACATTGTTTTATATGAAAACAGGCCTCCAGATAAGAGTGTGTATTGGATTTTTTTTCTTTATTTCTCATTTAAAGCATATGTTGTGGTAAATGTTCTAAAATTTCGAACACTCTAAAATTACGAACACCTAAAATTATCGCCGGAAATAATTTTTAAAACATCCTAAAAAATCGAACACTGCCCTTTTTCGGGAAAATGAATTTCTAAAATTACGAACATACGTTATTTTCGGCCGTTGTCCGTTTATCTGTGTGTGTCCCATCTGTGTTCGGTATACTTCTACCATTTGGAAGGTTCCATTCTACTTAGATGGGTAATCTGGCACGTGACGTTCTATTTCGCATGCCAGCGCGCGACGTTATACGTTATACATTATTCAAGGTCACCAGCAATGACGAAATTGATGCACCGACAAGTTCCTGCAATGATTCCGAAACTGCTTTGACTAACCCTATTGAGTATATGTATCCACCCAAATGACTGAGATCATTATTTATTACTGACCAAACATTGACCTTCAGGCCGCGATTCGGCTAATTGTACGTGAATTATGCACGTTGACACACGCAGAGCAATTATCAATAGTGTGCTGTACATGTACATGTGACACGTGCTCGTTTTTTTTCTAAAATACTAGCCCCGAAGAGAGAATAAAATAAGTTGATGTAAAGTGATTGCCGTGGACGTTTGCAACACAAGGGGTCATTCGATTTCGTGCAAAATGCAGAGAAAATCGTGCAAGTCGCACGTTTGTTCTTTTTTCTCACCGAGACATCCAATGCGGAAAATAAAGCCACCGTATATTTAATATTTTTACCGACATGCCTGCAAGAACTCACACGTGGTCATCATCTCATTTTTATTCACGGTACTTTACGGTAAACTTAAGGCTTAAGTTGTACGAGACTGACACCCCTACTCTCACCCCACCCCCCCCCCCCCTTTTAAAGGATTTCCCAGTTCGGCAATATGTCTAAGCCGCGTGCGACACGAAGGGCAGTTCTATCAGTCTACATGTATGCGTGTGCTCTTTTCTCGAACACAACTCAGACCCGAGCATGAAATCAACTTGCGTGGAGCCCCATATGACCTGGTAAAGACCCTGCTGGAACTTATGACAGATGTGATCAGCGAAGGCTCATGAGAGCATGTGTGTTTGCACAATCTCGTCAGGGTCTCGATCACTAACAAAGTTTAAACAGGATGAAGACTCGAGCCAAATAAAAATTCTAGACATCTACGTACGTTGTCTTTAAAATCATGCGCGGATCCTGAAAGTTTTGTCAGAGGGGGTCCAATACTGACGGTTTTTGGGGGATTCTTTTTAGTTGATGGGATGGAGAGGGGATCGAAATGCCACTAAAAGTTGGCCGTCATCGGCCCGCCAGCGAAACGCCATTAAAATGGTGTTTCGCTGGCGTGCCGATAATGGCCCACCATTAAATGCTGGCTTGGTAGCTTTGTGATTTTTAGGGGATCCGGATCAATATTGCTAGGAAACCCTATATTTTTGTGATTTTCAGAGGGGGTCCGGACCCCTGCCCCCCCCCCTCTGGATCCGCCCAGGCCGTGGCTGTGAATTTAAAATCAGTAAAGCCCTTGAGATGATCTCGGAATTCGCTTTATTTACCACACGTCTGTAGAAATATGTACCCCGACTTTGTTACATTCGAAGATCAGCCTGCGCACCGCACAGTCTTATCAGCACCTTTGTTTCTAGACCAAAACATGAAACATTTTGTCGGGCAAGTTCTGGGCCCAAACTGTCTGCTAAATTAGTTTGCCACAGCCTCTTTGGGGAGGGGGGCTCCGGATCCGGCATTGCTAATAGTATCAGCAGCAGACAAAGGGACGGGGTAATGGTTCACGGACATGTTTGAGATCAAAGAAGCCGACTATCAGACCACGTGTTGTTGTTGTTTTAAGACTCGGGTAGCACGCGGTGGCCCCTGGCGCACGAAAGCGGACTTAGCACACAAAACATAATTGCCTAGCTGTGTCTCCTTTACATGGGTTTGCATGAAATAAAAAAAAAAAATTTCAATGAACTCGAGCATGAAACGGCGCACTGCATGCATGAAAAACTAGATTTGTGGTACTTGTCTGAATTTTTCCTTTTCTTTGAGATGTGCCCAGCGTATTGTACGCATCGGCTCTAAGCCAATACATGTATATCATAAATTGAGCCGCGACACAATGCATTTTGTAGAGTGTAGACTCAGACGAGCCTGTGTAGCCTCCTTTTAAACACAAACTCCAAACGATGTTCAGTCAGTAGCTTAACACTCTTAGAATATTCAAGCGACTAGCAAAGGCTCTGAGCAGACTGTGCATATGCTCACATATCACATTGTTGGAAATCTCATGTCACGGCTCAATTGTATTCTTTCGAGGCATCGGACGCAAAGTCGGACGTTCTTTCAAAGTCGGGCGTTCGCTTTCATTATTAATTCTTGGTATGCCTGTTTGCCCCTGATTTGGTTTGGCAAGACGTCGGAGATCTTCTGCATCCAAACTATTTGCAAACTTTGAAAGCAGATGGTAGAGAGAGAGAGAGAGAGAGAGAGGGGGAGGGAGAGAGACCAGCGCTGGCATACGAATCTCTTTTAATCTCGAAAAATATCATGTATCAGTAGGGTGCTGAAAATGATACTTGGAGATACTTCTCGTGCGCATCGGCTTTTGCACGACATAGTCGGATATTCGACAAGTATTGACGCTTTGCATGCTTTCTATCGCATGCCCCAATGTTTAAATTGACGAAACATTCTTTCCTGAATTACAGTCGGATCTGATCTCGATCCGAACTCTGACAACGTTTTTTTTTCTTCTTTTTTAAGGGAGAGAGAATCCAAATGTCACAAAAAGCGGGCCATCATCGGCCCGCCAGCGAAACGCCTTTAAATGGCGTTTCGCTGGCGTGCTGATGAATGCTGGCTTGGTAGTTTTTGAGAATTTCAGGGGATCCGGTCCAGTATTGCTAAGAAATTCTATGTTTTTGTGATTTTTCAGGTGGGGGGGCTGTCCCCCCTCTGGATCCGCGCATGGGACCAGACTATGTCTTCACTTATTGAGATATACTGAAAACCCATTTTATCGTGCGCATCGGCTTTTGTACGACACATTGCGTACTTTCTATAGATCGACAAGTAGAGAGAGAGAGAGAGAGAGATGCGTGTTCTTTTTGAATTTCGTCATTTTTTTTAACTCAGAGAGCTCGTCTACGTATTTCAAAGATTCGTCTATATCTTTGCAAAAAATTTTGATCGACGAGATGTCCTTGAGTGACTGTATTACATTATAAACGGCATTTGCGCAGATGGAGAGCAAGCGAAAAGCGTTTTGGTTTTCTGAAGGAAGAACGAAAGTGTAGCGATTCATCGGTAGTCCGAGGTTAAATAAGTGGACTTTAACGACTTGTAAGTAAATTAAGTGACATAACATGCACGTGCCTGGCTCTCGACTTGGCAATTACCGCACGCGCTGGACATTTTACTGTATCACTCCGCAAGAATTTAGCGGCGGTTGAAAAGAAAAATGAGTAGATAGCGCAGAATCATATCGCCGTGTTTTTAACACGTTTCTACCACATTTTTACATGCATATATACCGTTTTTGCTCATGATAAAGACCAAATTCTAAAATTACGAACACTAGCATTTTTTTCTGAAACGTAATTTCTAAAATTACGAACAGCGGAAAAAATAATTATTTTTTAGTGTTCGAACTTTTAGAACATTTACCGTACTCAAAAGAACCGTCTCAATGAGACCTTTTTTTGAGCACCCAAAATTCATGTTTAAATTAATGGGTAAGAAAATAATTAAATTTTTACGCAAATAAAATGTCCTTATCTGGACCTATGTGAAAACATTTGAGGTTGGTACTTATGCTATTTTCAAGCAGGGTAAGCTCAGATAAGCCTACAGGCGCCTCACTACCTGTATACACAAAGTACAGACTGTACAGTGAAACAGCTCTGCCTTCAGCGGCCACTCAAAAATAGAAAAACAAAGATCTAAGTATCATCTTAAAGACAAATGGTAGCTTATAGAAGGTCAAAAGTAAATTGCAGAATGCTCCCATTGGAGCATTCTGCAATACTTTTGACCTGCATTAAGTGATAATGGATCTTAAAAACCAATTTTTGGTCTTTTTTTGAGTGGCCGCTTAAGACAGGGTTTACTGTAAAGGAGTAGATGAAGGCTTATGCTATTGATTAGGCCTCTATTGTCATTGGATTGCTGCACATACAGGACTGAGGTTGTAATAGTTACTTTATGTATAAGCATGGTTGAAAAGTTTTCAGGATTGTTCATGAATTCAGGATTTTGGAGGTTGACTTTCCACAGAAAGTCAGCCTCCAAAATCTTGACTACAGGCATAAATTGATCGTTTCATTATTCCTTACTCAGTTATCTTCTTTATCCTGAATTAGGCTGTTGTATTAAAAAAGTGCAAAATCGATACTTCATCTAAATTGTACAGTACATGCATCTTTTATTTAGCTTTACAAAAACAAAAAAGTTAATGTCATTTAATCTTGATATCACAAAATAATGAAAGTCCATGGGAAATCAATTTTGTGGAATTTCTTTTGGTACTGGTCCAGTGAAAAGCTTTTACTTTGCTGATACCATATACACGTATAAATTCATTAAAACACTATGGAACGAAACATAAACTCAATTGAAAACAGTGTAGATCCAGATCAGCTGCCTTCTTCAGAAGCAAGCTGATCAGGATCTACACTGTTTCCCATACAACATGGCATTGTGAGTATATTATAGATAACCAAAGATTGGAATACAGAATTGCATTAATTTTCTTTACACCTATCCAAGGACAAGTATGATGGTCTGAGCTAATCTCGCGGTAACTAAGCTATTTGGCTTGAGACAAGATTGGCCATGCTTGAAAAATATTTATAAATTCATTATTTTCCTTCATTAATATCTGACTGACCATTCTGAGCAAAAACAATATGATTCTGATCACTCGGATTGATCGTATCTTGTTGCAAACATGTTGACCCTACCGTCGCCATTGTGGTTCAGAGGTCAATGTGATCTCGCGTTAGCTTGTTAATTTTGGCGGGAAATTTGTCACGTGACCGTACGGCAGTAAAACAAATGTCCGGCATTTTGGAATAATCTATTGTTGGCCTAATTATGACACTTAGACATATGATAGACCTTCCTTCTTTCCGAAAATTTGATTTTAATGGGTGGGGTATGATATTGTTAAGGATTTTTGCCAAGTAAATGCATGTCATGATTTTTTATGAAATTAGGTCAGTTATGAAACTCAACTTTCGTTTACTGAAATAGGCCATTATTCGTGAAAATTTGATAGAAAGTAGGTGGCGCTGCAATTTACAATAACAGAGAAACGAGACTAACGCGAGAACAAATGCAACGCGAAAACACCTTCAGGCAGTATAAATAGAAATTTAAACTTGTTCTGAGTCGGACAAGTCCAGCATGGTATTTTCACACCCCTGTCAATCATACAATTTTTTAATTTTAGAACTTTTGCCCATGTGTATGAAATAAGTACTAGAGCCTCAGCTGTTCGCATGTACAAAATTAAGAAGTAGATTATGACTCCGACCATAGAGTAGACCTCTAGTCCCACTAGATAGCTGTGTATGAAATAAGTACCAGAGCCTCAGCTGCTTGTATGTACAAAATTAAGAAGTAGATTATGACTCCGACCATAAAGTAGACCTCTAGTCCCACTAGATAGCTGTGCATGTGATAAAGAACCTATCTTGCACACCCTATCAAGGTTTCCACTGTTTTTACCCAATTGAGATAACTCTGTACTATCCTATGGGAAAGATAAAATCGAACAGCCACACATTGGAAGACAAGTGACATCATTGTTATGTTATGTTATGAAATAAGTACCAGAGCCTCAGCTGCTTGCATGTACAAAATTGAGAAGTAGATTATGACTCCGACCATAAAGTAGACCTCTAGTCCCACTAGATAGCTGTGTATGTGATAAAGAACCTTTCTTACAAACCCTATCAAGGTTTCGGCTGTTTATACCGATTTGAGATAATTCTATCCCACATACCCTGTACTATCTCATGAGAAAGATAAAATCGAACATGTACAAAACGTGAGCTATTGGATTCATTCAATGTCTGTCTTCAACAATTTGCTTTAAATTACACCTCCTACATCACTGAGCCAATTTTAACCAAACAGGGATGATCCTAAGGTGGCTCTCTATAAAACTAGCTAAAAGAAATTTGATTCATCAAAAACATAGATGCCAGGAGGAGTGGCTTATTGCTGTAACGCAAACTTAAAAATCTTCTCCTGTGAAACCGCTGGTCAGAATTTCTTTGGTAGAAATGATCATTGGGTGACTTGCTACAAAAAAAGCCAAAACGAATTTGATCCATCAAAAAACATGTCCACCTGGGCGTGTGGCCAGTTCCCCTTATGTTTCTATTTTAGAAACTTTAAACATCTTCTCTTCTGAAACCAGTGGTCAGAAATAAAAAATGATTTGGCAGAAATGGTTATTAGGTGAACCTCTTCAAACATGGCCGCCAGGGGGCGTGGCTTATCGTGGTAAGGCAAATATATCTTCTCCTCTGAAACCATTGTGGCCATTTTGATGTTCTTTAAACAATTCCTCTGGAAATGTTAGTAAGATTGAGCTGAACTGTGATCTAGGAGGCATGGGGGCAACATGGAAATACAGAAATGGTAAAATTATTCTGTTCTGAAGATGACTTGAGCAACATGGGTGAAAGTTTTCAGGATTATTCATGAATTCAGGATTTTGAGGCTGACTTTCCACAGAAAATCTGCCTCAAAATGCTGAATTAGTGAGATTATAATAGCTTCTATGATTAAGGATCATTGACACTTGCTATGGGTAAATGCCTATGGTTTTCAGTAAAAATAAAAGTTTGTCAATCGTCCCTTTCTTCACCATGAAGCTACCCTGGCCTGAGTATGTTATGACAGTGAAATCCATCTTCACTATTAAATGCTTCAAAGATGTAAAATTTGGGGTAGAACATTTTTAACCCCCCCCCCCCCCCCCCAGCTAAAGCTTTTGTGAATCAAGAAATTCTTGCAATGTCTATTCTCTACTCTGAACCTTAAGTGGGATTGAGCTGACATTTGATAGGTGGTATGAAGGTTGAAAGTACTACAGAATGCTCTCTTGGAGCATTCTGCAATACTTTTGACCTACATTAATTGTTAAAATCCAATTAGCCACCATCAAGAAATTCTTGCAATGTCAATTCTCTACTCAGAACCTTAAGTAGGATCAAGCTGACATTTGATAGGTGGTATGAAGGTCAAAAGTAAAACAGAATGCTCTCTTGGAGCATTCTGCTATACTTTTGACCTGCATTAAGCGATTATATAGACATTGAAAACAAATTTTTGCTCTTCTTCTTGAGTGGCTGCTTAAGACAGGTTTTACTGGATTAAATTCACCTTTAACTCTTTGCATGCATGACACATACTTTTTCATGCTTTGCATGCAGAATTATCCAGCATGAATGGATTATTTGGAATCAAAGGGAAAATGAGCTGCGACATGTGATTTCTAACAATGTGGCATTTTGACAAGTGTAGATTCAGGCGAGCATGTGCAGCCTCTTTATAAACTTAGAAACTCTAAATGATGTTAGGTCAGTAGCCTTAAATCATAGAATATTTAAGCGGCTAGGAAAGGCTCTGATCAGACTGTGCATATGCGCAGGCTGGTCTGAGCCTTTGTTGGTCGCACATACCACATTGTTGGAAATCTCATGTCGCGGTTCAAATATCTGCCTTAATGACTAATATTCTGTTGGATAGAGACAAATGTAAAAAGATAGAGTTTAATGCATTTATTTTCAATGACAATTACACATAGGTGTTAGACAAAAGATTTCGTTTTCTAGAGTAGCCCATCTGCTTCAAGAAGTCATTATAGCCCGCTGAAATACAAAAAAAAGGATAGAGCATGATTATAGGCAAATTCAGATAATACAACCAATATCATACAATAGGAGGCATTTTAACTCTTAAACCACCTGCAAAAATGAATCTGAAAATGCCGTCGGCTGAAGTCTTCTGTTGCATATTTTATTAAACTTTTTATGCCCTGCCATTTTCAAAGGGACCGGATGAGGACATCTGTGTCACATTGACACATTTCTAATTATATTATACTATTGTAATGGTGTCCTGGGAGATTTGAGACAGGTGGAGGAGCGTAGGGCAAGATGAACACCATCTTCGAGGGTCAAATTGTGCATATTTTTATATCCATCAGTTTCAACATTTGTTTTTGGGTGCTCAAAAGAATTGTCTGATGAAGACAATTCTTTTGAGCACTAAAAGTTATTTTCTATCACATACTCTTAATCAAAGGCCTGCACTTCCATCCTTTGCAAAGGTTCTGGTGAGTATGTGCAAAAGCTCACTTATGTCTAAGCCTTTGCTAGTCACCAATGTGATAAGTTCCCTTTCCATATGAATAGGTGCAAATATTTCACCCTTTACTCCATAGGCTATTTTTAGATCATGAAATCATTTTCTATTTTAGACAACATTTAAAAATTCAAGAAAAAAATTAAGTTTTGAATACCTTTTAAAATATTATGGAAAATGGAGCATTTGCTCTTTTAAGAGCATATGCTCTATTTCCATAATATTTTCAAATACATGATATCTCAAAGGCGTTACTATGGAGAAAAGGGTTAGATGAAAGCAACCAACATAAATGTACAAAAATAAATGAAAACTGTTCATGCTTTTTTGTAGTCTGCTGATTTTCTTTTCAAATTCAAGAGACATATGCAAATAAATGAAAAATGGCCTTTCTAGAGGTTGTACTATTTCATCCTTCTGACACCGATCGCTCTGATTAGATAATCATCAAATCTGTTCAGAACTGCCCCAAATTCAAACTTTTGATGCCTGAAACTGTTTTTGTGTGTCAGATTTATATGAGGGGGGGGGGGGGGGCATATTGTTTTAGATGTTAAACCCAATCGCATGTCAATGTGACTGTTACTTGTGCATGACATTTCTCTAGAACCAGTTAGCAAAACTGAATTTGCCTAGATATTATTTGGGTATACTGAAAAGTAGACTAGGGCCCAATTTACAAGGTCATGTTCGGGGTCATGTTCCCCCAGCAAAGGAGAGTAGTCTGATTGAGTTATATTGTTTTACTTACCTTGTGAATTGAAAGTGGCAGGATTGTAGAATGTTCCAGATTCTGCAAAACATACAATTTAAATGTAACTAAGAAATGTATTTATTTTTTCAGAAAATAAAACAAATTATTTTTAGGAATACCATCTGAGTGTCAAACTGATTGCATCCAGATCAGGCCCCACATTTTGTCGAGCCTGATCTAGGTCCAAACTGTTTGCAAAAGTTATCAGCAGATGACACTAGAAGATAGAGTTAATATCACAAAAAATGTCGTCTGCTTAATTATGTCTGCTGCATATATTCAATATTTACATTATCAATGTAGCCCCTTAGATGAAACCATAATTCCTAGCTGCTTACTGCTAGATTTAATATCACAAAATGTTGTCTGGTTAACTATGTCTGCTGCATATATTTAACATTTACATTATCAATGTAGCTGCCTAGATGAAACCATAATTCCTAGTAGCTGCTTACTGCTAGAGTTAATATCACAAAAATGTTGTCTGCTTAATAATGTCTGCTGCATATAGTTAATATTTACATTATCAATATAACTGCCTTAGATGAAACCATAATCCCTTGCTGCTTATATTTCTGATGCAACACATTGAGCAGTCACGTGATCTAGGCCACACCTCTAGGTGGAGTAACGTTAACGTCAACCAATAGCTTTCTTTGTTTATCAACATTTGCGTGACGTCATATACGTATCGCCATGATGTTATGTTTTGATTTGATTCTTTACATCTCATCAACAATCTTTCAGTTAAACAGGGATGGGTCTTCCTGGGTTGAACCAGTACTAAGCTAGGATAATTGTGTCTTGCCCAAAGACCACAACGCAGTGACGCCAGTGAGGCTCAAACCCACGCCCCCTCGGTCTCGAGTCAAGCACTCTACCACTGCGCTTCCATATGATGTTATGTACAGGACTTTCGTTCGCTGGCTGTTCCAACGCCTCCTGTTGCAAATAAAATATTTCTTTTTCAAGGATAACCAACGAATTTGGGTGGATGATCATTAATTATATTTGATTGATAATATAAAGTGTAAATATAAGGATTGAAATTCAGATTTTTAGCATGCACTGGATGATGCAAAACATAAGCGTTTAATATCACCGAGAAGCCCGTAGGGCTTCACAGATATTAAGAAGCCTAATGTTTTGCATCATCCAGGGCAAGTTGAAAATCTGCATTTCAATCCTTAAATGCACTTTAAAATCCATACATTAACCATGGAAGCAAGCACTATGAACTCTGATCAAACTTCCTAAGGGAGCAGGGGCCCTTGTTTTTTTATAATATACAGTAAAACATGATTTAAGCGGCCACTCAAAAGAAGACTAAAAATTGTTTTTCAAGACGGATTATCGCTTAATGCAGGTCAAAAGCATTGCACAATGCTCCCTGTTGATTTTTTGACAAGTGTGGACTCAGACGAGCCTGTGCAGTCTCCTCTTAAGCTTAGAACTCAAAATTATGTTCAGCCAGTAGCTTAACACTCATAGAATATTCAAGCGACTAGCAAAGGCTCTGATCAGACTGCGCATATGCCCAGGATGATCTGAGGCTTTGCTGGTCGCACATACCACATTGTTGGATATCTCATGTCGTGGCTCATATAGAGACAAAACGGATGCCATTTGTTGTGATTCAAGGGTCAATTCTATTTTCCTGGGGGTGAATGTATATGTTCATGCGCGGATCCAGAAAATTTTGTCAGGGGGTCCAACCTTTGCCATGATTGTTTGATTTGGGACATGATATCTAAATAACACTACAAACGGGCCATCATCGGCCCACCAGCGAAATGCCATTTAAATGGCGTTTTGCTGGCGGGCTGTTGATGGCCCAACATTGAATACTGGCTTGGTAGCTTTGTGATTTTCCAGGGGATCCGGACCAGTATTGCTTAGGAACCCTTTATTTTTGTGATTTTTCAGGGGGGCGGAGTCTGCCCCCCCACACACACACACCTGAATCCGCGCATGAATTGTTTCACTTTGTTTAACTTACGTCCTGAAGAACCAAGATTTGACATCATTGCACCTGGGTTAAACACGTTCGGCATTTGGCCGCTACCACTAGACGCACCTCCAGAACTGCCAAATGGATATCCACCTGATGCCACACCTGAGGAACTCCCACCGGAGGAACTCCCACCGGAGGAACTCCCACTTGCACTTCCACCAGAGCCCAAGTTAAAGTTTAAGCCACCAACGCTACCACTGACGCCGCTTGACGTTTGGCCACCCTGAGAGCTAACCCCACCACTGACACTCCCAAGTGGACCGAGATTAACATTTCCATTGGCAGCACCGCTAACTTGACCGTTGGGACCAACTTGGACGTTGCCACTAGCGCTAGCCGGTCCAACACCAACGCTCCCACTTGCACCCCCTGACACTTGACCATTTGGTCCTACTTGGACATTTCCACTAACGCTTGCCGGTCCAACACCAACATTTCCACTAGCACCCCCAGTTACTTGACCGTTCGGACCAACTTGGACATTTCCACTAACGCTTGCCGGTCCAACGCCGACACTTCCACTAGCACCTCCTGTCACATGACCATGCTGATCTACTTGCACACTGCCACCCACACTAGCTGGTCCGACACCTACGCTTCCAGATGCCCCACCACTCACGTGACCATGCTGGTCTACGTCTAGTGTCGCGTCTCCTTTCAGGGGTCCCACGTCAACATGGGCACCTACTCCAGTCTGCACACCACCTGGTCCAGCGTCTACATGTACTCCTACTCCACCCACTCCCGGTATACCAACACCAACGCTACCGCCACCTGATACTTTTCCATTCTGGTCGACGTTGACGTGACCACCGACCTCGACACCATCGATGTTCACTTTCCCACCTCCACCGCCACTCACTGTACCGTCCTTGTCTACATTTAAGTTGGCGTTAGCGTCTACCACACCAACGTGAACCGCACCATCAACATTACCACTAACGCCACCTTTTCCTGCGTTAATGCTTCCTCCAGCGTGTACCAGAGGACCAGCGTCCACGTGACCACTAACTCCAACACCTCCCTTTCCAACGTCGACCCCAAGATCGACGACCGGAGTATCGACATGTACTCCTTTCGCACCAATGTCAACTCCACCTAATGCTGTGTCGACGCTGAATCCTTTGTCAAAGTTCACGTCTACTACATGAGGTATAAAAAACCTCTTGTCAACGCCATGAAGATAACCTGCCCACAAAAGAAACACATGAATGAAAACTGGCCACAAACGAATCATGTATCCTATTTATGCCTAATGGAATTCCCCACCTTATCCATTTCGAATTTAAGCGGGTTGTTGGGTAGTTAGGTTTAAATAAAGCCCCGCTGCTATATTGGATTTTGGTTCTCGGTCATTCCGTCATAATTTTGTTTTCGCTCAATATCTTGAGAACAGTTTGACAGATTTTCACCAAATTTATACAGTCAACCCTCTTTATAACGACCACGTTTGTTCCAAGCTAATTTAAATGCTATTATTCCAAATGTATACATCAGTTCAACTTCATATTGCATCAAAATTCACAAAACTTCCCTCTTATCAAATGTGACTGATACCTGTTCACGCATAAGACCTTGTCCTGATCATCAAATTGAGTTACTCATGGTAATAATTCTGTAATAGTGAATTTATTTTCAATAGAAGATGTATACAAGGGATGATCCAATAGTTCTGATCGTTGCCTTGTAGCTTTGTCCAGAGACAGTTTTGTGAGGCATACTATGCACCATTCCAAATAACGAGTTATTACCTTTATAATGATGCTATATTTTTTCGCTGTACTGTTTCGATTGATAATTACAGCACATTATATATGGTCCACTCCATACCACTGGCCTTTTTTTCATATTATAGAATCATGATAATATTTGAATCTGACTTTTTCAAGCCCAGCATCTTTAAAAATGCAAAATAAAACGTTATTGTCTTGTTAGTTTTTGTTACTTGTAATGTCCATTCAAATGTTAGAATGGTGACAGGTTCTGTCGATTCGATATTTAAAGATTAATGCGGAGTTCTTATGACGTCATTGAAATTGACAACTACGTCATTTTGAATACATTACAGAATTTTCATTTCCGAGAATATTCCATTTTTGTCTATACATTTGGACTAAAAACATGCTGAACCGAATATCGGCAAAATATTTCAGATCAATACTATTTCGATTACAAAATATCTCAATCATAATTGAAATATAGTAAAAAGTTTTATTTTTACCAAAAAAAAAAAATGATTGATTTTAAATAAGAATTTTCAAAATTGTTTTTTGGTTTCAGATGGATGCTTTGTGCTCAATTTAATCCTATATTGCATCATTTTACGATATAGTGCACCTTTGGACAATTAATTGGGTTTTATATTTAGATATACACATACAAATTCGCGTACCTCCGAATATTGACCTAATTTGTGGATTTGTTTTAATTTTCTTATGTGGGTTACTATCAGTCTCCGACGATACCGATAATTCATAATTGCTTCAGACAAAAGTCAGTTCATTTTCGTTTGCCTAAAACAATTTTTACCATTAATACAGCTAGTGTTAAGGCAGTAAGTGCTGGTTAAAACTTCAAGAGGTCCAAAAGGATCATTGACGGTTTGGGCCTTATACGCCTATTTTTCTGATTCCCAGAACGCTGCTTTTGGGGCTTTAAGTGTGGTGCATGTAGTATCAGTGCAATAGGTGAATCTGATGGCAAGAGCCAGCTAGCAAAATATTTGCCAAATTCCTACGCATTCGAGAGTTTTGGCGGGTAGAGAGGGGAGGGGGTCTGAAATTTCATGAAAATAAAAAGTGCTTTAAAAAGTGATTTCTGCACGTTTTCTTGATTATATGGTAGGCATTGTGGTATCTATTGAACATACCATACGCAGAGTATTAAAGAATCACGATAATTGATGAATTTTTTTAAAAAACAAAATATTTTTTTAATAAAATGATTTTGGGGAGATAGTTTAGAAGGTACCTGTACATTTTTGACTACATGTACCGTAAATAATGCAAAGCTGAAAGCTCAACAAAAGAAATAAATATTTTTGAAGGAATGAAAATGTCCCATTTAGCATTGGGAAGTAAAACTGATTCTAACTAGATCCTTTGAATATTACTTTTGCTTTGTTTAAAGGGCATAGCAGAGGGTCTGGATGGGGGGTCTGGTATTCACTATTCATTAAAAATTTAGCCCATAATTCATCTCATTAAAATTTTGGGTTATTCATTAAAATAAGACCAATTATTCATTATAAGTAAGAAAGGTGGCAAAGAAATCTGATTATTCACTATTCATTATTTTTTCTTCAATTCATTAAAAAAATAGGATTATTCATTATTTTTAGGCTCTGATTAATCACTATTCATTTTTTTTGGCTCATTATTCACTATTCATTATAAAAAAGGGCCAGTATTCACTCATCACTATACCCCATCCAGACCCTCATAGCATGCTGAATGTATTTAAAGTGTCCGAATATTTATGGTATACATATGCATGTATATCCCTATATGAGACAATATATTGAACACTAAAGTATTTACCTGTTATAACTCTTTGCATGCCAGTGTCTGCCAATAGCATTTTGCAAACAGTTTGAACCCAGATGAAGACCAACAGAATGTCGATCTTGATCTGGATCCAAACTGTTTGACACTCTGATGGTGGTCCTGGGTGGTTTATTTAAAAAAAATAATAATTTTGAAGACAGTCAGCAGACGAAAATAAAAACATGAACAATTCCATAGCATGCAAATATATAAGTACAGGACGTTTGCAAAATAATGTGTCATTTAATAACAGTGAGATTTTCTCTTATGAAAAAATGCATAAAACCTTGCTAGTTCTACTTTTAATCTGTAAGTACTTTATATTAAACTAGCACAGAATACAAAGCAATTTAGGAGGTTGGTTCTAGAGAACTTCGTTACTGTCATTAATTTCTTATTTGGTAGAAAAGGCATTTTATGGGCTTAGGCCCTGGGTTTTTGGGCTGCTGAACATCTCCCCCCCCCCCCGTGTGCCAGCAAGCCACTCCCATACAATATGTAAAATATGGTAACACATATACATGCAAAAGCTTTTGCTGGCACACGGGGGGGGGGGGGGGGGGGGGAATGATATTTTAAAAAATGTTTTCGGATTTCTATATATCTTAATGAAAAACTGATTGTTCTACCCAAAATTTTACATCCTTGAAGCTTTTAATATCGAAAACGGATTTCACAGCCATAAAGTACTCAGGTCAGGGTAGCTTCAAGGTGAAGAAAGAGACGATTGACAAACTTTTATTTTTATTGAAAATCATAGGCATTTACCCATAGCAAGTGTCAATGATCCTTTGATTATAGCTGACAGTTGCATAGCCATATGTTCAAGGGTCTAGAAAACTCAAATCATTTTTCTAAAGTTCGCCACATCTTTAGAACGTATTGACTTACGGATGAACATTGAGCAGCCATAAAATCAAAATGCTGAAATTGCTCTTGTCTAAATTGTAACATCTCCAAAATGTACAGTCTACTTGACAGGTCAGTGCATTAAGGAGATGGCTGTTTTGGGATAGATTTACGGTCGCTCCTTCAAGTTACAGCAAACATATCAAAGCACTGTAAAGACAAGGAATATATTATTATTTGGTAAAATTTTCAGGCATGTTGCATCGCTGGTTACAGAGATATCCCACCAGGATCAAAACTTTAAGATCATCCCTCGTATATCTGTTCCCAGAACTTACTGTCGGTGTCGTTAAGTGAATATTCTGTTATAAAGCAGGAACTTTAATGAAAACAGATCCCTATAAATTAATGTCAGATAGTGAATATTCTGTTATAAAGAGTGACGTTATAAAGAGTTTTGACTGCATATGCATTTATATTGACCAGATCTACGTTGCAATTGCTACACGTTTTTTGCCATTTGTACCAGAGTTATGGCCCTTGATTTACGCCAAAGTTTCGTTTCCACTCAATATCATGAAAACCAATTTACAGAATTTCACCAAATTTTATATATGCATTCATATTGACAAAATCTACTTTGGGCTTGTTACTCGTCATTAATTGCATATTTGTACCAGAGTTATGGCCCTTGATTTACGCCAAGATTTCGTTTCCGCTCCATATCTTGAGAACAAATTGACAGAATTTCACCAAATTTTATATATGCATTCATATTGACAAGATCTAGCTTGGGATGCATTGATAAGTTAGGGGTCTTTCATGCAAACCAAATATCTATGAGTCTTGATCCACATCTGATTGAAGGGTGAGGTTGGCAAGCCCTCCAGTAAAATATTTTACTGACCGTTCCAAGGCGGTATTTCTTTTGTGGATCTTTTATGTTTTTGTACTGTCTTATGTTTATTATGTCTTTGTGCGCGTCTGTTTATATGTGCTTTGTGGTCACCTACTGGGAAAGGGCTGACCTCTTGGCTCTCGTTTGTGGTGTCTACTGTGAGTTTGTAAGTTTCCCATTGGTATCCTGGGTCGGGTGTGGTACTTGATTGTATCGACTCCTGATCTTTGCACCCTTACTTACTTTGTTACACATCATTTTTCGCACATTTGTACCAGGATTATGGTCTCGTTTCCGCTCAATATCTTGAGAACAAATTGACAGACTTCCACAAAATTTTATATTCATATTCATAATATCTAGCCTGGGAGTGTTTCTTGTCATTTTTCGCAAATTTGTACCAGAGTTATGGCTCTTGATTTACGCCAAAGTTTCGTTTGAACTCAATATCTTGAGAACCAATTTGCAGAATTTTAACCAAATTTTATACATGTATATGCATTCAAATTGGCAAGATCTAGTTTGTAACAGAGTTATGTCCTTGTATTGATGTCAGAATTTGTTCCTGCTGATTATCTAGATTTTCCTGCTAAATATCTTTTAAATTAGAACTTGGCCTTTTTCTTGCATGAAAAGGGCTGCAGCGGGGCTATAGTCAGATTCTCTGACAATTCTAGTTTCATTCAACTTTTGAAATACATTCTGTAGTGAAACATTGCAGAACTTGATCAGACGCCGATTTCTGCGTCTGATCTGGTTCTACACAGTTTGCAGATGTCCTATAAAACGGACATTAGGCTTAAATGGGTTAAAGGGATTTAGTCCCGGTCATACGCGAGCAATGAAGGCTTAGTCATACCAAGACCGGGTCTTCATTTCCCACTGGTAGGCACCAGAATCGATCGAAGAGTTAAGAATTTACAGCATGCTCATTCTAGACTACCAAAGCGGACATTGGCATGAGAAAAAAGAAATTTGAGCAATGGTTAGCGTGGATAATTTATTTTGCATGACGGTATGTATTCATGCAAAAGACTGGCGATCGTGACTTAGAAGTTTGCCGTTTTTCGGGCATATTTTCAATTCGTTTAAGGTGCAGCGCAAGCTCGTATACCATAAACAAAGCACTAGGTGATGAATAGAATATTGCCCTCAAAAATGCCCCTACCCTCTGCCTTAGACAAATCCCCCCCCCCACACATACACAGAGACCTACAATTCTTACCTGCACAGTGTCCGCTTGGAAATACGTTGATTTCCTCCCAAGGTATGAATATTTCCTTAAAAAAACAAAATAATGTATCCTTTTATTTTGAACATGCCTGCGCAGCTATCTCCAAATGTTTGCATAAACACATATCTTATGTGCGATTTTTGTAAATTTCGAGTAAAACTTGTTTACACAACATTTTTTTTCTTCCAAAAAAGGCATTAAAACAACTTGAATGCCTATGCCGGAAATTTGCAGTTATCCAGGCTTCACCTTCACTCATGTTATGTGCCTGCCATTTTTTCAATATGCTAATAGCATAAATAGCGTTGTTTTAACGTATCAAACATATTTTATAAAAAAAATTAATCTTATAAATACAAAATAATTTTGGATATGAGTCAAGCTACAAAAGGTGAGGAATTCCTGCCCCTCACTAAAAAAACTTGTATGTTTTTATTTTAGTCCAAATATCTTGCTTTGATTTAAGTGTTCGACAACAGTGACTGGGATACTTAATAAAGGTGCTCATATATCTTTCTAAATGAATTACAGGCTACCCCCCATATACTTGCCTGTCCCATCGCAAAATAGTGATGGTTGAACTTCAGTTTGACAAAAACTGCTTGTATAAACAAAACAAACAGAGACGCGATGTTAGTCTTTGATAGAAATCTACCAATGACATTTGAAGCTGTGGAATATTTGTTTAGGTATGTCCCTCAGTTTGTGTCATTCTAAATGAATGATTTATTGCCAGTTGAAATTAGAATTTAAAAAATCCAAATTAGTTGTGTTATTTTTGCAATACTGACCAGACTGGGCGCATTGGTCATATTGTTGTTTGCTCATCCACTGGCTAAAAACTGCGGTGCATGACTTCATGTTCTAAGTCTATGCTACCGATAAAAAGACCATGCATGCGCTTTTGTTGGTTTATGCTGATGCTTCACGTCACAGTCAACATTTTTTCAGCCATAAAGGGCCATTTTCGTGTCTTGAACCAGTACAAAGCAGAGGATAAAGTGTCTTGCACAGAGCCTCGAGTGAACCTCGAATAAGTCTCGATCTAGCGACCCTTTGATCCTCAGTCTGACAGGAACCAAATTTGCATGCATATAACATTGAAGCACGAGGACTTTATTAGTTTTGATGACCTTGTCCTAATTTCCGAGGTCACAGTGTAGCGAAATACATATAAGTTAGCTTTTGAGCGTTTGTGCCGGGGACATCATTTTCCGAATCTGTTTTCTCAGAAAACAATACCACACCAGAGAACCTCTGAACTCGAACAGCGCAGTCATCGCGTGGTGGTTGCAGTCGACCAATGGGCAATATGGCCCGTTTTGTGCACCTGGCTGTTGAAAAAGGTAATAAATAATACTGGCACTTGTTTTTGCACACTCGTCACAATGTAGCACAGAGACCTTAATTGCGTTTGCTACTATACATGCACATCAGGCCCACGCTTATTGAAGGGAGCGCATCTCGGCATATAGCAGCGGGATCACTATCGGCCCGTCAGCGAACCGCCATTGGTTTCGCTGGCGGACCAAAAGTAGCCCGAAATTGTATGCTGCATGGCTGGGATGTTTCTAAATTTAGAGTTCGGGGAAGAGAAATATAGCTACTTTTATACTAACCTCGCCCAACTCGTCAGCAACCACTAATTGTCCCATGTATAGAGCTCCTTCCAATGTCTGGCACAGAGTTCCTGCTTCATCTTCAATAAAATTAAGACCGTGAGTAAATGGCACTGAGTAAACTAAGGACTCGTGATCTACTTTCAGGGGTTGTTTGTTTGATTTGATTCTTTACGTCCCAGTAACAAATTTCAGCTATACTAGTCAAAAATTCTAACCGGCCACGTGTGTTTTTATCAATTTTCTAAAAAGCTTTATATAGATTTCATTTTCATTCCCAAATAGTCCAGCCTATTAGTAAATGATAGTAGAAAAAAGCCTTAGCCAAATTCTTACAATTGTATTCGGGAGGCTTCGTCGAATACACATACCATCAATATTAAAATTCACAAGAATTTGCAATGGATGGTGCGATAATTTTCAATACACTTTGGCCAATAACAACGATTCTTGTGCAGATGAAGTATTCATTTCAGCACTATAGTGTTTAATATGAGTTTAACTTTTAAAATGAAAACGTTTTGCGCGTGAAAATGGGTTATTCAAAAAAAGTCACGACTTACAAATTGTGCCAAAATGCGAACTTTAAAAATGGGATACTACCATTCAAATGGGCATACTGCATGTACTGTTGATCATTTTACCAATATCTTTACTGGCTAGGGTACATGACATGTCTGGCTATTTCGAGATGCAAAAAGTGTAGTCATGTCATTTTTACATTTTGAAGAAAAAATAATGAAATGCAGTTGGCCGGTTAGAACTTTTGGATCTTCTTAGGTTGAACCAGTACCAAGCAAGGATTAATTTGCTTTGCTCAAGGACACAACGAAGCGACGCCGGTAAGGCTCGAGCCCGGAACCCCTTGGTCTCGAGTCAAGCACTCTACCACTGAGCCACTGTGCTCCTAATCTACTTTCAGGTATAGGAAAGCTCTTACATAGTATTTAGTTATATTTGCGTTTATCCTCTAAGTAGAGAGGAGGGCAAAGATCAGGAATCGATGCAATCAAATTAGAACCACATCTGACCCAGAACACCATACGGGAACGTGACAAAACACAAGAAAACAACACACAAGAGAGCCAAGAGACATGCGTTTGATGTTAAGCATGTTATGGAGATTATGATATATTCTAGCACTTCCCTACGTATGTTAAAAACAATAGACCCGTAATACGGGATGTGGAGGTATGTATTTAAGGTAGCTATGTTGAACCGCAAATTTCACATTTCGCAAATTTCACACCGTGTGAAGAATTGGTTCCAAAACGTCACTTGTGGAAAATGTGAAATTTGCGTATGGTCAATTTCGATAATTTTTGGGGTCTAACATCTGTGCTCAAATTTCACATCTTTCTCATTTTTAACTGTTAAGAATTGGTACGTACTCGTGTCATCTGCGAAGGACTGCTTCGATTTTTCTCAGATGTGAAGAATTGCCATGGTACTCAATTTTCACAAATGTGAAGAATCGGTACCAGTTCTTCACACCTGTGAAGAATTGGTACTCAATTTTCACAACTATTGTTTTCTAACTGACCACGTCATGTTATCTTTGTCGGCGTCTTTGAAGCACCGTGTAATGACCATTTACACAGCAGGGTTTTCCTACAGGGAATCAAGCTAAGTGTGACGTTTAATTTTTAAAGGAAAGTGTTCGAAAAAAAAAAAAAAAAACAAGGATGGAAACATGACCACAGAATGCATATAAAACTGTATACTTTCAGTGCTAATTTGGACTAACACTTAGAATGTTGACGTTATGCACCAGTAGTTTGCAGCCATGCCCCTTACTCCTGTGACCAGCGCATAGAGGGGATAATGACTTTCCACTCTACAAAGTCCTGGTGTATACCATGCCTTGCGGGGTAATATTTCTGTCAAATCGCTGGTAAAGAACCATCCTAGTGGATCATATTGGCATATCTTTAAAAAAAACGGCGTTTAAGCCCCGCAGTGCCCCCATATCCCAGGCCTCATGGGTACCGAGGTTACAAGCGACTCGATGACTGCATCTCTCTCTCTCGCGCGCGCATACACTCAGAGAGAGAGAGAGAGAGAGAGAAATAGAGAGAGGGAGAAAAGAGAGAGAGAGATATACAGATAATACCCCCCCCCCCCCAAAAAAAAAAAAAAAAAAAATATATATATATATATATATATATATATATATATATATATATATATATATATATATATATATATATATATATATATATATATATATATATATATATATATATATATATATATATATATATATATATATATATATTTTTTTTTTATATATATATTTTTTATATATATATAAGAAAAAATTAAACAACATAAGCCCATGGACGATGTTTTTACTATTTTTATTATTGCCAACCGGTTTCCTATCTTCAGGGCAATAATGGCGTCAAAATAGTAAAAACATCGTCCATGGGCTTATGTTGTTTAATTTTTTCTTATAATTTACTTGTTTTGGGACATTTTAATTAGTTTACATATATAACTGCTACAGGTGTGCTGGGCGCTCGATGATGACACCATTGTGAGTGCTTGGTTTAATGTATTGACACGGACGTATATATTGAATTTATACGTCCGAGGTATTGATATCCACCTTAGCAGTGTGGAAAGATAAAAGGTCTTTCGTTACTGTCAGGTTAAGTCTTACCTCAGACTTACCCACATTTTACAAGAGCCAATCCGAGGGCAAAAGCCCCCGGTGGCTTCGGCTGCTGTCCGTTCTAAGGCGGTGGTTTTGTTGTTGTTGATTTGTTGTTGATTGTTACTCCCGTTATGGGAGTCTTAGCTGTTGTATGTTTCGTTGTGCGTTACTTTATGTCTATTCTACCTTTGCAATCATCTTGATGGGGAAGAGCGAGCTGGTTGCTTTGCTTGATTTGTCTTCCTGGTGTCTCGTGATTGTTGTGTGGCTCTTCTTCTAGGTACCATGGGTTTGTCTGCGATTTGTGATTGAGGTATACCCTGATCATACTCATTTACTATTTTTGAACCTCTCCAGAGGCCCCTGGCAAACGTTAAGGCATTATAAAATCATGTTTTTGATCATTTAACGAAATATTTCTCAAAATGTGCAAAGAATAAGCGACTTTTTTCCGTCACCGTTTTACAGTAAAACGTATGAAATTTATCTGTAACCTGTTTGATCCTGACATATATGTGAAGAATTGATTCGAATGCAAAATGCAGCAGATTTGGGGAGTATTTTATCGATGTGAAGATTGCGCATGTATGCTACATATAATTTCACTACGTGCGCAAATTTCACAAAATGTGAAATATTGGTATGAAATATGTGACATATTGGTACCAATTTTCCACAGTGTGAAATTTGCGAAATGTGAAATTTGCGTTTCAACATAGCTATCAATCGCATATGAGAGAAGCGTAGGCTCAGGCGAGCCAGAGCCTTCGCTTCTCGCACGCAGAGTAGGAACACATACAAGGTACAGAGCAAAACTTTGGTATGCCGCTAGCCCCGAAGCATACGCCTTGCTGCAAGGGTTTAAATGGGGCTTTTGCGAATATGCGTTAGGTACCAAATGCTGGCCCGTTCAACCCTTTTGCGTCATAGAGACACCTTTTTACGCTTTTGCAAAAAGAGCAGACCCAGACCAGGCAGCTCTCACATAGATGTGAGTTTTTTTGTTTAAAATTAATATAGGCAGCCATCTGAGCATGCTGGCAAAAATTTCCCTCCGCTTAAACATTAGGGATCATTAGGATATTAAGAAACAGTAATACCTTCACAGACACAGAGGCTGAGCCTTGATGAGTAAGCCTCCGACGACGACGACAGGAGTCCCAGAGACAGACATAAGACTGCAATCGTTGGGAAGGCCATGGTTGCAATGACATACAAGACAAAATTGAAAAAGGAAGTATGTCAAAATGATAAGGCATGACCTTGGCATGACCTTAAAGACACGTTTAGGTTACGAGATAAGCCCACAACATGGCAACAGGAAAAGTAAAATGCGAATTTGAAAATCATTATACATAGATGTGAGAAATTAAACTGATATTGATCTAATGCATCAATAGAATAATGAACAAATAAAAGGGATTCTGGCAGCGCACAAAAATAAGGGAATCCGGAAATGCAGTACACAGACGCCAAGCAGACCCTTGTAGGATCTTGTATAGTAACCCTACAATTTCCACACCGGCCGGATAAACGGCAATCGAAAACTCTCTTAACAATCGACGAACGCGGATCAAAAATCGCTACAAACAGTGTTGTCGATTGCCATTTGTCGCCAGTTGGGCGACAAATGGCAATCGAAAACTCTGTTTCTAAATATTTTTGATCTACGTTCATCACTAGTATTAACGTTTTCGATTGCCGCTGTCCGGTGTGGTTTCGGCTTTAACTTAATACCTACTATACATGTCGAACTTTAACGGACATCTGCTTTTCCAAGCTGACCGCTTGTCGTGTTCGTATCTTAATCCGCCAGGAGGCACCAATTTCACATTACCTGTATTAATTTTATCTCTAAGCGGACGACGGAGTAACCATAGCTACGGGCGTTTTATCCACTAGACTGGTTTTCACAGTTTATTGAAATTATTTAGACTACATTAGAATAGTATGCCAATTAAGGGTTTCTGTTCGTGTGGATGGAATACTGACCAAAATGTGCTTCAGCGGCGTATGCTGAACTTTAAAAGGAAACAAACGTCAATTTTATTAATGTAATTTTAATACATTTAATAATAAATTTGATTAACGTCGTAAGAAAAAAAAAAAAATTCTTGCATGCTATTAACCCTTAATGCTCCAATCACAACAACAGTCGTCTGCTTTTATCGTCTGCTGAAATGTTAAAGAACCTCTTTGGCATACAGTGTGGACCCAGATCAGACTGCTCCTGTTCTGGGTCCACGCTGTTTGCTTCTATACTTAATTCGTCAGTAATGTTAGGCAATTATTCGCAGCAGACGACTTCAGCAGACGACATTTTCAAATGCATTTTAAGGGTTAACAGACGCGTAGATAAGTTTACACCACGAGTGCAGTCTTATCATCGATCAGGATATTCAATTTAATTAAGTTTTAGATGAACCTTGTGTGCGTGAACAGTGCAGACCCTGTAGCTAGTCTCTGAAGCTGACCAGGCTTGTTAGCAATCCTGAATTTTTGCATATGGCAAGTCAAGAAAAAGCGAAAAATAAAGGTGAAAATCAGACTGCGCGGATGCGTATTCTGCCCTGCGCCTTTGTTGTTCGCAGGTAACAAAGTCAGGTTTTCTCGCGGCGTGAACAAACAATTACAATCAAGGTAAACCCACAAATAGCAGTGGTAATCCAAGCATATCACAGTGGAGACACTGAATGGCTACAGTGCGTCCAAACGGACGAGGAATGGTCGTTGTGTAATCCTCATCATGGCAGCCTTTTCATTTTGAAATTTAATGCGCTGGTGTATTAGTATGCGCATTAATATTGTTATCATGTATATTCTTGTCACAGTTCTAACCACAAGCACAGAAATCATCCTTGGAACTAGGAAATGTGGCCCCTGTCAAGAACGAGTATTTATTTATTTTATTTTACATGAAGCTATTGAGGCTGTAATACAATTAGACCTTTGGAAAAAGGATCACAGCAGAATTATCACTGAGTAAAAAAAATATTATCTGCATTTTACAGAATCTGAAAATATCCCAGTTGTGTAACATCTTTTCTGGAACTTGTCAAAGCTAAAGTTGGAGCTTGTGGTATAAAGTAGTCATGCTTTCTTTGAATAATCGTATTCTTTAAAATTCCGTATTTTGTCGCGCCTGATCTGGGTACATTTGTTTTGGAAAAATAATCACCAGAAGACACACGCATGCAATAAAAATCCCCACACGCAGCCACACTGTATGGGGTCCTCTGTTAATCTTTGTTTATTGGTAATACACAATGTATGCCGTACTTTCATAATTTATAAGGTAATTACCGATTTTTCCCACTCTTATCAGTTATACCAGTCCATTTTTGAACCAAGGGTTGCATGGTGGTATTTATATTTTTTATTCAGATTCTAATAGAACATTTAATAAGAAACCACGGAGACCCTGATCAGAGGCCACGTTCTGTCGCGTCTGATCTGGGTCTGCAATGTTTGTTTTTTCTATGTCCCTCAACAAGAACTCTAGGCTAAATATAAGTTGAGCTGCGGCATGAGATTTCCAACAATTTGACATTTTGACAAATGTAGACTTGGACGAGCCTCTGCAGCCTCCTTTTAAGCTTAGAAACTCCAAATGTTGTTCAGTCAGTAGCTTAACAATCATAGAATACTCAAGCGACTAGCAAAGGCTCTGATCAGACTGCGCGTATGGGCAGGCTGATCTGAGGCTTTGCTGGTCGCACATACCACATTGTTGGAAATCTCATGCACTGGCCCAGTTAAAACAGGGATAATACAAATTACGGAGACCTTGGTATAGTTATCTAAAATAGCATCCTATTTTGATAAATAGGAGAAATAAAGAAATAATTATATATATACAATGGCCTTTTTCGGGCCTGATCTGGATCCAAACTATTTGTACCAAACTTATCGCCACTAGCAAGTGAAGAATCATAACCAATTAAGGTCAATAGAATCTCCCACTCTTGGCATTAGGGCAAGTCCATTTTGTATTAAGTTGTGCGGTATTTTTCATTTTTATTTAAATTTTAATAGAATATTCTTTATGCAAACAGTGCATACCCTGATCAAATGCAACTTTATAGAATAATAAATAAATAAATCAGGACTTTAGCATTTAAGAGTGCGTACCAAAAAAATAATTTTCTTATTTCTCAACCAGAACATATGTTGTGGGTACTCAAAAGAACCGTCTCACTGAGACTGTTCTTTTGAGCACCCAAAGCATATGTTAAAACTGATTGGTAAGATAATATTTACAATTTTACGCTAATTTTTTTTGTTTATTTAAACCTATGTAAATAAATAAATAAATAAAAAAGTAAATAAATAAATAAATAAATAAATAAATAAATAAGCTTAACTTTCAAAAAGCTAAGTTATAGACACGCGATTACTATAGTGTATGTGTGGTCAATACCTGTTGTTACCTTGGATACAGTTGCTAAAAATAGATTATACCTCCGTAATCGGTGGGAAACATGTGAAACAGTAGTAAGGGTTGTACCAGGAAAAATTAAAAAGGCTACATCAAATTTCATTTTAATTGTATGAAAAATATACCAATTTGTTCGCAATTGATCTGAGCATAGTGTCCCGTTTGCACAGAGAAAATATATTGAATACTTTAATAACTATGACAGAATATCTACCAATGAGCAGATCTAAAAAAGCCTGTTTTACTATATAATTTAATCATTCTTAGGGTTCTATCAAAAACCATCAAAAAGGACGAAGAGTTTGCAGAGGGAAATTCATAAAAATTATATCAGAATAATCGTGATATATTTGGGTAAAACATTTGTTTGCACAGGAATTCTGCTTTTATAATTTCAAAAGATATAGTATAAAAACTAACACCTTCCATTATAATTCCCTATTACCGCTTCAGCGCATCGCAGATACCTGGATGTCCGTTAAAGTCCCGTATGTTAGGGACCGCTCATTATCTAAGTGTCAGGGGGGCCGGCTAAAAAGTAGGGGGGGGGGGGGGTCATGTGAATTTCCATGTTGCTAGTAGGGGGGAGGGGGTCACCATTAACTTTGACTTTCCAGCAGGGGGGGGGTCATGTTTAAATTGTTCCAAGAAAGTAATTAAAAAAATTTCCTCGCTAGCTTCGCTCGCTCGCGGATCAAACTTGAATCGCTACAAACAGTGTTGTCGATTGCCATTTACCGCCAGTTGGGCGCCAAATGGCAATCGAAAACTCTGTTTCTAAATATTTTTGATCTACATTCATCAAAAGTATTTACGTTTTCGATTGCCGCTATCCGGTGTGATTTCGGCTTTAACTTAATACCTACTATATAAGGGACCGCTTATTATCTAAGTGTCAGGGGGCCAGCTAAAATGTAGGGGGGGGGGGGGTCATGTGAATTTCCATGTGGCTAGTAGGGGGGAGGGGGTCACCATTAACTTTGACTTTCCAGCAGGGGGGGGGGGAGATCATGTTTAAATTGTTCCAATAAAGTTTTGATTTTTGTTTGATTTGATTCTTTCTGTCCACTCAACAATCTTTCAGTTATGCGGGACGGTTCTTCCTGGGTTGAACCAGTACTAAGCTAGGATAAATGTGTCTTGCTCAAGGACCACAACGCAGTGACGCCGGTGAGGCTCGAACCCGCGGCCCTTCTTTCTCGAGTCAAGCACTCTACCACTGAGCCACTGCGCTCCCGTTCCAATAAAGTAATTAAAAAAAATTCCTAGCTCGCTTCGCTCGCTCGTGTGTTTAGTAATTAATCTCTTATATTTAGTTAGGCAGGCCGATAAATTTCTCGGCTTTTATTTTTGCAAGCGCAAAAGTTATTCTTGATTAATCAAGCTATCAGAAATGTTTCACTCTAAAATGTCATTTATGCGATATAAATCTCGGACCGAGTATAAATACAGAATTTTTTCCTCGCTCGTTTTGCTCGCTCGAATCTTAGAAAATAACTAAATTTTTTTTCCAAAGAGCAGATCATGAAAAAAAGTAATTTCTGATTTGCTAGTATTATTGTCACAGCTATTATCTTGCTTAGATATTGAGTACAACTTTTTGTCATGATTTTATACTTGGAAAAGCCCTACTATCGCTACCTTTTTACACATATAGTTCCTGCTTTTGATATCACTACTTTTTCCATTTTTTTATCTGAGCCACCACATGTGATTTCCAACAATGTAGCATTTTGACAAGTGTAGATTCGGACGAGCATGTGCAGCCTCCTATTAAGCTTAGAAACTCCAAATGATGTTCAGCCAGTAGCTTAACACTTATAGAATAACCAAGCGTCTAGCAAAGGCTCTGATCAGATTGCGCGTATGCGCAGGCTGATCTGAGGCTTTGCTGGTCGCACATACCACATTGTTGGAAATCTCATGTCTATACTTTTTGTCCAGCCTTATTTATTACTCTTTTTTACGAATTCTGTATTTGAAAAAAGCCCTTCTATCCCTACTGTTTTACACCTAAAATCACTCCTTTACGCTCATGATTTTTTTCCCTCAGAATTTCTATCTTTCCCTACTTTTTACGGAAGGGCACTTGAGAGCCTAGTACCTGCAGCTTAGTACTTTTTCAACTCAGGAAAGTGGCGGATCCAGGACCACTGATGCTGGGGGTGCTTGATAGGTGGACACCGACAGTCAGTGTATTACAGACACTTATAGCACAAATCAGTTACCATATAGAACTGTGTCCCATAGAAGCAAAAGACTGAATTAGCCTATATACCACTCCCCTGAGCTGTGGACAGAAGATTTGTTTAAAAAAGTTTTCCCCATTATGATTATGGTAGCTATTAAAACCTAATGATCGTATGTATTTGGTTACTGTAGACCCAAGATGCATGGTTGGCAGAATTTATGGGACTACAAGCTGTGGGTCTCATGGTTTCAGAGAAGATTTTTTTTAAGTTTTTCCTCATTTTAAATCAATAGAAGCTTATGACTCCATGGCTAGTATAGACACCAGGAGCGTGGATGGCAGGCATTATGTAGGCGACCACAAGACATAAATCTATAAGCAGTGGGTCTCGCCGTTTTTAGAGAAGTAGATTTTTAAAGATTTTTTCCCATTATACGTCTATATATGCCAGAGTTCCAATCCAATCAGCCCAAAAACCACATGCATCCTTTCCCCTTCCGTACATGATGAAGCTTTATATGTAATATGACTAAACTTGGTCCGCTGATATACTTCTTTGAAAACGTGAACGGAAGATGCCGTGACGAACGTTGGACCATTGGTAGTCTAAAACCTCACATGAGTTTTCGGGCTCATGTGAGCTAACCATATAGTTACTCAACTGGGTCCACATTTAGATTATTGCCCTGTGGATTGGAGGCGAAGGTAGTGAAATAATTCGTAATAGTCGGGGAACCAAGATAGAAAAAAATGCTAACCCTTGCACCCGAAAGGTATACAGCTGGATTTTGTACGGTTACAAAGGCAATTCTATTGTGTATCTGAAACCACTGTATAGCAGACTCGATCGACTTGCATAACGCAAGAGCAGTCGACTTTCTACGGAAGCCCAACAAGATCATGTCATAATATTATTTTTGAAAATATCATATATTTTTATCAAAAAAGTTCGAGATTGAAAAATATTGATCTCATATAATAAAACAACATCGGCGTAGACCTCAGAAGGAGTGGTGGTCATCTAAGAATACTGCTTATTGATTTTTAAATCATGCAGATTAGGGCACCCTGATTTTGAAATTAAATTTACAGATTTCTTTGCTTCAATTCTCATTACAACTGCATTTTTTGCACAAAAATGCATTTGATAATTATATATATCACTTGGAAGCATATCTCGTAAACTATTGCATGCTTACTTATTCACTTTTATCCACCCATTGAAGTGGTCTGAATTGCATAATTTTTACGTAAATAAATAAATTTTAAATTGAATGCGTTTTAACACCGCATACAGTTAGACAGACGTTTGGGACATAATTTAAGATAATTTATTTTATTTTCTATGGCAAACTAAAAAAGGTAGCTGAAAAGTAAAATTACGAAACCACGATAACTTGATACATAGTAATTTAGTTCATGCCAGCTGGTGCAAAGTTAAATACTATGGACAATTTAAGAGCAGTTTAACACATTGCTGAAATTTATCAAGGTTTGAAGGATGTTTATCCTCCATATTTACAGCAGCTTTGAAACAGGGGGTCATTGTAGGGACCAAGGGGATTTTTATCTACTGAAAACAATGATTTCGTTTATCTGTGGTAAAATAAAGATGAAAAACTCTTATAACTATTATCATCTCACCATGAAAAACCTGCCTGTCCCTGTCTGAGATGCAGAAATATAACCGCATAGTATTTGTAAAGAAAATAATGTCCCTAGAAAGAATATCTTGGGGCACAAATGACTGCCCATACATTTAAATGCATTTGATAGTGTATTATTGTATTATCGGACAGTCAAACGGCTTCTCATACCCGTCCTCCAGATAAGAGTGCGTAATGGAAAATTATTTTTGTTATTTCTCAACCAAAACATATGTTGTGGGTAATTAAGTGGACCTATTAAATGAGTAGGGTTTTTTGAAGACCAAAAAGCACACTCTTTAACTTACTGCTTAGGGAAACATCACAATTTCTATGCAATGAAAGATTGCATTACTTGACCTATGTGGCAAACAAAAATGCATTTTTCTGCAAAACGCATTGCTATACAGTGGTTTCATATCAAGCACTGTTCAGACTATCTGTATACAAAATTCCAACCGTATACCTTTCGGATGCAAAAAAAAATGTGTATTTTTGCACGATACGCGACTTTGGTTCCTCGACTATAAATGCTCCCATCCAATAGATACAAAAGGGCCTTGAGTGGGGTTTTGCCAGTAACTGACAACTGTCCTTCCTTCAATAAGAAGGAATGGGAATGACTGTAGAAAATTGTTCATGACCAATTTCAACAGACAGGAAGAGCGAACCCATGGCAGCCTGATAGCTAGTCAGACCCACATCCCACAGAGTTGACACACACACGCACGCACGATATGCGAGACTGGCATCGCTGATACAATAGTGTCAAAATCTAATGTGTTAGTTTAAATTAATTATAAAAACGTCTTATCGCACGCAATGTTGCCCAGAGAAGGCTGAAACTTTGGTGATCTGAATCAGAGTGCGCATCCGTGTGTGTCAGCAAAAATGAAGACTGAACAGGTCATGGAAAGAGCACCACGGCGAATGTTTGCGGCGATTTATCATTTTTTAAAAGAAAAATGTGTTTGGAGAAAAAGCATCAAGAAGTGTGTATGACTAATTATACAGATTGTGGCGAGGGAACCTGATTTTGCTGCAGTGTCACGCACGCACGATATGCACAGACTCGCATTGCTGATACGATAAGTATCAACATCTCGAGTGCTAGGTCATTCTTTTTTATAAAAAGCGTCTTATCCCAAGCAATGTTGCCCAGGGTAGGCTCTCGCTTGGGTGACCCAAATTAGAACACACGTCCGCGTAAGTCAGCGCATCATGAAGACCACAGCAAGACTGCTAACAGGTCATGGAAAGAGCAGCAAGGGAAATACCTGCGGCAATTTTTAAAAGAAAAAAGTGTTTGGGGAAAAAGCTAATTATACCGTCCAATTTTAAAACTATATCCTTTGAAAAATTCATATTTTGGGAGATAGCTGCAAGAAAACTTGATTCCAGTCCCGTTGGTATAGAAAGTCCTTGCTGCTAACGAACAACAAAGGCACAGATCGGACTGCGATGAATTTGTCTGTTGAAATTGTAATTGAGAAACCTACCTATAACACAGGTAGTCTCTGTAGCTGAGCAAACTGGATTGTCCCTTACCTGGTCGCAAACCCAGTATTTATGTCAACATGCTTGTGGATCAACTCTGCATGCTGAGTGATATTTTGCGGTGTTTGTTATCTGCAGACTTTAATATTAACTTCTTTTAAAAATATATTTCTTGTCTCGGACCGGGTCCGAGTTCATGTATACATACGTCATAATTTCAAGCAGTTTGAAACCTTATCAAAATTCCGGGCCTGATCTGAGTCCAGACTGTTTGCTAATGTTATCAGTGGTATTACCACCAGTGGTGATTCGTGATCAAAGAGACCGGCAATTTCAAAACAGCCACTGGTATTCTATCAGGTCACATGCGTCGTGTCGGTGGCCATGACGCGTAAAAATATACATTACATATGAAAAATTGTCAAACTCCAAATAAATGACCACTAAGCATATCCTTCCCTTTCAGCAGTTTGCAGGAATATCATTCACAATAATGAACAAATAAGTTGAGGGTTCTCAAGACTTGTTTTCAAAGTTATACAAAATTTATCATCAGAGTTTAGAAATTCTCTTTTTCACGCTGACTTGAAGATAAGGCTATCAAAATTTAGAGGCTACCTCAGGTTGCCTGGTTACGCAGTCGGTCAGTTGATTTGCTCAAACTTATTTTATGGGTAGGTGTGACAATTAACAGCCGTTTTAATCTTTAGGGTGCTGACTTTAAACCGGGCTTAAAGAACACGCAAAAAGGAACCTATCGTACATTGAGAAGAAAAAAGGTAGGTTAAGATTTTTTTACCATGGACTCAGCTCAAAGATAAAAGATTCCTTATGTTTCCATGGTGGTCAAGATTTAGAATTGAAGCTCAGATACTCATGCAGGCCAATAAATCTTTAAAAGTACCATGGTACCATACATATGACTTACAGGATTATGAAAACAAAATATTGTATTTTGACAATATAATATAAAATGGGGGGGGGGGGGGGGGGGGGGTCAGGTTATATTTCATGTGGCTTCCAGGGGGGTCATTGGATTTGAGCCAGTGCATGATATTTCCAACAATGTGGTGTGTGCGCCAGCAAAGCCTCAGATCAGCCTGCGCAAACGTGCAGTCCGATCAGAGCCTTTGCTTTAAATCACTTGAGTATTCCATGATTGTTAAACTACTGACTGGACACCATTTGGAGTATCTAAGCTTAAAAGGAGGCTGCAGAGGCTCATCAGAGTCTACACATGTCAAAATGCCACATTGTTGGAAATCTCATGCACTGGCTCATTTAAGTTTTGTTAGGAGAGGGGGGGAGGGGTCATCCAAAATTTGGATGATGGATCAAAATTCCAGCCGGATTACCCCCACTGACACTTAAATAATGAGCGGTCCCTTAGTATCGTCTGCCGATAACTTTTGCAAACAGTTTGGACCCACGCCAGGCCGGGTGGATCCAAACTGTTTGACACTCTGATGGTATTCATGAGAGAAATTTGCGAAAAAGTTGATTTTTTATATAAAAAAGTAATAAAATAAAATCAGCAGACAACAAAAAAACATGAAAAAAAAACAGTAGGCAAAGAGCTGCGGTAAAGTCTGAACTGGTGGTGCATAACACTGCTAGGGCCAAATAAAAAAGATACCTGTGTTTAGCGTAACCCGACCCTACCTTTTACTGGTGAAACTTAGAATTTTTTTCTGGTTTTCAGGAAGAAAAAATGACTTTATGCATTTTAAAAGGCCTTTGAAAATTCATAAAATTATTTTTTCCAGAAAAAAAAGATTAAAAAAAATATGTGTGCCTATCCTACCTAAAATTGTCAGACCCGTTACTTGAAACACTTATTTTTTATTTGGCCTAAACAAAAAATCTCAAGCGTACGCCATGTGCACATAGTCCTGGCTGCACGGTATTTCTAACACTAATCGGGAAATACCTCGATAGGTAGGGTGGGTGCGTCGGGTTTTGAGGAAAACCTCGATGTAATACGGCTTCTTACGAAGCCATCTTAATTAGAAGCCAGCTATTCAGGATGCAAACTGTTTTCCTCACTGATTGAAATAAAAAAACATTCTGACAACTAGAATACCGCAGATTAAAATAAAAGTAATTGGGGAGGAGTGTAGTATATAAAGTATTCAGCATGAAAAGGGTTTAAGAACTTTTTTTTATCTGTCTTCGTAGCTGATCTGGATCGACGGTGTTTTCAATAAAGGGTGTATCCGGGTTCAGCTGAACCAACGACCTATATAGGTCACTGGCTGAACAAGGGTTAATCTCATAGTGTCAAATGTGCTGTCCTGCCAGCCAAGAGTGACAGTGACTTCATGTTTTGTTTACAAAGATATCAGGGACTTATAATCGATAGATCACTTGTGAATTAATCCTATCCCCAGGATAGGATTTTTACCGATTCGCGTTAGCTCAAGTTGAGTGCACAAGTTAATGATTACGTAACTATTGTAAACAAAATATTACGTCACTGTCACTCTTGGTTGGCACGACAGTAGTGGGCCGCGTAGCGCAGTCTGTAACGTGTCTGGCAACAGATGCGAGTCTGACTGCAGATCCAGGGGTCGCGAGTTCGATCCCGGCCCGGTCTCATACTTTCGTGGAGATTGATCATGAAAAAATTTCTACGGTCATTCTCCTCCTCTCCGCTGAATCATTCAAGAAGGGTTGCGAAAGTATGTGCACGAAGTACTGGTTAACTGCTTGTTCAAGCTTGCCCAGGAAAAAGTGTGGTAAGGTGAACTGACCGTCCCGCCATGACCATAGCTGTTGACTTGGGACGTAAAGCAACAAAACAAAAAAAAAAGTAGCTGATCTGGATCGACAGTGTTTTCAATAAAGGATGAATCCGGGTACAGCAGAACAAGGGTTAATCTCATAGTGTCAAATAATAGTCTGTACTCAGGGCCGTAGGAATAGGGGGGACACGGGGGGGCGTCCCCCCCCCCCCAATAATTTGCACAAATATGCCCCCACCCCCCCCCAAAAAAAAAATAAAAAAAAATTTAAAAAAATTATGTGTGCCCCCCCAATCTGTAATGTGTGCCCCCCCCCCCCAATCTGTAATGTGTGCCCCCCCCCCCCCCCCAATCTGTAATTGCTTCCTACGGGCCTGGTACTTATACTCCTCAAAATAATTGAACAATTATAATATTGATGCATTTTACGTAGAACGTATTTAAGAAAGCAATTGTTTTGTATGGGTGAGCCCATCCACATCATATCTCAAGTTTTATTTTATTTCATGTGGATACACAAGTGCCGATTATCTGACAAGAGTTTCCATTCAAAAAGATACAGAATAACCAAACGCAGCGGCCGTACTAAAGTGACATTAAAATTTTAAGACTAGCTGGTAACGTGGGTATTTCTGATCATTGAGGGAAGCCAAAATCATTTTCGAGCGATTGTTTGGTCACTGAAAACAAAAAAATAAAATAAAAATAAATAAATAAATAAATAAATAAATAAATAAAAACATTGCAAATGCTGCAATTTTCTGAACTTTCTCAGAGAAATAAAGGACCAAGTTTTCATAATTTGACGTTTCTATTAATACTTTTACGCCATCGCCTTTAAATGGTGTTTCTAGTCGTTTTTTTCTTGAAGCTCATTGACAAGTAAAACTGTTTGATGTCTTCCAACACATTCAGACAAATACTGTTGAATGAAACAGCTTCACTTCTATAGAGCATGAGCCGAGAAATCTCACGTCAACGTTATCTCGCACCATTTTTCAGTAACTTTGAGTTTTTTATCAACCAAAAGATGAGTTTCATTGTAAGCCTATAGTATCTTTGTAAACTGATTCTCTGTTGAATTGAAACACCAATTATTATTAGAAGTTTAATCAAATGATGACAACGTTTTGACGTCATTGATGGCAGCTGATTTTTTTCAGCATGAAATATCTATCACATTTTTCACAGGGTCTTTGCTGTTGGTTCTCCAAAACTTAAACGTTATTATGGTTAAAATGTAAAAAAAAAAATGTCCTATATAATTTTCAATTTAGGCCAAGGAGTACCTGCGCCTGTCTGTTATGCAATCAATAAAGACACTTATCAGCTAGTGAATCCTCACAGTCTGATCAGGGACTTTGCTGTTCACTCTCAAGAACTTAAACGCTATTACGGTTAAAGATGTAAAAGAACGTACTCTGTAACTTTTAAAGTTAGGCCAAGGAATACCTGCGCCTGTCTATTTTGCCAACAATAAAGACACAGATCAGCTAGTAAACCCTTACAGTCTGATCAGGGTCTTTGCTGTTCGCTCGCAAGAACTAAAACGTTATTACGGTTAATAATGAGAATGAACGTACGTACTCTGTAACTTTTAAAGTTAGGCCAAGGAATACCTGCGCCTGTCTGTTTTACAAATAATAAAGACACATATCAGCTAGTGAATTTGCACAGTCTGATCAGGGCCTTGTCTTTGTTGTTCACCCTCAAGAATATAACGGTTGTAATTGTTAGTATACAGGAATATCGTATGCATGTATGTACCAAGGAATACCTGCTCTCTCCCTTTTGGAAAACGATAATGACCTAGATCAGATGACGAATTCGCAGCCTGATCAGCGTCTTTGTCGTTTGGTGTCTAGAAAGTAATATAACTATCCTTAAATAGTCTTTTTGTACAAGGTAGTCTCTAAAGTTGAGCTTACTTGTCTGGGCTTCATACATTTTGTCATGATAATTGTGAATGAATCTTCTTGCAAGATGTAGCATTTTCTTGAATCCGACTAATTTTGGAAACGTTAGATATGAAAAATAACTGAAGGCGTTGTCGCTTCTTGAGAAATTCCCCCAAGTAAATAAGCTTTCACAAAGCTAAGCGAGTATTCCTCTTATAAAGCTCAATGGGCTTGTGTATGTCTGCAACTGCAACGTTCGTTTAACGTCTATCACAGATAAGTGATATACTTATATCTGCAACTGCAATCGTATAATATTAATATTGCTTCTATCCCCGTTCAGTGATTATTGTTGTAGACATTTTACAACTTTATGTAACTGCAATGAATTGTTATAACGAATGTTATATCTGTAATTGCAATGTTAGAGTAATATCTATGAGAATTTCATGAGCAATTGCACAAATGTATTCTCTTGAAGTTCTGCTGATATTATACAATAGTCATTTTCTTGGAAATGCTACACTCTTTGTTTATATGTTTTATTATGTATTACTATCTCAAAAAACAACTTTGCTTGTGATATTGGACGTAGGAAAATAAACCAGATTGAAGTTATTTTGTTCTTAATCATCTATTCAGGTCACGAACCCCTTCTCCTTCACGATTATCACAGCATAATAATTGCGCCCCCACCTCTGAGGCTTGCACTAACTACCTTTTTAGTTCAATTAGAGCACTCTACCACTGAGCCATTGCGCCCCCGCCTCTGAGGCTTGCACTAATGACCTCTTGAGTTCACGTCAAGCATTCTACCACTGAGCCATTGCGCCCCAACCTCTGAGTCTTGCACTGCTGACCTCTTGAGTTCATGTCAAGCATTCTACCACTGAGCCTTCTACTTCATGACTATTACAGCATAATAATTGCGCCCCACCTCTGAGGCTTGCACTAACTATCTTTTTAGTTTAACTACAGCACTCAACCACTGAGTTATTGCGCCCCACCTCTGAGGCTTACACTAATGACCTCTTGAGTTCAAGTCAAGCATTCAACCACTGAGCCATTGCGCCCCCACGTCTGAGGTTTGTGCTAACGACCTTTTGAGTTCAAGTCAAGCATTCTTTGTTTGATTTGATTCTTTACGCCCCATCAACAATCTTTCAGTTATGTAGGGACGGGTCTTCTTGGGTTGAACCAGTACTAAGCTAGGATCAATGTGTCTTGCTCAAGGACACAACCTAGTGATGCTGGTGAGGCTTGAACCGGGGCCCCTCGATTTTGAGTCAAGCATTCTACCACTGAGCCATTGCGCCCCAACCTCTGAGGCGTGAACTAACGACCTCTTGAGTTCAAGTCAAGCATTCTACCACTAAGCCACTGCCCCCAACTTCTGAGGCTTGCACCTACGACCTATTGAGTTCAAGTCAAGCATTCCACCACTGTGCTTCTTAACTTCACAATGAGGTGCATTAAAAGTTGGGACAAAATGGCAAAGGTATATCTAGAATACTCTCGTGGGTGAAAGTTCAAAATTTCGAAAATCCTGAACTTTAGAAATTTAAATCTTAAATCTTTCATTATGCCTATAAAATAACAATTTCATGTTTAAATGGCTAATTGCCTTTAGATAAATAATTAAGGTACAAGAGAAGCTATTTTAATCTGCCTAATTCAGTATTTTGAGGCAGACTTTCTGTGGAAAGTCAACCTCAAAATCCTTAATTCAGTGATAATCCTGAAAACTTTCACCCATGTATTCTTTGTGCACGTGTATGCCAAAATTATCTGAACATTTCGTGAGATTTATTGTTGTCATGGCTGAACTAATTTTGACCAGGCTAACTGAAGAATAATAAGATTTTTTTTTTACAAAAATACAGGTAGTAAAAAGCCACAACAGTGATATATGATAATAACACCAGCTTGCAATCAGATATATGTTTTTTCGGCATACATTTGCGTCCATTTCTTTCAAGAAAATACAAAGAATATGTTTTGTCAAACTGCAATTTATTTTCATCAAAATGAAGAACAAGATCAAAATCTCACTGACATAAGAATCCAACATCATATAATACAAACTATTTGAAACCTGGAAATAACATCCGAGTCAAGTTTTGGCTCCAATATTGATGAACAATTATCTATGGTACAGGAAAGATAAGGGGTATAATGATATTGATTTTGTCTGGATTTTTGCACCTTTTAAATAAGCTTAGTAGAAGTTAAAACAGTTTGAAATACAGATATAACTTTGCGTTGAACTTTACTTATCATATAAAATTGGAACTTAAGTATTACTTGACTTTTTGCGTTCTGTAAAGGCGGCAACTTTAATATTCATATCTGGGTGTGGTTCGCCTATTTCATCTGCTAAGGAAGGGATTTCAGGTTTATTTATAATTTGGTAAAGAGTTAATAAGCTTTTTGAGCCGCGCAAACGTGCGTGTATTTCATGAAAATCCTAACCGTATACACACAGAACTCACGTTTATTAACCCGAAAAGCGCATAATCACAAAATGTATGTTTTGTCGTTCACTAAACTATTTGAAGCCTGATAGATAAACAGTGTGGACCCAGATCAGAATGCTCCTGTAGGAGCAGTCTGATCTGGGTCCACAATGTTCCTCCCTGCTTATGTTAAATAGACATTTTCAGATGCAATTATTTTGCTGGCGTTTTAAGGGCTAAATAATGATTGAGGTGGTGGCACAAGATGATTCAGTTACTTTTGAATTAAACCACGCCTCCTTTTCAGCTTTTACCTATGTCTAAGGTTGACTAGTCCTAATTACGCATTCATGAGGCGCAGCCTTTACAGTAAGCGAAAAGTCAAGTAATATTTAGTTCCCGGTATGAGTTTCTACAAGTATTTAAACCCAGAGAGCACCAGCGAAACAAACAGCATCTAAAATGTCTGCTGGGGTCGTCTGCTGCACACATTCTATAACATTATTGGTTAACGTAAGTACATCTAGACAAACAGTGTGACCCCAGACCAGACTGCTCCTACTGGAGATGTCTGATTTAGATTTACACCGTTTGTCTGGAGCAGTATGATCTGGATCTACACTGTCAATAAGGCTTCTAAAACATCTTAGCAGACTGCAAAAGCAGATGACTTTCGCTAAGATTGGCGCTTTAAGGGTTCAGATTTGCCTAGAACATGTATTATGATTCATAATTGTAGACAGTCAAAACTATTTCAAGAAGTGAATGTAGGATTGGCACTTCATTTAAGACAATTTTAATCCAATACTAAAACCTAATGTGAATACAACACTAAAACCTATTTCATTGAGCTGTTTGTCTAAGTTTACAATTGCTTAGTCATGTCATAATGGTTATTCCTGTTTGAAGCAGCACTGAGCTGCAGATAAAATACCTCTCGAAGACACAAAGCAGTGCCTCCAGTGAGGCTCGAACCCACAACCCCTCGATATATAATCCAGCACTCCTCCACTGAGCCACTGCGCTCCTCTATTGCACTGAACATCCTCTAGTATATGATCAATTGCTATTTATAAATGAGCCACGACATATGATTTCCAACAATGTAGCATTTTGAAAAGTGTAGACTCAGACGAGCCTGTGCAGCCTCCTTTTTAGCTTAGAAACTCCAAATGCTGTTGGGTCTGTAGCTTAAAAGTCATTGAATATTCAAGCGATGGCTCTGATCAGACTGCGCATAAACGAAGGCTGGTCTGAGCCTTCGCTGATCACACAGTGTTGGAAAATCTTATTGTGCAGCTCCTTTTGTCATTTTTATAACAAGATGGCTACCTTGGCTAGCTCTTATTTCAATTCCTGTAAAACCTTATCATATGAGATCATGTCCGGGAATGATATTGCGTCAGGTTATAAAATGGACAAAAACACTGGTGGTTAACATATTTACTGTCCTGCCAGCCAAGAGTAACAGTGACGTCATGTTTGTTTAAAAAGAAATCAGGGACTTGTAATTTATAGATGACTTGTGTATAAATCCTATCCGTAGGATAGTATTAATACACAAGTGATCTATTCATTCGCGTTTGCTCAAGTGCCATGTACAAGTTAAAGTTTTACTTAAACAATTGTAAACAAATATTACGTCACTGTCACTTTCAGTTGGCACGGCAGTACAGTAAAACCTGTCTTAAGCGGCCACTCAAAAATAGACAAAACAAATATCAAATGGTAGCTTAATGAAGGTCGATAGTATTGCAATACCTTTGACCTGCATTCAGCGATAATCGGTCTTGAAAATCAATTTTGGTCTTCTTTTTGTGTGACCGCTTAAGACCGGTTTTACTGTAGTACTATTTAATGAATGATGCCCATAGCAATTTTACATACATAATGTCAAACTTCGACCGCTTTTATGCCAAACTGTTATTTCAAAGCAAATATAATGTCATAATTGAAAAAGTCAAATATCCATTCCCCTGTATTAGTGCATTTATTAAATGATGCATTTTCATAAATACTCGACAAACCTCACAATTTACCTAATGCACATTCCTATTAAATTATATGAAGATACAATGATCAATGAGTGAGTTATGGGGTGTACAAGATTGTGAATTTCATAAAAAATGCATAAAAGACAATAAAAGGGCCATAACTCTGAACAAATAAAGGAAAAGCAACCATAACAGCTGATTTCATAGTCCTTCCGTACTTTTCCGGATTTCCATGGGGACTCAAGTCGTATGTACTTATATCACATGACTTTCTCAGCCAATCGAAATGTGTTCCATTATCACGAGACCGAGCAGCCATGTGCTTGAGGCCAGCATCAAAACAACAAAAGAAATTCTGTTTTGTAAGCAAACAGGCTTGTATATATTGCATACGAAGTGAGGATTAGTTGTAAGGGGCCACTTAGAGCCGATTTGTATGTTGATTGTTACCTCGAAAACCAATTTTATGTTTTTCAAACAGCACCCGTGGTTGTTTACAGGCTGATGACGTCAGTATTTAGTACGTCACATCACCGGTGTTACTGACTGAGTCGGTGTTTATGTAAGCATTTCACAATTTGAAGAATGACTCAAAATGTTGTCAAAACATCATTGGTAATGTGACATCGAGCTATCAAGTCAATCTTGTCGACATTGGGTGTCTGCAATGCTTATTTAAATATACGTCACGTTGTTGGGAAGTTTTTTTTGATTGGCCAGATATTTTTCTAATCGGGAGAGCTCGGAGCTAATCAGAACATGTCGGGAAAGCCCGGTATGAAATAAGCTATTGTATGCAACAATTAGTCTTGATCTGATATACATTCCTATAAAATTCCATAAAGAGAAAACTAAATGATTCAGGCAAAACACTTGACAATTTTTTTCTATGGGCTCCTCCTCCCCTTTCACCCACTCCTTTCTTTGGCCACTCCTTTTTTTGTAGCTGTAGGTTTAGTTAAATTTTTTTAGTTATTTTTATTTTTGTAGTTGTTCTTTTTTCATTCTTTTTTTTGAAGTTGTATTTTTTTTATCTTTTTTTTCGTGTTTTTTAATACACACATAGGAACATTTTAACAACAATAAATTTACAGAACAGCGAAATATACATTATTGGTCTTCTGGTAGTGCTCTTTCATGTTCTTTTATCTGAGTGCTGGTTCTGAAAGAGAAAAGTAAAATGCTATGCGTTAATAAATTGGTTACAAATTAAGTCCATCTTTTTTTTCAATATTCATTTATAACTTATGCCTTAACGGTAATTCAAAGCAAGTTTGTTTGATTTTCACCTGTTAAAGCTGCATTGTCTGTAACTTTTGATCTTTTAATTTTTGAAATAATGTTTCTATTTTTCAAGAACACAGTAAAAAAAACCTAAAATTCAGGTGTACATTTTACAAATTTCGTAAATCTTTATAAATTACAGTATCAAAACAACAGCATTTATGTTAAAACTTGACTGTCTATAATTATTGGAGGGACGCAAATACTTACCAACAAGAGAAAAAAACACCAGTTTTTAATATAATTCACTTTTCCATGCAGTTTTCAGCTATAGTGAACAGATTTATTGTGAAAACTGAACTTAATTCTGCTTTTACAAATGATTAAAAAGAAAAGAAAATATTTTGAAAAATGTTCATAGTTGCAGACTTAGTCTCTTTAAACTGTTGAGATTATTGTATGTTATACATGTTGAAAAGGTAGAGATGCGTGTGTATTGTGATATTAAAGCTGAAACAATTGTTTGCACACATCGGTGTACGCACTGAGAGAGGCCCTAAATGTTATGTTCTGATCCCATCCTTGCCATTTTAAGAAAAAAATATCATTTTTATCATTCATAATGTTTATTTCTTAAAAGTCAGAGCAGATGAAAGATTTTGTTCTAAGCCTTAGACTAAAGAGGAGAGCACGGAAAGAACGACACAAAAGAGAGAGAGAGAGAGAGAGAGAGAGAGTTTCCTCTTACAATTATAAAGCTGACACAGTAGTTTGCACACATCAGTGTACGCACTAAGAGAGGTCCTAAATGTTGTGTTCCCATCCCAGCCTTCATAATGATTATTTCTTTAAAGTTAGAGCAGATGATAAATTTTGTTCTTAGCGTATGCCTAAAGAGGAGAGCACTAAAGAAAGAAAAGAGAGAGAGAGAGAAGAGAGAGGGGCGATAACTCATTGTATCCAGTTCTTCATCTGTCTCTGTAGCTCATTTTCCTCTTACAATCTGAAGTGATAAAAGAATATTATGTTAGGCTCCTTTAGTAGTTTGTTTAGTGAAACGAAAACTTAATGATTCAGGCAACAAATCTGGACAATATTTTTATGTGGGCTACTCCTCCCCTTTCACCCACTCCATTTTTGGCCTCTCCCTTTTTTGTTGTATTTTTTTAAGTTGTATTTTTTAAGTTGTATTTTTTTAGTTGCCTTGCCATTTCAAGAAAAAAATATCATTATTATCATCCATTATGTTTAATTCTTAAAAGTTAGAGCAGATGATAGATTTTGTTCTAAAAGTTAGACAAAAGATGAGAGCACAGAAAGAAAGACACAAGAGAGAGAGAGAGAGAGAGAGAGAGAGAGAGAGAGAGAGAGAGAGAGGCGATAACTCATTGTATCCAGTTCTTCATCTGTCTCTGTAGCTCAGTTTCCTCTTACAATCTGAAGTGATAAAAGAATACAATGTTAGGCTCCTTTAGTAGTTCGTTTAGTGTAGCCCCTGGTTGGAGGTCCTTTTAGCAAGGTAGGGGACTCCCTTCAGGGTTGTATACTGAAAATTCTCTTATTTTATTTAATTTTCTGTAAATTCGGTGAAAATAACTATAGTAAGGGAATAGGCTTTTTTATTTGTTTATTTTTCAGAGCATGGATTGCTCTTGCATTGGGCTGATTCTGGTTGAGAAAGGCCTACTCAGGTTAAAAAATACATAGTTATTGCAAGTCTCATTTTTTATATCTATTTGTGGGTACTCAAAAGAACTGTCTTAGCGAATCATTGTGTACACAGATGGCTAGGTTCAATAGGATATGGGCGTAATATCTTTGTAGAATACCATGTGCACTTAACTGTATCTTCATATGCGACTGTATTTCCATTGACCTGTTTAACCTGTGGCTTTTATGAAGAATATTATTTCTTTATATCATAGATTTGATCAATTATTTGGGCTGATTCTGGTTGATAAGGCCTTTTCCGGTAACAAAAATGCATACTTATTGCAAGTCTTATTTTTATATATATTAGTGGTTACTCAAAAGAACTGTATCAGCAAAATAAGCGTAAAAAGACAATCAAAGGGCCATACCTCTGAACAAATAAAGGAAATGCAACCATAATTGTATGCGACACATAGTCTTGATCTGATATACATTCCTATAAAGTTTCATGAAGAGAAAACTAAATTATTCAGGCAAAAACTCTGGACACATATTTTTTATGTGGGCTCCTCCTCCCCTTTCACACACTCCTTTTTTTGGCCTCTCCCTTTTTTGTTGCATTTTTTAGTTGTGTTTTTTAAGTTGTATTTTTTTAGTCTTATTTTTTTCGGTTATTTTTTCGTTTTTTTTCTTTTTTCTTTCGTTTCGTTTTTCAACATACTCGTAGGAACAATTTAACAACATTAGATTTACAGTTCAGCGAAATATACATTATAGGTCATCTGGTAGTGCTCTTTCTGTTCTTTTATCTGAGTGCTTGTTCTGAAAGAGAAAAGTACAATACTATGCGTTGATAAATTAGCTACAAATTTAGTCCATCGTCTTTTTTCTGAATGTTCATTTATAACTTATGCCTTTGAAGATTATCAAGTTTTCAAGAGTTTTTAAAATCTATAAAAATTTATCATAATGTGTGTGCCTGCACATCACTCACAGACTTACTCCCTTGCCATTGTCAGTAAGCCAATGGAGGAAATTATGTACAAAACTGGAGTAGCCAACTTGAATTGTGGTTTGTAAACCCCGTATATTTTGTGTAATTTGCAGGCGTCTTTGACCTGTTGACAGTAACGGTAATTAAAAGCAAGTTTGTTTTATTTTCACCTGTTAAACTGTTGAGATTAGGGAATGTGATACATGTTGAAAAGGTAGAGATGTATATGTATTGTGATATTACAGCTGAAACAGTTGTTTGCACACATCGGTGTACACACTAATAGAGACCCTAAATGTTGTGTTCCGATCCCAGCCTTGCCATTTCAAGAAAAAATATCATCATTATCATTCATTATGTTTATTTCTTTAAAGTAAGAGCAGATGATATATTTTGTTCTAAAGGTTAGACTTAAGAGGAGAGCACAGAAAGAAAGACACAAGAGAGAGAGAGAGAGAGAGAGAGAGAGAGAGAGAGAGGCGATAACTCATTGTATCCAGTTCTTCATCTGTCTCTGTAGCTCAGTTTCCTCTTACAATCTGAAGTGATAATTGAATACAATGTAAGGCTCCTTTAGTAGTTTGTTTAGTGTAGTCCCTGGTTGGAGGTCCTTTTATCCAGGTAGGGGACTCCCTTAAGGGTTGTATACTAAAAAAGTCTCTTATTTTAATTATTTTTCTGTAAATTGGGTAGAAGTTACTTTAGTAAGGGAATAGGGTTTTATTTCTTTGTTTATTTTTAGAGTCTTAATTGCTAACCCTCAAACTTCTTGCATTGGACTGATTCTGGTTGAGAAAGTCCTACCCAGGTTAAAAAATGCATAGTTATTGCAAGTCTTACATTTTGATATCTATTTGTGGGTATTTAAAAGAATTGTCTCAGCGAAATAAGCATAAAAAGACAATCAACAGGCCATAACTCTGAACAAATAAAGGAAAAAAAAAACATAATTGTATGCGACACATAGTCTTGATCTGATATACATTCCTATAAAGTTTCATGAAGAGAAAACTAAATGATTCAGACAAAAACAATGTTCAATCTTTTTTTCTGTGGGCTCCTCCTCCCCTTTCACCCACTCCTTTTTATCGCCTTTCCTTTTTTGTTGTATTTTGTTGTTTTAATTCTTAGTTGTCTTTTTTCTAGTTGCATTTGTTCTGTTTTTTTTTTAATTATTTTTTTCTCTTTTTTTGTTTTTTAGCATACACGTATGAATATTTTAACAACAATAGATTTACAGTTCAGCGAAATATACATTATTGGTCTTCTGGTAGTGCTCTTTCTTTCTTTTATCTGAGTGCTGGTTCTGAAAGAGAAAAGTAAAATGCTATGCGTTAATAAAGTAGCTACAAATTAAGTCCATCATTTTCTTTAAATGTTCATTTATAACTTATGCCTTTAAGGATGATCAAGTTTTCAAGAGCTTTTAAGCTTCTCTAAGAATTTATCATAATGTGTGTGCCTTCACATCACTCAAAGACTTACTCCCTCGCCAGTGTCAGTAAACCAATGGAGGAAATTATGTACGAAACTGGAGTAGCCAACTTGAATTGTGGTGTGTAAACCCCGTATATTTTGTGTAATTTGCAGGCGTCTTTGACCTGTTGACAGTAAAGGTAATTAAAAGCAAGTTTGGTTGATTTTCACCTGTTAAACTGTTGAGATTAGGGTATGTGATTCATTTGAAAATGTAGAGATGCATGTGTATTATGATATTAAAGCTGAAACAGTTGTTTGCACACATCGGTGTACACACTAAGAGAGGCCCTAAATATTGTGTTCCGATCCCAGCCTTGCTATCTCAAGGAAACAATTATCATTATTATCATTCATAATGTTTATTTCTTTAAAGTTAGACCAGATGATATATTTTGTTTTAAAAGTTAGACTAAAGAGATCATAGAAAGAAAGACACAAGAGAGAGAGAGAGAGAGAGAGAGAGAGAGAGAGAGGACAAATCCTTGTTTCCAGTTCTTCATCTGTCTCTGTAGCTCAGTTTCCTCTTACAATCTGAAGTGATAAAAGAAGATAATGTTAGGCTACTTTGGCAGTCCGTGTATTGTAGTCTCTGGTTGGAGGTCCTTTTATCCAGGTAGGGGACTCCTTTAAGGGTTGTAGACTGAAAAGTCTCTTATTTTAATTAGTTTTCTGTAAATTGGGTTATAGAAAAAACGATATTAAGGGAATAGGTTTTTATTTCTAGAGCCTGGATTGCTAACCCTCACACTTCTTGCATTGGGCTGATTCTGGTTGAGAAAGGCCTACTCAGGTTAAAAAATGCATAGTATTTTTAAGTCTCATTTTAATATCTATTTGTGCGTACTCAAAAGAACTGTCTCAGCGAAATAAGCATAAAGAGACGATCGTAGGGCCATAACTCTGAACAAATAAAGGAAAAGAAACCATAATTGTATGCGACACATAGTCTTGATCTGATATACATTCCTATAAAGTTTCATGAAGAGAAAACTAAATGATTCAGGCAAAGACGCTGGACAAATATTTATTTCTGTGGGCTCCTCCACCACTTTCACCAACTCCTTTTTTGGTCTCTCCTTTTTTGTTGTATTTTTAGTTGTATTTTTTAAGTTGTATTTTTGTAGTTGTATTTTTTTCGTTTTTTTAAGGAATTTTCATGTGTTTTTTTTTTCGTTTTTTTTTACGTTTTTTAACATACACGTATGAACATTTTAACAAGAATAGATTTACAGTACAGCAAAATGTACATTATTGGTCTTCTGGTGGTGCAGTTTATGTTCTTTTATCTGAGTGCTGGTTCTGAAAGAGAAAAGTAAAATGCTATGCGTTAATAAATTAGCTACAAATTAAGTCCATCTTCTTTTGAATGATCATTTATAACTTATGCCTTTAAGATTGATCCAGTTTTCAAGAGTTTTTAAGCTTCTATAAGAATTTATCATGGTGCGTGTGCCTGCACATCACTCACAGACTCACTCCCTCGCCAGTGTCAGTAAACCAATGGAAGTATTTATACACAAAAATGGAGTAGCCTAATTGGTTTGTGGTGTGTAAACCTCGTATATTTTGTGTAATTTGCAGGCGTGTTTCACCTATTGACATTCTGTGGGCTCCTCCTTCCCTTTCACCCACTCCTTTTTTTGCCTCTCCTTTTTAGTTGTATTTTTTTGTTTGTTTTTTTGTTGGTTTTTTTTTTAAAGCTTTTTTAGTTTCTTTTATCGTTTTTTCCTCGTTTTAATGTTTGTTTTTTAACATACACGTAGGAACATTTTAACAACAATAGATTTACAGTACAGCAAAATTTATTTTATTGGTCTTCTGGTAGCGTCTTTCTGTTCTTTTATCTGAGTGCTGGTTCTGAAAGAGAAAAGTAAAAATGCTATGCCTTAATAAATTAGCTACAAATTAAGTTCATCTTTTTTTGAATGTTTATTTGTAACTTATACCTTTAATGATCAAGTTTTCAAGAGTTTTAAGCTTCTATAAGAATTTATCATGGTGCGTGTGCCTGCACATCACTCACAGACTCACTTCCTCGCCAGTGTCAGTGAACCAATGGAGGAATTTATGTACGAAAATGTAGTAGCCTACTTGAATTGTGGTGTGTAAACCTTGCATATTTTGTGTAATTTGCTGGCATGCTTGACCTGTTGACAGTAACGGTAATTAAAAGCAAGTTTGTTTGATTTTCACCTGTTAAACTGTTGAGATTAGAGTATGTGATACATGTTGAAAAGATAGAGATGCGTGTTTTTTGTGATAATAAAGCTGACACAGTTGTTTGCACACATCAGTGTACGCACTAAGAGAGGTCCTAAATGTTGTGTTCCCATCCCAGCCTTGCCATTTCAAGAAAAAAATATTAATATTATTATTCATAATGTTTATTTCTTTAAAGTTAGAGCAGATGATAAATTTTGTTCCTAGCGTATGCCTAAAAAGGAGAGCACAAAAGAAAGGAGAGAGAGAGAGAGAGAGAAAAGAGAGGGGCGATAACTCATTGTATCTAGTTCTTCATCTGTCTCTGTAGCTCAGTTTCCTCTTACAATCAGAAGTGATAAAAGAATATTATGTTAGGCTCCTTTAGTAGTTTGTTTAGTGTAGTCCCTGGTTGGAGGTCCTTTGAGCCGGATAGGGGACTCCCTTAAGGGTTGTATATGGAAAAGTCTGTTATTTTAATTAATTTTCTGTAAATTGCGAAAAAGTTTCTATAGTTAGTGAAAAGGTTTTTATTTATCTGCTTGTTTTTCAGAGCCTTGATCGCTAACCCTCATGCTTCTTGCATTGGGCTGATTCTGGTTGAAAAAGGCCTACTCAGGTTACAAAATGCATAGTAATTGCAAGTCTCATTTTAATATCTATTTGTGGGCACTCAAAAGAACTATCTCAGCAAAATAAGCATAAAAAGACAATCAAAGGGCCATACCTCTGAACAATTAAAGGAAATGCAACCATAATTGTATGCGACACATAGTATTGATCTGATATACATTCCTATAAAGTTTCATGAAACGAAAACTAAATGATTCAGGCAAAATATCTGGACAAATATTTTTATGTGGGCTACTCCTCCCCTTTCACCCACTCCTTTTTTGGCCTCTCCTTTTTTTGTTGTATCTTTTTAAGTTGTATTATTTAAGTTGTATTTTTTTCGTTGTATTTTTTTCGTTTTTTTTCTGTTTTTATTTCGTTTTTTCTTTCGTTTTTCGTTTTTTAACATACTCTTAGGAACATTTAAACAACAAAAGAATTACAGAACAGTAAAATATACATTATTGGTCTTCTGGTAGTGCTCTTTCTGTTCTTTTATCTGAGTGCTGGTTCTGAAAGAAAAAAGTAAATTGCTATGCGTTAATAAATTAGTTGCAAATTAAGTCAATCTTTTTTTTTGAATGTTCATTGATAACTTATGCCTTTAAGGATGATCAAGTTTTCAAGAGCTTTTAAGCTTCTCTAAGAATTTATCATGGTGCGTGTGCCTGCACATCACTTACAGACTCACCCCCTCGCCAGTGTCAGTAAACCAATGGAGGAAATTATGTACAAAACTGGAGTAGCCTACTTGAATTGTGGTGTGTAAACCCTGAATATTTTTGTAATTTGCTGGCGTCTTTGACCTGTTGACAGAAACGGTAATTAAAAGCAAGCTTGTTTGATGATCACCTGTTAAACTGTTGAGATTAGGGTATGTGATACATGTTGAAAAGGTAGAGATGCATGTGTATTGTGATATTAAATCTGAAACAGTTGTTTGCACACATCGGTGAACGCACTGAGAGAGGCCCTAAATATTGTGTTCCGATCCCAGCCTTGCCATTTCAAGAAAAAAATATCATCATTATCATCCATTATGTTTAATTCTTAAAAGTTAGAGCAGATGATAGATTTTGTTCTAAAAGTTAGACTAAAGATGAGAGCACAGAAAGAAAGACACAAGAGAGAGAGAGAGAGAGAGAGAGAGAGAGAGAGAGAGAGAGAGAGAGAGAGAGGCGATAACTCATTGTATCCAGTTCTTCATCTGTCTCTGTAGCTCAGTTTCCTCTTACAATCTGAAGTGATAAAAGAATATAATGTTAGGCTCTTTTAGTAGTTCGTTTGGTGTAGTCCTTGGTTGGAGGTCCTTGTATCCAGGTAGGGGACTCCCTTAAGGGTTGTATACTGAAAAGTCTCTTATTTTAATTAATTTTCTGTAAATTGGGTAGAAGTTACTTTAGTATGGGAATAGGGTTTTATTTCTTTGTTTATTTTTCAGAGCCTAAATTGCTATCCCTCAAACTTCTTGCATTGGGCTGATTCTGGTTGAGAAAGGCCTACTCAGGTTAAATAATGCATAGTTATTGTAAGTCTCTCATTTTAATATCTATTTGTGGGTACTCAAAAGAACTGTCTCAGCGAAATAAGCATAGATAGACAATCAACGGGCCATAACTCTGAACAAATAAAGGAAATGCAACCATAATTGTATGCGACACATAGTCTTGATCTGATATACATTCCTATAAAATTTCATGAAGAGAAAACTTAATGATTTAGACAAGAACACTTGCCAAAAAACAAGAGGCAGGTCGACAACAGAAAACAAATGGTTAAGTAGGGGCTTAAAACGGGGCGGGGAGGAACAACCTAAGGAAAAAAAGAGAAAACAAATGGATTAGTAGGGGCTAAAAACAGGGTGCGGGCGGGCCAACCTAAGGAAATGAGAGAAAATGAATGATGAGTAGGGGCTAAAAACAGGGGGCAGGGCGACCAACCTATGGAAAAAAGAAAAAAACAAATGGATTAGTAGGGGCTAAAAACAGGGGGCGGGGTGGGCCAACCTAAGGAAAAAAGGGATAATGAATGGATTGGTAGGGGCTAAAAACAGGGGGCAGGGCAGGCCAACCTAATGAAAAAAGAGAAAACGAATGGATAAGTAAGGGCTAAAAACAGGATGCAGGGCGGGCCAACCTTAGGAAAAGAGAGAAAAAAGATGATTAGTAGGGGCTAAAAACAGGGGGCAGGGTGGGCCAACCTAAGGAAAAAAGAGAAAACAAATGGATTATTAGGGGCTAAAAACAGAGGGCGGGGTGGGCCAACTTAAGAAAAAAGAGAAAACGAATGGTTAATAGGGGCTAAAAACAGGGGGCAGGGAGGGCCATCCTAAGGAAAAAAGAGAAAACGAATGGATTAGTAGGGGCTTAAAACAGGGGGCAGGGCGTGCCAACCTAAGGAAAAAAGAGAAAACGAACGGATTAGTAGGGGCTAAAAACAGGGGGCCGGGCGGGCCAACCTAAGAAAAAAAGAGAAAACAAATGGATTAGTAGGGGCTAAAAGCAGGGGGGGTGGCGAACCTAAGGGAAAAAGAGAAAACGAATGGATTAGTAGGGGCTAAAACAGGGGGCGGGGCAGGCCAACTTAAGGAAAAGAGAGAAAATAAATGGATTAGTAGGGGCTAAAAACGGGGGGCAGGGCGGACCAACCTAAGGAAAAAAGAGAAAATGAATGATAAGTATGGGCCAAAAACAGGAGGCAGGGCGGGCCAAACTAAGACAAAAAGAGAAAAGGAATGTATGAGTGGGGGTTAAAAACATGGGGCGGGGCGTGCCAACCTAGGGAAAAAAGAGAAAACAAATGGATTAGTAGGGGCTAAAAACAGGGGGCGGGGAGGGCCATCCTAAGGAAAAAAGAGAAAATGAATGGATTAGTAGGGGCTTAAAACAGGGGGCAGGGCGGGCCAACCTAAGGAAAAGAGAGAAAACGACTGATTTAAAGGGGCTCGAAACAGTGGGCAGGGCGGGCCAACCTAAGGAAAAGAGAGAAAACAAATGTATTTTTAGACCTTAAAACAGGGGGCAGGGCGGGCCAACCTCAGGAAAAAAGAGAAAAGGAATGGATTAGTAGATGCTGAAAACAGGGGGCGGGGCCGGCTAACCTAAGAAAAAGAGAGAAAACAAATGGATTAGTAGGGGCTAAAAACAGGGGGCGGGGCGGGGCAACCGAAGGAAAAGAGAAAATGAATGATTAGTAGTGGCCAAAAAAAGGGGGCAGGGCGACCAACCTAAGGAAAAACAGAAAACAAATGGTTAAGTAGGGGCTTAAAACAGGGGGCAGGGAGGGCCAATGTAAGGAAAAAGAGAAAAGCAATGGATTAGTAAGGGCTAAAAACAGGGGGCGGGGCGTGCCAACCTAAGGAAAAAAGAGAAAACGAATGGATTAGTAGGGGCTAAAAACAAGGGGCAGGGCGGGCCAACCTAAGAAAAAAAGAGAAAACAAATGGATTAGTAAGGGCTATAAATCAGGGGGCGGGGCGGGCTAACCTAAGGGAAAGAGAGAAAATGAATGATTAGTAGTGGCCAAAAAGCAGGGGGCACGGCGACCAACCTAAGGAAAAAACAGAAAAACAAATGGTTATGTAGGGGCTTAAAACAGGGGGCGGGGAGGGCCAACGTAAGGAAAAAAGTGAAAACGAATAGATTAGTAGGGGCTAAAACAAGGGGCGGGGTGGGACAACCTAAGGAAAGGAAGAGAAAACTAATGGATTAGTAGGGGCTAAAAACAGGGGGCGGGCCAACCTAAGGAAATGAGAGAAAATGAATGATTAGTAGAAGCTAAAAACAGGGGGCAGGGCGACCAACCTAAGGAAAAAAGAAAAATCAAATGGATTAGTAGGGGCTAAAAACACGGGGCGGGGCGGGCCAACCAAAAGGAAAAAAGAGAAAACAAATGGATTGGTAGGGGCTAAAAACAGGGGGCGGGGTGGGCCAACCTAAGGAAAAAAGGGATAATGAATGGATTAGAAGGTGCTAAAAACAGGGGGAGGGGCGGGCCAACCTAAGGAAAAAAGAGAAAACAAATGGATTAGCAGGGGCTAAAAACAGGGGGCAGAGGGGCCAACCTAAGGAAAAAGAGAAAACAAATGGATTAGTAGGGGTTAAAAACAGGGGGCGGGGCGGGCCAACTAAAGGAAAAAAGAGAAAATGAATGGATTAGTAGGGGCTAAAAACAGACAGCGATTGCAGGAGTCTCACTATCAGACAGCCGATTAAGGAGCCTCTCTATTAAAAGAGAGAAAAAATGATTAGTAGTGGCCAAAAAACAGGGGGTAAGGCGACCAACCTAAGGAAAAAACAGAAAAACAAATGGTTATGTAGGGGCTCAAAATAGGGGGCGGGGAGGGCCAACGTAAGGAAAAAAGAAAAAACAAAAGGATTAGTAGGGGCTAAAAATAGGGGTGGGATGGGCCAACCTAAGGAAAAAGAGAAAATGAATGGATCGGTAGGGGCTAAAAACAGGGGGCAGGGCAGGCCAATCTAAGGAAAAAAGAGAAAACGAATGGATAAGTAAGGGCTAAAAACAGGGTGCGGGGCGGGCCAACGTAAGGAAAAGAGAGAAAAAAAGATGATTAGTAGGGGCTAAAAACAGGGGACAGGGCGGGCCAACCTTAGGAAAAAAGGGAAAACAAATGAATTAGAAGGGGCTCAAAGCAGGGGGGTGGCAAACCTAAGGGAAAAGAGAAAACGAATGGATTAGTAGGGGCTAAAAACAGGGGGCGGGGCGGGCAAACCTTAGGAAAAAAGAAAAAACAAATGGATTATTAGGGGCTAAAAACAGGGGGCGGGGTGGACCAACTTAAGGAAAAAAAGAGAAAACGAATGGTTAAAGTGGGCTAAAATCAGGGGGCAGGGAGGGCCAACCTAAGGAAAAAAGAGAAAACGAATGGATTAGAAGGGGCTCAAAGCAGGGGGGGGGGATGGCAAACCTAAGGGAAAAGAGAAAACGAATGGATAAGTAGGGGCTAAAAACAGGGGGCGGGGCAGGCCAACTTAAGGAAAAGAGAGAAAACAAATGGATTAGTAGGGGCTAAAGACAGGGGGCAGGGCGGACCAACCTAAGGAAAAAAGAGAAAAATGAATGATTAGTAGGGGCCAAAAACAGAAAGCAGGGCGGGCCAACCTAAGGAAAAAAGAGAAAAGGAATGTATTAATAGGGGCTAAAAACAAGGGGCAAGGCAGGCCAACCTAAGGAATAGAGAGAAAACAAATGGATTAGTAGGAGCTTAAAACAGGGGGCGGGGCGTGCCAACCTAAGGAAAAAAGAGAAAACGAATGGATAAGTAGGGGCTAAAAGCAGGGGGCTGGGAGGGCCATCTTAAGGAAAAAAGAGAAAATGAATGGATTAGTAGGGGCTTAAAACAGGGGGCAGGGCGGGCCAACCGAAGGAAAAGAGAGAGAACGACTGATTAAAAGGGGCTCAAAACAGTGGGCAGGGTGGGCCAACCTAAGGAAAAGAGTGAAAACAACTGAATTTTCAGGCCTAAAAACAGGGGGCAGGGCGGGCCAACCTAAGGAAAAAAGAGAAAAGGAATGGATTAGTAGATGCTAAAAACAGGGGGCGGGGCGGACCAACCTAAGGAAAAAAGAGAAAACGAATGGATAAGTAGGGTCTTAAAACAGGGGAGGGAGGGCCAACCTAAGGAAAAAAGAGAAAACGAATGGATCAATCAGGGCTAAAAACAGGGGGCAGGGTGGGCCAACCTAAGGAAAAAAAAACAAATCGATAAGTAGGGCTAAAAACAGGGGGCAGGGTGGGCAACCTATGGAAAAAAGAGAACATGAATGGATTAGTAGGGGCTAAAAACAGTAGACGGGGCAGGCCATTTAAGGAAAAGAGAGAAAACAAATGGATTAGTAGGGGCTCAAAAAGGGGGCGGGCGGGCCAACCTGAGGAAAAGAGAGAAAACGAATGATTAGTAGGGGCTAAAAACAGGGGAAAGGGCGGGCAAACATAAGGAAACAAGAAAAAACAAAAGGATAAGTAGGGGCTAAAACAGGGGGTGTGGCGGGCCAACCTAAGGAAAAAAATGAAAACAAATGGATTGGTAGGGGCTAAAAACAGGGGGCGGGTGGGCCAACTTAAGGAAAAAAGAGAAAATTAATGGATTAGTAGGGGCTTAAAACAGGGGGGCAGGGCGGCCCAACCTAAGGAAAAAAGAGAAAACAAATGGATTATTAGGGGCTAAAACGAGGCTGCGGAACAGCCCAACCTAAGGAAAAATGACATGAGAAATGGATTATTCGGGGCTATAACTAGGGGGCGGGTGGCCATCCTAAGGAAAAAAGAGAAAACGAATGGATTAGGGGCTAAAAACAGGGGGCAAGGTAGGCCAACCAAAGGAAAAGAGAAAAAACAAATGAATTATTAGGGGCTAAAATAAGGGGGTGGGCCAGGCCAACCTAAGGAAAAAAGAGAAAATGAATGGATTCGTAGGGGCTAAAACAGGGGGCAAGGCAGGCCAACCTAAGGATAAAAGAGAAACGAATGGATAAGTAGGGGCTAAAAACAGGGGGAGGGCCAACCTAAGGAAAAAGGAGAAAACAAATGGATTAGTAGGGGCTAAAAACATTGGGCGAGCAAGGCCAACCTAAGGAAAAGAGAGAAAACAAATGGATTAGTAGGGCTAAAATCAAGGGGCGGGATGGGCCAACTGAGAAAAAGAGAACATGAATGGATCAGAAGGGGCTAAAAACAGGGGGCGGGGCAGGCCACTTAAGGGAAAGAGAGAAAACAAATGGATGAGTAGGGGATTAAAACGGGGGGTGGGGAGGGCCAACCTAAGGAAAAAAGAGAAAATGAATGGAATAATAGGGGCTAAAAACAGGGGGCGGGGAGGGCCAACCTAAGGAAAATAGAGAAAACGAGTGAATTATTAGGGGCTATAAAAAGGGTGCGGGCTAGGCCAGCCTAAGGAAAGAAAAGAAAACAAATGGATTAGTAGGGGCTAAAAACAGGGAACGGTGCAAGCCAACCTAAGGAAATGAGAGAAAACGAATGATTAGTAGGGGCTCAAAACAGGGCGCAGGGCGGGCCAACCTAAGGAAAAAAGAGAAACAGATGGATTATTAGGCCTAAAAACAGGGGGCAGGGTTGACCAACCCTAGGGAAAAGAGAAAACGAATGGATTAGTAGGGGCTAAAAACAAGGGGGGGGGGGAGGGCCAACCTAAGGAAAAAAGAGAAAAAGAATGGATTAGTAGGGGCTAAAAACAGGGGGCGGGGTTGGCCAACCTAAGGAAAAAAGAGAAAATGAAAAGATTAGTAGGTGCTAAAAATAGGGGGCGGGGCAGGCCAACCTAAGGAAAAGAGAGAAAACAAATGGATTAATAGGGCTAAAACACAGGGCAGGGTGGACCAACCTAAGGAAAAAAGAGAAATACAATGAATTAGTAGGGGCTAAAAACAGGGGGCGGGGCAGGCCAACCTAACGAAAAGAGAAAACAAATGGATTAGTAGGGGCTAAAAACAGAAGGCGGGGAGGGCCAACCTAAGGAAAAAAGAGAAAACAAATGGATTAGTAAGGGATAAAAACAGGGGGCGGGCCAACCTAAGGAAAAAAGAGAAAACTAATGGATTAGTAGGTGCTAATAACAGGGGGCATGGCGGGCAAACCTAAGAAAAAAAAATGGATTAGTAGGGGCTAAAACAGGGGGCGGGGTGGGCTAGCCTAAGGAAAAGAGAAAACGGATGGATTAGCCGGGGGTGGGGCTGGCAAACCTAAGGAAAAAAGAGAAAACAAATGGATAAGTAGGGCCTAAAAACCAGGGGCGGAGTGGGCCAACCTAAGGAAAAAAAGAGTAAACAAATGGATTAGCAGGGGCTAAAACAGGGGGGATGGGCCAACCTAAGCAAAAAAGAGAAAATGAATGGATTATTAGGGGCTAAAAACAGGGAATGGGGCCAGCCAACCTAAGGAAAAGAGAGAAAACAAATTGATTAGTTGGGGCTAAAAACAGGGGTTGGGCGGGCCAACCTAAGGAAAAGAGAGAAAACGAATGATTAGTAGGGGCTAAAAATAGGGATCAGGGCGTGCCAACCTAAGGAAAAAAGAGAAAACAAATGAATTAGTAGGTGTAAAAAACAGGGGGCGGGGCAGGCCAACCTAATGAAAAAAGAGAAAAAAAATGGATTAGTAGGGGCTAAAAACAGGAGGCGGGGTGGGCCAACCTAAGGAAAAATGAGAAAATGAATGGATTAGTAGGGGCTTAAATAGGGGGCAGGGCAGGCCAACCTAAGGAAAAGAGAGAAAACAAATGGATTAATAGGGCTAAAAACACAGGGCGGGGTTGGCCAACCTAAGGAAAAAAAGAGAAAAAGAATGGATTAGTAGGGGCTAAAAACAGGGGGCGGGGCAGGCCAACCTAACGAAAAAAAAAGAAAACAAATGGATTAGTAGGGGATATAAACAGGGGGCGGGGAGGGCCAACCTAAGGAAAAAAGAGAAAACAAATGGATTAGTAGTTGCTAAAAAAAGGGGGGCGGGGCAGGCCAACCTAAGGAAAAAAGAGAAAACAAATGGATTAGAAGGGGCTAAAAACAGGGGGCGGGGCGGGCCAACCTAAGGAAAAAAGAGAAAACGAATGGATTAGTATGGGCTAAAAACAGGGGGCATGGCGGGCAAACCTAAGAAAAAAATGGGTAAGTAGGGGCTAAAAACAGGGGGCGGGGCAGGCCAACCTAAGGAAAAGAGGAAACGAATGGATTAGTAGGGACTAAAAACCGGGGGCGGGGCGGGCCAACCTAAGGAAAAAAAAAGTAAACAAATGGATTAGTAGGGGCTAAAACAGGGGGGGGGGATGGGCCAACCTAAGCAAAAAGGAGAAAACGAATGGATTAGCAGGGGCAAAAAACAGGGGGCGGGGCAGACCAACCTAAGGAAAAGAGAGAAAACAAATGGATTAGTAGGGGCTAAAAAAACGGTCAGGGCGGGCCAACCTAAGGAAAAAAGAGAAACTAAAAGAATTAGTTGGTGCTAAAAACAGGGGGAGGTGCGGGCCAACCTAAGGAAAAAAGAAAAAACAAATGGATTAGTAGGGGCTAAAACAGGGGGCAGGGTGGGCCAACCTAAGGAAAAAGAGAAAACAAATGGATTAGTAGGGATGCAGGAGTCTCTCCTTCAGACAGCGGATGCAGGAGTTTCTCCATCAGACAGCGGATGCAGGAGGCTCTCTATCAGACAGCCGATGCAGGAGACTATCCATCAGACAGCTGATGCAGGAGACACTCCATCAGACAGCGGATGCAGGAGACTATCAGACAGCGGATGCAAGAGACTCTCTATCAGACAGCGGATGCAGGAGACTCTATATGACAGCGGATGCAGGAGACTCTATCAGACAGCGGATGCAGGAGACTCTCTATCAGACAGGGGATGCAGGGGACTCGATCAGACAGCGGATGCAGGAGACTCTCCTTCAGAGAGCGGATGCAGGAGACTCTCTATCAGACAGCGGATGCAGGAGTCTCTCTATCAGACAGCGGATGCAGGAGTCTCTCTATCAGACAGCGGATGCAGGAGACTCTCTATCAGACAGCGGATGTAGGAGACACTCTATCAGACAGTGGATGCAGGAGACTCTCCATCAGACAGCGGATGCAGGAGTCTCTCTATCAGACAACAAATGCAGGAGACTCTTCTTCAGACAGCGGATGCAGGAGACTCTATCAGACAGCGGATGCAGGAGACTCTCTATCAGACAGCGGATGCAGGAGACTATCAGACAGCAGATGCAGGAGACTCTCTATCAGACAGCGGATGCAGGAGACTCTATATGACAGCGGATGCAGGAGACTCTATCAGACAGCGGATGCAGGAGACTCTCTATCAGACAGGGGATGCAGGAGACTATATCAGACAGCGGATGCAGGAGACTTTCCTTCAGACAGCGGATGCAGGAGACTCTCTATCAGACAGCGGATGCAGGAGTCTCTCTATCAGACAGCGGATGCAGGAGTCTCTCAATCAGACAGCGGATGCAGGAGACTCTCTATTAGACAGCGGATGCAGGAGTCTCTCTATCAGACAGCGGATGCAGGAGTCTCTTTATCAGACAGCGGATGCAGGAGACTCTATCAGACAGCGGATGCAGGAGACTCTCCTTCAGACAGCGGATGCAGGAGACTCTATCAAACAGCGGATGCAGGAGACTCTTTATCAGACAGCGGATGCAGGAGACTCTATCAGACAGCGGATGCAGGAGACTCTCCTTCAGACAGCGGATGCAGGAGAATCTCTATCAGACAGCGGATGCAGGAGTCTCTCTATCAGACAGCGGATGCAGGAGTCTCTCTATCAGACAGCGGATGCAGGAGACTCTCTATCAGAAAGCGGATGCAGGAGTCTCTCTTCAGACAGCGGATGCAGGAGACTCTCCTTCAGACAGCGGATGCAGGAGACTCTTCTTCAGACAGCGGATGCAGGAGACTCTATCTGACAGCGGATGCAGAAGACTCTCCTTCAGACAGCGGTTGCAGAAGTCTCTCTATCAGACAGCGGATTCAGAAGAATCTCCTTCAGACAGTCGATGCAGGAGACTCTCTTTCAGACAGGAGATGCAGGAGACTCTCTATCAGACAGTGGATGCAGGCGTCTCTTAATCAGACAACGGATGCAGGAGACTCTCTATCAGACAGCGGATGAAGGTGTCTCTATATCAGACAGCGGATGCAGGAGAATCTACTTCAGACAGTGGATGCAGGAGACTCTCTATCAGACAGGGGATGCAGGAGACTCTCAATCAGACAGCGGATGTAGGAGTCTCTTAATCAGACAGCGGATGCAGGAGACTCTCTATCAGACAGCGGATGCAAGAGACTCTCTATCAGACAGGGGATAAAGGAGTCTCTCCTTCAGACAGCGGTTGCAGGAGACTCTCCACCAGACAGCGGATACAGGAGACTCTTTATCAGACAGCGGTTGCAGGAGACTCTATCAGACAGCGGATGCAGATATCTCTCAATCAGACAGCGGATGCAGGAGTCTATCAGACACCTGATGCAGGAGACTCTCTATCAGACAGCGGATGCAGGTGACTCTCTATCAGACAGCGGATGCAGGAGAGTCTCCTGCATCCGCTGTCTGATACAGAGTCTCCTGCATCCACTGTCTGATGGAGAGTCTCCTGCATCCGCTGTCTGAAGTACAGTCTCCAGCATCCGCTGTCTGATAGAGAGTCTCCTGCATCCGCTCTTTGATTGAGAGTCTCCTGCATCGGCTGTCTGATAGAGAGTCTCCTGCATCCACTGGCTGAAGGAGATTCTTCTGAATCCGCTGTCTGATAGGGAGACTTCTGCAACCGCTGTCTGAAGGAGAGACTCCTGCATCCGCTGCCTGAAAAAGATACTCCAGCATCCGTTGTCTGATAGAGGCTCCTGCATCACCTGTCTGATAGAAAGTCTCCTGCATCCGCTGTCTGAAAGAGAGATTCCTGCATCCGCTGTCTGATAGAGTCTCCTGCATCCGCTGTCTGATGGAAATACTCCTGCATCCGCTGTCTGATAGAGAGTCTCCTGCATTCGCTGTCTGATAGAGAGACTCCTGCATCCGCTGTCTGATAGAGTCTCCTGCATCCGCTGTCTGAAGAAGAGTCTCCTGCATCCGCTGTCTGAAGAAGAGTCTCCTGCATCCGCTGTCTGATGGAGTGTCTCCTGCATCCGCTGTCTGATAGAGAGTCTCCTGCATCCGCTGTTTGATGAAGAGACTCCTGCATCCGCTGTCTGAAGGAGAGACTCTTGCATCCACTGTCTGATAGAGAGACTCCTGCAATCGCTGTCTGAAGGAGATACTCCTGCAGCCGCCGTCTGATAGAGAGTCCCTGCATCCGCTGTCTGATAGAGGGTCTCCTGCATCCGCTGTCTGATAGAGAGTCTCCTGCGGATGCAGGAGTCTCTCTATCAGACAGCGGATGCAGGAAAAACTCCATCAGACAGTGGATGCAGGAGTCTCTCTATCAGACAGCAGATGCAGGAGACACTCCATCAGACAGCAGATGCAGGAGACTCTCCTTCAGACAGCGGATGCAGGAGACTCTATCAGACAGCGGATGCAGGAGACTCGCTATCAGACCGCGGATGCAGGAGACTCTCCATCAGACAGCGGATGCAGGAGACTCTCCACCAGACAGCGGATGCAGGAGACTCTCTATCAAACAGCGGATGCTGGAGATTCTCTAACAGACAGCGGATGCTGGAGACTCTCTATCAGCCAGCGGATGCAGGAGATTCTCTATCAGACAGCGGATGCAGGAGACTCTCCATCAGACAGCCGATGCAGGAGTATCTCCATCAGACAGCGGATGCAGGAGACTCTATCAGACAGCGGAAACAGGAGACTATCCATCAGACAGCGGATGCAGGAGTCTCTCTATCAGACAGCGGATGCAGGAGACTATCAAACAGCGGACGTAGGAGACACTCTATCAGACAGTGGATGCAGGAGACTATCCATCAGACAGCGGATGCAGGAGTCTCTCTATCAGACAGCGGATGTAGGAGACTCTTCTCCAGACAGCCGATGCAGGAGACTCTATCTCAGACAGCGGATGCAGGAGACTCTGTATCAGACAGCGGATGCAGGAGACTCTCTTTCAGACAGCGGATGCAGGAGACTCTCTTTCAGACAGCGGATGCAGGAGACTCTATATGACAGCGGATGCAGGAGACTCTATCAGACAGCGGATGCAAGAGACTCTATCAGACAGCGGATGCAGGATACTATCAGACAGCGGATGCAGGAGACTCTCTATCAGACAGCGGATGCAGGAGACTCTCTATCAGACAGCTGATGCAGGAGTCTCTCTATCAGACAGCGGATGCAGGAGACTCTCTATCAGACAGCTGATGCAGGAGTCTCTCTATCAGAAAGCGGATGCAGGAGACTCTCTATCAGACAGCGGATGCAGGAGTCTCTATATCAGACAGCGGATGCAGGAGACTCTATCAGACAGCGGATGCAGGAGACTATCAGACAGCGGATTCAGGAGACTCTATCAGACAGCGGATGCAGGAGACTCTCTATCAAACAGCGGATGCAGGAGACTCTCAATCAGACAGCGGATGCAGGAGACACTCCATCAGACAGCGGATGCAGGAGACTCTCTATCAGACAGCGGATGCAGGAGACTCTATCAAACAGCGGATGCAGGAGACTCTCGATCAGACAGCGGATGCAGGAGACTCTCTATCAGACAGCGGATGCAGGAGACTCTCTATCAGACAGCGGATGCAGGAGTCTCTCTATCAGACAGCGGATGCAGGAGTCTCTCTATCAGACAGCGGATGCAGAAGATTCTCTATCAGACAGCGGATGCAGGAGACTCTCTCTCAGACAGCGGACACAGGAGACTATCAGACAGCGGATTCAGGAGACTCTATCAGACAGCGGATGCAGGAGACTCTCTATCAAACAGCGGATGCAGGAGACTCTCAATCAGACAGCGGATGCAGGAGAAACTCCATCAGACAGCGGATGCAGGAGACTCTCTATCAGACAGCGGATGCAGGAGACTCTCTATCAGACAGCAGATGTAGGAGTCTCTCCTACAGACAGCAGATGCAGGAGAATCTCTATCAGACAGCGGATGCAGGAGACACTCCATCAGACAGTGGATGCAGAAGACTCTGTATCAGACAGCGGATGCAGGAGACTCTCTATCAGACAGAGGATGCAGGAGTCTCTCCTTCAGACAGCGGATGCAGGAGAATCTCTATCAGACAGCGGATGCAGGAGACTCTCTATCAGACAGCCGATGCAGGAGACTCTCTATAAGACAGCGGATGCAGGAGACTCTCTATCAGACAGCGGATGCAGGAGACTCTCTATTTGACAGCGGATGGAGGATTCTCTCCTTCAGACAGCAAATGCAGCAGTCTCTCTATCAGACAGCGGATGCAAGAAAAACTCCATCAGAAACCGGATGCAGGAGACACTCCATCAGACAGCAGATGCAGGAGACTCTCCTTCAGACAGCGGATGTAGGAGACTCTATCAGACAGCGGATGCAGGAGACATTCTATCAGACAGCTGATGCAGGAGACTCTCTATCAGACAGCGTATGCAGGAGACTCTCCATCAGGCAGCGGATGCAGGAGACTCTCTATCAGACAGCGGATGCAGGCGTTTCTCTAACAGACAGCAGATGAAGGAGACTCTCTATCAGACAGCGGATGCAGGAGATTCTCTATCAGACAGCGGATGCAGGAGACTCTCCATCAGACGGGGGATGCAGGAGACACTCCATAAGACAGCGGATGCAAGAGACTCTCTATCAGACAGCGGATGCAGGAGACTCCATTAGACAGCAGATGCAGGATTCTCTCCATCAGACAGCGGATGCAGGAGTCTCTCTATCAGACAGCAGATGCAGGAGACTCTATCAGACATTGGATGCAGGAAACTCTATCAGACAGCGGATGCAGGAGACGTCTTCAGACAGTGGATGCAGGAGACTCTATCAGACAGAGGATGCAGGAGACTCTCTATCAGACAGCAAATGCAGGAGACTCTATCAGACAGCGGATGCAGGAGATTCTCTATCAGACAGCGGATGCAGGAGATTCTCTATCAGACAGCGGATGCAGATAACTCTCAATCAGACAGCGGATGCAGGAGTCTATCAGACACCTGATGCAGGAGACTCTCTATCAGACAGCGGATGCAGGTGACTCTCTATCAGACAGCGGATGCAGGAGAGTCTCCTGCATCCGCTGTCTGATACAGAGTCTCCTGCATCCACTGTCTGATGCAGAGTCTCCTGCATCCGCTGTCTGAAGTACAGTCTCCAGCATCCGCTGTCTGATAGAGAGTCTCCTGCATCCGCTCTTTGATTGAGAGTCTCCTGCATCGGCTGTCTGATAGAGAGTCTCCTGCATCCACTGGCTGAAGGAGATTCTTCTGAATCCGCTGTCTGATAGAGAGACTTCTGCAACCGCTGTCTGAAGGAGAGACTCCTGCATCCGCTGCCTGAAAAAGATACTCCAGCATCCGTTGTCTGATAGAGGCTCCTGCATCACCTGTCTGATAGAAAGTCTCCTGCATCCGCTGTCTGAAAGAGAGATTCCTGCATCCGCTGTCTGATAGAGTCTCCTGCATCCGCTGTCTGATGGAAATACTCCTGCATCCGCTGTCTGATAGAGAGTCTCCTGCATTCGCTGTCTGATAGAGAGACTCCTGCATCCGCTGTCTGATAGAGTCTCCTGCATCCGCTGTCTGAAGAAGAGTCTCCTGCATCCGCTGTCTGAAGAAGAGTCTCCTGCATCCGCTGTCTGATGGAGTGTCTCCTGCATCCGCTGTCTGATAGAGAGTCTCCTGCATCCGCTGTTTGATGAAGAGACTCCTGCATCCGCTGTCTGAAGGAGAGACTCCTGCATCCACTGTCTGATAGAGAGACTCCTGCAATCGCTGTCTGAAGGAGATACTCCTGCAGCCGCCGTCTGAAAGAGTCCCTGCATCCGCTGTCTGATAGAGGGTCTCCTGCATCCGCTGTCTGATAGAGAGTCTCCTGCGGATGCAGGAGTCTCTCTATCAGACAGCGGATGCAGGAAAAACTCCATCAGACAGTGGATGCAGGAGTCTCTCTATCAGACAGCAGATGCAGGAGACACTCCATCAGACAGCAGATGCAGGAGACTCTCCTTCAGACAGCGGATGCAGGAGACTCTATCAGACAGCGGATGCAGGAGACTCGCTATCAGACCGCGGATGCAGGAGACTCTCCATCAGACAGCGGATGCAGGAGACTCTCCACCAGACAGCAGATGCAGGAGACTCTTTATCAAACAGCGGATGCTGGAGATTCTCTAACAGACAGCGGATGCAGGAGACTCTCTATCAGCCAGCGGATGCAGGAGATTCTCTATCAGACAGCGGATGCAGAAGACTCTCCATCAGACAGCCGATGCAGGAGTATCTCCATCAGACAGCGGATGCAGGAGACTCTATCAGACAGCGGAAACAGGAGACTATCCATCAGACAGCGGATGCAGGAGTCTCTCTATCAGACAGCGGATGCAGGAGACTATCAAACAGCGGACGTAGGAGACACTCTATCAGACAGTGGATGCAGGAGACTATCCATCAGACAGCGGATGCAGGAGTCTCTCTATCAGACAGCGGATGTAGGAGACTCTTCTCCAGACAGCCGATGCAGGAGACTCTATCTCAGACAGCGGATGCAGGAGACTCTGTATCAGACAGCGGATGCAGGAGACTCTCTTTCAGACAGCGGATGCAGGAGACTCTCTTTCAGACAGCGGATGCAGGAGACTCTATATGACAGCGGATGCAGGAGACTCTATCAGACAGCGGATGCAAGAGACTCTATCAGACAGCGGATGCAGGATACTATCAGACAGCGGATGCAGGAGTCTCTCTATCAGACAGCGGATGCAGGAGACTCTCTATCAGACAGCTGATGCAGGAGTCTCTCTATCAGACAGCGGATGCAGGAGACTCTCTATCAGACAGCTGATGCAGGAGTCTCTCTATCAGAAAGCGGATGCAGGAGACTCTCTATCAGACAGCGGATGCAGGAGTCTCTATATCAGACAGCGGATGCAGGAGACTCTATCAGACAGCGGATGCAGGAGACTATCAGACAGCGGATTCAGGAGACTCTATCAGACAGCGGATGCAGGAGACTCTCTATCAAACAGCGGATGCAGGAGACTCTCAATCAGACAGCGGATGCAGGAGACACTCCATCAGACAGCGGATGCAGGAGACTCTCTATCAGACAGCGGATGCAGGAGACTCTATCAAACAGCGGATGCAGGAGACTCTCGATCAGACAGCGGATGCAGGAGACTCTCTATCAGACAGCGGATGCAGGAGACTCTCTATCAGACAGCGGCTGCAGGAGTCTCTCTATCAGACAGCGGATGCAGGAGTCTCTCTATCAGACAGCGGATGCAGAAGATTCTCTATCAGACAGCGGATGCAGGAGACTCTCTCTCAGACAGCGGACGCAGGAGACTATCAGACAGCGGATTCAGGAGACTCTATCAGACAGCGGATGCAGGAGACTCTCTATCAAACAGCGGATGCAGGAGACTCTCAATCAGACAGCGGATGCAGGAGAAACTCCATCAGACAGCGGATGCAGGAGACTCTCTATCAGACAGCGGATGCAGGAGACTCTCTATCAGACAGCGGATGTAGGAGTCTCTCCTACAGACAGCAGATGCAGGAGAATCTCTATCAGACAGCGGATGCAGGAGACACTCCATCAGACAGTGGATGCAGAAGACTCTGTATCAGACAGCGGATGCAGGAGACTCTCTATCAGACAGCGGATGCAGGAGTCTCTCCTTCAGACAGCGGATGCAGGAGAATCTCTATCAGACAGCGGATGCAGGAGACTCTCTATCAGACAGCCGATGCAGGAGACTCTCTATAAGACAGCGGATGCAGGAGACTCTCTATCAGACAGCGGATGCAGGAGACTCTCTATTTGACAGCGGATGGAGGATTCTCTCCTTCAGACAGCAAATGCAGCAGTCTCTCTATCAGACAGCGGATGCAAGAAAAACTCCATCAGAAACCGGATGCAGGAGACACTCCATCAGACAGCAGATGCAGGAGACTCTCCTTCAGACAGCGGATGTAGGAGACTCTATCAGACAGCGGATGCAGGAGACATTCTATCAGACAGCTGATGCAGGAGACTCTCTATCAGACAGCGTATGCAGGAGACTCTCCATCAGGCAGCGGATGCAGGAGACTCTCTATCAGACAGCGGATGCAGGCGTTTCTCTAACAGACAGCAGATGAAGGAGACTCTCTATCAGACAGCGGATGCAGGAGATTCTCTATCAGACAGCGGATGCAGGAGACTCTCCATCAGACGGGGGATACAGGAGACACTCCATAAGACAGCGGATGCAAGAGACTCTCTATCAGACAGCGGATGCAGGAGACTCCATTAGACAGCAGATGCAGGATTCTCTCCATCAGACAGCGGATGCAGGAGTCTCTCTATCAGACAGCAGATGCAGGAGACTCTATCAGACATTGGATGCAGGAGACTCTATCAGACAGCGGATGCAGGAGACGTCTTCAGACAGTGGATGCAGGAGACTCTATCAGACAGAGGATGCAGGAGACTCTCTATCAGACAGCAAATGCAGGAGACTCTATCAGACAGCGGATGCAGGAGATTCTCTATCAGACAGCGGATGCAGGAGATTCTCTATCAGACAGCGGATGCAGGAGTCTCTCTATCAGACAGCAGATGCAGTAGTCTCTCTATCAGACAGCGGATGCAGGAGACTCTCAATCAGACATCGGATGCAGGAGTCTCTCTATCAGACTGCGGACGCAAGAGACTCTTCTTCAGACAGCGGATGCAGGAGACTCTATCAGACAGGGGATGCAGTAGACTCTCTATCAGACAAAGGATGCAGGAGACTCTCTATCAGACAGTGGACACAGGAAACTCTATCAGACAGCGGATGCAGGAGACTCTATCAGAAAGCGGATGCAGGAGACTCTCTATCAAACAGCGGATGCAGGAGACTCTCCATCAGACAGCAGATGCAGGAGACTTTAATAGACAGCGGATGCAGGAGATTCTCAATCAGACAGCGGAAGCAGGAGACTCTATCAGATTGCGGATGCAGGAGACTCTATCAGACAGCGGATGCAGGAGACTCTCTATCAGACAGCGGATGCAGGAGATTCTCCATCAGACAGCGGATGCAGGAGACTCTCCATTAGACAGCGGATGCAGGAGACACACCATCAGACAGCGGATGCAGGAGACTCTCTATCAGACAGCAGATGCAGAAGACTCCATTAAACAGCCGATGCAGGAGTCTCTCTATCAGACAGCAGATGCAGGAGTCTCTCTATCAGACAGCGGATGCAGGAGACTCTCCTTCAGACAGCGGATGCAGGAGACTCTCTATCAGACAGCCGATGCAGGAGACTCTCTATAAGACAGCGGATGCAGGAGACTCTCTATCAGACAGCGGATGCAGGAGACTCTCTATCAGACAGCGGATGCAGGAGTCTCTCTATCAGACAGCGGATGCAGGAGTCTCTCTATCAGACAGCGGATGCAGAAGATTCTCTATCAGACAGCGGATGCAGGAGACTCTCTCTCAGACAGCGGACGCAGGAGACTATCAGACAGCGGATTCAGGAGACTCTATCAGACAGCGGATGCAGGAGACTCTCTATCAAACAGCGGATGCAGGAGACACTCCATCAGACAGCGGATGCAGGAGACTCTCTATCAGACAGCGGATGCAGGAGACTCTCTATCAGACAGCGGATGTAGGAGTCTCTCCTACAGACAGCAGATGCAGGAGAATCTCTATCAGACAGCGGATGCAGGAGACACTCCATCAGACAGTGGATGCAGAAGACTCTGTATCAGACAGCGGATGCAGGAGACTCTCTATCAGACAGCGGATGCAGGAGTCTCTCCTTCAGACAGCGGATGCAGGAGAATCTCTATCAGACAGCGGATGCAGGAGACTCTCTATCAGACAGCCGATGCAGGAGACTCTCTATAAGACAGCAGTTGCAGGAGACTCTCTATCAGACAGCGGATGCAGGAGACTCTTTATCTGACAGCGGATGGAGGATTCTCTCCTTCAGACAGCAAATGCAGCAGTCTCTCTATCAGACAGCGGATGCAAGAAAAATTCCATCAGACACCGGATGCAGGAGACACTCCATCAGACAGCAGATGCAGGAGACTCTCCTTCAGACAGCGGATGTAGGAGACTCTATCAGACAGCGGATGCAGGAGACATTCTATCAGACAGCTGATGCAGGAGACTCTCTATCAGACAGCGTATGCAGGAGACTCTCCATCAGGCAGCGGATGCAGGAGACTCTCTATCAGACAGCGGATGCAGGTGTTTCTCTAACAGACAGCAGATGAAGGAGACTCTCTATCAGACAGCGGATGCAGGAGATTCTCTATCAGACAGCGGATGCAGGAGACTCTCCATCAGACGGGGGATGCAGGAGACACTCCATAAGACAGCGGATGCAAGAGACTCTCTATCAGACAGCGGATGCAGGAGACTCCATTAGACAGCAGATGCAGGATTCTCTCCATCAGACAGCGGATGCAGGAGTCTCTCTATCAGACAGCAGATGCAGGAGACTCTATCAGACATTGGATGCAGGAGACTCTATCAGACAGCGGATGCAGGAGACGTCTTCAGACAGTGGATGCAGGAGACTCTATCAGACAGAGGATGCAGGAGACTCTCTATCAGACAGCAAATGCAGGAGACTCTATCAGACAGCGGATGCAGGAGATTCTCTATCAGACAGCGGATGCAGGAGATTCTCTATCAGACAGCGGATGCAGGAGTCTCTCTATCAGACAGCAGATGCAGTAGTCTCTCTATCAGACAGCGGATGCAGGAGACTCTCAATCAGACATCGGATGCAGGAGTCTCTCTATCAGACAGCGGATGCAGGAGACTCTCAATCAGACATCGGATGCAGGAGTCTCTCTATCAGACTGCGGACGCAAGAGACTCTTCTTCAGACAGCGGATGCAGGAGACTCTATCAGACAGGGGATGCAGGAGACTCTCTATCAGACAAAGGATGCAGGAGACTCTCTATCAGACAGTGGACGCAGGAAACTCTATCAGACAGCGGATGCAGGAGACTCTATCAGAAAGCGGATGCAGGAGACTCTCTATCAAACAGCGGATGCAGGAGACTCTCCATCAGACAGCAGATGCAGGAGACTCTAATAGACAGCGGATGCAGGAGATTCTCAATCAGACAGCGGAAGCAGGAGACTCTATCAGACAGCGGATGCAGGAGACTCTATCAGACAGCGGATGCAGGAGACTCTCTATCAGACAGCGGATGCAGGAGATTCTCTATCAGACAGCGGATGCAGGAGACTCTCCATTAGACAGCGGATGCAGGAGACACACCATCAGACAGCGGATGCAGGAGACTCTCTATCAGACAGCAGATGCAGAAGACTCCATTAAACAGCCGATGCAGGAGTCTCTCTATCAGACAGCAGATGCAGGAGTCTCTCTATCAGACAGCGGATGCAGGAGACTCTCCTTCAGACAGCGGATGCAGGAGACTCTCTATCAGACAGCCGATGCAGGAGACTCTCTATAAGACAGCGGATGCAGGAGACTCTCTATCAGACAGCGGATGCGGGAGACTCTCTATCAGACAGCTGATGCAGGCGTTTCTCTAACAGACAGCGGATGAAAGAGACTCTCTATCAGACAGCGGATGCAGGAGATTCTCTATCAGACAGCGGATGCAGGAGACTCTCCATCAGACGGGGGATGCAGGAGACACTCCATAAGACAGCAGATGCAAGAGACTCTCTATCAGACAGCGGAAGCAGGAGACTCCATTAGACAGCAGATGCAGGTTTCTCTCCATCTAACAGCGTATGCAGGAGTCTCTCTATCAGACAGTGGACGCAGGAGACTCTATCAGACAGAGGATGCAGGAGACTCTATCAGACAGCGGATGCAGGAGACTTTCAATCAAACAGCGGATGCAGGAGTCTCTCTATCAGACAGCGGATGCAGGAGACTCTTCTTCAGACAGCGGATGCTGGAGACTCTCTATCAGACAGGGGATGCAGGAGCCTCTCTATCAGACAGCGGATGCAGGAGACTCTCTATCAGACAGTGGACGCAGGAAACTCTATCAGACAGCGGATGCAGGAGACTCTCTATCAAACAGCGGATGCAGGAGACTCTTCTTCAGACAGTGGATGCAGGAGACTCTATCAGACAGGGGATGCAGGAGACTCTCTATCAGACAGCGGATGCAGGAGACTCTACCAGACAGCGGATGCAGGAGATTCTCTATCAGACAGCGGATGCAGAAGACTCCATTAGACAGCGGATGCAGGAGTCTCTCTATCAGACAGCAGATGCAGTAGTCTCTCTATCAGACAGCGGATGCAGGAGACTCTCAATCAGACATCGGATGCAGGAGTCTCTCTATCAGACAGCGGAAGCAAGAGACTCTTCTTCAGACAGCGGATGCAGGAGACTCTATCAGACAGGGGATGCAGGAGACTCTCTATCAGACAGCGGATGCAGGAGACTCTCTATCAGACAGTGGACGCAGGAAACTCTATCAGACAGCGGATGCAGGAGACTCTATCAGACAGCGGATGCAGGAGACTCTCTATCAAACAGCGGATGCAGGAGACTCTCCATCAGACAGCGGATGCAGGAGACTCTATCAGACAGTGGATGCAGGAGATTCTCAATCAGACAGCAGAAGCAGGAGAATCTATCAGACAGCGGATGCAGGAGACTCTATCAGACAGCGGATGCAGGAGACTCTCTATCAGACAGCGGATGCAGGAGATTCTCTATCAGACAGCGGATGCAGGAGACTCTACATTAGACAGCGGATGCAGGAGACACACCATCAGACAGCGGATGCAGGAGACTCTCTATCAGACAGCGGATGCAGAAGACTCCATTAAACAGCCGATGCAGGAGTCTCTCTATCAGACAGCAGATGCAGGAGTCTCTCTATAAGACAGCGGATGCAGGAGACTCTCCTTCAGACAGCAGATGCAGGAGTCTCTCTATCAGACAGCAGACGCAGGAGACTCTTCTTCAGACAGCGGATGCAGGAGACTCTATCCGACAGGGGATGCAGGAGACTATCAGATAGTGGATGCAGGAGACTCTCTATCAGACAGCGGACGCATGAGACTTTATCAGACAGTGGATGCAGGAGACTCTATTAGACAGGGGATGCAGGAGACTCTCTATCAAACAGCGGATGCAGGAGACTCTCCATCAGACAGCGGATGCAGGAGACACTCCATCAGACAGTGGACGCAGGAGACTCTCTATCAGACAGCAGATGCAAGAGACTTTCTATCAGACAGCGGATTTAGGTGTCTCTCCTTCAGACAGCGGATGCAGGAGAATCACTATCAGACAGCAGATGCAGGAGAAACTCCATCAGACAGTGGATGCAGGAGACTCTGTATCAGACAGCGGATGCAGGAGACTCTCTATCAGACAGCGGATGCAGGAGTCTCTCTTTCAGACAGCGGATGCAGGAGAATCTCTATCAGACAGCGGATGCAGGAGACACTCTATCAGACAGCGGATGCAGGAAAAACTCCACCAGACAGTGGATGCAGGAGTCTCTCTATCAGACAGCGGATGCAGGAGACACTCCCTCAGACAGCGGATGCAGGAGACTCTCTATCAGACAGCGGATGCAGGAGACTCTCTATCAGACAGCGGATTTAGGAGTCTCTCTATCAGACAGCGGATGCAGGAGACTCTCTATCAGACAGCGGATGCAGGAGTCTCTCTATCAGACAGCGGATGCAGGATACTCTCTATCAGACAGCGGATGCAGAAGAATATCTATATGACAGCGGATGCAGGAGACTCTCTATCAGACAGCGGACGCAGGAGACTCTCTATCAGACAGAGGATGCAGGAGACTCTCTATAAGACAGCGGATGCAGGAGGCTCTCTTTTAGACAGCGGATGCAGGAGACTCTATATCTGACAGCGAATGGAGGATTCTCTCCTTCAGACAGCAGATGCAGGAGTCTCTCAATCAGACAGTGGATGCAGGAAAAACTCCATCAGACAGCGGATGCAGGAGTCTCTCTATCAGACAGCAGATGCAGGAATCACTCCATCAGACAGCAGATGCAGGAGACTCTCCTTCAGACAGCGGATGCAGGAGACTCTCTATCAGATAGCGGATGCAGGAGACTCTCTATCAGACAGCGGATGCAGGAGACTCTCCATCAGACAGCGGATGCAGGAGACTCTGTATCAGACAGCGGATGCAGGTGATTCTCTAACAGACAGCGGATGCAGGAGACTCTCTATCAGACAGCGGATGCAGGAGACTCTCTATCAGACAGCCGATGCAGGAGACTCTCTATAAGACAGCGGATGCAGGAGACTCTCTATCAGACAGCGGATGCGGGAGACTATCTGACAGCGGATGGAGGATTCTATACTTCAGACAGCAAATGCAGCAGTCTCTCTATCAGACAGCGGATGCAGGAAAAACTCCATCAGACAGCGGATGCAGGAGTCTCTCTATCAGACACCGGATGCAGGAGACACTCCATCAGACAGCAGATGCAGGAGATTCTCCTTCAGACAGCGGATGTAGGAGACGCTATCAGACAGCGGATGCAGGAGACTCTCTATCAGACAGCTGATGCAGGAGACTCTCTATCAGACAGCGTATGCAGGAGACTCTCCATCAGGCAGCGGATGCAGGAGACTCTCTATCAGACAGCGGATGCAGGCGTTTCTCTAACAGACAGCGGATGAAAGAGACTCTCTATCAGACAGCGGATGCAGGAGATTCTCTATCAGACAGCGGATGCAGGAGACTCTCCATCAGACGGGGGATGCAGGAGACACTCCATAAGACAGCGGATGCAAGAGACTCTCTATCAGACAGCGGATGCAGGAGACTCCATTAGACAGCAGATGCAGGTTTCTCTCCATCAGACAGCCGATGCAGGAGTCTCTCTATCAGACAGCGGATGCAGGAGACTCTATCAGACAGAGGATGCAGGAGACTCTATCAGACAGCGGATGCAGGAGAATTTCAATCAGACAGCGGATGCAGGAGTCTCTCTATCAGACAGCGGATGCAGGAGAATCTTCTTCAGACAGCGGATGCTGGAGACTCTCTATCAGACAGGGGATGCAGGAGCCTCTCTATCAGACAGCGGATGCAGGAGACTCTCTATCAGACAGTGGACGCAGGAAACTCTATCAGACAGCGGATGCAGGAGACTCTATCAGACAGCGGATGCAGGAGACTCTCTATCAAACAGCGGATGCAGGAGACTCTTCTTCAGACAGTGGATGCAGGAGACTCTATCAGACAGGGGATGCAGGAGACTCTCTATCAGACAGCGGATGCAGGAGACTCTATCAGACAGCGGATGCAGGAGATTCTCTATCAGACAGGGGATGCAGAAGACTCCATTAGACAGCGGATGCAGGAGTCTCTCTATCAGACAGCAGATGCAGTAGTCTCTCTATCAGACAGCGGATGCAGGAGACTCTCAATCAGACATCTGATGCAGGAGTCTCTCTATCAGACAGCGGACGCAAGAGACTCTTCTTCAGACAGCGGATGCAGGAGTCTCTTTCAGACAGGGGATTCTGGAGACTCTCTATCAGACAGCGGATGCAGGAGACTCTCTATCAGACCGTGGACGCAGGAAACTCTATCAGACAGCGGATGCAGGAGACTCTATCAGAAAGCGGATGCAGGAGACTCTCTATCAAACAGCGGATGCAGGAGACTCTCCATCAGACAGCGGATGCAGGAGACTCTATCAGACAGTGGATGCAGGAGATTCTCAATCAGACAGCAGAAGCAGGAGAATCTATCAGACAGCCGATGCAGGAGACTCTATCAGACAGCGGATGCAGGAGACTCTCTATCAGACAGCGGATGCAGGAGATTCTCTATCAGACAGCGGATGCAGGAGACTCTACATTAGACAGCGGATGCAGGAGACACACCATCAGACAGCGGATGCAGGAGACTCTCTATCAGACAGCGGATGCAGAAGACTCCATTAAACAGCCGATGCAGGAGTCTCTCTATCAGACAGCAGATGCAGGAGTATCTCTATCAGACAGCGGATGCAGGAGACTCTCCTTCAGACAGCAGATGCAGGAGTCTCTCTATCAGACAGCAGACGCAGGAGACTTTTCTTCAGACAGCGGATGCAGGAGACTCTATCCGACAGGGGATGCAGGAGACTATCAGATAGTGGATGCAGGAGACTCTCTATCAGACAGCGGACGCATGAGACTTTATCAGACAGTGGATGCAGGAGACTCTATTAGACAGGGGATGCAGGAGACTCTCTATCAAACAGCGGATGCAGGAGACTCTCCATCAGACAGCGGATGCAGGAGACACTCCATCAGACAGTGGACGCAGGAGACTCTCTATCAGACAGCAGATGCATGAGACTTTCTATCAGACAGCGGATTTAGGTGTCTCTCCTTCAGACAGCGGATGCAGGAGAATCACTATCAGACAGCAGATGCAGGAGAAACTCCATCAGACAGTGGATGCAGGAGACTCTGTATCAGACAGCGGATGCAGGAGACTCTCTATCAGACAGCGGATGCAGGAGTCTCTCTTTCAGACAGCGGATGCAGGAGAATCTCTATCAGACAGCGGATGCAGGAGACTCTCTATCAGACAGCGGATGCAGGAAAAACTCCACCAGACAGTGGATGCAGGAGTCTCTCTATCAGACAGCGGATGCAGGAGACACTCCATCAGACAGCGGATGCAGGAGACTCTCTATCAGACAGCGGATGCAGGAGACTCTCTATCAGACAGCGGATGTAGGAGTCTCTCTATCAGACAGCGGATGCAGGAGACTCTCTATCAGACAGCGGATGCAGGAGTCTCTCTATCAGACAGCGGATGCAGGATACTCTCTATCAGACAGCGGATGCAGGAGAATATCTATATGACAGCGGATGCAGGAGACTCTCTAACAGACAGCGGACGCAGGAGACTCTCTATCAGACAGAGGATGCAGGAGACTCTCTATAAGACAGCGGATGCAGGAGGCTCTCTTTTAGACAGCGGATGCAGGAGACTCTATATCTGACAGCGAATGGAGGATTCTCTCCTTCAGACAGCAGATGCAGGAGACTCTCAATCAGACAGTGGATGCAGGAAAAACTCAATCAGACAGCGGATGCAGGAGTCTCTCTATCAGACAACAGATGCAGGAATCACTCCATCAGACAGCAGATGCAGGAGACTCTCCTTCAGACAGCGGATGCAGGAGACTCTCTATCAGACAACGGATGCAGGAGACTCTCTATCAGACAGCGGATGCAGGAGACTCTCCATCAGACAGCGGATGCAGGAGACTCTGTATCAGACAGCGGATGCAGGTGATTCTCTAACAGACAGCGGATGCAGGAGACTCTCTATCAGACAGCGGATGCAGGAGATTCTCTATCAGACAGTGGATGCAGGAGACTCTCCATCAGAAGGGGGATGCAGGAGACACTCCATAAGACAGCGGATGCAAGAGACTCTCTATCAGACAGCGGATGCAGGAGACTCCATTAGATAGCAGATGCAGGAGTTCTCCATCAGACAGCGGATGCAGGAGTCTCTCTAACATCTCTATCAGACAGCGGATGCAGGAGACTCTATCAGACAGCGGATGCAGGAGAATCTATCAGACAGCGGATGCAGGAGACTCTTCTTCAGACAGTGGATGCAGGAGACTCTATCAGACAGCGGATGCAGGAGATTCTCTATCAGACAGCGGAAGCAGGAGACTCTATCAGACAGTGGATGCAGGAGACTCTATCAGACAGCGGATACAGGAGACTCTCTATCAGACAGCGGATGCAGAAGATTCTCTATTAGACAGCGGATGCAGGAGACTCTCCATCAGACAGCGGATGCAGGAGACACTCCATCAGACAGCGGATGCAGGAGACTCTCTATCAGACAGCGGATGCAGAAGACTCCATTAGACAGCGGATGCAGGAGTCTCTCTATCAAACAGCAGATGCAGGAGTCTCTCTATCAGACAGCGGATGCAGGAGACTCTCAATCAGCCAGCAGATACAGTAGTTTCTCTATCAGACAGCAGACGCAGGAGACTCTTCTTCAGACAGAGGATGCAGGAGACTCTATCAGACAGGGGATGCAGGAGACTCTCTATCAGACAGCGGATGCAGGAGACTCTCTATTAGACAGCGGACGCAGGAGACTCTATCAGACAGCGGATGCAGGAGTCTCTATCAGACAGCGGATGCAGGAGACTCTCTATCAGACAGCGGATGCAGGAGTCTCTCCATCAGACAGCGGATGCAGAAGTCTCTCTATCAGACAGCAGATGCAGGAGATTCTCTAACAGACAGCGGATGCAGGAGACTCTCTATCAGACAGCGGATGCAGGAGATTCTCTATCAGACAGCGGATGCAGGAGACGCTCCATCAGACAGCGGATGCAGGAGACACTCCATAAGACAGCGGATGCAAGAGACTCTCTATCAGACAGCGGATGCAGGAGACTCCATTAGACAGCAGATGCAGGAGTCTCTCCATCAGACAGCGGATGCAGGAGACTCTATCAGACAGCGGATGCAGGAGACTCTATCAGACAGCGGATGCAGGAGACTTTCAATCAGACAGCGGATGCAGGAGTCTCTCTATCAGACAGCGGATGCAGGAGACTCTTCTTCAGACAGCGGATGCTGGAGACTCTCTATCAGACAGCAGATGAAGGAAACTCTCTTTTAGACAGCGGATGCAGGAGACTCTCTATCAGACAGCGGATGCAGGAGTCTCTCTTCAGACAGCAGATGCAGGAGTTACTCTATCAGACAGCGGATGCAGGAGACACTCTATCAGACAGCAGATGCAGGAGAATCTCTATCAGACAGCGGATGCAGGAGACTCTCTTCAGACAGCTGATGCAGAAGTCTCTCTATCAGACAGCAGATGCAGTAGACTCTCTTCAGACAGCAGATGAAGAAGTCTCTATATCAGACAGCGGATGCAGGAGACTCTATCAGACAACGGATGCAGGAGTATCTCTATAAGAAAGCGGATGCAGGATTCTCTCTATCAGACAGTGGGTGCAGGAGACTCTCCATCAGACAGCGGATGCAGGAGTCTCTCTATCAGACAGCGGATGCAGGAGTCTCTCTTCAGACAGCAGATGCAGAAGTCTCTATATTAGACAGGGGATGCAGGAGACTCTCCATCAGACAGCGGATGCAGGAGTCTCTCTATCAGACAGCAGATGCAGGAGACTCTTCAGACAGCAGATGCAGAAGCCTCTATATCAGACAGGGGATGCAGGAGACTCTCCATCAGACAGCGGATGCAGGAGTCTCTCTATCAGACAGCAGATGCAGGAGACTCTCCATCAGACAGCGGATGCAGGAGTCTCTCTATCAGACAGCGGATGCAGGAGACTCTTCTTCAGACAGCGGATGCAGGAGACTATATCAGACAGCAGATGAAGGAGTCTCTCTATCAGACAGCGGACGAAAGAGTCTCCATATCAGACAGCAGATGCAGGAGTCTCTCTATCAGACAGCGGATGCAGGAGACTCTCTATCAGACAGCGGATGCAGAAGACTCTCTTCAGACAGCAGATGCAGAAGACTCTCTATCAGACAGCGGATGCAGTAGACTCTCTTCAGACAGCAGATGCAGAAATCTCTATACCAGACAGCGGATGCAGGAGACTCTCTATCAGACAGCGGATGCAGGAGTCTCTCTATCAGACAGCGGATGCAGGAGACTCTCTTCAGACAGCGGATGCAGGAGTCTCTCTATCAGACAGCGGATGCAGGAGACTCTCTTCAGACAGCAGATGCAGAAGTCTCCATATCAGACAGCAGATGCAGGAGACTCTCCATTAGACAGCGGATGCAGGAGTCTCTCTATCAGACAGCAGATGCAGGAGACTCTCCATCGGACAGCGGATGCAGGAGTCTCTCTATCAGACAGCGGATGCAGGAGTCTCTCTTCAGACAGCAGATGCAGAAATATCTCTATCAGACAGGGGATGCAGGAGACTCTCCATCAGACAGCGGATGCAGGAGTCTCTCTATCAGACAGCGGATGCAGGAGACTCTCTTTAGACAGCAGATGCAGAAGTTTCTATATCAGACAGGGGATGCAGGAGACTCTCCATCAGACAGCGGATGCAGGAGTCTCTCTATCAGACAGCGGATGCAGGAGACTCTCCATCAGACATCGGATGCAGAAGTCTCTCTATCAGACAGCGGATGCAGGAGACTCTTCTTCAGACAGCGGATGCAGGAGACTCTATCAGACAGCAGATGAAGGAGTCTCTCTATCAGACAGAGGATGCAGGAGTCTCTTTATCAGACAGCGGATGCAGAAGTCTCTCTATCAGACAGCGGATGCAGGAGACTCTCTATCAGACAGCGGATGCAGGAGACACTCTATCAGACAGCGGACGCAAGAGACTCTCTATCAGACAGCGGATGCAGGAGACTATCAGACAGCGGATGCAGGAGAAACTCCATCAGACAGCGGATATCAGGAGACTCTCTATCAGACAGCGGATGCAGGAGACTCTTCATCAGACAGCGGATGCAGGAGACTCTCTATCAGACAGCGGATGCAGGAGATTCTCTAACAGACAGCGGATGCAGTAGACTCTCTTCAGACAGCAGATGCAGAAATCTCTATACCAGACAGCGGATGCAGGAGACTCTCTATCAGACAGCGGATGCAGGAGTCTCTCTATCAGACAGCGGATGCAGGAGACTCTCTTCAGACAGCGGATGCAGGAGTCTCTCTATCAGACAGCGGATGCAGGAGACTCTCTTCAGACAGCAGATGCAGAAGTCTCCATATCAGACAGCAGATGCAGGAGACTCTCCATTAGACAGCAGATGCAGGAGACTCTCCATCGGACAGCGGATGCAGGAGTCTCTCTATCAGACAGCGGATGCAGGAGTCTCTCTTCAGACAGCAGATGCAGAAATATCTCTATCAGACAGGGGATGCAGGAGACTCTCCATCAGACAGCGGATGCAGGAGTCTCTCTATCAGACAGCGGATGCAGGAGACTCTCTTTAGACAGCAGATGCAGAAGTTTCTATATCAGACAGGGGATGCAGGAGACTCTCCATCAGACAGCGGATGCAGGAGTCTCTCTATCAGACAGCGGATGCAGGAGACTCTCCATCAGACATCGGATGCAGAAGTCTCTCTATCAGACAGCGGATGCAGGAGACTCTTCTTCAGACAGCGGATGCAGGAGACTCTATCAGACAGCAGATGAAGGAGTCTCTCTATCAGACAGAGGATGCAGGAGTCTCTTTATCAGACAGCGGATGCAGAAGTCTCTCTATCAGACAGCGGATGCAGGAGACTCTCTATCAGACAGCGGATGCAGGAGACACTCTATCAGACAGCGGACGCAAGAGACTCTCTATCAGACAGCGGATGCAGGAGACTATCAGACAGCGGATGCAGGAGAAACTCCATCAGACAGCGGATATCAGGAGACTCTCTATCAGACAGCGGATGCAGGAGACTCTTCATCAGACAGCGGATGCAGGAGACTCTCTATCAGACAGCGGATGCAGGAGATTCTCTAACAGACAGCGGATGCAGGAGACTATCAGACAGCGGATGCAGGAGATTCTCTATCAGACAGCGGATGCAGGAGACGCTCCATCAGACAGCGGATGCAGGAGAAACTCCATAAGACAGCGGACGCAACAGACTCTCTATCAGACAGCGGATGCAGGAGACTCCATTAAACAGCAGATGCAGGAGTCTCTCCATCAGACAGCGGATGCAGGAGTCTCTCTATCAGACAGCGGATGCAGGAGACTCTATCAGACAGCGGATGCAGGAGACTCTATCAGACAGCGGATGCAGGAGACTCTCAATCAGACAGCAGATGCAGGAGTCTCTCTATCAGACAGCGGATGCAGGAGTCTCTCTTCAGACAGCGGATGCAGAAGTCTCTATATTAGACAGGGGATGCAGGAAACTCTCCATCAGACAGCGGATGCAGGAGTCTCTCTATCAGACAGCAGATGCAGGAGACTCTTCAGACAGCAGATGCAGAAGCCTCTATATCAGACAGGGGATGCAGGAAACTCTCCATCAGACAGCGGATGCAGGAGTCTCTCTATCAGACAGCGGATGCAGGAGACTCTCCATCAGACAGCGGATGCAGGAGTCTCTCTATTAGACAGCGGATGCAGGAGACTCTTCTTCAGACAGCGGATGCAGGAGACTCTCATTAGACAGCAGATGAAGGAGTCTCTCTATCAGACAGTGGATGAAAGAGTCTCTATATCAGACAGCGGATGCAGGAGTCTCTCTTTCAGACAGCGGATGCAGGAGACTCTCTATCAGACAGCAGATGCAGAAGTCTCTCTATCAGACAGCAGATGCAGTAGACTCTCTTCAGACAGCAGATGCAGAAATCTCTATATCAGACAGCGGATGCAGGAGACTCTCTATCAGACAGCGGATGCAGGAGTCTCTCTATCAGACAGCGGATGCAGGAGACTCTCTTCAGACAGCGGATGCAGGAGTCTCTCTATCAGACAGCGGATGCAGGAGACTCTCTTCAGACAGCAGATGCAGAAGTCTCTATATCAGACAGGGGATGCAGGAGACTCTCCATTAGACAGCGGATGCAGGAGTGTCTCTATCAGACAGCAGATGCAGGAGACTCTCCATCAGACAGCGGATGCAAGAGTCTCTCTATCAGACAGCGGATGCAGGAGTCTCTCTTCAGACAGCAGATGCAGAAGTCTCTCTATCAGACAGGGGATGCAGGAGACTCTCCATCAGACAGCGGATGCAGGAGTCTCTCTATCAGACAGTGGATGCAGGAGACTCTCTTTAGACAGCAGATGCAGAAGTTTCTATATCAGACAGGGGATGCAGGAGATTCTCCATCAGACAGCGGATGCAGGAATCTCTCTATCAGACAGCGGATGCAGGAGACTCTCCATCAGACATCGGATGCAGGAGTCTCTCTATCAGACAGCGGATGCAGGAGACTCTTCTTCAGACAGCGGATGCAGGAGACTCTATCAGACAGCAGATGAAGGAGTCTCTCTATCAGACAGAGGATGCAGGAGTCTCTTTATCAGACAGCGTATGCAGGAGTCTCTCTATCAGACAGCGGATGCAGGAGACTCTCTATCAGACAGCGGATGCAGGAGACACTCTATCAGACAGCGGACGCAAGAGACTCTCTATCAGACAGCGGATGCAGGAGACTCTCTATCAGACAGCGGATGCAGGAGTTCTCCATCAGACAGCGGATGCAGGAGACTCTCTATCAGACAACCGATGCAGGAGATTCTCTAACAGACAGCGGATGCAGGAGACTCTCTATCAGACAGCGGATGCAGGAGATTCTCTATCAGACAGCGGATGCAGAAGTCTCTCTATCAGACAGCGGATGCAGGAATCTCTCTATCAGACAGCGGATATCAGGAGACTCTCTATCAGACAGCGGATGCAGGAGACTCTTCATCAGACAGCGGATGCAGGAGACTCTCTATCAGACAGCGGATGCATTAGATTCTCTAACAGACAGCGGATGCAGGAGACTCTCTATCAGACAGCGGATGCAGGAGATTCTCTATCAGACAGCGGATGCAGGTGACGCTCCATCAGACAGCGGATGCAGGAGACACTCCATAAGACAGCGGATGCAAGAGACTCTCTATCAGACAGCGGATGCAGGAGACTCCATTAGACAGCAGATGAAGGAGTCTCTCTATCAGACAGCGGATGCAGGAGACTCTCTTCAGACAGCAGATGAAGAAGTCTCTATATCAGACAGCGGATGCAGGAGACTCTATCAGACAGCGGATGCAGGAGTCTCTCTATCAGACAGCGGATGCAGGAGACTCTCTTCAGACAGCGGATGCAGAAGTCTCTCTATCAGAAAGGGTATGCAGGAGTCTCTCTATCAGACAGCAGATGCAGGAGACGCTCCATCAGACAGCGGATGCAGGAGACACTCCATAAGACAGCGGACGCAACAGACTCTCTATCAGACAGCGGATGCAGGAGATTCTCTATTTGACAGCCGATGCAGGAGACGCTCCATCAGACAGCGGATGCAGGAGACACTCCATAAGACAGCGGACGCAACAGACTCTCTATCAGACAGCGTTTGCAGGAGACTCCATTAAACAGCAGATGCAGGAGTCTCTCCATCAGACAGCGGATGCAGGAGTCTCTCTATCAGACAGCGGATGCAGGAGACTCTATCAGACAGCGGATGCAGGAGACTCTACCAGACAGCGGATGCAGGAGACTCTCAATCAGACAGCAGATGCAGGAGTCTCCCTATCAGACAGCGGATGCAGGAGACTCTTCTTCAGACAGCGGATGCAGGAGACTCTCTATTAGACAGCAGATAAAGGAGACTCTTTTTAGACAGCGGATGCAGGAAACTCTCTATCAGACAGCGGATGCAGGAGTCTCTCTTCAGACAGCAGATGCAGGAGTTTCTCTATCAGACAGCGGATGCAGGAGACACTCTATCAGACAGCGGATGCAGGAGAATCTCTATCAGACAACGGATGCAGGAGACTCTCTTCAGACAGCGGATGCAGGAGTCTCTCTATCAGAAAGCGGATGCAGGAGTCTCTCTATCAGACAGCGGGTGCAGGAGACTCTCCATCAGACAGCGGATGCAGGAGTCTTTCTATCAGACAGCAGATGCAGGAGACTCTTCAGACAGCAGATGCAGAAGCCTCTATATCAGACAGGGGATGCAGGAAACTCTCCATCAAACAGCGGATGCAGGAGTCTTTCTATCAGACAGCGGATGCAGGAGACTCTCCATCAGACAGCGGATGCAGGAGTCTCTCTATCAGACAGCGGATGCAGGAGACTCTTCTTCAGACAGCGGATGCAGGAGACTCTATCAGACAGCAGATGAAGGAGTCTCTCTATCAGACAGCGGATGAAAGAGTCTCTATATCAGACAGCGGATGCAGGAGTCTCTCTATCAGACAGCGGATGCAGGAGACTCTCTATCAGACAGCGGATACAGAAGACTCTCTTCAGACAGCAGATGCAGAAGTCTCTCTATCAGACAGCGGATGCAGTAGACTCTCTTCAGACAGCAGATGCAGAAATCTCTATATCAGACAGCGGATGCAGGAGACTCTCTATCAGACAGCGGATGCAGGAGTCTCTCTATCAGACAGCGGATGCAGGAGACTCTCTTCAGACAGCGGATGCAGGAGTCTCTCTATCAGACAGCGGATGCAGGAGACTCTCTTCAGACAGCAGATGCAGAAGTCTCTATATCAGACAGGGGATGCAGGAGACTCTCCATTAGACAGCGGATGCAGGAGTGTCTCTATCAGACAGCAGATGCAGGAGTCTCTCCATCAGACAGCGGATGCAAGAGTCTCTCTATCAGACAGCGGATGCAGGAGTCTCTCTTCAGACAGCAGATGCAGAAGTCTCTCTATCAGACAGGGGATGCAGGAGACTCTCCATCAGACAGCAGATGCAGGAGTCTCTCTATCAGACAGCGGATGCAGGAGACTCTCTTTAGACAGCAGATGCAGAAGTTTCTATATCAGACAGGGGATGCAGGAGATTCTCCATCAGACAGCGGATGCAGGAATCTCTCTATCAGAAAACGGATGCAGGAGACTCTCCATCAGACATCGGATGCAGGAGTCTCTCTATCAGACAGCGGATGCAGGAGACTCTTCTTCAGACAGCGGATGCAGGAGACTCTATCAGACAGCAGATGAAGGAGTCTCTCTATCAGACAGAGGATGCAGGAGTCTCTTTATCAGACAGCGGATGCAGGAGTCTCTCTATCAGACAGCGGATGCAGGAGACTCTCTATCAGACAGCGGATGCAGGAGACACTCTATCAGACAGCGGACGCAAGAGACTCTCTATCAGACAGCGGATGCAAGGGACTCTCTATCAGACAGCGGATGCAGGAGTTCTCCATCAGACAGCGGATGCAGGAGACTCTCTATCAGACAACCGATACAGGAGATTCTCTAACAGACAGCGGATGCAGGAGACTCTCTATCAGACAGCGGATGCAGGAGATTCTCTATCAGACAGCGGATGCAGAAGTCTCTCTATCAGACAGCGGATGCAGGAATCTCTCTATCAGACAGCGGATATCAGGAGACTCTCTATCAGACAGCTGATGCAGGAGACTCTTCATCAGACAGCGGATGCAGGAGACTCTCTATCAGACAGCGGATGCATTAGATTCTCTAACAGACAGCGGATGCAGGAGACTCTCTATCAGACAGCGGATGCAGGAGATTCTCTATCAGACAGCGGATGCAGGAGACGCTCCATCAGACAGCGGATGCAGGAGACACTCCATAAGACAGCGGATGCAAGAGACTCTCTATCAGACAGCGGATGCAGGAGACTCCATTAGACAGCAGATGCAGGAGTCTCTCCATCAGACAGCGGATGCAGGAGTCTCTCTATCAGACAGCGGATGCAGGAGTCTCTCTATCAGACAGCGGATGCAGGAGACTCTTCTTCAGACAGCGGATGCAGTAGACTCTATCAGACAGCAGATGAAGGAGTCTCTCTATCAGACAGCGGATGCAGGAGACTCTCTTCAGACAACAGATGCAGAAGTCTCTCTATCAGACAGCAGATGCAGTAGACTCTCTTCAGACAGCAGATGAAGAAGTCTCTATATCAGACAGCGGATGCAGGAGACTCTATCAGACAGCGGATGCAGGAGTCTCTCTATCAGGCAGCGGATGCAGGAGACTCTCTTCAGACAGCGGATGCAGGAGTCTCTCTATCAGAAAGGGTATGCAGGAGTCTCTCTATCAGACAGCGGGTGCAGGAGACTCTCCATCAGACAGCTGATGCAGGAGTCTCTCTATCAGACAGCAGATGCAGTAGTCTCTATATTAGACAGGAGATGCAGGAGAATCTCCATCAGACAGCGGATGCCGGAGTCTCTCTATCAGACAGCAGATGCAGTAGACTCTCTTCAGACAGCAGATGCATTAGCCTCTATATCAGACAGGGGATGCGGATGCAGGAGTCTCTCTATCAGACAGCGGATGCAGGAGTCTCTCTATCAGACAGCGGATGCAGGAGTCTCTCTATGAGACAGCGGATGCAGGAGACTCTCTATCAGACAGCAGATGCAGAAGACTCTCTTCAGACAGCAGATGCAGAAGTCTCTTTATCAGACAGCGGATGCAGTAGACTCTCTTCAGACAGCAGATGCAAAAATCTCTATATCAGACAGCGGATGCAGGAGACTCTCTATCAGACAGCGGATGCAGGAGTCTCTCTATCAGACAGCGGAAGCAGGAGACTCTCTTCAGACAGTGGATGCAGGAGTCTCTCTATCAGACAGCGGATGCAGGAGACTCTCTTCAGACAGCAGATGCAGAAGTCTCTATATCAGACAGGGGATGCAGGAGACTCTCCATTAGACAGCGGATGCAGGAGTCTCTCTATCAGACAGCAGAATCAGGAGACTCTCCATCAGACAGCGGATGCAGGAGTCTCTCTATCAGACAGCGGATGCAGGAGTCTCTCTTCAGACAGCAGATGCAGAAGTCTCTCTATCAGACAGGGGATGCAGGAGACTCTCCATCAGACAGCGCTTGCAGGAGTCCCTCTATCAGACAGCGGATGCAGGAGACTCTCATTAGACAGCAGATGCAGAAGTCTCTATATCAGACAAGGGATGCAGGAGACTCTCCATCAGACAGCGGATGCAGGAGTTTCTCTATCAGACAGCGGATGCAGGAGACTCTCCATCAGACATCGGATGCAGGAGTCTCTCTATCAGACAGCGGATGCAGGAGACTCTTCTTCAGACAGCGGATGCAGTAGACTCTATCAGACAGCAGATGAAGGAGTCTCTCTATCAGACAGAGGATGCAGGAGTCTCTTTATCAGACAGCGGATGCAGGAGTCTCTCTATCAGACAGCGGATGCAGGAGACTCTCTATCAGACAGCGGATGCAGGAGACACTCTAACAGACAGTGGACGCAAGAGACTCTCTATCAGACAGCGGATGCAGGAGACTCTCTATCAGACAGCGGATGCAGGAGACTCTCCATCAGACAGCGGATGCAGGAGACTCTCTATCAGACAGCGGATGCAAAACATTCTCTAACAGACAGCGGATGCAGGAGACTCTCTATCAGACAGCGGATGCAGGAGATTCTCTATCAGACAGCGGATGCAGAAGTCTCTCTATCAGAGAGCGGATGCAGTAGTCTCTTAATCAGACAGCGGATGCAGGAGACTCTCTATTAGACAGTGGATGCAGGAGACTCTCTATCAGACAGGGGATGCAGGAGACTCTCTATCAGAGAGCGGATGCAGTAGTCTCTTAATCAGACAGCGGATGCAGGAGACTCTCTATTAGACAACGGATGCAGGAGACTCCATCAGACAGCGGATGCAGGAGACTCTCTATCAGACAGCGGATGCAGGAGACACTCTTTTGACAGCAGATGCAGAAGTCTCTCTATCAGACAGCGGATGCAGGAGACTCTCTATCAGACAGCGGATGCAGGAGTCTCTCTACCAGACAGCGGATGCAGGAGATTCTCTAACAGACAGCGGATGCAGGAGACTCTCTATCAGACAGCGAATGCAGGAGATTCTCTATCAGACAGTGGATGCAGAAGTCTCTCTATCAGACAGCGGATGCAGGAATCTCTCTATCAGACAGCGGATGCAGGAGTCTCTCTTCAGACAGCGGATGCAGAAGTCTCTATATCAGACAGCGGATTCAGGAGAATCTCCTTCAGACAGTAGATGCAGGAGAATCTCTATCAGACAGGGGATGCAGGAGACTCTCTTTCAGACAGCGGATGCAGGAGTCTCTTAATCAGACAGCGGATGCAGGAGACTCTCTATCAGACAACGGATGCAGGAGACTCCATCAGACAGCGGATGCAGGAGACTCTCTATCAGACAGCGGATGCAGGAGACACTCTTTAGACAGCAGATGCAGAAGTCTCTCTATCAGACAGCGGATGCAGGAGTCTCTCTATCAGACAGCGGATGCAGGAGTCTCTCCATCAGACAGCGGATGCAGGAGATTCTCCATCAGACAGCGGATGCAGAAGACTCTCTTTAGACAGCAGATGCAGAAGTCTCTCTATCAGACAGCGGATGCAGTAGACTCTCTTCAGACAGCAGATGCAAAAATCTCTATATCAGACAGCGGATGCAGGAGACTCTCTATCAGACAGCGGATGCAGGAGTCTCTCTATCAGACAGTGGATGCAGGAGACTCTCTTCAGACAGCGGATGCAGGAGTCTCTCTATCAGACAGCAGATGCAGAAGTCTCTATATCAGACAGCAGATGCAGAAGACTCTCTATCAGACAGCGGATGCAGGAGTCTCTTAATCGGACAGCGGATGCAGGAGACTCTCTATCAGACAACGGATGCAGGAGACTTCATCAGACAGCGGATGCAGGAGACTCTCTATCAGACAGCGGATGCAGGAGACACTCTTTAAACAGCAGATGCAGAAGTCTCTCTATCAGACAGCGGATGCAGGAGACTCTCTATCAGACAGCGGATGCAGGAGTCTCTCTATCAGACAGTGGATGCAGGGATCTCTCTATCAGACAGCGGATGCAGGAGACTCTTATCAGACAGTGGATGCAGGAGACTCTCTATCAGACAGCGGATGCTGAAAAGTCTCAATCAGACAGCGGATGCAGGAGACTCTCTATCAGACACCTGATGCAGGAGACTCTCTATCAGTCTCCTGCATCCACTGTCTGATAGAGATTCTCCTGCATCCACTGTCTGATAGAGAGATTCCTGCATCCGCTGTCTGATGGAGTGTCTCCTGCATCCACTGTCTGATAGAGAGACTCTTGCATCCGCTGTCTGAAGGAGAGAATCCTGCATCCGCTGTCTGATAGAAAGTCTCCTGCATCAGCTGTCTGAAGGAGAGTCTCCTGCATCCGCTGTCTGAAGGAGAGACTCCTGCATCCGCTATCTGATAGAGAGTCTCCTCCATCCGCTGTCTGATAGAGAGTCTCCTGCATCCGCTGTCTGATAGAGAGTCTCCTGCATCCGCAGCTGAAGAGTCTCCTGCATCCGTTGTCTGATAGAGAGTTTCTGGCATCCGCTGTCTAATACTATAAGAGTCTCCTGCATCTGCTGTCTGATAGAGACACCTGCATCCGCTGTCTGATGGAGAGACTCCTGTATCCGCTGTCTGTTAAAGTCTCCTGCATCCACTGTCTGATAGAGTCTTCTGCATCTGCTGTCTGATGGAGAGTCTCCTGCATCGGCTGTCTGATAGAGAGCCTCCTGCATCCGCTGTCTGATGGAGAGTCTCCTGCATCCGCTGTCTGAAGGAGAGTCTTCTGCATCCGCTGTCTGATAGAGAGTCTCCTGCATCCGCTGTCTGATAGAGAGTCTCCTGCATCCGCTGTCTGATAGAGAGTCTCCTGCATCCGCTGTCTGATAGAGTCTCCTGCATCCGCTGTCTGATAGAGAATTTCCTGCATCCGCTGTCTGATGGAGAGTCTCCTGCATCCGCTGTCTGAAGGAGAGTCTTCTGCATCCGCTGTCTGATAGAGAGTCTCCTGCATCCGCTGTCTGATAGAGAGTCTCCTGCATCCGCTGTCTGAAAGAGAAACTCCTGCATCCGCTGTCCGATAGAGAGACTCCTGCATCCGCTGTCTGATAAAGATACTCCTGCATCCGTTGTCTGATAGAGGCTCCTGCATCACCTGTCTGATAGAAAGTCTCCTGCATCCGCTGTCTGAAGGAGAGATTCCTGCATCCACTGTCTGATAGAGTCTCCTGCATCCGCTGTCTGATGGAGATACTCCTGCATCCGCTGTCTGATAGAGAGTCTCCTACATCCGCTGTCTGATAGAGAGACTCCTGCATCCGCTCTCTGAAAGAGTCTCCTGCATCTGCTGTCTGAAGAAGAATCTCCTGCATCCGCTGTCTGATGGAGTGTCTCCTGCATCTGCTGTCTGATAGAGAGTCTCCTGCATCCGCTGTTTGATGAAGAGACTCCTGCATCCGCTGTCTGAAGGAGATACTCCTGCAGCCGCTGTCTGATAGAGTGTCCCTGCATCCACTGTCTGATAAAGGGTCTCCTGCATCCGCTGTCTGATAGAGAGTCTCCCGACGATGCAGGAGTCTCTCTGTCAGACAGCGGATGCAGGAAAAACTCAATCAGACAGCAGCTGCAGGAGACACTCCATCAGACAGCAGATGCAGGAGACTCTCCTTTCGACAGCGGATGCAGGAGAAAAAGAGAACAGGTGAGTGAGGAAGAAAGAACAGGTGAGTGAGGAAGAGAAAACAGGTGAGGGAGGAAGAGAATACTGTCACGACCTAGGCGTTACCATGGATTGATTGATTCTACCTTTCTCTGTGGACTGGTGATGAATGACTGTCTGACTGGATGACTGAACAGTCAACCAATGACTGGTTCATTGGTTTGAATCTTTCAGGCGGTTATATACTATAAACACATACGCACTAATTCCAAACAATGGTAGCGTGATAGGAATTACTGTATGCATATGAGTTACACCAGGAATGAGTATGATGTTCAAACCTGTATCTTGTGTGATGTGCAATGTGGTGTTGTTCAGTACTGACACTGAATTTGTGTGGTATGGGGGAAAGGACTAGCGCTCACTTTAATCAGTAGATGAAATTGAGACTCTACTGTTAACGTACTAAATGCTTAAAAGATCATTAAATACGACGACACACACGAATGATCACTTAGACACACACGTTTAATATATGTCTGGGAAATTATATGGTTGGACGGGGAATGGCTCACTTTTATGACTGATCAACTGTTTGCACAGACTGCTGACTGCATGCACGACTGATCAAATGATCCTATGATCACCGACTACGACGACAGACAATGAATGACCACGGACACTACAGACATATGCTTCCTTTGTATGTAGGTGGACTTCAGTGGATTCACGGACTGCTAGTGCATTGGTAAAGAATGATGACTTAAGAATATTAAATTGATGAATTATAATTGAAAAATAGTTTCTAAAAAAAAATGTTACAACATCAGATAATCAATGGCTGTCTTATAACACAATGTAACTCATTGAACACAGTTAACTTGCAGGGGTGCCTGGCTCAGCCTGTACCTTATTTCCAATGCAGTATTCAGTTCCTTAAAATTGGGATAATATCATAAAAATGGGGAAAATTATAAGGGAAAATGGGGGTGGATTTCCTAGTAAAAATGGCAGACAGCTGAATAAAATTCCTCTTAAATAATTCCTAAGTTCTCAAAAGTATCTGATGCTAGAAAATAAATTCAATAAATTTCCCTTTCTTTTAAATACTTTTTGTAGTTTTAAATGTCTTTGGAAAAGGGAAACTGCTAAAATACCAAAAATAGAAAATCACCTAAAAAGCAAGTGTTCCCTATGAAGTCAAAATGTGAAGTCCAAAAAATAAACACAAGTGTTCCCTATGAAGAAAAATTGTGAAGTCCTTCAAAAAAAAAAAAGCAAGTGTTCCCTATGAAGAAAAATTGTGAAGTCCCCCAAAGAATCTGTGGGAGAGCTTATATACTCCCACAGAATCCCGCATCCCGCAATCCCGCAGTTCCCACATTTTCCCCCCACAAATCGTCCCGCAACAGCTTCCCGCAACAAGAAACTGTGGGAAAAGAGCCATTTTTACTGGAAATGTCCGCCCCCTACTGCTTTAATCCTAAAATACCATAGATAATCAAATTAAACTTTACAAAGTAAATATGCAGAAATGTACTATGATGATTAAACTTTATGACCTGCTAAAAAGATTTAGACCGGTAGCACTAATTTTAGGAGAAATCGTCCGTAGAAAATGTCTGTTTACAAACACAATTGACTTTACGCTACGATGACCTTGCCAAGCTATTTTTGGAAGCAGATATTTACTACACCGCTGTTCTATCAATCGAGAATACACACTAGCATATAACTGTCATGGCCGCTTAGAAAAACAAACACTTCAATTTCCGATATTTAGCGAAAATAAGCTCCAAATGGATATGTCAGACACCAGCGCTGGTTGAAATCAATTCAATGTAGACTGCTTCCAAGAATAGGGTGAGCAAGAGTTTCTTTACTTCGATGATAAGTGAAATATTCTGGGTCAAAACCGAAGCACATGTGAATAAATGGACAATACACAAGTCAAAGCTCCAGAGCAGAAGATTGCTGAGAAATGGAAATAGAGCTCTGCGGTCAGTAGAACTTCCCTCAAAGTGTGGCCATCACCTAAGAGAACCCCTGACAAGCAATGTCTCTAACAGTCTATCATTCAGAATAAGATGCTGAATCGGTCGATGCTCACAAACAGCATATGCTCAGATTTCCTCAGCAATGTATTTCTCTGTCAGAAGACTTCAAGTAAAGTAGCTGCAGCCAGCACACCCCCTGTACACCACATTTACCCCCACCTTAAGTGTTAAAGCTCCGACTAACACAAAAATATTATCTCGGTCAACTCTGGCATCCGTAATATCTCTAAAGATATGCTCAGTGACAATTTAGCCTGTCACTCCCACTTAAGTTGGAGCCTAGCACAAAAGGTGATGGGAAAGTTCTATCAAGCTGACATACTTTACATCAGCTGCAATTTATTATGATTTCAATTAACATGATGCTACCCAGTCCCGATGCAATATTCACCATGCATCAATGTCAAGTAAATCGCTTTCAGCATCTGCATCACTAACTAAAAATAATATATCACAGAATGGACTCGGTATATCTACCGAAAAATGCACATACAATTCATTTCCAGTCAAAATTAGAACCTGACTGATTCTTATACCCATTTGATGCCATGCTGAGAGCAGATTTTAATATTTCTTTGTTTTTAAATAACAATTTTTGCTCTTACATGAAGTTCTGTTTTCCATTTCGGGTCAACACTGTACTTTATCCACAAACTTATAAATTACAAAATCAGCATCCCATCCAAACAAATCTTGTTTGAAGAGACAATGATTTTATGTACAGATAAGCCCAACTATTGAATCTAAATTACCGTCATATCAACCTTATGCCCTTCAATTCTATGGAGAACAGCACTTAAAAGTGGAAATTGACTTTAAGCTTTATGAACCTTTGCTTATTGGAGGAATATTCTTCAAGAAAATCAATTTAGATCATGAATGGTTAGCAAACATTGAAAACCTAATATCTGTTTGTTTTGAAACAAAACTTCCACACCTGGCAATATGGGGATCCCCATGTGAAGTTTTATTCCATAACAGAAAGAATATCTCTCCAATACACTTAATATTGAAAAAATCTGTATGAAACTGTGCTATATTTGCACTAAAGCGAACTGCTGCAACACTGAATCTGACCGCGGTTAAGTGTTTCCACAGTAAAAGTTTCTCATTAGTCAAAATGACATTGTAATGTACCCTAAGTAATGACTGAGCAATGGCAGACAAACTGTATTCAGTTTGTCTGTCCTTGCCATCAGATCATTAATTCTGCAGGTAGAAACCTTGTTGCTTTTGCAATGCACTAAAAACTGTTCTATAATGTAACTGTCACTCCCGAAGGGTGACTAATTCCCGATTTCCTTGAAACGTACCATCAGGTTTTCACAGTTCCTTCCAATATATGTAGACGTATCGATCAGTTGTTGATAATAGATCCTTTCCGTAGTGTTATATCTTATATTTGATAAAGATTCAGTAGATATGATAATATTCACTATAATATGTATTTTATTCAGTATTCACCTTGTATTTTAGCCAGTGTTCACTTTTTGTATTGGTATTCTTTTATAGATTCATTCACTTTTACATCTAATATTCACTTTTGTATTCATTATTCACTTTTATATTCATTATTCATTTTTTTATTCATTTTTCACTTGTCACCAATGTACACAGAGGGGGAACCGTCTTAACTAAGCCAAGGATATTCACATATTATAAAAAATGAGGATGGCCTAAAAAGTAAATTTTGAGATCATGAAAATGTAATGTCAAACTTACACCTGTCACTGGTTATATGGGTAAACATGCAATCAGAAACAGACATAAAGTTGAATTGAAATGTATCCAACGCCCAAATGCAACATTCGCAACCTGACCCAACACTCTGAATGCAAAATACCCTTTATGTCTACATGGTATTATTTTTTCCATTGAAGCTACAGGCATCAATGAAAAAAACATGTCATGGTATAGACAGGCATTGTGCATCCAATAGAATTAGATCACGGTCCAAAAGCGGCATTTCATTGTTCGACACAGTTCAACAATGATTAATATATAATATGATGGTTAATGTGATTTGATAATTTCAGAATGTTGTAATTTACCAACTGTCTTAAATCAAAGAAAGTTAGTATGTCACAAACGGGGCAGTATATATGAACAAAACGGTTACCTATCTGTGCACACTAGGGACTACCCTAATGAGAAGATTAGATTTTATTTCGCGCACTTTTTTCTTTATATCACACTGTATTTATCTCCATCTTGCAAATTTGTCTCTCCTCTGATAAGTATTATTTTCTCTGTTTTTCAGGGGACGTCTGTCTCTTCTAGATGTTTCTTCTCTCTTCTTCTTTAGTACATGTATCTTCTCTTTCTCTCTTCTTGCTATCACTCATCGACTCATCGTGGGGGTAATCTTGTGCTAATCTTCCACTCTCTTAGTAGCTTCTCATCGATCTTAATGAATAGCCAATCTTCATAACCATAGCTAAGCAATAATAACATATTCTCAAGATATCTCACCATCATATATCATAACCTATAGCTACTGTCAGTAGTGAGATCTGTGACCTTGACATAGTATCGTCCCATTTTATCCTATCTCTGACATTCAACTTCTCTTCCAATGGTTCTCTGCAATCATGACCAATCTTCGTCATCTGGACCTATCTAAGGTAGTTCCCATAAGTGTATCTCAACGCTACCTTCACCGACAATTCGTTGACAATTTTAACCATGCATTGCTCGTCTGGTCTTAACAATCACAGCGGGTATCTTAAATAGTACGGTTATCCTTTTAGTGGGTTCCCATCATCTGGCTTATTAGTCTTCTTTAATAATCAACATAGTCAAATGTAAAGGATCTTTTATCTACTCATGCTCCACCATCATGTGCAATTCTCTACAGTCATATCTTCAGGACTGGTATTATACCTATGGTTTGACATCTGCAATCTTTGCTATAAAAATGATGCATTCAATGGATAAAATAAAATAAAAAAATGACAGGATTTTAACCTGTTGAAACTGTCTCCTCACAGTAAACCCCTTACTGTGATAGGTTTTCCTTCATCTTGAGGACCCATTTAGGTGGACTGCTGCCTTGGTACGGTTTCAGCTTGTCGTGGTGAACAACTTGACTTTTGCCCTCCTTTGAGAATGCTAGCACGTAGTTCTGGTTGCTCAATTTCTCTTTGACTAGATAGGGCCCTATGTATGGTTTCAGTAGTTTGGAGCAGATGGCATCTTTCTTACTGGCCCGTAAAAGCCATACTAAGTCCCCTCTCTTGTATGTATGCAACATCTGCTTGTTGTCATATATATCTGTGTGTCTTTTGGCACTTTCCTTCAAGTTGTCCCTGCAAATAGTATGTGCCTTCTGCAAGTTGTTCTTCAATTTTTGCACATATTCACTGTATGATGACACCGTGTCATTAGAGGCTGTAGAACTGCCAAATGCTACTTCAGCAGGTATCCTATTTTCACGGCCTAACATAAGGAGATTGGGGGTCATCTTCGTACTTTCATTAGGGGTTGCTCTGTATGCCCCGGCAAGGCATCCTAAGTTTAAATCCCATTCATTCTGCTGATCAGATAGGTATGCGCGTACCATATGGATAAGAGTCTTGTTGAACCTTTCTGTTTGACCATTCCCCTTGGGATTTCTCACTGATGTCCTGCTCTTCTTGATCTCTAGTAAACTGCAGAGCTCACGGAATATCCTACTTTCATAGTTGGCACCTTGGTCACTGTGAATTGAATTTGGTGATCCATACCGAGCTATAACTTCATTGAGGATTGTCCTAGCTGTAGTCTCTGCAGACTGGTCAGGTATCGCAAAAATTTCTACCCATTTTGTGAATTGATCCGTGACCACTAGAATATATCTGTTACCTCTTGGTGTCCTTGGCAAAGCTCCTATCAAATCAGTTGACAGTCTGTCCAACGGTGCTCCTACCGGCATACTACCCAAAGGTGCTCTCGGTTTAAAAGGAGGGGGTTTGTTGGCTCCACAGTTGTCACAGTTTGCTATCCATAGGTTAACATCTTCTCTGGCTTTGTACCAATAGTACCGCTGTAACACTTTCTCTCTCGTCTTCTTACGACCCAAGTGACCAGACAAAACACCATTGTGCATTTGATATAACACATCATTTTTCAAGACACTTGGTGTAAGTAGCTGTAAATGAGTACCAGATCCATCTTTCTTCTCAAATTTCCGCATCAAAATGCCATTCTTTAAAACCAGTGCATTCCAGCACAGCAAATAATGACGAGTCTCCGGACTCGCTGAAGCAGCAATGCTTCCCTCAGGCCTAACTCCTGAGCTTAACCATTGTATTATTGGTCCAATATGCACATCATCCTTCTGCATATCTTGCAGCTCCTTCATAGTATACCCGCTTGACCACGGCAACCAATTTTCTACAACATCTGCACCTGACCTTGTCAGCACTGACCGACACCAGCCTATTGTGTCGAGGGCTAAACCCATAACTTTTTCCCTGCAGAAAAACCTCTGTATTCCCAACCAGACATGACCCGCTGGTTGATAATGGTTGATACATGTATAACCTGACCTTGTCAGAAGCGACCACTTTAAACTTGTCGCATCCAGGGTAAAATCCATTACACTCTCCTTTACCCTGCCGAATAACCTCTGTATCCCCAACCAGACATAACCTTCTGGTTGATAACTATAAACCCAACCTGACCTTGTCAGAACCAACCATTTCATATCTGTTGTATCCAGGGCAAAATCCATTATTCTCTCCTTTACCCTGCCGAATAACCTCTGTATTCCCAACCAGACATAACCTTCTGGTTGATAACTATAAACCCAACCTGACCTTGTCAGAACCAACCATTTCATATCTGTTGTATCCAGGGCAAAATCCATTATTCTCTCCTTTACCCTGCCGAATAACCTCTGTATCCCCAACCAGATATAACCTTCTGGTTGATAACTAAAAACACGACCTGTAGCAATACTCAGCAATACTATCATGCTGAAACCTACAGCTAACCCCAGCCAACTGCCATGGCTGGTAACCTGACTATCACTGATAATCAGAGACGTAGTTACATCCGTCTGTAAAACTTTACTGTTAGCTCCCTGTAGAATAGTAGCTAACACCAGTAAGAATAAACATGCATGCTTGATAGCTATACAAGCAAATCCTGGTATTTCATTCTTCACTGCTTCTCTCTTACTTCTCATAGACAGTCTTGAGACATCATGTATAGGAGTGGAACATGTTTTGAAGGTAATCACCTGTAAAGTAGACTCCATCTGCTCTGCTCTTTTCAAACATTTATTGCAAGGTCCGCATTTTAAGGATTCTTCTGTATCAATGTCCGAACACGAGCAATCTTTCGGGTTTCTACATCTGCTCATGGCATCTGCATTCCCATGAAGTGTACCCTTTCTGTATTCCACATCAAAATCATAGCCAGAAAGTATCTCTATCCACCGGGCAATTCGGCCGGTTGGCGACTTCAAGCTAAAAAGCCATTTCAGGGCTGAATGGTCAGAACGTACAGTGAAATGTCTTCCTAGAAGATAGTGTCTGAAGTACTCAACAAAGTACCGGATAGCAAGAAGCTCCTTGTCTGTGACACAGTAATTTGTTTCAGCTCTGTTAAGGGTTCTACTAGCATAGGACACAACCTTCTCCTTGCCATCTTGTACTTGACTGAGGACTGCTCCTATTCCATAGTTGCAAGCGTCAACGTCTAAGATGAATTGACCTCCTTTGTCACTTGGTAGAGCCATGATTTCATTACTTGTGAGTGCAGCCTTGAGCTGGTTGAAGGAAATTTGACTATCTTCTGTCCAAACAAGTTTGCTGTCCTTTTTGGTCATGTCGAATAGTGGTTTGGCAATCATGCTGAAATTTTTCACGTGTTTCCTATAATACGAGCAAAGGCCTAAAAACTGTTTGACTTCAGTTACGTTGGCAGGCACGGGCCACTGTAAGACTTTGGAGACGTTGTTTGGGTCTGGCCTCACTCCTCCTTCACCTGAAACGCGAAATCCCAAAAAGGTAACCTCTTTTTTCAATAGCTCGCACTTTTTCGGCTTCAGTTTAAGGTTCGCGTCACGAAATCTTTGAAATACCAATTTCAGCCTCTCAATATGCTCTTCGAAAGTTGTTGAGAAAATGATACAATCATCAATATAAATTATGCAAATGTGCCATTGAAGACCCTTTAAGGCAAGTTCCATAACTCTCTGAAAAGTCGCCCCACTGTTAATCATACCGAAAGGTGTGGACGTAAATTCATATAGGCCATGCTTGGACGTAAAGGCTGTTTTAGGGATATCTTTCCTTTTTACGGGGACCTGAAAGTAGCCGGATGTCAAGTCGATAGTGCTGAAAATCTTGGCACCTGACACTGCATCTATACACTCGTCAACTTTTGGGACAGGAAATGCATCAGGTTTTGTGACCTTGTTGAGTTGCCTGTAGTCCACGCAGGGTCTAACGCTGCCATCCTTTTTTCTCACTAAACACAGCGGCGAGGCCCATGGTGAGGAAGAAGGGCGAATCACTCCCTGCTTCACAAGTTTGTCAATTGCTTTCTTTTCTTCATCCGCAAAAGCAAGAGGGACTCGTCTGAATGGCTGTTTGATAGGTCTTGAGTCACCTGTATCGATGGTATGCTCGGCAAGACTTGTCAATCCCAGATCATTCTCATCCCGAGAAAAAATATCCTGGTACTCACTGAGTAAAGATGCAATCTGCTGTTTTTCAGTACGTTTTCTACCTTTTGAAGCTTCATCACAGACAGATTGTAGGTATTCAGGGATCTTCTGAGGAGAAATAGTTTTCTCAGCTTCCTTTTCTGGCTGTTTGTGATCGTGCATCGCATTAATTCCACAAATACTGCTCTTGTCTGTTTGCATGAATTGAAGACGTCTGACAGAGCTTTGGTCATCTATTGCTGTCTGCTCTTCATGTTTAAGGATGGGCACTGGCTCGCAGAGTAGTAGCTCTGCAGATCCTATTACCGTATTAGCCCTGATTGAAGCCTCAGATGGAAAAGGGTTCATTATTCTGACCTTTACTGTTGGGGCAAAGTTGATATCTGCAAGGCTGGATGCCATCACCAGTGCAAAATTCTGCTTAAAGCTCTCGGACGGTTCTATGAGGAAGCTCGAGTCATCCAAATTATCATCAGACTCACACCTTTCAACAAATGCATCAATAATTTGCTCTGTATGCCCCTGTAAAACATAGTTATCTGCTGCCCTGACTTTTCTACTGTTTATCGGTACACAATTTTGACAGCGGATTTCATTTCCATTTAAGATGATCTTATTTTGGCTCAAAATGATATCTGCTGGCTTTTTATTGTTTCCCTTCAAAATATCCATCCCTAGAAGTACTTCATCATGGATTTCTGCTATTACTACTTCACTCTGAATGCAAGTAGTATCCAACACAATGTCAACCTTGCACTTCCCATAATCCACAATAGCCTGTCCGCCAGCGTGCATCAACTTTCCCTTTTTGGCTAAACTTGGTCTTCTTTTACTGTCTATTTTGTCGTACACCTTTTTTGATACGACTGTACGCTCAGCACCAGTGTCAATTACAAAGTTGACCTTGACCCCATTTACTGACCCGGATACAAAAACGCTATCTGAAGACGGGAAACCTCTTCGAATGGGTTGGTTATGGTCTGGCTTGGTGCTATCGAGGCCATTATCACTCTGGACTGAACCTAGGCCTGGGAGGCCAGTCCTTTGTCGTTTAAATCTTGACCATTACTGTTGTGGTTGTTGTTTTCACATGGGGGCTGTGGTCGCTTATACCGATTTTGTGGGCAGTTTGCTTTAAAATGGGACATATCCCCACAAAGGTAACATCCTCTTCTACTACCTGTGTTATTATATTGTTGCTGGTAACGACCGTTATTAGAAGGCCTGTAACCTGGCTGATAGTTTTGACTTGTGTGGAATTGACCTACTTTATCCTTGTATTGATTTGGGGCACTTAGTGTGGTAGCAGATATTGCTTGAAGCTCGGTCCGCACTATATCTCTAAGTTTATCAAGGTCAAATGCTTCTTTCTTCATATGGCTGTTTTCTGCTGATGTCTCAGTCTTGGCTGTATGCTTAATGATCCTGTCTTTATTTTTGCCTGGTGCAGCCCGTGCTACAGATTTGTCTTCTGAGTCACTATCACTGTTATCTAATGTATCTGTTAACGACCTGAAGTGGGTAGAATCTGTGTTCCTATTGGTCTGTTTTGTCTGCTGAAAGCAAACAACTTGAAACACTGCATCATCAATATCATTGGGTTCTTTGATGAATTCAACATGAAACCTGGCCTTATCATCTACTAGGCCATCTAAAAACCTGCGTAATAAATCTTCTCTACGCGTCTCTCTGTCTCTTCGTACATGGGCTTTATCATAAAGCTTCTTAAGGTCTGCGGCATACTCTTCAACCGTTTCACCATACTTCTGGTTACGATGACTGAATTGCAGCCAAAATGCTTTGGAAGTTTCCACCACACGAAACCTGTTATTTAGCTCTGTACATAATGCTTTGTAGTCAGACCTTGTGGTATGAGACAACTGTCCGTATACAAATTCACCTGCAGTTCCCTGCAACCTTGGCAGAAGTTCATCAAGCTTCTCATCTTGGCTCCATCTCTGCCTGTTAGCAACCTCTTCAAACCTGTTAAACCATACCATCCAGGTCTCTTTTCCTGTGAAGGGTGGAAGCTTAGGACTACTCTTCCTTAGTGACCTAGTGACACTGTTTGAGGAACGAGAATGAATCTCTTCATCATTATTGTCAAAATCACTATCACTGCTACTGTCTTGCATGGGTCTACTTCTATTCTGTGGTGTAACTCTCGTCCTACTATGAGCATTGCTAATTGAACCATTTTCTGGCCTGTTCTGTATGATTGGTCTGGTCTGACCAACAGCACTAGTGCTTAAACTCTGCAATACTCCTCTCAATTCAGCTGTGACAGACTGTAAAGAGTTCTCCAGACTGCAAACCTTGTCCTGCATATTCTTCATAGCATTAGCTACATTCTGATCAATTCTGGGCTGGTTTGGACTGGCATGGCTCTGCTGGTCTCCATTACTCCATGAGAAAGATTCTCTTGGAACACCTGTTGCTGGTAGACTTCTAGTCTGCAGCTGTGGTTCACTTGTGCAGCCAAAACTGTCTCTTCCAATGCCATCTTGTTGACATTCATGTGCTGGTCTCAACACCATAGTCTGGTCTGCGTCATGAGAACCTTGTTCATCACGTCTCGCCTGTTGTCTTGTCAACACCATTTCTTGGTCCATAATTGAGAAAACTTGTAGAAATCAAATAAAATAATCCCACCGCTGCCACCAAAATATATGTCACGACCTAGGCGTTACCATGGATTGATTGATTCTACCTTTCTCTGTGGACTGGTGATGAATGACTGTCTGACTGGATGACTGAACAGTCAACCAATGACTGGTTCATTGGTTTGAATCTTTCAGGCGGTTATATACTATAAACACATACGCACTAATTCCAAACAATGGTAGCGTGATAGGAATTACTGTATGCATATGAGTTACACCAGGAATGAGTATGATGTTCAAACCTGTATCTTGTGTGATGTGCAATGTGGTGTTGTTCAGTACTGACACTGAATTTGTGTGGTATGGGGGAAAGGACTAGCGCTCACTTTAATCAGTAGATGAAATTGAGACTCTACTGTTAACGTACTGAATGCTTAAAAGATCATTAAATACGACGACACACACGAATGATCACTTAGACACACACGTTTAATATATGTCTGGGAAATTATATGGTTGGACGGGGAATGGCTCACTTTTATGACTGATCAACTGTTTGCACAGACTGCTGACTGCATGCACGACTGATCAAATGATCCTATGATCACCGACTACGACGACAGACAATGAATGACCACGGACACTACAGACATATGCTTCCTTTGTATGTAGGTGGACTTCAGTGGATTCACGGACTGCTAGTGCATTGGTAAAGAATGATGACTTAAGAATATTAAATTGATGAATTATAATTGAAAAATAGTTTCTAAAAAAAAATGTTACAACATCAGATAATCAATGGCTGTCTTATAACACAATATAACTCATTGAACACAGTTAACTTGCAGGGGTGCCTGGCTCAGCCTGTACCTTATTTCCAATGCAGTATTCAGTTCCTTAAAATTGGGATAATATCATAAAAATGGGGAAAATTATAAGGGAAAATGGGGGTGGATTTCCTAGTAAAAATGGCAGACAGCTGAATAAAATTCCTCTTAAATAATTCCTAAGTTCTCAAAAGTATCTGATGCTAGAAAATAAATTCAATAAATTTCCCTTTCTTTTAAATACTTTTTGTAGTTTTAAATGTCTTTGGAAAAGGGAAACTGCTAAAATACCAAAAATAGAAAATCACCTAAAAAGCAAGTGTTCCCTATGAAGTCAAAATGTGAAGTCCAAAAAATAAACACAAGTGTTCCCTATGAAGAAAAATTGTGAAGTCCTTCAAAAAAAAAAAAGCAAGTGTTCCCTATGAAGAAAAATTGTGAAGTCCCCCAAAGAATCTGTGGGAGAGCTTATATACTCCCACAGAATCCCGCATCCCGCAATCCCGCAGTTCCCACATTTTCCCCCCACAAATCGTCCCGCAACAGCTTCCCGCAACAAGAAACTGTGGGAAAAGAGCCATTTTTACTGGAAATGTCCGCCCCCTACTGCTTTAATCCTAAAATACCATAGATAATCAAATTAAACTTTACAAAGTAAATATGCAGAAATGTACTATGATGATTAAACTTTATGACCTGCTAAAAAGATTTAGACCGGTAGCACTAATTTTAGGAGAAATCGTCCGTAGAAAATGTCTGTTTACAAACACAATTGACTTTACGCTACGATGACCTTGCCAAGCTATTTTTGGAAGCAGATATTTACTACACCGCTGTTCTATCAATCGAGAATACACACTAGCATATAACTGTCATGGCCGCTTAGAAAAACAAACACTTCAATTTCCGATATTTAGCGAAAATAAGCTCCAAATGGATATGTCAGACACCAGCGCTGGTTGAAATCAATTCAATGTAGACTGCTTCCAAGAATAGGGTGAGCAAGAGTTTCTTTACTTCGATGATAAGTGAAATATTCTGGGTCAAAACCGAAGCACATGTGAATAAATGGACAATACACAAGTCAAAGCTCCAGAGCAGTAGATTGCTGAGAAATGGAAATAGAGCTCTGCGGTCAGTAGAACTTCCCTCAAAGTGTGGCCATCACCTAAGAGAACCCCTGACAAGCAATGTCTCTAACAGTCTATCATTCAGAATAAGATGCTGAATCGGTCGATGCTCACAAACAGCATATGCTCAGATTTCCTCAGCAATGTATTTCTCTGTCAGAAGACTTCAAGTAAAGTAGCTGCAGCCAGCACACCCCCTGTACACCACAAATACAGGTGAGTTAGGAAGAGAGAAAAGTTGAGTGAGGTAGAGAGAACAGATGAGTGTGGAAGAGAGAACATGTGAGTGAGGCAGAGAGAAGAAGGGGGTGAGTGAGAGAGAGCATGTGAGTGAGGAAGAGAGAACAGGTGAGTGAGGAAGAGAATAAAGGTGAGTGAGGAAGAGAGAACAGGTGAGTGAGGAAGAGAATATAGGTGAGTGAGGAAGAGAGAACAGGTGAGTGAGGAAGAGAGAACAGGTGAGTGAGTAAGAGAATACAGGTGAGTGAGGAAGAGAATACAGGTTAGGGAGGATGAGAGAACAGGTGAATGAGGAAGAGAATACAAGTGAGTGAGGAAGAGAGAACAGGTGAGTGAGGTAGAGAAAACATGTGAGTGAGGAAGATAGAACAGGTGAGTTAGGAATAGAGAACATGTGAGTGAGGAAGAGAATACATGTGAGTGAGGAAAAGAGAACAGGTGAGTGTGTAAGAGAGAACAGATGAGTGAGAAAGAGAGAACAGTTGAGTTAGGAAGAGAGAACATGTGAGTGAGTTAGAGAATACATGTGAGGGAGGAAGAGAGAACAGATGAGTGAGGAAGAGAGGACAGGTGAGTGAGAAAGAGAGAACAGATGCGTGAGGAAGAGAGAACAGTTGAGTGAGGAAGAGAGAACAGGTGAGTGAGGAAGAGAATACAAGTGAGGAAGGAAGAGAGAACAGGTGAGTGAAGAAAATAATACAGATGAGGAAGGATGGGAAAACAGGTGAGTGAATAAGAGAGAACAGATGAGGGAGGAAGACAATACAGGTGAGTGAGGAAGAGAGAACAGATAAATGAGAAAAAGAGAACATGTGAGTGAGGAAAAAAGAACAGGTGAGTGAGGAAGAGAGAACAGGTGAGGGAGGAAGAGATTACAGATGAGTTCGGAAGAGAGAATAGGTGACTGAGGAAAAGAGAACAGATGAGTGTGGAAGAGAGAATAGGTGAGTGAGGAGGGGAGAAGAGGTGAGTGAGGAAGAGAATACAGGTGAGGAAGGAAGAGAGAACAGGTGAGTGAGGAAGAGAATACAGGTGAGGGAGGAAGAGGGAACAGGTGAGTGAATAAGAGAGAACAGGTGAGGGAGGAAGAGAATACAGGTGAGTGAGGAAGAGAGAACAGATGAGTGAGAAAGGGAGAACAGGTGAGTAAGGAAGAAAGAACAGGTGAGTGAGGAAGAGAGAACAGGTGAGTGAGGAAGAGAATACCGGTGAGGGAGGAAGAGAGAACAGGTGAGTGAGGAAGAGAGAACAGAGGAGTGAGGAATAGAATACAGGTGAGTGAGGAAGAGAGAACAGGTGAGTTAAGAAGAGAGAACAGGTGAGTGAGGAAGAAAGAACAGTTGAGTGAGGAAGAGAGAACAGGTGAGTGAGGAAGAGAATACAGATGAGTGAGGAAGAAAGAACAGGTAAGTGAGGAAGAGAATACAGGTGAGTGAGGAAGAGAGAACATGTGAGTGAGGAAGAGAATACAGGTGAGTGAGGAAGAGAATACAAGTGAGGAAGGAAGAGAGAAGAGGTGAGTGAAGAAGAGAATACAGGTGAGGGAGGAAGAGAAAACAGGTGAGTGAATAAGAGAGAACAGATGAGGGAGGTAGAGAATACAGGTGAGTGAGGAAGAGAGAACAGATGCATGAGAAAAAGAGAACTGGTGAGTGAGGAAGAAAGAACAGGTGAGTGAGGAAGAGAGAACAGGTGAGGGAGGAAGAGAATACAGGTGAGTTAGGAAGAGAGAAAAGGTGAGTGAGGAAGAGAATACAGGTGAGTGAGGAAGAGAGAACAGGTTAGTGAGGAAGATAATACAGGTGAGTGAGGAAGAGAATACAAGTGAGGAAGGAAGAGAGAAGAGGTGAGTGAAGAAGAAAATACAGGTGAGCGACGAAGAGAAAACAGGTGAGTGAATAAGAGAGAACAGATGGGGGAGGTAGAGAATACAGGTGAGTGAGGAAGAGAGAACAGATGAATGAGAAAAAGAGAACTGGTGAGTGAGGAAGAAAGAACAGGTGAGTGAGGAAGAGAGAACAGGTGAGTGAGGAAGAGAAAACAGGTGAGTGAATAAGAGAGAACAGATAAGGGAGGTAGAGAATACAGGTGAGTGAGGAAGAGAGAACAGATGAATGAGAAAAAGAGAACTGGTGAGTGAGGAAGAAAGAACAGGTGAGTGAGGAAGAGAGAACAGGTGAGGGAGGAAGAGAATACAGGTGAGTTAGGAAGAGAGAAAAGGTGAGTGAGGAAGAGAGAACAGATGAGTGTGGAAGAGAGAACAGGTGAGTGAGGAAGAGAGAATAGATGAGGGAGTGAGGAAGAGAGAACAGGTGAGTGAGGAAGAGAATACAGGTGAGTGAGGAAGAGAGATAGGGTGAGTGAGGAAGAGAGAACAGGTGAGTGAAAAAGAGAGAACAGGTGAGTGAGGAAGAGAAAACAGGTGAGTGAGGAAGAGAGAACAGGTGAGTGAGGAAGAGAATACAGGTGAGTGAGGAAGAGAATGAAGAGAATACAGGTGAGTGAGGAAGAGAATACAAGTGAGGAAGGAAGAGAGAAGAGGTGAGTGAAGAAGAATATATAGGTGAGGGAGGAAGAGAAAACAGGTGAGTGAATAAGAGAGAACAGATGAGGGAGGTATAGAATACAGATGAGTGAGGAAGAGAGAACAGATGAATGAGAAAAAGAGAACAGGTGAGTGAGGAAGAAAGAACAGGTGAGTGAGGAAGAGAGATCAGGTGGGGGAGGAAGAGAATACAGGTGAGTTAGGAAGAGAGAAAAGGTGAGTGAGGAAGAGAGAACAGATGAGTGTTGAAGAGAGAACATGTGAGTGTGGCAGAGAGAAGAGGTGAGTTAGTGAGGAAGAGAGAACAGGTGAGTGAGGAAGAGAATACAGGTGAGTGAGGAAGAGAAAACAGGTGAGTGAGGAAGAGAGAACAGGTACATAAGTGAGAGAATACAGGTGAGTGAGAAAGAGAGAACAGGTGAGTGAAAAAGAGAGAACAGATGAGTGAGGAAGAGAATACAGGTTAGGGAGGATGAGAGAACAGGCGAGCGAGGAAGAGAATATAAGTGAGGGAGGAAGAGAGAACAGGTGAGTGAGGAAGAGAAAACATGTGAGTGAGGAAGAGAGAACAGGTGATAGAGTAAGAGAGAACAGGTAAGTGAGGAAGAAAATACATGTGAGTGAAGAAGAAAAAACAAGGTGAGTAAGTAAGAGAGAACATGTGTGTGATGAAGAGAATACGGTCGAGTGAGGAAGAGAATACATGTGAGTTAGGAAGAGAGAACCGGTGAGTGAGGAAGAGAGAACAGGTGAGTGAGGAAGAGAATATAGGTGAGAGAGGAAGAGAATACAAGTGAGGAAGGAAGAGAGAACAGGTGAGTTAAGAAGAGAATACAGGTGAGGGAGGAAGACAAAATAGGTGAGTGAATAAGAGAGAACAGGTGAGGGAGGAAGAGAATCCAGGTGAGTGAGGAATAGAGAACAGATGAATGAGAAAAAGAGAACAGGTGAATGAGGAAGAAAGAACAGGTGAGTGAGGAAGAGAGAACAGGTGAGGGAGGAAGAAACTACAGGTGAGTTAGAAAGAGAATAGATGAGTGAGGATGAGAGAACAGATGAGTGAGGAAAGAGAACAGGTGAGTGAGGAACAGAGAAGAGGTGAGTGAGGAAGAGAATACAAGTGAGGAAGGAAGAGAGAAGAGGTGAGTGAAGAAGAGAATACAGGTGAGGGAGGAAGAGAAAACAGGTGAGTGAATAAGAGAGAACAGATGAGGGAGGTAGAGTATACAGGTGAGTGAGGAAGAGATAACAGATAAGTGAGAAAGAGAGAACAGGTGTGTGAGGAAGAAAGAACAGGTGGTTGAGGAAGAGAGAACAGGTGAGTGAGGAAGAGAATACAGCTGAGGGAGGAAGTGAGAACAGGTGAGTGAGGAAGAGAGAACAGGGGAGTGAGGAAGAGAATACAGGTGAGGGAGGAAGAGAGAACAGGTGAGTGAAATAGAGAGAACATGTGAGTGAGGAAGAGACAACAGGTGAGTGAGGAAGAAAAAACATGTGAGTGAGGAAGAGAAAACAGGTGAGAGAGTAAGAGAGAACAGGTAAGTGAGGAAGAGAGAACAGGTGAGTGAGGAAGAGAGAACAGGTGAGTGAGGAAGAGAGAACAGGTGAGTGAGGAAGAGAGAACAGGTGAGTGAGGAAGAAAGAACAGGTGAGTGAGGAAGAGAAAACAGGTGAGGGAGGAAGAGAATACAGGTGAGTTAGGAAGAGAGAAAAGGTTGGTGAGGAAGAGAGAACAGATGAGTGTGGAAGAGAGAACATGTGAGTGAGGCAGAGAGAAGAAGGGGATGAGTGAGAGAGAGCATGTGAGTGAGGAAGAGAGAACAGGTGAGTGAGGAAGAGAATACAGGTGAGTGAGGAAGAGAGAACGGGTGAGTGAGGAAGAGAATACAGGTGAATGAGGAAGAGAGAACAGGTGAGTGAGGAACGGAGAACAGGTGAGTGAGTAAGAGAATACAGGTGAGTGAGGAAGAGAATACAGGTTAGGGAGGATGAGAGAACAGGTTAGTGAGGAAGAGAATACAAGTGAGGGAGGAAGAGAGAACAGGTGAGTGAGGAAGAGAAAACATGTGAGTGAGGAAGAGAGAACAGGTGAGTGAGGAAGAGAGAACATGTGAGTGAGGAAGAGAATACATGTGCGTGAGGAAAAGAGAACAGGTGAGTGTGTAAGAGAGAACAGATGAGTGAGAAAGAGAGAACAGTTGAGTGAGGAAGAGAGAACATGTGAGTGAGTTAGAGAATACAGGTGAGGGAGGAAGAGAGAACAGATGAGTGAGGAAGAGAGAACAGGTGAGTGAGAAAGAGAGAACTGATGCGTGAGGAAGAGAGAACAGTTGAGTGAGGAAGAGAGAACAGGTGAGTGAGGAAGAGAATACAAGTGAGGAAGGAAGAGAGAACAGGTGAGTGAAGAAAATAATACAGATAAGGGAGGAAGAGAAAACAGGTGAGTGAATAAGAGAGAACAGATGAGGGAGGAAGACAATACAGGTGAGTGAGGAAGAGAGAACAGATCAATGAGAAAAAGAGAACATGTGAGTGAGGAAGAAAGAACAGGTGAGTGAGGAAGAGAGAAGAGGTGAGTGAGGATGAGGGAAGAGGTAAGTGAGGATGAGAAGACATGTGAGAGGAAAATAGAGAACAGGTAAGTGAGTAAGAGAGAACAGGTGAGTGAGGAAGAGAAAACAGGTGAGTGAGGAAGAGAAAACAGGTGAGTGAAGAAAAGAGAACAGGTGAGTGAGGAAGAGAGAACAGGTGATGAGGAAGAAAGAACAGGTAAGTGAGGATGAGAAAACATGTGAGTGAGGAAGAGAGAACAGGTGATAAAGTAAGAGAGAATAGGTAAGTGAGAAAGAAAATACATGTGAGTGAAGAAGAAAAAACAAGGTGAGTAAGTAAGAGAGAACATGTGTGTGATGAAGAGAATACAGGTGAGTTAGGAAGAGAGAACAGGTGAGTTAGGAAGAGAGAACAGGTGAGTGATGAAGAGAGAACAGGTGAGTGAGGAAGAGAGAACAGGTGAGTGAGGAAGAGAATACAGGTGAGTTAGGAAGAGAATGAAGAGAATACAGGTGAGTAAGGAAGAGAATACAAGTGCGGAAGGAAGAGAGAAGAGGTGAGTGATGAAGAGAGAACAGGTGAGTGAGGAAGAGAGAACAGGTGAGTGAGGAAGAGATTACAGGTGAGTGAGGAAGAGAATGAAGAGAATACAGGTGAGTGAGGAAGAGAATACAAGTGAGGAAGGAAGAGAGAAGAGGTGAGTGAATAAGAGAGAACAGATGAGGGAGGTAGAGAATACAGGTGAGTGAGGAAGAGAGAACAGATGAATGAGAAAAAGAGAACAGGTGAGTGAGGAAGAAAGAACAGGTGAGTGAGGAAGAGAGAACAGGTGGGGGAGGAAGAGAATACAGGTGAGTTAGGAAGAGAGAAAAGGTGAGTGAGGAAGAGAGAACAGATGAGTGTTGAAGAGAAAACAGGTGAGTGAGGAAGAGAGAACAGGTGAGTGAGGAAGAGAATACAGGTGAGTGAGGAAGAGAATGAAGAGGATACAGGTGAGTGAGGAAGAGAATACAAGTGAGGAAGGAAGAGAGAAGAGCTGAGTGAAGAAGAATATACAGGTGAGGGAGGAAGAGAAAACAGGTGAGTGAATAAGAAAGAACAGGTGAGGGAGGAAGAGAATCCAGGTGAATGAGGAATAGAGAACAGATAAATGAGAAAAAGAGAACAGGTGAATGAGGAAGAAAGAACAGGTGAGTGAGGAAGAGAGAACAGGTGAGGGAGGAAGAAAATACAGGTGAGTTAGAAAGAGAATAGATGAGTGAGGATGAGAGAACAGATGAGTGAGGAAGAGAGAACAGGTAAGTGAGGAAGAGAGATCAGGTGAGTGAAAAAATGAGAACAGGTGAGTGAGGAAGAGAAAACATGTGAGTGAGGAAGAGAGAACAGGTGAGTGAGGAAGAGAATACAGGTGAGTGAGGAAGAGCATACAGGTGAGTGAGGAAGAGAGATAGGGTGAGTGAGGCAGAGAGAACAGGTGAGTGAAAAAGAGAGAACAGGTGAGTGAGGAAGAGAAAACAGGTGGGTGAGGAAGAGAGAACAGGTGAGTGAGGAAGAGAATACAGGTGAGTGAGGAAGAGTGAACAGGTGAGGGAGTGAGGAAGAGAGAACAGGTGAGTGAAGGGAGAATACATGTGAGTGAGGAAGAGAAATAGGGTGAGTGAGGAAGAGAGAACAGGTGAGTGAGGAACAGAGAAGATGTGAGTGAGGAAGAGAATACAGGTGAGGAATGCAGAGAGAACAGGTGAGTGAGGAAGAGAATACAGGTGAGGGATGAAGAGGGAACAGGTGAGTGAATAAGAGAGAACAGGTGAGGGAGGAAGAGTATACAGGTGAGTGAGGAAGAGAGAACAGATAAGTGAGAAAGAGAGAACAGGTGTGTGAGAAAGAAAGAACAGGTGGTTGAGGAAGAGAGAACAGGTGAGTGAGAAAAAGAATACAGGTGAGGGAGGAAGAGAAAACAGGTGAGTGAGGAAGAGAGAACAGGGGAGTGAGGAAGAGAATACAGGTGAGGGAGGAAGAGAATACAAGTGAGGAAGGAAGAGAGAAGAGGTGAGTGAAGAAGAATATACAGGTGAGGGAGGAAGAGAAAACAGGTGAGTGAATAAGAGAGAACAGGTGAGGGAGGAAGAGAATCCAGGTGAGTGAGGAATAGAGAACAGATGAATGAGAAAAAGAGAACAGGTGAATGAGGAAGAAAGAACAGGTGAGTGAGGAAGAGAGAACAGGTGAGGGAGGAAGAAAATACAGGTGAGTTAGAAAGAGAATAGATGAGTGAGGATGAGAGAACAGATGAGTGAGGAAGAGAGAACAGGTGAGCGAGGAACAGAGAACAGGTGAGTGAGGAATAGAATACAGGTGAGGGATGAAGTGGGAACAGGTGAGTGAATAAGAGAGAACAGGTGAGGGAGGAAGAGTATACAGGTGAGTGAGGAAGAGAGAACAGATAAGTGAGAAAGAGAGAACAGGTGTGTGAGGAAGAAAGAACAGGTGGTTGAGGAAGAGAGAACAGGTGAGTGAGGAAGAGAATACAGGTGAGGGAGGAAGAAAGAACAGGTGAGTGAGAAAGAGAGAACAGGGGAGTGAGGAAGAGAATACAGGTGAGGGAGGAAGAGAGAACAGGTGAGTGAAATAGAGAGAACAGGTGAGTGAGGAAGAGACAACAGGTGAGTGAGGAAGAGACAACAGGTGAGTGAGGAAGAAAAAACATGTGAGTGAGGAAGAGAAAACAGATGAGAGAGTAAGAGAGAACAGGTAAGTGAGGGAGAGAGAACAGGTGAGTGAGGAAGAGAGAACAGGTGAGTGAGGAAGAAAGAACAGGTGAGTGAGGAAGAGAAAACAGGTGAGGGAGGAAGAGAATACAGGTGAGTTAGGAAGAGACAACAGGTGAGTGAGGAAGAGAGAACAGATGAGTGTGGAAGAGAGAACATGTGAGTGAGGCAGAGAGAAGAAGGGGGTGAGTGAGAGAGAGCATGTGAGTGAGGAAGAGAGAACAGGTGAGTGAGGAAGAGAATACAGGTGAGTGAGGAAGAGAGAACAGATCAATGAGAAAAAGAGAACATGTGAGTGAGGAAGAAAGAACAGGTGAGTGAGGAAGAGAGAAGAGGTGAATGAGGATGAGGGAAGAGGTAAGTGAGGATGAGAGAACATGTGAGTGAAGAATAGAGAACAGGTGAGTGAGTAAGAGAGAACAGGTGAGTGTGGAAAAGAATACAGGTGAATGAGAAAGAGAGAACATGTGAGAGAAGAAAAGAGAACAGGTGAGTGAGGAAGAGTGAACAGGTGAGTGAGGAAGAGAGAACAGGTGAGTGAGGAAGAGAGAACAGGTGAGTGAGGAAGAGAATACAGGTGAGTGAGGAAGAGAATGAAGAGAATACAGGTGAGTGAGGAAGAGAATACAAGTGAGGAAGGAAGAGAGAACAGGTGAGTGAAGAAGAATATACAGGTGAGGGAGGAAGAGAAAACAGGTGAGTGAATAAGAGAGAACAGATGAGGGAGGTAGAGAATACAGGTGAGTGAGGAAGAGAAAACAGATGAATGAGAAAAAGAGAACAGGTGAGTGAGGAAGAAAGAACAGGTGAGTGAGGAAGAGAGAACAGGTGGGGGAGGAAGAGAATACAGGTGAGTTAGGAAGAGAGAAAAGGTGCGTGAGGAAGAGAGAACAGATGAGTGTTGAAGAGAGAACATGTTAGTGAGGCAGAGAGAAGAGGTGAGTGAGTGAGGAAGAGAGAACAGGTGAGTGAGGAAGAGAATACAGGTGAGTGAGGAAGAGGAAACAGGTGAGTGAGGAAGAGAGAACAGGTATATGAGTAAGAGGATACAGGTGAGTTAGAAAGAGAGAACAGGTGAGTGAAAAAGAGAGAACAGGTGAGTGAGGAAGAGAATACAGGTTAGGGAGGATGAGAGAACAGGCGAGCGAGGAAGAGAATATAAGTGAGGGAGGAAGAGAGAACAGGTGAGTGAGGAAGAGAAAACATGTGAGTGAGGAAGAGAGAACAGGTGATAGAGTAAGAGAGAACAGGTAAGTGAGGAAGAAGATACATGTGAGCGAAGAAGAAAAAACAAGGTGAGTAAGTAAGAGAGAACATGTGTGTGATGAAGAGAATACAGGTGAGTTAGGAAGAGAGAACAGGTGAGTGAGGAAGAGAGAACCGGTGAGTGAGGAAGAGAGAACAGGTGAGTGAGGAAGAGAATATAGGTGAGAGAGGAAGAGGATACAAGTGAGGAAGGAAATGATAACAGGTGAGTTAAGAAGAGAATACAGGTGAGGGAGGAAGACAAAATAGGTGAGTGAATAAGAGAGAACAGGTGAGGGAGGAAGAGAATCCAGGTGAGTGAGGAATAGAGAACAGATGAATGAGAAAAAGAGAACAGGTGAATGAGGAAGAAAGAACAGGTGAGTGAGGAAGAGATAACAGGTGAGGGAGGAAGAAAATACAGGTGAGTTAGAAAGAGAATAGATGAGTGAGGATGAGAGAACAGATGAGTGTGGAAGAGAGAAAAGGTGAGTGAGGAAGAGAGAACAGGTGAGGGAGTGAGGAAGAGAGAACAGGTGAGTGAGGAAGAGAATACAGGTGAGTGAGGAAGAGAATACAGGTGAGTGAGGAAGAGAGAACAGGTGAGTGAAAAAGAGAGAACAGGTGAGTGAGGAAGAGAAAACAGGTGAGTGAGGAAGAGAGAACAGGTGAGTGAAGAAGAGAATACAGGTGAGTGAGGAAGAGAATGAAGAGAATACAGGTGAGTGAGGAAGAGAATACAAGTGAGGAAGGAAGAGAGAAGAGGTGAGTGAAGAAGAATATACAGGTGAGGGAGGAAGAGAAAACAGGTGAGTGAATAAGAGAGAACAGGTGAGGGAGGAAGAGAATCCAGGTGAGTGAGGAATAGAGAACAGATGAATGAGAAAAAGAGAACAGGTGAATGAGGAAGAAAGAACAGGTGAGTGAGGAAGAGAGAACAGGTGAGGGAGGAAGAGAGATAGGGTTAGTGAGGAAGAGAGAACAGGTGAGTGAAAAAGAGAGAACAGGTGAGTGAGGAAGGGAAAACAGGTGAGTGAGAAAGAGAGAACAGGTGAGTGAGGAAGAGAGAACAGGTGAGTGAGGAAGAGAGAACAGGTGAGTGAGGAAGAGAGAACAGGTGAGTGAGGTAGAGAATACAGGTGAGTGAGGAAGAGAGATAGGGTGAGTGAGGAAGAGAGAACATGTGAGTGAGGAAGAGAATACATGTGAGTGAGGAAAAGAGAACAGGTGAGTGTGTAAGAGAGAACAGATGAATGAGAAAAAGAGAACAGGTGAGTGAGGAAGAAAGAACAGGTGAGTGAGGAAGAGAGAACAGGTGGGGGAGGAAGAGAATACAGGTGAGTTAGGAAGAGAGAAAAGGTGAGTGAGGAAGATAGAACAGATGAGTGTTGAAGAGAGAACATGTGAGTGTGGCAGAGAGAAGATGTGAGTGAGTGAGGAAGAGAGAACAGGTTCATGAGTAAGAGAATACAGGTGAGTGAGGAAGAGAAAACAGGTGAGTGAGGAAGAGAGAAAAGGTTCATGAGTAAGAGAATACAGGTGAGTGAGAAAGAGAGAAAAGGTGAGTGAAAAAGAGAGAACAGGTGAGTGAGGAAGAGAATACAGGTTAGGGAGGATGAGAGAACAGGCGAGCGAGGAAGAGAATATAAGTGAGGGAGGAAGAGAAAACAGGTGAGTGAGGAAGAGAAAACATGTGAGTGAGGAAGAGAGAACAGGTGATAGAGTAAGAGAGAACAGGTAAGTGAGGAAGAGAGAACAGGTGAGTGAGGAAGAGAGAACAGGTGAGTGAGGAAGAAAGAACAGGTGAGTGAGGAAGAGAAAACAGGTGAGGGAGGAAGAGAATACAGGTGAGTTAGGAAGAGAAAACAGGTGATTGAGGAAGAGAGAACAGATGAGTGTGGAAGAGAGAACATGTGAGTGAGGCAGAGAGAAGAAGGGGGTGAGTGAGAGAGAGCATGTGAGTGAGGAAGAGAGAACAGGTGAGTGAGGAAGAGAATACAGGTGAGTGAGGAAGAGAGAATGGGTGAGTGAGGAAGAGAATACAGGTGAGTGAGGAAGAGAGAACAGGTGAGTGAGGAACGGAGAACAGGTGAGTGAGTAAGAGAATACAGGTGAGTGAGGAAGAGAAAACAGGTGAGTGAATAAGAGAGAACAGATGAGGGAGGAAGACAATACAGGTGAGTGAGGAAGAGAGAACAGATCAATGAGAAAAAGAGAACATGTGAGTGAGGAAGAAAGAACAGGTGAGTGAGGAAGAGAGAAGAGGTGAGTGAGGATGAGGGAAGAGGTATGTGAGGATGAGAGAACATGTGAGTGAAGAATAGAGAACAGGTGAGTGAGTAAGAGAGAACAGGTGAGTGTGGAAAAGAATACACTTAGGTGAATGAGAAAGAGAGAACATGTGAGAGAAGAAAAGAGAACAGGTGAGTGAGGAAGAGAGAACAGGTGATGAGGAAGAAAGAACAGGTAAGTGAGGATGAGAAAACATGTGAGTGAGGAAGAGAGAACAGGTGATAGAGTAAGAGAGAACAGGTAAGTGAGGAAGAAAATATATGTGAGTGAAGAAGAAAAAACAAGGTGAGTAAGTAAGAGAGAACATGTGTGTGATGAAGAGAATACAGGTGAGTGAGGAAGAGAACACATGTGAGTTAGGAAGAGAGAACAGGTGAGTGAGGAAGAGAGAACAGTTGAGTGAGGAAGAGAATACAGGTGAGAGAGGAAGAGAATACAAGTGAGGAAGGAAGAGAGAACAGGTGAGTTAAGAAGAGAATACAGGTGAGTGAGGAAGAGAAAACAGGTGAGTGAATAAGAGAGAACAGATGAGGGAGGTAGAGAATACAGGTGAGTGAGGAAGAGAGAACAGATGAATGAGAAAAAGAGAACAGGTGAGTGAGGAAGAAAGAACAGGTGAGTGAGGAAGAGAAAACAGGTGAGGGAGGAAGAGAATACAGGTGAGTTAGGAAGAGAGAATAGGTGAGTGAGGAAGAGAGAACAGATGAGTGTGGAAGAGAGAACATGTGAGTGAGGCAGAGAGAAGAAGGGGGTGAGTGAGAAAGAGCATGTGAGTGAGGAAGAGAGAACAGGTGAGTGAGGAAGAGAATACAGGTGAGTGAGGAAGAGAGAACAGGTGAGTGAGGAAGAGAGAACAGGTGAGTGAGTAAGAGAATACAGGTGAGTGAGGAAGAGAGAACAGGTGAGTGAGGAACGGAGAACAGGTGAGTGAGTAAGAGAATACAGGTGAATGAGGAAGAGAAAACAGGTTAGGGAGGATGAGAGAACAGGTTAGTGAGGAAGAGAATACAAGTGAGGGAGGAAGAGAGAACAGGTGAGTGAGGAAGAGAAAACATGTGAGTGAGGAAGAGAGAACAGGTGAGTGAGGAAGAGAGAACATGTGAGTGAGGAAGAGAATACATGTGAGTGAGGAAAAGAGAACAGGTTAGTGTGTAAGAGAGAACAGATGAGTGAGAAAGAGAGAACAGTTGAGTGAGGAAGAGAGAACATGTGAGTGAGTTAGAGAATACAGGTGAGGGAGGAAGAGAGAACAGGTGAGTGAGAAAGAGAGAACAGATGCGTGAGGAAGAGAGAAAAGTTGAGTGAGGAAGAGAGAACAGGTGAGTTAGAAAGAGATAACAGATGAGTGAGGAAGAGAGAAAAGTTGAGTGAGAAAAAAAGATCAGGTGAGTGAGGAAGAGAGAAAAGGTGAGTGAGGAAGAGAATACAGGTGAGTTAGGAAGAGAGAACAGGTGAGTGATGAAGAGAGAACATGTGAGTGAGGAAGAGAGAACAGGTGAGTGAGGAAGAGAATACAGGTTAGTTAGGAAGAGAGAACAGGTGAGTGATGAAGAGAGAACATGTGAGTGAGGAAGAGAGAACAGGTGAGTGAAGAAGAGAATACAGGTGAGGGAGGAAGACAAAATAGGTGAATGAATAAGAGAGAACAGGTGAGGGAGGAAGAGAATCCAGGTGAGTGAGGAATAGAGAACAGATGAATGAGAAAAAGAGAACAGGTGAATGAGGAAGAAAGAACAGGTGAGTGAGGAAGAGAGAACAGGTGAGGGAGGAAGAAAATACAGGTGAGTTAGAAAGAGAATAGATGAGTGAGGAAGAGAGAACAGATGAGTGAGGAAGAGAGAACAGGTGAGTGAGGAACAGAGAAGAGGTGAGTGAGGAAGAGAATACAGGGGAGGAATGCAGAGAGAACAGGTGAATGAGGAAGAGAATACAGGTGAGGGATGAAGAGGGAACAGGTGAGTGAATAAGAGAGATCAGGTGAGGGAGGAAGAGTATACAGGTGAGTGAGGAAGAGAGAACAGATAAGTGAGAAAGAGAGAACAGGTGTGTGAGGAAGAAAGAACAGGTGGTTGAGGAAGAGAGAACAGGTGAGTGAGGAAGAGAATACAGGTGAGGGAGGAAGAGAGAACAGGTGAGTGAGGAAGAGAGAACAGCGGAGTGAGGAAGAGAATACAGGTGAGGGAGGAAGAGAGAACAGGTGAGTGAGGAAGAGAGAACAGCGGAGTGAGGAAGAGAGAACAGATAAGTGAGAAAGAGAGAACAGGTGTGTGAGGAAGAAAGAACAGGCGGGTGAGGAAGAGAGAACAGGTGAGTGAGGAAGAGAATACAGGTGAGGGAGGAAGAGAGAACAGGTGAGTGAGGAAGAGAGAACAGCGGAGTGAGGAAGAGAATACATGTGAGGGAGGAAGAGAGAACAGGTGAGTGAAATAGAGAGAACAGGTGAGTAAGGAAGAGACAACAAGTGAGTGAGGAAGAGACAACAGGTGAGTGAGGAAGAAAAAACATGTGAGTGAGGAAGAGAGAACAGGTGAGAGAGTAAGAGAGAACAGGTAAGTGAGGAAGAGAGAACAGGTGAGTGAGGAAGAGAGAACAGGTGAGTGAGGAAGAAAGAACAGGTCAGTGATGAAAGAATACAGGTGACGGAGGTAGAGAATAAATTTGAGTGAGGAATAGAATACAGCTAAGGGGGGAAGAGAATACATGTGAGTGAGGAAGAGAGAACATGTGAGTGAGGAAGAGAGAATAGGTCAGTGATGAAAGAATACAGGTGAGTGAGGAAGAGAATATATGTGAGTGAGGAAGAGAAAACAGGTGAGTGAGGAAGAGAGAACATGTGAGTGAGGAAGAAAGAACAGGTGAGTGAGGAAGAGAATACAGGTGTGTGAGGAAGAGGGAACATATGAGTGAGGTAGTGAGAACAGATAAGTGAGTTAGGGGGAACAGGTCAGTGAGAAGCAGAGAACATGTGAGTGAGGAATACAGAGCAGGTGAGTGAGGAAAATAGAAGAGGTGAATGAGAAAGAGAGAAGAGGTGAGTGAGGATGAGGGAAGAGGAGGGCGAGGATGAGAGAACATGTGAGTGAAGAATAGAGAACAGGAAAGTGAGTAAGAGAGAACAGGTGAGTGTGGAAAAGAATACAGGTGAGTGAGGAAGAGAGAACATGTGATGAGGAAGAAAGAACAGGTGAGTGAGGATGAGAAAACATGTGAGTGAGGAAGAGAGAACAGGTGATAGAGTAAGAGAGAACAGGTAAGTGAGGAAGAAAATACATGTGAGAGAACAGATGAGGGAGGTAGAGAATACAGGTAGGTGAGGAAGAGACTTCTGCATCCGCTGTCTGATACAGAGTCTCCTGCATCCGCTGTCTGAGAGAGAATCTCCTGCATCCGCTGTCTGAAGGAGAGTCTTCTGCATCCACTGTCTGATAGAGAATCTCCTGCTTCCGCTGTCTGATAGAGAGTCTCCTGCATCCGCTGTCTGAAAGAGAAACTCCTGCATCCGCTGTCCGATTGAGAGACTCCTGCATCCGCTGTCTGATAAAGATACTCCTGCATCCGTTGTCTGTTAGAGGCTCCTGCATCCACTGTCTGAAGGAGAGATTCCTGCATCCACTGTCTAATAGAGTCTCCTGCATCCGCTGGCTGATGGAGATACTGCTGCATCCGCTGTCTGATAGAGAGTCTCCTGCATCCGCTGTCTGATAGAGAGACTCCTGCATCCGCTCTCTGATAGAGTCTCCTGCATCCGCTGTCTGAAGAAGAGTCTCCTGCATCCGCTGTCTGATGGAGTGTCTCCTGCGTCCGCAGTCTGATAGAGAGTCTCCTGCATCCGCTGTTTGATGAAGAGACTCCTGCATCCGCTGTCTGATAGAGAGTCTCCTGCATCTGCTGTCTGATAGAGAGACTCCTGCAACCGCTGTCTGAAGGAGATACTTCTGCAGCCGCTGTTTGATGGAGAGTCCCTGCATCCACTGTCTGATAGAGGGTCTCCTGCATTCGCTGTCTGATAGAGAGTCTCCTGCGGATGCAGGAGTCTCTCTGTCAGACAGCGGATGCAGGAAAAACTCAATCAGACAGCAGATGCAGGAGACACTCCATCAGACAGCAGATGCAGGAGACTCTATCAGACAGCGGATGCAGGAGACTCTCAATCAGACAGCGGATGCAGGAGTCTCTCTATTAGACAGCGGACACAGGAGACTCTTCTTCAGACAGAAGATGCAGGAGACTATTAGACAGGGGATGCAGGAGACTCTCTCTCTCAGACAGCGGACGTAGGAGACTATCTAACAGCGGATGCAGGAGACTCTATCAGACAGCGGATGCAGGAGACTCTCAATCAAACAGCGGAAGCAGGACAGCGGACGTAGGAGACTATCAGACAGCGGATGCAGAAGACTCTATCAGACAGCGGATGCAGGAGACTCTCAATCAAACAGCAGAAGCAGGAGACTCTCAATCAGACAGCGGATGCAGGAGACACTCCATCAGACAGCTGATGCAGGAGACTCTCTATCAGACAGCAGTTGCAGGAGACTCTTTATCAGACAGCGGATGTAGGAGTCTCTCCTTCAGACAGCGGATGCAGGAGAATCTCTATCAGACAGCGGATGAAGGAGACACTCCATCAGACAGTGGATGCAGAAGACTCTGTATCAGACAGCAGATGCAGGAGTCTCTCCTTCAGACAGCGGATGCAGGAGAATCTCTATCAGACAGCGGATGCAGGAGACTCTCTATCAGACAGCCAATGCAGGAGACTCACTATAAGACAGCGGATGAAGGAGACTCTCTATCAAACAGCGGATGCAGGAGACTCTCTATCTGACAGCGGATGGAGGATTCACTCCTTCAGACAGCAAATGCAGAAATCTCTCCATCAGACAGCGGATGCAGGAAAAACTCCATCAGACAGCGGATGCAGGAGTCTCTCTATCAGACACCGGATGCAGAATACACTCCATCAGACAGCAGATGCAGGAGACTCTCCTTCAGACAGCGGATGCAGGAGACTCTATCAGACAGCGGATGCAGGAGACTCTCTACCAGACAGCGGATGCAGGAGACTCTCTATCAGACATCGGATGCAGGAGACTCTCCATCAGACAGCAGATGCAGGAGACTCTCTATCAGACAGCGGATGCAGGAGATTCTCTAACAGACAGCGGATGAAGGAGACTCTCTATCAGACAGCGGATGCAGGAGATTCCCTATCAGACAGCGGATGCAGGAGACTCTCCATCAGACGGGGGATGCAGGAGACACTCCATAAGACAGCGGATGCAGGAGACTCTCTATCAGACAGCGGATGCAGGAGACTCCATTAGACAGCAGACACAGGATTCTCTCTATCAGACAGCGGATGCAGGAGTCTCTCTATCAGACAGGGGATGCAGGAGACTCTATCAGACAGCGGATGCAGGAGACTCTATCAGACAGTGGATGCAGGAGACTCTTCTTCAGACAGTGGATGCAGGAGATTCTTCTTCAGACAGGGGATGCAGGAGACTCTCTATCTGACAGCGGATGCAAGAGACTCTATCAGACAGCGGATGCAGGAGATTCTCTATCAGACAGCGGAAGCAGGAGACTCTATCAGACAGCGGATGCAGGAGACTCTATCAGACAGCGGATGCAGGAGACTCTCTATCAGACAGCGGATGCAGGAGATTCTCTATCAGACAGCGGATGCAGGAGACTCTCCATCAGACAGCGGATGCAGGAGACACTCCATCAGACAGCGGATGCAGGAGACTCTCTATCAGACAGCGGATGCAGAAGACTCCATTAGACAGCGGATGCAGGAGTCTCTCTATCAGACAGCAGATGCAGGAGTCTCTCTATCAGACAGCGGATGCAGGAGACTCTATCAGACAGCGGATGCAGGAGACTCTATCAGACAGCGGATGCAGGAGACTCTTCTTCAGACAGTGGATGCAGGAGACACTATCAGACAGGGGATGCAGGAGACTCTCTATCAGACAGCGGATGCAGGAGACTCTATCAGACAGCGGATGCAGCGGATTCTCTATCAGACAGCGGAAGCAGGAGACTCTATCAGACAGCGGATGCAGGAGACTCTATCAGACAGCGGATGCAGGAGACTCTCTATCAGACAGCGGATGCAGGAGATTCTCTATCAGACAGCGGATGCAGGAGACTCTCCATCAGACAGCGGATGCAGGAGACACTCCATCAAACAACGGATGATAGAGTCTCTCCTTCAGACAGCAGATGCAAGAATCTCTCCTTCAGACAGCGGATGCAGGAGACTATCCATCTGACAGCGGATGCAGGAGTCTCTCTATCAGACAGCAGATGCAGGAGACTCTTCTCCAGACAGCGGATGCAGGAGACTCTATCAGACAGCGGATGCAGGAGTGTCTCTATCAGACAGCGGATGCAAGAGACTCTCCATCAGACAGCAGATGCAGGAGACTCTTCTCCAGACAGCGGATGCAGGAGATTCTCTATCAGACAGCGGAAGCAGGAGACTCTATCAGACAGCGGATGCAGGAGACTCTATCAGATAGCGGATGCAGGAGACTCTCTATCAGACAGCGGATGCAGGAGATTCTCTATCAGACAGCGGATGCAGGAGACTCTCCATCAGACAGGGGATGCAGGAGACTATCCATCAGACAGCGGATGCAGGAGACTCTCTATCAGACAGCTGATGCAGAAGACTCCATTAGAGAGCGGATGCAGGAGTCTCTCTATCAGACAGCGGATGCAGGAGTCTCTCTATCAGACAGCGGATGCAGGAGACTCTATCAGACAGCGGATGCAGGAGACTCTATCAGACAGGGGATGCAGGAGACTCTCTATCAGACAGCGGATGCAAGAGACTCTATTAGACAGCGGATGCAGGAGATTCTCTAACAGACAGCGGAAGCAGGAGACTCTATCAGACAGCGGATGCAGGAGACTCTATCAGACAGCGGAAGCTGGAGACTCTCTATCAGACAGCGGATGCAGGAGATTCTCTATCAGACAGCGGATGCAGGAGACTCTCCATCAGACAGCGGATGCAGGAGACACTCCATCTGACAGCGGATGCAGGAGACTCTCTATCAGACAGCGGATGCAGAAGACTCCATAAGACAGCGGATGCAGGAGTCTCTCTATCAGACAGCAGATGCAGGAGTCTCTCTATCAGACAGCGGATGCAGGAGACTCTATCAGACAGCTGATGCAGGAGACTCTATCAGACAGCGGAAGCAGGAGACTCTTCTTCAGACAGTGGATGCAGAATACACTCCATCAGACATGGGATGCAGGAGACTCTCTATCAAACAGTGGATGCAGGAGACTCTATCAGACAGCGGATGCAGGAGATTCTCTATCAGACAGCGGAAGCAGGAGACTCTATCAGACAGCTGATGCAGGAGACTCTATCAGACAGCGGATGCAGGAGACTCTCTATCAGACAGGGGATGCAGGAGATTCTCTATCAGACAGCGGATGCAGGAGACTCTCCATCAGACAGCGGATGCAGGAGACACTCCATCAGACAGCCGATGCAGGAAACTCTCTATCAGACAGCGGATGCAGGAGTCCCTCTATCAGACAGCGGATGCAGGAGACTCTCTATCAGACAGCGGATGCAGAAGATTCTCTATCAGACAGCAGATGCAGGAGACTCTCCATCAGACAGCGGATGCAGGAGACACTCCATCAGACAGCGGATGCAGGAGACTCTCTATCAGACAGCGGATGCAGAAGACTCCATTAGACAGCGGATGCAGGAGTCTCTCTATCAGACAGCAGATGCAGGAGTCTCACTATCAGATAGCGGATGCAGGAGACTCTATCAGACAGCGGATGCAGGAGACTATATCAGACAGGGGATGCAGGAGACTCTCTATCAGACAGCGGATGCAAGAGACTCTATCAGACAGCGGATGCAGGAGATTCTCTATCAGACAGCGGAAGCAGAAGACTATCATAGAGCGGATGCAGGAGACTCTATCAGACAGCGGATGCAGGAGACTCTCTATCAGACAGCGGATGCAGGAGATTCTCTATCAGACAGCGGATGCAGGAGACTCCATTAGACAGCGGATGCAGGAGTCTCTCTATCAGACAGCAGATGCAGGAGTCTCTCTATCAGACAGCGGATGCAGGAGACTCTATCAGACAGCGGATGCAGGAGACACTTTCAGACAGCGGATGCAGGAGACTCTTCTTCAGACAGTGGATGCAGGAGACACTATCAGACAGGGGATGCAGGAGACTCTCTATCAGACAGCGGATGCAGAAGACTCTATCAGACAGCGGATGCAGTAGATTCTCTATCAGACAGCGGAAGCAGGAGACTATCAGACAGCGGATGCAGGAGATTCTCTATCAGACAGCTGATGCAGGAGACTCTATCAGACAGCGGATGCAGGAGACTCTATCAGACATCGGATGCAGGAGACTCTCCATCAGACAGCAGATGGAGACACTCCATCAGACAGCGGATGCAAGAAACTCTCTATCAGACATCGGATGCAGGAGTCCCTCTATCAGACAGCAGATGCAGGAGTCTCTCTATAAGACAGCGGATGCAGGAGACTCTTCTTCAGACAGCGGATGCAGGAGACTCTATCAGACAAGGGATGTAGGAGACTCTCTATCAGACAGTGGATGCAGCAAACTCTATCGGACAGCGGATGCAGGAGACTCCCTATCAGACAGCGGACTCAGGAGACTCTATCAGACAGCAGATGCAGGAGACTCTATCAGACAGCTGATGCAGGAGACTCTCTATCAGACAGCGGATGCAGGAGTCTTTCTATCAGACAGAGGATGCAGGAGACTCTCTATCCGATAGCGGATGCAGGAGTCTCTCTATCAGACAGCGGATGCAGGAGACTCTCTATCAGACAGCGGATGCAGGAGACTCTCCATCAGACAGCGGATGCAGGAGAAACTCCATCAGACAGCGGATGCAGGAGACTCTCTATCAGACAGCGGATGCAGAAGACTCCATTAGACAGCGGCTGCAGGAGTCTCTCTATCAGACAGCAGATGCAGGAGTCTCTCTATCAGACAGCGGATGCAGGAGAATCTATCAGACAGCGGATGCAGGAGACTCTATCAGACAGCGGATGCAGGAGACTCTTCTTCAGACAGTGGATGCAGGAGACACTATCAGACAGGGGATGCAGGAGACTCTCTATCAGACAGTGGATGCAGGAGACTCTATCAGACAGCGGATGCAGGAGATTCTCTATCAGACAGCGGAAGCAGGAGACTCTATCAGACAGCGGATGCAGGAGACTCTATCAGACAGCGGATGCAGGAGACTCTCTATCAGACAGCGGATGCAGGAGATTTTCTATCAGACAGCGGATGCAGGAGACTCTCCATCAGACAGCGGATGCAGGAGACACTCCATCAAACAACGGAGGCAAGAGTCTCTCCTTCAGACAGCAGATGCAGGAATCTCTCCTTCAGACAGCGGATGCAGGAGACTATCCATCTGACAGCCGATGCAGGAGTCTCTCTATCAGACAGCAGATGCAGGAGACTCTTCTCCAGACAGCGGATGCAGGAGACTCTATCAGACAGCGGATGCAGGAGTCTCTCTATCAGACAGCGGATGCAAGAGACTCTCCATCAGACAGCAGATGCAGGAGACTCTTCTCCAGACAGCGGATGCAGGAGATTCTCTATCAGACAACGGAAGCAGGAGACTCTATCAGACAGCGGATGCAGATGACTCTATCAGATAGCGGATGCAGGAGACTCTCTATCAGACAGCGGATGCAGGAGATTCTCTATCAGACAGCGGATGCAGGAGACTCTCCATCAGACAGCGGATGTAGGAGACTATCCATCAGACAGCGGATGCAGGAGACTCTCTATCAGACAGCGGATGCAGAAGACTCCATTAGAGAGCGGATGCAGGAGTCTCTCTATCAGACAGCGGATGCAGGAGTCTCTCTATCAGACAGCGGATGCAGGAGACTCTATCAGACAGCGGATGCAGGAGACTCTATCAGACAGGGGATGCAGGAGACTCTCTATCAGACAGCGGATGCAAGAGACTCTATTAGACAGCGGATGCAGGAGATTCTCTAACAGACAGCGGAAGCAGGAGACTCTATCAGACAGCGGATGCAGGAGACTCTATCAGACAGCGGAAGCAGGAGACTCTCTATCAGACAGCGGATGCAGGAGATTCTCTATCAGACAGCGGATGCAGGAGACTCTCCATCAGACAGCGGATGCAGTAGACACTCCATCAGACAGCGGATGCAGGAGACTCTCTATCAGACAGCGGATGCAGAAGACTCCATTAGACAGCGGATGCAGGAGTCTCTCTATCAGACAGCAGATGCAGGAGTCTCTCTATCAGACAGCGGATGCAGGAGACTCTATCAGACAGCGGATGCAGGAGACTCTATCAGACAGCGGAAGCAGGAGACTCTTCTTCAGACAGTGGATGCAGGAGACACTATCAGACATGGGATGCAGGAGACTCTCTATCAAACAGTGGATGCAGGAGACTCTATCAGACAGCGGATGCAGGAGATTCTCTATCAGACAGCGGAAGCAGGAGACTCTATCAGACAGCGGATGCAGGAGACTCTATCAGACAGCGGATGCAGGACACTCTCTATCAGACAGGGGATGCAGGAGATTCTCTATCAGACAGCGGATGCAGGAGACTCTCCATCAGACAGCAGATGCAGGAGACACTCCATCAGAAAGCGGATGCAGGAAACTCTCTATCAGACAGCAGATGCAGGAGTCCCTCTATCAGACAGCGGATGCAGGAGACTCTCTATCAGACAGCGGATGCAGAAGATTCTCTATCAGACAGCGGATGCAGGAGACTCTCCATCAGACAGCGGATGCAGGAGACACTCCATCAGACAGCGGATGCAGGAGACTCTCTATCAGACAGCGGATGCAGAAGACTCCATTAGACAGCGGATGCAGGAGTCTCTCTATCAGACAGCAGATGCAGGAGTCTCACTATCAGATAGCGGATGCAGGAGACTCTATCAGATAGCGGAGGAAGGAGACTATATCAGACAGGGGATGCAGGAGACTCTCTATCAGACAGCGGATGCAAGAGACTCTATCAGACAGCAGATGCAGGAGATTCTCTATCAGACAGCGGAAGCAGGAGACTATCATACAGCGGATGCAGGAGACTCTATCAGACAGCGGATGCAGGAGACTCTCTATCAGACAGCGGATGCAGGAGATTCTCTATCAGACAGCGGATGCAGGAGACTCCATTAGACAGCGGATGCAGGAGTCTCTCTATCAGACAGCAGATGCAGGAGTCTCTCTATCAGACAGCGGATGCAGGAGACTCTATCAGACAGCGGATGCAGGAGACACTTTCAGACAGCGGATGCAGGAGACTCTTCTTCAGACAGTGGATGCAGGAGACACTATCAGACAGGGGATGCAGGAGACTCTCTATCAGACAGCGGATGCAGAAGACTATCAGACAGCGGATGCAGTAGATTCTCTATCAGACAGCGGAAGCAGGAGACTATCAGACAGCGGATGCAGGAGATTCTCTATCAGACAGCTGATGCAGGAGACTCTATCAGACAGCGGATGCAGGAGACTCTATCAGACATCGGATGCAGGAGACTCTCCATCAGACAGCAGATGGAGACACTCCATCAGACAGCGGATGCAGGAAACTCTCTATCAGACAACGGATGCAGGAGTCCCTCTATCAGACAGCAGATGCAGGAGTCTCTCTATAAGACAGCGGATGCAGGAGACTCTTCTTCAGACAGCGGATGCAGGAGACTCTATCAGACAAGGGATGTAGGGGACTCTCTATCAGACAGTGGATGCAGCAAACTCTATCGGACAGCGGATGCAGGAGACTCCCTATCAGACAGCGGACTCAGGAGACTATCAGACAGCGGATGCAGGAGACTCTATCAGACAGCGGATGCAGGAGACTCTCTATCAGACAGCGGATGCAGGAGTCTTTCTATCAGACAGAGGATGCAGGAGACTCTCTATCCGATAGCGGATGCAGGAGTCTCTCTATCAGACTGCGGATGCAGGACACTCTCTATCAGACAGCGGATGCAGGAGACTCTCCATCAAACAACGGATGCAGGAGTCTCTCCTTCAGACAGCAGATGCAGGAATCTCTCCTTCAGATAGCGGATGCAGGAGACTATCCATCAGACAGCGGATGCAGGAGTCTCTCTATCAGACAGCAGATGCAGGAGACTCTTCTCCAGACAGCGGATGCAGGAGACTCTATCAGACAGCTGATGCAGGAGTCTATCAGACAGCGGATGCAGGAGACTCTCTATCAGACAGCGGATGCAGGAGACACTCTATCAGACAGTGGATGCAGGAGACTCTCCATCAGACAGCGGATGCAGGAGTCTCTCTATCAGACAGCGGATGCAGGAGACTCTTCTTCAGACAGCGGATGCAGGAGACTCTATCAGACAGCAGATGAAGGAGTCTCTCTATCTGACAGCGGATGCAGGAGTCTCTCAATCAGACAGCGGATGCAGGAGACTCTCTATCAGACAGCGGTTGCAGGAGTCTCTCTTCAGACAGCGGATGCAGAAGTCTCTATATCAGACAGCGGATTCAGGAGAATTTCCTACAGACAGTGGATGCAGGAGACCCTCTATCAGACAGGGGATGCAGGAGTCTCTTAATCAGACAGCGGATGCAGGAGACTCTCTATCAGACAACGGATGCAGGAGACTCTCTATCAGACAACGGATGCAGGAGACTCTCTATCAGACAACGGATGCAGGAGACTCCATCAGACAGCGGATGCAGGAGACTCTCTATCAGACAGCGGATGAAGGAGTCTCTCCTTCAGACAGATGATGCAGGAGACTCTTTATCAGACAGCGGATGCAGGAGACTCTCTATCAGACAGCGGATGCAGGAAATTCTCTATCAGACAGTGGAAGCAGGAGACTCTATCAGACAGCAGATGCAGGAGACTCTATCAGACAGCCGATGCAGGAGACTCTCTATCAGACAGCGGATGCAGGAGATTCTCTATCAGACAGCGGATGCAGGAGACTCTCCATCAGACAGCGGATGCAGGAGACACTCCATCAGACAGCGGATGCAGGAGACTCTCTATCAGACAGCGGATGCAGAAGACTCCATTAGACAGCGGATGCAGGAGTCTCTTTATCAGACAGCAGATGCAGGAGTCTCTCTATCAGACAGCGGATGCAGGAGACTCTATCAGAAAGCGGATGCAGGAGACTATATCAGACAGGGGATGCAGGAGACTCTCTATCAGACAGCGGATGCAAGAGACTCAATCAGACAGCGGATGCAGGAGATTCTCTATCAGACAGCGGAAGCAGGATACTATCAGACAGCGGATGCAGGAGACTCTATCAGACAGCAGATGCAGGAGACTCTCTATCAGACAGCGGATGCAGGAGATTCTCTATCAGACAGTGGATGCAGGAGACTCTCCATCGGACAGCGGATGCAGGAGACACTCCATCAGACAGCGGATGCAGGAGACTCTCTATCAGACAGCGGATGCAGAAGACTCAAATAGACAGCGGATGCAGGAGTCTCTCTATCAGACAGCAGATGCAGGAGTTTCTCTATCAGACAGCGAGTGCAGGAGACTCTATCAGACAGCGGATGCAGGAGACTCTATCAGACAGCGGATGCAGGAGACTCTTCTTCAGACAGTGGATGCAGGAGACACTATCAGACAGGGGATGCAGGAGACTCTCTATCAGACAGCGGATGCAGGAGACTCTCCATCAGACAGCGGATGCAGGAGACTCTCTATCAGACAGCGGATGCAGGAGATTCTCTAACAGACAGCGGATGAAGGAGACTCTCTATCAGACAGCAGATGCAGGAGATTCTCTATCAGACAGCTGATGCAGGAGACTCTCCATCAGACGGGGGATGCAGGAGACACTCCATAAGACAGTGGATGCAGGGGACTCTCTATCAGACAGCGGATGCAGGAGACTCCATTAGACAGCAGACACAGGATTCTATCTATCAGACAGCGGATGCAGGAGTCTCTCTATCAGACAGCGGATGCAGGAGACTCTATCAGACAGCGGATGCAGGAGACTCTATCAAACAGCGGATGCAGGAGACTCTTCTTCAGACAGTGGATGCAGGAGACTCTATCAGACAGGGGATGCAGGAGACTCTCTATCAGACAGCGGATGCAAGAGACTCTATCAGACAGCGGATGCAGGAGATTCTCTATCAGACAGCGGAAGCAGGAGACTCTATCAGACAGCGGATGCAGGAGACTCTATCAGACAGCGGATGCAGGAGACTCTCTATCAGACAGCGGATGCAGGAGATTCTCTATCAGACAGCGGATGCAGGAGACTCTCCATCAGACAGCGGATGCAGGAGACACTCCATCAGACAGCGGATGCAGGAGACTCTATCAGACAGCAGATGCAGAAGACTCCATTAGACAGCGGATGCAGGAGTCTCTCTATCAGACAGCAGATGCAGGAGTCTCTCTATCAGACAAAGGATGCAGGAGACTCTATCAGACAGCGGATGCAGGAGACTCTATCAGACAGCGGATGCAGGAGACTCTTCTTCAGACAGTGGATGCAGGAGACACTATCAGACAGGGGATGCAGGAGACTCTCTATCAGACAGCGGATGCAGGAGACTCTATCAGACAGCGGATGCAGGAGATTCTCTATTAGACAGCAGAAGCAGGAGACTCTATCAGACAGCGGATGCAGGAGACTCTATCAGACAGCGGATGCAGGAGACTCTCTATCAGACAGCGGATGCAGGAGATTCTCTATCAGACAGCGGATGCAGGAGACTCTCCATCAGACAGCGGATGCAGGAGACACTCCATCAGACAGCGGATGCAGGAAACTCTCTATCAGACAGCGGATGCAGGAGTCTCTCTATAAGACAGCAGATGCAGGAATCTCTCCTTCAGACAGCGGATGCAGGAGACTATCCATCTGACAGCCGATGCAGGAGTCTCTCTATCAGACAGCAGATGCAGGAGACTCTTCTCCAGACAGCGGATGCAGGAGACTCTATCAGACAGCGGATGCAGGAGTCTCTCTATCAGACAGCGGATGCAAGAGACTCTCCATCAGACAGCAGATGCAGGAGACTCTTCTCCAGACAGCGGATGCAGGAGATTCTCTATCAGACAACGGAAGCAGGAGACTCTATCAGACAGCGGATGCAGATGACTCTATCAGATAGCGGATGCAGGAGACTCTCTATCAGACAGCGGATGCAGGAGATTCTCTATCAGACAGCGGATGCAGGAGACTCTCCATCAGACAGCGGATGTAGGAGACTATCCATCAGACAGCGGATGCAGGAGACTCTCTATCAGACAGCGGATGCAGAAGACTCCATTAGAGAGCGGATGCAGGAGTCTCTCTATCAGACAGCGGATGCAGGAGTCTCTCTATCAGACAGCGGATGCAGGAGACTCTATCAGACAGCGGATGCAGGAGACTCTATCAGACAGGGGATGCAGGAGACTCTCTATCAGACAGCGGATGCAAGAGACTCTATTAGACAGCGGATGCAGGAGATTCTCTAACAGACAGCGGAAGCAGGAGACTCTATCAGACAGCGGATGCAGGAGACTCTATCAGACAGCGGAAGCAGGAGACTCTCTATCAGACAGCGGATGCAGGAGATTCTCTATCAGACAGCGGATGCAGGAGACTCTCCATCAGACAGCGGATGCAGTAGACACTCCATCAGACAGCGGATGCAGGAGACTCTCTATCAGACAGCGGATGCAGAAGACTCCATTAGACAGCGGATGCAGGAGTCTCTCTATCAGACAGCAGATGCAGGAGTCTCTCTATCAGACAGCGGATGCAGGAGACTCTATCAGACAGCGGATGCAGGAGACTCTATCAGACAGCGGAAGCAGGAGACTCTTCTTCAGACAGTGGATGCAGGAGACACATTCAGACATGGGATGCAGGAGACTCTCTATCAAACAGTGGATGCAGGAGACTCTATCAGACAGCGGATGCAGGAGATTCTCTATCAGACAGCGGAAGCAGGAGACTCTATCAGACAGCGGATGCAGGAGACTCTATCAGACAGCGGATGCAGGACACTCTCTATCAGACAGGGGATGCAGGAGATTCTCTATCAGACAGCGGATGCAGGAGACTCTCCATCAGACAGCAGATGCAGGAGACACTCCATCAGAAAGCGGATGCAGGAAACTCTCTATCAGACAGCAGATGCAGGAGTCCCTCTATCAGACAGCGGATGCAGGAGACTCTCTATCAGACAGCGGATGCAGAAGATTCTCTATCAGACAGCGGATGCAGGAGACTCTCCATCAGACAGCGGATGCAGGAGACACTCCATCAGACAGCGGATGCAGGAGACTCTCTATCAGACAGCGGATGCAGAAGACTCCATTAGACAGCGGATGCAGGAGTCTCTCTATCAGACAGCAGATGCAGGAGTCTCACTATCAGATAGCGGATGCAGGAGACTCTATCAGATAGCGGAGGAAGGAGACTATATCAGACAGGGGATGCAGGAGACTCTCTATCAGACAGCGGATGCAAGAGACTCTATCAGACAGCAGATGCAGGAGATTCTCTATCAGACAGCGGAAGCAGGAGACTATCATACAGCGGATGCAGGAGACTCTATCAGACAGCGGATGCAGGAGACTCTCTATCAGACAGCGGATGCAGGAGATTCTCTATCAGACAGCGGATGCAGGAGACTCCATTAGACAGCCGATGCAGGAGTCTCTCTATCAGACAGCAGATGCAGGAGTCTCTCTATCAGACAGCGGATGCAGGAGACTCTATCAGACAGCGGATGCAGGAGACACTTTCAGACAGCGGATGCAGGAGACTCTTCTTCAGACAGTGGATGCAGGAGACACTATCAGACAGGGGATGCAGGAGACTCTCTATCAGACAGCGGATGCAGAAGACTATCAGACAGCGGATGCAGTAGATTCTCTATCAGACAGCGGAAGCAGGAGACTATCAGACAGCGGATGCAGGAGATTCTCTATCAGACAGCTGATGCAGGAGACTCTATCAGACAGCGGATGCAGGAGACTCTATCAGACATCGGATGCAGGAGACTCTCCATCAGACAGCAGATGGAGACACTCCATCAGACAGCGGATGCAGGAAACTCTCTATCAGACAACGGATGCAGGAGTCCCTCTATCAGACAGCAGATGCAGGAGTCTCTCTATAAGACAGCGGATGCAGGAGACTCTTCTTCAGACAGCGGATGCAGGAGACTCTATCAGACAAGGGATGTAGGGGACTCTCTATCAGACAGTGGATGCAGCAAACTCTATCGGACAGCGGATGCAGGAGACTCCCTATCAGACAGCGGACTCAGGAGACTATCAGACAGCGGATGCAGGAGACTCTATCAGACAGCGGATGCAGGAGACTCTCTATCAGACAGCGGATGCAGGAGTCTTTCTATCAGACAGAGGATGCAGGAGACTCTCTATCCGATAGCGGATGCAGGAGTCTCTCTATCAGACAGCGGATGCAGGACACTCTCTATCAGACAGCGGATGCAGGAGACTCTCCATCAAACAACGGATGCAGGAGTCTCTCCTTCAGACAGCAGATGCAGGAATCTCTCCTTCAGATAGCGGATGCAGGAGACTATCCATCAGACAGCGGATGCAGGAGTCTCTCTATCAGACAGCAGATGCAGGAGACTCTTCTCCAGACAGCGGATGCAGGAGACTCTATCAGACAGCGGATGCAGGAGTCTCTCTATCAGACAGCGGATGCAGGAGACTCTCTATCAGACAGCGGATGCAGGAGACACTCTATCAGACAGTGGATGCAGGAGACTCTCCATCAGACAGCGGATGCAGGAGTCTCTCTATCAGACAGCGGATGCAGGAGACTCTTCTTCAGACAGCGGATGCAGGAGACTCTATCAGACAGCAGATGAAGGAGTCTCTCTATCTAACAGCGGATGCAGGAGTCTCTCAATCAGACAGCGGATGCAGGAGACTCTCTATCAGACAGCGGTTGCAGGAGTCTCTCTTCAGACAGCGGATGCAGAAGTCTCTATATCAGACAGCGGATTCAGGAGAATTTCCTACAGACAGTGGATGCAGGAGACCCTCTATCAGACAGGGGATGCAGGAGTCTCTTAATCAGACAGCGGATGCAGGAGACTCTCTATCAGACAACGGATGCAGGAGACTCTCTATCAGACAACGGATGCAGGAGACTCTCTATCAGACAACGGATGCAGGAGACTCCATCAGACAGCGGATGCAGGAGACTCTCTATCAGACAGCGGATGAAGGAGTCTCTCCTTCAGACAGATGATGCAGGAGACTCTTTATCAGACAGCGGATGCAGGAGACTCTCTATCAGACAGCGGATGCAGGAAATTCTCTATCAGACAGTGGAAGCAGGAGACTCTATCAGACAGCAGATGCAGGAGACTCTATCAGACAGCGGATGCAGGAGACTCTCTATCAGACAGCGGATGCAGGAGATTCTCTATCAGACAGCGGATGCAGGAGACTCTCCATCAGACAGCGGATGCAGGAGACACTCCATCAGACAGCGGATGCAGGAGACTCTCTATCAGACAGCGGATGCAGAAGACTCCATTAGACAGCGGATGCAGGAGTCTCTTTATCAGACAGCAGATGCAGGAGTCTCTCTATCAGACAGCGGATGCAGGAGACTCTATCAGAAAGCGGATGCAGGAGACTATATCAGACAGGGGATGCAGGAGACTCTCTATCAGACAGCGGATGCAAGAGACTCAATCAGACAGCGGATGCAGGAGATTCTCTATCAGACAGCGGAAGCAGGATACTATCAGACAGCGGATGCAGGAGACTCTATCAGACAGCAGATGCAGGAGACTCTCTATCAGACAGCGGATGCAGGAGATTCTCTATCAGACAGTGGATGCAGGAGACTCTCCATCGGACAGCGGATGCAGGAGACACTCCATCAGACAGCGGATGCAGGAGACTCTCTATCAGACAGCGGATGCAGAAGACTCAAATAGACAGCGGATGCAGGAGTCTCTCTATCAGACAGCAGATGCAGGAGTTTCTCTATCAGACAGCGAGTGCAGGAGACTCTATCAGACAGCGGATGCAGGAGACTCTATCAGACAGCGGATGCAGGAGACTCTTCTTCAGACAGTGGATGCAGGAGACACTATCAGACAGGGGATGCAGGAGACTCTCTATCAGACAGCGGATGCAGGAGACTCTCCATCAGACAGCGGATGCAGGAGACTCTCTATCAGACAGCGGATGCAGGAGATTCTCTAACAGACAGCGGATGAAGGAGACTCTCTATCAGACAGCAGATGCAGGAGATTCTCTATCAGACAGCGGATGCAGGAGACTCTCCATCAGACGGGGGATGCAGGAGACACTCCATAAGACAGTGGATGCAGGGGACTCTCTATCAGACAGCGGATGCAGGAGACTCCATTAGACAGCAGACACAGGATTCTATCTATCAGACAGCGGATGCAGGAGTCTCTCTATCAGACAGCGGATGCAGGAGACTCTATCAGACAGCGGATGCAGGAGACTCTATCAAACAGCGGATGCAGGAGACTCTTCTTCAGACAGTGGATGCAGGAGACTCTATCAGACAGGGGATGCAGGAGACTCTCTATCAGACAGCGGATGCAAGAGACTCTATCAGACAGCGGATGCAGGAGATTCTCTATCAGACAGCGGAAGCAGGAGACTCTATCAGACAGCGGATGCAGGAGACTCTATCAGACAGCGGATGCAGGAGACTCTCTATCAGACAGTGGATGCAGGAGATTCTCTATCAGACAGCGGATGCAGGAGACTCTCCATCAGACAGCGGATGCAGGAGACACTCCATCAGACAGCGGATGCAGGAGACTCTATCAGACAGCAGATGCAGAAGACTCCATTAGACAGCGGATGCAGGAGTCTCTCTATCAGACAGCAGATGCAGGAGTCTCTCTATCAGACAAAGGATGCAGGAGACTCTATCAGACAGCGGATGCAGGAGACTCTATCAGACAGCGGATGCAGGAGACTCTTCTTCAGACAGTGGATGCAGGAGACACTATCAGACAGGGGATGCAGGAGACTCTCTATCAGACAGCGGATGCAGGAGACTCTATCAGACAGCGGATGCAGGAGATTCTCTATTAGACAGCAGAAGCAGGAGACTCTATCAGACAGCGGATGCAGGAGACTCTATCAGACAGCGGATGCAGGAGACTCTCTATCAGACAGCGGATGCAGGAGATTCTCTATCAGACAGCGGATGCAGGAGACTCTCCATCAGACAGCGGATGCAGGAGACACTCCATCAGACAGCGGATGCAGGAAACTCTCTATCAGACAGCGGATGCAGGAGTCTCTCTATAAGACAGCGGATGCAGGAGACTCTTCTTCAGACAGCGGATACAGGAGACTCTATCAGACAAGGGATGCAGGAGACTCTCTATCAGACAGTGGATGCAGCAAACTCTATCAGACAGCGGATGCAGGAGACTCTCTATCAGACAGCGGACTCAGTAGACTCTATCAGACAGCGGATGCAGGAGTCGCTATCAGACAGCGGATGCAGGAGACTCTCTATCAGACAGCGGATGCAGGAGTCTTTCTATCAGACAGAGGATGCAGGAGACTCTCTATCAGATAGCGGATGCAGGAGTCTCTCTATCAGACAGCGGATGCAGGAGACCTCTCTATCAGACAGCGGATGCAGGAGACTCTCCATCAAACAACGGATGCAGGAGTCTCTCCTTCAGACAGCAGATGCAGGAATCTCTCCTTCAGACAGCGGATGCAGGAGACTTTCCATCAGACAGCGGATGCAGGAGTCTCTCTATCAGACAGCGGATGCAGGAGACTCTCTATCAGACAGTGGATGCAGGAGACTCTCCATCAGACAGCGGATGCAGGAGTCTCTCTATCAAACAGCGGATGCAGGAGACTCTCTATCAGACAGCGGATGCAGGAGTCTCTATATCAGACAGCGGATTCAGGAGAATTTCTTTCAGACAGTGGATGCAGGAGACCCTCTATCAGACAGGGGATGCAGGAGTCTCTTAATCAGACAGCGGATGCAGGAGACTCTCTATCAGACAACGGATGCAGGAGACTCCATCAGTCAGCGGATGCAGGAGACTCTCTATCAGACAGCGGATGAAGGAGTCTCTCCTTCAGACAGCGGTTGCAGGAGATTCTCAACCAGACAGCTGATGCAGGAGACTCTTTATCAGACAGCGGATGCATGAGACTCGCTATCAGACAGCGGATGCAGGAGATTCTCTATCAGACAGCGGATGCAGGAGACTCAATCAGACAGCGGATGCAGGAGACTATATCAGACAAGGGAGGCAGGAGACTCTCTATCAGACAGCGGATGCAGGAGATTCTCTATCAGACAGCGGAAGCAGGAGACTATCAGACAGCGGATGCAGGAGACTCTATCAGACAGCGGATGCAGGAGACTCTCTATCAGACAGCGGATGCAGGAGATTCTCTATCAGACAGCGGATGCAGGAGACACTCTATCAGACAGCGGATGCAGTAGACACTCCATCAGACAGCGGATGCAGGAGACTCTCTATCAGACAGCGGATGTAGAAGACTCCATTAGACAGCGGATGCAGGAGTCTCTCTATCAGACAGCAGATGCAAGAGTCTCTCTATCAGACAGCGGATGCAGGAGACTCTATCACACAGCGGATGCAGGAGACTCTATCAGACAGCGGATGCAGGAGACTCTTCTTCAGACAGTGGATGCAGGAGACACTATCAGACAGGGGATGCAGGAGACTCTCTATCAGACAGGGGATGCAGGAGACTCTATCAGACAGCGGATGCAGGAGATTCTCTATCAGACAGCGGAAGCAGGAGACTCTATCAGACAGCGGATGCAGGAGACTCTATCAGACAGCGGATGCAGGAGACTCTCTATCAGACAGCGGATGCAGGAGATTCTCTATCAGACAGCGGATGTAGGAGACTCTCCATCAGACAGCAGATGCAGGAGACACTCCATCAGACAGCGAATGCAGGAAACTCTCTATCAGACAGCGGAAGCAGGAGTCCCTCTATCAGACAGCGGATGCAGGAGTCTCTCTATAAGACAGCGGATGCAGGAGACTCTTCTTCAGACAGCGGATGCAGGAGACTCTATCAGACAAGGGATGCAGGAGACTCTCTATCAGACAGTGGATGCAGCAAACTCGATCAGACAGCGGATGCAGGAGACTCTCTATCAGACAGCAGACTCAGGAGACTCTATCAGACAGCGGATGCAGGAAACTCTATCAGACAGCGGATGCAGGAGACTCTCTATCAGACAGCGGATGCAGGAGTCTTTCTATCAGACAGAGGATGCAGGAGACTCTCTATCAGATAGCGGATGCAGGAGTCTCTCTATCAGACAGCGGATGCAGGAGACTCTCTATCAGACAGCGGATGCAGGAGACTCTCCATCAAACAACGGATGCAGGAGTCTCTCCTTCAGACAGCAGATGCAGGAATCTCTCCTTCAGACAGCGGATGCAGGAGACTATCCATCAGACAGCGGATGCAGGAGTCTCTCTATCAGACAGCAGATGCAGGAGACTCTTCTCCAGACAGCGGATGCAGGAGACTCTATCAGACAGCGGATGCAGGAGTCTCTCTATCAGACAGCGGATGCAGGAGACTCTCTATCGGACAGCGGATGCAGGAGACACTCTATCAGACAGTGGATACAGGAGACTCTCCATCAGACAGCTGATGCAGGAGTCTCTCTATCAGACAGCGGATGCAGGAGACTCTCTATCAGACAGCGGATGCAGGAGACTCTATCAGACAGCAGATGAAGGAGTCTCTCTATCTGACAGCGGATGCAGGAGTCTCTCTATCAGACAGCGGATGCAGGGGACTCTCTATCAGACAGCGGAGGCAGGAGCCTCTCTTCAGACAGCGGATGCAGAAGTCTCTATATCAGACAGCGGATTCAGGAGAATTTCCTTCAGACAGTGGATGCAGGAGACCCTCTATCAGACAGGGGATGCAGGAGTCTCTTAATCAGACAGCGGATGCAGGAGACTCTCTATCAGACAACGGATGCAGGAGACTCTATCAGACAGCGGATGCAGGAGACTCTATCAGACAGCGGAAGCAGGAGACTCTTCTTCAGACAGTGGATGCAGGAGACTTTCTATCAGACAGCGGATGCAGGAGACTCTATCAGACAGCGGATGCAGGAGATTCTCTATCAGACAGCAGAAGCAGGAGACTCTATCAGACAGCGGATGCAGGAGACTCTATCAGACAGCGGATGCAGGAGACTCTCTATCAGACAGCGGATGCAGGAGATTCTCTATCAGACAGCGGATGCAGGAGACTCTCCATCAGAGAGCGGATGCAGGAGACACTCCATCAGACAACGGATGCAGAAAACTCTCTATCAGACAGAGGATGCAGGAGTCCCTCTATCAGACAGCCGATGTAGGAGACTCTATCAGACAGCGGATGCAGAAGATTCTCTATCAGACAGCGGATGCAGGAGACTCTCCATCAGACAGCGGATGCAGGAGACACTCCATCAGACAGCGGATGCAGGAGACTCTCTATCAGACAGCGGATACAGAAGACTCCATTAGACAGCGGATGCAGGAGTCTCTCTATCAGACAGCAGATGCAGGAGTCTCTCTATCAGACAGCGAATGCAGGAGAATCTATCAGACAGCGGATGCAGGAGACTATATCAGACAGGGGATGCAGGAGACTCTCTATCAGACAGCGGATGCAAGAGACTATCAGACAGCGGATGCAGGAGATTCTCTATCAGACAGCGGAAGCAGGAGACTATCATACAGCGGATGCAGGAGACTCTTTCAGACAGCAGATGCAGGAGACTCTCTATCAGACAGCGGATGCAGGAGATTCTCTATCAGACAGCGGATGCAGGAGTCTCCATTAGACAGCGGATGCAGGAGTCTCTCTATCAGACAGCAGATGCAGGAGTCTCTCTATCAGACAGCGGATGCAGGAGACTCTATCACACAGCGGATGCAGGAGACTCTATCAGACAGCGGATGCAGGAGACTCTTCTTCAGACAGTGGATGCAGGACACACTATCAGACAGGGGATGCAGGAGACTCTCTATCAGACAGCGGATGCAGGAGACTCTATCAGACAGCAAATGCAGGAGACTCTCTATCAGACAGCGGAAGCAGGAGACTCTATCAGACAGCGGATGCAGGAGACTCTATCAGACAGCGGATGCAGGAGACTCTCTATCAGACAGCGGATGCAGGAGACTCTCTATCAGACAGCGGAAGCAGGAGATTCTCTATCAGACAGCGGATGCAGGAGACTCTCCATCAGACAGCGGATGCAGGAGTCCCTCTATCAGACAGCGGATGCAGGAGTCTCTCTATAAGACAGCGGATGCAGGAGACTCTTCTTCAGACAGTGGATGCAGGAGACTCTATCAGACAAGGGATGCAGGAGACTCTCTATCAGACAGTGGATGCAGCAAACTCTATCAGACAGCGGATGCAGGAGACTCTCTATCAGACAGCGGACTCAGGAGACTCTATCAGACAGCGGATGCAGGAGTCGCTATCAGACAGCGGATGCAGGAGACTCTCTATCAGACAGCGGATGCAGGAGTCTTTCTATCAGACAGAGGATGCAGGAGACTCTCTATCAGATAGCGGATGCAGGAGTCTCTCTATCAGACAGCGGATGCAGGAGACTCTCTATCAGACAGCGGATGCAGGAGACTCTCCATCAAACAACGGATGCAGGAGTCTCTCCTTCAGACAGCAGATGCAGGAATCTCTCCTTCAGACAGCGGATGCAGGAGACTATCCATCAGACAGCGGATGCAGGAGTCTCTCTATCAGACAGCAGATGCAGGAGACTCTTCTCCAGACAGCGAATGCAGAAGACTCTATCAGACAGCGATGCAGGAGTCTCTCTATCAGACAGCAGATGCAGGAGACTCTTCTCCAGACAGCGAATGCAGGAGACTCTATCAGACAGCGATGCAGGAGTCTCTCTATCAGACAGCGGATGCAGGAGACTCTCTATCAGACAGTGGATGCAGGTAACTCTCCATCAGACAGCGGATGCAGGAGTCTCTCTATCAAACAGCAGATGCAGGAGACTCTCTATCAGACAGCGGAAGCAGGAGAATTTCCTTCAGAGAGTGGATGCAGGAGACCCTCTATCAGACAGGGGATGCAGGAGTCTCTTAATCAGACAGCGGATGCAGGAGACTCTCTATCAGACAACGGATGCAGGAGACTCCATCAGTCAGCGGATGCAGGAGACTCTCTATCAGACAGCGGATGAAGGAGTCTCTCCTTCAGACAGCGGTTGCAGGAGATTCTCAACCAGACAGCTGATGCAGGAGACTATTTATCAGACAGCGGATGCAGGAGACTCTCTATCAGACAGCGGATGCAGGAGATTCTCTATCAGACAGCGGATGCAGGAGACTCTATCAGACAGCGGATGCAGGAGACTATCAGACAGCGGATGCAGGAGACTCTCTATCAGACAGCCGATGCAGGAGATTCTCTATCAGACAGCGGATGCAGGAGACTCTCCATCAGAAAGCGGATGCAGGAGACACTCCATCAGACAGCGGATGCAGGAGACTCTCTATCAGACAGCGGATGCAGAAGACTCCATTAGACAGCGGATGCAGGAGTCTCTCTATCAGACAGCAGATGCAGGAGTCTCTCTATCAGACAGCGGATGCAGGAGACTCAATCAGACAGCGGATGCAGGAGACTATATCAGACAAGGGAGGCAGGAGACTCTCTATCAGACAGCGGATGCAAGAGACTCTATCAGACAGCGGATGCAGGAGATTCTCTATCAGACAGCGGAAGCAGGAGACTATCAGACAGCGGATGCAGGAGACTCTATCAGACAGCGGATGCAGGAGACTCTCTATCAGACAGCGGATGCAGGAGACTCTCCATCAGAGAGCGGATGCAGTAGACACTCCATCAGACAGCGGATGCAGGAGACTCTCTATCAGACAGCGGATGTAGAAGACTCCATAGACAGCGGATGCAGGAGTCTCTCTATCAGACAGCAGATGCAAGAGTCTCTCTATCAGACAGCGGATGCAGGAGACTCTATCACACAGCGGATGCAGGAGACTCTATCAGACAGCGGATGCAGGGGACTCTTCTTCAGACAGTGGATGCAGGAGACACTATCAGACAGGGGATGCAGGAGACTCTCTATCAGACAGCGGATGCAGGAGACTCTATCAGACAGCGGATGCAGGAGATTCTCTATCAGACAGCGGAAGCAGGAGACTCTATCAGACAGCGGATGCAGGAGACTCTATCAGACAGCGGATGCAGGAGACTCTCTATCAGACAGCGGATGCAGGAGATTCTCTATCAGACAGCGGATGCAGGAGACTCTCCATCAGACAGCAGATGCAGGAGACACTCCATCAGACAGCGGATGCAGGAAACTCTCTATCAGACAGCTGAAGCAGGAGTCCCTCTATCAGACAGCGGATGCAGGAGTCTCTCTATAAGACAGCGGATGCAGGAGACTCTTCTTCAGACAGCGGATGCAGGAGACTCTATCAGACAAGGGATGCAGGAGACTCTCTATCAGACAGTGGATGCAGCAAACTCTATCAGACAGCGGATGCAGGAGACTCTCTATCAGACAGCGGACTCAGGAGACTCTATCAGACAGCGGATGCAGGAGACTCTATCAGACAGCGGATGCAGGAGACTCTCTATCAGACAGCGGATGCAGGAGTCTTTCTATCAGACAGAGGATGCAGGAGACTCTCTATCAGATAGCGGATGCAGGAGTCTCTCTATCAGACAGCGGATGCAGGAGACTCTCTATCAGACAGCGGATGCAGGAGACTCTCCATCAAACAACGGATGCAGGAGTCTCTCCTTCAGACAGCAGATGCAGGAATCTCTCCTTCAGACAGCGGATGCAGGAGACTATCCATCAGACAGCGGATGCAGGAGTCTCTCTATCAGACAGCAGATGCAGGAGACTCTTCTCCAGACAGCGGATGCAGGAGACTCTATCAGACAGCGGATGCAGGAGTCTCTCTATCAGACAGCGGATGCAGGAGACTCTCTATCAGACAGCGGATGCAGGAGACACTCTATCAGACAGTGGATGCAGGAGACTCTCCATCAGACAGCGGATGCAGGAGACTCTATCAGACAGCGGATGCAGGGGACTCTTCTTCAGACAGTGGATGCAGGAGACACTATCAGACAGGGGATGCAGGAGACTCTCTATCAGACAGCGGATGCTGGAGACTCTATCAGACAGCAGATGAAGGAGTCTCTCTATCTGACAGCGGATGCAGGAGTCTCTCTATCAGACAGCGGATGCAGGAGACTCTCTATCAGACAGCAGAGGCAGGAGCCTCTCTTCAGACAGCGGATGCAGAAGTCTCTATATCAGACAGCGGATTCAGGAGAATTTCCTTCAGACAGTGGATGCAGGAGACCCTCTATCAGACAGGGGATGCAGGAGTCTCTTAATCAGACAGCGGATGCAGGAGACTCTCTATCAGACAACGGATGCAGGAGACTCTTCTTCAGACAGCGGATGCAGGAGACTCTATCAGACAAGGGATGCAGGAGACTCTCTATCAGACAGTGGATGCAGCAAACTCTATAAGACAGCGGATGCAGGAGACTCTCTATCAGACAGCGGACTCAGGAGACTCTATCAGACAGCGGATGCAGGAGACTCTATCAGACAGCGGATGCAGGAGACTCTCTATCAGACAGCGGATGCAGGAGTCTTTCTATCAGACAGAGGATGCAGGAGACTCTCTATCAGATAGCGGATGCAGGAGTCTCTCTGTCAGACAGCGGATGCAGGAGACTCTCTATCAGACAGCGGATGCAGGAGACTCTCCATCAAACAACGGGTTGCAGGAGTCTCTCCTTCAGACAGCAGATGCAGGAATCTCTCCTTCAGACAGCGGATGCAGGAGACTATCCATCAGACAGCGGATGCAGGAGTCTCTCTATCAGACAGCAGATGCAGGAGACTCTTCTCCAGACAGCGGATGCAGGAGACTCTATCAGACAGCGGATGCAGGAGTCTCTCTATCAGACAGCGGATGCAGGAGACTCTCTATCAGACAGCGGATGCAGGAGACACTCTATCAGACAGTGGATGCAGGAGACTCTCCATCAGACAGCGGATGCAGGAGACTCTATCAGACAGCGGATGCAGGGGACTCTTCTTCAGACAGTGGATGCAGGAGACACTATCAGACAGAGGATGCAGGAGACTCTCTATCAGACAGCGGATGCAGGAGACTCTATCAGACAGCAGATGAAGGAGTCTCTCTATCTGACAGCGGATGCAGGAGTCTCTCTATCAGACAGCGGATGCAGGAGACTCTCTATCAGACAGCGGAGTCAGGAGCCTCTCTTCAGACAGCGGATGCAGAAGTCTCTTTATCAGACAGCGGATTCAGGAGAATTTCCTTCAGACAGTGGATGCAGGAGACCCTCTATCAGACAGGGGATGCAGGAGTCTCTTAATCAGACAGCGGATGCAGGAGACTCTCTATCAGACAACGGATGCAGGAGACTCCATCAGACAGCGGATGCAGGAGACTTTCTATCAGACAGCGGATGAAGGAGTCTCTCCTTCAGACAGCGGTTGCAGGAGACTCTCAACCAGACAGCTGATGCAGGAGACTCTTTATCAGACAGCGGATGCAGGAGACTCTCTATCAGACAGCGGATGCAGAAGACTCTCAATCAGACAGCGGATGCAGGAGTCTCTCTATCAGACACCTGATGCAGGAGACTCTCTATCAGACAGCGGATGCAGGAGAATCTCTATCAGTCTCTTGCATCCACTGTCTGATAGAGAGACTCCTGCATCCACTGTCTGATAGAGAGACTCCTGCATCTGCTGTCTGATGGAGTGTCTCCTGCATCCACTGTCTGATAGAGAGACTCCTGCATCCGCTGTCTGAAGGAGAGAATCCTGCATCCGCTGTCTGATAGAGAGTCTCCTGCATCCGTTGTCTGAAAGAGAGTCTCCTGCATCCGCTGTCTGAAGGAGAGACTCCTGCATCCGCTATCTGAAAGAGAGTCTCCTGCATTAGCTGTCTGATAGAGAGTGTCCTGCTTCGGATGTCTGTTAGAGAGACTCCTGCATCCGCTGTCTGATAGAGAGACTCCTGCATCCGCTCTCTAAAAGAGAGTCTCCTGCATCCGCAGCTGAAGAGTCTCCTGCATCCGCTGTCTGATAGAGAGTTTCCTGCATCCGCTGTCTAATAGAGTCTCCTGCATCCGCTGTCTGATAGAGAGACTCCTGCATCCGCTGTCTGATGGAGAGACTCATGCATCCGCTGTCTGATAAAGTCTCCTGCATCCGCTGTCTGATAGAGTCTTCTGCATCTGCTGTCTGATAGAGAGTCTCCTGCATCCGCTGTGTGATAGAGTCTCCTGCATCCGCTGTCTGATAGAGAATTTCCTGCATCCGCTGTCTGATAGAGAGTTTCCTGCATGCGCCGTCTGATAGAGAGACTCCTGCATTCGATGTCTGAAGGAGAGACTCCTGCATTCTCTGTCTGAAAGAGAGACTCCTGCATCCGCTGTTTGAAGGAGAGACTTCTGCATCCGCTGTCTGATACAGAGTCTCCTGCATCCGCTCTCTGATAGAGAGTCTCCTGCATCCACTGTCTGAAGGAGAGTCTCCTGCATCCGCTGTCTGATAGAGAGTCTCCTGCATCCACTGTCTGATAGAGAGTCTCCTGCATCCGCTGTCTAAAGGAGAGTCTCCTACATCTGCTGTCCGATAGAGAGTCTCCTGCATCATCTGTCTGACAGAGAGTCTCCTGCATCCGCTGTCTGATGGAGAGTCTCCTGCATCCGCTGTCTGATGGAGAGTCTCCTGCATCTGCTGTCTGATAGAGAGTCTCTTGCATCAGCTGTCTGATAGAGAGTCTCATTCATCCGCTGTCTGAAAGAGAGTCTCCTGCATCCGCTGTCCGATAGAGAGTCTCCTGCATCCGCTGTCTGATAGAGAGTCTCCTGCATCCGCTGTTTGAAGGAGAGACTTCTGCATCCGCTGTCTGATACAGAGTCTCCTGCATCCGCTCTCTGATAGAGAGTCTCCTGCATCCACTGTCTGATAGAGAGTCTCCTGCATCCACTGTCTGATAGAGAGTCTCCTGCATCCGCTGTCTAAAGGAGAGTCTCCTACATCTGCTGTCCGATAGAGAGTCTCCTGCATCATCTGTCTGACAGAGAGTCTCCTGCATCCGCTGTCTGATGGAGAGTCTCCTGCATCCGCTGTCTGATGGAGAGTCTCCTGCATCTGCTGTCTGATAGAGAGTCTCTTGCATCAGCTGTCTGATAGAGAGTCTCATTCATCCGCTGTCTGAAAGAGAGTCTCCTGCATCCGCTGTCCGATAGAGAGTCTCCTGCATCCGCTGTCTGATAGAGAGTCTCCTGCATCCGCTGTCTGATAGAGAGACTCCTGCATCCGCTCTCTGATAGAGTCTCCTGCATCCGCTGTCTGAAGAAGAGTCTCCTGCATCCGATGTCTGATGGGATGTCTCCTGCAACAGCTGTCTGATAGAGAGTCTCCTGCATCCGTTGTTTGATGAAGAGACTCCTGCATTCGCTGTCTGATAGAGAGTCTCCTGCATCCGCTGTCTGAAAGAGAGACTCCTGCAACCGCTGTCTGAAGGAGATACTTCTGCAGCCGCTGACTGATAGAGAGTCCCTGCATCCACTGTCTGATAGAGGGTCTCCTGCATTCGCTGTCTGATAGAGAGTCTCCTGCGGATGCAGGAGTCTCTCTGTCAGACAGCGGATGCAGGAATAACTCAATCAGAAAGCAGATGCAGGAGACACTCCATCAGACAGCAGATGCAGGAGACTCTCCTTCCGACAGCGGATGCAGGAGACTATCAGACAGCGGATGCAGGAGACTCTCAATCAGACAGCCGATGCAGGAGTGTCTCTATTAGACAGCGGACACAGGAGACTCTTCTTCAGACAGCAGATGCAGGACACTATCAGACAGGGGATGCAGGAGACTCTCTCTCAGACAGCAGACGTAGGAGACTATCTAACAGCGGATGCAGGAGACTCTATCAAACAGCGGATGCAGGAGACTCTCAATCAAACAGCGGAAGCAGGACAGAGGACGTAGGAGACTATCAGACAGCGGATGCAGGAGTCCCTCTATCAGACAGCGGATGCAGGAGACTCTCAATCAAACAGCAGAAGCAGGAGACTCTCAATCAGACAGCGGATGCAGGAGACACTCCATCAGACAGCGGATGCAGGAGACTCTCTATCAGACAGCGGATGCAGGAGACTCTCTATCAGACAGCGGATGTAGGAGTCTCTCCTTCAGACAGCGGATGCAGGAGAATCTCTATCAGACAGCGGATGCAGGAGACACTCCATCAGACGGTGGATGCAGAAGACTCTGTATCAGACAGCGGTTGCAGGAGTCTCTCCTTCAGACAGCGGATGCAGGAGAATCTCTATCAGACAGCGGATGCAGGAGACTCTCTATCAGACAGCCGATGCAGGAGACTCACTTCAAGACAGCGGATGAAGGAGACTCTCTATCAGACAGCGGATGCAGGAGACTCTCTATATGACAGCGGATGGAGGATTCTCTCCTTCAGACAGCAAATGCAGAAATCTCTCTATCAAGCAGCGGATGCAGGAAAAACTCCATCAGACAGCGGATGCAGGAGTCTCTCTATCAGACACGGGATGCAGGAGACACTCCATCAGACAGCAGATGCAGGAGACTCTCCTTCAGACAGCGGATGCAGGAGACTCTATCAGACAGCGGATGCAGGAGACTCTCTACCAGACAGCGGATGCAGGAGACTCTCTATCAGACAGCGGATGCAGGAGACTCTCCATCAGACAGCGGATGCAGGAGACTCTCTATCAGACAGCGGATGCAGGAGATTCTCTAACAGACAGCGGATGAAGGAGACTCTCTATCAGACAGCGGATGCAGGAGATTCTCTATCAAACAGCGGATGCAGGAGACTCTCCATCAGACGGGGAATGCAGGAGACACTCCATAAGACAGCGGATGCAGGAGACTCTCTATCAGACAGCGGATGCAGGAGACTCCATTAGACAGCAGACACAGGATTCTCTCTATCAGACAGCGGATGCAGGAGTCTTTCTATCAGACAGCGGATGCAGGAGACTCTATCAGACAGCGGATGCAGGACACTCTATCAGACAGTGGATGCAGGAGACTCTTCTTCAGACAGTGGATGCAGAAGACTCTATCAGACAGGGGATGCAGGAGACTCTCTATCAGACAGCGGATGCAAGAGACTCTATCAGACAGCGGATGCAGGAGATTCTCTATCAGACAGCGGAAGCAGGAGACTATCAGACAGCGGATGCAGGAGACTCTATTAGACAGCGGATGCAGGAGACTCTCTATCAGACAGCGGATGCAGGAGATTCTCTATCAGACAGCGGATGCAGGAGACTCTCCACCAGACAGCGGATGCAGGATACACTCCATCAGACAGCGGATGCAGGAGACTCTCTAGGAGACAGCGGATGCAGAAGACTCCATTTGACAGCGGATGCAGGAGTCTCTCTATCAGACAGCAGATGCAGGAGTCTCTCTATAGGACAGCGGATGCAGGAGACTCTATCAGACAGCGGATGCAGGAGACTCTATCAGACAGCGGATGCAGGAGACTCTTCTTCAGACAGTGGATGCAGGAGACACTATCAGACAGGGGATGCAAGAGACTCTATATTAGACAGCGGATGCAGGAGACTCTATCAGACAGCGGATGCAAGAGATTCTCTATCAGACAGCGGAAGCAGGAGACTCTATCAGACAGCGGATGCAGGAGACTCTATCAGACAGTGGATGCAGGAGACTCTCTATCAGACAGCGGATGCAGGAGATTCTCTATCAGACAGCCGATGCAGGAGACTCTCCATCAGACAGCGGATGCAGGAGACACTCCATCAGACAGCGGATGCAGGAAACTCTCTATCAGACAGCGGATGCAGGAGTCCCTCTATCAGACAGCGGATGCAGGAGTCTCTCTATCAGACAGCGGATGCAGGAGACTCTCTATCGGACAGCGGATGCAGGAGACTCTCTTTCAGACAGCGGATGAATGGGACTCTCTATCAGACAGCGGATGCAGGAGTCTCTTCTTCAGACAGCGGATGCAGGAGACTCTATCAGACAGCGGATGCAGGAGACTCTCTATCAGACAGCGGACTCAGGAGACTCTATCAGACAGCGGATGCAGGAGACTCTATCAGACAGCGGATGCAGGAGACTCTCTATCAGACAGCAGATGCAAGAGACTCTCTATCAGACAGCGGATGCAGGAGACTTTCCATCATACAACGGATGCAGGAGTCTCTCCTCTCCTTCAGACAGCAGATGCAGGAATCTCTCCTTCAGACAGCGGATGCAGGAGACTATCCATCAGACAGCGGATGCAGGAGTCTCTCTATCAGACAGCAGATGCAGGAGACTCTTCTCCAGACAGCGGATGCAGGAGACTCTATCAGACAGCGGATGCAGGAGTCTCTCTATCAGACAGCGGATGCAAGAGACTCTATCAGACAGCGGATGCAGGAGATTCTCTATCAGACAGCGGAAGCAGGAGACTCTATCAGACAGCGGATGCAGGAGACTCTATCAGACAGCGGATGCAGGAGACTCTCTATCAGACAGTGGATGCAGGAGATTCTCTATCAGACAGCGGATGCAGGAGACTCTCCATCAGACAGCGGATGCAGGAGACACTCCATCAGACAGCGGATGCAGGAGACTCTCTATCAGACAGCGGATGCAGAAGACTCCATTAGACAGCAGATGCAGGAGTCTCTCTATCAGACAGCGGATGCAGGAGTCTCTCTATCAGACAGCGGATGCAGGAGACTCTATCAGACAGCGGATGCAGGAGACTCTATCAGACAGGGGATGCAGGAGACTCTCTATCAGACAGCGGATGCAAGAGACTCTATCAGACAGCGGATGCAGGAGATTCTCTCTCAGACAGCGGAAGCAGGAGACTCTATCAGACAGCGGATGTAGGAGACTCTATCAGACAGCAGATGCAGGAGACTCTCTATCAGACAGCGGATGCAGGAGATTCTCTATCAGACAGCGGATGCAGGAGACTCAATCAGACAGCGGATGCAGGAGACACTCCATCAGACAGCGGATGCAGGAGACTCTCTATCAGTCAGCGGATGCAGAAGACTCCATTAGACAGCGGATGCAGGAGTCTCTCTATCAGACAGCAGATGCAGGAGTCTCTCTATCAGACAGCGGATGCAGGAGACTCTATCAGACAGCGGATGCAGGAGACTCTATCAGACAGCGGAAGCAGGAGACTCTTTTTCAGACAGTGGATGCAGGAGACACTATCAGACATGGGATGCAGGAGACTCTCTATCAGACAGCGGATGCAGGAGACTCTATCAGACAGCGGATGCAGGAGATTCTCTATCAGACAGCGGAAGCAGGAGACTCTATCAGACAGCGGATGCAGGAGACTCTATCAGACAGCGGATGCAGGAGACTCTCTATCAGACAGCGGATGCAGGAGATTCTCTTTCAGACAGCGGATGCAGGAGACTCTATCAGACAGCGGATGCAGGAGACTCTATCAGACAGGGGATGCAGGAGACTCTCTATCAGACAGCGGATGCAAGAGACTCTATCAGACAGCGGATGCAGGAGATTCTCTCTCAGACAGCGGAAGCAGGAGACTCTATCAGACAGCGGATGCAGGAGACTCTATCAGACAGCGGATGCAGGAGACTCTCTATCAGACAGCGGATGCAGGAGATTCTCTATCAGACAGCGGATGCAGGAGACTCAATCAGACAGCGGATGCAGGAGACACTCCATCAGACAGCGGATGCAGGAGACTCTCTATCAGACAGCGGATGCAGAAGACTCCATTAGACAGCGGATGCAGGAGTCTCTCTATCAGACAGCATAAGCAGGAGTCTCTCTATCAGACAATGGATGCAGGAGACTCTATCAGACAGCGGATGCAGGAGACTCTATCAGACAGCGGAAGCAGGAGACTCTTCTTCAGACAGTGGATGCAGGAGACACTATCAGACATGGGATGCAGGAGACTCTCTATCAGACAGCGGATGCAGGAGACTCTATCAGACAGCGGATGCAGGAGATTCTCTATCAGACAGCCGAAGCAGGAGACTCTATCAGACAGCGGATGCAGGAGACTCTATCAGACAGCGGATGCAGGAGACTCTCTATCAGACAGCGGATGCAGGAGATTCTCTTTCAGACAGCAGATGCAGGAGACTCTCCATCAGACAGCGGATGCAAGAGACACTCCATCAGACAGCGGATGCAGGAAACTCTCTATCAGACAGCGGATGCAGGAGTCCCTCTATCAGACAGCGGATGCAGGAGACTCTCTATCAGACAGCGGATGCAGAAGATTCTCTATCAGACAGCGGATGCAGGAGACTCTTCATCAGACAGCGGATGCAGGAGACACTCCATCAGACAGCGGATGCAGGAGACTCTCTATCAGACAGCGGATGCAGAAGACTCCATTAGACAGCGGATGCAGGAGTCTCTCTATCAGACAGCAGATGCAGGAGTCTCTCTATCAGACAGCGGATGCAGGAGACTCTTTCAGACAGCGGATGCAGGAGACTATATCAGACAGGGGATGCAGGAGACTCTCTATCAGACAGCGGATGCAAGAGACTCTATCAGACAGCGGGTGCAGGAGATTCTCTATCAGACAGCAGAAGCAGGAGACTATCAGACAGCGGATGCAGGAGACTCTATCAGACAGCGGATGCAGGACACTCTTTATCGGACAGCGGATGCAGGAGTCTCTCTATCAGACAGCAGATGCAGGAGTCTCTCTATCAGACAGCGGATGCAGGAGACTCTATCAGACAGCGGATGCAGGAGACTCTTTCAGACAGCGGATGCAGGAGACTCTTCTTCAGACAGTGGATGCAGGAGACACTATCAGACAGGGGATGCAGGAGACTCTCTATCAGACAGCGGATGCAGAAGACTCTATCAGACAGCGGATGCAGTAGATTCTCTATCAGACAGCGGAAGCAGGAGACTCTATCAGACAGCGGATGCAGGAGACTCTATCAGACAGCGGATGCAGGAGACTCTCTATCAAACAGCGGATGCAGGAGATTCTCTATCAGACATCGGATGCAGGAGACTCTCCATCAGACAGCGGATGCAGGAGACACTCCATCAGACAGCGGATGCAGGAGTCTCTATATAAGACAGCGGATGCAGGAGACTCTTCTTCAGACAGCGGATGCAGGAGACTCTATCAGACAAGGGATGCAGGAGACTCTCTATCAGACAGTGGATGCAGCAAACTCTATCAGACAGCGGATGCAGGAGACTCCCTATCTGACAACGGACTCAGGAGACTCTATCAGACAGCGGATGCAGGAGACTCTATCAGACAGCGGATGCAGGAGACTCTCTATCAGACAGCGGATGCAGGAGTCTTTCTATCAGACAGAGGATGCAGGAGACTCTCTATCAGATAGCGGATGCAGGAGTCTCTCTATCAGACAGCGGATGCAGGAGACTCTCTATCAGACAGCGGAGGCAGGAGACTCTCCATCAAACAACGGATACAGGAGTCTCTCCTTCAGACAGCAGATGCAGGAATCTCTCCTTCAGACAGCGGATGCAGGAGACTATCCATCAGACAGCGGATGCAGGAGTCTCTCTATCAGACAGCAGATGCAGGAGTCTCTCTATCAGACAGCGGATGCAGGAGACTCTATCAGACAGCTGTTGCAGGAGACTCTATCAGACAGCGGATGCAGGAGACTCTTCTTCAGACAGTGGATGCAGGAGACACTATCAGACAGGGGATGCAAGAGACTCTCTATCAGACAGCGGATGCAGGAGACTCTATCAGACAGCGGATGCAGGAGATTCTTTATCAGACAGCGGAAGCAGGAGACTCTATCAGACAGCGGATGCAGGAGACTCTATCAGACAGTGGATGCAGGAGACTCTCGATCAGACAGCGGATGCAGGAGATTCTCTATCAGACAGCGGATGCAGGAGACTCTCCATCAGACAGCGGATGCAGGAGACACTCCATCAGATAGCGGATGCAGGAAACTCTCTATCAGACAGCGGATGCAGGAGTCCCTCTATCAGACAGCGGATGCAGGAGTCTCGCTATAAGACAGCGGATGCAGGAGTCTCTTCTTCAGACAGCGGATGTAGGAGACTCTATCAGACAGCAGATGCAGGAGACTCTCTATCAGACAGCGGACTCAGGAGACTCTATCAGACAGCGGATGCAGGAGACTCTATTAGACAGCGGATGCAGGAGACTCTCTATCAGACAGCGGATGCAGGAGATTCTCTATCAGACAGCGGATGCAGGAGACTCTCCATCAGACAGCGGATGCAGGATACACTCCATCAGACAGCGGATGCAGGAGACTCTCTATCAGACAGCGGATGCAGAAGACTCCATTAGACAGCGGATGCAGGAGTCTCTCTATCAGACAGCAGATGCAGGAGTCTCTCTATCAGACAGCGGATGCAGGAGACTCTATCAGACAGCGGATGCAGGAGACTCTATCAGACAGGGGATGCAGGAGACTCTCTATCAGACAGCGGATGCAAGAGACTCTATCAGACAGCGGATGCAGGAGATTCTCTCTCAGACAGCAGAAGCAGGAGACTCTATCAGACAGCGGATGTAGGAGACTCTATCAGACAGCAGATGCAGGAGACTCTCTATCAGACAGCGGATGCAGGAGATTCTCTATCAGACAGCGGATGCAGGAGACTCAATCAGACAGCGGATGCAGGAGACACTCCATCAGACAGCGGATGCAGGAGACTCTCTATCAGTCAGCGGATGCAGAAGACTCCATTAGACAGCCGATGCAGGAGTCTCTCTATCAGACAGCATATGCAGGAGTCTCTCTATCAGACAGCGGATGCAGGAGACTCTATCAGACAGCGGATGCAGGAGACTCTATCAGACAGCGGAAGCAGGAGACTCTTTTTCAGACAGTGGATGCAGGAGACACTATCAGACATGGGATGCAGAAGACTCTCTATCAGACAGCGGATGCAGGAGACTCTATCAGACAGCGGATGCAGGAGATTCTCTATCAGACAGCGGAAGCAGGAGACTCTATCAGACAGCGGATGCAGGAGACTCTATCAGACAGCGGATGCAGGAGACTCTCTATCAGACAGCGGATGCAGGAGATTCTCTTTCAGACAGCGGAGACAGGAGACTCTATCAGACAGCGGATGCAGGAGACTCTATCAGACAGGGGATGCAGGAGACTCTCTATCAGACAGCGGATGCAAGAGACTCTATCAGACAGCGGATGCAGGAGATTCTCTCTCAGACAGCGGAAGCAGGAGACTCTATCAGACAGCGGATGCAGGAGACTCTATCAGACAGCGGATGCAGGAGACTCTCTATCAGACAGCGGATGCAGGAGATTCTCTATCAGACAGCGGATGCAGGAGACTCAATCAGACAGCGGATGCAGGAGACACTCCATCAGACAGCGGATGCAGGAGACTCTCTATCAGACAGCGGATGCAGAAGACTCCATTAGACAGCGGATGCAGGAGTCTCTCTATCAGACAGCATATGCAGGAGTCTCTCTATCAGACAATGGATGCAGGAGACTCTATCAGACAGCGGATGCAGGAGACTCTATCAGACAGCGGAAGCAGGAGACTCTTCTTCAGACAGTGGATGCAGGAGACACTATCAGACATGGGATGCAGGAGACTCTCTATCAGACAGCGGATGCAGGAGACTCTATCAGACAGCGGATGCAGGAGATTCTCTATCAGACAGCCGAAGCGGGAGACTCTATCAGACAGCGGATGCAGGAGACTCTATCAGACAGCGGATGCAGGAGACTCTCTATCAGACAGCGGATGCAGGAGATTCTCTTTCAGACAGCAGATGCAGGAGACTCTCCATCAGACAGCAGATGCAAGAGACACTCCATCAGACAGCGGATGCAGGAAACTCTCTATCAGACAGCGGATGCAGGAGTCCCTCTATCAGACAGCGGATGCAGGAGACTCTCTATCAGACAGCGGATGCAGAAGATTCTCTATCAGACAGCGGATGCAGGAGACTCTTCATCAGACAGCGGATGCAGGAGACACTCCATCAGACAGCGGATGCAGGAGACTCTCTATCAGACAGCGGATGCAGAAGACTCCATTAGACAGCGGATGCAGGAGTCTCTCTATCAGACAGCGGATGCAAGAGACTCTATCAGACAGCGGATGCAGGAGATTCTCTCTCAGACAGCGGAAGCAGGAGACTCTATCAGACAGCGGATGTAGGAGACTCTATCAGACAGCAGATGCAGGAGACTCTCTATCAGACAGCGGATGCAGGAGATTCTCTATCAGACAGCGGATGCAGGAGACTCAGTCAGACAGCGGATGCAGGAGACACTCCATCAGACAGCGGATGCAGGAGACTCTCTATCAGTCAGCGGATGCAGAAGACTCCATTAGACAGCCGATGCAGGAGTCTCTCTATCAGACAGCATATGCAGGAGTCTCTCTATCAGACAGCGGATGCAGGAGACTCTATCAGACAGCGGATGCAGGAGACTCTATCAGACAGCGGAAGCTGGAGACTCTTTTTCAGACAGTGGATGCAGGAGACACTATCAGACATGGGATGCAGAAGACTCTCTATCAGACAGCGGATGCAGGAGACTCTATCAGACAGCGGATGCAGGAGATTCTCTATCAGACAGCGGAAGCAGGAGACTCTATCAGACAGCGGATGCAGGAGACTCTATCAGACAGCGGATGCAGGAGACTCTCTATCAGACAGCGGATGCAGGAGATTCTCTTTCAGACAGCGGAGACAGGAGACTCTATCAGACAGCGGATGCAGGAGACTCTATCAGACAGGGGATGCAGGAGACTCTCTATCAGACAGCGGATGCAAGAGACTCTATCAGACAGCGGATGCAGGAGATTCTCTCTCAGACAGCGGAAGCAGGAGACTCTATCAGACAGCGGATGCAGGAGACTCTATCAGACAGCGGATGCAGGAGACTCTCTATCAGACAGCGGATGCAGGAGATTCTCTATCAGACAGCGGATGCAGGAGACTCAATCAGACAGCGGATGCAGGAGACACTCCATCAGACAGCGGATGCAGGAGACTCTCTATCAGACAGCGGATGCAGAAGACTCCATTAGACAGCGGATGCAGGAGTCTCTCTATCAGACAGCATATGCAGGAGTCTCTCTATCAGACAATGGATGCAGGAGACTCTATCAGACAGCGGATGCAGGAGACTCTATCAGACAGCGGAAGCAGGAGACTCTTCTTCAGACAGTGAATGCAGGAGACACTATCAGACATGGGATGCAGGAGACTCTCTATCAGACAGCGGATGCAGGAGACTCTATCAGACAGCGGATGCAGGAGATTCTCTATCAGACAGCCGAAGCAGGAGACTCTATCAGACAGCGGATGCAGGAGACTCTATCAGACAGCGGATGCAGGAGACTCTCTATCAGACAGCGGATGCAGGAGATTCTCTTTCAGACAGCAGATGCAGGAGACTCTCCATCAGACAGCGGATGCAAGAGACACTCCATCAGACAGCGGATGCAGGAAACTCTCTATCAGACAGCGGATGCAGGAGTCCCTCTATCAGACAGCGGATGCAGGAGACTCTCTATCAGACAGCGGATGCAGAAGATTCTCTATCAGACAGCGGATGCAGGAGACTCTTCATCAGACAGCGGATGCAGGAGACACTCCATCAGACAGCGGATGCAGGAGACTCTCTATCAGACAGCGGATGCAGAAGACTCCATTAGACAGCGGATGCAGGAGTCTCTCTATCAGACAGCAGATGCAGGAGTCTCTCTATCAGACAGCGGATGCAGGAGACTCTTTCAGACAGCGGATGCAGGAGACTATATCAGACAGGGGATGCAGGAGATTCTCTATCAGACAGCAGATGCAAGAGACTCTATCAGACAGCGGGTGCAGGAGATTCTCTATCAGACAGCAGAAGCAGGAGACTATCAGACAGCGGATGCAGGAGACTCTATCAGACAGCGGATGCAGGAGACTCTCTATCAGACAGCGGATGCAGGAGTCTCTCTATCAGACAGCAGATGCAGGAGTCTCTCTATCAGACAGCGGATGCAGGAGACTCTATCAGACAGCGGATGCAGGAGACTCTTTCAGACAGCGGATGCAGGAGACTCTTCTTCAGACAGTGGATGCAGGAGACACTATCAGACAGGGGATGCAGGAGACTCTCTATCAGACAGCGGATGCAGAAGACTCTATCAGACAGCGGATGCAGTAGATTCTCTATCAGACAGCGGAAGCAGGAGACTCTATCAGACAGCGGATGCAGGAGACTCTATCAGACAGCGGATGCAGGAGACTCTCTATCAAACAGCGGATGCAGGAGATTCTCTATCAGACATCGGATGCAGGAGACTCTCCATCAGACAGCGGATGAAGGAGACACTCCATCAGACAGCGGATGCAGGAGTCTCTATATAAGACAGCGGATGCAGGAGACTCTTCTTCAGACAGCGGATGCAGGAGACTCTATCAGACAAGGGATGCAGGAGACTCTCTATCAGACAGTGGATGCAGCAAACTCTATCAGACAGCGGATGCAGGAGACTCCCTATCAGACAACGGACTCAGGAGACTCTATCAGACAGCGGATGCAGGAGACTCTATCAGACAGCGGATGCAGGAGACTCTCTATCAGACAGCGGATGCAGGAGTCTTTCTATCAGACAGAGGATGCAGGAGACTCTCTATCAGATAGCGGATGCAGGAGTCTCTCTATCAGACAGCGGATGCAGGAGACTCTCTATCAGACAGCGGAGGCAGGAGACTCTCCATCAAACAACAGATACAGGAGTCTCTCCTTCAGACAGCAGATGCAGGAATCTCTCCTTCAGACAGCGGATGCAGGAGACTATCCATCAGACAGCGGATGCAGGAGTCTCTCTATCAGACAGCAGATGCAGGAGACTCTTCTCCAGACAGCAGATGCAGGAGACTCTATCAGACAGCGGATGCAGGAGTCTCTCTATCAGACAGCGGATGCAGGAGACTCTCTATCAGACAGCGGATGCAGGAGACACTCTATCAGACAGTGGATGCAGGAGACTCTCCATCAGACAGCAGATGCAGGAGATTCTCTATCAGACAGCGGATGCAGAAGACTCCATTAGACAGCGGATGCAGGAGTCTCTCTATCAGACAGCAGATGAAGGAGTCTCTCTATCAGACAGCGGATGCAGGAGACTCTATCAGACAGCTGTTGCAGGAGACTCTATCAGACAGCGGATGCAGGAGACTCTTCTTCAGACAGTGGATGCAGGAGACACTATCAGACAGGGGATGCAAGAGATTCTCTATCAGACAGCGGATGCAGGAGACTCTATCAGACAGCGGATGCAGGAGATTCTCTATCAGACAGCGGAAGCAGGAGACTCTATCAGACAGCGGATGCAGGAGACTCTATCAGACAGTGGATGCAGGAGACTCTCGATCAGACAGCGGATGCAGGAGATTCTCTATCAGACAGCGGATGCAGGAGACTCTCCATCAGACAGCGGATGCAGGAGACACTCCATCAGATAGCGGATGCAGGAAACTCTCTATCAGACAGCGGATGCAGGAGTCCCTCTATCAGACAGCGGATGCAGGAGTCTCGCTATAAGACAGCGGATGCAGGAGTCTCTTCTTCAGACAGCGGATGTAGGAGACTCTATCAGACAGCAGATGCAGGAGACTCTCTATCAGACAGCGGACTCAGGAGACTCTATCAGACAGCGGATGCAGGAGACTCTATTAGACAGCGGATGCAGGAGACTCTCTATCAGACAGCGGATGCAGGAGATTCTCTATCAGACAGCGGATGCAGGAGACTCTCCATCAGACAGCGGATGCAGGATACACTCCATCAGACAGCGGATGCAGGAGACTCTCTATCAGACAGCGGATGCAGAAGACTCCATTAGACAGCGGATGCAGGAGTCTCTCTATCAGACAGCAGATGCAGGAGTCTCTCTATCAGACAGCGGATGCAGGAGACTCTATCAGACAGCGGATGCAGGAGACTCTATCAGACAGCGGATGCAGGAGACTCTTCTTCAGACAGTGGATGCAGGAGACACTATCAGACAGGGGATGCAAGAGACTCTCTATCAGACAGCGGATGCAGGAGACTCTATCAGACAGCGGATGCAGGAGATTTTCTATCAGACAGCGGAAGCAGGAGACTCTATCAGACAGCGGATGCAGGAGACTCTATCAGACAGTGGATGCAGGAGACTCTCTATCAGACAGCGGATGCAGGAGATTCTCTATCAGACAGCGGATGCAGAAGACTCTATCAGACAGGGGATGCAGGAGACTCTCTATCAGACAGCGGATGCAAGAGACTCTATCAGACAGCGGATGCAGGAGATTCTCTATCAGACAGCGGAAGCAGGAGACTCTATCAGACAGCGGATGCAGGAGACTCTATTAGACAGCGGATGCAGGAGACTCTCTATCAGACAGCGGATGCAGGAGATTCTCTATCAGACAGCGGATGCAGGAGACTCTCCATCAGACAGCGGATGCAGGATACACTCCATCAGACAGCGGATGCAGGAGACTCTCTATCAGACAGCGGATGCAGAAGACTCCATTAGACAGCGGATGCAGGAGTCTCTCTATCAGACAGCAGATGCAGGAGTCTCTCTATCAGACAGCAGATGCAGGAGTCTCTCTATCAGACAGCGGATGCAGGAGACTCTTCATCAGACAGCGGATGCAGGAGACACTCCATCAGACAGCGGATGCAGGAGACTCTCTATCAGACAGCGGATGCAGAAGACTCCATTAGACAGCGGATGCAGGAGTCTCTCTATCAGACAGCAGATGCAGGAGTCTCTCTATCAGACAGCGGATGCAGGAGACTCTTTCAGACAGCGGATGCAGGAGACTATATCAGACAGGGGATGCAGGAGATTCTCTATCAGACAGCAGATGCAAGAGACTCTATCAGACAGCGGGTGCAGGAGATTCTCTATCAGACAGCAGAAGCAGGAGACTATCAGACAGCGGATGCAGGAGACTCTATCAGACAGCGGATGCAGGAGACTCTCTATCAGACAGCGGATGCAGGAGTCTCTCTATCAGACAGCAGATGCAGGAGTCTCTCTATCAGACAGCGGATGCAGGAGACTCTATCAGACAGCGGATGCAGGAGACTCTTTCAGACAGCGGATGCAGGAGACTCTTCTTCAGACAGTGGATGCAGGAGACACTATCAGACAGGGGATGCAGGAGACTCTCTATCAGACAGCGGATGCAGAAGACTCTATCAGACAGCGGATGCAGTAGATTCTCTATCAGACAGCGGAAGCAGGAGACTCTATCAGACAGCGGATGCAGGAGACTCTATCAGACAGCGGATGCAGGAGACTCTCTATCAAACAGCGGATGCAGGAGATTCTCTATCAGACATCGGATGCAGGAGACTCTCCATCAGACAGCGGATGAAGGAGACACTCCATCAGACAGCGGATGCAGGAGTCTCTATATAAGACAGCGGATGCAGGAGACTCTTCTTCAGACAGCGGATGCAGGAGACTCTATCAGACAAGGGATGCAGGAGACTCTCTATCAGACAGTGGATGCAGCAAACTCTATCAGACAGCGGATGCAGGAGACTCCCTATCAGACAACGGACTCAGGAGACTCTATCAGACAGCGGATGCAGGAGACTCTATCAGACAGCGGATGCAGGAGACTCTCTATCAGACAGCGGATGCAGGAGTCTTTCTATCAGACAGAGGATGCAGGAGACTCTCTATCAGATAGCGGATGCAGGAGTCTCTCTATCAGACAGCGGATGCAGGAGACTCTCTATCAGACAGCGGAGGCAGGAGACTCTCCATCAAACAACAGATACAGGAGTCTCTCCTTCAGACAGCAGATGCAGGAATCTCTCCTTCAGACAGCGGATGCAGGAGACTATCCATCAGACAGCGGATGCAGGAGTCTCTCTATCAGACAGCAGATGCAGGAGACTCTTCTCCAGACAGCAGATGCAGGAGACTCTATCAGACAGCGGATGCAGGAGTCTCTCTATCAGACAGCGGATGCAGGAGACTCTCTATCAGACAGCGGATGCAGGAGACACTCTATCAGACAGTGGATGCAGGAGACTCTCCATCAGACAGCAGATGCAGGAGATTCTCTATCAGACAGCGGATGCAGAAGACTCCATTAGACAGCGGATGCAGGAGTCTCTCTATCAGACAGCAGATGAAGGAGTCTCTCTATCAGACAGCGGATGCAGGAGACTCTATCAGACAGCTGTTGCAGGAGACTCTATCAGACAGCGGATGCAGGAGACTCTTCTTCAGACAGTGGATGCAGGAGACACTATCAGACAGGGGATGCAAGAGATTCTCTATCAGACAGCGGATGCAGGAGACTCTATCAGACAGCGGATGCAGGAGATTCTCTATCAGACAGCGGAAGCAGGAGACTCTATCAGACAGCGGATGCAGGAGACTCTATCAGACAGTGGATGCAGGAGACTCTCGATCAGACAGCGGATGCAGGAGATTCTCTATCAGACAGCGGATGCAGGAGACTCTCCATCAGACAGCGGATGCAGGAGACACTCCATCAGATAGCGGATGCAGGAAACTCTCTATCAGACAGCGGATGCAGGAGTCCCTCTATCAGACAGCGGATGCAGGAGTCTCGCTATAAGACAGCGGATGCAGGAGTCTCTTCTTCAGACAGCGGATGTAGGAGACTCTATCAGACAGCAGATGCAGGAGACTCTCTATCAGACAGCGGACTCAGGAGACTCTATCAGACAGCGGATGCAGGAGACTCTATTAGACAGCGGATGCAGGAGACTCTCTATCAGACAGCGGATGCAGGAGATTCTCTATCAGACAGCGGATGCAGGAGACTCTCCATCAGACAGCGGATGCAGGATACACTCCATCAGACAGCGGATGCAGGAGACTCTCTATCAGACAGCGGATGCAGAAGACTCCATTAGACAGCGGATGCAGGAGTCTCTCTATCAGACAGCAGATGCAGGAGTCTCTCTATCAGACAGCGGATGCAGGAGACTCTATCAGACAGCGGATGCAGGAGACTCTATCAGACAGCGGATGCAGGAGACTCTTCTTCAGACAGTGGATGCAGGAGACACTATCAGACAGGGGATGCAAGAGACTCTCTATCAGACAGCGGATGCAGGAGACTCTATCAGACAGCGGATGCAGGAGATTTTCTATCAGACAGCGGAAGCAGGAGACTCTATCAGACAGCGGATGCAGGAGACTCTATCAGACAGTGGATGCAGGAGACTCTCTATCAGACAGCGGATGCAGGAGATTCTCTATCAGACAGCGGATGCAGAAGACTCTATCAGACAGGGGATGCAGGAGACTCTCTATCAGACAGCGGATGCAAGAGACTCTATCAGACAGCGGATGCAGGAGATTCTCTATCAGACAGCGGAAGCAGGAGACTCTATCAGACAGCGGATGCAGGAGACTCTATTAGACAGCGGATGCAGGAGACTCTCTATCAGACAGCGGATGCAGGAGATTCTCTATCAGACAGCGGATGCAGGAGACTCTCCATCAGACAGCGGATGCAGGATACACTCCATCAGACAGCGGATGCAGGAGACTCTCTATCAGACAGCGGATGCAGAAGACTCCATTAGACAGCGGATGCAGGAGTCTCTCTATCAGACAGCAGATGCAGGAGTCTCTCTATCAGACAGCAGATGCAGGAGTCTCTCTATCAGACAGCGGATGCAGGAGACTCTATCAGACAGCGGATGCAGGAGACTCTATCAGACAGCGGATGCAGGAGACTCTTCTTCAGACAGTGGATGTAGGAGACACTATCAGACAGGGGATGCAAGAGACTCTCTATCAGACAGCGGATGCAGGAGACTCTATCAGACAGCGGATGCAGGAGATTCTTTATCAGACAGCGGAAGCAGGAGACTCTATCAGACAGCGGATGCAGGAGACTCTATCAGACAGTGGATGCAGGAGACTCTCTATCAGACAGCGGATGCAGGAGATTCTCTATCAGACAGCGGATGCAGGAGACTCTCCATCAGACAGCGGATGCAGGAGACACTCCATCAGGCAGCGGATGCAGGAAACTCTCTATCAGACAGCGGATGCAGGAGTCCCTCTATCAGACAGCGGATGCAGGAGTCTCTCTATCAGACAGCGGATGCAGGAGACTCTCTATCGGACAGCGGATGCAGGAGACTCTCTTTCAGACAGCGGATGAATAAGACTCTCTATCAGACAGCGGATGCAGGAGTCTCTTCTTCAGACAGCGGATGCAGGAGACTCTATCAGACAGCGGATGCAGGAGACTCTCTATCAGACAGCGGACTCAGGAGACTCTATCAGACAGCGGATGCAGGAGACTCTATCAGACAGCGGATGCAGGAGACTCTCTATCAGACAGCGGATGCAAGAGACTCTCTATCAGACAGCGGATGCAGGAGACTCCATCAAACAACGGATGCAGGAGTCTCTCCTCTCCTTCAGACAGCAGATGCAGGAATCTCTCCTTCAGACAGCGGATGCAGGAGACTATCCATCAGACAGCGGATGCAGGAGTCTCTCTATCAGACAGCAGATGCAGAAGACTTCTCCAGACAGGGGATGCAGGAGACTCTATCAGACAGCGGATGCAGGAGTCTCTCTATCAGACAGCGGATGCAAGAGACTCTATCAGACAGCGGATGCAGGAGATTCTCTATCAGACAGCGGAAGCAGGAGACTCTATCAGACAGCGGATGCAGGAGACTCTATCAGACAGCGGATGCAGGAGACTCTCTATCAGACAGCGGATGCAGGAGATTCTCTATCAGACAGCGGATGCAGGAGACTCTCCATCAGACAGCGGATGCAGGAGACACTCCATCAGACAGCGGATGCAGGAGACTCTCTATCAGACAGCGGATGCAGAAGACTCCATTAGACAGCGGATGCAGGAGTCTCTCTATCAGACAGCGGATGCAGGAGTCTCCCTATCAGACAGCGGATGCAGGAGACTCTATCAGACAGCGGATGCAGGAGACTCTATCAGACAGGGGATGCAGGAGACTCTCTATCAGACAGCGGATGCAAGAGACTCTATCAGACAGCGGATGCAGGAGATTCTCTCTCAGACAGCGGAAGCAGGAGACTCTATCAGACAGCGGATGAAGGAGACTCTATCAGACAGCGGATGCAGGAGACTCTCTATCAGACAGCGGATGCAGGAGATTCTCTATCAGACAGCGGATGCAGGAGACTCAATCAGACAGCGGATGCAGGAGACACTCCATCAGACAGCGGATGCAGGAGACTCTCTATCAGACAGCGGATGCAGAAGACTCCATTGGACAGCGGATGCAGGAGTCTCTCTATCAGACAGCATATGCAGGAGTCTCTCTATCAGACAGCGGATGCAGGAGACTCTATCAGACAGCGGATGCAGGAGACTCTATCAGACAGCGGAAGCAGGAGACTCTTCTTCAGACAGTGGATGCAGGAGACACTATCAGACATGGGATGTAGGAGACTCTCTATCAAACAGCGGATGCAGGAGACTCTATCAGACAGCGGATGCAGGAGATTCTCTATCAGACAGCGGAAGCAGGAGACTCTATCAGACAGCGGATGCAGGAGACTCTATCAGACAGCGGATGCAGGAGACTCTCTATCAGACAGCGGATGCAGGAGATTCTCTTTCAGACAGCGGATGCAGGAGACTCTATCAGACAGCGGATGCAGGAGACTCTATCAGACAGGGGATGCAGGAGACTCTCTATCAGACAGCGGATGCAAGAGACTATCAGACAGTGGATGCAGGAGATTCTCTCTCAGACAGCGGAAGCAGGAGACTCTATCAGACAGCGGATGCAGGAGACTCTATCAGACAGCGGATGCAGGAGACTCTCTATCAGACAGCGGATGCAGGAGATTCTCTATCAAACAGCGGATGCAGGAGACTCAATCAGACAGCGGATGCAGGAGACACTCCATCAGACAGCGGATGCAGGAGACTCTCTATCAGACAGCGGATGCAGAAGACTCCATTAGACAGCGGATGCAGGAGTCTCTCTATCAGACAGCATATGCAGGAGTCTCTCTATCAGACAGCGGATGCAGGAGACTCTATCAGACAGTGGATGCAGGAGACACTATCAGACATGGGATGCAGGAGACTCTCTATCAGACAGCGGATGCAGGAGACTCTATCAGACAGCGGATGAAGGAGATTCTCTATCAGACAGCGGAAGCAGGAGACTCTATCAGACAGCGGATGCAGGAGACTCTATCAGACAGCGGATGCAGGAGACTCTCTATCAGACAGCGGATGCAGGAGATTCTCTTTCAGACAGCAGATGCAGGAGACTCTCCATCAGACAGCGGATGCAAGAGACACTCCATCAGACAGCGGATGCAGGAAACTCTCTATCAGACAGCGGATGCAGGAGTCCCTTTATCAGACAGCGGATGCAGGAGACTCTCTATCAGACAGCGGATGCAGAAGATTCTCTATCAGACAGCGGATGCAGGAGACTCTCAATCAGACAGCGGATGCAGGAGACACTCCATCAGACAGCGGATGCAGGAGACTCTCTATCAGACAGTGGATGCAGAAGACTCCATTAGACAGCGGATGCAGGAGTCTCTCTATCAGACAGCAGATGCAGGAGTCTCTCTATCAGACAGCGGATGCAGGAGACTCTTTCAGACAGCGGATGCAGGAGACTATATCAGACCGGGGATGCAGGAGACTCTCTATCAGACAGCGGATGCAAGAGACTCTATCAGACAGCGGGTGCAGGAGATTCTCTATCAGACAGCAGAAGCAGGAGACTATCAGACAGCGGATGCAGGAGACTCTATCAGACAGCGGATGCAAGAGACTCTCTATCAGACAGCGGATGCAGGAGATTCTCTATCAGACAGCGGATGCAGGAGACTCCATTAGACAGCGGATGCAGGAGTCTCTCTATCAGACAGCAGATGCAGGAGTCTCTCTATCAGACAGCGGATGCAGGAGACTCTATCAGACAGCGGATGCAGGAGACTCTTTCAGACAGCGGATGCAGGAGACTCTTCTTCAGACAGTGGATGCAGGAGACACTATCAGACAGGGGATGCAGGAGACTCTCTATCAGACAGCGGATGCAGAAGACTCTATCAGACAGCGGATGCAGTAGATTCTCTATCAGACAGCGGAAGCAGGAGACTCTATCAGACAGCGGATGCAGGAGACTCTATCAGACAGCGGATGCAGGAGACTCTCTATCAGACAGCGGATGCAGGAGATTGTCTATCAGACAGCAGATGCAGGAGACTCTCCATCAGACAGCGGATGCAGGAGACACTCCATCAGACAGCGGATGCAGGAGTCTCTCTATAAGACAGCGGATGCAGGAGACTCTTCTTCAGACAGCGGATGCAGGAGACTCTATCAGACAAGGGATGCAGGAGACTCTCTATCAGACAGTGGATGCAGCAAACTCTATCAGACAGCGGATGCAGGAGACTCCCTATCAGACAACGGACTCAGAAGACTCTATCAGACAGCGGATGCAGGAGACTCTATCAGACAGCGGATGCAGGAGACTCTCTATCAGACAGCGGATGCAGGAGTCTTTCTATCAGACAGAGGATGCAGGAGACTCTCTATTAGAAAGCGGATGCAGGAGTCTCTCTATCAGACAGCGGATGCAGGAGACTCTCTATCAGACAGCGGAGGCAGGAGACTCTCCATCAAACAACGGATACAGGAGTCTCTCCTTCAGACAGCAGATGCAGGAATCTCTCCTTAAGACAGCGGATGCAGGAGACTATCCATCAGACAGCGGATGCAGGAGTCTCTCTATCAGACAGCAGATGCTGGAGACTCTTCTCCAGACAGCAGATGCAGGAGACTCTATCAGACAGCGGATGCAGGAGTCTCTCTATCAGACAGCGGATGCAGGAGACTCTCTATCAGACAGCGGATGCAGGAGACACTCTATCAGACAGTGGATGCAGGAGACTCTCCATCAGACAGCAGATGCAGGAGATTCTCTATCAGACAGCGGATGCAGAAGACTCCATTAGACAGCGGATGCAGGAGTCTCTCTATCAGACAGCAGATGCAGGAGTCTCTCTATCAGACAGCGGATGCAGGAGACTCTATCAGACAGCGGTTGCAGGAGACTCTATCAGACAGCGGATGCAGGAGACTCTTCTTCAGACAGTGGATGCAGGAGACACTATCAGACAGGGGATGCAAGAGCCTCTCTATCAGACAGCGGATGCAGGAGACTCTATCAGACAGCGGATGCAGGAGATTCTCTATCAGACAGCGGAAGCAGGAGACTCTATCAGACTGCGGATGCAGGAGACTCTATCAGACAGTGGATGCAGGAGACTCTCTATCAGACAGCGGATGCAGGAGATTCTCTATCAGACAGCGGATGCAGGAGACTCTCCATCAGACAGCGGATGCAGGAGACACTCCATCAGATAGCGGATGCAGGAAACTCTCTATCAGACAGCGGATGCAGGAGTCCCTCTATCAGACAGCGGATGCAGGAGTCTCGCTATAAGACAGCGGATGCAGGAGTCTCTTCTTCAGACAGCGGATGTAGGAGACTCTATCAGACAGCGGATGCAGGAGACTCTCTATCAAACAGCGGACTCAGGAGACTCTATCAGACAGCGGATGCAGGAGACTCTATTAGACAGCGGATGCAGGAGACTCTCTATCAGACAGCGGATGCAGGAGATTCTCTATCAGACAGCGGCTGCAGGAGACTCTCCATCAGACAGCGGATGCAGGATACACTCCATCAGACAGCGAATACAGGAGACTCTCTATCAGACAGCGGATGCAGAAGACTCCATTAGACAGCGGATGCAGGAGTCTCTCTATCAGACAGCAGATGCAGGAGTCTCTCTATCAGACAGCGGATGCAGGAGACTCTATCAGACAGCGGATGCAGGAGACTCTATCAGACAGCGGATGCAGGAGACTCTTCTTCAGACAGCGGATGCAGGAGACACTATCAGACAGGGGATGCAAGAGACTCTCTATCAGACAGCGGATGCAGGAGACTCTATCAGACAGCGGATGCAGGAGATTCTCTATCAGACAGCGGAAGCAGGAGACTCTATCAGACAGCGGATGCAGGAGACTCTATCAGACAGTGGATGCAGGAGACTCTCTATCAGACAGCGGATGCAGGAGATTCTCTATCAGACAGCGGATGCAGGAGACTCTCCATCAGACAGCGGATGCATGAGACACTCCATCAGACAGCGGATGCAGGAAACTCTCTATCAGACAGCGGATGCAGGAGTCCCTCTATCAGACAGCATATGCAGGAGTCTCTCTATAAGACAGCGGATGCAGGAATCTCTTCTTCAGACAGCGGATGCAGGAGACTCTATCAGACAGCGGATGCAGGAGACTCTCTATCAGACAGCGGACTCAGGAGACTCTATCAGACAGCGGATGCAGGAGACTCTATCAGACAGCGGATGCAGGAGACTCTCTATCAGACAGCAGATGCAAGAGACTCTCTATCAGACAGCGGATGCAGGAGACTCTCCATCAAACAACGGATGCAGGAGTCTCTCCTCACCTTCAGACAGCAGATGCAGGAATCTCTCCTTCAGACAGCGGATGCAGGAGACTATCCATCAGACAGCGGATGCAGGAGTCTCTCTATCAGACAGCAGATGCAGGAGACTCTTCTCCAGACAGCGGATGCAGGAGACTCTATCAGACAGCGGATGCAGGAGTCTCTCTTTCAGACAGCGGATGCAAGAGACTCTATCAGACAGCAGATGCAGGAGATTCTCTATCAGACAGCGGAAGCAGGAGACTATATCAGACAGCGGATGCAGGAGACTCTATCAGACAGCGGATGCAGGAGACTCTCTATCAGACAGCGGATGCAGGAGATTCTCTATCAGACAGCGGATGCAGGAGACTCTCCATCAGACAGCGGATGCAGGAGACACTCCATCAGACAGTGGATGCAGGAGACTCTCTATCAGACAGCGGATGCAGAAGACTCCATTAGACAGCGGATGCAGGAGTCTCTCTATCAGACAGCGGATGCAGGAGTCTCTCTATCAGACAGCGGATGCAGGAGACTCTATCAGACAGCGGATGCAGGAGACTCCATCAGACAGCGGATGCAGGAGACTCTCTATCAGACAGCGGATGCAGAAGACTCCATTAGACAGCGGATGCAGGAGTCTCTCTATCAGACAGCATATGCAGGAGTCTCTCTATCAGACAGCGGATGCAGGAGACTCTATCAGACAGCGGATGCAGGAGACTCTTCTTCAGACAGCTGATGCAGGAGACTCGATCAGACAGCAGATGAAGGAGTCTCTCTATCTGACAGCGGATGCAGGAGTCTCTCTATCAGACAGCGGATGCAGGAGACTCTCTATCAGACAGCGGATGCAGGAGTCTCTCTTCAGACAGCGGATGCAGAAGTTTCTATATCAGACAGCAGATTCTGGAGAATTTCCTTCAGACAGTGGATGCAGGAGACCCTCTATCAGACAGGGGATGCAGGAGTCTCTTAATCAGACAGCGGATGCAGGAGACTCTCTATCAGACAACGGATGCATGAGACTCCATCAGACAGCGGATGAAGGAGACTATCTATCAGACAGCGGATGAAGGAGTCTCTCCTTCAGACAGCGGTTGCAGGAGACTCTCAACCAGACAGCTGATGCACGAGACTCTTTATCAGACAGCGGATGCAGGAGACTCTCTATCAGACAGCGGATGCAGGAGATTCTCTATCAGACAGTGGAAGCAGGAGACTCTATCAGACAGCAGATGCAGGAGACTCTATCAGACAGCGGATGCAGGAGACTCTCTATCAGACAGCGGTTGCAGGAGATTCTCTATCAGACAGCGGATGCAGGAGACTCTCCATCAGACAGCGGATGCAGGAGACACTCCATCAGGCAGCGGATGCAGGAGACTCTCTATCAGACAGCGGATGCAAAAGACTCCATTAGACAGCGGATGCAGGAGACTCTCCATCAGACATCGGATGCAGGAGACTCTCCATCAGACAGCCGATGCAGAAGACTCAAATAGACAGCGGATGCAGGAGTCTCTCTATCAGACAGCAGATGCAGGAGTCTCTCTATCAGACAGCGTATGCAGGAGACTCTATCAGACAGCGGATGCAGGAGACTCTTCTTCATACAGTGGATGCAGGAGACACTATCAAACAGGGGATGCAGGAGACTCTCTATCAGACAGCGGATGCAGGAGACTCTATCAGACAGCCGATGCAGGTGATTCTCTATCAGACAGCGGAAGCAGGAGACTCTATCAGACAGCGGATGCAGGAGATTCTATCAGACAGCGGATGCAGGAGACTCTCTATCAGACAGCGGATGCAGGAGATTCTCTATCAGACAGCGGATGCAGGAGACTCTCCATCAGACAGCCGATGCAGGAGACACTCCATCAGACAGCGGATGCAGGAAACTCTCTATCAGACAGCGGATGCAGGAGTCCCTCTATCAGACAGCGGATGCAGGAGTCTCTCTATAAGAAAGCGGATGCAGGAGACTCTTCTTCAGACAGCGGATGCAGGAGACTCTATCAGACAAGGGATGCAGGAGACTCTCTATCAGACAGTGGATGCAGCAAACTCTATCAGACAGCGGATGCAGGAGACTCTCTATCAGACAGCGGACTTAGGAGACTCTATCAGACAGCGGATGCAGGAGTCTCTATCAGACAGCGGATGCAGGAGACTCTCTATCAGACAGCGGATGCAGGAGTCTTTCTATCAGACAGAGGATGCAGGAGACTCTCTATCAGATAGCGGATGCAGGAGTCTCTCTATCAAACAGCGGATGCAGGAGACTCTCTATCAGACAGCGGATGCAGGAGACTCTCCATCAAACAACGGATGCAGGAGTCTCTCCTTCAGACAGCAGATGCAGGAATCTCTCCTTCAAACAGGGGATGCAGGAGTCTCTCTATCAGACAGCAGATGCAGGAGACTCTTCTCCAGATAGCGGATGCAGGAGACTCTATCAGACAGCGGATGCAGGAGTCTCTCTATCAGACAGTGGATGCAGGAGACTCTCCATCAGACAGCGGATGCAGGAGTCTCTCTATCAGACAGCGGATGCAGGAGACTCTTCTTAAGACAGCGGATGCAGTAGACTCTATCAGACAGCAGATGAAGGAGTCTCTCTATCTGACAGCGGATGCAGGTGTCTCTCTATCAGACAGCGGATGCAGGAGACTCTCTATCAGACAGCGGATGCAAGAGTCTCTCTTCAGACAGCGGATGCAGAAGTCTCTATATCAGACAGCCGATTCAGGAGAATTTCCTTCAGACAGTGGATATAGGAGACCCTCTATCAGACAGGGGATGCAGGAGTCTCTTAATCAGACAGCGGATGCAGGAGACTCCATCAGACAGCGGATGCTGGATACTCTCTATCAGACAGCGGATGAAGGAGTCTCTCCTTCAGACAGCGGTTGCAGGAGACTCTCAACCAGACAGCTGATGCAGGAGACTCTTTATCAGACAGCGGATGCAGGAGACTCTCTATCAGACAGCGGATGCAGGAGATTCTCTATCAGACAGCGGAAGCAGGAGACTCTATCAGACAGCGGATGCAGGAGACTAGACTCTATCAGACAGCAGATGCAGGAGACTCTCTATCAGACAGCGGATGCAGGAGACTCTCCATCAGACAGCGGATGCAGGAGACACTCCATCAGAAAGCGGATGCAGGAGACTCTCTATCAGACAGCGGATGCAGAAGACTCCATTAGACAGCGGATGCAGGAGTCTCTCTATCAGACAGCAGATGCAGGAGTCTCTCTATCAGACAGCGGATGCAGGAGACTCTATTAGACAGCGGATGCAGGAGACTATATCAGACAAGGGATGCAGGAGACTCTCTATCAGACAGCGGATGCAAGAGACTCTATCAGACAGCGGATGCAGGAGATTCTCTATCAGACAGCGGAAGCAGGAGACTATCAGACAGCGGATGCAGGAGACTCTATCAGACAGCGGATGCAGGAGACTCTCTATCAGACAGCGGATGCAGGAGATTCTCTATCAGACAGCTGATGCAGGAGACTCTCCATCAGACAGCGGATGCAGGAGACTCTCTATCAGACAGTGGATGCAGAAGACTCTCAATCAGACAGCGGATGCAGGAGTCTCTCTATCAGACACCTGATGCAGGAGACTCTCTATCAGACAGCGGATGCAGGAGAATCTCTATCTGTCTGATAGAGAGTCTCCTGCACCCACTGTCTGATAGAGAGACTCCTGCATCTGCTGTCTGATGGAGTGTCTCCTGCATCCACTGTCTGATAGAGAGACTCCGGCATCCGCTGTCTGAAGGAGAGAATCCTGCATCCGCTGTCTGATAGAGAGTCTCCTGCATCAGCTGTCTGAAGGAGAGTCTCCTGCATCCGCTGTCTGAAGGAGAGACTCCTGCATCCGCTATCTGATAGAGAGTCTCCTGCATTAGCTGTCTGATAGAGAGTCTCCTGCATCCGCTGTCTGTTAGAGAGACTCCTGCATCCGTTGTCTGATAGAGTCTCCTGCATCCGCTGTCTGAAAGAGAGTCTCCTGCATCCGCAGCTGAAGAGTCTCCTTCATCCGCTGTCTGATAGAGAGTTCCCTGCATCCGCTGTCTAATAGAGTCTCCTGCATCCGCTGTCTGATAGAGAGACTCCTGCATCCGCTGTCTGATGGAGAGACTCCTGCATCCGCTGTCTGATGGATAGTCTCCTGCATCCGCTGTCTGATAGAGTCTTCTGCATCTGCTGTCTGATAGAGAGTCTCCTGCATCCGCTGTGTGATAGAGTCTCCTGCATCCGCTGTCTGATAGAGAATTTCCTGCATCCGCTGTCTGATAGAGAGTTTCCTGAATGCGCCGTCTGATAGAGACACTCCTGCATTCGATGTCTGAAGGAGAGACTCCTGCATTCGCTGTCTGAAAGAGAGACTCCTGCATCCGCTGTTTGAAGGAGAGACTTCTGCATCCGCTGTCTGATACAGAGTCTCCTGCATCGGCTGTCTGATAGAGAGTCTCCTGCATCCGCTGTCTGAAGGAGAGTCTCCTGCATCCGCTGTCTGATAGAGAGTCTCCTGCATCCGCTGTCTGATAGAGAGTCTCCTGCATCCGCTGTCTAAAGGAGAGTCTCCTACATCTGCTGTCCGATAGAGAGTCTCCTGCATCCTCTGTCTGACAGAGAGTCTTCTGCATCCGCTGTCTGATGGAGAGTCTCCTGCATCCGCTGTCTGATGGAGAGTCTCCTGCATCTGCTGTCTGATAGAGAGTCTCCTGCATCCGCTGTCTGATAGAGAGTCTCATTCATCCGCTGTCTGAAAGAGAGTCTCCTGCATCCGCTGTCCGATAGAGAGTCTCCTGCATCCGCTGTCTGATAGAGAGACTTCTGCAACCGCTGTCTGAAGGAGAGACTCCTGCATCCGCTGTCTGATAAAGATACTCCTGCATTCGTTGTCTGATAGAGGCTCCTGCATCACCTGTCTGATAGAAAGTCTCCTGCATCCGCTGTCTGAAGGAGAGATTCCTGCATCCACTGTCTGATAGAGTCTCCTGCATCCGCTGTCTGATGGAGATACTCCTGCATCTGCTGTCTGATAGAGAGTCTCCTGCATCAGCTGTCTGATAGAGAGTCTCCTGCATCCGCTGTCTGATACAGAGTCTCCTGCATCCGCTGTCTGATAGAGTCTCGTGCATCCGCCGTCTGATAGAGAGACGCCTGCATCCGCTCTCCGATAGAGTCTCGTGCACCGCTGTCTGAAGAAGAGTCTCCTGCATTCGCTGTCTGATGGAGTGTCTCCTGCATCTGCTGTCTGATAGAGAGTTTCCTGCATCCGCTGTTTGATAAAGAGACTCCTGCATCCGCTGTCTGAAGGAGAGACTCCTGCATCCGCTGTCTGATAGAGAGTCTCCTGCATCCGCTGTCTGATAGAGAGACTCCTGCAACCGCTGTCTGAAGGAGATACTACTGCAGCGGCTGTCTGATATAGAGTCTCCTGCAGGAGACTCTCTATAAGACAGCGGATGCAGGAGACTCTGTATCTGACAGAGGATGCAGGAGACTCTCTACCAGAAAGCAAATGCAGGAGTCTCTCTAGCAGACAGCTGATGCAGGAGACACTCCATCAGACAGCGGATGCAGGAGACTCTCTATCCGACAACGGATGCAGGAGACTCTCTATCAGACAGCGGATGCAGGAGTCTTTCCTTCAGACAACGGATGCAGGAGAATCTCTATCAGACAGCGGATGCAGGAGACTCTGTATCAGACAGCGGATGCAGAAGTCTCTCCTTCAAACAGCGGATGCAGGAGTCTCTCCTTCAGACAGCGAATGCAGGAGTCTCTCCTTCAGACAGCGGATGCAGGAGACTCTATCAGACAGCGGATGCAGGAGACTCTCTATCAGACAGCGGATGCAGGAGACTCTCTATCAGACTGCGGATATAGGAGACACTCCATCAGACAGCAGATGCAGATGACTCTCTATCAGACAGCGGATGCAGGAGTCTCTCTATCAGACTGCGGATGCAGGAGACACTCCATCAGACAGTGGATGCAGGAGACTCTGTATCAGACAGCGGATGCAGGAGACTCCATTAGACAGCAGATGCAGGAGTCTCTCCTTCAATCAGCGGATGCAGGAGACTCTCTATCAGAAAGCAAATGCAGGAGTCTCTCTATCAGACAGCGGATGCAGGAGACACTCCATCAGACAGCAGATGCAGGTGACTCTCCTTCAGACAGCGGATGCAGGAGACTCTATCAGACAGCGGATGCAGGAGACTCTCTATCAGACAGCGGATGCAGGAGACTCTTAATCAGACAGCGGATGCAGGAGACTCTCCATCAGACAGTGGATGCAGGAGACTCTGTATCAGACAGCGGATGCAGGAGACTCCATAAGACAGCAGATGCAGGAGTCTCTCCATCAGACAGCGGATGCAGGAGTCACTATATCAGGCAGTGTATGCAGGAGACTCTATCAGACAGTGGATGCAGAAGACACTCCGTCAGACAGCCGATGCAAGAGACACTCCATCAGGCAGTGGATGCAGGAGACTCTGTATCAGACAGCGGATGCAGGAGACTCTCTATTAGACAGCGGATGCAGGAGTCTCTCCTTCAGACAGCGGATGCAGAAGACTCTCTATCAGACAGCGGATGCAGGAGACTCTCTATCAGACAGCGGATGCAGGAGACTCTCTATCAGACAGGTGATGCAGGAGACTCTCTATCAGACAGCGGATACAGGAGACTCTCTATCAGACAGCGGATGCAGGAGTCTCTCCTTCAGACAGGGGATGCAGGGGATTCTCTAACAGACAGCGGATGAAGGAGACTCTCTATCAGACAGCCGATGCAGGAGATTCTCTATCAGACAGCGGATGCAGGAGACTCTCCATCAGACAGGGGATGCAGAAGACTCCATTAGAAAGCAGATGCGGGATTCTCTCAATCAGACAGTGGATGCAGGAGTCTCTCTATCAGACAGCGGATGCAGGAGACTCTATCAGACAGCGGACGCAGGAGACTCTATCAGACAGCGGATGCAGGAGACTCTTCTTCACACAGTGGATGCAGGAGACTCTATCAGACAGCGGATGCAGGAGACTCTCTATCAGACAGCGGATGCAGGAGACTCTATCAGACAGCAGATGCAGAAGATTCTCTATCAGACAGCGGAAGCAGGAGACTATCAGACAGCGGATGCAGGAGACTCTATCAGACAGCGGATGCAGGAGACTCTCTATCAGACAGCGGATGCAGGAGATTCTCTATCAGACAGCGGATGCAGGAGACTCTCCATCAGACAGCGGATGCAGGAGACACTCCATCAGACAGCGGATGCAGGAGACTCTCTATCAGACAGCGGATGCAGAAGACTCCATTAGACAGCGGATGCAGGAGTCTCTCTATCAGATAGCAGATGCAGGAGTCTCTATCAGACAGCGGATGCAGGAGACTCTCAATCAGACAGCGGATGCAGGAGTCTCTCTATCAGACAGCAGACGCAAGAGACTCTTCTTCAGACAGCGGATGCAGGAGACTCTATCAGACAGAGGATGCAGGAGACTTTCTATCAGACAGCGGATGCAGGAGATTCTCTATCAGACAGTGGAGGCAGGAAACTCTATCAGACAGCCGATGCAGGAGACTCTCTATCAGACAGCGGATGCAGGAGACTCTCTATCAGACAGCGGATGCAGGAGACTTTTCATCAGACAGCAAATGCAGGAGACTCTCTATCAGACAGCGATGCAGGAAATTGTCTTACAGAAAGCGGATGCAGGAGACTCTCTATCAGACAGCGGATGCAGGAGATTCTCTATCAGACAGCGGATGCAGGAGACTCTCCAGTAGACAGCGAATGCAGGATACACTCCATAAGACAGCAAATACAAGAGACTCTCTATCAGACAGCGGATGCAGGAGAATCTCTATCAGACAGCAGATGCAGGAGACACTCCATCAGACAGTGGACGCAGGGGACTCTGTATCAGACAGCGGATGCAGGAGTCTCTCCTTCAGACAGCGGATGCAGGAGACTCTATCAGACAGCGGATGCAGGAGACTCTTCTCCAGACAGTGGATGCAGGAGACTTTTTATCAGACAGCGGATGCAGGAGACTCTGTCAGACAGTGGATGCAGGGAGATTCTCTATCAGACAGCGGATGCAGGAGACTCTCTATAAGACAGCGGATGCAGGAGACTCTCTATCAGACAGCGGATGCAGGAGACTGTATCAGACAGCGGATGCAGAAGTCTCTCCTTCAAACAGCGGATGCAGGAGTCTCTCCTTCAGACAGCGAATGCACGAGTCTCTCCTTCAGACAGCGGATGCAGGAGACTCTATCAGACAGCGGATGCACGAGACTTTCTATCAGACAGCGGATGCAGGAGACTCTCTATCAGACTGCGGATGCAAGAGACACTCCATCAGACAGCGGATGCAGATGACTCTCTATCAGACAGCGGATGCAGGAGACTCTCTATCAGACTGCGGATGCAGGAGACATTCCATCAGACAGTGGATGCAGAAGTCTCTCCTTCAAACAGCGGATGCAGGAGTCTCTCCTTCAGACAGCGAATGCACGAGTCTCTCCTTCAGACAGCCGATGCTGGAGACTCTGTATAAGACAGCGGATGCAGGAGACTCTGTATCAGACAGCGGATGCAGGAGTCTCTCCTTCAGACAGCTGATGCAGAAGACTCTCTATCAGACAGCGGATGCAGACGACTCTCTATCAGACAGCGGATGCAGGAGTCTCTCAATCAGACAGCAGATGCAGGAGTCTCTATCAGACAGCGGATGCAGGAGACTCTCAATCAGACAGCGGATGCAGGAGTCTCTCTATCAGACAGCAGACGCAAGAGACTCTTCTTCAGACAGGGGATGCAGGAGATTCTCTAACAGACAGCGGATGAAGGAGACTCTTTATCAGACAGCCGATGCAGGAGATTCTCTATCAGACAGCGGATGCAGGAGACTCTCCATCAGACAGGGGATGCAGAAGACTCCATTAGACAGCAGATGCAGGAGTCTCTCGATCAGACAGCGGATGCAGGAGTCTCTCTATCAGACAGCGGATGCAGGAGACTCTATCAGACAGCGGATGCAGGAGACACTATCAGACTGCCGATGCAGGAGACTTTATCAGACAGCGGATGCAGGAGACTCTCTATCAGACAGCGGATGCAGGAGACTCTATCAGACAGCAGATGCAGAAGATTCTGTATCAGACAGCGGATGCAGGAGACTTTCTATCAGACAGCGGATGCAGAAGATTCTCTATCAGACAGCGGATGCAGGAGACTCTCCATCAGACAGCAGATGCAGGAGACACTCCATCAGACAGCGGATGCAGGAGACTCTCTATCAGACAGCAGATGCAGGAGACACTCCATCAGACAGCGGATGCAGGAGTCTCTCTATTAGACAGCAGATGCAGGAGTCTCTATCAGACAGCGGATGCAGGAGACTCTCAATCAGACAGCGGATGCAGGAGTCTCTCTATCAGACAGCAGACGCAAGAGACTCTTCTTCAGACAGCGGATGCAGGAGCCTCTATCAGACAGCGGATGCAGGAGACTCTCAATCAGACAGCGGATGCAGGAGTCTCTCTATCAGACAGCAGACGCAAGAGACTCTTCTTCAGACAGCGGATGCAGGAGCCTCTATCAGACAGGGGATGCAGGAGACTCTCTATCAGACAGTGGACGCAGGAAACTCTATCAGACAGCCGATGCATCCACTGTCAGATACAGAGTCTCCTGCATCTGCTGTCTGATATAGAGTCTCCTGCATCCGCTGTTTGATAGAGAGTCTCATTCATCCGCTGTCTGAAAGAGCATCTGCTGTCTGATAGAGAGTCTCCTGCATCATTGTCTGATGGAGAGTCTCCTGCATCCGCTATCTGATAGAGAGTCTCCTGCATCCACTGTCTGAAGGAAGGTCTTCTGCATCCGCTGTCTGATAGAGAGTCTCCTGCATCCTCTGTCTGATAGAGAGTCTCCTGCAACCGCTGTTTGATAGAGAGTCTCCTGGATCCGCTGTCTGATGGAGAGTCTCCTGCATCTGCTGTCTGATGGAGAGTCTCCTGCATCCGCTGTCTGAAGGAGAGTCTTATTCATCCGCTGTCTGAAAGAGAGTCTCCTGCATCCGCTGTCTGATAGAGAGTCTCCTGCATCCGCTGTCTGATAGAGAGACTTCTGCAACCGCTGTTTGATAGAGAGACTCCTGCATCCGTTGGCTGATAGAGGCTCCTGCATCACCTGTCTGATAGAAAGTCTCCTGCATCCGCTGTCTGAAGGAGAGATTCATGCATCCGCTGTCTGATATAGTCTCCTGCATCCGCTGTCTGATGGAGATACTCCTGCATCTTCTGTCTGATAGAGAGTCTCCTGCATCCGCTGTCTGATAGAGAGACTCCTGCATCCGCTGTCAGATAGAGAGACTCCTGCAACCACTGTCTGAAGGTGTAACTCCTGCAGCCGCGCTCTGATAGAGAGTCTGTGCATCTGCTGTCTGATAGAGGGTCTCCTGCATCCGCTGTCTGATAGAGAGTCTCATGCATTCGCTGTCTGATAGAGAGTCTCCTGCATCCGCTGTCTGAAGGATACTCCTGCATCCGCTGTCTGATATAAAGTCTCCTGCATCCTCTGTCTGATAGAGAGTCTCCTGCATCCGCTGTTTGATAGAGAGACTCCTGCATCTGCTGTCTGATAGAGAGTCATCTGCATCCGCTGCCTGCGGATGCAGGAGACCATCTATCAGACAGCGGATGCAGTAGACTCTTCTTCAGACAGCGGATGCAGGAGACTCTATCAGACGGGGATGCAGGAGACTATCAGACAGCCGATGCAGAAGACTCTATCAGACAGCGGATGCAGGAGACTCTCTATCAGACAGCGGACGCAGGAGACTCTATCAGTCAGCAGATGCAAGAGACTCTCTATCAGACAGCGGATGTAGGAGTCTCTCTATCAGACAGCGGATGCAGGAGACTCTCAATCAGACAGAGGATGCAGAAGTCTCTATTAGACAGCAGATGCAGGACACTCTATCAGACAGCGGATGCAAGAGACTCTCTATGAAACAGCGGATGTAGGAGACTCTCCATCAGACAGCCGATGCAGGAGACACTCCATCAGACAGCGGATGCAGGAGACTCTCTATCAGACAGCGGATGAAGGAGACTCCATTAGACAGCGGATGCAGGAGTCTCTCTATCAGACAGCGCATGCAGGAGACTCTATCAGACAGCGGATGCAGGAGACTATCAGACAGTCGACGCAGGAGACTCTATCAGACAGTGCGTGCAGGAGACTCTATCAGACAGCGGATGCAGGAGACTCTCTATCAGACAGCAGACGCACGAGACTCCATCAGACAGCGGATGCTGGAGACACTCCATCAGACAGCAGATGCAGGAGACTCTCTATCAGACAGCAGATGCAGGAGACTTTATCAGACAGCGGATGCAGAAGTCTCTCTATCAGACAGCGGATGCAGGAGTCTCTTCATCAGACAGCGGATGCGGGAGACTTTCAATCAGACAGTGGATGCAGGAGACTCTCTATCAGACAGCAGATGCAGGAGACTCTATATCACACAGCGGATGCAGGAGTCTCTCCTTCAGACAGCGAATGCAGGAGTCTCTCTATCAGACAGCGGATGCAGGAGACTCTCTATCAGACAGCGGATGCAAGAGACTCTCTATCAGACAGCGGATGCAGGAGTTTCTCCTTCAGACAGCGAATGCATGAGTCCCTCTATCAGACAGCGGATGCAGGAGACTCTGTATCAGACAACGGATTCAGGAGACTCTCTATCAGACAGCGGATGCAGGAGGCTCCATCAGACAGCGGATCAGGAGACTCTCTATCAGACAGCCGATGCAGGAGACTCTCCATCAGACAGAGGATGCAGAAGACTCTTTATCAGACAGCGGATGCAGGAGACCCTATCAGACAGCGGATGCAGGAGAATCTCCATCAGACAGCGGATGCAGGAGTCTCTCTATCAGACAGCGGATGCAGGAGACTCTATTAGACAGCCAATGCAGGAAACTCTCTATCAGACTGCCGATGCAAGAGACTCTCCATCAGACAGATAATGCAGGAGACTCTCCATCAGACAGCAGATGCAGGAAACCCTATCAGACAGCGGATGCAGGAGAATCTCCATCAGGCAGTGGATGCAGGAGTCTCTCTATCAGACAGCCGATGCAGGAGACTCTATTAGACAGCCGATGCAGGAAAATCTCTATCAGACAGCGGATGCCGGATACTCTCTTTCAGACGGCGGATGCAGGAGTCTCTCTATCAGAAAGCGGATGCAGGAGACTCTCTATCAGACAGTGGATGCAGGAGACTCTCTATCAGACAGTGGATGCAGGAGAGTCTCTATCAGACAGCGGATGCAGGAGACTCTATCAGACAGCGGATGCAGGAATCTCTCCTTCAGACAGTGGATGCAGGAGACTCTCTATCGGACATTGGATGCAGGAATCTCTCCTCCAGACAGCCGATGCAGGGGACTCTCTATCGAACATCAGATGCAGGAGTCTCTCCTTCAGACAGCAGATGCAGGAGACTCTCCATCAGCCAGCGGAAGCAGGAGACTCTCTATCAGACAGTGGATGCAGGAGTCTCTCTATCAGACAGCGGATACAGGAGACTCTCTATCAGACAGCGGATGCAGGAGACTCTCTATCAGACAGTGGATGCAGGAGACTCTCTATCAGACAGCGGATGCAGGAGACTCTCTATCAGACAGCGGATGCAGGAGATTCTCTATAAGACAGCGTTGGCAGGAGACTCTCTATCAGACAGCGGATGCAGGAGACTCTCTATCTGACAGCGGATGGAGGATTCTCTCCTTCAGACAGCTGATGCAGGTGTCTCTCTATCAGACAGCGGATGCAGACAAAACTCCATCAGGCAGCGGATGCAGGAGTCTCTCTATCAGACAGTCGATGCAGGAGACTCTATTAGACAGCCGATGCAGGAAAATCTCTATCAGACAGCGGATGCCGGATACTCTCCTTCAGACAGCGGATGCAGGAGTCTCTCTATCAGAAAGCGGATGCAGGAGACTCTCTATCAGACAGTGGATGCAGGAGACTCTCTATCAGACAGCGGATGCAGGAGACTCTATCAGACAGCGGATGCAGGAATCTCTCCTTCAGACAGTGGATGCAGGAGACTCTCTATCGGACATTGGATGCAGGAATCTCTCCTCCAGACAGCCGATGCAGGGGACTCTCTATCGAACATCAGATGCAGGAGTCTCTCCTTCAGACAGCAGATGCAGGAGACTCTCCATCAGCCAGCGGAAGCAGGAGACTCTCTATCAGACAGTGGATGCAGGAGTCTCTCTATCAGACAGCGGATGCAGTAGACTCTCTATCAGACAGCGGATGCAGGAGACTCTCTATCAGACAGTGGATGCAGGAGACTCTCTATCAGACAGCAGATGCAGGAGACACTCCATCAGACAGCAGATGCAGGAGACTCCCCTTCAGACAGCGGATGCAGGAGACTCTATCAGACAGCGGATGCAGGAGACTCTCTATCAGACAGCGGATGCAGGAGACTCTCCATCAGACAGCGGATGCAGGAGACTCTCCATCAGACAGTGGATGCAGGAGACTCTCTATCAGACAGCGGATGCAGGAGACTCTCTATCTGACAGCGGATGCAGGAGACTCTCTATCAGACAGAGGATGCAGGAGACACTCTATCAGACAGCGGATGCAGGAGTCTCTCTATCAGAGGTTAGATGAGACGAGAAGAGTAGAGTAAAGAATGATGAAGACCTGTTGCTAAGAGTAAGAAGAGATGAGAAGAGTAGAGTGAAGAATGACGCAGACTGTTGCTAAGAGTAAGACAAGACAAGAGGAGTAGAGTGGAGAATGACGCAGAACTGTTGCTAAGCATAAGACTAGACAAGAAGAGTATAGTAAAGAATGAAGCAGACCTGTTGCTAAGAGTAAGATGAGACAATATGAGGAGAGTGAAGAATGACACAGACCTTTTGCTAAGAGTAAGACAAGACAAGAAGAGTCGAGTAAAGAATGAACAAGACCTGTTGCTAAGAGTAGAACAAGACAAGAAGAGTAGAGTAAAGAATGATGCGGACCTATTGCTAAGAGTTAGTTTAGATGAGAAGAGTAGAGTGAAGAATGCCGCAGACCTGTTGCTTAGAGTAAGACAAGACAAGAAGAGTAGAGTAAAATATGATGCAGACCTGTTGCTAAGAATAAGACAAGACAAGAAGAGTAGAGTAAAGAATGCCGCAGACCTGTTGCTTAGAGTAAGACAAGACAAGAAGAGTAGAGTAAAATATGATGCAGACATGTTGCTAAGAGTAAGATGAGACAAGAAGAGTAGAGTGAAGACTGACGCAGACCTGTTGCTTAGGGTAAGATGAGACAAGGCGAATAGAGTGAAGAATTGCACAGACCTGTTGCTAAGAGTAAGACAAGACAAGAAGAGTAGAGAGAAGAATGACGCAGGCCTGTTGCTAAAAGTAGGATGAGACAAGTAGAGTATAGGAAAGAATGGTGCAGATTTCTTGTGAAGGGTAAGAAGAGTAGAGAGAAGAATAACATAGATCTGTTGCTTTAGAGTAAGAAGAGATTAGAAAGGTACAGAGAAAATGGCGCAGACATATTGCTAAGAGTAAAATGAAACAAGAAGAATAGAGAAAAATGCGCAGACGTCGCGCTAAGAATAAGATGCCGACCTGTTGCTAAGAAATAGACGAGATGAGATGAGAAAAGAGTTGAATGACACAGACTTGTTACTTAAAGCAAGATGATATTAGAAGAGTATGGAGAAGATTGACGCAGACATGCTGCTAGGAGTAAGATGAGACAAGACCAATAGAGAGAAGAATTACATAGACGTGTTGCATGGAGTAAGATAAGAGTAGAAGAGTAGAGCGAATAATTACATAGACTTGCTGTTTAGAGAAAGATGAAAGTGTAGACATGTTTTTAAAAGAAGTACCAGGCAAGTAGAGTTAAGAGAAGAATGTCACAGACCTGTTCTTTTTTTTTTCGGAGTAAAACGCGATAAGAATAGTAGAGAGAAGAATGCCACAGATCTGTTGCTTAGAGTACGATGAGACAAGAAGAGTAGAGAGAAGAATGACACAGACCTGTTCCTAAGAGTAGGATAAATTAGGTTGAGTAGAGAGAAGAATGGCATAGACATGTAGCTGTACCTAAAATTAGATGAGACAAGAAGAGAAAAGGGAAGCACGACAAAGACATGTTGTTAAAAGTAAGATGAGACAAGAAAATTAGAGAGAAGAATGGCACAGACCTGTCGCTAAGAATGATATAAGACATTGAGAGTAGAGAGAATAATGATGCAGACCTGTTTCTACAAGTAAGATGAGACCTGAACAGTACAGACGAATGGCAAAGACATGTTGCTAAGGGTAAGATGAGACTAGATGAGTAGAAAGAAGAATTGTGCAACCCTGTTTCTACAAGTAAGATGAGACCTGAATAGTTGAGAGATGAATGACACAGACCTGTTGCTTAGGGTAAGATGAGATGAGAGAGTAGAGTAAAGAATGAACTAGACCTGTTGCTGAGGGTAAGAGACGATATGAAGAGTAGAGAAAAGAATGACACAGGACTGTTGCTAAAAGTAGGATGAGAGTCAGAGTAAAGAATGATGCAGACCTGTTGCTAAAGGTAAGATGAGACAAGAAGAGTAGAGTAAATAATGACGCAGACCTGTTGCTAAGAGTAAGATGAGACAAGATCAGTAGAGTAAATAATGAAGCAGACCTGTTGCAAAGAGTAAGACAAGACAAGAAGAGTTAAGTGAAGAATGACGCAGACCTTTTGCTAAGGATAAGATGAGATGAGAAAAGTAGAGTGAAGAATGAAGCAGACCTGTTGCTGAGGGTAAGAGGAGACAAGAAGAGTTGAAAGGAGAATGATGCAGCCCTGTTGCTATGAATAAGAAGAGATGAGAAGCATACAGAGAAAAATGATGCAGACATGTTGCTAAGGGTAAGATGAATTAAGATGAGTAGAGTTAGAATGGCACATACCTGTTGCTAAGAGTAAGATGGGATGAGAAGAGCAGAGAAAATAATGTCGCAGACCTGTTGCTAAGAGTAAGACAACACAAGAAGAGTAGAGTGAAGAATGACGCAGACCTGTTGCTAATAGTAAGATGAGATGAGTAGAGTGAAGAATGACGCAGACATTTTGCTAAGAATAAGACAAGATGAGTAGCGTGAAGAATGACGCAGACCTGTTGGTAAGAGTAAGAAAAGACAAGAAGAGTAGAGAGAAGAATGACGCAGACCTGTTGCTAAGGGTAGGATGAGAAGAGAAGAGTAGAGTAAAGAATGATGCAGACCTGTTGCTAAGAGTAAGAAAAGACAAGAAGAGTAGAGAGAAGAATGACGCAGACCCGTTGCTAAGAATGAGACAAGACAAGATGAGTAGAGTGAAGAATGACGCAGACCTGTTGCTAATAGTAAGATGAGATGAGTAGAGTGAAGAATGACGCAGACATTTTGCTAAGAATAAGACAAGATGAGTAGCGTGAAGAATGACGCAGACCTGTTGGTAAGAGTAAGAAAAGACAAGAAGAGTAGAGAGAAGAATGACGCAGACCCGTTGCTAAGGGTAGGATGAGAAGAGAAGAGTAGAGTAAAGAATGATGCAGACCTGTTGCTAAGGGTAAGATGAGATGAGAAGAGTAGAGTGAAGAATGATGCAGACCTGTTGCTAAGAATGAGACAAGACAAGATGAGTAGAGTGAAGAATGACGCAGACCTGTTGCTAAAAGTAGATTGAGAAGAGTAGAGTAAAGAATGATGCAGATTTGTTGCTAAGGGTAAGACGAGAAGAGAAGAGTAGAGTAAAGAATGAGAATGATGCAGACCTGTTGCTAAGAATAAACCAAGACAAGAAAAATAGAGAAGAACGACGCAGGGCTGTTGCTAAAAGTAGGATGAGAAGAGAATAGTAGAGTAAAGAATGATGCAGACCTGTTGCTAAGAGTAAGATGAGATGAGAAGCGTACAGAGAAAAAATGATGCAGACATGTTGCTAAGAATAAGATGAATTAAGATGCGTAGAGAAAGAATGACTGGGAAATGTTGCTAAGAGTAAGAAGAGATAAGAAGCGTACAGGGAAAAATGTTGCAGACACGTTGCTAAGAGTAAGATGAGACTAAATTATTAGAGTAAGAATGACTCAGACCTGTTGCTAAGAGTAAGATGAGATTAGCAGAGAAGAGTAAAGAATCGCATACACCCTTTGCTAAGAGAAAGACAAGACAAGAAGAGTCGAGTAAAGAATGATGCAGACCTGTTGCTAAGAATAAGACAAGACGAGAAGAGTTGAGTAAAGAATGATGCAGACCTGTTGCTTAGAATAAGACAAGACAATAAGAGTAGGGTGAAAAATGATGCAGATCTGTTACTAAGAGTAAGATGAGATGAGAAGAGTAGAGTGAAGAATAACGCAGACCTGTTGCTAAGTATAAGACAAGACAAGATGAATTGAGTAAGAATGACTTAGACCTGTTGCTAAGAGTAAGATGAGACAAGAAGAATGAGATGAAGAATGACACAGACCTGTTGCTAAGAGTAAGACAAGACAAGCAGATTAGAGTGAAGAATGACGCAGACCTGTTGCTTAGAGTAAGACAAGACAAGATGAGTAGAGTAAAGAATGACGCAGACCTGTTGCTAAGAGTAAGACAAGACAAGAAGAGTAGAGTAAAGAAAGACGCAGATCTGTTGCTTATAGTAAGACAAGACAAGACGAGAAGAGTAGAGTAAGGAATGACGCAGACCTGTAGCTAAGAGTAAGACAAGACAAGATGAGTAGAGCAAGGAATGACGCAGAGCTGTTTGTTTATAGTTTGAAAAGACAAGATGAGTAGAGTAAAGAATGACGCAGACATGTTGCTTAGAGTAAGACAAGACAAGAAGAGTAGAGTGAAGAATGACAAAGACCTGTTGCTAAGAGTAAGATGAGATAAGAAGAGTAGAGTGAAGAATAACTCAGACCTGTTGCTACGAATAAGACAAGACAATGTGTGTAGGGTGAAGAATGACGCAGACATGTTGCTAAGAGTAAGAAAAGATAAGAAGATTACAGAGAAAAATGATGCAGACATATTGCTAAGAGTAAGATGAGACAAGAAAAGTAGAGTTAAATATGACGTAGTCCTGTTGCTAAGAGTAAAAAGAGATAAGAAGCGTACAGAGAAAATGATGTAGACTTGTTGCTAAGAGTAAGATGAGACAAGAAAAGTAGAGTAAGAATGTCTCAGACCTGTTGCTAAAAATAAGACTAGACAAGAAGAGTAGAGTGAAGAATGACACAAACCTATTGCTAAGAGTAAGACAAGACAATAAAAGTAGAGAGAAGAATGACGTAGACCTGTTGCTTAGAGTAAGACAAGACAAGATGAGAAGAGTAAAGAATAACGCAGACCTGGTGCTAAGAGTAAAACAAGACAAGAAGAGTAGAGTGAAGAATGACGCAGACCTGTTGCTAAGAGTAAGATGAGATGAGAAGAGTAGAGAGAAGACAGATGCAGACCTGTTGCTAAGAATAAGACAAGACAAGATGAGTAGAGTGTAGAATGACGCAGCCATGTTGCTAAGAGTACGAAGCGACAAGAAGAGTAAAAGAAAAATGATGCAGACCTGTTGCTAAGAGTAAAACGAGACAAGAAGAGTAGAGTGAAGAATGACGCAGACCTGTTGCTAAGAGTAAGATGAGATGTGAGTAGTGTGAAGACAGAAGAGTAAAAGAAAAATGATGCAGACCTGTTGCTAAGAGTAAGATGAGACCAGAAGAGTAGAGTGAGGAAGGCACAGACCTGTTGCTAACAGTAAGACAAGGCACAGAGAGTAGAGTAAAGAATGACGCAGACCTGTTGCTAATAGTAAGACAAGACAAAAAGAGTAGAGTAGGGAAGGACGCAGACCTGTTGCTTCGAGTCTGACAAACCAACAAGAGTAAAGTAAGGAATGACGCAGACCTGTTGCTTATGGTAAGACAAAAAAAGAAGAGTAGAGTAAAGAATGACACAGACCTGTTGCTAAGAAAAAGACAATACTAGATAAGTAGATTAAAGAATAAAGCAGACCTGTTGCAAACAGTAAGACAAGACAAGATGAGTAGAGTAAAGAATGACACTGACCTGTTGCTAAGAGTAAGACAGGACAAGAGGAGAAGAGTAAAGAATGAAACAGACCTGTTGCTAAGAGTAAGACAAGACAAGACGAGTAGATTAAAGAATGACAAAGACCTTTTGCTAAGAGTAAGACGAGACAGGGTGAGAAGAGTAGAGTGAAGAATGACGCAGACCTGTTGCTAAGAGAAGGACAAGACAAGATGAGTAGAGAAAGGAATAGCGCAGACCTGTAGCTTAGAGTAAGACAAGACAAAAGGAGAAGAGTAAAGAATGAACCAGACCTGTTGCTAAGAGTAAGACAAGACAAGATGAGTAGATTAAAGAATGACACAGACCTGTTGCAAAGAGTACGACGAGATGAGAAGAGTAGAGTGAAGAATGACACAGACCTGTTGCTAAGAGAAGGACAAGACAAGATGAGTAGAGAAAGGAATAGCGCAGACCTGTAGCTAAGAGTAAGAAAAAACGAGAAGAGAAGAGTATGAACGACGCAGACCAGTTGCTAAGAGTAAGACAAGACAAAAACAGTAGAGTAAAGAATGATGTAGACCTGTTGCTAAGATTAAGATGAGACAGGGAGAGAGAGAAAAGAGTGTCATACCTGTTGCTAAGAGTAAGACAAGACAAGATGAGTATAGTAAAAAATGACGCAGACCAGTTGCTAAGAGTAAGTCAATACAAGAAGAGTAGAGTAAAGATTGGCACAGACCTGTTGCTAAGAGTAAGATTAGACAAGAAGAGTAGAGAAAAGAATGGCGCAGACATGTTGCTAAGAGTAAGACAAGACAAGATGCGTGGAGTAAAGAATGATGCAGACCTGTTACTAAGAGTAAGACAAGGCAAGAGGAGTAGAGTTAGAATGACGCTGACCTGTTGCTAGGAGTGAGACAAGAAGAGTAGAGTAAGGAATGACGCAGACCTGTTACTAATAATAAGACAAGACAAGACAAGAAGAGTAGAGTAAGGTAGACCTGTAGCTAAGAGTAAGACAAGACGAGTAGAGTAAGGTATGACGCAGAGCTGTTGCTTAGAGTTAGACAAGACAAGAGGAGTAGAGTAAGTAATGACGCAGATATGTTGCTAATGGTAAGACAAAACAAGAAGAGTAGAGTAAAGAATGACGCAGACCTGTTGCTAAGAGTAAGACAAAACAAGATGAGAAGAGTAAAGAATGACGCAGACCTGTAGCTAAGAGTAAGACAAGACAAGATGAGTAGATTAAAGGATGACGCAGACATGTTGCCAAGAGTAAGACAAGACCAGATGCGTGGGGTAAAGAATTACGCAGACATGTTGTTAAGAGTAAGACAAGATGGGTAGAGTAGGAAATGAAGCAGTACTGTTGCTAAGAGTATGACAAGACAGGAAGAGTAGGGTAAAGAATGACACAGACCTGTTGCTAAGAGTAAGATGAGACGAGAAAAGTAGAGTTAGGAATGACGCACACCTGTTGCTAAGACAAGGCAAGACAAGATGAGTAGAGTAAATAGTGGCACAGACCTGTTGCTAAGAGTAAGACAAGACAAGCCGAGTAGACTAAGGAACGACAAGACAAGAAGAGAAAAGTAAGGAACGACACAGACCTGTTGCTAAGACCTGTTGCTAAGAGCAAAACAAGACAATAAGAGAAGAGTAAGAATAACGCAGACATGTTGCTAAGAGTAAGATAAGACAAGATGAGTAGAGTAAGGAATGACGCAAACCTGTTTCTAAGAGTAACACAGAACAATAAGAGTAGAGTAAAAAATGACACAGACCTGTTGCGAAGAGTAAGATGGGACAAGAAGAGTAGAGTAATGAATGACAGAGACCTGTTGCTAAGAATAAGACAAGACAAGATGAGTAGAGTAAAGAATGACGCAAACCTGTTGCTAAGAGTAAGACAAGACAAGATGAGTAGAGTAAAGAATGACACATACCCGTTGCTTAGAGTAAGACAAGACAAGAAGAGTAGAGTTACAAATTGCATAAGACCTTATGCTAGGAGTAAGACAAGATTAGAAAAATAGAGTAAAGAATGACGCAGATCTGTTGCTAATAGTTAGACAAGACAAGAAGAGTACAGTTAAGAATGACGCAGACTTGTTACTAAGAACAAGACAAAACAAGAAGAGTAGAGTGAACACTGATGCAGACCTGTTGCTAATAGTAAGACAAGACAAGAAGAGTAGAGTGAAGAATGGTGCAGACCTGTTACTAAGAGTAAGACAACAAGAAGAGTAGAGTGAAGAATGATGTGGACCTATTGCTAAGAGTAAGATGAGATGAGAAGAGTAGAGTGAAGAATGATGCAGACCTGTTGCTAAGAATAAGACAAGACAGGATGAGAAGAGTGAAGAATGACGCAGATATGTTGCTAAGAATACGAAGAGATAAGAAGAGTACAGAGAAAAATGATGCAGACATGTTGCTAAGAGTAAGAAAAGACAAGATGAGTCGAGTAAAGAATGACACAGACCTGTTGCTAAGAGTAATGCAAGAAAAACAGAGTAAAGTTAGGAACGACGAAGACCCGTTCTAAGAGTAAGAGAAGAGTAGAGTGAAGAATGACACAGACTTTTTGCTAAGAGTAAGAAAAGAAAAAGAATGACATTGACCTGTTGCTAAGAGTAAGACAAGACAAGAAGGGTAGAGTAAGGAACGACGCAGACCTGTTGCTAAGAGTTAGACAAGACAAGAAGAGTAGAGTAAATAATGATGCAAACCTGTTGCCAAGAGTAAGACGAGACAGGGAGAGAGAGCTAAGAGTGTCAGACCTGTTACTAAAAGTAAGACAAGACGAGTAGAGGAAATAATGATGCGGACCTGTTGGTAACAGTAAGACAAGACAAGAAGAGTAGAGTAAAGAATGAGGCAGACCTGTTGCTAATAGTAAGACGAGACAAGACAAGACAAGAAAAGTAGAGTAAGGAATGATGCATACCTGTAGCTAAAATAAGACAAGACAAGATGAGAAGAGGAAGGAATAACGAAGACCTGTTGCTAATGGCAAGACAAAAAAATAAGAGTAGAGTAAAGAATGACGCATACCTGTTGCTAAGAGTAAGACATTATAAGATGAGTAGAGTAAAAAATGACACAGACCTAGTGCTAAGAGTAAGACAAGACAGACTGAGTAGAGTAAAGAATGGCACAGACCTGTTGCTAAGAGTAAGACGAGACAAGAAGAGTAGAGTAAGGAACGACGCAGGCCTGTTGCTAAGAGTAAGACAAGACAAGAAGAGTAGAGTAAAGAATGATGCAGATCTGCTGCTAAGAGTAAGACGAGACAGGAAGTGAGAGTAAAGAGTGTCAGACCTGTTGCTAAGAGTAAGACAAGACAAGATGAGAAGAGGAAAGAATGACGCAGATCTGTTGCTTATAGTTAGACAAGACAAGACAAGTAGAGTAAGGAATGACGCAGTCCTGGCGCTTAGAGTTGGACAAGACAAGAGGAGTAGAGTAAGGAATGACGCAGTCCTGGCGCTTAGAGTTAGACAAAACATTATGAGTAGAGTAAGGAATGACGCAGACCTGTTGCTAATGGTAAGACAAAACAAGAAGAGTGGAGTAAAGAATGACGCAGACCTGTTGCTAAGAGTAAGACAAGACAAGAATAGTAGAGTTAAGAATGATGCAGACCTGTTGCTAAGAGAAAGACAAGACATGATGAGTAGAGTTAAGAATGACGTAGACCTGTTGCTAAGAGTAAGATGAGATGAGAAGAGTAGAGTGAAGAATGGTGCAATGAGACTTTCTTCTCTGTCTGCCCTCTATTTTCTAGGACACGTTACCTGAAAATATATATGTAAACCAAAAAAAAACGTTGATACATGTTAACAAATTGGAGGAGGTACATGTAACGAAAAGCGTGGTTTTACATTCATTTTCCCCTACCTTACAAAATGACGATGTTGATACATGTTAACGAACTGGAGGAGGTACCTTTAAGGACAAGCGCAGCAGTTTTAAAATCCCTTTACCCCCTCCCCCCCCCACACACACAAAACGACGACGTTAATACACGTTACGAATTGGAGGAGGTACCTCTAATGACAGCGCATTTTAGTCCCTTTTACCCCACCCACCACGAACACGACGACGCTAATACACGTTAACAATTCGCAGTAGGTACCTGTTAAGACCAGCGCAACTTTAAATTCCCTTTGCCCCCACCACAAAATAAAGATGGACGCATATTGTACATCAGAATACCATATAAACAGAAAAAATACCTACCATTTCAATAGAATCGTGAGCATTGCTTCGTGTCGTCTTTCTGTTCTTTTGTTCAAATGGACTTGTAGCTGCAATAGTATTCAGTGGTCTGGACCTGAAATTAATTAAACATAATAAGATTTTCAGTTAAAACGTTCTAAACCATCTTTGCTAAATTACAACAGTATTTGTTCCAGCTATGGAGATGCTGGTACTTATCATACAAGTGTATAGCGAAGGCTCAGGCGAGCCTGCGCATCTGCTCAGTCTCACCAGTGCCTTTGCTATTCACTTACATAGAGTATGGAATTAGGTGAGTGTGCCAAAATAATAGGTTTGCAGTCCAATTAGGTATGCATGTTTTAAGACTGATTAACGCATATGAAATAATTACACCAACTTCATTTCTTTTGTGAAGATGAGGCATATAAGGTGTTTCTCCAGCAAGTACACCTGCCACAGTAGTGCCCATCTGTGCTTGCTTTGGTGATAAAATATACTATCAGAATGGCCAATGTTGAAGAGAAATCAATTCGCGACCTGTGATTGTGAGATTTCCTGGTTATTTTCACTTCTTTTACATGCCAAAGCCTACTTATATTTGAGTCCTGTATAATCATACAAAATCTGCTTAACCAAAATTTAATGATGTTATTTCTTCATGTGGTTCATACTCAGTGATTGTGAACTTCCCTGGGTTTTCTCCTTGTTTTACAAATCAAAGCTAACCTATACTTGATCCATTTGGTGACCATACAAAGTATCCATTACAAGCATTTAATGATGTTATTACTGATGCACTCTGGTTTATAATCTGTGATTTGGATTTTTTGGTCATATTTGCTTGGTCTTACATTAAAACATAACTTCAACATATAATGTGACCTAATGCAAAGCACCTTCATACTCATGTGAAATACTTTACTGACTTCTGTCATCTGCTGATAACCTCATCTGCTGATAACCTTTGCAAACTGTTTGGGTCAAGATCAGACCAAACAATTTTTTTCAACCTGATCTAGATCAAAACTGTTTGACACTTTGGGGCTATTCCTGAAAGAATTCTGAGAGAAAGCTTACATAGCCAATACATACTATACGTCTTCCGCCTCAGTAAGACTTTTGTCTCTGTCTGCCCTCTATTTTCTAGAACACATCACATGACAATATATATGTAAAACCAAAACAAACGTTGATACATGTTAACAAATTGGAGGAGTTACCTGTAACGAATAGTGTGGTTTTACATTCATTTTCCCCACCCTTACAAAAATGATGACGATGATACATGTTAACGAACTGGAGGAGGTAATTTTAAGGACAAGCGCAGCAGTTTTAAATTCCCTTTACCCCCCCCCCCCACCCCACCCCCCCACACACACAAAACGACGACGTTAATACTCGTCACGAATCGGAGGAGGTACCTCTAAAGACAGCCCATTTTTAGTCATTTTACCCTACCCACAACGGACTCGACGACGCTAATACACGTTAACAATTCGCAGTAGGTACCTGTAAAGACCAGCGCAACTTTAAATTCCCTTTAACTCGACCACAAAATAAAGATGGACGCATATTGTACATCAGAATACCATATAAACAGAAAAAATGTCTACCATTTCAATAGAATCATGAGCATTGCTTCAGGTCGTCTTTCTGTTCTTTTGTTCAGATGGACTTGTAGCTGCAATAGCATTCAGTCGTCTGGACCTGAAATTAATCAAATATAATAAGATTTTCAGTTAAAACGTTCTTAACCATTTTTGCAAAATTACAACAGTATTTGTTCCAGCTATGGAGATGCTGGTACTTATCATACAAGTGTATAGCGAAGGCTCAGGCCAGCCTGCGCATCTGCTCAGTCTCAACAGTGCCTCTGCTATTCACTTACATAGAGTATGGAATTAGGTGAGTGTGCCAAAATAATAGGTTTGCAGTCCCATTAGGTATGCATGTTTTAAGACTGATTAACGCATATGAAATAATTACACCAATTTCATTTCTTTTGTGAAGATGGGGCATATAAGGTGTTTCTCCAGCAAGTACACCTGCCACAGTAGTGCCCATCTGTGCTTGCTTTGGTGATAAAATATACTATCAAAATGGCAAATGTTGGAGAGAAATCAATTTGCGACCTGTGATTGTGAGATTTCCTGGTTATTTACACTTGCTTTTACATGCCAAAGCCTACTTATATTTGAGTCCTGTATAATCTTACAAAATCTGCTTAACCAGCATTTAATGATGTTATTTCTTCATGTGGTTCATACTCAGTGATTGTGAACTTCCCTAGGTTTTCTCCTTGTTTAACAAATCAAGGCTAACCTATACTTGATCCATTTGGTGACCATACAAAGTATCCATTACAAGCATTTAATGATGTTATTACTGATGCACTCTGGTTTATAATCTGTGAATGTGGATTTTTTGGTCATATTTGCTTGGTCTTACATTAAAACATAACTTCAACATATAATGTGACCTAATGCAAAGCACCTTCATACTCATAAGAAATACTTTACTGACTTCTGTCATCTGCTGATAACCTCATCTGCTGATAACCTTTGCAAACTGTTTGGGTCAAGATCAGACCAAACAATTTTTTTCAACCTGATCTAGATCAAAACTGTTTGACACTTTGGGGCTATTCCTGAAAGAATTCTGAGAGAAAGCTTACATAGCCAATACATACTATACGTCTTCCGCCTCAATAAGACTTTTGTCTCTGTCTGCCCTCTATTTTCTAGAACACATCACATGACAATATATATGTAAAACCAAAACAAACGTTGATACATGTTAACAAATTGGAGGAGTTACCTGTAACGAATAGTGTGGTTTTACATTCATTTTCCCCACCCTTACAAAAATGATGACGTTGATACATGTTAACGAACTGGAGGAGGTAATTTTAAGGACAAGCGCAGCAGTTTTAAATTCCCTTTACCCCCCCCCCCCCACCCCACCCCCACACACACACAAAACGACGACGTTAATACTCGTTACGAATCGGAGGAGGTACCTCTAAAGACAGCCCATTTTTAGTCATTTTACCCTACCCACAACGGACTCGACGACGCTAATACACGTTAACAATTTGCAGTAGGTACCTGTAACGACCAGCGCAACTTTAAATTCCCTTTAACTCGACCACAAAATAAAGATGGACACATATTGTACATCAGAATACCATATAAACAGAAAAAATGCCTACCATTTCAATAGAATCATGAGCATTGCTTCGTGTCGTCTTTCTGTTCTTTTGTTCAGATGGACTTGTAGCTGCAATAGCATTCAGTCGTCTGGACCTGAAATTAATTAAATATAATAAGTTTTTCAGTTAAAACGTTCTAAACCATTTTTGCAAAATTACAACAGTATTTGTCCCAGCTATGGAGATGCTGGTACTTATCATACAAGTGTATAGCGAAGGCTCAGGCCAGCCTGCGCATCTGCTCAGTCTCAACAGTGCCTCTGCTATTCACTTACATAGAGTATGGAATTAGGTGAGTGTGCCAAAATAATAGGTTTGCAGTCCCATTAGGTATGCATGTTTTAAGACTTATTAACGCATATGAAATAATTACACCAATTTCATTTCTTTGTGAAGATGGGGCATATAAGGTGTTTCTCCAGCAAGTACACCTGCCACGGGTCTATCTAATTACCGCAAAGACACCCAAACTACGCAAAGAAACACAAAGACGGACAAAGTTACGCAAAGACGGTCAAAGACGCGCAAAGACATGCAAAGACACACAAAGACAGCCAACAAACGTTTGAAGTTGACAAAGACACTCAAAGACGGACAAAGACACGAAAAGATGGCAAAAAGATGTTTAAAGTTGACAAAGACACGTAAAGACAGACAAAGACGGCAAAAAGATATTTAAAGTTAACAAAGACACGAAAAGAAAGCAAAAAGACTCCACGGCACCTCGGGGTAATAGTTTTGACTATACTACAATTAGGCATGTAATAACTGTATACTATTGACTGGCACTATTCCATGGCCTGGTTACCCGCTTCCCTGTTAAAAACACACAGGCGCTTATCGACATATTCGCGAGAACGATGCGCGTATGGTTCGTTTATGAAAGGAGACGTTATGCAACAATGGTGAAAATAAGGCATAGCTTGGCAACTTTAAACTCCAATAACTACGTTGTTATGGTCAGAAACATAAAATGTGGGTACTCGTTTTCTTAGTTAGAACACGCGTAACATTGTGAGACCAAAATTGAGCAGATTTGGTGAAATAATAATTAAATTTATTGCTAATAACTAAATCGTAAATGGAGAATCAAAAAATAGTGTCGTTAAAATATGGAATCATTTTATCTAAAAGGAATCTTTGAATGCCTATTTGATGTCTTTTTGGAACTTTTACTGAGAATTTAAGTGTCTTTGCGCAGTGTGGGTGTCTTTGTCCCGTCTTTGCAGGTTTCCCTGTCTTTGGGCTCCTTTGCGTGTCTTTGCGTGTCTTTGCCCATCTTTGCGTGTCTTTGCGTGTCTTTGCCTGTTTTTGCGTGTCTTTGCCTGTCTTTGCGCGTCTTTGCCGGTCTTTGCGTGTCTTTGCGTAGTTTGGGTGTCTTTGTAGTATTTAGATAGACCGCCTGCCACAGTAGTGCCCATCTGTGCTTGCTTTGGTGATAAAATATACTATCAAAATGGCAAATGTTGAAGAGAAATCAATTTGCGACCTGTGATTGTGAGATTTCCTGGTTATTTACACTTGCTTTTACATGCCAAAGCCTACTTATATTTGAGTCCTGTATAATCTTACAAAATCTGCTTAACCAACATTTAATGATGTTATTTCTTCATGTGGTTCATACTCAGTGATTGTCAACTTCCCTAGGCTTTCTCCTTGTTTAACAAATCAAGGCTAACCTATACTTGATCCATTTGGTGACCATACAAAGTATCCATTACAAGCATTTAATGATGTTATTACTGATGCACTCTGGTTTATAATCTGTGAATGTGGATTTTTTGGTCATATTTGCTTGGTTTTACATTAAAACATAACTTCAACATATAATGTGACCCAATGCAAAGCACCTTCATACTCATGTGAAATACTTTGCTGACTTCTGTCGTCTGCTGATAACCTTTGCAAACTGTTTGGTTCCAGATCAGACCGAACAATTTTTTTTCAACCTGATCTAGATCCAAACTGTTTGACACTTTGGGGCTATTCCTGAAAGAATTCTGAGAGAAAGCTTACATAGCCAATACATACCATACGTCTTCCACCTCAATGAGACTTTCTTCTCTGTCTGCCCTTTATTTTCTAGAACACATCACCTAAAAATTTATATATGTAGCACAAAAAACAACAACATTGATACATGTTAACAAATTGGAGGAGGTACCTGTAACGAATAGTGTGGTTTTACATTCATTTTCCCCACCCTTCCAAAAATGATGACGTTGATACATGTTAACAAACTGGAGGAGGTAACTTTAAGAACAAGCGCAGCAGTTTTAAATTCCCTTTACCTCCCCCCCCCCCACCCACACACACACACACACAAAACGACGACGTTAATACACGTTACGAATTGGAGGAGGTACCTCTAAAGACAGCGCATTTTTAGTCCCTTTTACCCTACCCACCACGGACATGACGACGCTATTACGCGTTAACAATTTGCAGTAGGTACCTGTAACGACCAGCACAACTTTAAATTCCCTTTAACCCGACCACAAAATAAAGATGGATGCATATTGTACATCAGAATACCATATAAACAGAAAAAATGCCTACCATTTCAATAGAATCATGAGCATTGCTTCGTGTCGTCTTTCTGTTCTTTTGTTCAGATGGACTTGTAGCTGCAATAGCATTCAGTCGTCTGGACCTGAAATTAATTAAACATAATAAGATTTTCAGTTAAAACGTTCTAAACCATTTTTGCAAAATTACAACAGTATTTGTTCCAGCTATGGAGATGCTGGTTCTTATCATACAAGTGTATTGCGAAGGCTCAGGCGAGCCTGCGCATCTGCTCAGTCGCATCTGTTCAGTCTCACCAGTGCCTTTGCTATTCACTTACATAGAGTATGAAATTAGGTGAGTGTGCCAAAATAATAGGTTTGCAGTCCCATTAGGTATGCATGTTTTAAGACTGATTAACGCATATGAAATAATTACACCAATTTCATTTCTTTTGTGAAGATGAGGCATATAAGGTGTTTCTCCAGCAAGTACACCTGCCACAGTAGTGCCCATCTGTGCTTGCTTTGGTGATAAAATATACTATCAGAATGGCCAATGTTGAAGACAAATAAATTCGCGACCTGTGATTGTGAGATTTCCTGGTTATTTTCGTTTCTTTTACATGCCAAAGCCTACTTATATTTGAGTCCTGTATAATCATACAAAATCTGCTTAACCAAAATTTAATGATGTTATTTCTTCATGTGGTTCATACTCAGTGATTGTGTACTTCCCTGGGTTTTCTCCTTGTTTTACAAATCAAAGCTAACCTATACTTGATCCATTTGGTGACCATACAAAGTATCCATTACAAGCATTTAATGCTGTTATTACTGATGCACTCTGGTTTATAATCTGTGAATGTGGATTTTTTGGTCATATTTGCTTGGTCTTACATTAAAACATAACTTCAACATATAATGTGACCCAATGCAAAGCACCTTCATACTCATGTAAAATACTTTGCTGACTTCTGTCATCTGCTGATAACCTTTGCAAACTGTTTGGGTCCAGATCAGACCGAACAACTTTTTTTCAACCTGATCTAGATCCAAACTGTTTGACACTTTGGGGCTATTCCTGAAAGAATTCTGAGAGAAAGCTTACATAGCCAATACATACCATACGTCTTCCACCTCAATGAGACTTTCTTCTCTGTCTGCCCTCTATTTTCTAGAATACATCACCTGACAATGTATATGTAGAACAAAAAACAACAACATTGATACATGTTAACAAATTGGAGGAGGTACCTGTAACGAATAGTGTGGTTTTACATTCATTTTCCCCACCCTTACAAAAATGATGACGTTGATACATGTTAAGGAACTGGAGGAAGTACTTTTAAGGACAAGCGCAGCAGTTTTAAATATCCCCCCACCCACACACACACACACACAAAACGACGACGTTAATACACGTTACGAATTGGAGGAGGTACCTCTAAAGACAGCGCATTTTTAGTCCCTTTTACCCTACCCACAACGGACACGACGACGCTAATACACGTTAACAATTCGCAGTAGGTACCTGTAACGACCAGCGCAACTTTAAATTCCCTTTAACCCGACCACAAAATAAAGATGGACGCATATTGTACATCAGAATACCATATAAACAGAAAAAATGCCTACCATTTCAATAGACTCGTGAGCATTGCTTCATGTCTTCTTTCTGTTCTTTTGTTCAAATGGACTTGTAGCTGCAATAGCATTCAGTCGTCTGGACCTGAAATTAATTAAATATATTAAGATTTTCAGCTAAAACGTTCTAAACCATTTTTGCAAAATTACAACAATATTTGTTCCAGCTATGGAGATGCTGGTACTTATCATACAAGTGTATAGCGAAGGCTCAGGCGAGCCTGCGCATCTGCTCAGTCTCAACAGTGCCTTTGCTATTCACTTACATAGAGTATGGAATTAGGTGAGTGTGCCAAAATAATAGGTTTGCAGTCCCATTAGGTATGCATGTTTTAAGACTGATTAACGCATATGAAATAATTACATCAATTTCATTTCTTTTGTGAAGATGAGGCATATAAGGTGTTTCTCCAGCAAGTACACCTGCCACAGCAGTGCCCATCTGTGCTTGCTTTGGTGATAAAATATACTATCAGAATGGCCAATGTTGAAGACAAATCAATTTGCGACCTGTGATTGTGAGATTTCCTGGTTATTTACACTTGCTTTAACATGCCAAAGCCTACTTATATTTGAGTCGTGAATAATCATACAAAATCTGCTTAACCAACATTTAATGATGTTATTTCTTCATGAGATTCATACTCAATGATTGTGAACTTCCCTGGGTTTTCTCCTTGTTTAACAAATCAAAGCTAACATATACTTGATCCATTTGGTGACCATACAAAGTATCCATTACAAGCATTTAATGATGTTATTACTGATGCACTCTGGTTTATAATCTGTGAATGTGGATTTTTTGGTCATATTTGCTTGGTCTTACATTGAAACATAACTTCAACATATAATGTGACCCAATGCAAAGCACCTTTATACTCATGTGAAATACTTTGCTGACTTCTGTCATCTGCTGATAACCTTTGCAAACTGTTTGGGTCCAGATCAGACCAAACAATTTTTTTTCAACCTGATCTAGATCCAAACTGTTTGACACTTGGGGCTATTCATGAAAGAATTCTGAGAGAAAGCTTACAAAGCCAAAACATACCATACGTCTTCCACCTCAATGAGACTTTCTTCTCTGTCTGTCCTCTTTTTTCTAGAACACATCACCTGACAATATATATGTAGAACAAAAAACAACAACATTGATACATGTTAACAAATTGGGGGAGGTACCTGTAACGAATAGTGTGGTTTTATATTCATTTTCCCAACCCTTACAAAAATGATGACGTTGATACATGTAAACGAACTGGAGGAGGTAACTTTAAGGACAAGCGCAGCAGTTTTAAATTCCCTTTACCCCCCCCCCCCCCACCCCCCCCCCCCCCCCCACACACACACACACACACAACGACGACGTTAATACACGTTACGAATCGGAAGAGGTACCTCTAAAGACAGCGCATTTTTAGTCCCTTTTACCCTACCTACCACGGACACGACGACGCTAATACACGTTAACAATTCGCAGAAGGTACCTGTAACGACCAGCGCAACTTTAAATTCCCTTTAACCCGACCACAAAATAAAGATGGACGCATATTGTACATCAGAATACCATATAAACAGAAAAAATGCCTACCATTTCAATAGAATCATGAGCATTGCTTCGTGTCGTCTTTCTGTTCTTTTGTTCAGATGGACTTGTAGCTGCAATAGCATTCAGTCGTCTGGGCCTGAAATAAATTAAATATAATAAGATTTTCAGTTAAATTGTTCTAAACCATTTTTGCAAAATTACAACAGTATTTGTTCCAGCTATGGAGATACTGGTACTTATCATACAAGCGTATAGCGAAGGCTCAGGCGAGCCTGCGCATCTGCTCAGTAGCATCTGCTCAGTCTCACCAGTGCCTTTGCTATTCACTTACATAGAGTATGAAATTAGGTGAGTGTGCCAAAATAATAGGTTTGCAGTCCCATTAGGTATGCATGTTTTAAGACTGATTAACGCATATGAAATAATTACACCAATTTCATTTCTTTTGTGAAGATATGGCGTATAAGGTATTTCTCCAGCAAGTACACCTGCCACAGTAGTGCCCATCTGTGCTTGCTTTGGTGATAAAATATACTATCAGAATGGCCAATGCTGAAGACAAATCAATTTGCGACCTGTGATTGTGAGATTTCCTGGTTATACACTTGCTTTTACATGCCAAAACCTACTAATATTTGAGTCCTGTATAATCATACAAAATCTGCCTAACCAACATTTAATGATGTTATTTCTTCATGAGGTTCATACTCAGTGATTGTGAACTTCCCTGGGTTTTCTCCTTGTTTAACAAATCAAAGCTAACCTATACTTGATCCATTTGGTGACCATACAAAGTATCCATTACAAGCATTTAATGATGTTATTACTGATGCACTCTGGTTTATAATCTGTGAATGTGGATATTTTGGTCATATTTGCTTGGTCTTACATTACAACATAACTTCAACATATAATGTGACCCAATGCAAAGCACCTTCATACTCATGTGAAATACTTTGCTGACTTCTGTCATTTGACAACCTTTGCAAACTGTTTGGGTCCAGATCAGACCGAACAATTTTTTTTCAACCTGATCTAGATCCAAACTGTTTGACACTTTGGGGCTATTCCTGAAAGAATTCTGAGAGAAAGCTTACATAGCCAAAACATACCATACGTCTTCCACCTCAATGAGACTTTCTTCTCTGTCTGTCCTCTATTTTCTAGAACACATCACCTGACAATATATATGTAGAACAAAAAACAACAACATTGATACATGTTAACAAATTAGAGGAGGTACCTGTAACGAATAGTGTGGTTTTACATTTATTTTCCCAACCCTTACAAAAATGATGACGTTGATACATGTTAACAACATGGAGGAGGTACTTTTAAGGACAAGCGCAGCAGTTTTAAATTCTCTTTACCCGCCCACCCCCCACCCACACACACACACACACACACACACAACGACGACGTTAATACACGTTACGAATCGGAGGAGGTACCTCTAGAGACAGCGCATTTTTAGTCCCTTTTACCCTACCCACAACGGACACGACGACGCTAATACACGTTAACAATTCGTAGTAGGTACCTGTAACGACCAGCGCAACTTTAAATTCCCTTAAACCCGACCACAAAATAAAGATGGACGCATATTGTACATCAGAATACCATATAAACAGAAAAAATGCCTACCATTTCAATAGAATCATGAGCATTGCTTCGTGTCGTCTTTCTGTTCTTGTGTTCAGATGGACTTGTAGCTGCAATAGCATTCAGTCGTCTGGACCTGAAATTAATTAAATATAATAAGATTTTAAGTTAAAACGTTCTAAACCATTTTTGCAAAATTACAACAGTATTTGTTCCAGCTATGGAGATGCTGGTACTTATCATACAAGTGTATAGCGAAGGCTCAGGCGAGCCTGCGCATCTTCTCAGTAGCATCTGCTCAGTCTCACCAGTGCCTTTGCTATTCACTTACATAGAGTATGAAATTAGGTGAGTGTGCCAAAATAATAGGTTTGCAGTCCCATTAGGTATGCATGTTTTAAGACTGATTAACGCATATGAAATAATTACACCAATTTCATTTCTTTTGTGAAGATGAGGCATAAAAGGTGTTTCTCCAGCAAGTACACCTGCCAGAGTAGTGCCCATCTGTGCTTGCTTTGGTGATAAAATATACTCTCAGAATGGCCAATGTTGAAGACAAATCAATTCGCGACCTGTGATTGTGAGATTTCCTGGTTATTTACACTTGCTTTAACATGCCAAAGCCTACTTATATTTGAGTCATGTATAATCATACAAAATCTGCTTAACCAACATTTAATGATGTTATTTCTTCATGTGGTTCATACTCAGTGATTGTGAACTTCCCTGGGTTTTCTCCTTGTTTAACAAATCAAAGCTAACCTATACTTGATCCATTTGGTGACCATACAAAGTATCCATTACAAGCATTTAATGATGTCATTACTGATGCACTCTGGTTTATAATCTGTGAATGTGGATTTTTTAATCATATTTGCTTGGTCTTACATTAAAACATAACTTCAACATATAATGTGACCCAATGCAAAGCACCTTCATACTCATGTGAAATACTTTGCTGACTTCTGTCATCTGCTGATAACCTTTGCAAACTGTTTGGGTCCAGATCAGACCGAACATTTTTTTTCAACCTGATCTAGATCCAAACTGTTTGACACTTTGGGGCTATCCCTGAAAGAATTCTGAGAGAAAGCTTAAATAGCCAATACATACCATACGTCTTCCACCTCAATGAGACTTTCTTCTCTGTCTGCACTCTATTTTCTAGAACACATCACCTGACAATATATATGTAGAACAAAAAACAACAACATTGATACATGTTAACAAATTGGAGGAGGTACCTGTAACGAATAGTGTGGTTTTACATTCATTTTCCCAATCCTTACAAAAATGATGACGTTGATACATGTTAACGAACTGGAGGAGGTACTTTTAAGGACAAGCGCAGCAGTTTTAAATATCCCCCCACCCACACACACACACACACAAAACGACGACGTTAATACACGTTACGAATCGGAGGAGGTACCTCTAACGACAGCGCATTTTAGTCCCTTTTACCCAACCCACCAATGACACGACGACGCTAATACACGTTAACAATTCGCAGTAGGTACCTGTAACGACCAGCGCAACTTTAAATTCCCTTTAACCCGACCACAAAATAAAGATGGACGCATATTGTACATCAGAATACCATATAAACAGAAAAAAATGCCTACCATTTTAATAGAATCGTGAGCATTGCTACGTGTCGTCTTTCTGTTCTTTTGTTCAGATGGACTTGTAGCTGCAATAGCATTCAGTCGACTGGACCTGAAATTAATTAAATATAATAAGTTTTTCAGTTAAAACGTTTTAAACCATTTTTGCAAAATTACAACAGTATTTGTTCCAGCTATGGAGATGCTGGTACTTATCATACAAGTGTATAGCGAAGGCTCAGGCGAGCCTGTGCATCTGCTCAGTCTCACCAGTGCCTTTGCTATTCACTTACATAGAGTATGGAATTAGGTGAGTGTGCCAAAATAATAGGTTTGCAGTCCCATTAGGTATGCATGTTTTAAGACTGATTAACGCATATGAAATAGTTCCATCAATTTCATTTCTTTTGTGAAGATGAGGCATATAAGGTGTTTCTCCAGCAAGTACACCTGCCACAGTAGTGCCCATCTGTGCTTGCTTTGGTGATAAAATATACTATCAGAATGGCCAATGCTGAAGACAAATCAATTTGCGACCTGTGATTGTGAGATTTCCTGGTTATTTACACTTGCTTTTACATGCCAAAACCTACTAATATTTGAGTCCTGTATAATCATACAAAATCTGCTTAACCAACATTTAATGATGTTATTTCTTCATGTGGTTCATACTCAGTGATTGTGAACTTCCCTGGGTTTTCTCCTTGTTTAACAAATCAAAGCTAACCTATACTTGATCCATTTGGTGACCATACAAAGTATCCATTACAAGCATTTAATGATGTTATTACTGATGCACTCTGGTTTATAATCTGTGAATGTGGATTTTTTGGTCATATTTGCTTGGTCTTACATTAAAACATAACTTCAACATATAATGTGACCCAATGCAAAGCACCTTCATACTCATGTGAAATACTTTGCTGACTTCTGTCATCTGACAACCTTTGCAAACTGTTTGGGTCCAGATCAGACCGAACAATTTTTTTTCAACCTGATCTAGATCCAAACTGTTTGACACTTTGGGGCTATTCATGAAAGAATTCTGAGAGAAAGCTTACATAGCCAAAACATACCATACGTCGTCCACCTCAATGAGACTTTCTTCTCTGTCTGTCCTCTATTTTCTAGAACACATCACCTGACAATATATATGTAGAACAAAAAACAACAACATTGATACATGTTAACAAATTGGAGGAGGTACCTGTAACGAATAGTGTGGTTTTACATTCATTTTCCCAACCCTTACAAAAATGATGACGTTGATACATGTAAACGAACTGGAGGAGGTAACTTTAAGGACAAGCGCAGCAGTTTTGAATTCTCTTTACCCCCCCCCCCCCACCCACACATACACACAACGACGACGTTAATACACGTTACGAATCGGAGGAGGTACCTCTAAAGACAGCGCATTTTAGTCCCTTTTACCCTACCGACAACGGACACGACGACGCTAATACACGTTAAAAATTCGCAGTAGGTACCTGTAACGACCAGCGCAACTTTAAATTCCCTTTAACCCGACCACAAAATAAAGATGGACGCATATTGTACATCAGAATACCATATAAACAGAAAAAATGTCTACCATTTCAATAGAATCATGAGCATTGCTTCGTGTCGTCTTTCTGTTATTTTGTTCAGATGGACTTGTAGCTGCAATAGTATTCAGTCGTCTGGGCCTGAAATTAATTAAATATAATAAGATTTTCAGTTAAAACGTTCTAAACCATTTTTGCAAAATTACAACAGTATTTGTTCCAGCTATGGAGATGCTGGTACTTATCATACAAGTGTATAGCGAAGGCTCAGGCGAGCCTGCGCATCTGCTCAGTCTCACCAGTGCCTTTGCTATTCACTTACATAGAGTATGGAATTAGGTGAGTGTGCCAAAATAATAGGTTTGCAGTCCCATTAGGTATGCATGTTTTAAGACTGATTAACGCATATGAAATAATTACACAAATTTCATTTCTTTTGTGAAGATGAGGCATATAAGGTGTTTCTCCAGCAAGTACACCTGCCACAGTAGTGCCCATCTGTGCTTGCTTTGGTGATAAAATATACTATCAGAATGGCCAATGTTGAAGACAAATCAATTTGCGACCTGTGATTGTGAGGTTTCCTGGTTATTTACACTTGCTTTAACATGCCAAAGCCTACTTATATTTGAGTCCTGTATAATCATACAAAATCTGCTTAACCAACATTTAATGATGTTATTTCTTCATGTGGTTCATACTCAGTGATTGTGAACTTCCCTGGGTTTTCTCCTTGTTTAACAAATCAAAGCTAACCTATACTTGATCCATTTGGTGACCATACAAAGTATCCATTACAAGCATTTAATGATGTTATTACTGATGCACTCTGGTTTATAATCTGTGAATGTGGATTTTTTAATCATATTTGCTTGGTCTTACATTAAAACATAACTTCAACATATAATGTGACCCAATGCAAAGCACCTTCATACTCATGTGAAATACTTTGCTGACTTCTGTCATCTGCTGATAACCTTTGCAAACTGTTTGGGTCCAGATCAGACCAAACAAATTTTTTTCAACCTGATCTAGATCCAACCTGTTTGACACTTTGGGGCTATTCCTGAAAGAATTCTGAAAGAAAGCTTAAATAGCCAATACATACCATATGTCTTCCACCTCAATTAGACTTTCTTCTCTGTCTGCCCTCTATTTTCTAGAACACATCACCTGACAATATATATGTAGAACAAAAAACAACAACATTGATACATGTTAACAAATTGGAGGAGGTACCTGTAACGAATAGTGTGGTTTTACATTCATTTTCCCAACCCTTACAAAAATGATGACGTTGATACATGTTAACGAATTGGAGGAGGTACTTTTAAGGACAAGCGCAGCAGTTTTAAATATCCCCCCACCCACACACACTAAACGACGACGTTAATACACGTTACGAATCAGAGGAGGTACCTCTAACGACAGCGCATTTTAGTCCCTTTTACCCTACCCACCACGGACACGACGACGCTAATACACGTTAACAATTCGCAGTAGGTACCTGTAACGACCAGCGCAACTTTACATTCCCTTTAACCCGACCACAAAATAAAGATGGACGCATATTGTACATCAGAATACCATATAAACAGAAAAAATGTCTACCATTTCAATAGAATCATGAGCATTGCTTCGTGTCGTCTTTCTGTTCTTTTGTTCAGATGGACTTGTAGCTGCAATAGCATTCAGTCGACTGGACCTGAAATTACTTAAATATAATAAGTTTTTCAGTTAAAACGTTCTAAACCATTTTTGCAAAATTACAACAGTATTTGTTCCAGCTATGGAGATGCTGGTACTTATCATACAAGTGTATAACGAAGGCTCAGGCGAGCCTGTGCATCTGCTCAGTCTCACCAGTGCCTTTGCTATTCACTTACATAGAGTATGAAATTAGGTGAGTGTGCCAAAATAATAGGTTTGCAGTCCCATTAGGTATGCATGTTTTAAGACTGATTAACGCATATGAAATAGTTACATCAATTTCATTTCTTTTGTGAAGATGAGGCTTAAATAGCCAATACATACCATATGTCTTCCACCTCAATGAGACTTTCTTCTCTGTCTGTCCTCTATTTTCTAGAACACATCACCTGACAATATATATGTAGAACAAAAAACAACATTGATACATGTTAACAAATTGGAGGAGGTACCTGTAACGAATAGTGTGGTTTTACATTCATTTTCCCAACCCTTACAAAAATAATGACGTTGATACATGTTAACGAACTGGAGGAGGTACTTTTAAGGACAAGCGCAGCAGTTTTAAATTCCCTTTACCCCCCCCCCCCCCACCCCCACACACACACACACCCACAACGACGACGTTAATACACGTTACGAATCGGAGGAGGTACCTCTAAAGACAGCGCAATTTTAGTCCCTTTTAACCTTCCCACAACGGACACGACGACGCTAATACACGTTAACAATTCGCAGTAGGTACCTGTAACGACCAGTGCAACTTTAAATTCCCTTTAACCCGATCACAAAATAAAGATGGACACATATTGTACATCAGAATACCATATAAACAGAAAAAATGCCTACCATTTCAATAGAATCATGAGCATTGCTTCGTGTCGTCTTTCTGTTCTTTTGTTCAGATGGACTTGTAGCTGCAATAGCATTCAGTCGTCTGGACCTGAAATTAATTAAATATAATAAGATTTTCAGTTAAAACGTTCTAAACCATTTTTGCAAAATTACAACAGTATTTGTTCCAGCTATGGAGATGCTGGTACTTATCATACAAGTGTATAGCGAAGACTCAGGCGAGCCTGCGCATCTGCTCAGTCTCACCAGTGCCTTTGCTATTCACTTACATAGAGTATGGAATTAGGTGAGTTTGCCAAAATAATAGGTTTGCAGTCCCATTAGGTATGCATGTTTTAAGACTGATTAACGCATATGAAATAATTACACCAATTTCATTTCTTTTGTGAAGATGAGGCATATAAGGTGTTTCTCCAGCAAGTACACCTGCCACAGTAGTGCCCATCTGTGCTTGCTTTGGTGATAAAATATACTATCAGAATGGCCAATGTTGAAGACAAATCAATTTGCGACCTGTGATTGTGAGATTTCCTGGTTATTTACACTTGCTTTAACATGCCAAAGCCTACTTATATTTGAGTCAAGTATAATCATACAAAATCTGCTTAACCAACATTTAATGATGTTATTTCTTCATGTGGTTCATACTCAGTGATTGTGAACTTCCCTGGGTTTTCTCCTTGTTTAACAAATCAAAGCTAACCTATACTTGATCCATTTGGTGACCATACAAAGTATCCATTACAAGCATTTAATGATGTTATTACTGATGCACTCTGGTTTATAACCTGTGAATGTGGATTTTTTAATCATATTTGCTTGGTCTTACATTAAAACATAACTTCAACATATAATGTAACCCAATGCAAAGCACCTTCATACTCATGTGAAATACTTTGCTGACTTCTGTCATCTGACAACCTTTGCAAACTGTTTGGGTCCAGATCAGACCGAACAATTTTTTTTCAACCTGATCTAGATCCAAACTCTTTGACACTTTGGGGCTATTCATGAAAGAATTCTGAGAGAAAGCTTACATAGCCAAAACATACCATACGTCTTCCACCTCAATGAGACTTTCTTCTCTGTCTGTCCTCTATTTTCTAGAACACATCACCTGACAATATATATGTAGAACAAAAAACAACAACATTGATACATGTTAACAAATTGGAGGAGGTACCTGTAACGAATAGTGTGGTTTTACATTCATATTCCCAACCCTTACAAAAATAATTACGTTGATACATGTTAACGAACTGGAGGAGGTACTTTTAAGGACAAGCGCAGCAGTTTTGAATTCTCTTTACCCCCCCCCCCCCCCTACCCACACACACACACATACACACAACGACGACGTTAATACACGTTACGAATCAGAGGAGGTACCTCTAAAGACAGCGCATTTTTAGTCCCTTTTACCCTACCCACAACGGACACGACGACCCTAATACGCGTTAACAATTCGCAGTAGGTACCTGTAACGACCAGCGCAACCTTAAATTCCCTTTAACCCGACCACAAAATAAAGATGGACGCATATTGTACATCAGAATACCATATAAACAGAAAAAAAATGTCTACCATTTCAATAGAATCATGAGCATTGCTTCGTGTCGTCTTTCTGTTCTTTGTTCAGATGGACTTGTAGCTGCAATAGCATTCAGTCGTCTGGACCTGAAATTAAATAAATATAATAAGATTTTCAGTTAAAACGTTCTAAACCATTTTTGCAAAATTACAACAGTATTTGTTCCAGCTATGGAGATGCTGGTACTTATCATACAAGTGTATAGCGAAGGCTCAGGCTAGCCTGCGCATCTGCTCAGTCTCACCAGTGCCTTTGCTATTTACTTACATAGAGTATGGAATTAGGTGAGTGTGCCAAAATAATAGGTTTGCAGTCCCATTAGGTATGCATGTTTTAAGACTGATTAACGCATATGAAATAATTACACCAATTTCATTTCTTTTGTGAAGATGAGGCATATAAGGTGTTTCTCCAGCAAGTACACCTGCCACAGTAGTGCCCATCTGTGCTTGCTTTGGTGATAAAATATACTATCAGAATGGCCAATGTTGAAGACAAATCAATTTGCGACCTGTGATTGTGAGATTTCCTGGTTATTTACACTTGCTTTAACATGCCAAAGCCTACTTATATTTGAGTCCTGTATAATCATACAAAATCTGCTTAACCAACATTTAATGATGTTATTTCTTCATGTGGTTCATACTCAGTGATTGTGAACTTCCCTGGGTTTTCTCCTTGTTTAACAAATCAAAGCTAACCTATACTTGATCCATTTGGTGACCATACAAAGTATCCATTACAAGCATTTAATGATGTTATTACTGATGCACTCTGGTTTATAATCTGTGAATGTGGATTTTTTGGTCATATTTGCTTGGTCTTACATTAAAACATAACTTCAACATATAATGTGACCCAATGCAAAGCACCTTCATACTCATGTGAAATACTTTGCTGACTTCTGTCATCTGCTGATAACCTTTGCAAACTGTTTGGGTCCAGATCAGACCAAACAAATTTTTTTCAACCTGATCTAGATCCAACCTGTTTGACACTTTGGGGCTATTCCTGAAAGAATTCTGAAAGAAAGCTTAAATAGCCAATACATACCATATGTCTTCCACCTCAATTAGACTTTCTTCTCTGTCTGCCCTCTATTTTCTAGAACACATCACCTGACAATATATATGTAGAACAAAAAACAACAACATTGATACATGTTAACAAATTGGAGGAGGTACCTGTAACGAATAGTGTGGTTTTACATTCATTTTCCCAACCCTTACAAAAATGATGACGTTGATACATGTTAACGAATTGGAGGAGGTACTTTTAAGGACAAGCGCAGCAGTTTTAAATATCCCCCCACCCACACACACTAAACGACGACGTTAATACACGTTACGAATCAGAGGAGGTACCTCTAACGACAGCGCATTTTAGTCCCTTTTACCCTACCCACCACGGACACGACGACGCTAATACACGTTAACAATTCGCAGTAGGTACCTGTAACGACCAGCGCAACTTTACATTCCCTTTAACCCGACCACAAAATAAAGATGGACGCATATTGTACATCAGAATACCATATAAACAGAAAAAATGTCTACCATTTCAATAGAATCATGAGCATTGCTTCGTGTCGTCTTTCTGTTCTTTTGTTCAGATGGACTTGTAGCTGCAATAGCATTCAGTCGACTGGACCTGAAATTACTTAAATATAATAAGTTTTTCAGTTAAAACGTTCTAAACCATTTTTGCAAAATTACAACAGTATTTGTTCCAGCTATGGAGATGCTGGTACTTATCATACAAGTGTATAACGAAGGCTCAGGCGAGCCTGTGCATCTGCTCAGTCTCACCAGTGCCTTTGCTATTCACTTACATAGAGTATGAAATTAGGTGAGTGTGCCAAAATAATAGGTTTGCAGTCCCATTAGGTATGCATGTTTTAAGACTGATTAACGCATATGAAATAGTTACATCAATTTCATTTCTTTTGTGAAGATGAGGCTTAAATAGCCAATACATACCATATGTCTTCCACCTCAATGAGACTTTCTTCTCTGTCTGTCCTCTATTTTCTAGAACACATCACCTGACAATATATATGTAGAACAAAAAACAACAACATTGATACATGTTAACAAATTGGAGGAGGTACCTGTAACGAATAGTGTGGTTTTACATTCATTTTCCCAACCCTTACAAAAATAATGACGTTGATACATGTTAACGAACTGGAGGAGGTACTTTTAAGGACAAGCGCAGCAGTTTTAAATTCCCTTTACCCCCCCCCCCACCCCCACACACACACACACCCACAACGACGACGTTAATACACGTTACGAATCGGAGGAGGTACCTCTAAAGACAGCGCAATTTTAGTCCCTTTTAACCTTCCCACAACGGACACGACGACGCTAATACACGTTAACAATTCGCAGTAGGTACCTGTAACGACCAGTGCAACTTTAAATTCCCTTTAACCCGATCACAAAATAAAGATGGACACATATTGTACATCAGAATACCATATAAACAGAAAAAATGCCTACCATTTCAATAGAATCATGAGCATTGCTTCGTGTCGTCTTTCTGTTCTTTTGTTCAGATGGACTTGTAGCTGCAATAGCATTCAGTCGTCTGGACCTGAAATTAATTAAATATAATAAGATTTTCAGTTAAAACGTTCTAAACCATTTTTGCAAAATTACAACAGTATTTGTTCCAGCTATGGAGATGCTGGTACTTATCATACAAGTGTATAGCGAAGACTCAGGCGAGCCTGCGCATCTGCTCTGTCTCACCAGTGCCTTTGCTATTCACTTACATAGAGTATGGAATTAGGTGAGTTTGCCAAAATAATAGGTTTGCAGTCCCATTAGGTATGCATGTTTTAAGACTGATTAACGCATATGAAATAATTACACCAATTTCATTTCTTTTGTGAAGATGAGGCATATAAGGTGTTTCTCCAGCAAGTACACCTGCCACAGTAGTGCCCATCTGTGCTTGCTTTGGTGATAAAATATACTATCAGAATGGCCAATGTTGAAGACAAATCAATTTGCGACCTGTGATTGTGAGATTTCCTGGTTATTTACACTTGCTTTAACATGCCAAAGCCTACTTATATTTGAGTCAAGTATAATCATACAAAATCTGCTTAACCAACATTTAATGATGTTATTTCTTCATGTGGTTCATACTCAGTGATTGTGAACTTCCCTGGGTTTTCTCCTTGTTTAACAAATCAAAGCTAACCTATACTTGATCCATTTGGTGACCATACAAAGTATCCATTACAAGCATTTAATGATGTTATTACTGATGCACTCTGGTTTATAACCTGTGAATGTGGATTTTTTAATCATATTTGCTTGGTCTTACATTAAAACATAACTTCAACATATAATGTGACCCAATGCAAAGCACCTTCATACTCATGTGAAATACTTTGCTGACTTCTGTCATCTGACAACCTTTGCAAACTGTTTGGGTCCAGATCAGACCGAACAATTTTTTTTCAACCTGATCTAGATCCAAACTCTTTGACACTTTGGGGCTATTCATGAAAGAATTCTGAGAGAAAGCTTACATAGCCAAAACATACCATACGTCTTCCACCTCAATGAGACTTTCTTCTCTGTCTGTCCTCTATTTTCTAGAACACATCACCTGACAATATATATGTAGAACAAAAAACAACAACATTGATACATGTTAACAAATTGGAGGAGGTACCTGTAACGAATAGTGTGGTTTTACATTCATTTTCCCAACCCTTACAAAAATAATTACGTTGATACATGTTAACGAACTGGAGGAGGTACTTTTAAGGACAAGCGCAGCAGTTTTGAATTCTCTTTACCCCCCCCCCCCACCCACACACACACACATACACACAACGACGACGTTAATACACGTTACGAATCGGAGGAGGTACCTCTAAAGACAGCGCATTTTTAGTCCCTTTTACCCTACCCACAACGGACACGACGACGCTAATACGCGTTAACAATTCGCAGTAGGTACCTGTAACGACCAGCGCAACCTTAAATTCCCTTTAACCCGACCACAAAATAAAGATGGACGCATATTGTACATCAGAATACCATATAAACAGAAAAAAAATGTCTACCATTTCAATAGAATCATGAGCATTGCTTCGTGTCGTCTTTCTGTTCTTTGTTCAGATGGACTTGTAGCTGCAATAGCATTCAGTCGTCTGGACCTGAAATTAAATAAATATAATAAGATTTTCAGTTAAAACGTTCTAAACCATTTTTGCAAAATTACAACAGTATTTGTTCCAGCTATGGAATGGTGGTACTTATCATACAAGTGTATAGCGAAGGCTCAGGCTAGCCTGCGCATCTGCTCAGTCTCACCAGTGCCTTTGCTATTTACTTACATAGAGTATGGAATTAGGTGAGTGTGCCAAAATAATAGGTTTGCAGTCCCATTAGGTATGCATGTTTTAAGACTGATTAACGCATATGAAATAATTACACCAATTTCATTTCTTTTGTGAAGATGAGGCATATAAGGTGTTTCTCCAGCAAGTACACCTGCCACAGTAGTGCCCATCTGTGCTTGCTTTGGTGATAAAATATACTATCAGAATGGCCAATGTTGAAGACAAATCAATTTGCGACCTGTGATTGTGAGATTTCCTGGTTATTTACACTTGCTTTAACATGCCAAAGCCTACTTATATTTGAGTCCTGTATAATCATACAAAATCTGCTTAACCAACATTTAATGATGTTATTTCTTCATGTGGTTCATACTCAGTGATTGTGAACTTCCCTGGGTTTTCTCCTTGTTTAACAAATCAAAGCTAACCTATACTTGATCCATTTGGTGACCATACAAAGTATCCATTACAAGCATTTAATGATGTTATTACTGATGCACTCTGGTTTACAATCTGTGAATGTGGATTTTTTAATCATATTTGCTTGGTCTTACATTAAAACATAACTTCAACATATAATGTGACCCAATGCAAAGCACCTTCATACTCATGTGAAATACTTTGCTGACTTCTGTCATCTGCTGATAACCTTTGCAAACTGTTTGGGTCCAGATCAGACCGAACAAATTTTTTTCAACCTGATCTAGATCCAACCTGTTTGACACTTTGGGGCTATTCCTGAAAGAATTCTGAAAGAAAGCTTAAATAGCCAATACATACCATATGTCTTCCACCTCAATGAGACTTTCTTCTCTGTCTGGCCTATATGTTCTAGAACACATCACCTGACAATATATATGTAGAACAAAAAACAACAACATTGATACATGTTAACAAATTGGAGGAGGTACCTGTAACGAATAGTGTGGTTTTACATTCATTTTCCCAACCCTTACAAAAATGATGACGTTGATACATGTTAACGAATTGGAGGAGGTACTTTTAAGGACAAGCGCAGCAGTTTTAAATATCCCCCCCACCCACACACACTAAACGACAACGTTAAAACACGTTACGAATCAGAGGAGGTACCTCTAACGACAGCGCATTTTAGTCCCTTTTACCCTACCCACCACGGACACGACGACGCTAATACACGTTAACAATTTGCAGTAGGTACCTGTAACGACCAGCGCAACCTTAAATTCCCTTTAACCCGACCACAAAATAAAGATGGACGCATATTGTACATCAGAATACCATATAAACAGAAAAAAAATGTCTACCATTTCAATAGAATCATGAGCATTGCTTCGTGTCGTCTTTCTGTTCTTTTGTTCAGATGGACTTGTAGCTGCAATAGCATTCAGTCGTCTGGACCTGAAATTACTTAAATATAATAAGTTTTTCAGTTAAAACGTTCTAAACCATTTTTGCAAAATTACAACAGTATTTGTTCCAGCTATGGAGATGCTGGTACTTATCATACAAGTGTATAGCGAAGGCTCAGGCAAGCCTGCGCATCTGCTCAGTCTCACCAGTGGCTTTGCTATTCACTTACATAGAGTATGAAATTAGGTGAGTGTGCCAAAATAATTGGTTTGCAGTCCCATTAGGTATGCATGTTTTAAGACTGATTAACGCATATGAAATAATTACACCAATTTCATTTCTTTTGTGAAGATGAGGCATATAAGGTGTTTCTCCAGCAAGTACACCTGCCACAGTAGTGCCCATCTGTGCTTGCTTTGGTGATAAAATATACTATCAGAATGGCCAATGTTGAAGACAAATCAATTTGCGACCTGTGATTGTGAGATTTCCTGGTTATTTACACTTGCTTTAACATGCCAAAGCCTACTTATATTTGAGTCATGTATAATCATACAAAATCTGCTTAACCAACATTTAATGATGTTATTTCTTCATGTGGTTCATACTCAGTGATTGTGAACTTCCCTGGGTTTTCTCCTTGTTTAACAAATCAAAGCTACCCTATACTTGATCCATTTGGTGACCATACAAAGTATCCATTACAAGCATTTAATGATGTTATTACTGATGCACTCTGGTTTATAATCTGTGAATGTGGATTTTTTAATCATATTTGCTTGGTCTTACATTAAAACATAACTTCAACATATAATGTGACCCAATGCAAAGCACCTTCATACTCATGTGAAATACTTTGCTGACTTCTGTCATCTGCTGATAACCTTTGCAAACTGTTTGGGTCCAGATCAGACCGAACATTTTTTTTCAACCTGATCTAGATCCAAACTGTTTGACACTTTGGGGCTATCCCTGAAAGAATTCTGAGAGAAAGCTTAAATAGCCAATACATACCATACGTCTTCCACCTCAATGAGACTTTCTTCTCTGTCTGCACTCTATTTTCTAGAACACATCACCTGACAATATATATGTAGAACAAAAAACAACAACATTGATACATGTTAACAAATTGGAGGAGGTACCTGTAACGAATAGTGTGGTTTTACATTCATTTTCCCAATCCTTACAAAAATGATGACGTTGATACATGTTAACGAACTGGAGGAGGTACTTTTAAGGACAAGCGCAGCAGTTTTAAATATCCCCCCACCCACACACACACACACAAAACGACGACGTTAATACACGTTACGAATCGGAGGAGGTACCTCTAACGACAGCGCATTTTAGTCCCTTTTACCCTACCCACCAATGACACGACGACGCTAATACACGTTAACAATTCGCAGTAGGTACCTGTAACGACCAGTGCAACTTTAAATTCCCTTTAACCCGACCACAAAATAAAGATGGACGCATATTGTACATCAGAATACCATATAAACAGAAAAAAATGCCTACCATTTCAATAGAATCGTGAGCATTGCTTCGTGTCGTCTTTCTGTTCTTTTGTTCAGATGGACTTGTAGCTGCAATAGCATTCAGTCGACTGGACCTGAAATTAATTAAATATAATAAGTTTTTCAGTTAAAACGTTTTAAACCATTTTTGCAAAATTACAACAGTATTTGTTCCAGCTATGGAGATGCTGGTACTTATCATACAAGTGTATAGCGAAGGCTCAGGCGAGCCTGTGCATCTGCTCAGTCTCACCAGTGCCTTTGCTATTCACTTACATAGAGTATGGAATTAGGTGAGTGTGCCAAAATAATAGGTTTGCAGTCCCATTAGGTATGCATGTTTTAAGACTGATTAACGCATATGAAATAGTTCCATCAATTTCATTTCTTTTGTGAAGATGAGGCATATAAGGTGTTTCTCCAGCAAGTACACCTGCCACAGTAGTGCCCATCTGTGCTTGCTTTGGTGATAAAATATACTATCAGAATGGCCAATGCTGAAGACAAATCAATTTGCGACCTGTGATTGTGAGATTTCCTGGTTATTTACACTTGCTTTTACATGCCAAAACCTACTAATATTTGAGTCCTGTATAATCATACAAAATCTGCTTAACCAACATTTAATGATGTTATTTCTTCATGTGGTTCATACTCAGTGATTGTGAACTTCCCTGGGTTTTCTCCTTGTTTAACAAATCAAAGCTAACCTATACTTGATCCATTTGGTGACCATACAAAGTATCCATTACAAGCATTTAATGATGTTATTACTGATGCACTCTGGTTTATAATCTGTGAATGTGGATTTTTTGGTCATATTTGCTTGGTCTTACATTAAAACATAACTTCAACATATAATGTGACCCAATGCAAAGCACCTTCATACTCATGTGAAATACTTTGCTGACTTCTGTCATCTGACAACCTTTGCAAACTGTTTGGGTCCAGATCAGACCGAACAATTTTTTTTCAACCTGATCTAGATCCAAACTGTTTGATACTTTGGGGCTATTCATGAAAGAATTCTGAGAGAAAGCTTACATAGCCAAAACATACCATACGTCGTCCACCTCAATGAGACTTTCTTCTCTGTCTGTCCTCTATTTTCTAGAACACATCACCTGACAATATATATGTAGAACAAAAAACAACAACATTGATACATGTTAACAAATTGGAGGAGGTACCTGTAACGAATAGTGTGGTTTTACATTCATTTTCCCAACCCTTACAAAAATGATGACGTTGATACATGTAAACGAACTGGAGGAGGTAACTTTAAGGACAAGCGCAGCAGTTTTGAATTCTCTTTACCCCCCCCCCCCCCACCCACACATACACACAACGACGACGTTAATACACGTTACGAATCGGAGGAGGTACCTCTAAAGACAGCGCATTTTAGTCCCTTTTACCCTACCGACAACGGACACGACGACGCTAATACACGTTAAAAATTCGCAGTAGGTACCTGTAACGACCAGCGCAACTTTAAATTCCCTTTAACCCGACCACAAAATAAAGATGGACGCATATTGTACATCAGAATACCATATAAACAGAAAAAATGTCTACCATTTCAATAGAATCATGAGCATTGCTTCGTGTCGTCTTTCTGTTCTTTTGTTCAGATGGACTTGTAGCTGCAATAGTATTCAGTCGTCTGGGCCTGAAATTAATTAAATATAATAAGATTTTCAGTTAAAACGTTCTAAACCATTTTTGCAAAATTACAACAGTATTTGTTCCAGCTATGGAGATGCTGGTACTTATCATACAAGTGTATAGCGAAGGCTCAGGCGAGCCTGCGCATCTGCTCAGTCTCACCAGTGCCTTTGCTATTCACTTACATAGAGTATGGAATTAGGTGAGTGTGCCAAAATAATAGGTTTGCAGTCCCATTAGGTATGCATGTTTTAAGACTGATTAACGCATATGAAATAATTACACAAATTTCATTTCTTTTGTGAAGATGAGGCATATAAGGTGTTTCTCCAGCAAGTACACCTGCCACAGTAGTGCCCATCTGTGCTTGCTTTGGTGATAAAATATACTATCAGAATGGCCAATGTTGAAGACAAATCAATTTGCGACCTGTGATTGTGAGGTTTCCTGGTTATTTACACTTGCTTTAACATGCCAAAGCCTACTTATATTTGAGTCATGTATAATCATACAAAATCTGCTTAACCAACATTTAATGATGTTATTTCTTCATGTGGTTCATACTCAGTGATTGTGAACTTCCCTGGGTTTTCTCCTTGTTTAACAAATCAAAGCTAACCTATACTTGATCCATTTGGTGACCATACAAAGTATCCATTACAAGCATTTAATGATGTTATTACTGATGCACTCTGGTTTATAATCTGTGAATGTGGATTTTTTAATCATATTTGCTTGGTCTTACATTAAAACATAACTTCAACATATAATGTGACCCAATGCAAAGCACCTTCATACTCATGTGAAATACTTTGCTGACTTCTGTCATCTGCTGATAACCTTTGCAAACTGTTTGGGTCCAGATCAGACCAAACAAATTTTTTTCAACCTGATCTAGATCCAACCTGTTTGACACTTTGGGGCTATTCCTGAAAGAATTCTGAAAGAAAGCTTAAATAGCCAATACATACCATATGTCTTCCACCTCAATTAGACTTTCTTCTCTGTCTGCCCTCTATTTTCTAGAACACATCACCTGACAATATATATGTAGAACAAAAAACAACAACATTGATACATGTTAACAAATTGGAGGAGGTACCTGTAACGAATAGTGTGGTTTTACATTCATTTTCCCAACCCTTACAAAAATGATGACGTTGATACATGTTAACGAATTGGAGGAGGTACTTTTAAGGACAAGCGCAGCAGTTTTAAATATCCCCCCACCCACACACACTAAACGACGACGTTAATACACGTTACGAATCAGAGGAGGTACCTCTAACGACAGCGCATTTTAGTCCCTTTTACCCTACCCACTACGGACACGACGACGCTAATACACGTTAACAATTCGCAGTAGGTACCTGTAACGACCAGCGCAACTTTACATTCCCTTTAACCCGACCACAAAATAAAGATGGACGCATATTGTACATCAGAATACCATATAAACAGAAAAAATGTCTACCATTTCAATAGAATCATGAGCATTGCTTCGTGTCGTCTTTCTGTTCTTTTGTTCAGATGGACTTGTAGCTGCAATAGCATTCAGTCGACTGGACCTGAAATTACTTAAATATAATAAGTTTTTCAGTTAAAACGTTCTAAACCATTTTTGCAAAATTACAACAGTATTTGTTCCAGCTATGGAGATGCTGGTACTTATCATACAAGTGTATAACGAAGGCTCAGGCGAGCCTGTGCATCTGCTCAGTCTCACCAGTGCCTTTGCTATTCACTTACATAGAGTATGAAATTAGGTGAGTGTGCCAAAATAATAGGTTTGCAGTCCCATTAGGTATGCATGTTTTAAGACTGATTAACGCATATGAAATAGTTACATCAATTTCATTTCTTTTGTGAAGATGAGGCTTATAAGGTGTTTCTCCAGCAACTACACCTGCCACAGTAGTGCCCATCTGTGCTTGCTTTGGTGATAAAATATACTATCAGAATGGCCAATGTTGAAGACAAATCAATTTGAGACCTGTAATTGTGAGATTTCCTGGTTATTCACACTTGCTTTTACATGCCAAAACCTACTTATATTTGAGTCCTGTATAATCATACAAAATCTGCTTAACCAACATTTAATGATGTTATTTCTTCATGTGGTTCATACTCAGTGATTGTGAACTTCCCTCGGTTTTCTTCTTGTTTAACAAATCAAAGCTAACCTATACTTGATCCATTTGGTGACCATACAAAGTATCTCTTACAAGCATTTAATGATGTTATTACTGATGCACTCTGGTTTATAATCTGTATATGTGGATTTTTTGGTCATATTTGCTTGGTCTTACATTAAAACATAACTTCAACATATAATGTGACCCAATGCAAAGCACCTTCATACTCATGTGAAATACTTTGCTGACTTCTGTCATCTGCTGATAACCTTTGCAAACTGTTTGGGTCCAGATCAGACAGAACAGTTTTTTTCAACCTGATCTAGATCCAAACTGTTTGACACTTTGGGGCTATTCATGAAAGAATTCTGAGAGAAAGCTTACATAGCCAATACATACCATACGTCTTCCACCTCAATGAGACTTTCTTCTCTGTTTGCCGTCTATTTTCTAGAACACATCACCTGACAATATATATGTAGAACAAAAAACAACAACATTGATACATGTTAACAAATTGGAGGGGATACCTGTAACGAATAGTGTGGTTTTATATTCATTTTCCCCACCCTTACAAAAATGATGACGTTGATACATGTTAACGAACTGGAGGAGGTAGCTTTAAGGACAAGCGCAGCAGTTTTAAATTCCCTTTACCCCCCCCCCCCCCCCCCACCCACCCACACACACACACACACACACACAACGACGACGTTAATACACGTTACGAATCGGAGGAGATACCTCTAAAGACAGCGCATTTTTAGTCCCTTTTACCCTACCCACAACGGACACGACGACGCTAATACACGTTAACAATTTGCAGTAGGTACCTGTAACGACCAGCGCAACTTTAAATTCCCTTTAACCCGACCACAAAATAAAGATGGACGCATATTGTACATCAGAATACCATATAAACAGAAAAAATGTCTACCATTTCAATAGAATCATGAGCATTGCTTCGTGTCGTCTTTCTGTTCTTTTGTTCAGATGGACTTGTAGCTGCAATAGCATTCAGTCGTCTGGACCTGAAATTAAATAAATATAATAAGATTTTCAGTTAAAACGTTCTAAATCATTTTTGCAAAATTACAACAGTATTTGTTCCAGCTATGGAGATGCTGGTACTTATCATACAAGTGTAAAGCGAAGGCTCAGGCGAGCCTGCGCATCTGCTCAGTCTCACCAGTGCCTTTGCTATTCACTTACATAGAGTATGGAATTAGGTGAGTGTGCTAAAATAATAGGTTTGCAGTCCCATTAGGTATCGGGAGTTTCACAATTAAGTTCCCCCTGATAAAATGCCTCTGTTATGCAGGAAATTCTGTGTTATTAACAAGCCATTTACAGAGAATATAGTTTACTTTTGCTTGTAAGACATATGTTTACCCGAAAAAATGATATATGGCATGCATATACACATGAAATTTTCTAGCTAAGCAAATATTGCACCAAAAAGTAGCCAATAATTCGCGTTATGGTGTAACATTGAAAAAATACTTTTTTTTATTGATAGGCAGCTGCAAAAATACAGATAAGATTTTAATTTCAAAATCTGCCTTTGAAGCATATTTTCCTAATCTTTTGAATACTTTTTACCGCATGTGATTTGATTGATAAATAACAATTTTACGCCATTTTAATCAAACATCATGGTTCGTTATGCGTTATAAAATCTTTAGCATATCTCATATAAAAAGATTAGTATATATACATTGGTATCATTAAAATGCACTCAAATTACTGTAAAAAAAACACCAAAAATATACATCATGTTAAATAAACAACAGTTAAGACAAATCGACAGTCTATTATTATTTTTCAACCTTTTCAATTTCAGGTTGACTTTTCTACGAAAATTGGCGTAGAGTCCGCAACGCTCGCAAAAGTCTGCCTCATTCTGGCTTCCATGTATTGAAGAAGCCTATGGTTTTGTTGTTGAAACAGACCCCTATCACAAAACTTCAGCCAAAATATTGGACATTTATGTCTGCAAATTAGACAATAGGGACAGAATGTGTCCCAATGTAGGGTCCGCAACGGACTGTAGTGTCCGCAACGATAGTCTAAAGGAATTGAAAAACAGCTATAAAATTCATTTTAAGTATTTTAAAATATGTTTCAGCATTTGTTAAGTGCAATTGCTTTTTGCCAGCTAATTTCAAAAAGTAAGAAAAATAGAGGGAGAACAGGAATACCTTTTATAGATACATAACCGAATGTTAGGATTATGTACCTGGTGTGATTTGGTCAACTGCAAAATGACACTTTATATGCATTTTTAGTATAGTTTAAAACATGTATCATAAAACTATAAAACATACATCTTCTTCTTGTCTTTTGTTACTCATTTTATTATAGTATCAATGATTTCAAAAAACGTTGCGGACACTACAGTTTTTTAGAGAGTAAAGTATCATTTCTTTAGCTGTATTTTTTTTGACACCAATACCCAGGTACTACCTGCATATCTTTGCAAAGGGAGTCAAAGTAATGGATCAAAAAAGTTTTTGACAAAACAATCGCTACTCAAGTTCATGGCTCAAATTTTGTAATTTTTAATTTTCTTAAAAATGGTGATTTTTTTCTGTAACTCTGTAGAATCTTCAGAATTTTTTTGATAGCCTAACCTAATGATTTCTACAACATTAAAAGGCTATTGAGCGCACAATAATGATTGTGCTGTGGTGTTTGATTGAAAAAAAAATGTGTCTCTAAATATGTTTTTGAAAAGTTTTTATATATTTATAACAAAATGTAAATATAAGCAATAAATTCAATTTTTGGTTTTAACATATTTATTCATATTTCAATTTACAGTTATATACAAATATACATTTTACAATATAATCATGATGGGATTCAGAAAAAAGTCATGCGACTTATATGAATCTGTTTCCCTTTGAACATAATGGTGCACAGTTTGAAATTATATCAATAAAAAATCAATAAAAACATGAGTTGTATTCAAACCATATAACTTTTCTACTCTAAATGTATTGTGCACGCGTGCGTGTGTGTGTGTGAGAAAGATTCCATCCTCAAGGCTCAAACCGTTTACTATCCAATAGGTATTTTTGAACTGTAACAATAATTCTAGTTAGTATGAAAATCAGATTCAGGTATACCAAATAACACAACCCAGGGAACCATATGTTTTGGTGACGAAGACGTCTTTTGTAAGTTTTGGTGACGACGTCTGAGACAGGTATTTCAGACGTTTATCAGCAAAACTGACGCCTGCAGGATATCTCAAAAACGTTTTGAAAGCTAAATGCAAACGTGTTTGACGTCTTCAATTTGTAACGCTTTTGGAGTGACACACACGTCTTGTGTAAAGAACGTCTCGGTCACGTTCAGGAATCACTAGCACATGTTTTTAAAACGAGTTTACTGCAGATTTATATTTTTTTGATATATTTTTAAACACAGTTTGAACATCAAACAAAGACGTCATTGTTTTGGGATTACCATCAAGTCTTAAACACAAATTAAAACGTTACGAAAACATCACTATGCAAGGGTTTAGTTAGGTCTTCATCAGGATTTGTTCTGAAAATTTTGTTCCACGAATTTTGAATATTGATTGTTTTAATTGAGCCACGTCTTGTGAATCCGATGTGATATTCTTTTACCAGATACAACACAAACCAGGCTGTTGATTGCTAGACGCTTGAAATTGTATCTATTTAAGAATAAGAGTGATTATACTCTTAATATATAGGGTAAAACATTTTAGACACTGATCAGCTACGGGGTTACTCCGTAGCTCACCTATGCAGCTCACCTATGCCTATGTTTTCCATGACACGGCTCATATCTTTGTTATGTTATAAAAGTTCAATAAATTCATTCATTCAGTTAACCAGTATTGCTTACTTTATTAACCTTGATAGAATTTTTCCATGCTTCTGACATTTAGCAAGTCAGGGTATATAAAAAAAATGATCTGGTAGTGTCCGCAACTTTAAGACTAAATTAAGCAAATGATATTTAAATGAGTAATACTATAGACAGATGTAGTGAATTGAATACAAACAATGTTTTTCATTAATAGTTCATCATTTCTGCTCAAAGGGTAAAGTACGACAGAGTATATTCTAAATAACACGAGAAGTTAGCACTGTGTTGTATTTTTTCTGTTATCATCGTTATAGTTATATAAAACAGTTTAAATAGTCAAGACCTCCTTTCAGTCTATTTTTGACAAAGATGTAATCACCATCTTTTATATTCAGCTTCATATTTTGAAGAGAGATCTTGCTTTCATTCAGGATCATTTCAATAAACATGTAGAATTTATGTAGTGTCCGCAACGATTTTTAACCGTGGTGTAATTCAATTTTGAAAGGTACAACACAGCAAGTAACATTGATATCAATATTATTCCTAGATACTGTCTGGTCACTAACTATGGCTGGCCCAAATACTCATACACCACTTAACATTTATGTTGGATATTTCCATATTCAGAGTCTATATGTTATTACCACATATACGACATATTTTTACACAGACTCGTTCAAGAAGTATTTCAAATTGAAATTACTTATAAATGTCTGTCTGTATGAAAGAAAGAGATGTAAAATATACCCAACTCTGGTAAAAGCAAACAAAATAATATAAGTGATAAACTTTAATTTCTGTAGTGTCCGCAACGAAATAAGAAGAAAATTAAAAGCTGTATTACAGGGTTAAGAACATAAATATCAGCAAACAAGAAATGTTTGGTCATTCCCCCTTTGCATATTGTCATTTTAAAATAAAAAACAATTTACTGCTTGGTGAAATCACATTTTCAGAGAAAACCAAAGTAAGTAGGATGTTAAATAGACAACCAAAATGTAAAGGATTTTCTTTATTTTTATTTTTTTTTTGCAAAATACAGGAAAATTTCTTACTGGAGAATATTTGCCATCTTAATAGCTAGTATTTGGGCTCATATTTTCATAACAGAAGGATAATGTGCTATGACACTGGCCAAATAACATATTTTTTATAAAATTCTAAAGTTTGAACACATGGCTATACATTCTGGTGTATAATTTTGAAAAGACAAAATGATACTGGGAGATTTTTTAGGATTAGGTGCATCAAACACCATTCTTTAAAGAAATCATGATTAACCATTATAACTAGTTTGAAAATTTGCCTATTTTGTTACACTTTGGGGAACTTTATTGTGAAACTCCCGTATGCATGTTTTAAGACTGATTAACGCATATGAAATAATTACATCAATTTCATTTCTTTTGTGAAGATGAGGCATATAAGGTGTTTCTCCAGCAAGTACACCTGCCACAGTCGTGCCCATCTGTGCTTGCTTTGGTGATAAAATATACTATCAGAATGGCCAATGTTGAAGACAAATCAATTTGAGACCTGTTATTGTGAGATTTGCTGGTTATTTACACTTGCTTTTACATGCCAAAACCTACTAATATTTGAGTCCTGTATAATCATACAAAATCTGCTTAACCAAGATTTAATGATGTTATTTCTTCATGTGGTTCATACTCAGTGATTGTGAACTTCCCTCAGTTTTCTTCTTGTTTAACAAATCAAAGCTAACCTATACTTTATCCATTTGGTGACCATACAAAGTATCCATTACAAGCATTTAATGATGTTATTACTGATGCACTCTGGTTTATAATCTGTGAATGTGGATTTTTTGGTCATATTTGCTTGGTCTTACATTAAAACATAACTTCAACATATAATGTGACCCAATGCAAAGCACCTTCATACTCATGTGAAATACTTTGCTGACTTCTGTCATCTGCTGATAACCTTTGCAAACTGTTTGGGTCCAGATCAGACAGAACAGTTTTTTTCAACCTGATCTAGATCCAAACTGTTTGACACTTTGGGGCTATTCATGAAAGAATTCTGAGAGAAAGCTTACATAGCCAATACATACCATACGTCTTCCACCTCAATGAGACTTTCTTCTCTGTTTGCCGTCTATTTTCTAGAACACATCACCTGACAATATATATGTAGAACAAAAAACAACAACATTGATACATGTTAACAAATTGGAGGGGATACCTGTAACGAATAGTGTGGTTTTATATTCATTTTCCCCACCCTTACAAAAATGATGACGTTGATACATGTTAACGAACTGGAGGAGGTAGCTTTAAGGACAAGCGCAGCAGTTTTAAATTCCCTTTACCCCCCCCCCCCACCCACCCACACACACACACACACACACACAACGACGACGTTAATACACGTTACGAATCGGAGGAGATACCTCTAAAGACAGCGCATTTTTAGTCCCTTTTACCCTACCCACAACGGACACGACGACGCTAATACACGTTAACAATTTGCAGTAGGTACCTGTAACGACCAGCGCAACTTTAAATTCCCTTTAACCCGACCACAAAATAAAGATGGACGCATATTGTACATCAGAATACCATATAAACAGAAAAAATGTCTACCATTTCAATAGAATCATGAGCATTGCTTCGTGTCGTCTTTCTGTTCTTTTGTTCAGATGGACTTGTAGCTGCAATAGCATTCAGTCGTCTGGACCTGAAATTAAATAAATATAATAAGATTTTCAGTTAAAACGTTCTAAATCATTTTTGCAAAATTACAACAGTATTTGTTCCAGCTATGGAGATGCTGGTACTTATCATACAAGTGTAAAGCGAAGGCTCAGGCGAGCCTGCGCATCTGCTCAGTCTCACCAGTGCCTTTGCTATTCACTTACATAGAGTATGGAATTAGGTGAGTGTGCTAAAATAATAGGTTTGCAGTCCCATTAGGTATCGGGAGTTTCACAATTAAGTTCCCCCTGATAAAATGCCTCTGTTATGCAGGAAATTCTGTGTTATTAACAAGCCATTTACAGAGAATATAGTTTACTTTTGCTTGTAAGACATATGTTTACCCGAAAAAATGATATATGGCATGCATATACACATGAAATTTTCTAGCTAAGCAAATATTGCACCAAAAAGTAGCCAATAATTCGCGTTATGGTGTAACATTGAAAAAATACTTTTTTTTATTGATAGGCAGCTGCAAAAATACAGATAAGATTTTAATTTCAAAATCTGCCTTTGAAGCATATTTTCCTAATCTTTTGAATACTTTTTACCGCATGTGATTTGATTGATAAATAACAATTTTACGCCATTTTAATCAAACATCATGGTTCGTTATGCGTTATAAAATCTTTAGCATATCTCATATAAAAAGATTAGTATATATACATTGGTATCATTAAAATGCACTCAAATTACTGTAAAAAAAACACCAAAAATATACATCATGTTAAATAAACAACAGTTAAGACAAATCGACAGTCTATTATTATTTTTCAACCTTTTCAATTTCAGGTTGACTTTTCTACGAAAATTGGCGTAGAGTCCGCAACGCTCGCAAAAGTCTGCCTCATTCTGGCTTCCATGTATTGAAGAAGCCTATGGTTTTGTTGTTGAAACAGACCCCTATCACAAAACTTCAGCCAAAATATTGGACATTTATGTCTGCAAATTAGACAATAGGGACAGAATGTGTCCCAATGTAGGGTCCGCAACGGACTGTAGTGTCCGCAACGATAGTCTAAAGGAATTGAAAAACAGCTATAAAATTCATTTTAAGTATTTTAAAATATGTTTCAGCATTTGTTAAGTGCAATTGCTTTTTGCCAGCTAATTTCAAAAAGTAAGAAAAATAGAGGGAGAACAGGAATACCTTTTATAGATACATAACCGAATGTTAGGATTATGTACCTGGTGTGATTTGGTCAACTGCAAAATGACACTTTATATGCATTTTTAGTATAGTTTAAAACATGTATCATAAAACTATAAAACATACATCTTCTTCTTGTCTTTTGTTACTCATTTTATTATAGTATCAATGATTTCAAAAAACGTTGCGGACACTACAGTTTTTTAGAGAGTAAAGTATCATTTCTTTAGCTGTATTTTTTTTGACACCAATACCCAGGTACTACCTGCATATCTTTGCAAAGGGAGTCAAAGTAATGGATCAAAAAAGTTTTTGACAAAACAATCGCTACTCAAGTTCATGGCTCAAATTTTGTAATTTTTAATTTTCTTAAAAATGGTGATTTTTTTCTGTAACTCTGTAGAATCTTCAGAATTTTTTTGATAGCCTAACCTAATGATTTCTACAACATTAAAAGGCTATTGAGCGCACAATAATGATTGTGCTGTGGTGTTTGATTGAAAAAAAAATGTGTCTCTAAATATGTTTTTGAAAAGTTTTTATATATTTATAACAAAATGTAAATATAAGCAATAAATTCAATTTTTGGTTTTAACATATTTATTCATATTTCAATTTACAGTTATATACAAATATACATTTTACAATATAATCATGATGGGATTCAGAAAAAAGTCATGCGACTTATATGAATCTGTTTCCCTTTGAACATAATGGTGCACAGTTTGAAATTATATCAATAAAAAATCAATAAAAACATGAGTTGTATTCAAACCATATAACTTTTCTACTCTAAATGTATTGTGCACGCGTGCGTGTGTGTGTGTGAGAAAGATTCCATCCTCAAGGCTCAAACCGTTTACTATCCAATAGGTATTTTTGAACTGTAACAATAATTCTAGTTAGTATGAAAATCAGATTCAGGTATACCAAATAACACAACCCAGGGAACCATATGTTTTGGTGACGAAGACGTCTTTTGTAAGTTTTGGTGACGACGTCTGAGACAGGTATTTCAGACGTTTATCAGCAAAACTGACGCCTGCAGGATATCTCAAAAACGTTTTGAAAGCTAAATGCAAACGTGTTTGACGTCTTCAATTTGTAACGCTTTTGGAGTGACACACACGTCTTGTGTAAAGAACGTCTCGGTCACGTTCAGGAATCACTAGCACATGTTTTTAAAACGAGTTTACTGCAGATTTATATTTTTTTGATATATTTTTAAACACAGTTTGAACATCAAACAAAGACGTCATTGTTTTGGGATTACCATCAAGTCTTAAACACAAATTAAAACGTTACGAAAACATCACTATGCAAGGGTTTAGTTAGGTCTTCATCAGGATTTGTTCTGAAAATTTTGTTCCACGAATTTTGAATATTGATTGTTTTAATTGAGCCACGTCTTGTGAATCCGATGTGATATTCTTTTACCAGATACAACACAAACCAGGCTGTTGATTGCTAGACGCTTGAAATTGTATCTATTTAAGAATAAGAGTGATTATACTCTTAATATATAGGGTAAAACATTTTAGACACTGATCAGCTACGGGGTTACTCCGTAGCTCACCTATGCAGCTCACCTATGCCTATGTTTTCCATGACACGGCTCATATCTTTGTTATGTTATAAAAGTTCAATAAATTCATTCATTCAGTTAACCAGTATTGCTTACTTTATTAACCTTGATAGAATTTTTCCATGCTTCTGACATTTAGCAAGTCAGGGTATATAAAAAAAATGATCTGGTAGTGTCCGCAACTTTAAGACTAAATTAAGCAAATGATATTTAAATGAGTAATACTATAGACAGATGTAGTGAATTGAATACAAACAATGTTTTTCATTAATAGTTCATCATTTCTGCTCAAAGGGTAAAGTACGACAGAGTATATTCTAAATAACACGAGAAGTTAGCACTGTGTTGTATTTTTTCTGTTATCATCGTTATAGTTATATAAAACAGTTTAAATAGTCAAGACCTCCTTTCAGTCTATTTTTGACAAAGATGTAATCACCATCTTTTATATTCAGCTTCATATTTTGAAGAGAGATCTTGCTTTCATTCAGGATCATTTCAATAAACATGTAGAATTTATGTAGTGTCCGCAACGATTTTTAACCGTGGTGTAATTCAATTTTGAAAGGTACAACACAGCAAGTAACATTGATATCAATATTATTCCTAGATACTGTCTGGTCACTAACTATGGCTGGCCCAAATACTCATACACCACTTAACATTTATGTTGGATATTTCCATATTCAGAGTCTATATGTTATTACCACATATACGACATATTTTTACACAGACTCGTTCAAGAAGTATTTCAAATTGAAATTACTTATAAATGTCTGTCTGTATGAAAGAAAGAGATGTAAAATATACCCAACTCTGGTAAAAGCAAACAAAATAATATAAGTGATAAACTTTAATTTCTGTAGTGTCCGCAACGAAATAAGAAGAAAATTAAAAGCTGTATTACAGGGTTAAGAACATAAATATCAGCAAACAAGAAATGTTTGGTCATTCCCCCTTTGCATATTGTCATTTTAAAATAAAAAACAATTTACTGCTTGGTGAAATCACATTTTCAGAGAAAACCAAAGTAAGTAGGATGTTAAATAGACAACCAAAATGTAAAGGATTTTCTTTATTTTTATTTTTTTTTTTGCAAAATACAGGAAAATTTCTTACTGGAGAATATTTGCCATCTTAATAGCTAGTATTTGGGCTCATATTTTCATAACAGAAGGATAATGTGCTATGACACTGGCCAAATAACATATTTTTTATAAAATTCTAAAGTTTGAACACTTGGCTATACATTCTGGTGTATAATTTTGAAAAGACAAAATGATACTGGGAGATTTTTTAGGATTAGGTGCATCAAACACCATTCTTTAAAGAAATCATGATTAACCATTATAACTAGTTTGAAAATTTGCCTATTTTGTTACACTTTGGGGAACTTTATTGTGAAACTCCCGTATGCATGTTTTAAGACTGATTAACGCATATGAAATAATTACATCAATTTCATTTCTTTTGTGAAGATGAGGCATATAAGGTGTTTCTCCAGCAAGTACACCTGCCACAGTCGTGCCCATCTGTGCTTGCTTTGGTGATAAAATATACTATCAGAATGGCCAATGTTGAAGACAAATCAATTTGAGACCTGTTATTGTGAGATTTGCTGGTTATTTACACTTGCTTTTACATGCCAAAACCTACTAATATTTGAGTCCTGTATAATCATACAAAATCTGCTTAACCAAGATTTAATGATGTTATTTCTTCATGTGGTTCATACTCAGTGATTGTGAACTTCCCTCAGTTTTCTTCTTGTTTAACAAATCAAAGCTAACCTATACTTTATCCATTTGGTGACCATACAAAGTATCCATTACAAGCATTTAATGATGTTATTACTGATGCACTCTGGTTTATAATCTGTGAATGTGGATTTTTTGGTCATATTTGCTTGGTCTTACATTAAAACATAACTTCAACATATAATGTGACCCAATGCAAAGCACCTTCATACTCATGTGAAATACTTTGCTGACTTCTGTCATCTGCTGATAACCTTTGCAAACTGTTTGGGTCCAGATCAGACAGAACAGTTTTTTTTCAACCTGATCTAGATCCAAACTGTTTGACACTTTGGGGCTATTCCTAAAAGAATTCTGAGAGAAAGCTTACATAGCAAATACATACCATACGTCTTCCACCTCAAGGAGACTTTCTTCTCTGTCTGTCCTCTATTTTCTAGAACACATCACCTGACAATATATATGTAGAACAAAAAACAACAACATTGATACATGTTAACAAATTGGAGGAGGTACCTGTAACGAATAGTGTGGTTTTATATTCATTTTCCCCACCCTTACAAAAATGATGACGTTGATACATGTTAACGAACTGGAGGAGGTAACTTTAAGGACAAGCGCAGCAGTTTTAAATTCCTTTTACCCCCCCCCCCCCCAACCTACACACACACACACACACACAACGACGACGTTAATACACGTTACGAATCGGAGGAGATACCTCTAAAGACAGCGCATTTTAGTCCCTTTTACCCTACCCACAACGGACACGACGACGCTAATACACGTTAACAATTCGCAGTAGGTACCTGTAACAACCAGCGCAACTTTAAATTCCCTTTAACCCGACCACAAAATAAAGATGGACGCATATTGTACATCAGAATACCATATAAACAGAAAAAAATGCCTACCATTTCAATAGTCTCGTGAGCATTGCTTCGTGTCGTCTTTCTGTTCTTTTGTTCTGATGGACTTGTAGCTGCAATAGCATTCAGTCGTCTGGACCTGAAATTAAATAAATATAATAAGATTTTCAGTTAAAACGTTCTAAACCATTTTTGCAAAATTACAACAGTATTTGTTCCAGCTATGGAGATACTGGTACTTATCATACAAGTGTAAAGCGAAGGCTCAGGCGAGCCTGCGCATCTGCTCAGTCTCACCAGTGCCTTTGCTATTCACTTACATAGAGTATGGAATTAGGTGAGTGTGCCAAAATAATAGGTTTGCAGTCCCATTAGGTATGCATGTTTTAAGACTGATTAACGCATATGAAATAATTACATCAATTTCATTTCTTTTGTGAAGATGAGGCATATAAGGTGTTTCTCCAGCAAGTACACCTGCCACAGTAGTGCCCATCTGTGCTTGCTTTAGTGATAAAATATACTATAAGAATGGCCAATGCTGAAGACAAATCAATTTGCGACCTGTGATTGTGAGATTTGCTGGTTATTTACACTTGCTTTTACATGCCAAAACCTACTAATATTTGAGTCCTGTATAAATCATACAAAATCTGCTTAACCAGCATTTAATGATGTTATTTCTTCATGTGGTTCATACTCAGTGATTGTGAACTTCCCTCGATTTTCTCCTTGTTTAACAAATCAAAGCTAACCTATACTTGATCCATTTGGTGACCATACAAAGTATCCATTACAAGCATTTAATGATGTTATTACTGATGCACTCTGGTTTATAATTTGTGAATGTGGATTTTTTGGTCATATTTGCTTGGTCTTACATTAAAACATAACTTCAACATATAATGTGACCCAATGCAAAGCACCTTCATACTCATGTGAAATACTTTGCTGACTTCTGTCATCTGCTGATAACCTTTGCAAACTGTTTGGGTCCAGATCAGACAGAACAATTTTTTTTTTCAACCTGATCTAGATCCAAACTGTTTGACACTTTGGGGCTATTCATGAAAGAATTCTGAGAGAAAGCTTACATAGCCAAAACATACCATACGTCTTCCACCTCAATGAGACTTTCTTCTCTGTCTGTCCTCTATTTTCTAGAACACATCACCTGACAATATATATGTAGAACAAAAAACAACAACATTGATACATGTTAACAAATTGGAGGAGGTACCTGTAACGAATAGTGTGGTTTTACATTCATTTTCCCAACCCTTACAAAAATGATGACGTTGATACATGTTAACGAACTGGAGGAGGTAACTTTAAGGACAAGCGCAGCAGTTTTAAATTCCCTTTACCCCCCCCCCCACCCACCCACACACACACACACACACAACGACGACGTTAATACACGTTACGAATCGGAGGAGGTACCTCAAAAGACAGCGCATTTTTAGTCCCTTTTACCCTACCCACAACGGACACGACGACGCTAATACACGTTAACAATTCGCAGTAGGTACCTGTAACAACCAGCGCAACTTTAAATTCCCTTTAACCCGACCACAAAATAAAGATGGACGCATATTGTACATCAGAATACCATATAAACAGAAAAAAATGCCTACCATTTCAATAGTCTCGTGAGCATTGCTTCGTGTCGTCTTTCTGTTCTTTTGTTCAGATTGACTTGTAGCTGCAATAGCATTCAGTCGTCTGGACCTGAAATTAAATAAATATAATAAGATTTTCAGTTAAAACGTTCTAAACCATTTTTGCAAAATTACAACAATATTTGTTCCAGCTATGGAGATGCTGGTACTTATCACTTATTCACTTACATAGAGTATGGAATTAGGTGAGTGTGCCAAAATAATAGGTTTGCAGTCATATCAGGTATGCATGTTTTAAGACTGATTAACGCATATGAAATAATTACATCAATTTCATTTCTTTTGTGAAGATGAGGCATATAAGATGTTTCTCCAGCAAGTACACCTGCCACAGTAGTGCCCATCTGTGCTTGCTTTGGTGATAAAATATACTATCAGAATGGCCAATGCTGAAGACAAATCAATTCGCGACCTGTGATTGTGAGATTTGCTGGTTATTTACACTTGCTTTTACATGCCAAAACCCACTAATATTTGAGTCCTGTATAATCATACAAAATCTGCTTAACCAGCATTTAATGATGTTATTTCTTCATGTGGTTCATACTCAGTGATTGTGAACTTCCCTCGATTTTCTCCTTGTTTAACAAATCAAAGCTAACCTATACTTGATCCATTTGGTGACCATACAAAGTATCCATTACAAGCATTTAATGATGTTATTACTGATGCACTCTGGTTTATAATCTGTGAATGTGGATTTTTTGGTCATATTTGCTTGGTCTTACATTAAAACATAACTTCAACATATAATGTGACCCAATGCAAAGCACCTTCATACTCATGTGAAATACTTTGCTGACTTCTGTCATCTGCTGATAACCTTTGCAAACTGTTTGGGTCCAGATCAGACAGAACAATTTCTTTTTCAACCTGATCTAGATCTAAACTGTTTGACACTTTGGGGCTATTCATGAAAGAATTCTGAGAGAAAGCTTACATAGACAAAACATACCATACGTCTTCCACCTCAATGAGACTTTCTTCTCTGTCTGCCCTCTATTTTCTAGAACACATCACCTGACAATATATATGTAGAACAAAAAACAACAACATTGATACATGTTAACAAATTGTTGGAGGAGGTACCTGTAACGAATAGTGTGGTTTTACATTCATTTTCCCAACCCTTACAAAAATGATGACGTTGATACATGTTAACGAACTGGAGGAGGTAAATTTAAGGACAAGTGCAGCAGTTTTAAATTCCCTTTACCCCCCCCCCACCCACCCACACACACACACACACAACGACGACGTTAATACACGTTACGAATCGGAGGAGGTACCTCAAAAGACAGCGCATTTTAGTCCCTTTTACCCTACCCACAACGGACACGACGACGCTAATACACGTTAACAATTCGCAGTAGGTACCTGTAACGACCAGCGCATTTTTAAATTCCCTTTAACCCGACCACAAAATAAAGATGGACGCATAATGTACATCAGAATACCATATAAACAGAAAAAATGTCTACCATTTCAATAGAATTGTGAGCAATGCTTCGTGTCGTCTTTCTGTTCTTTTGTTCAGATGGACTTGTAGCTGCAATAGCATTCAGTCGTCTGGACCTGAAATTAATTAAATATAATAAGATTTTCAGTTAAAACGTTCTAAACCATTTTTGCAAAATTACAACAGTATTTGTTCCAGCTATGGAGATGCTGGTACTTATCATACAAGTGTATAGCGAAGGCTCAGGCGAGCCTGCGCATCTGCTCACTCTCACCAGTGCCTTTGCTATTCACTTACATAGAGTATGGAATTAGGTGAGTGTGCCAAAATAATAGGTTTGCAGTCCCATTAGGTATGCATGTTTTAAGACTGATTAACGCATATGAAATAATTACATCAATTTCATTTCTTTTGTGAAGATGAGGCATATAAGGTGTTTCTCCAGCAAGTACACCTGCCACAGTAGTGCCCATCTGTGCTTGCTTTGGTGATAAAATATACTATCAGAATGGCCAATGCTGAAGACAAATCAATTCGCGACCTGTGATTGTGAGATTTGCTGGTTATTTACACTTGCTTTTACATGCCAAAACCTACTAATATTTGAGTCCTGTATAATCATACAAAATCTGCTTAACCAGCATTTAATGATGTTATTTCTTCATGTGGTTCATACTCAGTGATTGTGAACTTCCCTCGATTTTCTCCTTGTTTAACAAATCAAAGCTAACCTATACTTGATCCATTTGGTGACCATACAAAGTATCCATTACAAGCATTTAATGATGTTATTACTGATGCACTCTGGATTATAATCTGTGAATGTGGATTTTTTAATCATATTTGCTTGGTCTTACATTAAAACATAACTTCAACATATAATGTGACCCAATGCAAAGCACCTTCATACTCATGTGAAATACTTTGCTGACTTCTGTCATCTGCTGATAACCTTTGCAAACTGTTTGGGTCCAGATCAGACAGAACAATTTTTTTTTCAACCTGATCTAGATCCAAACTGTTTGACACTTTGGGGCTATTCATGAAAGAATTCTGAGAGAAAGCTTACATAGCCAAAACATACCATACGTCTTCCACCTCAATGAGACTTTCTTCTCTGTCTGTCCTCTATTTTCTAGAACACATCACCTGACAATATATATGTAGAACAAAAAACAACAACATTGATACATGTTAACAAATTGGAGGAGGTACCTGTAACGAATAGTGTGGTTTTACATTCATTTTCCCCACCCTTACAAAAATGATGACGTTGATACATGTTAACGAACTGGAGGAGGTAACTTTAAGGACAAGCGCAGCAGTTTTAAATTCCCTTTACCCCCCCCCCCCCCAACCCACACACACACACACAACGACGACGTTAATACACGTTACGAATCGGAGGAGGTACCTCAAAAGACAGCGCATTTTAGTCCCTTTTACCCTACCCACAACGGACACGACGACGCTAATACACGTTAACAATTCGCAGTAGGTACCTGTAACGACCAGCGCAACTTTAAATTCCCTTTAACCCGACCACAAAATAAAGATGGACGCATATTGTACATCAGAATACCATATAAACAGAAAAAATGTCTACCATTTCAATAGAATCATGAGCATTGCTTCGTGTCGTCTTTCTGTTCTTTTGTTCAGATGGACTTGTAGCTGCAATAGCATTCAGTCGTCTGGACCTGAAATTAAATAAATATAATAAGATTTTCAGTTAAAACGTTCTAAACCATTTTTGCAAAATTGCAACAGTATTTGTTCCAGCTATGGAGATGCTGGTACTTATCATACAAGTGTAAAGCGAAGGCTCAGGCGAGCCTGCGCATCTGCTCAGTCTCACCAGTGCCTTTGCTATTCACTTACATAGAGTATGGAATTAGGTGAGTGTGCCAAAATAATAGGTTTGCAGTCCCATTAGGTATGCATGTTTTAAGACTGATTAACGCATATGAAATAATTACATCAATTTCATTTCTTTTGTGAAGATGAGGCATATAAGGTGTTTCTCCAGCAAGTACACCTGCCACAGTAGTGCCCATCTGTGCTTGCTTTGGTGATAAAATATACTATCAGAATGGACAATGTTGAAGACAAATCAATTCGCGACCTGTGATTGTGAGATTTGCTGGTTATTTACACTTGCTTTTACATGCCAAAACCTACTAATATTTGAGTCCTGTATAATCATACAAAATCTGCTTAACCAGCATTTAATGATGTTATTTCTTCATGTGGTTCATACTCAGTGATTGTGAACTTCCCTCGATTTTCTCCTTGTTTAACAAATCAAAGCTAACCTATACTTGATCCATTTGGTGACCATACAAAGTATCCATTACAAGCATTTAATGATGTTATTACTGATGCACTCTGGTTTATAATCTGTGAATGTGGATTTTTTGGTCACATTTGCTTGGTCTTACATTAAAATATAACTTCAACATATAATGTGACCCAATGCAAAGCACCTTCATACTCATGTGAAATACTTTGCTGACTTCTGTCATCTGCTGATAACCTTTGCAAACTGTTTGGGTCCAGATCAGACAGAACAATTTTTTTTTCAACCTGATCTAGATCCAAACTGTTTGACACTTTGGGGCTATTCATGAAAGAATTCTGAGAGAAAGCTTACATAGCCAAAACATACCATACGTCTTCCACCTCAATGAGACTTTCTTCTCTGTCTGTCCTCTATTTTCTAGAACACATCACCTGACAATATATATGTAGAACAAAAAACAACAACATTGATACATGTTAACAAATTGGAGGAGGTACCTGTAACGAATAGTGTGGTTTTACATTCATTTTCCCAACCCTTACAAAAATGATGACGCTGATACATGTTAACGAACTGGAGGAGGTAACTTAAAGGACAAGCGCAGCAGTTTTAAATTCCCTTTACCCCCCTCCCCCCCCCACCCACCCACCCACACACACACACACACACACAACGACGACGTTAATACACGTTACGAATCGGAGGAGGTACCTCAAAAGACAGCGCATTTTTAGTCCCTTTTACCCTACCCACAACGGACACGACGACGCTAATACACGTTAACAATTCGCAGTAGGTACCTGTAACGACCAGCGCAACCTTAAATTCCCTTTAACCCGACCACAAAATAAAGATGGACGCATATTGTACATCAGAATACCATATAAACAGAAAAAATGCCTACCATTTCAATAGAATCGTGAGCATTGCTTCATGTCGCCTTTCTGTTCTTTTGTTCAGATGGACTTGTAGCTGCAATAGCATTCAGTCGTCTGGACCTGAAATTAATTAAATATAATAAGATTTTCAGTTAAAACGTTCTAAACCATTTTTGCAAAATTACAACAGTATTTGTTCCAGCTATGGAGATGCTGGTACTTATCATACAAGTGTATAGCGAAGGCTCAGGCGAGCCTGCGCATCTGCTCAGTCTCACCAGTGCCTTTGCTATTCACTTACATAGAGTATGGAATTAGGTGAGTGTGCCAAAATAATAGGTTTGCAGTCCCATTAGGTATGCATGTTTTAAGACTGATTAACGCATATGCATATGAGTAGGCAAAGATTTAATCCCTCGACCATAAAGCAGATTTTACAGATTTAGACACAAAAAATCGCAAAAAGATTTTTCAAATTTTTTCTAGCGTTAACTCTGTCTGCAAAGGATTTTCCCAGGGCCATTTTGTACGAAAAGCATGACTGTAGATCAAAAGATGGTTTCTGCTTTCATCTTTCACAAAACAAGTTGGCTGCTTTTGAAAAGCAATCAAAGGAAACAAGAAATATCTTTAAAAAAAGATATTCGGCTGCAGTTTAATTGAGGATTTAATATGAACGAGTATAGCTGCTTGTTACACTTGTAAACTTGATAACCACTCGAGAGAATCTCAATCGGAACTGCCTCGGCCGATTCCATTGAATTCGGTGGAATCAGACCTCGAATGAACATGGAGGGTCTACTTTGATAACGTGACGTTGACGTTAAATAACGGGACGCTGACGTCACAGAAACCATGCCAATACAATAAATAGTAAGTTCAATTGCAGCGAAACAAACGGTTACAACAATCCACAAGATGCCATAAATGACGTCTAGGTGTTTTTTTTCCAATAAAATATCGCTATAGCTATATTTTATTGAGAAAATATAAACTGCATTTATTCTGTAGTCAGAATAATGGATTTTAACAGAGCTGAACCATCATGCTACAGAACTAAGTTTCCTTACAATAGTTCGGGCTAACAAAATGAAGCTTTATTGTACAAAGTATTGCGCGTAATGCGCCTTATATATTTGTACCTGATGCTTGATTTGATTTTCAGGATTGTGCCGGGCTTTCCCGGATGGAGAGAGTCTGTGTTCCATCGTTGAGGGTGTGTTACATGTTGTGGTTTAACCTGAGTTCGACAGCATAACAACTTGTGTCTACATAATATCTTTAAAGAGCATCAAAATAAACAGTTTGTTTTAATAATGCACCCTGATAGGAGACAATGGAAATGGTTTCCAGATCTGTCAGTAGCCTCAAAATGAATTTTTGTTTGTTTGTTGTTTTTTGCAAAAAAATCCTTGCTGCGCTCTATTTGTAGTCCCACTTATTCGTCAGTATTGTTAATTAGAGTAGACTGTGCAGTTTACACATCCTTTTCGTGTACGATGAAGAATTTAAATGGGGCATAGATGAAAAAGGCCGCGGCTATTTAGTCGGCCTTAAACGTTTACTTGCCAACCAACTAAGGCTGCAACAGTACAGAAGTACCACGACCTCTAAGTACTGACCTTTGGGTCATTCTATTTCAACAGGTTGATGCGTAAAATGAGCCAGTCGGGCTACAACATCTATGCGTGTCAAAATATTATAGTAAATGTTGGTAATCGAAAGAAACCCCTATTTTCTAGATCCGTATTTCAATATTGTAAATACAGTCAAACGTCAAAGCTTGTTTATCTATAGCCGTTCAGGTGTAAAGTTGGCGTGCGCGCGCATCTATTACGTAAGAACTTATGTTTGAATTATAGTTCGTTTCGAAGTGGCCCAGTGTTATTTGACAAAATTGACATGAGACATATGAATATTCAATGACCTTTTATTGCTTCAAAGATGCATAGTATTGTGCTTTCAAAGATGCATAGTAATGAGGCTATTCTATTTTTCTTATAGACAGGTAAAGCATGATTTTTCACTTCTACGCGAATATGCAATTATCTGTGGTAGGTTCAATATAACTGTAAACTGAGACTACCTGCACGCCCAAAATCAAGGTAAACTTGCCAGTGTTTGTTTACATCGATTCTCATCTATCTTTGAAAGTACAATAATGAGGTGATTCTATATTTCTTATAAACAGGTAAAGGTGACCTATTCACTGCCACGTGCATATGCAGTATTCTGTGGTAGGTTCATTTTAACTGTAAAGTGAGACTACCTGTAAGCCCCAAAACAAGGTAAACTCGCCAGTGTTTGTTTACAACGACTCTCATCTATCTTTGAAACATGTTTGTTATACAATTATACTTTTAACACGACCTCTGATTAATGACCCTCGATTCACTCAATGCATTTACCGTTACTATCAAGTCTCAAAGCGTTTTGTGGAATTATACTTATCAGAATGTAAGAACTCTAATGGATGACAGGCTGCCCTTAGCATTCAAAGGTTCGAATCTGGTACCCTTTCTTTATATATATATGTGTTCGTTTTTTCCATCATTTCGTGCAATAATGGATATTCTAATATGAATCTGGCATACCATCACACGTATGTGTAATTAACTCTTTGCACGCTGGGTAATCATAATACTTTTTCGCCATCCGCTGACTTTTTACCCCCAAATGAACCCTTTCAAAAACTCTTTCAGGAACACCAGAGTGGTAAGGACCGACGTTCGGTCTTTGCCTGCTGAGTAATTCTAATATGTTTCTGTCGTCTGCTGGTTGTTTTCAAAATCATCACTTTCAGGAATACCACCAGTGTCAAACAATTTAGGTCCAGATCAGGCTTGACAACTTGTCGGGCCTGATCTGGGCCTGCCTGTCTGCCTGATCATTTTCCAGGGAATGCTAATACTGATTTTTGAAATAAAAATAATCGTTTGCAAAGTTTATCAGCAGACGACACTGACTTAAAGTGGTCGTGGTTTTCGAAAAGAATTAGTTTAAGTTACTGTTAGGTCGAGTTGCGTATTGCAAGCATGACATCCGTGCAACATACTATTCGCACGAGCACGAGGTGAGCGCATCTTAAGGATTTCGCAGCTGGTCACAGACCTGTAAATGTAAAAAGGGCAGTGATTGGCTCAAAAGGTGGGTGGAAGCTCAGCACAATATTTTTAAGTTGTAAGGTGTTTCATGATTGGTCAATAATAAAACTAGGAAATATATTGTATTTATAAGACAGGTCTATCTTTGCTGTACTTTTTGGAACAACATCTCATTGCTTTTGTTGATTTAGTTTAGTGGTGTGGCTTAGAAAAAAGGACCTTGCATTCTGTTATTTTTTTCAGTAGAATTTTCCTCTCATATAGGGTGCCCACCTTCAGGGGCCAAAAAGTGGCAAAACATGGCGGTCACCAGGGTATCTCATTCTTGTTTTTTGATTGAACTAGGTCCAATCTGTACCTCTATGGCAGCCTCATTGTGATTGAAGAGTTGTGAGCACCACAGCCTACTTAAAAGCTATAATGGAGGTCTATGGAAAAACAATTACAGGTCTGGGCCCTAAAGAAGAATATCAGGCCTGTTATGTTGGATACCTTGGCTGCTATGTATGTGACCTGTTATATGTTTTTGATGCATTGTTTTGATTTCAGCAAGTCCAATAATGATTTGAGCTTTCAAAAAGTCCACTTTTTTAAAACAAAAATCATTAAAACTGCAGAAAAAGAGCCTTATTAGTAGGTAGGGGTGATGGTTGGCTCAGTTTCACACTACATATTGGACTTGAAGCATGTGAGTTGCACTTCTGCACTATGAGGCTACACTGTAAGCATACTCTCATTTATCGGAAACTCATTGGTTCCCAAATCAGAGCATTTGTGTTTTTATTGTTATGCTAGAGCATTTTTTGGGGTATGTGTTCTTGTGATTGTCAAAATATGGTTAAAAAGGCCCTTTCGCAAGTTTGCGTAAACCGCAGTAGTGGTCACTTTATGGAGTTAAATGCAATTTAATTGAAAAGTGTTACATGTGTTAAACCCATATTTACATGCTCATTTATTGTCAGGTGGCTTAGTTGAACTCAGAGATAGCACAAGAGACTGTCATACTGCCCAATATGACATTGACCTTTGACAGATTGACCTTTCAATTGAGCAACAGTGTAGAACAACTTGGAAACCTGTATGATATTGCACTCTCCACTTTGTAAAGTAGAACATTTGGGTCAGTTTGGGTGGATTTGCTATCTAAATTGACCCTTGACCTTATTGATGACCTTGACCTTGATAAGAGGGGCCATTTCAGATGGATATATGTATGCGTATTAGTCCATTTTAATCTTTGCTATTCAATCCGGCAACTTAAATGTCACTTTGAAAAAATGTCATAATGAAACTGCAACAGTATACCAGTTCACAGGCATGATTTTACCAAACTAACAGCCTGCCATTTGTAAAATAAGTATTTTGGGCTAGTATTTTTTAAACTTTGTCAATAATATGATGTTTTCCTTGACCATTTGACCATTTAACCTCAATTTAAAACAAATAGGTCATTAATTGTAGAAATTGTACCTTTTTGACCAATAAAATTGCAAAGTGACCTTGACCTTTGACCTCTATGACCTTGATAATTCCCTTTCACTGACCTTGACCTTGCAGCATCCTGGCTGTAGTAGTTTTTTTTCTCCAGCTAGGTCTTTGGAAAAAATGTAAGCAGTCAAAATGCCATGTCGGTGAGCATAGCCCTTCTGCATGGAAACTAGTTTTGCTCTTCACCCCCTCTGGCTGTTACATAATATTAGCTTTTGTCACCTAAATTAGCAAAAATTACTTCATTTTGCACCAATGAACATTTTTATGTGATTAGAAGTTGATTTAATGTGTAAAGAAAGTATTATATGTCACATAGCTAGGAGCAAGTAATTTTGGCCATGTTAATGGGGGTGGGTGGGGTAACTCCACATTAGACTCATGCTGGTAAAGCACATGCATCTTTTTGGTATAGTATATTGAACAGTGGTGTTATAAGCTTATATGAGTGAACTTTAAACCATTTCTGATATATAATAAAAGAGATATCAGAAAATGAATATGTTCACTTTTTCTTTTCATTATTTTGCTGTACAATGAGTTTACCAGTAATATGTGTAGGGGGGTAGGGTTGTTTAAAGGGTTCCTTAGAATAACTTTGGGGTAAATGATGCAAACAAACAATATAAATGTGCTTTAAAATGTTTATTGGTTTGAATTAAACTATTTTCTTGGTCCTTTGTCTGAAATGGGTTATGGCTTTAGGTCACAGACCTGTAAATGTAAAAAGGGCAGTGATTGGCTCAAAAGGTGGGTGGAAGCTCAGCACAATATTTTTAAGTTGTAAGGTGTTTCATGATTGGTCAATAATAAAACTAGGAAATATATTGTATTTATAAGACAGGTCTATCTTTGCTGTACTTTTTGGAACAACATCTCATTGCTTTTGTTGATTTAGTTTAGTGGTGTGGCTTAGAAAAAAAAACCTTGCATTCTGTTATTTTTTTCAGTAGAATTTTCCTCTCATATAGGGTGCCCACCTTCAGGGGCCAAAAAGTGGCAAAACATGGCGGTCACCAGGGTATCTCATTCTTGTTTTTTGATTGAACTAGGTCCAATCTGTACCTCTATGGCAGCCTCATTGTGATTGAAGAGTTGTGAGCACCACAGCCTACTTAAAAGCTATAATGGAGGTCTATGGAAAAACAATTACAGGTCTGGGCCCTAAAGAAGAATATCAGGCCTGTTATGTTGGATACCTTGGCTGCTATGTATGTGACCTGTTATATGTTTTTGATGCATTGTTTTGATTTCAGCAAGTCCAATAATGATTTGAGCTTTCAAAAAGTCCACTTTTTTAAAACAAAAATCATTAAAACTGCAGAAAAAGAGCCTTATTAGTAGGTAGGGGTGATGGTTGGCTCAGTTTCACACTACATATTGGACTTGAAGCATGTGAGTTGCACTTCTGCACTATGAGGCTACACTGTAAGCATACTCTCATTTATCGGAAACTCATTGGTTCCCAAATCAGAGCATTTGTGTTTTTATTGTTATGCTAGAGCATTTTTTGGGGTATGTGTTCTTGTGATTGTCAAAATATGGTTAAAAAGGCCCTTTCGCAAGTTTGCGTAAACCGCAGTAGTGGTCACTTTATGGAGTTAAATGCAATTTAATTGAAAAGTGTTACATGTGTTAAACCCATATTTACATGCTCATTTATTGTCAGGTGGCTTAGTTGAACTCAGAGATAGCACAAGAGACTGTCATACTGCCCAATATGACATTGACCTTTGACAGATTGACCTTTCAATTGAGCAACAGTGTAGAACAACTTGGAAACCTGTATGATATTGCACTCTCCACTTTGTAAAGTAGAACATTTGGGTCAGTTTGGGTGGATTTGCTATCTAAATTGACCCTTGACCTTATTGATGACCTTGACCTTGATAAGAGGGGCCATTTCAGATGGATATATGTATGCGTATTAGTCCATTTTAATCTTTGCTATTCAATCCGGCAACTTAAATGTCACTTTGAAAAAATGTCATAATGAAACTGCAACAGTATACCAGTTCACAGGCATGATTTTACCAAACTAACAGCCTGCCATTTGTAAAATAAGTATTTTGGGCTAGTATTTTTTAAACTTTGTCAATAATATGATGTTTTCCTTGACCATTTGACCATTTAACCTCAATTTAAAACAAATAGGTCATTAATTGTAGAAATTGTACCTTTTTGACCAATAAAATTGCAAAGTGACCTTGACCTTTGACCTCTATGACCTTGATAATTCCCTTTCACTGACCTTGACCTTGCAGCATCCTGGCTGTAGTAGTTTTTTTTCTCCAGCTAGGTCTTTGGAAAAAATGTAAGCAGTCAAAATGCCATGTCGGTGAGCATAGCCCTTCTGCATGGAAACTAGTTTTGCTCTTCACCCCCTCTGGCTGTTACATAATATTAGCTTTTGTCACCTAAATTAGCAAAAATTACTTCATTTTGCACCAATGAACATTTTTATGTGATTAGAAGTTGATTTAATGTGTAAAGAAAGTATTATATGTCACATAGCTAGGAGCAAGTAATTTTGGCCATGTTAATGGGGGTGGGTGGGGTAACTCCACATTAGACTCATGCTGGTAAAGCACATGCATCTTTTTGGTATAGTATATTGAACAGTGGTGTTATAAGCTTATATGAGTGAACTTTAAACCATTTCTGATATATAATAAAAGAGATATCAGAAAATGAATATGTTCACTTTTTCTTTTCATTATTTTGCTGTACAATGAGTTTACCAGTAATATGTGTAGGGGGGTAGGGTTGTTTAAAGGGTTCCTTAGAATAACTTTGGGGTAAATGATGCAAACAAACAATATAAATGTGCTTTAAAATGTTTATTGGTTTGAATTAAACTATTTTCTTGGTCCTTTGTCTGAAATGGGTTATGGCTTTAGGTCACAGACCTGTAAATGTAAAAAGGGCAGTGATTGGCTAAAAAGGTGGGTGGAAGCTCAGCACAATATTTTTAAGTTGTAAGGTGTTTCATGATTGGTCAATAATAAAACTAGGAAATATATTGTATTTATAAGACAGGTCTATCTTTGCTGTACTTTTTGGAACAACATCTCATTGCTTTTGTTGATTTAGTTTAGTGGTGTGGCTTAGAAAAAAAAACCTTGCATTCTGTTATTTTTTTCAGTAGAATTTTCCTCTCATATAGGGTGCCCACCTTCAGGGGCCAAAAAGTGGCAAAACATGGCGGTCACCAGGGTATCTCATTCTTGTTTTTTGATTGAACTAGGTCCAATCTGTACCTCTATGGCAGCCTCATTGTGATTGAAGAGTTGTGAGCACCACAGCCTACTTAAAAGCTATAATGGAGGTCTATGGAAAAACAATTACAGGTCTGGGCCCAGCTGTTTAATCTTTTTAGCGGCCAATACTTGATCTTGGTGGCAATTTGAGAACTTTATAATTGCTTTGGCTGTGTGTCTACAAAGGTCTGGATAAGCTTTCAGTTTGCCCCATCAGAATTTTATCAATTGCTTTTTTTTCAAAAACGTTTGCTTAATTTGTGTTTATTATCCCACATAATATACTTCTAATCCTAGCCCCGAAGTTTAAACATTTTTCGTGCTCAACTCAGCTGAGCACTAAATTGATCCTGCTCATACATGTTAAAATGCCAACAATTGTTGGCAGCCAACAATTATTGGCATTTTACTATTTATTAGCATGATAAATACAACATCTGAGACTTTGAAAGCAAGAAAATCTGTTATTTTTGTGGCATTTTAGTTTATATGAGCAGTTAAATTTCATGCACAGTTGAGTTGAGCATGAAAAAAAGTTTTATAACATCGGGGCCTGATCTTGATCTTCAGCCAGATGTACACTCTTGTATGCTACACTGCTCGGGTACTTTTGGGATATTTTCATATTTGAGCCGTGACATGTAATTTCCAACAAAGTGGAATTTTGACAAGTGTACTCAGACGAGCCTGTGCAGTCTACCTTTAAGGTAAGAAACTCCAAATGATATATGTTCAGTAGCTTAAACGTCATATAATATTCAAGTGACTAGCAAAGGCTCTGATCAGATTGCGCAGGCTGCTCTCAGCCGTTGCTAACTTAGCACATACCACATTGTTGGAAAACTCATGTCGTGGCTAAATTTTCTATTATTTTTTTTTCTTTTGCTTTTACCAAAATTCGATTGCTTTTTGTTACCCCATGATTTTAAAACAATTGCTTTATTCACAAATTGAATTACTTAATTGCCCTCACATTCGGCTTATCTGTTCCTCTGACTTAGTTCAAACTGCTGAAGAAAATAGTAAAACTACATGTAAAACAATTGGACCTCGACGCAAGAAACCCGGTCTTCGGGGGCAAAGACCAGCCTGGGCTTCCACGCAGACTGATCAGCGCATTTGTTTTTCGCATTTTGGAAAGTATCATATCTAATCTTGCTGCAAGGGAAATTTCGTTTTTCCAGCTAGTTTCTATGGCTGAGGAGACTGGTTTGAGTCTCGCTTTGTCGGAAACCCCGAAGACAGTTGTTGTCGCGCCGAGACCTACTTTAAGAAAATTATGGTCCGATTTCGACCTCAGACTGTACAAAGAGCGGATGAGTCCATCCACCAGTACGAGAAAGGCAAATCAATATGCAAAGATTATCTCCAAACCAAACTTTTGCTGTCCGCGCTACCCAAGCCGAACTGTACTTTGGCCTCTTTTGGCATATTATGCTCAGATGAGCTACGTGTAACAAGTCCATGTTTACATTTTGGCCGCCACGCCAAGCGCATTCGATATCGACAGATCGAGTCCGTAGTATTCTGACTTTTATGGTGGGTGGTAAATTCGAACCCTGGTACGACCAAATACTTTCATATTTTTATCTCCCAACCACCGGTTAACGTAATTTCCGAGACCAAGCCAAGACCAGTGTATAATGATAACTGGCTGTAGTAAGATGACTGAAAAATTGTTGAGTCCCACGACTGACAATAGCGCCATGTCTACATTTCAGTTCTAACCCCAAACACTTTGGCTTCATCTTAAGCTAAGCAAGAAATCGCGGCAATATTTACGAAAGTGGGGTATATCCACGATATTTAGTGTAAAATTGTATTATTTCTTACCTATGTTGTGGTTACTCAAAAGAACCGTCTCGTTGAGACGGTTCTTTTGAGACCCAACAACATGTTTCAATCACGCACTCTACCAAAATGTGTCACTTTGCGAAGGGTCTTTTTGTGGCATTCCCAGGCTTCTGGCACCTGCATTATGCAACAGATTTCTACAGTTTTAGAACAAGCCCTTAAAATTCAATATTCAAAATGCATAAAATCTACTCACAGAATCCCAAACTTCAGCCTCATCTTCATAGAAGACTTATCAAGGGTTTCACAAAATAAAATTATTGAATTTGACTAAATTTTCCATCTCCATTTTTAACCGCCAAACCTGAGTTGAAATACCTGTATTTCTGAACAAAAGAAATGTTCACGTTTCCATCTATTCGTGCGTTTTGAGAAATCACGTGTCAGCGGAGTACGAAACAGTTAAAGCCCTGTTTCAACCCTTAAAGCGTCAAGAAAAAATGCATCTGGAAAATGACGTCTGCTGAAGTCGTCGCCTGCAAATAGTTGCCTAACATTACTGGCGAATTTAAGTAAAGAAGCAAACAGGGTGGACCCAGATCATACTGCTCCTATAGGAGCAGTCTGATCTGGGTCCACACTGGTTGTCATAGAGGCTTCTTAAACATTTCGGCAGACGAGAAAAGCATACGACTTTTGCTGCGATTGGTGCTTTAAGGGTTAAGACCATCAAAAACTTAGATACAGTTAAGTCAGGATAGTCCCTTATATATATTGAGGGGTCACAGGTTGTTATTTCCAAACATCTATGAATCGGGGGTCCTCGCTGTTCGCCGAAGTACCCGTTCAGGTGTTTTCAGTGCAAAAAGGGCCAGCTAACGACTTTTGTCTTCCGCTGTTTACCTTTGCAAAAGGTTTGGACCGAGATCAGGCCCGACATTTTGTCGTACCTTATCTAGATCCAGTTAGTTTGGCACTCTGATGGTATATTTGTATTCCCGAAATAATATATATAAAAAACATTAATGCCGGAAAAGCAAATCCCAGAAAAAGACATGCATATAATCTCTGGACAATGTGTTTGTTTGTTTTGGTTTGATTCTTTGCGTCCCTGTCAACAATTTTTCAGTTATGTGGGGACGGGTCTTCATGGGTTGAACCAGTACTAAGCAAGGATAAATGTGTCTTGCTCAAAACACAACACAGTGTCGCCGGTGAGGCTCGAACCCACGGCCCCTCGGTTTCGAGTCAAGCACTCTGAGACACTGCGCTCCCATCTACGGACAATATTTAGGCGAGCCATGTCATAGAAAATCGGCTATTGTAGGTACTTTGTTTTATGCGTCCTGTAAGTATACTGGAGGACTTTAGAAACGCACCATCTGCTAAAATGCTAATTTATTGTCAAAAATTATGTTTTAATTTTATGAAAGATAAAATTGACAAGTCCCGTCATTTAGCTTTATTCATTAAGAAAATCGAAACGCTGTAGTTTATGGTTGCCGTGACGTCGCGATAATTCTGAGAATATTCTGTGACTGTTGAGCTACTGATCGAACATCATTTGGAGTTTCCAAGCTTAATAGGAGGCTGCACAGACTCGTCTGAGTCTACACTTGTCAAAATGCCACATTGCTGGAAATCACATGTCACGGCTAAATTAAGTAAAGAAACCAGCGCTCTCTTCCTCAGCATGATGATTGCACAACAAGAGGGACGTAACACACAATGGGAGCAACAACCACGTGCGGATCCAGAGGGGGGACAGGGGGTCCGGACCCCCTGAAAAATCACAAAAATAAAGGGTTTCTTAGCAGTACTGGTCTGGATCCCCTGAAAATCACAAAGCTACCAATCCAGCATTCAATGTTGGGCCATCACCAGCACACCAGCGAAACGCCATTTAAATGGCGTTTCGCTGGCGGGCTGATGATGCCCGCTTATAGTGGTATTTGGATCCTCACTCCCCTCATCATCCCCTGGCAAAACTTTCTGGATCCGCGCATGAACAACAAACAATGAACCGCCATCAACATAATCTCCATTCTATATATGATAAACATTAATTGGTTAGCACGCATAGATACCATCTATCATCTCTGAGAAACAATCAAATGATCAAACTAACATCCCTAGCAGCCAGGTCTGAACAACAGGCTTATCTGAAAATTCAGGTGAAATTCTAAATAAATTGAAGTCTAGAGGTTTTCTAGCATCTGGTTTGTCTACATATGATTTCTCTACTCTCTATACTACATTGCCTCATAATCTAATAAAAGAAAAACTAACAGAATTAATTGAACAAACATTTAACAGAGAGGGCTCGCTTTATTTGGCTTGTAATGATAAAAATGCCTTTTTTTACTTCTGAACAACCTAATCGATATAAATTGTGGTCATGTCAGAAAATGTGTGATGCGCTCCATTATCTCTTGGACAATATATTTATAAGATTTGGCTCAAAATTATATAGACAAATTGTCGGTAGTCCAATGGGTACTAATTGTGCTCCTCTTGTTGCAGATTTGTTTTTGTTTTGTTATGAGAGAGACTTTATGTTGTCTCTGTCAGACAATAATCAAGCTGATATTATTGAAGCTTTTAACTCTACCTCCAGATATTTAGATGACTTACTTAATATTGATAATCCTTATTTTGAACAAATGGTAGGTCAGATATATCCCACTGAACTTCAGTTAAATAAGGCAAATTCTTCTGATACTGAAGCTCCATTTTTTGACTTGAACTTGGCAATAACAAATGGCATAGTTTCTTCAAAAGTTTATGATAAACGGAATGATTTTAATTTTGAAATAGTAAATTTCCCATTTTTTGATGGAGATGTTCCTCGCTCTCCTTCCTATGGTGTATATATTTCTCAGCTGATTCGTTTTGCTAGAGTGTGTTCTAATGTTGATGACTTCAACAACAGAAACTTATTTTTAACTGCTAAATTATTAAAACAAGGTTATAGATATCATAAAATTCGAAAAGCATTTTCTAAATTTTACCACAGACACTCAGAGTTAATTGTTAAATACAACAGTGGGTTAAAGACTCTTCTGCAACAGGGCATATCAGAACCTATATTTTATGGTGATTTAGTCTATAAATTCAAACGAATTGTTGGAAAACCTAATTTTAGTGATCAATTCAAAAAGATAGTAAAACGTTATTTAAGGGTTGGATATAACTTGGATATCATGCGACAGTCTGCATGCCTAGTTTTAAACCCAATCACGGTTTATAGCTATGGTTTCCTCTTTAATTGCACGACGGTGGGTCAGGCCTCAGACTCTATGACGGCTCTGACGTAAAGCTTTAATCGGTGGGTTGGTGCCTGATGCTTATCTGTAGCTGGACCCACCGTGGCTCAACTTGAGGTTCTCTTTAGCTCTGACTATCTGTGAGTCATGAGCCCTTTTCTTTGTTTCATCATGGTGTAGTAATTTGATTAGAGTGTTTTACATGATGATACATTGCATTAGTTAGATGGCCTCCATGCGAGCTAAACATTTCTTGTACTTCAACAACAGCAGAATCTAGGGCGAAAATTTGGTACCAGTAAAATGCATTTAAGCCCCCCGGTGGCTTAGGCTGCTGTCCGTTCTAAGGCGGTGGTTCTGTTGTTGTTGACTTTTTGTTTATTGTTACTCCCATTGCCGGAGTCTGTAATTGTTCCATGTTTTGTTGTACGTTACTTTATGTCCATTCTAGTATTGCAATCATCTTCATGGGGAAGAGAGAGCTGATTGCTTTGCTTAATATGTCTTCCTGGTGTCTTGTGATGGTTGAGCGGCTCTTCCTCGCGGTGCTACGGGGTTGTCTGCAGTTTGGTATTTGTGGTATTTCCTGATCATACTCACTTACTATTTTTTATCATCGTTGGAGTCTGTAATTGTTCTATGTTTTGTTGTACATTACTTTATGTCCATTCTAGTTTTGCAATCATCTTGATGGGAAAGAGAGAGCAACACTTTTGGGGTGAATAGTTTGTGTAATCTGTAACTCCAACAGTTTTCATTCCTTTATATTCAAACTTTGCCTAATGATTGATTTGTGTAATCTGTAACTCCAACAGTTTTCATTCTTTTATATTCAAACTTTGCCTAATGATTGTTCATACATTGAAGATGTGCACCTTCTATTTTGTGCACATTTAATAAATAGTTCTCGTTTTAACGGGTGTTGAACTTGAATTTTTTTCCATCCGGAATGGGGAGGTGGTGTCAGGTTTGTGTAATGTGTAACTCCAACAGTTTTAATTCCTTTATATTCAACCTTTGCCTAGTGATGCTTCATACATTGAAGATGTGCGCCTCCTATTTTGTGCACATTTGATAAATATTTTCTTATTTGTTACGGGGGTTGAACTTAGACATTTTTCCATCCGTAATGCGTAGGGGGTGTCAGGTTTGTGTAATCTATAACTCAAATAGCTTTCATTCCTTTATGTTCAAACTTTGCATAATGATTGTTCACACATTGAAGATATGCACCTACTATTTTGTGCACATTTGATAAATATTTTCACATTTTTACGGGTGTTGAACTTAGACAATGTGTTCCATCCAAAATGCGTAGGGGGTGTCTGGTTTGTGTAATCTGTAACTCCAACAGTTTTCATTCCTTTATATTCAAACTTGGCATAATGATTGTTCATACATTGAAGTTGTGCACCTCCTATTTTGTGCACATTTGATACATATTTTCTTTTTTTCAGGTCTGTTGAACTTGGATATTTTATCCATCCGAAATGCTAAGGGGGTGTCTGGTTTGTGTAATCAGTTTTCATTCCTTCATATTCAAACTCAATATGCTATGATTGCTCACACATTGAACATGTGTGCACCCTATATTATGTGCACATCCATCCGAAATGCTAAGGGGGTGTCTGATTTGTGTAATCTGTGACTGCAGCAGTTTTCATTCTTTCATATTCAAACTTAATATGTTATGATTGGTCACACATTGAACATGTGTGCACCCTATATTTTGTGCACATTATATAATATTTTTGGGATTATTGAACTTAGACATCATTACGTGTACACCACCTTTGGAGTGCTTACATTGTTTATTTGTGTGCTATCTGCTATTCAAACAGATTTGATTCCTTTATATTCAAACTTTGCATAATGATTGTTCACACATTTAAGATGTGCATCGGCGACGCAGGTCCAGAGCAGAGTTTGGTCTTGTCTCTATTCCTGAGGGATCCGTTTTTCCAGATTATTAAGAGGTCGCAACAGCTGTCGTTGTTTTGGTGTGAAGTTGGTAAAACTTCTCCCTGTGCATCGATATAGTGTTGATATTTTTTCATAATCTGGTCCTTCGGGAATATCGGGTTCTGACGGAAAGCAGAACACCATTTAAGCCGGTACTAGGGGGCGTGAGAATTGCTGCACTTTCGTTCTCATGAACAGACTCTATAAAATCGAGCCTGCTGTTTTCTTATAGTGTTATTTCTCTCCATTTCTGAGTGATCCGTTTTCCAGATTATTTAGAGGTCACAGCAGCTGTCATTGTGTCTGTGTGGAGTTGGTAAAACTTCTCCCCGTGCATCGATATAGTGTTTATATTTTTCATACTCTGGTCCTTCGTGCATATTGTCTTCAGACGGAAAGTAGAATAACGCTCAAGCTGGTGCTAGGGAGAGTGAAAATTGTTGCACTTTCCATTAGTTCTCACGATCAGACTCAATTAAATCGAGTCTGCTATTTTCTTATCATGTTGGTTCTTTCTTTTTCGGAGGGATCCATTTTCCAGATTATTTATATAAAGTCTTTTCATATTTATAAATTTACTCAAGAAAGAAAGATGGCAAAGATCAGGAATCGATACATCAAGCACCACACCTTATTCAAGATACCAATGGGAAAGTGACAACGTCACAAATTGGACATCACAAACGAGAGCCAAGAGGTCAGCCCTTTCCCAGCAGGTGACAACAAGACACCAACAAACAGACGTGCATGAAAGCATACTAAAACAAAACAGAAATAACATAAATGATCCACAAAAGAAGCACCGCCTTGAAACGGTCAGTAAAAATATTTTACTGGAGGGCTTAAACCGGTTTAATGGTGCACCAACCTCACCTTTAGTTCAGATGTGGATCAAGACACATAGATCAAGTTAGTTGTTCACAAGATTATTTCAACAATTGCTTTTTAAGTGCAAAATAATTCCATTTTTTAAATTACTGTTCTCATAAAATGAACATATTCTTAATTCTAAACGTTTCTAAATATTTTACAGGTCAAATGTTTAGAATTTAGAATTTGTTCATTTTATAAGAAATCATGCTATTTCTTGAGTCAGTTTTCCAATATCTATTTTAGCTGTTAAGCAGCAGTCAAAAAAGTGATGTCTGCCTGTCCTGGCCTAAATTTAGTTCAATCTATTTTAGCAGTCTGGCTGCACTGACATTTCTTGATGTCTGCCTGTCCTGGGCTAAATTTAGCTTATCACTGAGGGTCTGGATGGGGTATAATGATTAGTGAATAATGGCCCTTTTTATACTGAATAGTGAATTTTTAGCCAAAAAAATAATGAATAGTGAATAATGAGGGCCTAAAAATAAAGAATAATCCTATTTTTTTAGTGAATTGAAAGAAAAATTAATGAATAGTGAATAATCAGATTTCTTTTCCACTTTACTTTCTTTTAATGAATAATTGGTCTTACTTTAATGAATAAGCCAAAATTTTAATAAGATGAATAATGGGCTATTTTTAATGAATAGAGAATACCAGACCCCCCCCCCCCCCCATCCAGACCCTCATCACTGGTTGCATCAAGATCTGTCACAACCAAAGAAAGCCTGTTTCAGCCAATCAGAGGAGTTCTTTCATAGGAGTCATATAACAACACAAATGGCTGAATAACCATTTCAAAGATAGTAAGACATGAAAAGTTCACCATAAATCTATACAATGTGAATACACCATTTCTGGCAGAATTGAAAATATTTTTATTATACCTATGATGAGGCAGTAACCAAATAACGTTGGTGTCAATGTGGAGACCTGATCCTGGGGTTATAAAACGTTGCTCATGCTCAACTCAACTGAGAATGAAATTTCAATTGCTCATAAAACTAAAATGCTGAAAAATAACGATATTTCTTGCTTTAAAACAATTTGATGCTGTATTTATCCTGCTAATAAATGTTAAAATGTCAACAACTGTTGGCATTTTGACATTGATGAGCTAATAAGTTTTCCCTATATTAATCATCAAGCCTATGTAAAACATGTGACCACAGGGGCATACTTTGATCAAATTTGATAGAGATCTACTAGGTGATGCCACATACAAAATGTCAAGGTTCTATAGGTCTTGTGGGTCCAGACAAATTTCGTCTTATTTCTTAAGTGTTCATTAATATTCATCAATATTCAAATTAGATAATTCTTATATTTAATCATTTAAGTCAAAATGCAATGTCTCAACTTGAATTTGGTACCAAGTTTTGTAGTCTACGATAATTGGCAGTAGACATATAGGTATTTTGTAGGTATATCCCCCTTACTCTTATTTCTTATGCTTTCATTCATATTCATGAATATTTAAATCGGAAAATTCGTATTTTTTATCATTTTGATCAAATGGCTATGTCTCAACTTTTATTTGGTACCAAGTTTTGTAAGATATGATAGTTAGCAGCTAGCGTCGTGTTAATTTTGTAGGTATAACACCTTAATTTTTCTACCAATTTTGTCTTATTTCTTATGTTTATATTAATATTCATGAATATCTAAAATTAGATCATTCGTATATTTAACCATTTTAGTCAAATGACTATGTCTCAACTTTTATTGGGTACCAATTTTTATAGTCTATGATAGTTAGCAGCTGGAGTACATGTAACTTTGTATGTGTACCTCCTTAATATTTCTACCAATTTTGTCTGATTTCTTATGGTTAATTAATATTCATGAATATATAAATTAGATGATTCGAATATTTAATAATTTTGGTTAAATGGCAAAGTCTCAACTTTTATTTGGTACCAAGTTTTATAGTCTAGTCTAATAAACAGCAGACGTATAGGACATTTTGTAGATATACCACCTTCATTTTTCTACAAATTTTCTCTTATTTCTAATTTTTACATTAATATTCATGAATTTTTAAATTAAAAAATTCGCATATTTAATAATTTTGGTTAGATGGCAAAGTCTCAACTTTTACTTGGTGCCAAGTTTTATAGTCTGGTCTAATAAATAGTAGACATATTACATTTTGTAGGTATACCGCCTTCATTTTGCTACCAATTTTCTCTTATTTCTAATTTTTACATTAATATTCATGAATATTTGAATTAAATTATTCGTATATTTAATCATTTCGGTCAAAATACAATGCCTCAACTTTAATTTGGTACCAAGTTTTGTAGTCTGCGATAGTTAGCAGTAAATATATAGGTAATTTTGAAGGTATACCACTTTAATTTTTCTACCAATTTTCTCTTAATTCTTATGTTTACATTAATATTCATGATTTATTAAATTAGATAATTCGCTTATTTAATTATTTTGGTTAAATGGCAAAGTCTCAACATTTATTTGGTACCAAGTTTTATAGTCTAGTCTAGTAAACAGCAGACGTATAGGACATTTTGTAAGTATATACCCTTCATTTTTCTACCAATTTTCTCTTATTTCTTATTTTTATTTTATTCTTATTTTCCATTAATATTCATGAACAGTCAAATTAGATTATTCGTATATTTAATCATTTTGGTCAAGACGCATTATCTCAATTTTTACTTGGTACCAAGTTTTGTAATCTACGATAATCAGTAGTAGACATACAGGTAATTTTGTAGGTATACCACCTTAATATTTCTACCAATTTTCTCTTATTTATTATGTTTTAATTAATATTCATGAATATTCAAATTATATAATTCGTATATTTAATCATTTTGGTCAAATTGTTATATCTCAAATTCTATTTGGTACCAAATCTTGTAGTATAAGAAAGTTTGCAGCTGGTGAAGAGGTAATTTTGTAGGTATACCCCTTAATATTTCGACCAATTTTCTCTTATTTCGTATGTTCTCATTAATATTCATGAATATGCAAATTAGATAATTCGGATATCTATTCAGTTGGGCATTTTACCAATGTCTCAACTTTAATTTGGTACCAAGATTCTTAGTCTAGAATGATAAACAGCGACATATAGGTAATTTTGTAGGTGGCACCCTTTAATTTATTCTACAATTTTTCTCATTTCTTATGTTTCTGTTAATATTCTTGAATATGCAAATTAGATAATACTAATATCTAATAATTGCGTCATATAGCTGTTTCTGAAATTCTATTTTATCTAGTCAAGAAAGAAAGACTAGATATTTCAAACAGATATACTTTTGTGTGAGTAAAATTTAATAAAAAAAAGAGCAGAGAAGCAATATTTCAAAGAGGTACTTAGCGATGCTGATCTATGCTGGTTTTACATTATTTCAAGTACCAGAGTTACCTCCCCATTTTATGAATGACGATACTCGATTTTAACGTACGATCTTCACAAATTGATAGTACAGATATATTTATATATCATTGAGGCATGTATCATCATTTAGGATGATACTGTAAGTTTTCTCCAAAAGAAAATCAGCAAATCTCCTATGCTCATATCAAGTGTATTGGAAAAATGCATTAAAACGCTGTTTTTCCACACAGGGGTGGCAACTTTAGAAGCAAACTTCTGAGCCGTCAGCCATATCAGAATGCGACAAATCATGTTTTTGAAAAGCGAAAAGACAATTGTTTTAGAAACTATGAAGTTTTGGAGGTTCTGATTAAATATAATGGTATTATAAGGAATGATATAGAGGAAAATATTCAATTTTATAGGGTAGTAAGAGTTATCCCAAAAAAAACTGTGTTCAAATTTATAAATATCAATAAAATTCATACAAATATAAATGACAGTAAACTTTCTTTTTGAAAATAAAATTATTTGCGAAAAAGAACGTTTTTTTTTTGTCAATACAAAATCAGTTTAAAAACCATACTTTACGTTTCCGTTTTTTTGCAAACTTGAGTTATCTCACCATTTTTTAATATGATGCTACCAAATTTTGAGCGTACGACCCAATCAGAAATTAAGTAGAGTCATTTATCTTGAATTTAAGACCTGTTTCATCCTTTTTGACTATGAGGTAAGTTTTTTCGAAAATATGAATTTCAGCAACGTGCCTACTATTAGGATAAATGTGTCTTGCTCAAGGACCACAACGCAGTGGCGCCGGTGAGGCTCGAACCCGTGGCCCTTCGGTCTCGAGTAAAGCACTCTACCACTGAGCCATTGCGCTCCCTATCAAAGAGTGTAGACTCATATGAGTCATATCAGATTGCTACTATAGAAAACAAAACAATGAGGTCAATAAATGGCCTCAAGGGCTTGTATATTTAAAACAAAGGTGCTTCAATGACATACTTAGGGCCACCAGAAGTAAATTCTAAAAAAAATATAAAAAAAATAAGAAGAAAAAAGGCTTAACATGTTAGCAAAAGTGATGATCTCAGCTGCCACACATGGCGCAGCTACGTCTCGTGCATATAGTCCTACATCGCTATTATGACCATGTTTACTTTTGCTTGTTTGTAAACATCAAATCAAAACATTACGCTCTCATATTCAGCAGTCAGGTGTAGTTTTGAAAACTGTTTGATAACAGCTTGTTTAGCTCAGTAGGTAGAGTCGCTGGCAGCAGAAATCTATTTATTTTCCATTATGCGCAGGGTTCGAATCCCGCCAATGCCTTCATTTTTTTCATTTTTATTTTATCATATTCTCTCTTAAGCATTATTGGAAAACAGTTTAAACATTTATACAAAGTGTCAATCAAATGGAACATTATCGAACAAGAAAACGCATCATTATGCTAGATGCCACTGAATGCATATGCATTGTTTATATCATATATCATTAAAGTGTTATTCAGCAATCAAATTGGTTTGGAAATGATTATGAATTACACGTATATCTATAAATAAATAAATTAATTAATAAAATATAAAATCGAAAAAGAAATACAAAAAAGTACAGTGATTGGGTTCGAACTCACAAGCTCCATGGCAGTGGGCAAACGATCTATCCACTACGCTACGGATTCTCTTTGTGGTTGGGTTGTGCATATAACATTTTAGATGTAATAAAATGCATGCAATATTCTAAAAATAGTGAGTTAAAAATAGCTTTGTTATTGGTAAATATAATTGTAAATACAGAATGTCAACATAGTCAAAATAGCGCTGTAGGACTTTACCCATGTGCGGATCAGACCTTAGAACTCCTAGAAGCTTGTCACTGTTCTAAGCTCTTTGGATAAGCTGTTCCACACACGAACCTATATTGTTTACGGCCATATACATGTGACAGTCCCTACTGTAGGTCAATAATCTTCACTGCTTTTTCATACCTGAAAGAATATTTGGATTGTTTTACCTCCACTAAATATCTGAGGTATTCTGGGGACATGATATTTAAACATTTATATGTTTCTGTAGCAATGCATCTCAGTCTGTCCATGTGAAGTGCTGGGAGATTACCTTACTCAAAAGGCTTATGGGAAATAAGTGGGCTTTGCAACACATGCATTTGGGTGACATTGGTTTACAATTACATATCACTATATGGTTTACCATTTTAAAGAACCGGAAAAGATTTGCTTGTGGATTATTTACAGATATTGGTTTCGTCCTTTTTTGTCTATTTTAAGAACTCCGTTTTCTCTGGGTGAGGATATCTTAAATACTTCTTTTTTTTTTTGCATCCAAACTTGACAAATGACCTTCATGCTTATGGGAATCAGGATCAGAGTTGTCGTTCTCAAAAGTATATATATTGGAAATGTGTTTTCCTATAAGTATTCCCTAGTGCCCTCAGTACGCGTGCTCTGGACCCCTTGTAATGATGTCCAATCAAGAATAGTCTACGCCCATGGACATTATTAGTCGAAACAAACGGTGCGCATGTAACATTAGTGTTAATATTTTATCTGCATAACAGAGGCCCGTAGCCACAGGAGCTTGACGTTCAAAATTTTCTATACTTGTATACCCTTTACGTAGTAAAGGGAAGGACGGTCACTCCGCTGCTGCACAAATTGTTTCTGGGTGAATTACACCGTTATTATTCAGGTAACAATCTCGTGCGTATACCATTTGAATTAACAATTGCATGCTCTATCCTCCGCCCTATACCAGAAGTTTGACACATTCACGGTTTTATTGTCATTTTGTTATTTCTATGAAATCTGATTTTAGCCGTGTGATGCGTGCACGGCCATCTTTGTTGTGTTATGTTCATACCATTCTCGCGAGACCTGACATCGGAGCGAATGCGTATTGTCATTTGATTGGTCGAGGTGATGAGAACATTCCGTCATCATGTATTGACCAATCAGATGACACTATACATTTGCTGTGATACTTGCACAATAGAAGAGAAGAAAACAAAAAAGATGGCCGTGCACGCATCACACGGCTAAAATCAGATTTCACAGAAAAAACAAAATGATAATGAAACCGTGAATGTGGCAAACTTTTGATATAGGGCGGAGGATAGAGCATGCAATTGTTAATTCAAATGGTATACGCACGAGATTGTTACCTGAATAATAACGGTGTAATTCACCCAGAAACAATTTGTGCAGCAGCGGAGTGACCGTCCTTCCCTTTACTACGTAAAGGGTATACAAGTAAAGAAAATTTTCAACGTCAAGCTCCTGTGCCCGTAGCTGTGATAGAAAAAATTTGTAAGTGTAATTGGTGTGTATTCAATTTATTTTGTATTTGCTTATTAAGATGATATGAAATAGATTTAAAATACGTATAAGATGTTGAGCAAAAGCATTTTATCTAGATTTTTTATAGGCTGGTGAATTATACAACAAATCAACAAGAAATAGCTTACCAAAAATATGGCATCTTGTTATCACTACAGTATCTATCAAGGTATTCTGCAACACTCCTTCTCGATGATTACGTGTAGGTGTTTGTGTATCGTGAAGAATAAAGAAGAGGGAATGATGAGAATAAAAATGTGGTGTTGAAATGGTAAAAACTGACCTATTTCTGTCTGTCCTACATTTTTGTAAAACACAGGTGTTTGTAGTTAGGCACTGTCTCCAAGTCCGGTACCGGACCCCTAGACTACGAGGCTACGGGTCGGGTACCGGACCCCGAGCTACGCCTATGAGGACTGTCTCGGGGTCCGGTTGTTTGTGAAACAACTACTCGACAAGTCTAGGGATACGGGGATGCGTGTCTTGCCTGCACGTATATGTAGTAACAGTTATTTTACCAACAAAAACTCATAATGAAGTTTCACTTTGCTTCGTCCGCCATCTTTGATCATCTGTATTTACTGTCACACTATTCAAATAAGTATAAGCTTATTCAAAAGGTATAAGATTTTTAACGGACAAGAGTGAAAAAACTTAACTAGATATAATGTGTCTTACTTTATTCCTTTTATTTTTATTTTTCATATCCTTATTTTTTTCAATAAGGTCATGAATAAAGGTAATTATTGTCAGGGGGGACTTACTATCCCATCAGTGAATTGGCGCAGGGTTTGATGTTCTTTAATTGATGTTTGTCTCAATGTTCTTATTAATTTATTGTTGTTATCTGTCTACTTGATTATTAGCCTAAAGGTTAATACCAATTTGCACTTTCATTGAAGTAAGCAAACGGTAATTGCAGGTGCCTTGTTTAATTGCTTTCATGCCGGCTAATTGGTCACGTTTCTGTCTGTCTGTCCGCCTGTCCATCCACCACCAGCACCAGTGAAACGCATGGGCTGATGGTGGTCCGATGTTATTCAAAATAAAACAGCTAAAAACGTGGGCCGATTTTGGCTCAATATAACATGCTAGCACGGGAAGTTATTCACAGCGGTGAGACGGTTCTTTTGAGCACTCAAAAGCTTAAGACCAAGTTAGCACACAAAATCAGACCACTGTCGAACACCAGCCAAACGCATGGGCAGATGGTGGCTCGGTAATAGCATGCTGGTACAGGACGTTATTCACATGCAACTAAACAGCTATATATTACTATTTAGCTCTACGAAATGTGGTGCTCAGAAATTTATGATAGAGCTCGAACATCAGTTTGGCGTATTCATGCGCAGATCCGGAGGGGGGGCAGGGGCTCCGGACCCCCCTCCCCCTGAAAAATCATAAGAACAGGGTTCATACGCGTCAGGGAAATGTCAGGGAAATTTAAATTTTTTCAAGGTCAGGGAATTGTCAGGGAATTTTATGTTGTGTCAGGGAAAAATGAATGTTTTCTAAAATGTCAGGGAAATGTAAGGGAATTTTACAATTTCCAGTTTGTATCAAATTATGAGAAACAGAAAATGACTAGGGCAGTTTTCTTAACATTTTGGATACAAGCTAAATCATTTTGATAGCTTCTAGAATGCTTTAAACACAAGAAGATGGAAGGATTTGGCGCCCCTTGCCTCCTGAACAGCCTTTTTAGCTCACCTGGCTCAAGTGATGTATTAATATGGCAATTGTTTGGCATCCCTAGTCCGTCCATCCGTTGGTTGTCCATTCACATTTTCAAAGAAGTATGCCTCTAATGTCAGTTGGCCAAATGTGATTATTTCATGTAAAGCATCATCAAGTAGAGGGAAAAGCTACATAAGGTTTTTGGGCTGATTGGATTAGAACTCTGGTTGCCATGGATGATGGCAACATACACCTCCCTTAGACTTATAATGCGGAAACTTTAAAGACCTTCTCTGAAACCATGAGACCCACAGCTTATATTTATTACATGCAAGTAGTCATGACTAGTGGTCACTTACATAAATTCTGCCAATCAAGCCCGTGGGGTCAAAACTGTCCACACCCTGGGGATCAATAGCTTCCATAGACTTATTATCTGAGATACTTTAAAAATCTTCATTTTTGAAACCATAATATTTAGTATGTAGCAACATCTATTATTCCACAACTTAAGCACATGGGATCTAAACTGGCTACACTATGTAGATCAATTACTCCCATAGACTTGTAATGGAGAAAAGCTCTGAAACCATGAGGCCCTTTAGTATGTATAGCAATTTTTTGAGGAACCCTCCATAAATCCTGCCAATCAAGCCTCTTGGGTGCAAATTTGTCAGGCCCCTGGGGATAAATAGCTTGCGTTGACTTATGATGGGATTTTTTTTTAAAATCTTCTTTTCTATAACCATAAGGCCCACAGCTTGTATATAAAGGCTAATATATAGCAGTGTAGGGTGGTTTTCTACATGAATCATGCCAACCATGCCCCTTGGGTCCAAATTGACCACGCCCTGGGTTTATCATATAATGGGAAATAACTTAAAAAATCATCTGAAACCATGAAGCGTACAGCTTCTATATTTAGTATGTTGCAATGCATAGTGGTTTACTATGTAAATCCTGCCAACCATGCCCCTGGGGTTCAAAATGGCCGCCACCACACCCGGGGGGCCATTTGCTCCCATAGACTCATTAAAAAATAATCAACCTAAGCATTTTGTGCTCAAAGTCAGCTGTTCTGATCACTCAAAGTCTGTCATGTTGTCCATTGTCTACAATTTGCTGTATTCAGGGCTTTCATGGAACTTTATCAAAAACCTTCTCTGAACATTGTAGCTTTTACAATGAAATATACCACAAACAGCTAAAATACTGGTTGCATTACATGTGGCTGAAATGGAGGTTAAATTTAGAGGTCAACATCAGAAGACAGTAGTTTTTAATATATAGTATTGTGACAATCTGTAAATTTCTTTGTTGAAAACATGCTTTATTACTATACATATGCTGAAAAGCTTGAGAATAAAGTTTGCAAAGTTCAAAATATTCACTCAAAATTGAAAAAATATCTGTAAACTGTAGCTATGCACAATGGTTTGAATAAAAACCAAGTTTCTCCGGTGAGTATGGTAATGTCAGGGAAATTTGGATTGGGGTCAGGGAAAAGTCAGGGAAATGTCAGGGAATTTTGTTTTGCCAAGTCTGTATGAACCCTGAGAAATATAGGGTTTCTTCGCAATACTGATCAGGATCCGCTGAAAAATTAAAAAGCTACTAAGCCAGCAATGTTGGGTCATCATAAGCACGCCAGCGAAACGCCATTTATGTTCTGCTAGATTATTCCAGTCCAGTCTTTGTAGCAAACATTGTGGATGCGGATTAAACTGCTGTCTTTGTAGCAAACATTGTGGATGCGGATTAAACTGCTCTCCTAAGAGCAGTCAGATCCAGGTCCACAATGTTTGTCTGTATGGAGAAATTAGCCATTGATGTGAGCATAAGTTTTCCTTACATAACGACCCATATGTCGTCTACTAGTTCGTTATTGAAAGACGTCTTTGAAACAATCAATATCAGATCTCATAGGAGCAGTCTGATCCTGGTCCCAAATGTTTGTCTGTACGGGGATATTGGCCATTGACGTAAGCATAAGTTGCATTTTCCTGACACAACGACCCTTAAGCCGTCTTTGTAGCAAACAGTGTAGACCCGTATCAAACTACTATCCTAGGAGCAGCCTGAACCGGCTTCGCAATGTTTGTCTGACCGTAAGACGTCTTTGTAGCAAACAGTTTGGACCCAAATCTGACTGCTCTCCTAGGAACAGTCTGATCAGGGTCCATAGCGAAATTAGCCGTTAGCGTAAGCATTTACATGTAGCAGATAACTCCAGCAGACGTAAATTTTAGATGCATTTCCGCGATTGAGTCGTTCAACCTATGTAGATCCATTTGTAACGTCTCTGTAGCAAATAGAGTGGACCGAGATCAGACTGTTATCATAGGAGCAGTCTGATCTTGTTCATCACTGTTTGTCATTATTTTATATGCATTTCAGCGATCGAGTCTTCAACCTTAGGATATCCATTTGTAACGTCTCTCTAGCAAACAGTGTGGATCCAGATCAGACTGTTATCGTATGAGCAGTCTAATCTTGTCAACACTGTTTGTCTTTATGCTAAAAAGTCATTTCCTTTTTGGACCATATCAGTTGTTTAAAAAAGACAAAAAAAAGACTAGGAGTCTTCTGATAAGGCTTTGTCGGAATGTCATAAGATACCAGTAAGTTCCACTGCTGTTGTCCCTTGAAAGCTATAGTTGAATAATGAATCTATACTACAGACTATGTAAGCTTATTTGACACTGCTCACTCATCACACTAATCAGCTGCCAACGAGTAGTTTAATTGGTTCCTTTAATTGAAGATGAGAAGATAATTGATTTGTTACAGGTGAGTTAAGTTCTTTTTTTACTTTACGGTTATTTTTTTTATACCTTTTGTATAAGCTTAATTGTTTGAATAGTGTGACGCATGACAGTAAATACAGATTGGTTTCCCTTTGAGGATCAAAGATGGCGGACGAAGCAAAGTGAAACTTCAACATGCGTTTTTGTTGGTAAAATAACTGTTACTACGTATACGTGCAGGTACGGACCCGTATCCCTAGACTTGTCAGTAGTTGTTTCACAAACTACCGGACCCCGAGACAGTCCTCATAGGCGTGGCTCGGGGTCCGGTACCGGAACCCTAGAATCAGTGTCTAGGGGTCCGGTACCGGACCCGTAGCCTCGTAGTCTAGGGGTCCGGTACCGGACTCCGAGACAGTGCCTTGTAGTTATGTCCAAAAACGTTATTGAAGCTCTAGAACATAGAAGGCTTTTCCAAGTTTTTGTGAACGAAGTGATCAAAGTACGAAAAGATTGTGTTTGTTATTGTTTTTATTTTCGGGTTCAAAAACTGTAACATTCTCCTAGGAGGGATGTAACAATACATCAGACTATCGATATATCCCAATAGTAACAATAGGTTGGGATTGTCCAGACTCCTTTATATGTTTTAAGGGGTCACAGGTAGACTTCATTAATAAATATGTACTTCAGTTTCTGAAATTGCATTTATCATAGCAGAGCAGACCCTGATGAACTGCAGATTGCCAAACTCCCCTTTTAGGGGTTTCCAGTATACAAAGGGTTTATTCCCCATTATCAGATGAGTTCAATCAATTTATGCCCCTGGGGCCAAAAGTGGCTCGTCCAATGGGTCAAATGTTTATATAGGGAAAAAATAAAATATCTTTTTATCTGCAGTGATTTTGTAACCTGCGCATCCTGCATCTTTTGCGCATAATTTTGTCTCTGGGATGCAAAGTTTTTATTTCAGTGAGTCCCAGGATGCAAAAGTATTCCAGAATTGTCATTAAAAATAGTGTTCTGGACTCATAAGTTTGCATTCGGGACTCATTGATATGGGAAACAGCAAGTCCCAGGACCCATAAGCCCAAAATTGTAAATGAATCACTGTATAATCTGAAACGACTATGCCTCGAGTAGAGCCTTGATATTATGTTTGTAGTATCATCTAGTGAACCTTTACCAAGTTTGTTCAAATTATGCCTCTGTGGGCCAAAAATGGCCCCGCCACCGCCCCGCCACCGATGTTACTGCTGAAACTGCTGATCTATCAAAATTTATAGCTGAACTTTGAGTAAAGCTATGCTTACCTATACCTTTATAAACAGTCATTCTCAGGTGAGCGACCTAGGGCCCTCTTGTTACAAGATATTATAGAAAAACAAATACATGTAATGGACATTTGATCTTACCTTGCTTGGTATTTGCTGCTATGGCAACAAAAGAATAACCACAAATTAAATGTTCTTTCCACATTTTAAAGACACTATTTCAACACATCAATATATTCATGATAAACTTTGTTGATATAAAATCAAAACAAGTTCTTTTCCAAAGTGGTTGAATACTAGAGCTGATATGAATACGGCTGCATTTGCTAAATTCAATACTATCCAAGAGTGAATGCAGTCTCCTACGAAACAGAAACGGAAAGTGTAACACTGAATTCATGGTGGATTTTGATTTTTTGTTCATCGCATCTCATAGACTTTATTATACTCAGCCAATAATGATTTTTTTAAAAAGGTGAATTCCTGCTTCTAATGATTGTGGTACTCTGTAAGTGTTAAAAAAATTATAAGGAGATTTAAAAGCAGGTCAAAAACAGGTTTGATGCATTTCTTCAGGGGCAAATCCAGGAATTCTCCGGGATGTGGGGGAATCTTTCTATAGAACTGGGCCAGGAACAGACCCTGAAATAGTAGTTCACAACACTCTGTGATCCCAAGATGTATCCACGCACCAAATTTGACATTCCTACCTTAAATAATATAGGGATATGCTCCGAAAACAATTATTCTAAAACTAGCTGAGGCCATGGGTCAAGGTCACAGTGACGCAAAAATGGTGTGCAAACCAACACTATGCAACCCCAAGATGCATCCACACTAGTCTTGTTCGATTATTGGATTTTTCATAATTGATCATCGAAAATAATCGGCCAGGAGGTTTCGGTTGATGATCGATTATAATCAAAAATAATCATATGAAAGGGAAACCCGTAGAATGTCTATTCTTGTGCTGCTTGAAACTTTTATATTTTAATAACATAAAAAATTGTTACCGTCAGTGTCATGCTATTTATGTGCAGTATCAAATACCACAACTGGTCCTGACAGCAAACTCAATTTAACAGCCATTGGCATTTCAACCTTTTATGCAATTATGGATTCTTCATTCTGGTTTGAAACAATAAACTTGGGAAAGTCCATTGTATACATCAAGGAGTCACAGGTTATTATTTTCCAAACAAAAGTATATTTCTTTCTCTGAAGATATTTTATGTCTTAGCAAACAGTGTAGATCCTGATGAAATGCCGCTCTCAGTGGCATTTCATTATAGTTTTCACTCTTTTTAGAAGGTATTCCTAAATGCGTACTTTAACAAAAAGTGAAAACTCTAGTCACTCCGAGTCATTAGCATACAAAGGGTTAAGGTGTGCACTGAAGACTTCTTAGTTGCTGTAATTACAATTTATTACTTTATTCCTCACATTCTATAAACCTTTGAATTTATGGATTGCATTTTCTTGTTGCAAATTTAGAATAGTAGCTTACAAGAGGGTCAGGTGTGAACCTTTTCGATTATAATTGATTATTACAAAACACAATCGATTAGTAGAATCGAAAGAAAATTTAGATTGATCATCGATTTTAATCGATCATCAATACAACACTAATCCACACACCAAATTTGGGATTCCTACCTCATATATTATAGGTGATATGCTCTGAAAACAATTATTATGGGATACCTCTGAAATCAGAAATCTGACAGTAAAATTTTGGCTAAAAATCCGTAATCAGTAAAATTAGCCTTCAAAATTTGTTAATCGGTAAAAAAAATAGGGCCAAAATGTGCTAATCAGTTAACCCCATTGACACCTCAATATACATATAGACTACCTTACCTTAGTACATAAGCAGATGTTATCTGCTTATTAAGAGAGACAGAGCAGACGACAAAAGTCATGAATGGCAGGAAAAGAGTTGTAATAACTCCTAGCTTTTATTTTCAGAAATCATCTTTAATATACGGCTAGCATGACTGCAGTGGGTCCTCAAATACCTAGACATCTAAGTTGTGAGGAAACATGTTTTGATAGCCATTTTGTTGATTTGGAGATATTTTCAGGCCTTTAGTTAAGAGTGTGTACCAAAAAAAATGATAATTTTCTTAATTCTCAACCAAAACATATGTTGTGGGTACTCAAAAGAACCGTCTCATTGAGACGGTTCTTTTGAGTACCCACAACATATGTTCAAACTGATGGATTAGAAAATATTTTCAATTTTACGCTCAAAAATTGTGGTCATCAAAACCTATGAGATTGTCTGTCTGGTTACTTCACAGGTGAGGTTTGGTGCCGTGTATCCCGAGTCCAGTTGAGTCTGTTTTGGCAGCATGGCAAGTTCGCCGTCAGTTGCAGTCATCGGTGGTGGAGTGGCTGGCCTCGTGTGTGCCGCGAGACTAGGGCAGCTTGGAATTAAAAATGTCACAGTTTTTGACACAGGTATAGAACTATGGTTGTTTATTTGGAATGATGTCACACAGACTATTGCAGCTAATTATACTGTTACAGCCGATCCAGACAGAGATGCATACAAACCATTATGATAGTCTCTTCTTAATCTCTTGATTATCTTCAAATATTCTTTTTAAATTCAAAGGTGGATTGGAAAGTTGACTCTAAAGAAATCATTGAGCTAAATTGCTTTGTCTTCCATTCTATCTTTATTTGTTGATATGTTAACAAAGAAAAGTGTGATAAGTCCTTCGATGATTACCATAATGTTTGTGTTAGAAAACAAATATGTGTTATTTTGCTTTCAAACTAGGGATATTTTTTATTTTAAGCTGTGTATTATTCTGTTTGGTGTAATTGTGACTGTTCACTCATCTAAATGAGCCACAGCATGAGAAAACCTGTTATGCATCTGCAAAAACAATGGTGCACTTAGCTGTGTAGTAGCCGCACAGCTGATCAGTACTTTACAATGTTTGGCAGAACTCCACCTCCACAACGTTTCCTGCTTGGTTTGAATATCTAATTACGGTACTTGCAAATCTAATATACTAGAATCATCATAGAATCAGTAAATTTCAAGCATGAATGTTATCAGTTGCTATAAGCGGTAATATTCCAGCATGAACAACTCTCGGCTTATCAGTAAATAGAGGCAGTAATTTTCTAGCATGAACTTCCCTCACCTTATCACTTATAACAGTGAAATTCAAGCATGAAGAACTCCGGGGAAGAACTCTGTCTTCTCAGTATATATAAAAAAAAGAATCAGTAAAATTCCAATATTAAATACATTTATCTGATACTAGAACTAATTCCAAAATGAATAACTCTTGTATTTAATCTACCAATCAGTAATAGTCCATCATGAAAAACTATATAGTTCTATAAATTGCTAAAATCAGTATTTATAAAAGTCAAGCTTCTTGTCTTATCCACACCAGGTAGGTGGCAATCGTGAACACAATTTTTTTCGCAATTTTCATTTTCGATTGCCATAAACAGTGTTTTCAAATGCCAAAATCTATATTATGGCAATGGAATATGCTTAAACTGCATTTTTGCGATCAGCATTTTGGCAATTTAATACTCTGTTTTTGCAAGTTGTGCCGCCTACCCGGTGTGTTATCAGTTTGTCAGTTACAATTAATCACCATGAAATACTCTTAACTTATCATTTTACAATAGTTTGGTAATAATTCAACTTAAAATGCAGTGAAAACATGTTTCTGTGTTTCACCTAGGGGAAATTGTTCTAATCTGTGTTTTTGCTAAATCAGGTTTTATTATGACATATGTCTCAATAATATTTTATGTGTGGATAAACCCTACCACACAGTCATTATGACACCTTATAGGAAGTGTCATCACCTTGTGAGAAATAGCACAGGAGCTTGAAGTTCGATCCTTAAATTACCTCTATAGCCTCAAAACCAAAAGCTCACAATGTCATTACGTAGTGACATTGTGAGCTTTTGGTTTTGAGGCTATAGAGGTGATTTAAGGATCGAACTTCAAGCTCCTGTGGAAATAGCAAGGAGTTAAGCAAACAAAGTTTAAAATCTTTTCTATGCTTGCAAGTTAACTTTGTAATCCTTCAATGAATATGAATGGTAAGTTCATAGCTTGACAAGAGGTTTAGAAGAGACTATCATAATGGTTTGTATGCATCTCTGTCTGGATTAGCTGTAAAGGGTTAGTGATATAATGTCAAACAGACTATTGCAGCTAATATACTGTTAAAGGGTAAGTGATTATTAATATGATGTCACACAGCTTATAGCAGCTAATATACTGTTAAAGGGTTGGTGATCGAGTGTAGGACAAAATCCCCCCCGGACAAAACCCCCCCTGCTCATTTTTGTATACGTGGACAAAATCCCCCCATGAATTTTACAACTAGGACATAATCCCCCCTGCTGAATTTTACAACTAGGACATAATCCCCCCTGCTAAATTTTACAACTAGGACATGCTGATATAGATGAATATAATGATGGGAGATCAAAGGGTGTTTGTATGTTATTGAATAAAATGTAATTATAATTCTTTGTCCTTTTATTATAACAGTAACAATTAAAATCAGCTGGTGAATTGCATGATTATCTGAGTAATCATCATTTTCATGCTTTGTTCCAATTAATTCAGGAACCCTATCATGCTGTCAGACAGTTTGGATCCAGATCAGGACTTACAATCTGGGTCCAAATTGTTTACATGGTATGATGTATGCTGTAATATAAGGTGGGGGGGGGGGGATTTTGTCCGGGGGGGATTATGTCCTAGTTGTAAAATTCAGCGGGGGGGGGGGGGGGATTATGTCCTAGTTGTAAAATTCACCGGGGGGGGGGGGATTATGTCCTAGTTGTAAAATTCATGGGGGGGGATTTTGTCCACGTATACAAAAATGAGCAGGGGGGGGTTTTGTCCGGGGGGGATTATGTCCGTATCCCTTGGTGATCATGCATCAAATAATGCCTGAAAAAGTAATAGGGCTTTATAAATACACCAAATCAATGAATTGATTATAAATAAATCACCCAAGTGTGTTTTGAACTTTTGATTCTTTTGCTAAAGTACTGAAAACTTTATACAGTTCCAGAACAAGAATCTCGCACAATACACAAATAAACCAAAATCCACAGAGACGGAACAAAGGGCACAGAATTTGAAAGTGTTGCAAAAGCACTTGCCCATAAATACATGTAACAATGGATAAATATTTAACAAAATTCCAAAAAGAAGGTCTCAAGGAATAAGGCCTTAATCCATTGGTGCTGCGCTATCTGAGTAGGTGACACTGGCGAGGCATAATGACATTTCTTCCATAAAGAGACAGGGTAGACTGGCATAATCATGATAATAGACCAGATAATAATAATCAGACATAGTTGAAAACTGACTTGTCTGTATCTTGTAAAAACATGTAATATATATTTAAATGGCATTGTTTATACTCATATTTTAATGACTATCTTACTATTACCATTAAACAGATTAAAATATGGCTATATAGAATCATTTCTACACTTTTATATCTATCAATAGACTGAAAACCGAGAATTTTTTAAGACCAAAAATTCATAAAACCCGCATATTGCCCAAAGTGGGTAATATGTCCTTATTGCCCAACCCGGGTAAACCCGGGTTGGTATGGGGTGGGTTTACCTGGGCGGGTAATATCTTGCCAACCCTGCACTCAGCAGCATCTGGTCTAGGTCTTCACTATTTGCCTACATCCCATAAAAAGGATGCTAGGCTGTATAATTAGGTTAAAAGGTAAACATGCCTCTAGATAAGAGTGCTTAGACAAAAATCAATTTTCTTATTTCTTAACCAAAACATATTGTTGGTACTCAAAAGAACCAACTCAATGAGATGGTTCTTTTGAACACCCAAAACAAATGTTAAAAAAACATATGTTGTGGGTACTCAAAAGAATCGTCTGATTTGGTTCTTTTGAGCACCCAAAACAAATGTCAAAAGTGATGGATAAGAAAATATTCACCATTTTACACTTAAACATTTGCTCACTGGACCTATGTGTATGGGTAAATATAGTGCGTCCAGCTAATAGAGACTGGGCGTGTCAGACAGAGCGCTGTCATACACTGTCAAATAAGACTAGTCTACAGTAAATCGGGTGTAATAGCCTATGTACGCTTTACTCGTGCAACCAACTGAAGCGCAGACGACAAGGGTGACCAACTTTTTACATTAGCATGCCTGGTAAACATTCATCTTTAGTATGCCGCTGTGGCCTGCTGCATTTCATTTTCCGGGATGGATATGTTGTGAAAGTTTATTAGGAGGGTAGATTTGCACTTTTTTCAAATTCTGTCTGTATGGCAAAACTGGTTTGATTTTTAAGCCTGATACAATAATAATAAATCACCAATTAGAATTAAGCGGGAGAAGGGTTAAGCATCTTGATCATGAGAAAATGGCATACAAACATGAGATTTGGTCTAAAAGCCTCTTATAATCGCTTATTCTGGCGTGTCCAGAGAGACTAGATGCCTAAAAGTTGTTCGTAGTCTTCTTCAACTTGCATATTTTGTTTATGCGAGAAGCGAAAGCCCTGGCGAGGTCATGCATACATGCAGGCTCGTCGGAGCCTTCGCCACACGCCGATGTAATAAGAACCATCACCTCGTGTGCTGAACAATTTATAGTATTAATTGTTCATTGCGGACCATTATTCATTTTTTTCTTATACAGTATTATAATTTGAATAGTTATAATTTCGAAACAGTGTCAGAGTGCATATATCTAGGCTAGTCAGCCTCCTTTTTACCCAAATTAATTCGAGATGTCTTTTTCTCACAATGGGCTCAAAACTACAACAGGTATATACAGAGGCAAGTTCAATAATGCGAGCGCTCTCGGGCGCTCGTTATACTGGTGTCAGGCTTTACACATTATGAATAAAAATAGGTACCAATCAACGAGCGCTCGGCGAGCACTCACATTATTGAACTCGCCTCTGGTGTACAGCTGTAAAGCGTTTCACAGGTGAATAAATACACCCTGTCTTACCAATTTTTATATGGAAATGTCCATGGGTGTGTCTTTGCTAAGAACTGCCCAGTCTCTCTTAACTGGTCGGACTATACCTTGCTTACAAATCGTGTTGGAACTCTTTGCCTACTAGTGTCATCTGCTGATAACCTTTGCAAACAGTTTGGAACCAGATCACGCCCAACAGAGCCTCTGGTCTGACCTGGAACCAAATGTTTGACACTCTGATGGTATTCCTGAAAGAATTTTTCAAAAAAGTTGATTTTGAAAAAAAATCAGCAGACAACAAAAAAGCATGCAAAATTACCAAGTAGGCAAAGCTCTAACCCTTAAAGCACCAAGAAAAAATGCATCTGAAAATGTCGTCTGCTGAAGCAGTCTGCGGCAAATAATTGCCTTACATTACTGACGAATTAAGGATAGTAGCAAACAGCGTGGACCCAGAACAGACTGCTCCTATAGGAGCAGTCTGATCTGGGTCCACACTGTTTGCCATAGAGGCTTCTTAAACATTGCAGCAGACGAGAAAAGCAGACGACTTTTGTTGCGATTGGCGCTTTAAGGGTTAAATGTGTTTCAGGTAAAAATGCTCCAGGTGGAAGATGCTCCAGTAGAACTATAGCAATTGATGGGAAAATGTGTATATTTGATCATTCTGCACAATATTTCACCGTGAGTGACCCAAGATTTGCAAAAATTGTCTCATTCTTACACAGAGAAGGGGCTATAAAAGAATGGACAGGAAAAATAGGTCATTTGAAAAGAGGACATTTTTCCAAAGACGAAAGGCTGACTCAAGCATTCGTAGGAACTGAGGGTATGCAGACTGTGCCAAAATGTTTGGCAGCATTAGTGAATGTGAAGCAGTCTGTTTGGGTGGGAAATGTGCACTGGGAAGCAGACGGAAAGAAATGGCGTGTTGATAAATATGGATACTTTGATTACTTGGTGATTGCACATAATGGTAAATGTGCCGACAAACTTATGTCTAGTGCTGGTGTTCCACATATTCATAAACTGCTTCAGGTTAGATTTGGTGACCGTTTGAATTTGAAAGATAAAAGAATGCAGTTGTGTTCCATTTGGGCTCTCTTAGTATCCTTCCCTCAAACTCTAAGACTGCCCTACGAGGGAGCTCATGTCAGTGATTATGATATTTCATGGATTGCAAACAACACCGCCAAACTTCAAGGTCACAGAGAAGGACAAGGGTCACCGGAATGTTGGACTATTTTTAGCACAAAAGAATTTGGGAGTAAGAATAAAGTACCTCAGGAGAATATTCCGCCATCAAAGGCTAAGGAAGTAACAGATAAGTTACTGGAGGCTTTGGCTCGAGTAACAGGAAAAACTGACTTACCTGCCCCTGTTTTTACAAAGGTGCAACTGTGGGGAGCTGCTGTTCCAATGAATGTGTTAATGGTAATAAGCAAAAGATTTTTCGAACTTTTTGCCCCCTAGGAATTTTTTCCCGCTTTTTTGTTGTCTGCTGATTTTTTTCAAAATCAACTTTTACGAAAAATTCTTTCAGGAATACAATCAGAGTATTAAACAGTTTGAATCCATATCAGGCCAGACATTCTGTCCGGCCTGATCTGTGTCCAAACTGTTTGCAAATGTTATCAGCAGATGACACTCTAAGGAAATAAAAGGTTAAAGCTTCAAAATTAAAATGTAGCAGGGAGCGCAGTGGCTCAGTGGTAGAGTGCTTGACTCGAGACCGAGGGGCCGTGGGTTCGAGCCTCACCGGCGCCACTGCATTGTGTCCTTGAGCAAGACACATTAATCCTAGCTTAGTACTGGTTCAACCCAGGAAGACCCATCCCTACATAACTGAAAGATTGTTGATGGGACGTAAAGAATCAAATAAAACAAACAAAAAATGCAGCAGACAACATATTTTGTGAAACATGTATCCTTCTTGATTTTCAGAGGTAATTAGGCTTGATATTTCATGTGAATAATCTGCCAGCATAAGATTCAAATGAAATTCCAAGTCTTATTTGTTTTTTTCAGTCGGACAAAATTTGAAATTTTCGTCTGCTGCACTTTTGAAGAAGTTTTAAGGAAAATAGTTCTTGCAGTTTTAAGTCAGTTTAAATTGCCCAGTAAATAGATGAACAAATTGCAATATCTTGAAATTTTAATTTTCTTGTGAATGGTCTGTTACTAGATGGGCCTTGATGTGACAAAACCTGTCTTCAGGGTTTCCGACAAAGCGGGACTCAAACCAGTCTACTCAGCTACAGAGACTGGCTAGAAAATTGAAATTTAGCTTGAAGCAAGTTTGAATATAATACTTTCCAAAAAGCGAATAACAAAGGTGCTGATCAGACTGCGCGGATGCGCAGGCTGGTCTGCGTCTTTGTTGTTCGCAACCCCCGTAGACAGGTTTTCTCGCGTCAAGGCCCAGATGATTCTCATAAAATACAAAGTCTTTGAAGTTGCATGATATCAAAAATGTTTGGTCCCAATTTTCAAAATGTTGTCTGCATCAAAACATATGGCATGAATTAAGAGATTTTTAAGAGCAATTAAGGCTTGATATTTAACATGAAGGTTGAGCCCTGCCCCGACATATTAAATCCTTTTTCTTGCTAAATTTCTCTTAATCAAGGTATAATCTGTTTATTTTAGAAAACCCAGTCGAATGGCTGTATTATTCAACAATACAGTACGGTAAAACCTGTGTAAAACGGCCACTCACAAAAATATCTAAAATTGGGTTTCAAGACCAATTATCGCTTACTGCAGGTCAAAAGTATTGCAGAATGCTCCAAGACTCCAAGGGGGGCATTCTGCAATACTTTTGACGCTTATTAAGCTACATTTGTCATTAAGATTTTGTCTTGTCTATTTTTGCGAGGCTGTTTTACACAGGTTTTACTGTTTTTGCCTTTTACCATGTTTGGTGACTCTTAAGCCATTGCTTTATGAGCATTTTATGATTGTCTAGTGTATTCACATAAATTTGGAATTCAGTAAAACCTGTAAAACGGCCACTCTCAAAAAGACCTAAAATTGGTTGTCATTAAGATCTTTGTTTTGTCTATTTTTGAGTGGCCATTTTACACAGGTTTTACTGTACAGTACTAGTTTTCTGCCAAGGCTGCGTTTTTGTGCCTTTTAGCACCTCAAATTTTTAAATAATCTTCTTAGTAGCTTAAAATTTGCTTTGGTGGAACATCGTTTCAAGAAATGTGTGTCTTTTTCTCTTGTCAAATTTTGTCGTGAAAATGTCCTCTGCTTCTTACATCTGCTGTGTATGTATACTCATAATGCACCCTAGAAAACTTTTAACATGTTTTAACTTGTTTTTGGGAAGCCCAGTGGCTCAGTGGTAGAGTGCTTGACTCAAGACCGAGGGGCCGTGGGTTCGAGCATCACCTGCGTCACTGCATTGTGGTCCTTGACCAAGACACATTTACATGTACCCTAGCTTAGTACTGGTTCAACCCAGGAAGACCCGTCCCTGTTTAACTGAAAGATTGTTGATGGGACGTAAAGAATCAAATCAAATAAACAAAAAACATGTTTTTGAGTTGCCCAGATGCTTTGTTCATGTGACTGACATTTAAATATCTGAAGCAAGCAAAAACTATGAAACCTGATCACACTGCTCCCTTAGGACCAGTCTGATCTATGTTCATATGGTTTGTAATATAGGCTGCCAAAGTATATAGAAAGATGAAAGAGCAGACGGCGGATGTCTTGAATGGTGGGAAAAGGCTTATTTTAACACCTAATGCCTATCCTTAGGTTTAAGGGCACTTAATCGCAATATTTTTAAGACATGGGGCATTTTATCCATCCTATAAAATTTCTTGGCAGAACACAGATATGGGGACCAAAATCCTGCAAAATCGCATTTTCCGAATTTTTCTCCCTCCCTCCCTCCCCCCCCCCCCCTTTGGTAGGATTTACCATTGAGGTCATGTTTTTGTGCCTTTGGAATGAGTGTTTTGTACTGCCATCTCATCATCATATTTCAGTTATTGTGACGGTGTGCCGCGGTCCCTGCGCACTAGGCATATATAGCACACACGGCACACCCAGTTTTATGCACCCACTATGGCTTCAAAAAAGGAATTCAGGCTGTATCCTGCCCTTATCCTACGCCTATTTTGCATTAAGTGAAAGTGTGGGGCATTAGTTAGTTTGAATTTTGGAAGTGATCTAAAACAGGTTTCAATCTTGTGGGGATCGACGTGACAATTTTGTCTGCACAGTGTCACCCCCACTGTTCCTGAAAGTGTAAGTTTTTATTCCGCCTGGAAGGGCAGGGAGTTTTGTTATTGTTTGTTTATGTTTTCCGCTCCCCCTAATGGTGAGCTGTACGCTGATGTTTTTAAGGTAACATCATCCAGGGCATCACTCCGCTTCTCCGTCCAGTCCTTGTATACTTAAGCTCGCGGGCGGTGTTACTCAGACGCGGACGTCGGTCTACGAAGTTAGCTTTCCCTAGGGTAAGCTTTTGGGAATAAAATTTTGCCTCTTTTATTATGTTTCTTCTATTTTAGTTGCAGTTTTTATGGAGCGGGTTGGCGAGGAGTCGGTGTTCTTTGTGACTAATGATCCCCTCAGAGATCTCACTTTTTGCTCCTTAAAATTTTGTACTCCATTTCAAAAGAATGGCCAGTCATCGTGTGATGGCCTATATATTTAGAGGTTTTAAGCGGGGATAGGGGGCTTATTCCTAAGGGGAAGGGAGCCGCTCGAGTATGGTAAGACTCAGAACATGTGTGTGTGTTCTGAGTTCTCCCAGCATCCTATATTGAAATTTTGATTGAGGCTTCCAAAAAATAATATACCTTCCGGATTTCTTGTGTGAAACCGTTAGTGTATATTAACCTTAACTTTGCGGGGCATGCAGTAGCATGGCCGTCACATACAGAGCAAGTTTTGGGAAGGTTGAGGGTTTAGTTATTAGTGTTTTTAGTGGTTAGTGGTTAATTATTAGTATCCTAGTGATGGTTTTGCAGGTCTGCGAGAAGCGGAAGAGGTATTAATTAACCTCTCCCATCCCCTCGCTTCGCTGACATGTTAATAGTTAGACATGGCAAGCGCGTCGCGATATTTACAAAATTCCAAAATTCCAATCTTCATCTGTGTTGAGCATCCATCCTATCCATTGTATCCTATCCTGTTGGTCCACAATCCATCCATCGTTGATATTGCAACTGTGCCGTCACATCGACTGACACACCAACAGAAAGACCGGCTCAGATGCAGTTGTATGCCCTGAAGAGACTTTGAGTTAACCAGTTTACCAATTCCAAATATCCAAGAAAGAACTGCCCTTAAGTTGCTCTAATACGCGCTATGGTTTGGTGGTTGTGGGTGGGCATGTGTGTGTGATGGCCAGGCATGGCCATTATCAGGACAATTTGTTATTTTTAAGGGGTAATACGAGAAACGATGCTCGAACTTGCGAAATGCCAATTTGGGCGTATTTCTAAACTGGGGAGGAGTGTGGGGGTGGGGGGATGGGATCGCGTAAAATTTCTGCTGAAAAAGAAGTTTGATTAATTTCAAATATTATGTACATGTAAAATAATGAAATCATGCGTGTTAGTCGTCCGCGGACGCGAAGGGACAATTTTGTTATTTATGTTACCGATGTTTCTATTCCAAAGCCGTGCTTCACGTGGTTATTATATCATAAATCAATCTAGGTGCTTAGGGAATTAGTTGAATATCACCTAGAATAATTTTTAGTGGTTGTTTAACTTGTCCAGCCAAGCGTCTAATAGGTTGGTTAACTTTGTTTTAATTGCTCCTTATGGGAGCATCTTCCAATGCTCCCAAGCCAAGTGACATGATAATTTTGGTCATTTTGTGTATCATGTTTGTTTCGTTTTTATTGTCATAATGAAGACACCAGATCCAAATTAGTGTGAAAGTGTTCTTACTAACTTGGTTCTAGTGTGTTTGAATTATTCAGTATTCAAACGGTATTAATTTTGCAGCGTATATCTTACATGTACATTTTGTCAACGCTGAAATAGTATATTGGGTTAATACATGTATATAACAGTATGCAGACCTAATTTCCACATGCAGTCGGAATGTGGATAGGTTGATAATAGGCATCTCGCGCCACCCTGCGGTCTCTGCCACTGACCGCCAGATGGCGCCAGGTGCTCATAATTACAATTTAGAATTTGTTCGCTTTGAAATCTCTCTGTTTATCGCATTTTGGTAAGTTCGTGCACGTTATTCGTTTAATTTCTTATTTCAGTAATCCTACAGGGTTATTTTTGTTTGTTTTTTGAACGTCTCTAACACTGCACAGGTCCATCATACGATGGGCCTGTTTGGTGTTCAAGCCGTTTGCCAAAATTTAATCAATTTGTATTGGCAGAGGGGGGTTGGTCGGTGGTTAATTGTGTGAAATAGTCTGGCTGGGGTAAGGTAAGTATTCACTTTGTCATTTTGTCGATTGTTGTTAATAATAAACTATATTTTATATGTTTTGTTGTTTGATGTGTTGTTTGACCTAGGTGTAAGACAGTTTGTGTTTTTCCGGTTAAGCAGTTAGCTAGGAGATTATCCAGTATCACCCTTTCGGCATGTCTCGAGGCTGGGGTCTTTTGTCTCAACTTTTGTCTCTGCCCCTTTGCTCAGCGAGACTTCCTAGGTCGGATGCACTCCCCCCTGCCCAACCTATGTGTGCGTGTGTTTCAAGTGTAAGACAATTAATGTTTTTGCGGTTAAGCATTAAGGAGATTTTCCAATACCACTCCTTCGCCATGTCTTAACGTTGGGGTCTTTTGTCTCAACTTTTATCTATGCCCTTTATCTCAGTATCGGATGCACTCCCCTTGCCCAACCTGTGTATGCGTGTGTATCATGGTTAAAAGGAGTCGGGCGATTCTCCAGGTCTACCTAAGACTGGCTATGGTAGGCACATAGCACGCAACTCGTGACATACGTCATTGGAGCAATGATCGCATGGGCTCTAGGTTGGGGCTCACGAGAGCCTTAGGCGGGATGCACACCCTATCCATAACCATATATTGAGTTTATGTTTGACCTATGATTTTTATGTGTTTGTGGTTGAACAGCTTGATCCAGTTTTGTCCATTGGAGCATTTTATAAGCTTCCAATGTCGGATATACGTCCTACTGACCAACCAATGGGTGAGTGTAGTGTTGTGTGTTTTGGCGGTGAAGTGGATATTAAGGCGATTCTCCAGAGTTTTACCTAAGGCTGGCTATGATAGGCACATAGCACGCAAATCGTGACATACGTCATTGAAGGCAATGGTTGATTGGGCTCTAGGCCTGGGCTCACGATAGCTTAGGCGGATGCACACCTTTTCTCTGGCTGCGAGTAAGTGGTGTCTTGGTGCTTAATTTACCACAAATCCTTATTAGGACTTGTGATAGTTGATGGGGAATGGCCTGCATGATTCCTTGCTTAAGGAACATTGCCCATCCCATCTAGGTTTCTATCCATAATCACTGTCTCTGTTTATTTGGCAGTTTACTGTCCGTTGGCCTTCCTATTAGATTTTAAGATCATAGCCCGTATCTTTTAGGTAGGCGAACATCCAGTAGTACTGCCATCTTCTAAGAGCAGTTAAACCCTTAAAGCGCCAATCACAACTGCAGCAGACAGATAATTTTGCAACATTTTTTCCTAGTTTTCGAAAAAATAAGGTATTATATTTCATGAGAATTGTCTGCCAGCAGACAATTCTCATGAAATATCATGCCTTATTTGTTATTTTTGAAAAAAGCGGCAAAATTTGAAATTGTCTTCTGCTGCAAATTCAAGGTGGCGCTTTATGGGTTAATACTCTTTACCTCTGTGTATGCTGCTGAATTTTGCGTGCTTTTTTTGTCATTTGCTGATTTCTTTCAAAATTATTGATCTCAAAAAAATCTTCCACAAGTACCAACAAGTGTCAAACAGTTTGAATCCAGATGAGGCCTGACCTTCTTTCAGACCTGATCTTGTTTCAAACTGTTTTGAAAGGTAATAACTTATCAGGGGACAAAAATATTACAATATTGCATTTGTTCTGCAGGATGAGTGACTTACAATTTTTACTTGTCCTGCAAACACATGCACTTGTCCTTTAAGAGCGTATGCAATAAAGAACATAAGGGAGTAATATATAATATGACATCCTCGAGTAATTCTTCCCAAAGCACTCGTCCTATAGGACGAGTGCTTTGGGAAGAATCAGTCATCCTATAGGATGAGTGCTTTGGGAAGATTTACTCGTCCATTCTAGATTTCACGTGTAATTACGAGCAGACGAGTCGGAGTGGAATTTTTGTCCCCTACTTTTAAACAGACTGCACTAGCAGGCAAAGAGTGGATGGAGATGCTTTAGAAAATTGTCTCATTTATGATCAATTTCAGTTTTAGTTTTTTTGTTCTTTCAGAGCAAAGAGGAGTGTATATTTGATGGATTGAACCAGGTTGGTGTTTGTGGTGACTGGTTAACCAAACCATGTATAGAGGGTGCTGCCATCAGTGGACTGGCTCTAGCTGAGAAGATAAGCAAACATTATAAAGGTTGGTACATTTGTAATGTTCTAAAATTTTGAATACTAATTTTGAAGAAGCTGTCTGATCGGGGTCTTTCCTGGTTGCTATTCTGATAAGCGTTTTATGAATTCCAGTCCTGATAACCAATATTTTATTTGAGAACGGAAAGAGAAAGTGTTCAAAGTTTAAAAACAATTAACGTAATTGGAGAATACCACATTATTGTCTTCTGATATCATGTTTATAATATCCCTTAAAGCACCAAGAAAAAAATACATCTGAAAATGTCGTCTGCTGAAGTCGTCTGCTGCAAATAATTGCCTAGCATTACTGACAAATTAGGTATAGAAGCAAACAGCATGGACCCAGAACAGACTGCTCCTATAGGAGCAGTCTGATCTGGGTCCACACTGTTTGCCATAGAGGCTTCTTAAACATTTCAGCAGATGGGAAAAGCAGACGACTTTTGGCGCACTAAGGGTTAAAAGGCAAGACGAGAAACATCGGGAAATGAGTCTTGCAAGCAAGCCTCAGCATCCCACGTTTTCTGGTCCAGCCTGAACTAGAAATGAGAAAAGGCAATGGCATGGTATTCTATTTGAGTATTCTTGTTATTAGAAAACCAGGCCCCGAGGTTATAAAAGTTGAGTACAATCTCAAACTCAAAATAAAGCACAATGATTGGTTGCTTGCGGACACGTGTCCGCAAGCAGCCAATCATTGTGCTTTATTTTGAGTAATAGAATGAACTCGTTTTATAACCTCGAGTCCTGTTTTCTGAATTTGCAATCAGATAAGGCTCACGCCCACCTGCTCAGCTACTGTAACTAGCTAGAATCTAGGAATTGTGAATAAAGGTTCTTTGGTTATTATGTTTATTCAGAAAGTGAATAATAAAGGCACTGATCAGACTGGGGCAATGCAATATAAGAATCTATCATGAGTGTGAGAGTGGGATAGAAAAATCCGTCCCGAAGATCACCGATTGACATCATGAGGCTTGCCGAGTGATGACAAACGGTGATCCTGAGAGACAGATTTTTCAATCCTACTCTCACCCGGATAATGGACTTTTTTCTTGCTCACCACTAAATAGATCTACTTCATTTATATTGGAAAAACTTTGAAAAAGAGAAAATCCTGAATACGCTGAGATGCGACATGGTGATGTCACTTTAACATTACAATAACGTCGTCGTCACGGGGATTAACGTGCGGCCAGCGTTCAGCTGTTCGTTTTTTATCTTTCCCTAGGACTGGTACAGGTGTGTGAGATAGAGATATCTCACATGGGTAAAAACAACAGAAATCCCGATCTGGTGTGCGAGAAAGACTGATCTGAGGCTGGGGCTTTTTTTCTCACACATCTAGAGCAGATTTTCTCATGATGTAGCACATTTATCATGCATCAATTTTCACTGTCAGTTGTCACAAATATTTCTTGAAATGAGCTGTTAAACATCGAGCAATGAATTGAACAATCCAATATAATGGATAGCTGATCTGAAAATTTCTATTTTTTTGTGAAAATGGATTTAGTGGATTACTGATTTTAATAAAAACTTAAAACTTTAATTGTGATTGTAGCAATTTGGTAGTGCTTAATAAACATATTTTTCTTATTCTCAACCAATACATATGTTGTAGGTACTCAGAAGTTCTCCTTAGCTAGCACTCAAAATAAATATTTTGATGGATAAGAAAATATTCACAATTTTATGCTCAAAAATTGTGTTTATCAATTTTCCAGACACTTAATAGTTATTCTTTGTACATATTATTATTCAGGGTTCCCACAGGCTTGAAAGCAATTGAATTTAGAGGGCTTTCTTGAAATGTCCTTGAAAATTATATCTGCCTTGAAAAGTACTGGAAAGTCACTCGAAGGCTTTGAAAAGTCCTTGATTTTTTCTATTTTCTGTAGGACTTGACACTGTTGATAGAGATCTGAATCAGTAAAAAATTGTTGTGCCTTTATTTGGTGCAGCAAATGCTGCACCAAATAAAGGCACAACAATGTCACACTCATTTTCTAGTACTAATTTCTCCATTATCCCAGTCAAGCATTTTTAAGAAGATTTTTAACACTTTGATCAGTATTTTTCCTAAACTTTTGTCCTTGAAAACTGTAAAATAGTCTTGAAAAGCCCTTGAATTTTACTCAAACTTCCCTGTATGAACCCTGTTATTACTTCAAACCTTATTTGTGGTACCCAAATTATAACAACACACATACTCCAGCCTCCAGGGCTAGAGGTTGATACAGCCTTAATTTTTCTGCTTATTCTAGGGGAAGATCGATCCAGTACTTCAATGGCTCAAGAATTTCGACCAGCAGATGGTGAAGTGATAGGAGCATTTCCATGTAATCCTAGTATGATATTTAATCCGAGTAATGGACAAAAATGACAGTATTTTCCAGAGGTTTAAAATACATGTACTTTTTGTAGACCACTTTTAGCTTACTTGCACCAAGGAGAGCTAATACAGATGCTACAGTATCAACAGTAAATTTGTGTTTAGTATTAGTGCCAGAGCCTTTACACGGGTGGTAAATCTAGGAGCTACCATGAAATTGTGTTAACGTAATTTTGTTCCCAAGCCACATCCGGGACACGTGGTGGTAGTTTCCAGGCCGAAAATTGGATAAAGAAAGGTTGGTGTCACTTTCATTTTTGTTTTATTTTACAACTAAGAACGAACAATGGTGAAATCTGACACTGTGGTTCCGTGTAAATATGTCTCAGCGTCCCCTCTAGCCCAAAATTTTGTATGAAAATTTTTTCTCTTTCTTTAGATTTGTGTTTCCCCACTGAGCATAGTACCAACTTTCCCCAAAGTTCGAAGGATTTTAGCCCATATCTGTCAAATTAAATGGAATTTGATATCATTTGACGATGAAAATGATAAAAAGACCCTTAATAAACAATCCTACACAGAAAAAATTCTGAGCATTTACTCGTAAACGATTCATGCCCCGTTCGTCCTGTGTGGTAGTTTCCAGCTCATCGTGGTAGTTAAAATGTTTAATTTGACAGATATGGGCTAAAATCCTTCGAACTTAGGGAAAAGTTGATCCGATGCTCAGTGGGGAAACACAAATCTAAAGAAAGAAAATAACTTTTCATACAAAATTTTGGGCTACTGAGGGGACGCTGAGACATATTTACAAAGAACCACATTGTCGGATTTCACCATTGTTTCGTTCTTAGTTGTAAAATGAAACAAAAATGAAAGTGACACCAACCTTTCTTTATCCAATTTTCGACCTGAAAACTACCACGTGTCCCGGATGTAGCTTGGAAACAAAATGATGTCAACACAATTTTGTGGTAGATCTTAGGTTTACCACCCGTGCTTTAGTGCTGGCAGACTCATATTATGGAAATATATGAAAATTGTATTTACCAAAAATTAGACCTCTATCCCCCAGGCCTCCAGAATAGGGTGCATCATTGAAAATTATTTTTTTCTTATTTCTAAACTAAAACATGTTATGGGTACTCAAAAGAACCTTCTCAATGTTCTTTTGAGCACCCAAAACACATGTTTAAAGTAACCAGTAAGAAAATACTCTAATTCCAATTTTATGCTCGAAAAATTTCCTTACCTGGGCGTATGATCCTCACGTAATAGCTTTATATGCATATTTATAATAAGGGCCTGGGCACAAGAAAGTCTGTCTGCGGGGTTTCTGACCAGTTTGCTCAGCTACATAGAATAGCTTAGCAATTAAAAGTTTTGCTAGAAGTAAGTTTAGATATGATACTTTCCACTATCAATATTGTATGGGCGGCTGCACAGGCTGGTCTAGTCCTTTGTTGTTCGCAAACCCCGAAGACAGGTTTTCTTGTGTCAAGGCCCATAGACTGTACGCATATGGGATTATAAGTATCCATCATGAGTGTGAGGGTGGGATAGAAAAATGAGTCCCGAGGATCACCGATTGGCATAACGAGGCTTGCTGAGTGATGGCAAACGGTGATCACGAGGGACGGATTTTTCTACCCCACTCTAATGAATAATGGATTCTTTTTCTTGCTCACCACTAAATACCTCATTTTATATTGGAAAAAACATGAAAAAAGGCTTCCAGAAAATCCTGAATACGCCAAGATGTGACATGGTGACGTCATTTTATCATTGCAATGATGTCACGGAACAAAGTGGGGCAGTCGTGTGGCTGTTCGTTTTCTTATATTTCCCTAGGGCTGGTATAGGTATGTAAGATATCTCACATGGGTAAAAACAACGGAAATCCCGATCTGGTGTGCTAGAAAAGTACATGTACCATTGTTCCATACTTTGCTTGAATGATTTATGAAAAAGTTGGCTGTGATTTTCTCAGGGAAACCAAAATGTGATATTGTTAGTAAAACTAAAATAAACGTCAGAGAATGTTGCCCTGTCAGGTTTTTATTTGTTTGAGTCCAATCTTAACATCCCAATCAACAATCTTTCAGTCATGTTGGGAAGTTTCCTGGGTCGAACTAGTTCTAAGCAGAGGAGAAAGTGAGGCTGCAGGGACCTCAATCCTAAGTTGAGCAGTCTACCACTGAACCACTGCACTGCTCATTACCCTGTCTTGTAAGGATCAAATTTAGTACTTGTTAACTTGCTAAATGCTAGTTATTTTTGTCAAAAAAGCAAGTAAAAATTACCAACAATTGCTATTTTTAACATCAACTGAACTCTGCAACATAAAGGTTTCTCACAGGCTTGAAAAGTGCTTGAATAGAAAAGGATTTCTTGAAAAGTACTTGAAAATTTATCTGCTATGAAAAGTACTTGAAAATCACCCAAAGGCCTTGAAAAGTCCTTGAATTCTACTAACTTAACTCTGTAGATAGAGAACTAAATCAGTTTAAAATTGTTGTACCTTTATTTGGTGCAGCTTGTGCTGCACCAAATAAAGGCACAACAATTATATACTAATTTTCAAGTACTGATTTCACCTGTTATCTCAGTCCAGCATTTCTGAATTGATTGATCAATTGAATTGATTCTTTACGTCCCATCAACAATCTTTCAGTTATAAAGGGATGGGTCTTCCTGGGTTGAACCAGTACTAAGCTAGGATTAATGCGTCTTGCTCAAGGACACAACGCAGTGATGCGGGTGAGACTCGAACCCGTGGCCCCTCGGTCTCGAGTCAAGCACTCTACCACTGAGCCCCCACTAGCATTTCTGAAGTAGAATTCTAACACTTAAATCAGTAGTTTGCATAAATCTTAAGTCCTTGAAAACAGCTGGAGTTTTTTTGAAGTCCTTGAAAAGTCCTTGAATTTTACTCAAAATTGAGTGTATGAACCTAAACATAGCATAAACTGTATGACAAACTGTGTAGATCTTGCTTATGCTAGATGATCTGTACCCACTCCATTTGCTGAAAGTATAATATGGGCTCCGAAATCCAAAATTTAGCTTTACATCGATAAAGTCTTCGAGAAAATAGGCGCCTGGCCCAACTTCCCAAAAAGCGGAAAAAATCCCTTGGTGTTTAATGTGTTGAGTATTAAACAACATATTGATCTGGCTGTCTTCTTGAACACTGGTGAGAGAGAAAACAAATAGAAATAAAAATATTTTTATTTTATTTTTTATTATGTTGAAAAAATAGAAAAGGAGCATTCTTTAACATAAATCAAATAAAGATTTAACCTTTAAATATATGGAATGTGAAAATTCAAAGGACAAAATTGATTTTTTATTAGTTGAAATTCAACTTTTGCCTATAATATTGATAGGCAATATGCCAATATTTCTTGAAAAAGAGGTATCAATTTCATTATTTTGCATCTAAAAATTCAAATTTGGGTTTTTCAAAAGCTGTGTGCCACACAGATTTAATCCATACCATCCTTGGTAGCCCAGGTGTGACCCATTACATTATAGGTCACACCTGGGCTGCAGAAAAGGTCACATCTGGGCTATCGATGAGGAATCTCTATACATACATGCATTAAACCTGTGTGACACACATCCTATGAAAACCTCAAAAATCTGCATGAACTCTTCCGCTGCTAATCGCGACTAAATAACGTCTGCTAGTCCTTTTAAAATGTCTCTGTAGCAAACAGTGTAGGCCCAGATCAGACTGCTCCTCTAGGAGCAGTCTGATCTGGGTCAACACTGTCTGTATGACGAAATTATTCCTTGATGTAAACATTTACATACGTAAACATTTACATACTATAAACAACTTCTTCGGAAGACATATTTCAGATGCATTTTTTGTAGCAGACAAAGGGTTGATTTATAAATACTTTTAGTGTTTGCAACCTCTTTTCAGTGAGCATTTAGACTTGCACGCAGCTGTTTTCTCACCTAAGTTAACAAAAAAACTAATTTATCCTTGTAATTCACACATTCCAAGTAGAAATGTAAATTCTATAGTTAAGAAATCTTATGGTCGTTTGTGTTTTCTCATGTTGAGGATAGTTTATTGACAAAGTGTCGGTTACAAATGAAAAACAGAATTATAGAGTAGATGAGATAAAATGGCCCATAGCAAGGGTACTGTTCAACTCTCCCAATGCTACTCAGCCATTTTCGTTTGTCATCTGCTGGTAACCTATGCAAACAGTTTTGACAAAGAACAGGACCGATAGAATGTCGGGCCTGATCTGTATCCAAACCATTTGACACTCTGATAGTGTTCCTGAAAAGTTAATGGAAAATGTCTGCAGATGACAACTAAAGCAATTAGCATGAAAAATTACCCAGCGTAACAAATGACAAGATATTTATGATGAATGAACCAGTTGATAAGGTTTCGGCACTCATAGGTTTCGATAAACAAAATTTTGGAGCGTAAAATTGTAATTTCTTCTTAGCCATCAGTTTAAACATAGGTTTTGGGTGCTCTTTTGAGTACCCACAACATATGTTTTGTTTGAAAAATAAGAAAATCATTCTTCAGGTACACACTCTTTAATAAAGGGCTGGACATTATGGCATACATGAGCAGTGACGCCTCAGACAAGCCTGCCCATCCCATCAGTCTTGTCACATACTTCACTGCTGGCACACTCAAAGAAAGAATGTAGATGAAGTCTCAGTCCTGAATTTAGGTTTCTAGCCCACTAGGTAGCTGTATATGATCTTGTAACTCTTTCCTTGCAAGCAAAAACTTTTGTTGTCTACTGATAACCTTTGCAAACATTTTGGATCCAGATTAGGACCGACACCATGGGTCTTAAATCTGGATCCAAACTGTTTGACACACTTGATAGTTTTCCTTGAATTTTTTTTTCCACGACAACAGATGCATGAAAAGTTACGTAGCATACTAAGAGTGAAAGAATGAATTGAAGCATATGCAATAAATACCATAAATAATGGACTGGCTCAAATGAAAATTATGATATCAGCTGTCTCTGGTCCAGATCAAGATTATGATATCAGCTGTCTCTGGCTCAAATCAAGATTATGATATCAGCTGTCTGGCTCAAATCAAAATTATGATTTCAGCTGTCTCTGGCTCAAATCAAAATTATGATATTGGCTGTCTCTGGCTCAAATCAAAATAATGATATCAGCTGTCTCTGGCTCAAATCCAAGATTATGATATCAGCTGTCTCTGGCTCAAACCCAAGATTATGATATAAGCTGTCTCTGGCTCAAATCAAAATTATGATATCAGCTGTTTCTGGCTCAAATCCAAGATTATGATATCAGCTGTCTCTGGCTCAAATCAAGATTATGATATCAGATGTCTCTGGCTCAAATCAAAATTATGATATCAGCTGTCTCTGGCTCAAATCAAGATTATGATATCAGCTGTTTCTGGCTCAAATCCAAGATTATGATATCAGCTGTCTTAATGTATAAATAAGTTGATAGGAGATAAATGATAAACTTTAAGAAAATAGAACTTTACAAAGAACTCATAAATATGTTATAAAACTTCAAGTTAAATCTGAAGAACAAAATCACAATAAAACAAAAATTATTATTCTCAAGTTGAGGAGCGCAGTAGCTCAGCGGTAGTGCTCAACTTGAGATTGAGGGTTGCTTGTTCGAGCCTCACTTAAGGCACTGTATCATGTTCTTGAGCAGGATTTTTTATCTTCTGCTTAGTACTGGTTCAATCCAGGAAAAGCCCCAACATGACTAAAAAATTGTTGACAGGGACGTAAAGTATCAACACAAACAAATTGCTGTAAGTTAGTGTTTTATTGGATTTCAGAATTGCCTTATTTTTATTTTTTACATTTTAATGCAAAGTTATTTACATTTAAGGTGAATAATTATCAAGATGATATTTTGAATACAATGACAAACCTTAGTTCTAAGGATAGTTGCAAATACAAAAAACTTGCCTTAAGTGGCCACTCAAAAAGAAGACAAAAATATTAGCTTTCAAGACCGATTATAGCTAAATGCGGGTTAAAAGTATTGCAGAATGCTCCAAGAGAGCATTCTGCAATACTTTCGACACTCATTACGCTACTTTTTGTTTTTAAGATCTTTGTTTTGTCCATTTTTGAGTGGCCGTTTTAGCCAGGTTTTACTGTATACTTTTCTACTGATATTTTCATCAGCACTCACAGAGTACGGTAAATGATGTATACTCACACTGGATAGGCGGCAATCAAAAACACTCTTAACAATCGGCTAACAGGATCAAAAATTGCTAGAAACAGTGTTTTCGAAATGCCAAATGATAATCAAAAACTCTGTTTCTAACGTTTGTCGATAGTATTAACATTTTCGAATACCATCTAAAGGATGTGATGCTGGAATTCCGAAATGGGTACTTTGGCAAACAGTGTAGGACAGGGTCCGCACTATTTACTAAGATTAAACTACCTTCAGGGACAGAAATACATCAAAATTTAGAAAAATTCTACCTGTGACTTCTTAAAGTACAAAATGGGCAATCCTGTACTCATTGTATCAATATGTATGGGAAAATCCATCAGAATACAAAGGGTTAATTATAACTTGTAACAAAATCTTGTGATAGAACAACAGACAGAGAAGACTTTGATCAGACTATTACATCATAAACAGTCTGATCTGTGTCTGTATTGTATGTTCAGCCCATTTTGTCAGGAACAGGTGTTCACTGACATCATTGGCTAAAGTTCATAATTTTCAAAATCCTGTCTTTTCGAAACTGGGCAGTTAACCCTTTGTATACTGGAAACCCCTAATGGGTTCCTTGGCAAACAGTGAAGATCCTGATGAAATGCAGCATAATGCTGCATTTCATCAGGGTCTGCACTGTTTGCTAAGTTAAACCATTTGTCAGGGACAGAAGTATACATTCATGATTTAGAAAATTCTACCTGTGACCCCTTAAATTACACAATGGGCAGTATCAATATGTATGGGAAAATCCATCAAAGGGTTATAACCTAAGCATACCAATCACAAAGCAGTCAACAGTAATGAGTATACATTGTATCTCTAAGAAATACAAAACTGAGCAAACCCATGTCTAAAAAACTAAGACAATAACACTGATAAAATCATCAAACATAACTGAAAATCACTGTATCTACTTATAGCTTGCATTTACCCTTATCCAGGGCTGTGGAAATACCATGCCCAACTTGTCCCATTTCATTCAGAGCAAGTTGAAAATTTCTATTCACTTGTCCTTGGACAAGTACAAATGTATAAAGTTAATACAATTCTGTATTTCATATTTTGATTAATTATATTGCATCGAAAATGAAAACAGTGTGGATCCTGATCAGCTGGCTTCTTTAGAAGCCAGCTGATCTGGATCTACACTGTTTACAAGAGAATTGATATCTGGTTTCATATTACATGTATTTTCAAAGAGTAAATTGTTTAACCACAGAAAGGTATGCTAGTCTGTCCTTTCGGACAAGTAAAATTTCTTTGGACAAGAACATTATGGCCATTTACTTGTCCCTGGACAAGTAGAACATTCTACTTCTTCCACATCCTTGCCTTATCCTACCATTATTTCTTGGCCTGAGAATGTTGTCTGCTTATATTCAAGAGCACTCCAGAATACTTTAAACATGCTGGCAAGCATTATGAACCCAATAAGCACACAATGCGCATATTTATTTTTTTCAAAATTCTATGCCCTGTTTTGAAAAAGGTGTAGATCCAGATCAGCTGGCTTCCCATGAAGCCAACTGTTCAAGATCACATTGTTTGACACACACACAATGAATCCATGCAAAATTGCACCACTGATTTACTGTAGTGCCATCCAAGAGTGACAGTGCATAATTTTTTGTTTACAATTGTTAAGTAAAACATTAACTTGTACGCTCCAATTGAGTTAACGTGAATCAATATATCACTTGTGTATTAATCCTATCCTGCAGATAGGATTAATACACAAGTGATCTATTGATTATATGTATCTGATAACTTTGTAACAAAATATGATGTCACTGTCACTCTTGGCTGGCAGAACAGTAGCTGTTAATCATAAGTTCATATTGTGTAAACAACGGATAATGTACTCGGTGTGCACTAATATGATATTTGATAATGATTAAGTTAACGATATGATGTCAATACATACGACAGGATAACACTATATAAGGCTGTCTTAAATGAGCTTTTGATTGAATCTGCAAAGAGGTCACTTTGCAAGTTTTATGAATTTATAAGTTGATGAACTCATTTTGCTAGGCTAAGTATGAAATAAATATAGTATTGCATAGCGATAGCATGATACTCTACCACATGACCAAAAGAATTAAAAAAAAAAAAATCTGATAAAAAAAATAACAGGAAAAAAATGTTAAAACCCCAAGCATCAATCTTCAGTATTGGAACTGCATTTCATTTTTTCCCTTCATGTTATCACAAAGCAAATACCTTGCCCCCCCCCCCCCCCCCCCCCCCCCCCCCCTAAATTTGAAATCTTCAAAAGATAAGGTATTAATCCTTAACCTCAAAAAGACCCGCTTTTACCCAGATAAGACAGCTCTTACAGGAGCTGCCTGATCAGGGTCTACTGTGTTTGCTTAGGAAATATGACATATGGGCTTCGACGCGAGAAAACCTGTCTTCGGGGTATGCAAACAACACAGGCACAGACCAGCCTGCGCATCCCCGCAGTCTGATCAGCGCCTTTGTTATTCGCATTTTGTAAAGTACCATATCTAAGCTTGCTACAAGCAAAATTTCTGTTTTCTAGCTAGTCTCTGTAGCTGATTAGGCTGGTTTGAATCTCACTTTGTTGGAAACCCCGAAGACAGGTTTTGTCGCCATGAGGCCCATATCTGATCCTACACAAGTAGACCTAATTAGTAATTTCTTTTTTCTATGTAAGAACATGAAAGTTTATTTTTATAATTATTCATAGTGGGTGGAGCCTAGTATGAATATTCATGAAGGAAAGGGTTAAAGTGCTTAATGTGTTCTTATAATCTCACAAATTACTCAAGGCCCCTCAATCCTATGTGTTCTTGTGACTCCTAAATGAGTACTTGGGCAAACAGTGAAGACCCAGATATGTGGCATTTAATTAGGGTCTGCACTGTTTGCTGTGACAAGAAAGAAATCCAACTTTCTTTGGGATACTGTGACCCCTCAAATTATGCAATGGACCATCCCAAGTTTATTGTATTAAACCAGAAGGAAGAATCCAATAGTATGTAGAGGGTTTACCAGTATAGCACAAAAATATTATACCACTCACACTGAGCATGTGGGAACAGAAGCAGGTTGTTTGTTTGTTTTGTTGCTTTACCTCCCAAGTCAACAGCTATGGTCATGGCGGGACGGTCAGTTCACCTAACCACACTTTTTCCTGGGCAAGCTTGAACAAGCAGTTAACCAGTACTTCGTGCACATACTTTCGCTTGTAACCGACAACAATCCTTCTTGAATGATTCAGCGGAAGGGAGGAGAATGACCGTATAGATTTTTTCATGATCAATCTCCACGAAAGTATGGGATGGGCGGGGATCGAACTCGCGACCCCTGGATCTGCATCAGACTCGCATCTGTTGCCAGACACGTTACCAACTGCGCTACCTGGCCCGGTCCAAAGCAGGTTGTTGATCTCAGGTTAAATTTTGTATCGCTTTCACACCAAAAACATGATTTCAAAATAATCTTACTGTAATATGATAAATAGAATCTCATATTTGAGCCATGACATGTGATTCCCAACAATGTGGCATTTTGACAAGTATAGACTCAGATCAGCCTGTGCAGCCTCCTTTTAAGTTTAGAAATTCGAAATGATGATCATTCAGTAGCCTAACACTCATAGAATATTCAAGCGACTAGCTAAGGTTCTGATCAGACTGCGCGTATGCGCAGGCTGATCTGAGGCTTTGCTGGTCGTACATACCACATTGTTGGAAATCTCATGTCGCAGCTCATTTATGCTCCTGTATTATAGAATTTATTAAACTCATTGCAAAAAAAAAAAGCAAAAAATGCTCTGCATAGCAAAGCATATTATCTCTTTTCATCAACATGTTTAATATATTCACTAAAACATAAACTCTCATGAAGATCCTCTATTGATTATATACAAAGTAATGAATATTGATCAAATATAATGCATATTTTAAAAAAAGCTGTATTTTACAGCCGTGAAAATATAAAAAGCTGTATTTCACAGCCGTGAAAATATAAGTTGTATTTCACGGGTGAAATTGGATGTCCTTTGCTTTCTCCATTGACTTCCTTGAGCCCACTTCAGAATTCAAACACCTATAACTTTCTTATTAGTGGACAAAAACACAAAGTGTGGGTATTCATTTTCTTAGTTAGATCGCAAGGAAAATTTTGGCAATTAAATTGTCAGGATTTGCTGAAATTTTCACTTTTTCTACTCCTGCTCCTATGGTTTCAGTTTTGGCCGACATTGCACATTATGCAACGTCATCATTAATATGACTTAATGTGTGAAAGTGTATGACGTCATTTAGTGCAAAAAATCTGTCACACTTAAATTGTATATAATAAAAAGAAAATTCAGATTTTTGTCATGAATATGCCATTTATTTCATCTCGTGAAGCGAGAAAATGTATTTTTCATTCGTGGCTTCGCCACTCATGAAATTTGCATATTTTGCTTCACTCGATGAAATAAATGGCATATTCATTCCAAAAATTTGAATATCCTCTATATCTATAATCAAGCTGTTTACAAGGTTTAACAATAAAGCATATACGGAAATAGTATAACAAGCAACTTACATTTAGCATATTGGTGGTCAATTTTATTAGAACTTAGTAGTCCAGTTAAGCAACAATTTTGAGCGTAAAATTGTAATTATTTTCTTACCCAGATATCTAAACATATGTTTGGGTGCTCAAAAGAACCGTCTCAATCTCATTGAGACGGTTCTTTTGAGTACCCACAACATATGTTTTGGTTGAGAAATAAGAAAAATAATTTTCCAGTACACACTCTTATCTGGTGGCCGAACTGAATTAAGATAAATGTTCTAAAATTTCAGAATTTCAGAACATTTTCGTATTTTGTTCTTAACAAAATGTTGGTTAACACCAGGGCTGGATTTCACAAATCGCTTGTAAGAACAGCATCGGAAGCAGTGTGATCTGGGTCTGTGCTGTTTGTCTAGGGCTTTATGGGAAGCAACTAGAGTTCAAAATTCTGGTAAGTTTTAGCACATCAATAGTTTTTGATAATTATATTTTCATTCATTGAGATTTGCAAGTAAAACCCTTCTTATATTTCATTTAGAGCTCAAGGAACAAAAAACATGGACCTTTATTTTTCATTCAAACTCGAGGAACAAAAACACAGTCTCACATTCAAGCAAGGCTGAATGATTTAAAAATATAGTTACTTTGTAAAATTGAATTGCATGCAATTTGAAGCAATACTCAAGCTTTAAATAAGTATTTTTGGACCTCCCAAGAATCAAAACCCAAGTACTCAGAATGTCACAAAAACTTAATTTAAGTTTTGACCATTCTGAGTGCTACAGGGTTATTTTGTCTAATGCCCAATTTTGTTCATAAATAAAGACAAAAATTGCATAACTGTTCAAGGCACTTGTTCATTTGGCTCATTTTAACATGTCATGGCTCCACTCAAAATAAATCGCTGTCAACACTATTGCACTCAGATTAATTGAAACTCAGCGGAGTAAGATTTTAACATTCTCATGGGTGAAAGTTTACAGGATTATTCCTGAATCCAGGATTTTGAGGCCGACTTTCCAAAGAAAGTCGGCCTCAAAATGCTGAATTGAGCAGATTAGAATAGCTTCTCTGATTTATTTTCTGTTTATCTAAGACAACTGACCATTTAAACTTGAAATTGTTAATGTTTTATAGGCATACTGAAAGTTTTAAGACTTGAATTTCTAAAGTTCAGGATTTTTCAAATTTTGAACTTTCACCCATGCATTCTGAGTGCAATGGGGGCCAGACTGAAAGAAAGTAAGGAGGCATGCACGGATCCAGGTAGTTTTGTCAGAGGGGGTCCAACTCTGAAATTTTTATTTCTCAGTTGATGAGGGGAGAGGGGATCCAAATAACACTTTAAGCGGGCCACAAATTGCAAGCATACGAAATGCCATTTAAATGGCGTTTGCTGGCGTGCCAATGATGGCCCAACATTGAATACTGTAAGGTAGCTTTGTGATCTAACAAAACCTTTTTGTGATTTTTCAGGGGTCTGGACCCCTTGTCCCCCCCCTCCTGGATCCGCACATGGGAGGTTGGGTTTTCCATTAATTTGTACCACATTCTTTCCTAGAGATTCATTCTCCCAATATTGCTTATTCAAGTAGGACTGCTGTCAGTAACAGTTACTGGCAAAAGGATTTACACTGACCACTTTTCATTGGCTTTGGTATTACCCTGCCGATGAAGGTCTGCAAACAACCTTTGGAAACAGTTTGGACCCAGATCAGGCCCAACAAAATGTTGCACCTGCTCTGAATCCAAACTGTTTGAGAACAGCATTCCTGATTTTTTTGTGTGCAAAATTGATTTCGAAAAAATGTGAAAAGGCAAAGAAATTTACCCAGCATGCAAGAAGTTAAAAATCATCACAAACAAATTATAGGGCTCGTAATGCATGTAATGGCTCAGTAAAACCCATATAAGCCTAGCGCCCATTTTATTGCACATTGTCAAACAGTGTAGAACAAGATCAAATGCACAGAATGCGGCATCTGATCAGGTTCTTCACGGTTTGCCTACAGTGTGTTGAATTAAAGTTTGGAAAAAAAGAAAATACCACCAAAATGTCGCTAAAGTTAGAAATGGACTCATCCAATTGAAAAGGGCAGGAAATTGCATTAAGCGTAAATGGGTCAAGCACTTTACAAACCATTAACTCTTATTGCAGTTACAATGGCCAACATCCAACCGAGTTTTGGCCATTATGAGTTTCCATTATGCCCAGTCTCATTCGTTTTCAACCGAAGACGGCCCTAATCAGACTGCAAACTTGAACAGACAGTTCACATGACAGTTCTCAGAAAGACTGAGATAACTATTTCCTGTCTCTATATGGGCCTCGTTGTGAGAAAAACCTGTCTTTGGGGTTTCCGGCAAAGTGAGATTCAATCCAGTCTCCTCAGCTACAGAGATTAGCTAGAAAATTGAATTTTTGCGTGAAGCAAGTTTAGATATCATACTTTCCGAAAAGCGAATAACAAAGGCCCTGATCAGACTGCACGGATGCGCAGGCTGGTCTGCGCCTTTGTTGTTCGCTACCCCCCAAATCAGGTTTTCTCGCGTTGAGGCCAATATTTCAACAGTATGCGTAAATATGGCAGAGTATTTACACCAATATCACACAGTGAAACATTAAAGTCATAATGATTTTTATCCAAAATAACTTTGCTGTTGATTTGTCTTGCATTCAGAAGAAGCCCCTGAAGACATCTACTTTGATTTCTTTGATTCTGCTTTGCCGTTTGCCACCACTCCATTTGCGACGTTGCCATTCTTTTCTTCTTTGATGGATTTTGCCTGGAAAATTAAATAAAGAAAACCATTCCATAAGCAAATTTTCACAAATCAACAACCATGAACTTCTTCATATAACCTTGAACTCATCATATAACCTTTAGAAACTAGTGTCTTCTGATAAATTTTGCAAACTGTTTGGACACAAACCATGCCCAACAAAACTTTGGGCTTGATTTAGAAAAGAAAAAAAATATTTTTTTTATAAATCTGCAGACAACAGAAAGTCTTGCAAGCTAAGCGTTAAAAGACATCAAATTGAATCCTACACATAATTTCAATTTTTTGTTTAATTCCAGAAAAAAGGGACTGAGGTAGTGAAATATGAGCTATTACATAAGATTTGATTCTTAAGGCATCTAGGAGCAGGAGAGGCTCAGACAAACTGCCTAGTTCTGCCAGAGACATTGCTGCTTGCATACACAAAGCAACTCAAACAGACTATACCAACACTTTCGAGAATGAGCTGACATGTTTATAAAAGATAAACCGCTTAAAAGGGATTTTATAGTAAAAATTGCATGAAATGCACAAATTATGAAACCTGAGCAATTTTGCACAGGTTTCATATTTTGTACATTTCACATTGTTTTTGTTGCAATCCAAACAGACAATACCAACACTTTCAATAATGAGCTGACAGACATGTTTGAATGATAAACTGCTTAAAATGGACTTTATAGTTCTATTTTGCTGTCAAAATTCCATGAAGTTTACAAATTATTAAACCTGCGCAAAATTGCACAGGTTTCATATTTTGTACATTACATGTGGTTCTGCACCTCAATAGGAATGGACATACCTTAAGTTTAGAAGAAAGCTAATGTCACAGCATTATACAAAAATAAAGAAGAACAGACTAACACTAATTTTTGCCGTCCAGTATCACTGACTTCAGTTCCTTGTAGATTCTGTGAAAAAAATGTGAGAGAAAGAAACAGTACCGTCACAGGTTTCGATAAACAAAATTTTTAGCATAAAATTGTAAATATATTCTTATGCATCAGTTTTAACATGTGTTTTGGGTGTTCTTTTGAGTACCCGCAACATATGTTTTGGTTGAGAAATAAGAAAATTAATATTTTGGTACACATTCTTAACTAAAGGGCTAGTACCATTATTTGTTTTTGTTAGTTTGATTTGATTCTTTACGTCCCATCAACTATCTATCAGTTAAACAGGGACGGGTCTTCCTGGGTTGAACCAGTACTAAGCTAGGATAAATGTGTCTTACTAAAGGACCACAATGCAGTGACGTCAGTGAGGCTTGAACCCATGGCCTCTCCATCTGGAGTCAAGCACTTTACCACTGAGCCACTGCACGCCCTGACTGGTACCATTATAAAAAGTGTTTCATCACTGGATGAAGGCAGTAGATGATGTTCATGTTGATGCCAATATTTAGAAAAGTCTTTGAATCTGTTACCTTTTGATGATTGTATATGTCCCCCTAAAAGAAGGGGATGAAGGGGGCATCCTGTTTTGGTGCTGATCCTGTTGGTGTAACATTTGCTTGTGTGCAAGATATCTCATGAACTAGTGAGTAGGTTGGAACAAAAATATTTCAATATTGCACTTGTCCTGGAGAACGAGTGACTTACAATTTTCACTCGTCCTGCAAACACATGCACTTGTCCTTTAAAAGCGTATGCAATAAAGAACATAAGGGAGTTATATGACGTCCTCCAGTAATTCTTCGCAAAGCACTCATCCTGCAGGACGAGTGCTTTTCATCCTGCAAGACGAGTGCTTTTGGAAGAATTACTCGTCCTCATCTAGATTTCACTTGTAATTACGAGCGGACGAGTGAAATGTTTGTCCCCTGTAGAGGGTAGGTTGGAACACGTTGCCATGGATGTAACATTGGGGCATGATGAACGCAACAAAATTTGTGGTGGTGTTTTGTGTATGTGGGGGGGGGGGGGGGGGGGGGGGGGGGTAGTGGACATTGTTTTCTCTGAAAGCAATACTAAAGGAAGAATTATGTTAGTCTATAAGTACTTAAATGGTTAAGGGGACAGTCTGAGTTGGCGAAGTCCAAGAGTAATGTGGGATGTAGAAAAACTGGAAATTGAAAGATTTAACTTATGGAGTTCATCAAGGGTCTGTTTTAACCAAATACTATTACTTACATATATCAGTTTACAAAAATCTACATGTGTTTGCTAATGACACAAATTTCTTTTTATATTAAAACGCATAATGATTAAGTAAGACAACAACGAAAGATGGTTCTGCAATGTGTGAAAGAGGAAGAGACCAAATGGGCCTCGTTGCTACAAAACCTGTCTTCCGGTTTCCGACAAAGCCAGACTAAAACCAGTTTCCTCAGCTACAGAGACTAGCTAGAAAATTGAAATTTCACTCTTCACTCTTAAAAAGTCTAGACATGATACTTCTCGATAAGCGAATAACAAAGGGGCTGATCAGTCTGTGCGAATGCGCAGGCTGGTCTGCACCTGAGTTGTTCGCAAACCCCGGAAGACAGGTTTTCTCGCGTCGAGGCCCAAATAAACCCTTTTAAGACCAATGGAATTTTACATCAAAAATATTGTTTTTTGTTTGTTTGACTTGATTCTTTACGTCCCATCAATAATATTTCAGTTATGTAAGGGCGGGTCTTCCTGGGTAGAACCAGTACTAAGCTAGGATTAATGTGTCTTGCTCAAGGACACAACGCAGTGACGCCAGTGAGGCTTGAACCTGTGGCCCCTCGGTTTCAAGTCAAGCACTCTACCACTGGGCTCTCAACGAAAATATTGTATTCTTTTGTCTGAAGATCTTTTTTAACCTTTACAAACAATGTATACACTGATGAAATGCAACATTATGCTGCATTTCATCTGGGTTTTCACTGTTTGCAAAAGAACTCGTTTGGGGAAACCCCTAATATACAGGGTTAACCTTTTTCCCAACAGCCACAACTTGTGTTGTCCTCTCTCTTATCTGCTTATATTCCTACAGGGTTGCCACTCAATATCCTTTTCAAAATTCCCTGACTTTTCACTGACTTTTCCCTGACTTTCAACTGTTTTCCAGACCCTTTGGGAATGCCAATTTTAGCCATTTTCTTCCATCGACTATTCGAAGATTTTGTACAAATATTTGAACTTGCTGATTTAATCTTTAAAGAAAAATCTTAAACCATGAATATTAGAAAAGGAATGTTTCTGAACATAAATTGCTTGCAATTTATGTTCAGAAACATTTCTTTTCTAATTTTGCTTGCAAATTATGGAAACTAAAATTTCCAGAAGCCTGTTTACTAGCATCTTTTTAGGAAAATTTTGAAATTCCCTGACTTTTCCATGACTTTTTTTAAAATTTCCCTGACTGAAAATGTAATTCCCTGACTTTTCCCTGACCTGGAAAATTTTTCATTTTCCAGAACTTTTTCCCTGACCTTGTCTTAGGTATAGCCTAAATGCAAACAACATCAACCCTGATCATATAGAGCAGCCTGATAAGGGCTCCAGGGGACAAAACGTCCACTCGTCTGCTCGTAATTGCGAATGAAATCTAGAAAGGACGAGTAATTCTTCCCAAAGCACTAACAGGATGAGTGCTTTGGGAAGAATTACTCGAGGAAGTCATAATACATATTTCCCCCTTACCTTCTTTATTGCATACACTTTTAAAGGACAAGTGCATGTGTTTGCAAGATGAGTGAAAATTGTAAGTCACTCGTCCTGCAGGACAGGTGCAATAATGAAATGTTTTTTTCCCCTGGGCTCATATTATTTGCTTCCATGAAAAGCTCTAGTTTGAAGTGCAGTTGAATATATGCAACAGATGTAAAAACCAGACAAAATCTTCAGGGGAAAACAATAGTGCCTCGATACAGGTTGACGTCTATCATTGACACCACCATGGCATTAGCCAATCAGAATGGATGTTACATATTATACTATAATTGGATCATGTTTCATGCAGTATATCATTGACAGTACTATCTCAAACTTATATAATCCAATTGGAAACCACATTTTGTATAAAGCATTTGTGAGGATTAATTTTATTTAAGAACAATATAAATTTGATAGTAAGCTGAACTTTTTTAGTTCATGAATGTTATGTATCCATCACATTGTGGGAGTAAATTTGGAAATCAAAACAGCTATTGCAGGCCGAGGGCTTCAGATTTTTTCACGATTGGTGGGCCGAAGTGACCCATAGAGCAAAAAATGGTGGATCATTTTCTGAAATGATGGGCCCAAGCATATCAAACTAACCACAGTTGACATTTACCTACACACTAACACAGACACTTGTATGCTTACAGCTATTTATACAGTAAAACCTGTCTTAAGTGGCCACTCAAAAAAGAAGATCAATTATCGCTTCATGCATGTCAAAAGTATTGCAGAACATTCTGCAATCCTTTCGACCTTCATTAAGCTACCATTTGTTTTGTCTTTTTTTGAGTGGCTGCTTAAGACGGGTTTTATTGTATTGACTACCTACATCTACGATCTGTTTTATGGAGTTCATAGATTCGCTTTAAAATGAATATTTTTATTAAAGTGAGATTTTTTCACAACTAAAAGGTATGGGTGCACTGGGCCCACTGCCTTGGAAAGTGATGGGCCATATTTTGAAATCATGGGACAATGACCCGGGCCCACTGTAAATCTGAAGGCCAGCAATTGTTGTGTTTTTTGCAGTAAATAGAACATCATTTACAATGATATAGTGTGCTCATGACTGCTATTTTCAAATTTATTAGATTAATTCTAAATTTCAGAAGGATCCATTATTTGAGATTTATTAAAGTATTGAATTATGCTGTAAGAAGTATCATGCAACTGTGTTGCACATTATACTTTAGGAAACAGTCTTTTAGATTGACATGTTTTACTAGAAAAAATATCCTGATAGAATCGGGAATTTTATGTAAACCAATTATTTTTCTTTATCATGCCTTACATAATTTGTGAAATGAAAAAAATTACCTTTTTTCTGTGTGATTTTATGTAAGCTTGGAAGTAGAAGTTCAAAAACAGAGCTAGAATACTGAATGCGTAAAACACAACTGCATACTGCATCCATATTGGGAATTCACACTTTACAAGAAGAGACTGAACTGCATGAATGATCCCCACGTTGAACTGAATCTAAAAAAGTGAAGAAAAAACAAACACTGAGAAAGCGATATAATGCAACATTCACGTACCTTCGAACTCTTTATGTATGCATGAAAATAGAAGTTGAGGAAAAGTGTTATTATTGTAACACCATAACCCAGAGATGTCCACTGCATCCATTTCGGGTAGTCACAATCAAATACTAGACCCTGAACACCATAAATCATTCCGATAAAAAACTGGATCTGAAGAAAAAGGAACAAAAATTGTGTGGCACTATTAATCAATTAACTCTTTCCTTGCTAGCGGCCACTTTTGTCACCTGCTGATGACCTATGCAAACAGTTTCAACCAAGTTCAGGTCTAGAGGTTATAAAACTTAAGTACAGGCTCAGAATCAAAATAATTCACAATGATTGGCTGCTTGCGGACACGTGTCCGCAAGCAGCCAATCATTGCGCTTTATTTTGAGTCTGAGAATGAACTCAAGTTTATAACCTCGAGGCCAGGACTGATGTCAACAGAATGTCAGTCCTGATCTGGATCCAAACCATTGACACTGTAGCAGTGTTCCTGAAATAATTTTTGAAAAGGTTCATTTTGAAAAAAGTCAGCAGATGACAACAAAAGACCCAGCATGCAAAGAGTTAAAGACAAAGTACTGCAACAAATAATGTCAATTCAGATCAGGTGTTACATGAAGGAACAGCCTGATCAGAATCTGCACTATTTTCTCTTTGATAGCTACATTTTAGATCAACCTTATCAGGCCTTCAGAGTAGAGTATGTAATCAGAAATCATTTTGTCTTATTTATTAACCAAAACATTTGTTGTGGGTATTCAAAGAACCATCTCAATGAAACGGTTCTTTTGATCACCAAAAACAAATGTTAAAACTGATGGATAAGAAAATATTCAAAATGTTATACCCAAAAATTTGCACCCAAAAATATTGGTTATCTGGACCCTTGGACCCTATTCATGGATTTTTTTAAAAAAAATAGGGGAACTATAGTGACCAGTGAAAATGTCAAAGGGGCCACTTTGCAGGAAAATCTTAATTTGTTGCATGCCTACAAAATGGTGCAGACCAGTATGCACATCAATACAGTCTGATCAGTACCTAACCCTTAAAGCGCCAATCACAACTGCAGCAGACGACAAATTTTGCGACATCTTTCTTTATTTTCGAAAAAAATAAGGTATGATATTTCTTGAGAATCGTCTGTCAGCAGACGATTCTCATTAAATATCATGCCTTATTTGTTATATTTGAAAAAGCAGCTAAATTCGAAATTGTTGTCTGCTGCAAATTATAGGTGGCACTTTAAGGGCTAATTGTTTTTCACTTCCAGGAAAGTATCTCACAATTTCTAAAAAAAAAAATGAATTAATTCTAAAACATCAGGGATTAACATGAAAGTCTGTCAGAATTTACACCAGAAAGTGAGAGAATGAAGTTTTTTTTTCTTTGTTCGTTTGGTTTGATGCTTTACCTCCCAGTCAACAGCTGTGGTCATATCGGGACGGTCAATTCACCTAACCACACTTTTTTCCTGGGCAAGGTTGACAAAGCGGTTAACCAGTACTTTGTGCACATACTTTGGCAACCCTTCTTGAATCTGACAGCGGAAGGGAGGAGAAAGGCCACAGAAATTATTTCACGATCGATCTCCGCCAAAGTATGAGACCTGGCCTGACTCGCGACTCCTGGATCTGCAGCCAAACATGTTGCCAACTGCGCTATGCAGCCCAGTAGAGAATGAAGAGAACTTGGTGCATATCATTAACCCTTAAAGCGCCAAGAAAAAAATTTATCTGAAAATGTCGTCTGCTGAAGAAGTCGTCTGCTGCATTGCCTTACATTACCAACAAATTAAGTTTTGAAGCAAACAGCGTGGACCCAGAACAGACTGCTCCTATAGGAGCAGTCTGATCTGGGTCCACACTGTTTGCCATAGAGGCTTCTAAAACATTTCAGCAGATGAGAAAAGCAGACGACTTTTGTTGCGATTGATGCATTAAGGGTTAAAGTCAATACAGAGTAAATACAGATTGTCTTCACCAGTGAAAAGGATTGATATTTTCACTGTATGTTTGGCTGGTAGGAACTATTTTTTCAAGATCTGCTGATTTTAATCAATTACTACTGATAAATCTCCAAATAAAGTATAAAAAAAGATTTTTTTAGCAACACAAAATATTTTATCTTGTGTGTTGAAAAATATCAAAAGATATTGAATTCTAATGCACATGCAAATGCAACGCGACGTCTGATTGGATAACGTCAAAAATTTGTGACAGTAAATCCTGCGAAATACTGTTGGAAACCCGACATCATTACGTAACGTCGCTTTTCATTGGTTGACAAGTGAATATATGCAGCTGGCAAGCAGTTTTATGCAGCTGGCAGCCGCTGGACGTATAGGCGCAACAAATACATTTTCACAGTCTTTTTGAAGGGAAAATGTTAATAGTGCATTAGAATGGGGATAACCATATTCAAAATTTTCATTTGGGGAGGTATATCGTCAGATATATGTTCGGAAATCACGTTTTACGGCTCCGCTTACGCATCACCGTAAAACTAAATTTCCGACAGTATATCCGACAATATACCTCCCCAAATGAAAATTTTGAATACAGTTATCCCCTAAATATACATTTCATCAGCACCAGTGATAAAAGAAATAACACTTTGAGGCGATGACCATTTTCAAAGTTTTCATCTAGGAAGGTATACCATCAGATCTACGATCTCAAATTCAGTTGTAATGTGACACATTAGCATCCCACTAAAACATAGTTTGCAACCGTAAAACCAACAATCTACCTCCTCAGATGAAAATTTTGAAATCAGTATTCTACAACTGTTTATCATAACAATATATGTTTCTCTCAAATCAGAGTTATGCAAGCTGCATAAAGTTGCATAATCTAAATTAGACATAACTAAGTTAAATGCAAAAAAAAGGATTCATCTTGTGTAATGAAACATTTAATTTTGGTTACAAAGTGCAAATTCTTGAGAAAAAAAAACTGATGTTTTTCAACACACTTGAAGAAAATATTTTTAATTTTAACCTTAAATGATCTAAAATTTCAAACACTAGGTGGCTTCCAAAAAGGCAGACCCAGACAGACTGCTTCTGAAGAAGTCTGATCGGGGTTTTCCCTATTTGCTATTCTGTTAAGCATTTTGTGAATTTCAGCCATGATAAATATAGGGGATCTTACATGAGTGTTCATGCTTTATTGAATTTATTAAACGAGTTGAGGAAAAGAGATAAAATACGAGGCTCGCTTAGCATTTCATCTCTTTTTTGCAATGAGTTTAATAAATCAATAATACAGGAGCATGAATGTTAGACTCTATTTATCACATGACATTAAAATTACTTTAAAAAAACACACATTTTTTTGGCATGAAAAAATCAACATTTTGCCATCTTTTACGCAACATTAATTTATAATGGACATCATAACGTAACACTACTAATCTGCAAACCACTAGTGGTTTATCTATTTGATTGCATGGCATTATATCAGTCCCAGAGGCCACATCATGTGATAAAAATTTTATTTGTGAAAGAAGGAGAAAAGTTTTTGAAATTATAGAACATTTGCCGTATGTTTACTAATGACTATAATACTAACCAACTGAATGATGGTGAGATACCGTTTCCACCAGAGGTATTTCTGATACTGTGGTCCCAGAGCAGCTATCCCATAATAGGTATACATTATGACATGAATGAATGAGTTGATCATGGCACCAAAGAATGCTGCAACAAAAGAAACAATTATAGCACTAGATAAGGCCAAATTTTTTACAGGTTATTTTTTCAGATTTAGGGTCGGGGGACGGAAAAAAAAAGAAAAAAAGCTCTGCAAATGACCAGTTGACTGGTCATTTTCAGAGCTTTTTTTTCTTTTTTGATTTTCAGAGTTTTTTTTTTTTTATATCTCCAGAACAAACAGTGTAACTAGTAAAGTAAACCACCAGTCTGTATTAAATCTTTAAATCCTGAATGGGACAACCACTTTTAACAGCGTCACTCACAAAAATACACAAACAGAACCTCAAAAATATTTTTTTTTTCAACAAAACAAAAAATATTTAGAGTCGGCAGATAAAATTTAAAAGAAAATAGATTTTTTTTTTCTACTTTCTGGAAAATTACAGTAGGAGGGTTCGTAAATCAACTAATAACAAAATTCTGGCCTAAGATGGTTACTAACTAGGTATTTTTGCATGCTTTTTTGTCATCTGCTGATTTTTTATGCCCCCAAAGGAACTTTGGGAGGCATATAGTAATCGCACTGTCCGTCCGTCCGTCAGTCCGTCCGTCCGTCCGTCCGTCCGTCCCGCTTTCGTGTCCGGTCCATATCTCCTATATTCTTTGAGGTAGGAATTCCAAATTTGGTGTGTGGATACATCTTGGGATGGGGGAGTGTCGCGTACCATTTTCGGGTCACTGTGACCTTGACCTTGACCTCTGACCTAGTTTTTAGAAAAATCGTGTCCGGAGCATATCTCTTATATTATTTGAGGTAGGAATCTGAAATTTGGTGTGTGGATGCATCTTGGGATGACGAAGTGTCGCGTACCATAATTGGGTCACTGTGACCTTGAACTTGACCTCTGACCTAGTTTCTTGAAAACTGCATTGAGTCTGGTGTATATCTCCTATATTCTTTGAGATAGGAATTCCAAATTTGGTGTGTAAATGCATCTTTGGATGACGGGGTGTCACATGCCATTTTTGGGTCACTGTGACCTTGACCTATGACCTAGTTTTAAGAACTATTGTGTCCAGAGCATATCTCTTATATTCTTTGAGTTAGGAATTCCAAATTTGGTGTGTGGATGCATCTTGGGATAGCGGAGTGTCATGTACCATTTTCGGGTCACTGTGACCTTGACCTTGACCTCTGACCTAGTTTTTAGAATAATCTTGTCCATAGCATATCTCTTATATTATTTGAGGTAGGAATCTCAAATTTAGTGTGTGGATGCATCATGGGATGACGAAGTGTCGTGTACCATAATTGGGTCACTGTGACCTTGAACTTGACCTCTGATTTAGTTTCTAGAAACTACATTGAGTCTGGTGCATATTCCTATATTCTTTGATAGGAACTCCAATTTTGGTGTGTAAATACATCTTGGGATGACAGGGTGTCACATACCATTTTTGGGTCACTGTGACCTTGACCTCTGACCTAGTTTTAAGAATTATTGTGTCCCGAGCATATCTCATATATTCCTTGAGTTAGGAATTCCAATTTTGGTGTATGGATGCATCTTGGAATAGGGGAGTGTCATGTACCATTTTCGGGTCACTGTGACCTTGACCTCTGACCTAGTTTTTAGAATAATCATGTCCAGAGCGTATCTCTTATATTATTTGAGGTAGGAATCTCAAATTTGGTGTGTGGATGCATCTTGGGATGACGAAGTGTCACTTACCATAATTTAGTCACTGTGACTTTGAACTTGACCTCTGACCTAGTTTCTAGAAACTGGTGCATATCTCCTATATTCTTTGAAATAGGAATTCCAAATTTGGTATGTAAATGCATCTTGGGATGCCTGAGTGTCACAAACCATTTTTGGGTCACTGTGACCTTGACCTCTGACCTAGTTTTCAAGAATTATTGTGTCCAGAGCATATCTCCTATATTATTTGATGTAGGAATCCCAAATTTGGGGTGGTGATTCCTCTTGTGATGGCGGAGTGGTGCATACAATTTTGAGTCATTTTGACCTTGACATTGACTTCTGGCTTCATTTCTAGGTTTTTCTTGCTATATTATAGCTATCTTTCCTCAAATGTGTCTTGTGCTAGACCAATTCCTTTGGGGGCATTCGTCACGTGTTTGTGACATTTCTTGTTCAAATCAACTTTTCAAAAAATTCTTACACATCAGAGTGTCAAATAGTTTGGATCCAGATCAGGCCAGACATTTTGTCGAGTCTGATCTGGGTCCAAAACTGCTTGCAAAAGATATCAGCGGACGACACTACCCGTCACTAGGCAAAGATAATGAGAAGTTTCTAGTAAGAAAAAACAGCCACATCAGTTTTTTGTGAAAAATTGAGAGATTTCGTTTCTTTAAATATGCATCACAAACATGCCAATCTCAAGAAGGCAAAAAAGCATATTTCGAGTTATGTACCACATTGATATGTTTTGATTGTTTAAAAAAATGTAGTGTTTGGTCACTTTTCTAGCTCAACCCTTAAAGCGCCACCTGTAATTTGCAGCAGACGACAATTTCAAATTTTAGTGTTTTTTTTTTCAAAAATGACAAATAAGGCATGATATTTCGTGAGTATTGTCTGCTGGCAGACAATTCTCATGAAATATCATATAGTATTGTCTGCTGGCAGACAATTCTCATGAAATATCATACCTTATTTTTGTCGAAAAATAGGAGAGATGTCACGAAATTTTTGTTGTCTGTCGCAATTGTGATTGGCGCTTTAAGGGTTAACTATTTGTTGAGGTTAATATTGCTTTCAACATCTTATTTTTACATTTTCAAAGCAAGCCTTTAATGAATCTTTAGATTTTTGCAACCGTTCATAGCCCCATGAAAGACATAAATTTGATCGACATCTGCCATGTTCACTTGCCCGTGCAATAAGCTTCGAACATCTATTTTCATTCACCAGAAGTTGCACTGGTGTTGTGATTGACAGCGAGCGACACTTGAGCCACACGTGCAAAACAAGCCTCTTGTTTGCTCCATTAGCTCTCCGCATTCACACTGGCTGTTCCACTTTTCTGTTTTAAACTCAAACAAAATCTTTAATACGATTATCCATATTAAATTCAATATTTCTATATTTTAGATATTTATAATAAAATGTAAATATAAGCAATAAATTTGATTTTTGGCCTGTTCATGGAATCATGAATACTTTGGGTCTCTTGCAAAGTTAACTTGAAGCCCTTCAGGGCTTCGGGAACATTTCAGAAATCAAATTCATTTCTTAAATGAATCTTACCATATGGGTTCAGTTATCTGGTTGGCAGGCCTCTCAGTACTCGATCAGTATGTACATACTTTATTATCATATAACTGGGAGTGATATAATGCCATGTATTAAAATCTATGAACCACTTGTGGTATACAGATTTTGGTAACTTTATCAAATGACACCCATAATGTTGTGTTCATGCCAAAAATGTGATTTCAAAGTTATTTTAATGTCATGATAAACCACTAGTGGTTTACAGATTTTGGTAAGGTTATGAAATGTCGCACATAATGTTGTATTCATGCCAAAAGTGATTTCAAAACAATTTTTATATCATATGATAAATAGAATCTAACATTAATACTCCTGTATTATTGAATTTATTCAATTTGTTGCAAAAAAAGCAATAAATGCTCAGAAAGCCTTACATTTTATTGCTTTTCCTCAACTCATTTAATAAATCCAATTAAACATGTAAAATCTTCTCTATATAGTTAACTGAAAAGTGCCCATTTCAACTTGAATCTATCGACCCAAAATCTAACTTTCATCCAATTAGAAGTCTGATTACCAGACTCATTGACTATTTTGGGGGACATGATAAAGTTTCAAGTATTTTTTGGGGACTGCCTGATATATGTTTTTGTAAACCATAGATGCTTGGGCCGAGCATATGTACTATGTAACAAGTAAAATTGAGAGTACACCCTCCCCCCTCCGCCAACATACACCCTCCCCCCTAGGGCTATGTGACTGCATTGGATAAAGATAAAATCTTGATGAAATACATCATTATACATGTAATTACAATGACCACCTGCTACCCACTTAATCCCCATCCACCATATAGGGAACATGGTAGCGTGATGTTGGACATGTAGAAAACTATATATATACTTACAATGACCACCTGCTACCCACTTTAATCCCCATCCACCATATAGGGAACATGGTAGCGTGATGATAAACATGTAGAAAACTATATATATACTTACATTGACCACCTGCTACCCACTTAATCCCCATCCACCATATAGGGAACATGGTAGCGTGATGATAAACATGTAGAAAACTATATATACTTACATTGACCACCTGCTACCCACTTAATTCCCATCCACCATATAGGGAACATGGTAGCGTGATGATAAACATGTAGAAAACTAATCTGATTGTTCTTTTTACGGAATACAAAGAATACTGTGTCTAACATTTCTATACACTTGGAGAAGTAAAACCACCATAAAGCTTTGGCTATCTGAAAAACATAAAAAAGATAAACAAATATTTCAGCACAAAGGTGTGAATATTTTCTTATCCATCAGTTTTAACATTTGTTTTTGATCTCTCATTGAGACGGTTCTTTTGAGTACTCGCAACCTATGTTTTGGTTAAGAAGTAAGAAAATTCATTTTTGGTTTTGCACCCAAATCTATAGGTCTTATATAGAAACATGGGTGAAAGTTCAAAATTTACAAAATCCTGAACCTTTTATCCCCATGCTTTTTTAAAAAAGTGAAGGGGATATTGCTATCACCTACGTCCGTCTGTCCTTCCCCATCCGTTCGTTATGTTATCTCCTCCTAAACCATTGGACGAAATTCAACGTAATTTGGTGTGTGAGTTACTCTTATGAATGGGGCGCGCAACGGCAATTTTTTTGGCCCCACACCCTGGGGGCCTGGGGAAGGGTCAAAAGATCAAATATCATTTAAATTACAAAGTTAATTTCAAAGATTTTTATACAAAACTTTGTGTGTGTACTCACAAATGAAAGATACAAAACATATCAGACGGGATTTTAATTCTGTCGCCTGGGTCATTCCCTAGGGGTGGGACTTGGGGGTGTTTAGGGGCCAAAATCAAATTCCTTCCTGCTGTCTGTCCGTTATGCTATCTCCTCCTAAACCATTGGAAGAAATTCAACCAAATTTGTTGTGAGTTACTGCAACTGCAAATTTGTTTTTGCCCGGCCCCCTGGGGCCCTGGGGAGGGGTCAAAAGGTCAAATATCATTTATTTTCAAATACAAATCGATTTCAAAGATTTTTATTCCCAACTTTGAGTGTGTTCTCACAAATGAAAGATACAAAACAGATCAGACAGGATTTTCATTCTGTTGCCTGGGTCATGCCCCAGGGGTGGGACTTCATGGCACTGGGGGTGCCCAGGTGGTCAAAAATTTATTTTTTTCAAACATGGTCATGTGACATATCAAATCGACGAGGATGACCTGCAGAACAGAATGCAAGTAAAATTTTCATCCTAGGGTCAAACTGGTAACCTTGGGGTGAGGTCAAAGGTCAAATATCATAAATTTCGGTTACCATGTCCATTGCAAAGATTTTTATACCAAACTTTGTGTGTGTTCACACAAATGAAAGATACAAAACATATCAGACGGGATTTTTATTCTGTTGCCTGGGTCATGCCCCAGGGGTGGGACTTTCACCCATGTAAGTACCGAAATTTTGTGTGCTGCCCCATACATGGTATTTACCTTAAAAGGCATTTTGTTCCATTCAACCCCTTCCCCTCTTTTCTTTTTACCACAAATTAATAAATAAAGCACTTTTGATATTATAAACATAATTGTTAATGGTATAAAATATATCAATCACTGTTTTGGCATGAAAAGGCAGTCCTCCAGATAAGTGTGTGTAAAGAAAAATTATTTTTCTTATTTCTCTACCAAAACATATGTTGTGGGTACTCAAAAGAACCGTCTCACTGAGACGGTTCTTTTGAGCACCAAAAACACATGTTTAAACTGATGGATAAGAAAATAATCACAATTTTACGCTGACATTTTTGCTTAACAGGTCCTATGAAAAAGGAATAGAAAGACTTTTGTTTATTATCATATTCAAACTTTTCTTGGCAGAACATTGCACAAGCTTGTCTGACTGAGCCTTCCCTGCTCATCAAATTCAATGTGATAAGTACATGGGTGAAAGTTCAAAATTTCCAAAATCCAGAACTTTGTAAGTTCACATGCTTCTATTGGGAGCGCAGTGGCTCAGTGGTAGAGTGCTTGACTCGAGACCAAAGGGCGGCGGGTTCGAGCCTCAACGGTGTCACTGTGTTGTGGTCCTTGAGCAAGACACATTTATTCTAGCTTAGTACTGGTTCAACCCAGGAAGAACCGTCCCTATATAACTGAAAGATTGTTGATGGGACGTAAAGAATCAAATCAAACAAACAAACAAACATGCTTCTATTTATAGTGCACAATTGGTACTCTCTGAGCTGGTTGCAATATATAATTTTTCTGATTCACTGTGGTAAAATTTCACCATATGTCTTTATATAGTGTGTGGACAAAGAACTGAAGAGTTTGATCAGCTGGCTTGCATCAACACATTTCATGGTCAGTTTCCTATAATTCCCTTGTAAAATTTCCCTTTATAACACAATTTTCTTGCAACACGGTACATTCCTCATGGAATTTAACAAAGGAAATATAGGAAAATGACCATTTAATGGTCATTTTCCTATAATTCCTTTTTGGTAACAAATGATGTGCTTTTAACATGGTCCATTCTTCAGTTCTTATGGACCCCAATCATAGCGTTATAAAGGGACTGCACTCTATATCAATACTCACCCTGACTTCATTTGGATTATCTGAGTAGTCGACTGTCTGACAGGAATAATTGTATCCTAAGACAATAGTAGAATTGTAAAATAACTGAAAAGAGAAAGACGAATTGTATGGAGGAGTATGTACAACAAATACAATAATTTAGCCGCGACATGAGATTTCCAACAATGTGGTATGTGCGACCAGCAAAGCCTCAGATCACCCTGCGCATATGCCCAGTCTGATCAGAGCCTTTGCTAGTCACTTGAATATTCTATGACTGTTAAGTTACTGACCTAACATCATTTGGAGTTCCTAAGCTTAAAAGGAGGCTGTACAGGCTAGTCTGAGTCTACACATGTCAAAATGCCACATTGTTGGAAATCACGTGTCACGGCTCAAATGTGCTCTTGCACACCCCACTGGTGTAAGCAAGTCACTCGACAAATTTGGTTAGATTCCATCCAGCAGTTTAGGAGCCTAACAGGAGGAGATAACAGAGATAGCATAACACAAACTAGAAATTGTGTTTATGAAACACTATGCCCCTAACCATTTACTTATTAAACTCACCATCCTGTATCCGCTGACCAAATTTGAAGCTCCTAGCCAGAATAATTATTGTGATATCTGGATTACAAGTTTTCAATGGCCAAATTTGCAAAGGGCAATAACTTGTAAAAATAAAATAACTTTTTTAAAAATTTCACCAGGTTATCTACTCACCATCCTCTATCAGCTGACCAAATTTGAGGCTACTAGCTGTTAAAGTCTATGAGATATTATTAAAAATTTTCAATGTCCAAATTTGCAAAGAGCAATAACTCGAAAAAATAACTTTTTTTAATATTTACCAGGTAATCTACTCATCATCCTCTATCAGCTGACCAAGTTTGAGGCTACTATATATATAGCTGTAATAGTTTTGGAGATATTTTTGCAAAGGGCAATAACTCAAAAAAATAAAATAACTTTTTTTATTTAAATTGCACCAGGTAATTTACTCATCATCTTCTATCAGCTGACCAAATTTGAGGCTACTAGCTGTAATAATTTTCGAGATATCTTTATTACAAGTTTCTGATGTCCAAATTTGCAAAGGGCAATAACTCAAAAAAATAAAATAACTTTTTTTGATTTTCACCAGGTAGTAAGCTCATTATCCTCTATCAGCTGACCAAGTTTGGAGCTCCTAGTTGTAATAGTTATTGAGATACATTATCTTAATAACAAAATTTCATTCTGACTGTTAAAAGGGGGCATAACTCCACAAAATATAGCTGATCCTACTAAAGTAGACCTGAAAAGTATAACTTTGTTCTATATACCGACAAGAAAGTTTATATATATGATTCATATTGGGTGAAGCCTAGCACGAATATTCATGAAGAAAAGGGTTTCGGTATTATGAGATTTTGGTAGTAACATGCTGACCAGCTAGAGCTTAACCCTTAAAGCGCCAATCACATCTGCAGTAGACGACATATTTTGTGACATCTTTCCCAATTTTCGACAAAAATAAGGTATGATATTACATGAGAATTGTCTGCCAGCAGACGATTCTCATGTAATATCATGCCTTATTTGTTATTTTTGAAAAAGCAGCAAAATTTTTAATTGTCATCTGCTGCAAATTATAGGTGGTGCTTTAAGGGTTAAGTGAGACTTTTAAAATCTCACTTGAGCTCTAGCTGGTCAGCATGTAGTACCATAATCTCATTTGCTGGCTGATATATTCAGTTTCCCTTCCCCTAATATTAAAACAACATTATGTGGTACCAAAATCTCATGTGCTGGCTCTTTGATTCAGTTTCCCGTCCCGACTTCCAGTCTTCAGGGTTTCCGACTGGGTAAGATTCAAACCACTCTGCTCGGCTACAGAGACTAGCTAGAAAATTGAAATTTTGCATGAAGCAAGTCTAGATATTATACTTTCAAATAAGTGAATAACAAAGGCGCTGATCAGATTGCGCAGATGTGCAGGCTGGTCTGCACCTTTGCTGTCTGTGTGCAATAAAGTCAGGTTTTCTTGTATTGTGGTCCATATAATAATTTTGTAGTTGAATGGTCAATTACAGTAGCAGATCCATGTTCTCAGGAAAACGGGTTAGTATGTATAAAAGTGTTGAGGTTCGCTTTGCTGATTTTCTCTCATTTTTTCTTAAATATCCCATGAAAATGGAATAATTTGGTCTCATTTTCATTGGATATTTAAAAATGGTGGGGGGGGGGGGGCAGGGAGGGGGGCTCAAGTGAACCCCCCTGAACCCTCCCTGGATCCACCACTGAATTATTCAATATTCTAACAATGTCACTAAGACATTTGATATGGATGAGACAGGCCTCCAGATAAGTGTGTAATTAAAGATGATTTTCTTATTCCTCAACCAATACATGTTTAAAATATTTTCTACGCCCAATCTCCTCCCTTCTGCTGATTCGAGAAGGGTTGTAGTCAGTTACAAGCGAAAGTATGTGCGAGAAGTACTGGTTATATAACCCCTTAGTCAAGTGTGATTAGGTGAATCGACCGTCCCAACATGACCATAGCTGTTGACTGGGACATTAAGAACTGAACCAAACAAACAAATAAACAATACATATGTTGATGGCACTCAAGAGCACTGTATGTACCATCTTAATGAAGCAGTTCTTTCATAGGCTGGTGGCTTGATGTGATTTTAGCCCTAGGGAGTGATAAATGAGGGTTGAAACGAAGAAAGACCAATAATTTAATGATATGAAAAATGTTAAAATCAGTATAAGAGAAATGTTTTTTCTATGATTCAGTTTGGTCAAAAAAAATCTGTTTTTTTTTCCTGGCTTGTTATTTTCTCATGAAATTTGGGATAGAATTTGTGAGAATGGCGGTTAGCATCAGACAAAGTAACAAATATTCATAAATTCAAGCACCTGTGACTCAAAACAAATATTTGAACTGGTGGATAAGAATTAAAAAATTCACAATTTTGGGCTCAAAACCGCTGCTTATCTGGGCCTATGATATATGCGCCAGTTAATCTTACATGATATTCACAGGTTAAGATAAACAAAAATTTCAGGGTTTTAGAATTTTAAATATTTCCTTACCCATAATTTTTAGCATATGTTTTGGGTGCTCAAAAGAACCGTCTCATTGAGAGGGTTCTTTTGAGTACCCATTACATATGTTTTGGTTGAGAAATAAGAAAATTATTCTTCTGTTACACACTCTTAACTAAATAGACTTCGAGCTAAAAAAGGTCCTGCTCCCCCCCCCTAGGGAATTTTGCAGACATATCCTATCTTAAAGAAAATTTCAAGCCGCATCTTTTAAGAGATGTTTGCACTCTGTGCTCCGGGGCGTTAGTCTCTGACAGCCTGTTACATATGTTACTGTAACAAACTAAGGAAAAAATCAAAATGAAAGTTTGAGCTACAGATAGAAGACCTTTAACCATCTAATTATTCAAATTTCTTATGTAATTTGCAAGCTGGATGCCTAAGCTACATAAAAGCAGCATTTCAAACAAAATTTCAGCCTTCAATGGTGTTATATGCGTTACATAGATTAAATTTCCCTTTGAAAGTTGAAATGGTGACTAACATCATTCATTTTACAGGCAATTTGTGCATTTTTACAAGTGTTTTTAATCTTAGTTTACTAAAATACTCATTTGACTAATAGAAAAAACAAAGTTTGCTTTTCTATCTCAAATACATTGTTTTATATGGGCTATTAAACAACCCTACCCCCAATTTTAAGTATCCAATTTTGGTATCTATTATTGAAGAAAAATATATGAAAATATTTGACGCTTGTGGATATCTTACATTTTTGGCACTGTCTTGCTAATGCAATAAAGAATCATACATTTGCAAGTTTGACATCAGGATCAGAGCACTTATTAAAGTATGTAACGTATGTTACATGGCATAATGAATGAGCTAGGAAATTTTCTTGGAAGTAAGAGATGATGTTTCAGAAAAATACCGTTTTTCACATGTTTTCCTATTAATCTCTAGCCTTTGGTGCCTTAGTCTTAGTAATTACAGTCATTGCTGATAACAAGCCTATGGGATTGTGTTACCTATGTTATATATAACCTTTTTAATCACATATTTCCTTATGCCTATAATATTAAAATATATAGACATATAGATAGAAAATAATAGTTCTCATTTAAATGACACAATTTAATAAATATACCTATTAAACAAAATTATTCAAAAACAATCTTTATTCAAGTCACCCTCACAATGTCTATCATTGTGTCTGCTTCTATGGCAAAATAATCACCCATTTCATCACAACCAGTAGAATCATGGCATTGTAATAGGACTGCAAACTGAGTACAATCCTATTCCTCTCTACCCCTTTGGGCATTGTGCAGACATATCCTACCTTAAAGAACAATTCAAGCTGCATCAAATAAGAAATGTTTGCACTCTATTATCTAGGGGTTTAGCCTGTAATGGTATGATACGTATGTTACCATATCAATTTAAGAATAAATGAATTGAAAGTCTGAGAAGCAGAAAGAAGACATAAAACTATCTATTTATTTGAATTATTCATGTAGTTTGCATGCTGAATACCTTTGATACATAAGAAAAGATTTTTTAACAAATATACAGCTTCCTATGGTGTTATATGTGTTACATTAATTAAGATTACTTTTTAAAATTGGTAATTGTGACAAACATCACTTATAAGCATTTCGTGTGATCCTCCTCTTTCCCATCAAAAGACTTAATTCTCTTTGTATGTGTGGCTAGTGCCAGCGTCAAACAACTTGACTCAGCCAAAATTGAATCCTTAGCATTCTTCAAAAGCAGAAACAGCATGTCAGTGTCATGGGATCAAACACCTGATTAAATATGGGTTTAATGCCATTTCACATATATGCATACAATGGAGTATGACTCTGGTATATATCTCTTCCTGTGAAGTGGCAAGAGCAATCTAACTGCAGCTGCATCTGCATCCGTGCTAGTCAAATGATAACTTTGCTCTGATTTTGCAAAATCTATGTCTCTACCGTGTACCTGTAAGAATACTTTAAGATTTCTGACATTGGTCAAACAGAAATTTGATAGGCTGCTTTTTTGCATCATTTGCCATGGAACCTATCCAGTCTTTTGCTGCTTAAGTCCTCAGGTCTTAGATCAATAGTATTTTGCTACGCCCAAAGAACTTTTTAAGTTTTCTTTAGTTACAATGATGACTCTTGATGGCTTTGGCAGACCGTCTGAAACAATTTCTGTTACACCTTGAAAGTTATCTGATATAAGAGAAAGAATATGAAGTTGGACATTGCCATCAATTATGTTTGCAGTAGGTTGTTTTTTGATGTCAGTACATTGAAGCATGTCTTAAAATAATGTAAAACCTATGATTTCACAGTTTTTACAGCCATATCATTAGCAGTTGCATTCAAAAGAAGGAAAGTGGACTATAGGTAGAATGGGATAACCAGTAGTTCTATATTATGCTCTTTGGAAGATTTATACAGAGTAAACAAGTTGATAGGGTGCCTCATTTCATGATCCCTTGAAAACACTGAAATCGAAAACACTTGCCTCTGACTGTGTAATCAAAAAGGATGTCACGACAATGCCCTTGCTCATTTATTATAACGAGTTATATATGTTACATCCTTTAATAAGCGCTCTTATCTTAGAAACTTAATTAGTGAATCATTGAAGTTAAAGGGTCTATTTGCGCTCTGTTCATCCTGCATGTCATTGCTTTACCTGCTGTGATACATCTAGTTTGTTTATCTGAAGGGAAAGAGTTACCTCGGTTTCAGCACTTCAGAAGTTCTAAGACTTCAAATAAGTTTTTGAATGCTTGGGGAAAGATAATAAGTGCAGAGACATTATTAGATGAAAATATGTGGGTTGCATGTATGGAAAGGCTACATTTATAAAAGTTAGCCAGCTAAGATATGATTCTTTATCACAGAAATATCAAGGTACATCAGTCCAGGTACTCATTGCTCTTAATGGCATAGTTTTCCTCCTTGTAAAGCTTTAATCTTTCTCCTACTTGCAGAGTATCACTTGAAACACATACTCAAAGAGCCAACTATTAGGAATTCATATCAGTTTCCGAATGTTCCAAGCCATGATTGGCAAAATTGGAAAGTTGATAATGGCTCATCAATTTTGAGTGGACTGGTGGTAAAATTGAATAACAGTAAATGATTGAAATATTGTGTGATGATTTTACTAGTTGCAAGGAGGCGTGTGATAATAATGATTACCACAGAAGCAGACAACGACAAACGTTTAACATGAGTGTTAAATCGATGAGAAATAGTTTGGACCATTTCATTTATTGTATTTTCTTGTAAAAATGAAAAACTATCTTTTCTATTTGGGCTCTATATTTAGAATTATATGCACCGTATTAGGAAATGTGTCCAAAAGGTCATTGATAACATCTGTAAAAACAGTCCATGGGCTTGATAAACAGAAATGAATATAATTTCTAGTGTTTTGGCACCAAAGACTTATAAGTACACATTAAGTGTCCTGATCTTAAACTTAATGACATCTTGCAGATATATGAGCAAGACAGACTAAGAAAATGAAAAATATCCACATGCTGTAATCGCTTTCATGTGTTTTACTTAAACGGTAATAACAAAATTCGCTTCTCTGTAAAACTGGGAGTAGGGCTGTGTATTAGCTCCTATAAGACAATATATTTAAGATAGAAAAGCAAACTTGGTTTTTCCTATTCATCAATTGAGTATATGTTTGTAAAATCTAATAAAACAGTTTGAAACCAAGTCATAGAAGTTGTTTAACTAAATGACGATAGCCACAATTATAGCTTTCAAATTATAATTAGGTTCATGTAACACACATAACACCACAGTTAGCCGTATTATTGTTAAACAGCTTCCATATGTAGTAAAGACATCCAGTATAAAGACTATAAGAATGTCAATTTATTAGATAATTTTAGTGTCTTCTTTTAGTAGCTCAAACATTCAAATTTCTTATTCTCAAATTGATATAGTAACATATGTGACAAGCTGTTACAGGCTAACGCCCCGACATACAGAGTGCAAACATTTCTTATTAAATGCACCTTGAATGGTAACATACGATGTAATTTGTCTGCAGAATTCCAAAGGGGATTAGGATGGAGCAGGCCCTTACTCAGCTTGATGTCAAAATACTGTTTGATGATTTTACTTATCACGCTAACATATGTAACGCTCTCTGATCTTTAAAACTTGATGACAACTAGCAGATATATAAGTCTTTATCATAGGAGCCAGTTTAAAATCCCTAAACAATCTAAGATATCCAACAGCTGCAAGTTTTTTCACAATTTTAGCTCAAACTTTCAAACTACATTTCCTTTATTTGATATAGTAACGCATGTAACACGCTGTTTCAGACTAACGCCCCAACATAGAGAGTGCAAACATCCCTTATTTGATGCAGCTTGAGTTGTACTATAAGAAGGAATATGTCTGCAAAATTCCCTCAAGGAAATTAAAACATTTTAGGCATATCTTAAGTAAAGACAATGAGCTTGCCCATTTATTACATCAGGTAACATATGTTACAGCCTCTGATATTAAAAATTTTGCAACAAACTTGCAGATTTATGAGTCTTTTCATATAAGCAAATAAATCCCAAACAATGGAACACATTCATCAACTGCAAATATTTTTTAACTATTTTTACTTTAGTTTTAATACCAAACATTTCACCTTAAAACTGGGTAGGGGTAGGGTTGTTTAATTGCTTATTACAGAAAAAATATTCAAGCTAGGGAAACAAACTTTAATTTTTCTGTTAGCCAATTGCATAAGCTAGTCAGACATGGTTATAAACATTTTACAAAACACACAGAGAGATTGTGAATGTAAATGATGTTAGCCACACTTGCAAATTTTAATGGGTTATCTGATTTATGTAACGCATATGACACCTTAGGAAGCGGCAATTTTGTTCAAATGGCTGTCATATGTAGTTAAGATATCAAGTATGCAGACTATATGAAAGATTTTTAAAAATAAATATTTAAATGTCTTTAATTTGTAGCCCAAACTTTCAATTTACTTTTTCTTAGTTTGATTAAGTAACGTATGTTACAGGCTCTTACAGACTAACGCCCCGGAGCAAAGAGTGCAAACATCTCTTAAAAGACTCGGCTTTCAATTCTCTACAAGATAGGATATGTCTGCAAAATTCCCTAGGGGGGGGGGGAGCAAACCCATTCTCAGCCATCCGTCTATAAAAGGCCTGATATTACTACCCATCACATTAAAGCGACACCAGGAAATAACTTTTAAAAATCATCAAGCCATATCATGCCTATATACTGATGTCCTAACATGGTTGAAATTGATACCCTAGCTATAGCTAGCTTTAATTTACTAACTTATAATGCTCCATCCTCGTTTACCCAGGGGTAAAGCATTGAGTTTCACTCCTTTCATGATGATAAATGCAGTGTAACGGAATGGGTTACGCCTGGGTTACCGAAGATGATAATGCTCTAGATGCAATACTAATCCATCGGTCCAGATAAGCATTTTTTCACACAATTTTTCTACCAAATTGACCCTTCCTTCATGAATATTCATGCTAGGCTCCACCCACCATGAATACTTATAAATATAAATAAACTTTCATGTTGGTACACTATATGTACATAGAACAAAGAAGTTACATGTCAGGTCTACTTGTGTAGGATCAGATATATCATATTTCCATTAGCAAATGGAGTAGACCCTGATCAGGCAGGCCTGATCTGGGTCTACTCTATTTGCAAAAGCATTAATCTATGAGGTAAATTTAAGGGTTAAACAAGAGTATATGTCTTGTGTATGAAAAAAATCTTTTGAGTCTCTGACAACATATGTTTTTGGTTGATAAATACAAAATTAACCGGCCTCCGGATAAGGTTTTTTTTTGTTTGATTTGATTCTTTACATTCCTGTCAACAATTTTTCAGTTATGTCAGAACTTGCCTTCCTGGGTTGAGCCAGTACTAAGCAAGGATTAATGTGTCTTGCTCAAGGAAACATAGGAAGGGATGCTGGTGAGGCTCAAACCCACAACCCCTCTGTTTCTAGTCAAGTATTTTACCACTGAACAGGCTGCACACCCAGATAAGGATATATACAATTGAAAATTATTCACTTATTTCTCTGGTGCAATGCTAATCATCTTGAAAGTAAAGTAATGTAATTAGGTATATCTGTAATTATCACAGATTATAATGCCATCTTTTTCATGTAACCTTTAGTCAAGCATATAGTCATTTAATCTCCCAGACAGTTATTAGTAATTTGTGTTCATTGTATACTCAGCGTCAATGAAAGGCTACCAGTATTGAAATTTCGATATTTTGGAAAATATATAATACAGCCCTTTGGCTACTGTTATGTTCAAGTTTCTAGTCAACGACAAGCTGGTTTGGAGAGATAAAACAGTAACACAACCCCTGGAACTATAGTGCAGGTGATGCACGTGTATTTTATGTTTTGTGCAGTTTTTAAGAATTGGAAATCATCATTTTCAGAAGACAACATGCCAGAACATGCCCTAGACATTTTCATAGAAAACGCCACCAAAATGTTTTAGGTTATCCCATTATATGCTAAAAATGAGGATCAAACTTTAAGGTAGCACCAAAACTTTGCATTTTCCTAAACAATGCAATGGAAACTACAGGGGTCCGTCAAGGAATGATTATAATGCATTCGGGTGTGATGGATACTGTTTTGCATAGCGGTGATGCATGGCACCCTATGCCATAAAATTGAGTGTTGAAGTATCCACAATTCTTGGTCCAGAATGAACTTAATAGTGTCCTATGTTAAGTGTGATTTACTGGTAACTTTTCACTGACGTTGAGTATAATTCTAACAGATCTGTATCGCAATTGGGTCTTGTTTTCTGTATACAAATGTATAAAGCTATACATGTACAGTGTATGGACTTGATACCAAAAGCCTTACAGACCCAAGATCAAAGGCAAGTTCAACGATGCAAGGGCTCTCTGGCGCTCATTGTACTGATGCCAGGCTTTACACATTACGAATAAAGATAGGTACCAGAGTAACGAGCGCCCGCGAATAGATTGAATTGTTGAACTCGCCTCTGGTTTCCAGTAATTCAGGCCTTTAGTTAAGAGTGCGTACCAGAAAAATAATTTTCTTATTTCTCAACCAAAACATATGTTGTGGGTACTCAAAAGAACCGTCTCAATGAGACAATTTTTTTGAGCACCCAAAACATATGCTAAAAATTTTGGGTAAGAAAATATTTACAATTTTACGCTGAAAAATTTTGATTATCTAAACTTATGCAGTATATTACCTCTGAGCATATATGAAAGTTGATTGCTATACAGATGAAATTATAGATGACAATTGGCCACTTGAGATTGTATGGTTTCCTGTTCTCCATGAAGCGGGGACCGATCCAGGAGACAAAGAGTACATATATAGCTGTGATGACTAGTGTGGGGGTGTAGCCCTGCATCAGGAACCAATCTTCCACCCGTTTGTCTGAAATAAATGAGAAATAAATGAAATCAGATTTGTTGCGATCTGAAGCCAGTCTTTGGTGTTTTTGCAACCACACACCGGATAGGCGGCATCAAAAATAATAATTCTATGGACGAAAGTAGATAAAAAAACGTTAGAAACAGGGTTTTTGATTGCCATTTGTCGCCCGACTGGCAACAAATGGCAATCAAACACACTGTTTCAAGCAATGTTTTATCCACTATCGTTGATGATTTGAAGAGTGGGTATTGGAGGGGGGGAGGATCTTCACTAAAAATGTTAAATTTTCTAAAATTTAAAATGCTTGTGACAGACACTTCATCATTGATCAGCTATTTTCTATGTATGGAAAATGTTCTAAAATTTTGAACACTAGTTGCCTGCCAAAAGGGCATAAACGAACAGTGCAGACCCAGATCAGACTGCTTCTAAAGAAGCAGTCAGATCAGGGTCTTCCCTGTTTGCTATTCTGAGAAGCATAAGTTGTGAATTCCAGCCCTGAACAGAATTTTATTTGAGAACAGAAAGAGAAAAGTGCTCAAAATTTTAGAAAATTTACTGTAGCTATATATATTCATCTATTCTGTTGGATTCTCCCATCCAGTTTGATAAATAAACTTAGGATTATTATAGAGTTTCCAAATCCAGATCTAGCTTTCATAGGTTCAGATAAAATTTTCAGCGTAAAATTGTCAATAGGGTCAATGTAGGTACATTCGGCCAGTGTAGGTACAATCGGACACTTTTGTATTTCTTAGATAACTTCAGTGCGACTTCGGTTGTCATTGCTATGTGTAATCCAGATAAAAGCCAATAAAAACAGTTATTTCATTTTCGCAGCGTTGCCAGTTCATTATCTTTGATACATGTATTTTCATTGGCTGAAAAATGTCTACGTCATAACAAACTTTCAGAGTTTCAAATGATAAAAATCTCACCAGACCAAACGTAACCACCGCCCCAGATAATATAAACGTGTATAGTCTAAATCGTGGTAATAATTTACTGCATTCTCTGCACTCGTGTTTAGCGGACATTATATTTTGTGACTTTTAATGTATTTAATGAAAAATCCCATAGATTTAGTTGCAATTTGACAAACAAATGTGTCCGACTGTACCAACCAAATAAAAACGAACTGCAGGTACATTCGGACAGCATTATTTAGTTGCTCTAAACGAATCCAACCTGCACCAAAACAAGTTTAAACATTTATTAAAATGCTTGTCACATGCCTACTGAGCCCAAACTTCCTTTCTCTTCTATAATATGGTCTAACTTAATGGTTGGTCTGTGGAATTTCCTGACCATACTCACTTACTTTTTGTAAGATCGTCTGGTATCCTTGGATTACCTTACAAAGACCAATTAACCTACGGATAAAACACTGTGTGAACTCTTTGGCACTGGAAGATTGTGATTGTAATAGCTCTGAAATAGCCTGGGTGCCCTTAGTGTCTGTTTGTGCCCCACTGGGGGTTCTCATTTTTTTTCTGTATACGTAGGCTCGGACCCAGCTTCTACCGTTCACCCAAAAAAAATATCACGAATTTCAAGCACCCTAAAAAAATATTTGAAATTTTAGCAACCCAATAACATATCCCAATTCTGTACCTTGACCTTAAAAAAAGACCCCAAAATGCATAGAAATGACCCTCAAACTAGCCCAATTTTGTGACGACCCCCCAAAAAAATATCCACAAAATCTTCATACCCCCAAAAATATACATTTTCCTCAACCCCCAAAAATATTGAAATTCAGAATTTTGAACCCAAAAAAATAGCTCAAGCCAACGTATGTGTGAAAATATCAGAGTACCCCACCCCCCCCCCCCTGGGGTTTGTGCCCGTTCGTTCTATGTTGGTCATGTTCGTGTGTATTCTAACTATTCATCTCTTAAAAGTTGGCGTTGATACGTGATTATGGTAATTACTGGTCTTTTTGTATGGTTGTTTTTACAAAGTAACCCTAGCCTCTCTCTATACATATCCATCTGTCTACTGCTAGACACGATTGCCTAACTTTCTATGATGGGTGCTTTATTAAATATACAAAAAGTATGCGAGTATGATCAGGAAGGAAATGCCATAGATCACAGACCAATCGACGACCGACGACAACGTGCAGAAGAGACAGAGAAAAAGACAGAAAAAAACACAGAAAACAGACGGCAACAAAACAGATCAAACGCCCTCCCTACCTCACCCCGAACAAAACCATTGGAGCAACTTTATTTATCATAAACAATGAAACAACAACAGAACCACCGCATTAAAACAGCCAACGGTACTTATATTCATTTTACTGTCCAATTCTTCGCCTATCAGTCTGCATTTAGTTTATGCACTTGTATAAAAATAATGCCTTTAAAAGTATCACAGAAACATATTTTGGTTCTAATAACACTGTTAATTAACTAATATAAACAATAAAATACATGTAGTATATAGTGGGTGTCATTGGGTGGTACAAGGTGATCAGTAGCACCCATCCTCCCTATCTCACAAAAGCTTAATTGCTATCGTCCTCTGAATCGGTAACAGGAAGAGAGAAGCTGCTGAAACTATTCCTTGATCCGTATTTATGGACAAAGTGTTATATTTTGTTGAAGAATAAATGAATAACAACTGATAAGAAGACGTTCGTCTACCGATTCTACGCCCATTTGCGTCACCTTTGTTGTCCGATTGTACCAGACTGTATGTCCGAATGTACCAGCAATTGTCCGATTGTACCAGCTGTCTGATCAAAGGCAGAGTAGCAAGGATTTATCAAGGTTTTTATCATATTTTCATAACAAAATTGTTTTAAAACATATCTTGAATAATATAAGCATCTATATGTCATTTGAAACGTTACATTGTACGACATGTCCTGTACCCAGAAAGAGTTGAACACGAGAGTGTCCGAATGTACCTACATTGACCCTATTTTCTTACCCATAATTTTCAGCATATTTTTTGGGTGCTCAAAAGAACCGTCAACATATGTTTTGGATGAAAAATAAGAAAATTATTTTCTGTTACGCACTCTTAACTGAAGTCCCGTCTATGCACTTCAATCCCCGAAGATTGTTTCATCTAAGCAAACAGTGCAGACTTTGATCTTCTGGGTCCTCAATGTCTGCCAAAGTATTTCAGGTTGCCAGTATACAAAGATTTATAATGCTCTCTCTTTTTAGATTGTTAACATTTTTAAAACCTCTTTGCCAAACAAACATGATTAAATAAAATACTTTGTATAACTGATTATAAAAAGCATGTAATATTGTTTACATAACTTCTTAGTGATAGATATAAGGACCAATTTATTGCCTATGAGCCATTCAGTTTAATTGTGAGCTAAAATACTTGTTGTTAATTACCCCATTACAGAACCTCATTATCACACTTGCACAGTGTATATACGAGGGTCGTCCCACTAATTCGTGTACTTTTTGCGCTGTATTAAAACCATAAGACTTATCCATTTCAAATGTTCAAAGATTCTTTCTGTATTAATCAAAAATAAATGTTGAAAATTTTATGCCAATAGCTCAAAGATTATGGCTTGTAGCAAACTTTTAGTAGCACCACATATCGCCCTACGGACCACGTCAAACGTCAACGCCAGAAATTTATAACGTAACGCCATTTCTTTTCACTCTTTTTTTTTATCCAAGAATCGCCTTTATGAGTCGACACGGGCAGACTTTTCTTCCTCCGTTAGTAGTCTCGGTTCCCATCTAGCTGATACGTGCGACATACCCAGGTCTACAGTTAAAACGCGCTGAGCAGCAGACTTGCTTCAACCGGCACTAACAGCTACTTCGACGATCGCTTTCATTGACGTTCTTGACGGTCAGAGTTTGATTTTTATCCTTGCATGGCGGTCGTCCACAAGGAGAACTGTCTGTAAACCCATTACTAAATCTGCCATGCCACTTGTACACAAGCTGTTTAGATACATTCTTATATCTATCCGTGCTTTGCATCTGTTTTAAATGTTTTTAAATCTTTGTATGGGCTCGACACAAAAACTAATTACTGTTCTTTGGGTCGTTGCGTCGTTAAAGTCATCATTTTCTTCAATTTTCAAACGGCAGTGGTGTATTTATAACTTGTCGCATTCGTACATAAATGACGTAAGATGTTCGAAACTTGAAATGCTGACGTCAGAATAATTATACGTCCGCTGTGTGTGACGTTTTTGAACATTTTAGAGTAACTGTGTCGAAAACAGTTCAGTGTTAAAAGCAAATGGTTTGACTACATTTCGCAAATTTTGACGTGGTCCGTACACCCCTACCTGTGTTTATTAAAATGCCGCTATAACCAAAACCAAGACTTCAATTGTCTCCAAATTTACTTATTATGCGTGTAATTAAGTATTTGATATATGTGAAAAGTTTTATTATTCTGCGACGTTAGGTTTTTGGTATATTTGTAAAGTCCACGATTTACTGGGACAACCCTCGTAAGCAGGGTTTTTTTTTAAATCTTCCTTATTTTGCAAGCTAGTGGTTAACAGATTTTCGGGTAATGAATTATGAAAGGTCGTGTTAAGGGCAGCTGACAGAAAAAAATCTCTGACCTTTTTAATTCCTCAACTTATTTTACAGTTTTACAGAGGGGTTCCAATAGTTTATTTTATTAAAGGAAAACTATAATTTTTTAGGTTCCAAAGGGGGTCCAACTTTTTCCAGGTCCAAATGCAAATTTCTATAGAAACCTATAGAACTTATGATTTTCCAGGGGGGTCCGAACCCCCTATCTCCCCTCTGGATCTGTGCATTGAGATGCAAGCTTAATTATTGGCAAAATGATCTAGACAATATAATTCCAAAACTGACCATTTATGTTCAGTTGTCGGTACATATTCTATCTATTTTTGTATTTAAAATTAGCAATAATGCATGCGCTGATCCAGAGGGTGGGGACAATACTCTATGGTCTAAATCCCCTAAAAATTACAAAGCTACCAAGCCAGCATTCAATGTTAGGCCATCATCCGCACGCCAGCGAAACCCCATTTAAATGGCGTTTCGTAGGTGGGCCAATGATGACCCGCTTATAGTGGTATTTGGATCTTCCCTCCCCTCATCATCAACTAAACTAGAGGACCTGAAGGTCCTGAAGTGCTCACCTGATCTCCTTAACAATGTTAAAATAGGTCAATGTCAACTTAGGCTTATTATTCAAACATATTTTGTTTTACCATATATGGGCAGTGGCAATTTTGATCAAGTGACCTAAAAAAATCATATTTATATTGTCTTATCTATTGAAGACTCCATATGAAATTTCAGTTCAAACAGCTGAGTGAATTCTGAGAAAAAGATGCTTAGATACATATAAGGCAGTCCAATATGAGTTGCCTTGGATGGAAGGTCGAAGGTCAGACAGCTTGACCTTTGGTGCTTATATAAAACCAGTGTCTCAGTAGGTTAAACATTTTCGCAAGTATTTCCGCTTAAACAGTTATAGAAAAATGAACATTTCAAGATTTTTCCAATATTAGGAATCAAATTTGGCTTTGTCATAAAAAAAGATCAAGGTCAACCCAGATTCATCTTTTGTGCAAACCTGATAGGGCCCACATCCCCAATGCTACATAGCAAGTCCCAAGGCCATTGGCCTTTTGGTTCCAGAGTAGAAGATATTTAAAGGGTTTTTACCTTATATGGTCATGGCTGCCATCTTGGTCATGTGACATTAACATTTGGTACAATTTTACTCCATATGGAATCTGAGGTCAACTGGCCGAGTGATTTCTGAGAAAACTATGTTTTAATATAATGATGAGTTTCCAATATGAACGACCTTGGCTGTAAGGTCAAGTCAACCTTGACCTATGAAATTTATTTATAGTCTCTGATTGCCTCTTAACATATCAAGTGAGAACAATGACTTTGGCTTCAACAGTATTCAAAAAATCAACTTTTCAAAAAATGTCCAATTTAGATGCATTGGGAAGCAAATTTGACCTTGATGTTAAGTAGGTCAAGGTCAACCTAGGATCATCATTTGAACAAACTTGATAGGCCCAACATCCAAACTGTTACATACCAAGTCCCAAGGTCATCAGCCTTCTGTTTCTGGAGAAGAAGATTTTTAAAGGGTTTTTACCATATATGGGCATGTCAGCCGTCTTGGTCATGTGACCAAAAAATTAGTATAAATCTTGGCTAGCTTATTGTAAGGAGTCTTCATATGAAATTTGAGTTCAATTGGCCCAAAGGTTTCTGAGAAAACTATGTTTTAATATATTGATGGGACTTATATGAGCAGCTTGGCTGAAAGGTCAAAGGTCAACCTTGACCTTTGGAACTTATTTAGTCATTGTCACATTAGATTAAACACATCAAGTGAGCATAATGACATTGGCTTCAGTAGTTTTCAAAAAATCTACTTTTCAAAAATTTCCCCATTTAAATGTGTTAGGAAGCAAATTTGACCTTGACGTTTAGTAGGTCAAGGTCATCCTAGGATCATCATTTGGACAAACTTGGTAGGCCCCACATCCCTGATGCTACATACCAAGTCCAAATTTCATCCACCTTGTGGTTCTGGAGAAGAAGATTTTTAAATGTTTTTTATCAAATATGGGCATGGCGGTCATCTTTGGTCATGTGACCAGGGCCATTTGAACAAGCTTTCGTTCCCCTATGATAAGGAGTCTCCATATGAAATCCATCACTGACAACAGAGTTAGCTGCCCTTGAGCATCTGAAAATACACTTTCACCATTTCAGATCTTTTTAAAACTTGCAGATAACCAGGACTGGCATAATATCTTATATGCTCAATGGACTATCCCAAATTTATTGCATCAAACCAGAAGGAAGAATCCAGGAGTATACAAAGTGTTAACATATGTTACATACCTGAGACTGAGAGGGCCCAGTCATAGAACTCTCTGAAGTGATGGTACTTGTCTTTGACCAGTTCCATGATGATAGTCTTGCACCCTGTAAAATAAACATGCGGTCCACAGGCTTTTAGTATGTAACAGAAAAATAATTTTCTTATTTCTCAACCAAAACATATGTTGTGGGTACTCAAAAGAACCCTCTCAATGAGCACTCAAAACATACGCTTAACCTTATGGGTAAGAAACTATTAACAATTTTATGCTGAACATATTTGTTAATCTAAACCTGTGGGTCCAGTTATGTCCTCTCATCTTAAAAAGTCCTGATAAATAGACAAATATGTAATTTAACATTTGTCCAGCTAAATCTAGATTTATCCTTTTTTTAAAACACTGTTGAATCAGATTAGCTGTCTCCTGACGAGCCAATCTGATCAGTATTCACACTTTTTACCCGGCGAGTCTGAATTGAAACACATAAGAATGCTGCAGGTTAGGCCAGAATTTTTTATTAGTTGATTTACGAACCCTCCTACTGTAATTTTCTGGAAAGTAGGAAAAAAATAAAATTTAATTTCTAAAATCTTTTTTTTAATATATCCGCCGACTCTAAATTTTATTTGCTTAGTTGACAAAAATAATACATTTTTGAGGTTCTTTCTGTGTATTTTTGAGAGTGACACTGTTAAAAGAGATCGTCCTGTCCAGAATTTTAGGAAAATGATGAAATGTATAAAGATTGAATACAGACTGTTGGTTTACCATACTAGTTTTACTGTTTTTCTGGATATATTAATAATAATAATAAAAAAAAAGCTCTGAAAATGAAAAGAAAAAAAAAAAAAAGCTCTGAAAATGACCAGTTAACTGGTCATTTTCAGAGCTTTTAATTTTTTTTTTTGCCCCCCCGACCCTAAATCTGAAAAAAAATTACCGTAAATCAACTAATAAAAAAATTCTGGCCTTAACAGTATAAAAATTATGGAGGAGTGTAATGCATAAAATATCCAGTCTGGCAACAAATGGCAATCAAAAACTCTATTTCTAACAATTTTTATCAATATTCATTGATAGTATTAAAGTTTTCGATTGCTGCCTACCCAGTGTGAGATGAGTGAGCATATGAAAAGGGAAAAGGATTAAACAAACAGCAACCGCTATCATCTAGTTTTTGATCTGAGCCTTCATCTATTTGCATACTTTATGTATATGCCAGCAATGAGGGCTCAGTTGAGGGCTTTAACAAAACTGCACATATGGATTGATTGACAGCCTTGTCTGAGCCTTCTCTTGTATCCCTTGTGATTAGCTCAAATCAATTAAATGTTTAGTTATTTACATCCAAATTACTTTGGGATCTGTGAAGTTAGCTATGTGCAGTCTAGTCTGAGTGGTCACCTATACCTGATATAGTACAGAAATCTCATGATCACTGATCAGACTAGCTCAAAATTTTCTCTATAATTTGTAAAAAAGTGACTTTTTTTATATGTTCGTTTTAAAATATCGTACAGGAAATTATATGCAATACTAAACTTATTGTCATACATCCTTTCAAAAACTGTAAAATGTGCATCAAAATATTCACAGATGACAATAATTGTAGTGTTGTCTTATTTTCATTTGAAAATAGATCTGATAAATTCTAGTCGGCAATCTTGATAAACATAAATTTGCTGTTTTTTACTGTAAGATCAATGTCTTTAAAAAATGTAATGCCTTATTTTACTTGAAAATCAAGGGTTTGTTGTTTGATGCTGCATCCTATGTTAAACCCTACTGTCATGTCAACCAAGAGTGACAGTGATGTAATACTTTTTTTTACAATTGTCAAGTAAAACATTGACTTGTACAATTCACTTGAGCTAACGTGAATTGACAGATCACTTGTGTATTAGGATTTATACACAAGTGATCTATCAATTTTAAATCCCTGATAACTTTGTAAACAAAACATGACATCACTGTCACTCTTGGATGGCAGGACAGTAGAATGCTTAAATTGTTTGTTTGTTTGGTTTGTGGTTCAACATCACGTACAGTCAACAGCTATATGGTCATGTTGAGATGGTCAGTTAACCAATAGACCTTGGGAATCTTAGTCCAAGCGGCTAACCAGTACTTTGTGCAAATACTTTCGCTTGTAATGACAACAGCCCTTCCTGAATCATCTGTAAAGTGCTCCAGGTCTGGAGAAGGGCGGGGGTCATGGGGTTGGCAGCCTCCTTGAAAATCCCAAGCTATAGGGTTTCTTACCAATACTGGTCCAGATCCCCACTGTCAAGCCAGTATTCAATGTTGGGCCTCTATCGGCCGTCAGAGAAACGCCATTCAAATGGTAACGGTGTTTTACTGGCGGGTTGATAACTGCCGTTTTTAATGGTATTTGAATCCCCTCATCAACTTTAAAAAAAGAAAACGTTGTCAAAGTTGGACCCCCTCTGGCAATTCTTTTTGGATCCATGAATGATAGAAAATATTTCATGACTATAGTTTCCATGGAAGTAAGGGGCCAGGCTGATATTGAACTCGCAACCTAGTCATTAGAATGCCACCTAAAATTTGTGACAGACAATACATGTACTTCAAAACTTGCTTCTTTATAATGAACCAAAGAAGGCTTGATATTTTGTTTGAATCATCTGATACATTTGACAAAACGCAATTTAAAGTCTGACATTTTCAATGCAAATAAAGAAAGAATTAAGACACATAATTTCCTGTATTATAAAAGTTAAGGCTTGAAATGCTGAACCTGTGTTTATACAGAATAAATGTGAAATCTGTCTGTCTGTTTGTCTGTCTGTCTGTCTGCATGTATGTATGTAGATGTATGTATGTCTTTATTGTCATAAATGTTATTAAATTGTGTACATATTTACGTAAGGAGATCAACTGCCCTATGGTTGTTTGGAATCCTTGTAAAGCATGAAATTAAAATGTGAAAATTAACAATGTGTATTGTATTGTAAAATTTATGTTAATGAAGCAGATCACAGTCATGCCGATGATCAAGATCCTTATAGCCACCAGCTTTGATATAAACAATTTAATCCACCAGTTCCAAATGGGATACAATAAAGAAAGACATGCAGTTCTTTCAGACTGAGAAGGGGTAAGTAGCTGTTTAACCCTTATCATACTCAAGTGATATATCTAATGATACACTCCTCAACCCCTATTTTTTTTATCTATTCTAGTCATTAAAATAAATTTACAAGCTGAGTGAATACTAACAGTGAGGATCCTGACCAGCTGGATTCTGAGAAGGATATCAAAGTGATTCGGCCTGATCTGGATTCAAACTGTTTGACACCCTGATAGTGTTCCTGAAAGAATTTGTTGAAAAAAATGGGGAAAAGTCAGCAGATGACAAAAATCATGAAAAATTACCCAGCAATTTTGGGTAGGTTACCTACTAGGTATATCAATGAAGGAGAAAAAGGTACTTGGACTTTGTCTATTTCTGCATTAACTCATAGCTGTCACTTCTCCCTAATTTCTCAAACTTCTCCCTATTTTCCATGGAGGGAGAAGTCACTTCTCCCTAAATTTGAGGGCCAGCTTGGTCCCTGTCACTAACCTGAACTCTTTTCAAAACAGCTAGAACACGAAATGTATATCTGAGTTTGGCATAGTACTTTAAGGTTAAATTGTGAATGAAGTATACAGGGTCAGATGAGGATGTAATCAAGCTTATAAATCTAACAAATTCAACCTACTAATTAGTGCATATGCTCTAATATGGTTTTCTATATCACGGCAGGGAATCTAAATAAAACGGAGCCACTGGCTCCTCATTATAAATCTTATGGCGCATTTCCGGGTCACGTGCGACTCCGAAGTTGTATCATGTTAACATCAGCTTTAAAGCTTAAGTGACAGGTACCCAGGGTTCTCAGTATTTCCATTTCTTTCTATTCTTTGAAGGGTTTTATCAAGAAAAATTGAATGCTATTCAACCGCCATGGTAGTCTACCGTCGAAATTCGTAAAGGTATTGAACAAAGCCCTCGGGATCGTCTTTGAAACCAAAAGGCTTGAGATAAACCTTGCAAAAGTTAATGAAAAACAGTTGAATTTTTGCATGAATGTGTGACTTATTGAACCTGTTTTGCTGAGCGCTGCTGTTGAAGTTTCTCTGGGTGATATTTATCAAACCACAATGCCCCCCCCCCCCCCTCGACATTGATTTAAAAGAAATCACAGAAAGCTGGCCCATGGCTCCGTTTAAGTAGTGTGGCTCCGTTTATGCAGTTTGGCTCTGAAGCTGTAGCGGACATACCTTTGTTCAGTTTGTTCTGTCAATTAACATAGGGACACTGGAAAATGTTTGAAAAAACTTTGCCCTTACTTATACAAGCTTTTAAAATATCACTATATTTTTCAGCGTTTCAGAGAAGACCTTGTAATGGTGTTGATTCCTGTTGAAGAAGTGAAGAATTTCCAGCAAACATGCATATATGGGTCTCATATGGGGAGTGCAACTGGGCTTCACATGGGTCCCATATGGGCTGCCCCATGTAAATACAATACAATAAAATAAAATAAATAGTGGAAGTTTATGTCATGCTAGTCATGCATATAAACAAGAAAATAAGTTAAAAAAATGAATATGTTGATATCATTTCTTTTTTCTTTATGTGGTTGTTATGTGGGACCCATCTGGGCAACCCCATATGGGACCCATGTGGAGCCCGGTTGCACTCCCCATATATGCATGTTTGCTGGGTTTTTCACTTAAACTTAAACAGCAGCACTCAGCAAAACAGGTTCAATAAGTCACACATTTTAGCGAAAATTCAAAATTGTTTTTAATCCCCTTTTGCAAGGTTCATCTCAAGCGTTTTGGTTTCAAAGACGACCCCGATGGCTTTGCTCAATACCCCAGGGCCTTTATGAATTTCGACGGTAGACTATCACGGCGGTCATTAGATTCCCCACTGTGTATATGGGCTTCTGCATGATAAAACCTGATAGTTATATGGGCCTTGTTGCGAGAAAACCTGTCTTCGGGGTTTGAGTACAACACAGACGTAGACCAGCCTGCGCATATATGCAGTCTGATCAGCGCCTTTGTTATTCGCGTTTTGGAAAGTACCGTAGTTAAGCTTGCCACAAGCGAATTTTCAGTTTTCTAACTAGTCTCTGTAGCCGAGGAGACTGGTTAGAGAAACATGCTTTGTCGGAAACCCCGAAGACAGGTTTTCTTGCCATGAGGCCCATTATGTGAACAACAATGGTGCAGATGCACAGTCTGATCAGGGCCTATGTAAATCACTTTCTGGAAAGTGTATTACCGTAGCTAAACCTCCAGCATGCAAAGTTTCAAGACTCTAGATCTAGCTAGTCTCTGTAGCTGAGCAAGCTAGTTTGAGCCTTACATGGTTGTGAAACCCACACGTGGATCAAGGCCCATCAATAATCAGTAAACATTTGTACACCCACATGCTGCAACATAATCAGCAGAGAGCTTGGTTAAATAGTAGCTGGATCTGAGAGATGGATGAACCAACTGTTGGCTGTGTTTGTTTGATTTGATTCTTTACGTCCCATCAACAATCTTTCAGTTTAACAGGGACGGGTCTTCCTGGGTTTAACCAGTACTAAGCTAGGATAAGTCCCAGGGGGTACTCAATTTTTTTCTGTATACGTAAGCTCGGGCCCAGCATCTACCGTTCACCCCAAAAAAATATCAGGAATTTCAAGCACAGGGTCTCAAAAAAATATTTGAAATTTTAGCAACCCAAAAAAATATCCCAATTTTGTACCTTGACCTTAAAAAAAGACCCTAAAATGCATAGAAATGACCCTCATACTAGCCCAATTTTGTGATGACCCCCAAAAAATATCCCCAAAATCTTCATACCCCAAAAAAATATTCATTTTTCTGAAAACCCAAAAAAATATTGAAATTCAGAATTTTGAACCCCAAAAAATAGCCCGAGCCTAGGTATGTGTGAAAATATCAGAGTACCCCCCTTGGGGGATAAGTGTCTTGCTCAAAGACCACAACGTTAGGTTCGAACCCGCAGCCCCACGACTCTACTACTGAGCCACTGCGCTCCTGCCCCCAACTGTTGGAGCTGGTGGATACCACATAATGTCCCTTTTCACAAAAATCATAAGCATTGGGGTTGTTGAGATGTGTACAAACTACACAGCTACACATGTATACATTTGTACGATTGTATCTCAATTTCCAGAATGTAAGCAAAATCTTTTCCCCACCCTATTTTGTTTATACAGCAAAATAAATTTACCTGTATCTCCAGTAGGTCAAGTGATAACGTGAATCTAAAAGTGCACCGAGTTGTCTTTCTTCTGCATACCAAGGAAACCCCGTCAATATTTACACATTGTCTGCGCACTGTGGTAAATTTAGATACCCACGAACTATTTTCTTGACTGATTCTGTTTGTTTTTTAATGTAGAAAAATGAAAAAAATCATAAATAAAGTCAACTTACCAAATCTTCGTGAACTTTGAGCAAAACTTGGGAGCAAGAACGGAACTGCTTGGACAAGATGCGGTGTTACCACTAGCAACCAAAACACAAATAAACTTCACGTGCTCGTTCGATTCTGGGTCGCGAAAGGGCGACATTTGATTGGCTGAGCATGTCCGTTCATGTGGGTTTTTCCAAAGCGGTCAAAGTTTCTGGTTCCCTGCTATTGTATAGAGTTTCTTCTAGGACTTTGTAGTTTGTATTGAGACGCAGGGGATCAGTATATAAACAGAAAATTGTTATGAATGATCGTTTGCAAATCTTTTGTTTCGCATAGCGTGACAATGTTTTGTTAACGGTGCATTATTTTGCAAGGACTGCAGAACGTGGATTGTGAGGGTGGCCGTGAGGGATTAAGTTAAAGGTAAGACATGATAGATCTATATATTTTTTCAAACTCATGAAAATGAGTTCTTAATTTTAATATAGGCATTATACCGTAGTGTTCTCAAGGTGAGCCGCGTCATAAAAAAAGGTTGTTTGCTTTGGCACATAGGTGGATTCAGACCCGGATTCAGAGGGGGTTGAGGATGGGTTAGGACCCCTTGCCCCCACCCCCACCCCTTGAATATCATGAGTGGCTTAATTTTATTTCATTATAAATTCTGTTCGGATCTAGGGTCCAATGGCTTTTCTGGTACGGACCCCCTTGGATCCAATTGCTTCCCATGGAGTTTCATACTTCCCTCTGTGTTTGTTTGTTTGTTTTGATTCTTTACGCCCCATCAACAATCTTTCAGTTAAATAGAGACTGGGTCTTCCTGGGTTGAACCAGTACTAAGGTAGGATAAATGTGTCTTGCTCAAGGACCACAACGCAGTGACGCCAGTGAGTCTCGAACCTGCGGCCCTTCGGCCTCGAGTCAAGCACTCTACCACTGAGCCACTGCGCTCACTCTTCCCTCTTTTTAATACGTTGATGACTTAAAACAAGGTAATCGGGATGACAAAATTTTCTGGATAACATTCGGCACATCGATTTTAATATTCTAACTAAATGGTCATTTTGTAGTCACAAAGAGATGGGGTTATGATGGTAATACATACGATCATGCCAGTTACTATATATATATATAACATATAAATATATAACTGCATTGCATTGAAAAGGAACCAATATACGACATACTGCATTGGTCGTCCTCAATATCAGCACTTTCTGAACATCCTTTTTTGGGGATGTATCAGTGGCGCAGTTGGTAGCGTCGTTGTCTGGTGTAGTGCTAGGCGGGGTTGTCAAGGTCGTGGGTTCGAATCTCCCTAGAGGCAAAATATTTACAGCATCTATCGGCTCAGTTGATGCATGATATCCCTCCGTATATATATATATTAGAATATATAGATAGAATATATAGATAGAAATAAAAAAAGAAGAAGGGATTAGATCTGTATCATATTATTAGACTGCAGAACCAATTCTGAAACATTAACCGCGGGTGTGTGCGCTGTGTGCGCTTATTGGTTAATTACATGATGAGTATGGTCGCTTATTTATCCCTTACAGAAATATTTGGTCTCTGGCTCTTAGCTTTGGCTATTAGGGCTGCAATATTGCTAGAGCCGCAATAAAGTATTTTGTATGCAAATTAGTTTTCTGGTTCTAAGTTGTGGCTTAAAGGCGTGCCTTAATTGGTTGCAGGTAGTAGTTGTGGCTTTATAGTGGCAATAAAACCGGAAGCTGTGTTGAGGCTTTATAGCGTATAAATTAATTTACATAAATGTATGCATATTATTTGTATTGGTGGAGGAATAAAGCTAATCTTTATAATACATCTTTTTAACAGCTTTTTCTATTTTTATTGGCAATGCTATTTTTAAAAGGTACAAGCATACTTTGCTGCTGGAAAGCAGAGCCCAACTGCATCAAGTGTTCTGTACATATAGCATACTATCAATATCTAAGAACTTACAAATTGAATGGTATGAAATTAAGTAAAGTACTACATGTATACAATTATTGCTAAATATCTTATGGACTGAGCTTCCCGTCTAACTTCTTGAGGTGGCTTTATATAAATATGTAGTTGAATAAAATTATTGCATGCTGAATACCCTTGTGAAAAATAGCTAGTGGTTGGGGTGCCCGATAAAGTAAACAAAGAGTATATTAATAAGCTCTCTCAGATTATATCCGTGACAGATTATCAAAATACAAACCTCCTTTTAATCCAAAAGTGTGCACTAGTCATTTGTGAGCAAATAATAGCACATATTAATCCTTTTTTATTTCGAATTCCAGAATTCCAAACGAATTCCATAATATGTTATCATCTCTTTCCCTCTAAAACAGTGCACACAGTGGTCACATGATTCCAAGTTCTGGCTTGCTTCTGGCAAGAAGAGCTGCTTAGATATATAGTGACTGTATGTTTTTGTCGAATTATTATAACTTTTGAGTTGTGGCTAGTGTCTGGCATTAAGTCTGTCTTATAATTATAATGTTTGAGTTGTGACAAGCTTCCGGCTCGTAGAGCCGCTAATCGCTCTGATAGCCAGAAGTGGCTAGTACTTAAGCGACTCTAGAGCTGCAATATAGCTGCTAGCCGCTACAATTGGCTTTCTTATGGCTAATACTTGTGACTCTAAAATTTTATTGGGGCTCTAGAGCCGCAATATTGCAGTTCTAAAGCCGCTACGTCTGGTAAACAGTTCCAGTGACAGGTATTTTTCACAAAGAAAGAGATCTAGGTGTGCCTTCCGAGGTACTTTAATATAGATATGAGCCACGATCTGTGAAAACCTGCCTTAATGACAATTAGGACTTTTTATGTAAAAATCATGTGAAAAACACCAAAAATTAAGAAATTTGACATGTTCAAATATTGTCTTAAAACCTATTCAGATGGATAGTAAAATAAAATTGGCAATTATTTCTGATTAAATTTCTTCGTTTTCATCCCATATGTTACCATGGCAACAACTTTACCATAGCAACTGTCAGAATTTTTAAAGTATGGTCCGTCGTTTCAGATCATGCAAACTTAAGGCAAAAATAAATCAGTGTCAACTTTTCTGCGAATTCTATTGCACACATGCTAAGGATAATAAAAAAGTGGGTAAGCAAGAAATAGCATGTTTTTCATGCACCCGACAACCCCGCAAATCAGGAAGATAACTTTGATGTCATCAGTAACGTCATGGCGTTTCTGACGTTGCGTGTTAATGTTAACACAGTGTATAGTTTTTAAAGACCATATTTCCATGAATAATGGAGATACCTTCATAAAATTTGCAAGATAACTTCTTTACACTTTAAGGATTAAGTGTGTATAATTAACTCAAAATTGATGACTTCGTCATTAAGGCTGGTTTTCACAGATTGTGGCTCATATATATAGTACAAAAAACAACTAGATTTTTGTGTGCTGATGCTTAACATCCCAGTCAACAATTTTTCAGTCATGTTGGGAAATTTGCTGGATTGAACCAGTACTAGGTTAAGGATAAAAAGTCTTGCTCAAGGACACAACAAAGTGCGTCTGGTGAGTGACTCACCAGACACACTTTGTTGTGTCCTTGAGCAAGACACTTTATCATTCAGAGTGGTGACGCTCGAAGTCGCAGACTGCATTATTTATCTTGTTGCATGTTAATTTGATATTTCAGTGTTGTGCACAAGCAAGATGGGTTTCCAAGAACATCTTCACGAGTTATATCTAAATGCTACTATTCCAGGTATAGAGCAACAATTAAATATTGTTTTTTTTGTGTGTGCGATCTGCAGATCTTATTTAAGAATATATATTATTATTTAATATTAAGAAATATATTTATTTTTTGAAATACATGTTTTAATCATTAGAATATCAAGCTACTTCTAAAGCAGTTTGGATGCTGATCGACATTTGGTTGGGCCTGATGCCTTCCTTTGAAAATGTTTGTTTGCTGTTATGTGACTGACTCACTTGATTAAAATATACCACCTACCCAAAAAATTTATGGTTGTTTTGAAGATTTGTCCTTCTAGTTTTAGATTTTGTTTTGTTTTTTTAATTATTTTGATTTCTTTTTATTAAATCAATGAAAAACAGTTACATGTAAATGCCTTCCGTAACCAACCCACCTGAAAAATTATGAGTTGCGGGACTGCAAACAAATTATTTTTAGGATGGCCTGATAACCCAACGTCCAAACTGACTTTGCCAGGAATTTACGACTATTATGTTACTTCAGCAGAATGGAAACGAGTTGAATTGCAAAACAAAATTTTGCACATTTATTTTTCTATTTTACATGCATAGGGTGATAAGTAAAATTTCTCATACATGTATGCTGGTCCATTATTTTTTTTTGCTTTTTAAAATATTATACATGTTCAAGATAATATGACAAATTAAGGCTTCTAGTCCCACTAGAAAGCTGGGCATGAATGATCAACTTTATATCCTAGTGTCATCTGCTGATAACTTTTGCAAATAATTGGGACAGGGTTGGCATGATATTACCCGCCCGGGTAAACCCACCCCATAAAACCCGGGTAAACCCGGGCTGGGCAATAAGGTCATATTACCCACTTTGGGCAATATGTGGGTTTTATGAATTTATGGTCTTATAAATTCTCGGTTTTCAGTCTGATGATAGATATAAAAGTGTAGAAATGATTCTATAATGACATATTTTAATCAGTTTAAATGGTAATAGTGAGATAGTCATTAAAATATGAGTATCAACATTGACATTTAAAAATATATTACATGTATTTACAAGATACAGACAAGTCAGTTTTCAACTATATCTAATTATTTTTATCTTGTCTATTATCATGATCATGCTAGTCTTCTAATGTCATCTTTCCCCTGAAAAAATATCTTGGGTTTCAATAATATAAACAAATCCACTCTGGGTCTTATTGCTTGATCACATTGGCAGTAAATGAATTTTTTTAAAGCTAACTTTGATATGTGATGAGCTGTTTTATGCTTAAGCCTGAATAGACTTTAAGTATCATGTTATTCTATTCCAGATTGTGAATAAGTTCCCATTTCCCAATAAGGCTGCATTAAAACATATTCACACTAGCCCTTTGTTACTAGGACCAGCATGACTGCATTTGACCATAATTTCAATAGCCAAGGATAATTGCTCAATTACTGCCCCAAAGGTGTGAATCACAGTCAAAACAATACTACTGTTATTTTCTTAACTTTTGGGATATCCCCACAGTTGTTTTGTAATCAGCCTAAAATTTTACCGCAAAGTTAACTTATACCATCAAAAGATGCAGACAGAAATGCAAACAGCTTTAATCCTGATCAGGCTGTTTCTCTTTAGACCAGTACTGTTTGCACAGAAAAACTGTAAGGTAGCAGCTAGTTGTGGGAGTTATGATTGATTATTTAATGATAAACTTTCAGATTTATAAAACCCACATAAAACCCCAAAAACCCGCCCTCATAAAACCCGTAAAACCCACCGGGTTGGGCTTTATGATAAAACCCGGGTTTTATGCCAACCCTGAATTGGGACCTAGATCAGGCCCTGCAAAATATCGGGCTTGGTCTGGATCCAAAAATTACCCAAGATGCAAAGAGTTGAAGTGGGATTTGATTTCAAAGTACCCAAATCTCGTGTGCGGCTCATACTGGCCTAGTCGCTAGAAAACCTGTCTTCGGGGATTTGCGAACAACACAGGCGCAGACCAGCCTGGGCATCCGCCCAGTCTGATCAGCGCCTTTGTTATTTGCTTTTTGGAAAATATCATTACTAGCCTTGCTACAAGCGAAATTTCAATTTTCTAGCTAGTCTCAGTAGCTGAGCAGGCTCGTTTGAATCTCACTTTGTCGGAAACCCAGAAGACAGGTTTTCTCGCCATGAGGCCCATATACCCACTTCTGTTTTCTAACCAGTTTTAACCTTTTGACCCCTGGGAATTTTTTCATGCTTTTTCGTCGTCTGCCGATTTTTTTCAAAATCAACTTTTTTGAAAAATTCTTTCAGGAATACCATCTGAGTGTCAACAGATTGGATCCAAATCAGGCCAGATATTTTGTTGGGCTTGATCTGGGTGCAAACTGTTTGCAAAGGTTATCAGCAGATGACACTAGGAGCATGATAGACCTGATAGTTTTCCTTCTATTGACATATTGATTTACTGGATGCATGCAAATCAATGCAGATCCTGATCAGCTGGCTTCTTCTAACTTTCCTAGCTGAACTGGATATGCACTGTTGTCTAGAGAGGATACATTACTGCTGAAACTACTGAAATAGCAAATTATCCGGCCACTAATTTTTTGTCCTGAAAATGTTGTCTGCTTTTTACTATTACATATATTCAAGTACACTTCAGGCTAGAATTTTTCATGGAAGCAAGCAGTATGAACTCTGATCAGCAGTCTGATCTGGGTCCATATTGTTTGCAATATAGTGTAGGCCCCTGTGTCGAAATTTGGGCTCCCGTGTGCATTTTTTGGTAAAAGTGATTCTTATCAATTTTCAACTAGAAAAATATATGTAGAGTAAGTAAAAAGATGTTTACAATTTTTTCTTGCAGTATTAACGTCACAGTGACGTCACAAAACGGGGTACCGTCTTTTTACTTGCATCAAGGAGCTTATATGTGGTGGAGTTATTTACACACCTAAAATTATCTTATTTTTATGTTTGTTGCATTGAAATGATTAAAAAAGTCTATAAAAACTCTAAAACGAAAATTTGATTCAATATGGAGTTCAATTTTACATGAAATTGACGTCGATTTGACGTCAATGTGCTGGAAAAAATGCATTGCGTACAATAAAAAAAATATTCTGGAAATTTGCGTGTGCTTTGGCACTAAAATCATATATTAGCATAACTGTATGTTACTGGCTTAGCTTTTTGAAACAGGTTAGCTCTCTTATGGTTGAGGCGTTTAGCTGCTACAGCGTGTTAACTACGTTACCCTACATTTTTTAACAAAATAAATGTGATCAAGGTTGTTATTGTAATGCCTGAATTATTTAAATTGGACAAACATTCACATGTCATGCACGAACATTTTATATTGTACATATATTTAAGCTTATAAAAGTTATATGGGCCCATTGTTATGTTATTTATGTTACACTTAAAGCTACCCCATTTAAAATCACTGAAATTCTGTTAAATAACTTTCTTTGATAAGCTTCCCAATTAACTCTCGGGCTTAAAATACATCTTCCGAAAGACAAGTGATGGACCATTTTAAAGATGCAAACAGTTTGTTTGTATCACAAATGCTTCAGAGTTATAAACTGTTAAATATGATGACCCTAAACAAAAAGTTAATTCTTTAATTCAGTATGAAGTTCAATTGGAAAATCTTTAAACACCAAATATGAACACTGTGTTGACAAACAAGAGTGAAAAGACATGCTCAACTTCGTTTCCCGTGTAAAATATTAGTTTTGTTTTTGTTTGTACGGCATCATGTAACGTATATTTCAACTTTCAAGACTGCATATACATTGCTTTATTCCGTTTATTATACGTCATAGGATACTTTATTCCATCTCAAAACTGACTGTGTTGTTAAATAGATATCAAGATACCAGTCTGTCTGAAAAAAGGATTTATCAGTTTGCATTTAAGATCGTACTAATTATCCATGCACATTTAATTTTGCAAAATAGTATATATTTCAACTTTTTACATCTACAAAGAAACAATTTGCCCAAAATTATAGATTTTAAGATTCATAAACAAAGGAAATAATAGCACTCAAGTAACATCACTTAGAAGGATACATTTCAATTTTCTGTTAAATTTATTAAAATAACATAATAGTACTGAATGAAATATATTATATTGCCATATGTTTATCCAAACTGTTAACAAAGACGATACGTAATTGAGCCAGAGAAGCTAATATATTATTTTAAGTTTAGACTTTTTTCAATATTTTTTCTGAAGAATTCTAAGTTTAATTGGGCTACTTCTATTCAGTTATTTAAATTATCTGTAATTAGTTTTTGTTTAAAGTGACTGTCTCGAAATCAAATTGTATCCTGACTTTAAGCTGTGTATGCATATGGTAACGCATTACAGAAGCTTTGAAATTAATTTTAGTTTATACACAGTATAGCTTTCTTTGTGCAATCAACAAAACTGTCCATCACATTAAGTAAGTACCTTGGATCACTTGCTCACCAATAATATCTAAAGAACTGCTTTATTGATATGAAACATGCATTTCCCTGGAAACAGAGAAAGTTGGTTATAGTGGTGAGTTTTATTTTAAGGCCACATTAGATATGGTCATATACAAGGAAATAGGTCAGCTGTTACTATGATACCAATTTAAATAAAGACTTTTCAGCTAAAATTGTATCCGGCCAAATTTTAACAGGTGACATTCAAGTTATTGTAAAGTAGATTTTACAATGGTTTTTAGAATGCTGGATAGAAATGTGAATTATTAAAATGTAGTCAAGAGATTAGATCTGATTTAATTTTAGCAATAAATGCTTATATACCTGGTGTTAATTTCCACTAAGCAGAACGTTTGCAAAATAGTGCACGAACCTTTCAAACATGATAAATGTAATCATTAATAACACTGTTTTACATGTATATGTGTGCTTAAGATTAGAATGAGTTGTTAACTTGCCAGGACATAGATTCAAAAGGAGCATACACAATTCCAATTATTCAGCATTAAGATGGCACTCTTCTCAGTATCTACATTGCCACCAATGATAGTCGCACATGCAAAGTTTAAAAAATGTGCATGAACTTATGCATATCTAATTTGCCATGCATACTTTTATTCAGTTATCTCTTTAAGAAATCATTTCATTTAAATGTACAATATATCATTATAAATCTCAGAGGTTGATTTAGCAGTGGCTCATTGTCAATTGTGTAAAACATGTGCATGGTATAGTTTACGAAATGTTGAATGCTATATTTCACTTATGCTCTTTGACAGTAGCGCAAGTATAAATCATGTTGCTTTTAGATGAAAAATATTTTTAGACTCTTTACTGTAATTCATAATTAAATATTTGGACTAGCAAATGCATTGTTTAATCACTCATGATGATGCAGAGAGGTAAGCGTTCTAAAATTTGGTCATCTTTACCACCATATTACTTTGTGTATATGAGCAGCGAAGGCTCTGGCAAGTCTACCTACACATATGCACAGACTCATCTGCGCCTTCATTGCTCAACACTGTGATAAGTACCAAAATCAAAATGGGCTTATTCCTTTGATCTGTTATTTCGTTACTAGTAAATATATTTTGTTTGATAAGAACTATGCAAAGGTTATTATTAGGCTGCAATTTTGTATCAACGATAATGTTCACATTTGACACGCTAAATATCAATTAGATATTATCTGCAACAAAATTCAACTGTAAGACTAATGGGTCTAATTGATAGAATAATGCAAAACAAATAATTTATTAAAAAGCAATAATTTGTTGTGAGTCAGCTATGTCAGCAATGGCTACAATATACATTAATACTAGCAATGCCTAGGGGGCTTTTCTAAGTGATAAACGTATATCTTTCAAATGTATGACTGAAATGAACCATCAGAACAAATATTGTTCTATTTGAACGCTTCACAATAGTTAAGAACCAGAAAGAACAGATAATAAGACAGTGCAATATGTCCTTTAAATTTTCTTGTTATGTATTTTATCATCTTAAATGGTATTCTTATGTCGCCAAACTGGCCATAGTTCTGATATAAAGAAGTTTCGACCATAGGGATAGGCTTGGCGTGTGTCATACCTGATGGCAAAAATTGTTTAGGTTTTAAATCATTTCAGTCTATTTTTCAAAAGACAAGGATAAAGGACTGTTTTAAATTCTAAATTCCTGATTTTGATATATGCTTGAATTGACCTACAATTGTAAATTCTGAATAATTTTTATTCCAGAATGGTATCAGCGTAGTAGTTGCAATTAATAGCTGGCTTAAACAATATGTGATAAATCTTACTAGCCCAGTCCATGCTTAATATTATTGTGTTATCTAAAATACAATACAATATAATACAATATATTTTATTCAGCATTAAACATATAACAATGTATATAAACTACACAATAAGTTAAAATATTAGTGTAGTAAAACAGCAAAAAAAATCCCGAGGAGCATCTAGCATTTCTTCTGATATCTTTGATGACTTTATATGTGTCTTTTATATATCATTTACGTATAAAAGAGGCAAATATATTAGTGTCAGCGAGATAAAAGATATCATTTAATAAGAATTTAAAAAAAAATAAAATGCTGTTTACATATTTAATAAAACGCACAGACTTGAAAAATTCGTTGTATGTGAATAAAGTTCAAATTTTATTTTTTTATTCATCCTTGCGTTGTTGGTATTTTCCTTTAATGACAATTAATGGCAGTTTAATGGCAATAAATGCCCCACTAGCAGTGTAAACTTAAATAGTGTTCCTTTGTAATTTAAATATGTATTTAAAAGGAAGTAACATATATCACAGTAATAACAGATCTTTTACTTTGATAACATCATATTGCTAGTCATTTAATTACAATTAAAAGGTTATATTGTCATGTTAGAATAAGGAGTAATTAGATAAGATTTCCAATTATTTTACAGTAACCTAGAAAAATTTGCAATTGAGTGGTATCGCCCCAACCGCTAAAGAGTTAACATACATTAATTTGTGGCTTATAGAATGTGATTTTAAAAAAATATAGTGTACAAAACTTCCCTAGGAGGTATTTTGGTAGTCCAATGACTAGTGCCAGTAATGCATTAAATAGTAATCCATTTATAGTAACATATATAACTGTAACATCATAGTGGTGTATTGTCTAAATGCATACCAGCTGTTCCCTTCATTTAAAAATGTTTTAAGGCAAACAGCATGTCGATAAATAATAATTCTGTAAAACTTGGTATTTGCAAAATAGGATTTGAAACTATAATAGGGTAACGTAGTTAACATGCATGTCTTAATATAGGTCAGAGAGCTAACGTATGCCATTTTGCATCTTATATAATATAGTTTCAGAAAATTATAGTAGTAACATATTTTCCCTGCTGTGTGGAGAGGAGGGTCTAGCTATTTGAGCTTTCACTATCACAGACTTTTCATTTTGGTACTGACGTCACCTTTCCATGTACAGACATCATTTTGAAGTTTATGTTACCTCTTTAAAATACAGAGTCAGGGTCTATGCTCCGAGTTTAACATGTCGCCAGTAAAATTACCACAACTGATCAAACAGTTCATGTTTATGCATGCTGGAATTCATAACACTCCACTTTCAAGTCTAAAATAAGCTAAAAATAGGTATGTCACTTTGTGACGTCACTGTGACCATAAAACGGCAAAGAAAAATTGTAAACATCTTTTTTCTTAAATAAAATACAATTTTCTATAAGAAAATGTATGTTTGACACTTTTACCAAAAAATGCACACGGAATTACACAGCGGCCTACACTAATATGGCAAGGGTGTGAAAATAGAAAAATGAAAATACTTGCCCAGGGACAAGTAAATGTAGACATAATGTACTTGTCTGGAGAGAACTTTACTTGTCCCAAAGGGCAGATAATGCACAAACAAGGTAGTCCTTACTGTGTTGGGACCAAATGTAAACATTTTGAATATGGTATGAAACTAATTGGAAACAGTCTGATCTGCTGGCTTCGGAAGAAGTGACTCTGATCAGGACATGCACTGTTTTCTAAACAACATGCAATATTAAAATCATTAATCTAATTGAATCATCTTAATTTATACTTGTCCTGAATGAAATGGGACCAGGTCGGACAAGTCAGGCATGGCAATTATCCACGGCTAACTACGAACATAAGCAGAAGACAAAAGTTATGATGGTAGACGAGGGGTTAAATTGCAGGTCTTTAGTTAAGAGTACGTAACAGAAAAATAATTTTCTTATTTCTCAACCAAAGCATATGTTGTGGGTACTCAAAAAAACCGTCTCAATGAGACGGTTCTTTTGAGCACCCAAAACATATGCTAGAAATTATGGGTAAGAAAATATTTACAATTTAACACAGAAATTTTTTGTTTATCTAAACCTGTGAAAATGCCTTTTTTTCAGATCCTCGTACTCAGGAATGGCTGTTGATCCCTACAATATGGCCAACATTGATCATCGTGACCTCCTATCTGGTGGTGGTTGTTGGTGGTCAAAGTGTCATGCAAAACAGAAAAGCATTCCAAATGAACAATCCAATGATGCTGTACAATTTCTGCCTGATCTTTCTGAATGCTTATATATTTTATGAGGTAAATACATGCCCAGATTCAGAGGGGGGGGGGGGGGGGGGAGACAGGTAGTCCGGACCCCAGCCCCCCCACCCCCCCCCACCCCACACCCCCTGAAAAATCTAAAAAATATAGGGCTTCTTAGCAATATTGGTCCAGATACCTGAAAATCACAAAGCTACCAATATTGGAACATCATTGGCACGCCAGCGAAACACCATTTAAATGGGGTTTCGCTGTTTGGTCAATGATCATCAGGCCGTGCTTATAGTGGCCTCCCCTCATCAACTAAAAAAAAAAGTTGTCAAAGTTGGCCCCCACTGACAAAACTTTCTGGATCCGCCCATGAAATATGAATACTATTTTTACATTTTTAGGGTCCAGATAAGGAAAATGTGTTTTGGATGCTCAAAAGCACCACCATATTGTGATTGCTCTTTAGAGTACAGTCACACACCATTTGATTTTTTAAATATAAAGTACTCTTATCTGTAGGCCTATATAGTACTACCATTTGGGTTCGCAAAAATTATCTTGTCTTTATAATACTCATTTTGTCAGGGCCCGTGGTCAATACCACTCAATACTGGTCAATTGTAGCCTTGATCGATGGCTGTAACAGATCACTCCTCAACAACATGCATGGTGTGTGAATCTAGAGCCACACTGTAGCGGACAAAATGATTAATTGCTTTGAATGTGCGATACCTATAAAGTCAGACATATCAAACACAACTACATTTTAGGGCTGCCAAATGAACTCACTGTTTCATTGACAAGTGAGCTTAGTAAACTGTCAGTCATATTTCTGTTGTTCATGAGGATTTGAAGGTTGCAAAAAATCTAACGATCCAATAAAGGCTTACTTTGAAAATAAAAATATATACATACATGTATTAGGTTGAATACTGTAATATTCCTTGTATCCTTATGTACATACATGTATAGTCAAGTTCTTAACCCTTTGTATACTAATGGATTCATCCTTCTGGTTTGATACAATAAATTTGGGATGGTTCATTGTATATATCTAGGGGTGTTAGGATATAATTTTAAAAATTGTATTCTTTTGTCTGAAGATCTTTTTCACCTTTAAAAACAATGTAGATCCTGGTGAAATGCAGCATATTGCTGCATTCCATCTGGGTCTTCACTGTTTGTAAAAATACTCGTTTAGGGGTGGGGTTTACCTAATACAAAGGGTTAAATTGAGGTATTCCATTTATTTCAGTTTGTGATGACATCGTGGTTAAACTTCGAGTTCAGTAAAGTTTGTGAACCAGTCGGCAGGAACACTGCCATCTCAGACAGGGTAAGACCATGCACATGGGGCGAAAGTTCAAAATTTCCAAAATCCTGAATTTTAGAATTTCAAATTTCAAAACTTGCAGAGATAAAGTTAAAATGATTAATCCTGAAAAGATAATCTGAAAACTAATCAAAGAAGCCAATATAATCTCCTTAATTCAGCATTTGGAGGCTGACTTTCTATGGAAAGTCAGCTTTAAAATCCTGAATTCAGGATTAATCCTGAAACCTGTCATCCATGCATGCATTGTTAAAAAATATTTCCTACATGTACACTGGTTGCTTTGCTTGCCTAAAAGGCCTAAACAAACAGACTTGTCTTCCCTGTTTGCTATTCTGACAAACATTTTTAGGCATTCATGAATTAAAAAAAGACTACAAGTGGAAGAGTACACTGTTTGGGCCAACCACAAAAATATTTTTGTTTCCCCTTACCCGACCCTGTTTTTTTTTAACTAAAAATCTCAAACTGGATACCCATTAAACTTAATTGTATACAGTAAAACCTGTCTTAAAAGACATCGCATAATGCAGGTCAAAAGTATTTCAGAATGCTCCCAGGGAGCATTCTGTAATACTTTCGACCTGCATTTAGCTCCCATTTGTCTTAACGACCTTTGCGTATATCTTTAAGTGGCCGTTTTAGGCAGGCTTTACTATAGGCAACTATAGGCAACAAAATTAAATACACAAACAGTTTGCTAAGATAACACTGTTAACATTGGACAATTCTCTCAGGTTGCAATGAAATTAAAAAAAATATTCTTGACTGAAATTAGAATAATTTTTTTGAGTAGGGCCTTTTTTCAGGGTCGGTAGGGTAAGGGGAAACAAATAGAATTTTAATTTAGGCCTAAGACCATGCAACCAATTTTCAATAAGTCCTGTAACAGAAAGTGTAATATTCATTGTATAGAAGGTGGTAGTGGTAGAGTGCTTGAGTCAGGACCGAGGGGTTGCGGGTTCAAGCCTCACTGGCGTCACTGTGTTGTATCCTTGAGCAAGACACATTAATCCTTGCTTAATACTGGTTCAACCCTGGTGAGGAAGACCCGTTCCAACATAACTGAAAAATTGTTGACTGGGACGTAAAGAATCAAATCAAACAAAAAAAAAAATATTAACATTTTAAGCTGCTGAATTTTATTACATGACCTTGTGTTGTTTTTGTGATTTTTTACATGATGTTCCAAAGGGGTACTTTCATCTGTGCCCAGGCATGGATTTTCTTCAAACTTTGCATATTAATAACTCATTATATACAAACTATGAAAGTGTATTTATCAAATTAGATAGTTAAAAATAAGGCTTAGGAAGCAACCCTGACGTACTCCACCTTTGAGGTGGTACCTGTCTCTAAATTTCCATGTTCTAAATCTATAGTTTTGTCTATTTCTATAATTTGTCATCTAGATTGAATCTAAAATACCATAGACATTTTTTTAATACCACGAAACCATTTGGATAAATTATGGTTTACGTTTTCAGAAGAATTGATTGTAAAATTTCAATATATTTTTTTCAAAAATTTACAAAACATTCAACATTCAATTCAAAAGATGGATATGTTCTAGTCTTTGTCAAGATATCATATTATCACAAAAACATGCCATATATACCCTGCTGATCTGAGCCAAATATCATGAAAATCCAAAAACGGTAACTTTGTCATTTTCTACCTCTTATGGGTATAGGTCAGTTTTAGCAAAATTAGTTATTTAGTTCAAATGAATCAATAACTCGACATAAGGAGGTTGGTTTTAAATCTACTTCCATTTTTCTTAAGGAAAGACATGTTTAGACAATTTTAAATGTTTCAGTGGTAAGAAATGCCGAAGGTTATGGCCCTGTGTCATGGCACTATGGGGCCAAGACAATGTGTATCACTTCCTCAAGTCCTGCATGATATTGTTTAAGAAACATACTATCCTAACAATAAACATGTGAAAACAAGAAGACTAAATATTTCCTTTACATCCCAACTGAACTAGAGGAACCATGTTTTGGTGCCGTGACCAGGATAACGTGTAACAGAGTCTTATCAAAGGTATCATAAAACAGTGTTCTACATGAATAAATGAGGTCCAGAAACAAAACTGTATGCCTAGAGTATACAGCCAGTGTACCATAGCCAGCAAGTGGACTCTGGCTATGGCTAGGTCCCGGAGAATATCTACAGGGCCATGAATCTAGGATTCAAGCCCAAGACCGTGATTAGTAACAACACATGATCGTGCCACAATTTATTTCTTATCTCTTTAAAATACGTGTTTACATCTCAAGATTCAAGCGACAACTCCCACTCAATCTTTTAGACAATATATATTAGTTTCTTGTTCCATGCTTATCCCGCCTCCCTCCTTACATATTCCATCATAAGCTAGTAATTACCCAATTATAGAGAAAGATACCGCGCAGGAATACAAGAGGAAGGTGGAGTTACCCATAAATTATTATCAATATCAGATTGTAGTCATTATCCAAAACATTGCCTTTCTATCTAAAGGAATTAAGAAAAGAAATGGAGGCTTCCAATCGTAGGTCTTGTGGAGTCAGTTTTATCCTAGTTGATACTGCAATTATAGTAAAAGAGAGACTTAATCACACCCAATGCTTGACCATACAACCTCCAATGTTAAAGCATTCCCAGGGTCAGGTACCTGGGTACATACCCCAACAGACAGGGTATTATGTTACATCACCCCCCTGTGTTAAAAGAGGCATGCCATTTTTAAATGACATGGCTCTAATCAAACTGTAGCATCCCTTATAGACTTAAAGAAATTTCATTATCCATGAATTGAAGCGGATACATGTAAGTACAACATATAACATAATCAACATGAAATGAACAATATAATCATAAGTTTATGCAATTTTTAGCCTCTGTAATATCAATGTAGTTCATTGTCTCAAGGCATTTATTGGAATCAATAAAACATCACTATAGGATACACTGTTATTATTCTTTCTTGTCCGTCACTGACCACAATATGATCAAACTGATTCCATAAATCCAGTCATTCAGAAAGTGAATAATAATTAATCCAACAGCACAATATATCAGACACGACATTGCACTAAAACAATAGATATTCATGAAGACTGTTAACACACAAGTCTTCATTATGTCGATGAGGTAGTAGCTTCAGGTCCAGTTCCGGGCATTGAAGCTAAATCCAGCGTTGGATAAATGGATTCTAACTTTCTCGTCTGGGTTTGTAACGTCTTTTGGCTACCCAAGTCCTCAGATTTGGTAGCTTCCACATTGTTGTGAATCGTCTCATTTGGCTCTTGTACCCGTAAGGTTTCCCGTTTAACAATTCGCCGCAAGCAAAGGGCAATTTGTTGTCGATATTTAATTATTATTACTAAACAGATTATGCCAGCTATACCAGCTGCAATTTTTGCCCAGAATGGAAAATGCCATTTTGTTTCAATTTCAACTTGCTGAAGAGATCCTAACCGGTCTAGAAATTCAGTCATTGAAATTTTATCTACGTTCTTTAAGGTTTCAGGAAGATTAACCGAAGAGAAGTTTTTCAACGAACTAACAAGGGGTTGCCATATTTTTACTTCCGAGAAATTTGTCTCTTGAAGAAGCACAAAGAATGGCTCCTTTTGTGTGGGAACTGTTGTTTGAGCAGCAAAATAGGGCATTAACGTAATTTCTTGACTGTGCGCAGAGCAAGCCATTTCAAGATTAACAACCGTTAATGGACTCAGCCCGTATGAAAATACCCGCTTGGTTTCCAGGTGGAAAAGGCACGTACTTCTGTAGCATATTACGCCTGTATCCCGTCTGGATTTTTACTAATATACAGTACAAGCGGAATTTTATTTTTAGTAACAGATCAAAGGAATTCCAGGCGTATTCCCAGACGAAATATTTAAATTAGTCCGGCCAATATGCAAATTGAGAATAATTCCTGGCGGGTTGGAAAATATTCCAGGCGGATTCCAACCGGATTCCTGGCGTATAAATTAAAGGTATTTTCAGATAATCCGGCCGTACTTTTAAAGATCCAGGCGTCATTATAGAATAGTCCGCCTGGATTTTTTTTAAAATCCAGGCGTACTTTTTACATAAAATACGGGCGTACTTTTTTTTACATAATGTGCTCAGACAGACAACAGTGTCATTGGTAGGGGTGCAACGATACGCCAAAAAGCGTATTGCGATATATTGCGATATGGAAAACCCGTATTGCGATACATATTGCGATACACCTGGTATCTTTATTTCTGTCTATTACTGCCCCTAGTTCTGTATTATTATATAATTCAAGGGTCATGAAATTGGCATCTATTACACACTGTCATATTTTCAGCTACTCCTTCTATCCCTCGACTGCTTTTCAAGGAGAAATGATCGAATTTGTGCCTTCCCTTTTAGATATTTTACTACAATAATTCATGATTGTCTGTCCGCCATCTTTTTTTGAAACCGAAAGTAGCTGTTTCCTGTTGGTCTAATTTGTGACACGAACAGATATTTACAAGTTTTAACAATAAAACGTCGGTATTTAAAATGCGGAAATAACTTGAAGGGGTGGATAGAAAATGTGTAAACTATCCATAAACAATATGTTATGGCTCGCATTGATGTCTGTCGTACAGAATAAACATCTTCCAATGCTTGAAAGTCGGCGACATGCTGTTAGACACAGTCAACGTTTGTGTAGTTCGTGTCAGGAATTATACCACAGCGTCTTTTTTTCCTTTATTTTTAACGCTTCCGGTTTTGAAAACGACCCGATTTTTGGGCAATTTCAAAGCCAATAATGGATATTTTCTACCAAATTTTAGATAAAAACTGGCTTGATGACACACAGGGAAGGCTTCTGTACCGGTACGGCCAAAAGTGTATCGCGATACGATATTTATTAAGAGTGAATCGAGGTTTACCGGTATATCGGTATATCGTTGCACCCCTAGTCATTGGTATACTATAATTTTATGTATTTAGCCTATGACTCAGATGAACTAAAAATGACAATAATGAAAATGGTTACAATTTAATTTTCAATTGCAGGCCATCTACAAAATATATTGACACATCAGTATCTTTCTCAAGCTTCCACAAGCTCAATGTTTTGTCTTTCCTCTTGATGATTTTAAAATATTCTTTTATAAAATACACTCTTTATACTTTAACACTGGAACATCCCATTTCTCCACATAACAGCCTGTAATGAACAAAGCAAATACATGTTAACTGTAAACTCACTTAGACACACAGAGAATCAATGCCATGTGCTGATCCAGATGGGGGTGGGGGCAGGGGGTCCGGACCCCCCTGAAAATATAAAAAAATATAGGGTTTCTTAATTAGCAATTACTGGTCCGGATCCCCTGAATTTCTCATAGCTACGGCAAGCCAGCATTCAATGTTGGGTTATCATTGGCTAGCCAGCGAAACGCCATTTAAATGGTGTTTCACTGGCGGGCAGATAATGGCCCGCTGTAAGTGGTATTTGAATCTTCTCCCCCCTAAAAAGATGTGGTCAGAGTTGGACACCCTGTCCTCTGGCAAAACTTTCTGGATCCACACATGAATTCATATATTACAAGCAACAAAGTAACCATAACTGATATGGTAATTATTTAATCACAAGGATCATATTCCAATTTGCCATTTGGATATAAAACTTGTTTGTGCTTAACTCAACTGAGCATGAAATTAAGTTTCTCATATTAAAGTGCAAACAAATGTACACATTTTAACATTATGAACAGAATGAATACATTTAAGTATTATAAATGGCTTTAATAACATGAGAATATGACAATGACCTTGAGTCTGCATAACTGAGTCATGGGTTCTGCACACTGTCTCACTAAAATTTGAGTGAAGTTTAATGTAAATCATTCAAATGGTTCAGGAGATATGTGGAGCAGACACGAAATTCAAGTGTATATTACTACATGACCTTGAAGTGTGACCTTGATCTTGAATCTGGGTATCTGAGTCGTGGATTCTGCACACTGTCACACTGAGAGAACATTTGGGTGAAGTTTATTCAAAACAAGTTCAAAGGGTTCAGCAAGTAATGGTGAGTAAAAGTATGGATCAGACACAAAATTGAAGGGTAAATCCCATGACATTGAAGTGTCACCTTGACTTTGAGCCTGCATAGTGGTTTATGGGTTCTCCACACAGTCCCACTGTGAAGATGAACTAAATGTATACTTTTACGAAGGGAAAAACTTACTGTGTAAATCAAAGATGGCGCCATACTACGTGTTTGCAACATCCATGCTATGGCGTAGGTTGCTACGCCTGGCCTTAGGTGCATGATGATGTATGCAGGCAAACAGGGTAAAATAATTTGACAATTATTTTGTACTTACGTTGTTTAGACAAACAAGGACGGTTTCACTTCTAGAATCACTTCATCTGTAGCCTCTGTGGCAGTTGTGCTGTTTTGGAAGCTGTTTAAGGCTGGGAAGGAGTGATGGTGTCAGCCAAGCACTTTCCATTATCATGCCCTGAAAAATTATTTTATGCGTGTCACAACCCTAAAAGTGCCAGCTCAAAACTGCATCAAAATGTCATCTGCTTAAGTTGTCTATCATTATTTACATTTAATATAGGTAATGAGGCCACCAGTATGGACCCAGCTCAAATTGCTCCTACAGGAGAAGTCTGATTAGGGTTTACACTTGTGCTGGGTATCAATCTCTTTTCATTACAATATGTGTATGGATACAAAACGATTAATATTAAATATTTGATATTTTCTAATGGAATAGAGTAGGACCTATAATAAACCAGCTTTCAAATAAAACGAAGACTTTATTTATAGAGGGTTACTTTGAACCCCATAATAACCTGTTTCCTCCCTAAGCATTTTAGTTTACCAATGTACCTGGTTGCTTTAAAGTCTCTGTGCTCCGTTTTGAGCTACCTATTTGCCAATATTTTAATAAACTTCAGTAAAAAAAAATGACTTGCACTTTCGTCATACTGTCTACGCCCATTGTCGTAAACTCGTATGGCAATTCCAACCGTTTTTTTTTTTTTTTTTTTTAAATGCGGGAAATAGCAAGAACAGATTTATGTTTAATAATGTGTTGAAGAACTGTCTGTGTCATGTACCTAAACATCGCATGAGCAGGCTTGACAAAACCATTACGGCCCAGACATGAATTTAATTCCACTGCCTGACACAGGCGAAAACGTGACGTCGGCAAAACTTCAATCAATTTACACAACTCTTTCTCGTGTACATCTGTCATTATTCTGAAGGTAACATGTTTTAAATTTGGAAAACTACAAAGGAAAGGGATTACATCGTTTGTTTATCACGTTTTGAGAAATACACTGATTCTGTTTCTGTTCGATATAAATAAAGTAAATAAAAGGAAATACTCACACAATTGGATCATCGATGAACAGCTGTATTAACATGGCTTCGCATGTGCAGACTGATCGCGATATATCGACGATACACCCTCTTTCCTTGTTGTTCGTTTAAATTCCATAGCGCACATGCCGACACAAATTCGAAATTGAAACAAAGAAAGCCGAAACGAGGCTAACAAGTATTCCTTTTTTGAAAAAAAAAACAAATGGTAAAAACACATTGTTTACTTTCGGAACAGTGACAGGATACTATATAAAAGATACTATATCATACAACGGGATGATTTGTGCGCATCTTGGATCTTTTCCTTACTTGCAAATTTAGACTGGCCCCAGCCCTAGAACATTGATACATTAATTCTTCCAACGGGCAGCCTTATTTCTGCAAATGCGTGCTATACTCAAGAATGATCTTTTTATGGCCATGAAAGTTCAGGCATAAGCTGGAGCAGAAATTTCAGTTATTTAAATGAGCTTGACCGATTTTTGAGGTCACCACTGACCAGGGTCATATCAAGGTCATGCAACCATGAAAAAACCCCACTTCGATTCTGTATTCTGAACAAATGGCCATATTTTGACCAACTGGCACAGATACATCATTGTTATGGCTTTAAGAAAATGATAAGATTTAAATTTTACAACCTTGACCTAATTTTCAATGATACCAGGGTAACATAAAGCTCTATGAAAAACATTGCCTGCACTCCCTTAGAACTGAAGTAATGGTCAATTTTGACCAAACTGGCACAGATACATGGATCAATGGGAAGACTTTAAGAAATGATCAGATTTTAGCGACCTTGACTTAATTTTCAAGGTCAACATGGTCATGTACATGTATGTCTATGTAAAAGCCTTGGCTGCATCCTTTCTTCTGAACTCATGGCCAGGTTTTGACCAAACTGAGACAGATACACCATTGGGAGGATATTAAAAATGATCAGATTTTGGTGACTTTGATCTAATTTTCAAGGTTGCTAGTGTCATATAACTATGAAAACATTATCTGTGCTCTATCTTCTGCAGCAATGGCAAGATTTTGACCAAACTGGAACTAATACATCATTGGAACGACTTTAAGAAATGATTAGATTTTGGTGACCTTGACGTGATTTTTATATGGGTCACCAATACTCACCATGTCATATATGGCTTTGAAAAAGCCTTGTCTGCACTCTTTCTTGCAACTGTACCAAACTGGTACAAATACACCATTAGGGGATCTTAAGAAATAATTAGAATCTGGTGAGCTTGATCTAATTTTCAAGGTCACCAGGGTCATATTACTATGAAAAAGCATTGTCTGCATTGTACCTTCTGACACATTGGCCAGATTGACTAAACTTGCACAGCTACATCATTAGGAGGACTTTATGAAATGATTAGATTTTTGTGACATTGAACTAATTTTCAAGGTCACTAGGGTCATATAACTCTGTGAGAAAGCCTTGTCTGCATTCCATCTTTTGAACTATCGGCCTTAACTTTAAATATTAATAGAAGCAGTCTCCTCTTACATATAACTAAAATGTGTGAAACATACAGTAAAGTCTGATTTTTAGATAAGCTCTACTTTCCATGGATCCAGTCATGGTCAACTCTAAGTCCAAAAATTCCATGTTGAAAAAAGTTTTAAGTATAAATAATCCAGGTGGATATTTTTTCCAAGCGGATTCTGTAAAAAGAATCACGTTTCTCAAAGTTAAAGTATGAATAATCCGGGTGGAATTTTTTTCCTGGCGGACTTTGAAAAAAGTACGCTTGTATTAAAGACAAAAAGTACGCCTGGATTTTGAAAAAAGTACGTGTCCAGGCGTATTACGCCAGGATTTTCTCAAATCCGTGACCTTTTCGCTTGGAAACCGCTTGGATTCCTGGTGGATTCCGTCTAGAATTTTCGTACGGGCAGGTTTAACTTGTATCTCTGAGCTACTGGGCGGAGCTTGACACGTTAAGTGTAAAGAAAAGGGATTTTTGGTTGACACAGCATAAATTCCATCTTTCAAATTCACAGCACGAGGTAAATGTACATTAGTGTATATTTCTGGCACGCAATATCGTTTGATCTTATCAGAGTTTTTCATGGATAAGCTTATTACGCATGTTCTTGACTTTGAAATTGGTAATCTTGCATGTTGGGCATTGCAGTAATGTCCTTCTGAATGAGAGCAGGAATACAATTCCTCTCTAGTAATGAATATATATTCAGTACGGTGCGTATTTACCATAAGGGCCTCAGTCTCAAGTCGATAGAGAGCCATCATGCTAGACTCATAATTTGGAGAGGGTGTGAAAGGATCAGGGAAAGCCAAATTGTGTATCTCATACAACTGGTAACTTTCATCATTGTCTAGCAAGGGTATGGTTACAATGATAATTAACTTTTTATTGTCAATAATTGCTGCACAATTCAGGGTGCGAAAATAGGACCATAACTTACGACTAGGATGTGTAGGAAGTCTAAAAGCCGCCGGGAGTTTACTTCTAACCTGGTGAAGTATTTTACTAAGTTCTTCTGGCGAAAGTAAATTTGGTGAAATATGACCTATTGCGAGGAACGAAAGCTCTAATCTTAAATGATCGACATATCTCTGTGCGCTATCTATCATTCGCTTTATTGATTGCAAGGCCAAATTAAGCTGAGAATAAATCTGGACAAAACGACCTATTGTATTCAAATCGGTAATTAATATTTGGCTGATATTATTGACTTTCATATCGATTTGGTGTACTCCTATGATTAATTTATTAATTGTTTGTCTGTTTTCTTTGATATATTTCCGCGAGACATTGATCATAGATATCTGGTTTTCTACAAGATGGTAAATCTTTTCTTGGTTATCAGAGAGGGTTTGAATGCCTGTACGCAGGGCTCGAACCTGACCTGTCGTTGCCAAGCCAAAGGCCCCAGAAAGGACACGCCCGACGATCGGAATGAGGCTACGGCGTTCACGTGAAGATGCACTGAGAAACGCATAACTTTTCAATTCATTTTGCAATCCCTTATACGCAGATGTAAGTACTGCAATTTCTTTTAACATTTGATCAAAAGTTTGTGAAAACCCGGAATGATCACGCATACCCAACAATAAATCTTCATTTTCAAATATTGTTGTTGCTTTGGCACTTTGTGCATAGTCTTTCTGAACATTTGCTATGACCTTGTGCACCCGACCTATGTCGTTCGCAATTGATTTCACATAATCTAAAATCGTTTGTATCTCAAAAACGCAGGCAATCTTCCATTCTGATCTAGTCAATCTTACTTGATTGATTTCTTGAAACACTACGTTTTCATAAATATTTTGACCTTTCAAATGGAAACCTAACAAGAGTAGACTGACGATCCTAATCAGGAACCTCATCATTTTGCCTGAAAAATAAGGAATATACCATCATTTCTGAGGCAAATTCCTTAATTCCAATTCAATTGAAAACATAAGCACCAATTCATGGATATATGAATATTATATGGCACGACCTTATTATTATTTACAACATCTAATATTAAACATTGGTGGCATTAACCATACGCCAAATTAATTTAAGAGGATTTATTACCACAAAGCCTAGAAAGTGATTTTCTATCCTTTAGCATTTTAGCTTAACTAGTGGTCATAACAAAAACAGCATTTTCATTACCATAAAATTATTTCATAACGACATAAAAGTAGTTCCGTCAGATTTGCTTATACATCTAGCAAAACAATTTGTATAATCATGCAAATCAAAGAGCACAGTCAATGAAAGGATCATTGTTCCATCAGCCATCAGATCCATTGATCAACAACAGCTATTTATTAATAAAGGAACTTCATTCAAATGCTGCATTTATTATATTATAGGAAAAACAATATTGGGACAAAACATTTAGAGAATGGCGGATATAGCCTCAAGCAACTTTTTCATATTTTCACGTCTGTCACACTTTTCAGACGTAGGTGAGTGCTTTACAGAGGAAAGAGTCTCTACGAAAACAGGGCTATCGATGTATTGCTCGTCAATGCCTACTGAAGAAACCATGCCTGGCTGGTCTGGACTGGGCTGTGGGGAAATTTCATAGTCATAGCTAATTGTGTCACCATCACTGGAGGTCTCCATGCTTAAAGGGCCATTAGGATCCAAATGTTTGATCCCCTCAAAGGAGTAAGACTGAGTGCTACTACTGGATGGTTCAGGTTTGGGTAGCTTATGCAAATTCATTCTCTGTGTCATTTCCATGGGCGGTACAGTCTTAGAACAAGCCATTGAGGTGGGTTTGTATGGGGTTTAACCCTTGATTCATCTTCAGTTTCACTTTCTTGCGGGGAGACACTATCTGATAGGGAAGTGTTGGATTCTGAACTGGGGATATCAGAACTGTTATCTGGTCTTGGGACAAACCTACTTTTCCGAAGGGGCCTACCAGTTAAACCTTTTTTTGGAACTTTCCAAGTTAAGTTCGCTTTTTGGAGCTGGGCACTGTGGGCTTGTTTAAGCTGGCCAGTTAGCTGATTACGGATCAAGAATGTTTTATTCCCTAACTTTGCTGTTATTCTAAAAAATGGGAGCCATCTTTTATCCATTTTTGATTTCCTATTGAGATTTTTATAGTACACTGCCTGACCTACAGAAAAGGGTTCATCAATGGCTCCTTTGTCAGCATATTTTTTCTGACGGGCTCGGGCCTTTTTCAAGTGCTGATGAACTGACTGGAATATTTGATGTTGTCTTTCAAGCATTTGCAAATGTGACTTTTCACCCATATACTTGGTTCTAGGTATCAAAATATTATCCAAAGGGATGACAGGGTCATTCAAATAGACCAAATAATGTGGGGAGAATCCAGTACTTTGATTCACGCTAAATCTACAAGCCATCAAAGCTTGATTTACATACAAGTCCCAACTCTGGGGAGAATCTCTGGCATACTTAGCTATGATGTTTTTAATAGTCCCATTAAAATGCTCAATTAGACCATTACTACTGGGTTGAAATGGGGTTGAGCGGATATTCTGGATATTTAGAGCTTTAAGGGTCTGCTGGAAAGTTTCTCCAGTAAGTTCAGGTGCATTATCACATACAAGTTGGCGGGGACAACCATGCCTACAGATAACTTCATCAATGAGAAGGTGTGATATAGTATCTGCAGTATGATCAGGGGTTGGAAAACTCTCAGGATAACCACTGTATATGCAAATAAATGAGACCAAAAACCGGTTTTTCGACCAGCTAAGTTCAAAGGGCCCACTGACATCAAACGCAATCTTTTCAAATGGGTAGGATGGGACCTCAGTCGTTTCCAAAGGTCGCTTTTGATTCCTAGCACTACGTTCTAAACATGGGATACATTTGGAGATGTAAGCATAAAATGACTTGTACATGCCTGGCCAGTAATACTTTAATTTTGCTGTTTCCCACGATTTATCAATGCCTCCATGTCCATTTTTGGAATGATAGGTCTCAAGGATCTGCTCCCTGAAATGCTCTGGTACGAATAAACGCAAGCGGGGCCTTACATCAGCGTCAGAGATAAAATAGAGAACCCCCTCTATGACGAGATATTTTCCTAGAAATGTTTTACTTGCATGACCAGATTGTAATTGCTTTAATACTTCTTGGATCTCTGGATCCTTTGCCTGCTCATCTGGCATATTGACATTTTTCATAATAGGACGGGGCTGATCCAAGAGATCTGCCTCGGACGTTTTGCTATGCTGATAGGATTCAAGTGTTAATTGATTGGAATTGATTATGCCTATCTCAAAAGTCTTATCATTTATTTCTGGCAAGGATTCTTCTGCGGATGACCCAGTTCCTGAGGGCAAATTTGGATCCTTTGGCACCCTTGATAGGAGGTCTGCCACTGAATTAGTGCTTCCAGGTAAATATTCAATCCTGCAGTTGTATGCAGCTATACTCAAGGACCACAAAGCAACTCTCTTGTTCTTAATGTCAGATTCTAGCAAGGCCTTCAAAGGTTTACAGTCAGTCTTAATTACAAATGAGGCACCCCATAAATAAAATGTGAGGCGTTGGATACTATGGTAAATAGCGAAGCATTCCTTTTCTATGATAGGCCATTTTTGCTGAGTTTTATTCAGTCTGTGGGACAGGAAGTAAATAGGTTTTTCATTTTTGAAATAGGGATTCTGCGCTGAGTCTGTAGACACTGGCTCATCATCAGGCTGTGCAAGACACGCACCAATGCATGTGTCTGAGCTGTCTACATACAAGATATATCCTTTGTTCACATCAGGGTAGGACAGTAGGGGTATAATAGTCAAACTCTCCTTCAAATAGTCAAAGGCTCTTTGACACTCTTGGGTCCACTGAAATCTAGCATACTTTTTAGTAAGGTCTATGATAGGGGAAGCTATTTCAGCAAAATTTGGCAAATAGCGACGATAATAGGATAACATACCTATCACGCCTCTAACTTCTCTTACAGTTGTTGGAGGTGGCAGATTCTGCATGACCCTGACCTTTTCTGGATCAGGACTTATTCCATTTGGAGTAATAACAAAACCCAAATACCTTGTTTCTTTCTTGAAAAAGGAACACTTCTTTAATTTAAGTTTTAGCCTATGCTGACGGAGCCTATCAAAAACTTGATGAATATGTGACAGGTGCTCCTCAATTGTTGCTGAAAAAATTAAAATGTCATCTAAATAAGCTTGGCAGAAATGACTTAGCCCCTCTAGCACTATAGACATAAGGGACTGGAAAACACTAGGGGCATTAATCAAACCAAAGGGGAGACAATTACACTCAAACAGACCACGTCCAGGAACAGAGAAAGCAGTCTTTTCACGGTCTTTTTCATGGACAAGGACTTGCCAGTAACCACTTTTCATATCTAACGATGTGAAGAAGTTAGCTCCCTTCAATAAACTTAGCACATCATCTATCAAAGGTAGGGGCCATGAGATAGGCTTTGTTACTTTATTTAGAGCTCTAAAATCAATACAAAACCTTTTGGAACCATCTTTTTTATCAACAATAACTACGGGAAAGGAATACTGAGAATGAGACCTCCTTATGATACCTGCTTCAAGCATTTCATCGACAGCCTTGTTTACAATGGGTTGATTCTTTAAGGGAATCCGGTAAGGTCGAAGTCGTATCGGCGGAGCATCACCAGTGTCTATTTTGAATTTTACAGTATTAGTAAATGTGAGGTCACTGTCCTTTGCCGCAAATAGATCTTTATTTTCATTCAATAATTCAGCAACTATAGACCTATATTCCAACGGCGAGTCAAATTCGGACAGCATATCTTGTGACTCTACTTTTTCAACAGATGAAATCTTTTCTATCAAAGAGGACACCTTTAGTTTATCAACTGGATCCGCCCTACCAACAACACTTCCTTTCCGCAGGGAAACTGGCTTATTTGTATTATTGATAAGCAATATTGGTATTTTCTGCAGCTTGGACAATTTAGTAACAGTATTGGCTAGCATTAACCCAGGAAAATTAGCAGCAAAGCACCTATCAATAGCAGCTATCTCAATTTGAGAACAGCCTGCTCCAGGAAATTTATTGGATAATTTACCAAGACAAAATAATGCCGACTGTGGCTTCACAATTATAGATCTTTTCAACCTAATTAGTGATTGCAAATAAGCATCTTCCACTAAGTCAACATATCGGCCATTAATCCTTAATTTATCTAGATCACAATAAATTCTGCAGTTGAAATATTTTAGAAAATCCCTACCTATAATTGCATTTCTCCCTAAGTTTGGTACTACATAAAATGTATAATGCAGTTTCAATCCAGCAATTACAAATTCAAGATCAAAAGACCCATCAATTTTGAGCTGATTACCAGTTACAGATTCTAAATTAATATCTGGACGACGTAAAGGGGGTGGTTTAGGAAGAGAATTATAAATTCGCCGACTTAGCAAAGTCCTTTCGGCTCCAGTATCAACCAAACATCGATATTTCTGATTGCCAATTTTCATTAAGATACTGCTTGCATTGTTTCTGGGATTAATGTTGCATGCTCTAAATGTTTGCTTTGGACCCCCCTGTTCACTTGTCCCATTATTGACAAGAGGGTCTACATGTTTTCCGAGGGTTTTGTCAGCTTTGCAGGAGCCTCCTGCGTGCCACGTGCCCTTAATCGTTTAAACCTTTCACAGTCTACTTTTTTGTGTTTTGGTTCATAACAGAACCAGCAGATCAAAGAAGAAGATTGTCGCGGTATTTGTCTTTGCTCGCGACCACGACTAGCAGAAAATTGTCTAGTCATGTTAACCGCTTCTGCGCGGTCCCGTCTAAAGGTTCTACATTCACGTGCTTCGTGGCCTATGCGTTTGCACAGCTGACACCGTGCAGGTCGTGCATGATCTACTTCCATGGGCTCTACTGTACGGTCTTCACGACCTGTGCGTAAGTTAAATTTGCGTCGTAGATTTTGTTCTGTCATCGCAATATGAACAGCAACCTGTAATCGGTCCAGGTTTTCCCGCATGACTTTTAGCTTAAGATAGTCGTATGCCAGCCCATCTATGAAAAAGCCAACAAGCTGACGCTCAATAGTGGGCAGGTCAGCTTGGTCCTGACCAGTAAATGCATCTTCCGCTATCGCCAGTAGCCGTTCCGCATAAATTTGGACGCTCTCGTTTCTTTCTTGGCGGACACACCTTAACATACTAAACGCGATACTCCTATCGGTTATCTCACCAAAGCGTGATTGAAGTTCTGTTTTTAAGTGGGCCCACGTCTGGTTTTGATGGTCTCGCATCCATCGGGCTATGAAATCAGCAACGGGCCCCTGCGCGCTTTGTAATGTGATACCTTTCAATTTTTCATCGTCTACCCCAGTTAGGATCTCGTAGCGTTGAATTGCTTTTATCCAATTTTTAAAATGGGATGGGTTTCCCGCAAATGTCGGCACAATATTCACAACACTTTGGCTGTTGACAGCCGTGGTGAGTGACCCTAACTGCACAGAAATGGCATGAAAAAAACTGGTCAGCTGTTCGACAACATCAGCCATATTGCTTGAAGGAAGAATAAACGGTACTCACCAGGGACAAGATTAACGGTAAAATGAAATGTCAGCACGACAGCAACACCAGGAACAATGTCAGCACGGCAGCAACACCAGGAACAATGTCAGCACGGCAGCAACACCAGGAACAATGTCAGCACGGCAGCAACACCAGGAACAATGTCAGCACGTTCTAACTAATCCCCGTAATGATGGTTTGAATGTGACAACAATCTCATAAGCCACAAAATCACAAGTCAGAATGTAAAAGTTTCCTGACTTTTATATATATAGCAACTCTTCTTTTATCCAAAAAGGTTTGTATATTCCATGTGGTGCAAAGAACGTTCACCATGGTACATAATGGAATTTTTAAAAAACATATTCCCTTGTTTTTGAAGGAATGTACTATCCACTTGAACATGGTTCCACCCAAGATTCATTAAACATCCGTTAGTCAACGGCACCAGTTCAACGGTTGTACCATAGCCAGCAAGTGGACTCTGGCTATGGCTAGGTCCCGGAGAATATCTACAGGGCCATGAATCTAGGATTCAAGCCCAAGACCGTGATTAGTAACAACACATGATCGTGCCACAATTTATTTCTTATCTCTTTAAAATACGTGTTTACATCTCAAGATTCAAGCGACAACTCCCACTCAATCTTTTAGACAATATATATTAGTTTCTTGTTCCATGCTTATCCCGCCTCCCTCCTTACATATTCCATCATAAGCTAGTAATTACCCAATTATAGAGAAAGATACCGCGTAGGAATACAAGAGGAAGGTGGAGTTACCCATAAATTATTATCAATATCAGATTGTAGTCATTATCCAAAACATTGCCTTTCTATCTAAAGGAATTAAGAAAAGAAATGGAGGCTTCCAATCGTAGGTCTTGTGGAGTCAGTTTTATCCTAGTTGATACTGCAATTATAGTAAAAGAGAGACTTAATCACACCCAATGCTTGACCATACAACCTCCAATGTTAAAGCATTCCCAGGGTCAGGTACCTGGGTACATACCCCAACAGACAGGGTATTATGTTACAGCCAGCTAAAGTATAAATGTTGCTATTTGATGGAAATCAGCATCAGTTTCACAAAACAGAATGAACAGAGAAGATTTAAGCATTAAATTAGCAATACCTTTGAAGCCAAGAGTTATCTGTGACCTAAATGGTTAATTTTAACCAATAGGTTTGACAGGGGGTTATTTTTGTGAAGCAGGTTTATTAATGAGTCTTACAATTTTAAAATCATATATATAAGGTTCTTCTCCTGTATGAACTGACTTGTCATAAAGTTTCTCTTCTGTATGAATTAAAATTCTTAATAATGTTACATATTAAGTGTAACATTGGCTAGATGTAGTTTTAATGTTAGAAACTAGATGTGTTAAGTACAGGTGTCAACATATTGTATCATTTTGGCTAATATTATTGTGTAAGCACTTCATAAAATAAGAATCGTGGCACTTAATATCAAAGAATATTGTTTTTTCTTTTTCCAATCCATAATAGGGGAAAACTCTGAACATATCAACCTCTACCAATAAACGTACTAGCTTGATGATTCAAACTAAGCAAGTATTCAAGTATGTTTTACGCTGAAACCTAATAATTGTGTTTTTTACATTTTGATAAATTAGGGCCATGTGTTTACATCAAGTTGAAAAAATATGTTACCGGGCCTTGAATTTCATGAAATTTGGTCTACATATTCTTAACATATATGGATAGTTTCTATGTTGAAATGGTATCTTGACAAAAACCGCAAACTGTAAAAATGTTAATTCCAAATTTGACTGAATATAAAAAAATACAGTCGGAAATTGGGGTACCATGCTATAACAATGAATGCCTACCAAATATCCTTATACATACAAAGCCATTTTAAGTAACAACGAACTTATCATTGATATAGCTGTCAATTACTTAAGAAATGATTATAACTGGGTACCCTAAGGTATTATAGTGATATCATTCATGACGTCATAAATTAGCAATGGAATTGCATAAAAAACTCAAACGCACCATAAATATTAAAGTTATATCCCAGACAATTAAAAAACATAATATTATCAAAATCCAAGCGTGGGCAGACTCCCATGTTAATTTCCCATACCATGCAAGAGCCCCTTTGTAAAAATGACAGGGAGTCATTATGACTGATTGATTGATTAAAACATTCAGTCTTTGAGATTAATAAATTTTATATTAAATGATCATGAGTGTAAAATTATGTTTATCATATTAATTACCTTTATAATGGGATTCTATTGCCTTCAAAGTGGATATGTGTAATTATTTCGATAAAACATCAAATTGATTAGTGTCACAAACATCTTGATGACATTACAAGTTCCTGCCAAAGTGTTATGTTACATATTGTCATATCCTATTTATTATGTGACATTATCTAATGAATAACAGCAGTGTCATATGATAAATAGAGGATCTTAAACGAGTGATCATTTCATATGAAATTGATTAAATGAGCCTTTGGCGAGTTTACCGATGAACAAATTTAATTTGAAATGATCACGAGTGTAAGATTCTGTTTATCATATGACCTTTTAAATGGGATTTGTTCGCCTTCAAAGTTTGTTTATCTCCTTCAAAGTTTGTTAATTTCCATGAGAATTTGTATCGTTGTTACGGACATCGTCATGACACACTTGTTCCAGCCGAAAGTGATATGTAACATGTAATCATAACATTATCTATGACATGACATTATCCACTGAAAAATGTCATATTAATGTCATAATATTATGATAAATTTCTTTATTTATTTTCAGTTAGCTGCAGCAACATGGTGGTTCAAATTCTCTAAAAGTATAGAGCTCATTGACACCGTAAGTATTTTAACCTTACAGTAAAACCTGTCTTAAGCAGCTACTCAAGAATATACAAAACAAAGGTCTTAAAGACAGATGGTAGTATAATGCAATTCAAAAGTACTGCAAAATGGCGTTTTGGAAATACTTTTGACATACATTTAGTGATATACGGTCTTGAAAACATTTTATTTTTTCATGTTTTCGATTTACATTAGCTCAAGAGAAGTGTACACATTATTTTTTACTTAACAACTATAAACAAAACATGATGTCACCGTCACTCTTGGCTATAGATATAGTACTATAGATTTCTGTAATTTAAATTATGATCTACATAATGTGCCAGCACATACGATTTTCGCACTTATCACATATAAGTAAAAACCTCTAATAAAACACATATGCTGACCTATCCTGTGGGGCTAAAAGTCTAAATTTTGGTCTGATTCTTTATCTAGCCATACTTTAATATTTACATTTACAAAGCAAGCCTTTAATGAATCTTTTGATTTTTTCAACCGTTCATAGCCTAATGAAAGATACAAATTTGATCGACAGCTGCCAAGCTCAATTGCCCGTGCAATACACTTCGAACATTGAATTCATTAGCCAGAAATGACACTGGTGTTGTGGTTGACAGCGAGCGACACCTGAGTCGCACATGCAAAACAACCATTGGCTGTCCGTGTTCACACTGGCTGGTCAGCTTTTCTGTTTTACACTCCAACTAAACCGTTAATACGATAATATAAAAACAAAACTGTTTTGTTTCCTTAATTATAAATATAATTTCTATATTTTAGATATTTAATAATAAAATGTTAATATAAGCAATAAATTCAATTTTTGGTCTGTTCATGGAATCATGAACTCTTCGGGTCTCTTGCAAAGCCCGAAGAGCTCCACATTAACTTTGCAAGAGACCAGAAGAATTCATGATTCAGTGAACATTACAAAAATCAAATTTATTTCTTAAATGTATGTGAGCATGATCCATGGTATAAGGCAGAACAATTAATTTATCATAGTTGGAGATCGAATCAACATACATACATGAATGCATTTCAAATGAATTCATATTTATGTATATACAGAAAAACCTGTCTTAAGAGACCACTCAAAAAGAAGACCAAAAAATTTAAATTGGTTTTTAAGACAGATTATCACTAAATGCAGGTCAAAAGTATTGCAGAATGCTCCAGAGGGAGCATTCTGCAATAGTTTCGACCTTCATTAAGCTACCATTTGTCATTAAGATCTTTGTTTTGTCTATTTTTGAGTGGCCGCTTAAGACAGGTTTTACTGTAACCGCTATAGGTGCTAGGCTTCACGTCTGTTTTACTTTGTGTTTATAATGCCACTTAAATGTAAAAATTTAATTATGTTAAAAGTTATTTATGAGGGGTGATCAAAAAGTTTAGGGTAGAGTGCTATTAAATCTTATTGCATTTATCGATTACAATGAAAATTCACAAACAGAAACTGTTGTTCTTTGCAAGTTGAATGAAATTAAAATTTAGAAAGTGTGACGTCAGACGTATGAGCATGAGGCGCCGTTGTGTGTCACTGCGCTATACCTGGAGCATCTATACCCCGGATATGTCTACAGGGGCTAAAACTCATTGTGTGCTTTAATTGATTGGCAATTTTTTAACGGAAAACAATTTTGCATTATTATATATATTATATTATACATAATATATATGTTTTTTTCATAGGTTTTCTTCATGTTAAGAAAGAAGAATGGGCAGATTACATTCCTACATCTGTATCATCATTCAACCATGCCTCTCATCTGGTGGTTAGGGGTCAAATATGCCCCTGGTGGTGAATGTAAGTATATCCTGGTATAAGTCTGTATCATCATTCAACCATGCCTCTCATCTGGTGGTTAGGGGTCAAATATGCTCCTGGTGGTGAATGTAAGTATATCCTGGTATAAGTCTGTATCATCATTCAACCATGCCTCTCATCTGGTGGTTAGGGGTCAAATATGCCCCTGGTGGTGAATGTAAGTATATCCTGGTATAAGTCTGTATCATCATTCAACCATGCCTCTCATCTGGTGGTTAGGGGTCAAATATGCCCCTGGTGGTGAATGTAAGTATATCCTGGTATAAGTCTGTATCATCATTCAACCATGCCTCTCATCTGGTGGTTAGGGGTCAAATATGCCCCTGGTGGTGAATGTAGATTATCCTGGTATATGTCTGTATCATCATTCAACCATGCCTCTCATCTGGTGGCTAGGGGTCAAATATGCTCCTGGTGGTGGATGTAAGTATATCCTGGTATAAGTCTGTATCATCATTCAACCATGCCTCTCATCTGGTGGTTAGGGGTCAAATATGCCCCTGGTGGTGAATGTAAGTATATCCTGGTATAAGTCTGTATCATCATTCAACCAGGCCCCTCATCTGGTGGTTAGGGGTCAAATATGCCCCTGGTGGTGAATATAAGTATATCCTGGTATAAGTCTGTATCATCATTCAACCATGCCTCTCATCTGGTGGTTAGGGGAGCAGTCTGATCTGGATCCATATTGTTTGTAATATAGGCTACCTACTTCGAACATAAGGAGACAAAAGGAGAAGACGTAATTTGTGACTGGCAGGCTTAGGGATAACTATTTGAGTGTTGAATGTTCATGTTACCGATCTGGAAGTTAACCCTAAATGTGCCAATCGCAAAAAAAGTCGTCTGCTTTCCTTGTCTGCTGAAATGGTCAAGAAGCCTTTATGGCAAACAGTGTGGACCCAGATCAGACTGCTCCTATAGAAAAGTCTGTTGTGGGTCCACGCTGTTTTCTTCTATACTTAATTCGTCAGTAATGTTAGGCAATTATTTGCAGCAGATGACTTCAGCAGATGACATTTTCAGATGCATTGTTTTCTTGCCGCTTTAAGGGTTAAAACACGCCTCTTCCATGTCCTTTTGAAAGAAGACGATATCCTCAACTTTTTGCCTCCTATGGTCATTTGCTTATGATGTTTGCAAAATCAGTAAGGACGCAGATCAGGCCCTAAAAAAATTAGGCATGCAAAATTACTCAGCATGCAGAGTAGAAAAAATCTCTTACCGCACCTGTCATCTGATGATTATGGGTCAGATATACCCCTGGTAGACTGATAGTGAATCTGAGTATCCTTAACCCTTAATGCGCCAGTCGCAACAAAAGTTGTCTGCTATTCTCGTCTGCTGAAATGTTTAAGAAGCCTCTATGGCAAACAGTGTGGACCCAGATCAGACAGCTCCTATTGGAGCAGTCTGATCTGGGTCCACCCTTTGCTTCTATACTTAATTTGTCAGTAATATTATGCAATTATTTGCAGCAGACGGTTTCAGCAGACGACATTTTCAGATGCATTTTTTTCTTGGCGCTTTAAGGGTTAACATGTGTCATAGCCCCCACCATGCTTCACATCAGGTGATCAGTGGTTGAGTCTTCCCCCTGGTAAAGTCGTGACATTTTGGCTAAACACCTTTTGCAAAGAAATTTCTGCTAAAAGTTAGGTCTAAAAAAAACAGCTATGGTAAAGTCGGGTAAATTCGATCATCTGGTAATTCGGACACACATTTGCAAACAGTGTAAATCCAGATGAGACGGCTCCTTATGAGCTGTCTCATCAGGATTTCCACTGTTTGCTTAGTCAATTTATTTTTATCCCAATATTTGAAATATGAAACAAACAAGGTCACTGTCCGAATTTAGCTGTCTGTTCGAATATACCTGACTTTACCCTAGTGTATTTCATTTGTTTTGCGGTTCATTTGATTTCATCAAGAAAGCCTCTCAACATGAATCTCCCTTGCATGCATTATCACTCTATCATGCAACTGCTAGTGGATATTACTGTAAATTCGGAAATTTTCGTGAGAATTTTATTTTCGCGAATAGGGCCAAAAGACAAATGAGATTTCGAACAATGTGGCACTTTGACATGTGTAGACTCAGACCAGTCTGTGCAGCCTCCTTTTCAAGCTTAGAATATCCAAACGATGTTAGGTCAGTTGCTTAACATTCATAGAATATTCAAGTGGCTGGCAAAGGCTCTGATCAGACAGCGTATATGCACAGGCTGATCTGAGGCTATGCTGGTCACACATACCGCATTGTTGGAAATCTCATGTCGTGGCTCAAATTTGTGACATTAAAAATTCACGACTAGAGCATGATTTACCTACATCAGTAAAGGACAGAGTGAATTTGCCATTTCGTGAGGGTTTTAATTTCAGGAAACTTCACATCTGCAAAGTTTTACGAAAATAAACCCCCCACGAAAATTTTGAATTTACAGTACTTCTAATTGACTCTTAGTTTATATCATCTTAATTTGTCTAAGTAGTTTGCTGTATGCTGTACTGGGTGTCAAAGTTAATGTACCAAAAAGCCATTTTAATAACCTTTTTCAGACTGCAAACCCATAAATGGATGTATCGTAAATCAACAGTCCAAACCAAGATGAGCTAGATGCCATTGGTGTGGCATCTCATCAGGTTCTGCACAGTTCGCAAAGTAAATCCATACAGTTTAATGTACCGTAAAATCTCTATAAGAGGCCCATGCTCTAAAAAAGGCCCATTCCCCAGTTTGGAAGCCAAAACCGCCAATTTTTCAAGCAAATTTTCCAGAAAATCTAGCCTCTAATTTAATTAAGGTCTACCCAAGAATATTGAAAAAAATCTGTCCTACGTTATGCAGAAACATCTCAAATTTGTTATTAGCAGTGAATTTCTAGTCGTCCGGCTCCAACAAATTGTCTCTCTAAATAAGGTACATTGTTTTTTACCCTAATTTCATTTTGTTTGGATATATCGACCCTCGCTAGCAAGTTGTGAACCCTGTACTGTGTTATGCCCTGGACAGTGCATATTTAAAGTTTTATCGATACCTAGTGGGGAAATAACAGTTTATCGTGTCAATAATCTTCTCACTAATGACTTAGCAACACTAGCATCTCAACATGGTGACCCTTACCAATAAATTGGAGCTACAGACTTTTCTCACACTTGTAGCCTCTAATAGAGGTCCACCCCCATCTCCGTGAAGGGTAATAATTCTAATAGACGCCCGGGCCTGTAATAGAGATTTTACGGTATCTAAATTAATGGAATATTTTTCTATTTGTATTAAAAGGGTTAGAATGATGTACAATAAAGTTTTCAATCTGTTACAGCATATTTCTCAGCCAGTATTAACAGCGGCGTTCATATACTCATGTACACATACTACTTCCTGTCGGCCATGGGACCAGCTATGCAGAAGTTTCTTTGGTGGAAAAAATATATGACTGTCATTCAACTGGTAAGCATACTTTCCTTCAGGCCACAAATTAAAAATTGTTTGTTTCCATGTTTCTTAAAAATAATTGCTGCAGATTGAGTTTTATTCTATATACGATACTTATCATTTTTGACTTTTTATTGAACAGACAGAAATGAAGAGTAGAATATAGAAAATAATCTTAATTTTGAGGGCAGTCCACACTGTAAATTGATTTACTTTTACATGTTTTTTATTCCATGATTTTGCCATTCAGGGGCGGATCCAGGATTTCTGGAAAGGGGGTTCATATGTTTAAAGGTATTGGGGTTCGCTTTGCTATTTCGTTTTTCTTAAATATCCCATGAAAATGAAATAATTTGGTCTCAGTGAGACCAAATTATTTCATTTTCATAGGATATTTAAAAACGGAGGGTGGGGAGGGGTAATCACTCGAACCCCCTGAACCCCCTCTGGATTCCCCACTGGCCATCAATTGATAATTGTGGATTTGTGATGCTTTAATTTAAGCATTTACTTGAGAATATAGCGGTTCAAGCAAATGCAGACTAAGTAGGTCCAGATCAACCAGATAGTGGTCTTTTAACTCTTTGGCTGCTACTTTTGTTCAGGCCTTCAGATTTATGGTGGGCCCAGGTTATTGTCCCATGATTTCAAAATATGGCCTGTCACTTTCCGAGGCAGTGGGCTCAGTGGACCCATCCTTTTTAGTTGTGAAAAATCTTACTTGAATAAAAATATTCATCTTATAGCGAGTCTACACACTCCACAAAACAGAAAGTACATGTAGGTAGACAAAACAAAGATCTTAATAACAAATGGTAGCTTAATGAAGGTTGAAAGGATTGCAGAATGCTCCCTTTGCAGCATTCTGCAATTCTTTTGACCTGCATTAGGGGATAATTGGCCTTATTTTTTGAGTGGCCGTTTAAGATAGGTTTTACTTTATTATACATATATGCATACAAGTGTCTGTGTCAGTGTGTAGGTAAAGTATACTACCCAAATGTCAACTGTGGTTAGTTTGATATGCTTGGGTCCATCCTTTCAGAAAATGACCCACCATTTTTTGCTCCATGGGTCACTTTGGACCACAAATCTTGAAAAAAATCTGAAGCCCTGTAAATTGTTATCTGCTGATAACCTTTGCAGTTTAGACCGAGATCATTGTTTGACCTGATCTTGATCCAAATACTAAGCAGAGGATAAGGCCAGAAATTTTTTTATTAGTTGATTTACAAACTACTGTAATTTTCTTGAAAGTAGAAAAAAAAACTAATTGTTTTTTTATTTTATCCGCCGACTCTAAATATTATTTGTTTCATTGAAAAAATATATATATATTTTGGAGGTTCTTTCTGTGTATTTTTGAGAGTGACACTGTTAAAAGTGACTGTCCTATACATGGTTTTAGGAAGATTATGAAATATTTACAGAGCTCCAGATAAGAGGGGGTAAAGGGTATTTCAGCATTGATTTTTTGGAATTCAGCATTGAAAATTAAATTGAAGGGTGAAAATACCCTTTGCAGTTTGAGGTTTCAGTGCTGTTATTCAATTTATGTGGTGAAATATTTTATTCTTAGTGAGAAAAAACTAATTAATATACACCAATTGTATTAATCATGGAAGTTTTCCTAAAAACACAACATGTATTTTATACAAGCAACTTTTCTTTAAAACATGGTAAGCAAATATTGGGTCTTTTTACAAGACTTTGCATTTTCTACAATTTGATATTTTAAATATGGAGTAAAATACTCATTGAATTAAAAAGTAGGAATACCCATTGGTCCAAATCCTTATCTGTGGACCACTGTATTTAAAGATTTAATACAGACTGTTGGTTTACATGTACCTTACTAATTTTACTGTTTGTTCTGGAGATATTGAAAAAAAAAACGCTCTGAAAATGACCAGTCAACTGGCCATTTTCAGAGCTTTTTTGCTTTATTTTTTCGCCCCCCCCCCCAACCTTAATCTGAAAAAAAATCCTTTAAATGAACTAATTTAAAAAATCTGACCTAAAGTGTCTAGCTTAAGGACACACAGGGCAGTAAGGCTGGAAATGGCAATCTCCCAACTTGAGTCTAGCACCCTACCACTGAGCCTCCACGCCCACAATGATGGTATTTCTGAAAAAAAAAAAGATTTTTTTTAAAGAATCAGCAGATGTCAAAAAACATGGCCAAATTACCCTGCATGCATTAGCTTATTACTATGTATGTTTGTTTTTCTCTATAGGTTCAGTTCTGGGCAATCCTATTCCACACTTCCTATGCAATCTACAGCAACTGCGGCTACCCGAATCTCTACAACTGGTCATTGATTTTCTACGTCTTTAGCCATATTGCACTTTTCACCAACTTCTACTACCAGACCTACACCAAAAAGACACGTGCAGCTCATGCGAAGAAGACAGACCAAAACGGCACTGCCAAAACTCATGGAGATGGTTTACCGAATGGGGTTGTCAAGGACACCCTAAGGAAGAGAGATACAACAGATAAAGAAGAAAATTGACCCTTTACTTCATAGTCTATTTTTAGATCATGACATCATTTTCTATTTTTAGACAGCATTGAAAAAAATAAAGAAAAATTTAACTTAAGTTTTGAATGCTTTTTTTTAAAAAATTATAGAAAATGAAGCATTTGCTCCAAAAGAGCAGAGCAAATGCTCCTTTTTCCATATTATTTTCAAAAACATTGTCAATAGGCGTTATTACGAAATAAAGGGTTAAATAAATTGTCCATCCAAGATGGCAGCAGACAGCAATATTTTGAATTTTTTCTTTACCCTTTAAGGGCCAACAAAATTGTGCAGCAGATGACATTTTCAAAAATTGTCTTCACTGCATGAAATCAAATAAGGCTTGATATTTCACAGGGGGTCATCTGCCAGCAGACAATTCCCATGAAATATCAATCCATATTCTCCCTTAAATAGAGGAAAATGCAGTAAAACCTGTGTAAAACGGCCACTCATAACTAGACAAAACAAAGATCTTAATGACAAAAAGTAGCTTAATGAACGTCAAAAGTACTTGGAGCATTCTGCAATACTTTTGACCTGCATTGAGCGATAATTGGTCTTGAAAACAAATTTTTGGTCTTTTTGAAAGTGGCCGATATACACAGGTTTGACTGTGGGTCTGTTAGCAGACGATTCCCATGCAATATCAAGCCATATTCCTCACAACTAAAGGGAAATATCACAAAATTTGTCATTTGCTGAAGTTATGATTATCCTATTAAGTTATGTCTAATTTCTGTTTGTATGTTTCGATTCTTTACATCCCAGTCAACACTTTGTCAGTCATGTCAGGATGGGTCTTCCTGGGTTGAACCAGTACTAAGCAGCCGATAAAGTGTCTTGCTCAAGGACACAACGCAGTGACTCCGTCGGCGGTGAGGCTGGAACTAGCAACCCTTCAATCCCCAGGCTAATGCTCTACCAACTGAGCCGCTGCGCTATGCACTTTATATCTCATGCATAATAATTTACATGAAATAATGATAAAACTGAACAAAAAAGTTTAGGTCCCGAGGTTGTAAACTTTTTTCATGCTCAACTCAACTGAGCACAGAATTTATCTTGCTCATAAATGTTAAAATGCCAACAATTGTTGGCATTTTAACATTTCTTAGCATGATAAATACAACATCTGAGAGACTTAAAGCAAGAAACTTATGTAATTGTCTGTATTTTAGTTTTTATGAGCAGTTGAAATTTTGTGCTCAGTTCAGTTGAGCACGAAAAAAGTTTTAAAACCTCGGGCCAGATGTCTGCTATGCGTACCCTAATAAATACAGTTGATGGCATAATTTTAAGTGAATTTTAAGCTGACTATTATATGCTCAAAGCTTGAGATTCTTCCACACAAATACTTGTAACTGATCTCAAGGTAGATAATTCAGGGATCAAACAAAGGGACAGCATTAATACAAAGTGACAATCCTTTTTTGGTGACATACATGAAACTTTTATGAATCTCCTAAGTACTGTTTTCTCTGGAGGGAGTACATTTATATATTAACTTACAGTCCAATTATTTTGTTCTGTGATATTTAATTTACTTTTTTCTTAATGATGGGCAAATAGAATATGTAGGCCCAAGCCAAACTTACTCTTGGCCCACTATTTGCTTGAAAATTTCTGTTCAAGAGACTAGAAAAGTTAATTTGGGCCACATGGGTGAAAGTTTTCAGTATAATTCCTGAATACAGGATTTTGACGCTGACTTTTCTTAGAAAGTCAGCCTAAAAATGCTGAATTCAACAGACTATTACAGCTTCTCTAATTTATTTCCATATGCATTAAGACAATTGATCAATTGAATGTGAAATCGCTATTATTTTGTAGGCATACTGCCTGTTTAAAAGTTTGAATTTGGAAAGTTCAGTATTTTGGAAATTTTGAACTTTCACCCATGGCCAGCCAGCATATGAGATTTTTATACTTAACTCTTTCCTTGCTAGTGGGGAATTTTGTCGTCTGCTGATAAACTTTGCAAGCAGTTTGGACCCGTTAAGGATTGACTGAACCTTTGTCCTGATCAGGATCCAAACTATTTGACACTCTGATAGATTTACTGAAATGTTTTTTTGAAAAAAGTAAATTTGAAAAAAGTCAGCAGACAATAACAAAAGCTTGGAAAATTATCCAGCATACAAAGAGTCAACACATCCAGTAAAGGTTCAGATGAGCTTCGGCAAACGGTTAGTTTGGCACTGTTGGGTCTGTTTGCACAAAAAGGGGAAAAATGAAGGCTTGGGACAAAATTTGGTCTCTAGTCCCACAAGATAGCTACGTATGCATGTTTAACCCTTAAAGCGCCAATCATGACTGCAGCAGAAGACAAATTTTGCAACATCTTTACCAATTTTTGACAAAAATAAGGTATGATATTACATGAGAATCGTCTGTCAGCAGACGATTCTCATGAAATATCATGCCTTATTTGTTATTTGTGAAAAAGCCGAAAAATTTGCAATTGTTGTCTGCTGCAAATTGTAGGTGGCGCTTTAAGGGTTAAAGAATGACTTGACGCATATGTAATAAGGCCAAATATACCTGAGTTTTGGGTGACCCGACCCTGCCTAAATGTATTGGTGAAACCTAGAAATTTTTTCAGGTTTTCAAAAAAAAATATTATTTTAAGCATTTTGAAAGGTGAAATGCCTTTAAAAATGCATAAAATCATAATCTTTTTTCCAGAAAAAAGATAATTAAAAAAAATATGTGTGCCTACCCCACCTAAAATTTTCAGACCCGTTACCCTAAACACACCTTTTTTTATTCGGCTTAAGTAGCAAAATATCATAACCTAGTCCATATGTGGATGTGATCATTTTTTGTTGACGATTTGTTATGTTTTTACCATTATGTTTTTCCCATTGTTATGCTACACCAGATAGGCAGCAATCGAAAACGTTAATACTATCAATGAATGTAGATCAAAAATAGTTAGAAACAGAGTTTTTGATTGTCATTTGTTGCCCGAAGGCGATAAATGGGAATCAAAAACACTGTTTCTAGTGATTTTTTATCAACATTTTTCAATTGTTAAGAGTGTTTTCGATTGCCGTCTATCGGGTGTGTATACATGTATTTGAGTTACGTCATGAGAAAACCTGTTTTTGTTGCGGGAAACAACAAAGGTGCAGGTCAGCCTGTGCTTTAACACAATCCAACAAGTACCAATCATTGTTACCGTAGATGTTCTAAAATTTCAAACTCTAGTTGCCTGCCAAAAGGTAGTGATAGGAATCAGTTGGAGTTTTATAATTGATCATCAGTTCAAATCAAGACCGATCATTACATCAAATGTATTCAAAATACATTCATAGAAACCCTTAAACGGTGACTAGCATTGTTGAATTTTACCTTTTTTGTCATATTTCTCCTATTATTTCATTCTACAATACTGCAGACCCATACAGGTTTGTAGAAACTTGATAAGAATCCATTTAAAGACACATGTATAAGTAGACTGGCTCCAGTCCTTAAATATTTTTCTAGTAATTCTGATGACTGTTTAAGTGTTCCCCTATCAGTCTATTGATTGATTTATACATTTCGGACTCGATAAATCCAAATCCAGCATTGATCACCGACTTCCGATTAAAATCGATCGATGGAACATCACTACAAAAAGGCCTAGACAAACAGCAAAGACCCAGATCAGACAGCTTGGAAAGATGCAGTCTGTTCAGGGTCTTTTCTGTTTGCTATTCTGACAAGCATTTTATGAATTCCAAACCTGATATCATTTTATTTGAGAACAGTAAGTGAAAAGTGTTTGAAATTTGAGAACATTTGCTGTATTTGTGACATAGACTGTTCAATATCCCTACTTTCAACATCTAAATGTTCAAGATGCTAGCGAGTCTCTGTAGCTGGGCAGATGGACATGATTGCTACCTACTGTCGTGCCAACCAAGAGTGACAGTGACATAATACTTTGTTTACAATTGCTAAGTAAAACATTAACTTGTACACTCTGCTTAAGCTAATGCGAATCGATAGATCACTTAAGTATTAATCCTATCTTGCTGATAGGATTAATACATAAGTGATCTATCTATTCTAAGTCCCTGATAACTTTGTAAACAAAACATGATGTAACTGTCACTCTTGGCTGGCAGAACATTAGTTGCAAACCTCAAAGGTATTTTTATGTGATCCAGCTTATTTTGTTACCGCAATATCTGATATGTTCTTGTTGTTTTACAAGTAAGATACATTTTGTTTCATCTTTAATTAATCTTTTATGTACTAATTGATTTTCCTTCTTGTTTGAAACAATAAACTTGGGCTGATCCATTGTATACATCAAGGGTTACAAGTCATGATTTCCAAATAGAATTGTGTTTCTTTCTCTGAAGATCATTTTTGCCTCAGCAAAGAATGTAGATCCTGATGAAATGCTGCATCATGCAGCATTTTATCTAGGTCTTCACTGCTTGCCAAAGTACGCATTTAGGAGGCACTAATATATGAAGGATTAACTCTGCATGCTGGGTAATCTTGGATACTTTTTTGTCATCTGCTGATGTATTTCAGAACAAACTTTTTCGGAAAAAATCTCTCAGGAATAACATCAGAGTGTCAAACAGTTTGGATCTGGTTCAAGATTGTCATTTTTTGACACTTGCGATCTGGTTCCAAACTGTTTGCAAAGGTTATCAGCAGATGGCAAAAGTGTTCACAAGCAGGCAAAGAGTGTTTTCACCCCCAAAAATGCTTTTACAATTGTTATACAGATCCAAATGAAATATACTCAGAAAAACAATTGAAGGATATTTCGATTCAGTTCCATCTCTAACATTTAATGCAATAAAAACTAAACTAATTATGCATGCATTTCATAGCTCCAGATATCTGCAATCAAAATGAATGTTTGATTTAAGTCACGCTTCAATGATTAAAGTACAGTACATGTCCAAATGGAGTAACCCTCTATAATGAAAAGTCACAAGCATTAAAAAAAGATTGAAACCCATTTTTATCGTATGTATTCTATAATGGCTGGCTCCAAAATCATCGCTGGTTCTCAGTCAAAAGTATGGCACCTAATTTTGTAGTTGTTGTCAGTGTTTTACTGCCAAAGTGTTGTCATATTGGCTGGGGTATGCCATATCTGTGCAATTTTGTTGAAGAACATGTCACATTATTAGGTGCAATTACTGATAAATGGATGTGAACACTTGTCTGTGGTCAGAATTAGAACATAAGAAATGACCAGGTAAAGGTTGCAACAAAAAATATAAACGATAAAATTTTTGCTTGTGAACTTTTGGTTAAGAGGGTTGGCACATTTGGTGTGGTACTGTATCGTAACCAATGACCCGTAAATTTTATTTTGCATTCTGCTGAATTGCAGATTGGTAGTTCTATCAGATACAAAATTGTCTTGTATCGAAATTATTTTCTCAACTGTTATTTAGTCAAAAGAATTTTAATATCCTTCAATTGTTTTTCTGAGTATAGTTATTGATGAGAACAGTATACCTTAGATCTGATCTGTTTGACATTACTCTGGTTTCATTCTTCATCATAATGTATATAGTGCATTTAAGTTAATGATGTCATGAACATGTCATCAAATGACATAAGTAATAGAACACAAGGGCCGAGTTCACTTGTGGCCATCGTCTGGCTATTAGCCAGCCATAGCCTCAATTAAACGGCTGTATCTTGGCCATAGCCGTGTCCTTGCTGAGAAGCATGGCCGCGGCTATAGCCCAAAAATACCCAGATGAGAAATAATGACCAATCAGCAACCTTGTATCAAAACCAGTCCAGAAAATCGGAATAGCTACTCACCATTTGATTGGTTGATTTTATCGGAGGGAGAATACCAACAAGTGAAGAGCAGTCCTAGCTGGGCGATGGCCACAAGCGAACCCAGCCAAGGTATTAGCCCCGATACTGCTGAATAATTTACTGTCATGTCCACGTCAGATTTTCAGCCAGTTCAGTTGTATGATTTCATTTATTACATAGGCCCAGGTAAGCAAATATTTTGAATAAAATTGTTTTTTTCTCACCCATCAGCTTAAGCATGTGTTTTGGGTGCTCAAAAGAACATCCTCTGGGCTTTGACATATCATTTCCAACAATGTGGCATTTTGATAAGTGCAGACTCGGACAAGCCTGTGCAGCCACCTTTAAACCTTAGGAACTCTAAATGGTGCTCAGTCAGTAGTGTAACTCTCATAGAATATTCAAGTGACTAGCAAAGGCTCTGATCAGACTGAGATTTTGCTGGTCGCACATACCACATTGTCGGAAATCTCATGTTGCGGCTCAAATATTTTGTAATTTATCTACTTAATCAGTACTTCTATTAGACTAGCTGTCACTTTATAATATGGTAGCTTTTTTTCTGTTATGTTATGCCTTTCAGTGATGTTGGTTAATTTTCAGCAATAAATTAAGTTGTGCATGTAAAACTAATATTGTTATTATTACTTTTAAGTGCGCTATGTTTATATTTTAATGAATCGTCTTGGAAGTTAAAATTACAGTAAAACCTGTCTTAAGCGGCCACTGAAATAGACAACACAAAGATCTTAATGACAAATGGTAGCTTAATGAAGGTCGAAAGTATTGCGGAATGCTCCCCTTGGAGCATTCTGCATCTCCTTGGAGCATTCTGCAATACTTTTGATCTGCATTAAGCGATAATCGGTCTTGAAAACCAATTTTTTGTCTTTTTGAGTGGCCGCTTAAGACAGGTTTTACTGTATTGAAACAATGCAGTCCCTTTATAACAACCTTATTAAAATCTGGATTTGCAGAGTTCTTACTAGAATTTTTGAAAATAGGAGTAAAAATGCTGTCTACCAGAAAAGTTTGGAGTTTTACCATACCTCTCTATTGGGACTGTAAAAGTTGGAGTCAGAATCAAAAAGTTGGAGTAAAATGATCCAAATTTGGAGTTACGCTAAAACCTGTCTTAAGAGGCCACACAAAATGAAGACCAAAATTGGTTTTCAAGACCGAGTTTGTTCTGATTTTTGTTTGATTTGATTCTTTACGGCCCATCAACAATCTTTCAGTTAAACAGGGACGGGTCCTCCTGGGTTGAACCAATACTGAGCTAGGATAAATTTGTCTTGCTCAAGGACCACAGCGCAGTGACGCCGGTGAGGCTCGAACCCACAGCCTCTCAGTCTCGAGTCAAGTACTCTACCACTGAGCCAGTGCACTACCATATCAAGATCGATTATCACTTAATGCAGGTCAAAAGTATTGCAGAATGCTCCCCTTGGAGCATTCTGCAATACTTTCAACCTTCATTAAGCTACCATTTGCCATTAAGACCTTTGTTTTGTCTAATTTTGAGTGGCTGCTTAAGACAGGTTTTACTGTAGTGAGAACTCTGATTTGGATATAACTGTCCAGTCGTGGAGTTCAAATTTTTTTACCATGCAATTTTGCAAATAAAGGATAAGAAAATGACCAGGAAATAGTCATTTTCACTATAAAATGGTCATTTTTCAATAATTCTTTGTAATATTGTCCCTTTATAAAATGCTTCACTTATAAGTAATTTCCATGACTTCAATGCATGTCCTCCAACCCCCCCCCCCCTCCCTCCTCACCCTTTAGCGGCATCTTCACCAGGCCCAGATAAAAACGGAGTGCAGCAACAGTAACATATTTAAATAAGCATGCTTGAAGACAATGGATGCATTTTGAAAGAATTAAAACTTGAAACCACCAGTAGCCAGAAAACTAGCTGTCAGACACACAAGTTTTGTGTGTCTGACAGCTAGTTTTCTGGCTACTGGTGGTTTTGTCAAATTATTTCACAAAATTCCATGATTATTCAGGTTTTTTCAATTCCATGATTTTTTATGCATGGAACGTTTTTGGTGATTTTCCAGGTTTTCCATGATTTTCAGAGCTTGTGGGAACTCTGTATTACCATAACATTTGGAGTGAAGGGTAGCAGGATTATTGCATTTGTGCCAAAGTATTTTGACTTTAGAGTCTCAAATTTTTGCTAAACTATTTGCTAAGTCAGACTCAAACTGCAGTATTAAGTTACTTTTTATTGACACTATCAACACTTTAATGGTCATATGGACCTAGTCATGAAAAAAACCTGCCTTTGTTGCATACATGATTGTCATAAGAGTGTGTACATCGGTTTTACTGGAACTCACACACATGGCTGTCAAGTGACGCCATTGTTGTCAAAGTGACATCATCATGTAATGTCACAGCTCCATGAGTGACAGTTCAAAATATCCAAAATCCTGAACTTTCAAAATTCAAACTTTTAAACAGGCAGCAAGACTACAAAATAAAAGCAATTCCACATTTAATTGGTCAGTTGTCTTAAGGCATATGGAAATAAATCAGAGAAGCTGTTATAGTATGTTGAATTCAGTATTTTGAGGCTGACTTTCCAGAGAAAGTCAGCCTCAAAATCCTGAATTCAGGAATAATCATGAAAACTTTCGATGAGTACAGCGTATTCAGGAACATCAGGCTATTATACATTGCAGAATTTCATGTTGAGCAAAAAAATTACTCTGTTCATTTGTGTGAGGGTGGAATGGAAAATCCTTACCTCAGGATCACGCTTTGGCATCACTATAGGCAAGCTTTGTAATGCCAAACAGTGATCTAAGGGACAGATTTTTCTATCCCACTCGTGGTAGATTCTTATATAAAAGAACAGTCTGATCTGTCTACAAAATTTTTCCTGTCTGTCCAAATATTTATGTCCAGTTTATCAGTTTTTAGTAAAATTGGAAAAAATATATATCCATTTTGGCACAAGTGCAAGAAATCCCATATTTTTGCGCACAATGAATCCCGGTGATACTTTTATTTATGTGTATGTAGATCATTTTTGTTAGTTTGTCAGAAACAAGATGCTTCACAAGTGAATTTTCATTGTTTCATTGCTAGAACATTTAAATGATTATTTGGTGAGAATGAAATACATTTTTTTGAGAATACGTCCTCTCTCCACCCAGGAGTCTTCTCTTGAATAGAAACAAAGAGTGTTAAATTGTATTTATTTTCTAATCCATTAGTTTAATTTGTGTTTTGGGTAACAAAAGGACAGTCCAGCTTAATAATATGCCATCTCTGATAATATACTTAAATAGACTATAAACTTATTACTTTTGTGGCATACTGTATACACTGGCAGGACTGGCCCCTGTGTTTTGGGTGCTAAAAAGAACCATCTCATTGAGCAACATCTTTTGGTTGTGAAATAAGAATGTTTTATAAGTTTTAAAATTCTTTATAATACACTCTCATCTAGAGGCCTGTCTTAAGATCGATAAGATCAGCCAGTTTTTATTTTCATCTAGGCATTTGAAATACCAAACATTAATAGGTTTCTTGATACAATAGTGAAAATTGAACTCCCTTTGCTACTGAAGATTCGGAAATTTTCGAGATAATTTTATTTTCGTGAATAGCACTAAAAGACATATTAGTGATGTGAAAAATTCGCGACTAAGGCAAGATTTACCTATATCTATAAACAACAGAGTGATTTTGCCATTTTGTGAGGGTTTTATTTTCACGAAACTTCGCATATGCGAAGTTACGCGAAAATAAAGTCCTCGCAAAAAATTCCAAATTTACAGTAGGTTGAAGATTAGAAATACATGTTATCAGATCTCATGTATGTGTGTGTAAGCATTTGTATGGTGTGTGAGCATGTGTGATGTGTGAGCATTAATTTATTGTGTGAGCATTTGTTATGCTAACTATATACTGTAAATGTTCTAAAATTTCTTTTTCTTATATAAAACGTTGGTTCATATGAGGGCTGGAATTTTAAAAATTCCTGTTAGAATAGCAAACAGGGAACTCTGATCAGACATCAGAAGTAGTCTGATCTGGGTCTGCACTTTTTGTCTTGTTTTTAGTGATTGAAATCTTAGAAAATTTACTGTAGTGTTTACGTTGAAAGTTTTTTGTGTGAGAATTAGTTTAAAGTGTAAGCAATTGTTATGCTAAGCATATTAGTGTTTTGGTTGAGTTTCTTTGAATTGTTTTGAAATATTATATGAATGATATTTAATGTTATTTAACCCATTTCATTCTAATGAATTTTCCCAAACACATTGAAACAACAAGAATGGGATAGTGTTTTAAGAGGTCACAGGGCCAAATTAAAAAAATTATGAAGTATTTATGTCTCTGAAGACTTTTTATCATAGCAAACAGTGCAGACCCCGATGAAATGCCACCTTATGTGGCATTTCATCTGGGTCTTCACTGTTTGCCAAACTACCTTTTGAATGAAAAGGTTTAGAAAAATATTGGGTTGAAATAGTGAAATATAGCAGATATGTGTCCTTTTCACAAAAGAATTTACATGGTTTTATTTTTTTGCCATAGAAATGGGTTATCTATCTATCTCTTTATACTGCCTGACGCTCTGACAGGCATTATCAGCAATTATGTACTTTCTACTCTACTGGTTGCAGGATGAAAACCTACAAGTAACCATATCTAAATTACCGTAGGGTTCTTTAACCTGCACAAGGGTGACTTTCCCTGCACAGGGGACATCCAGTTAACATCCTGATCCAAAGACACTAAAGAAAGTGTGTTCAGACACTGAAACTTTTCCTCGCCCTGAGCGGGGATCAAACCTTGGACCTCTAGCACCAGAGGCAAGTGCTCTAACCACTGAGCTACCACGCTTCCATTTTATGATTGAAAATAATAAGGGCTGCTTATCTGACAAAAAAACTGGACAAAATGTGCAGACCTAGATCAGACTGACTACTAGACCTAGACAAAATGTGCAGACTTTCATCAGACTACTACTGTAGGTGCTGCCTTTTCAAATAATTTTAAGTTCTAAAGGGTTTTTTTTTTAAATTTTAGAAAATTTAACATACCAGATGAAACTATTCCTTAAAACAACTTTTTGACCACTAGAACCAAATAACTTAGACAGGAAAATTTGCAAACAAATCAATCCCAGATAAGGAGCAGTCTGATCAGGGGACTATTTGTTTGCTTCTATTGATAAATAGGTTAGATTAGCCCAGATCATCATTGAAGATTCCATTTCAGATACTAAGTTTTAAAGTGTTAAACATATACTATATCCATTCCGTAAAGTCAGCCTCTTACAAAAGGTATTATCTTCGAGATGTTCGAGTTTTACGTTATGCTATATTTGTGGATTGTAAATATTTTATCAGTTTGATTTTCTTTCATGTTATTTTTTAATAGTACATAAGATTTATTTTTGTAAATCTTTTAACAGTTTCTTCTTTCAACTGTTCATGAATGCTCAATAAATTATGTACTCTAAAAGTGTATGCTTTTTCTTTTGTTTCTTGGTATGGTAAAATGACCATTTTCCTTTTTCAGTGCTCTACAGCTAAGGCATACTGAAAGATCATCGTAAGAGTGATTTTCCAGCATTATTCAAAGCGTTTTTTTTTCAAGGACTCCACCCTACAAGGATGAAGGAAGGTTAACAAATATGATCTATGACGAAACAGGAGATATCATAGGAGAGGCAGTTGAATGACTAAATATAGAAAAATAAGATTGAAAATATAGTAAAAACATTGAATTTTTTTCAAAACATCAATTAATTTTATTCAATCAGTTTTTATATTGATTATCACGTAAAATGCTGATCAATGATTTTGGTGCACAATAATGTCAAAAAAAAACCCAACAAAACTTAACTAACTCATATGCCAGACCCTTTGAATAATCCATTATTTGTCCTTGTGTTGGATTTGGGTACGCACCGTTTTAGATAAACAAAAAAAATCTGCGTAAAATTGTAAATATTTTCTTACCCTTAAGTTTTAGCATATGTTTTGGATGCTCAAAAGAACCGTCTCATTGAGATGGTTCTTTTGAGCACCCACAAAATAAATTATGTTTTGGTTGAGAAATGAAAAAAAAATTCAGTTACGCACTCTTAACTTAAGTCCTGGGTACGGTTTAACGAAGACGTTTTTACAAAAAAATGCTTATCAGCATTTTGGTGTTATGCCACATACCAAAGTGTAGGAGTGAAAGGAGGTTCTCGTCAAGTAAAATGCTGCCATCTATAATAGGCCTTTACTCTTTATCTACTAGCGTCATCTGCTGAAAGCTTTAGAAACAGTTTGGAACCAGATCATGCCCGACAAAACGGTGGGCCTAATCAGGATCCAAACTGTTTGACACTCTTATGTTAGATTTCTATTCCTGAAAGAATTTTACGAAAAAGTTGATTTTGAAAAAACCCAGTAAACAACAAAATACATGAAAAATTACCCAAGGAGCAGAGTTCCTCTGCATCCCTGATTCTTTGCTGGGGCAGAATTTTTTTATTAGTTGATTTACGAACCCTCCTACTGTAATTTTCCGGAAAGTAGGAAAAAAATAAAACTTAATTTCTAAAAAGATTTTTTTATTTTATCGGCAGACTCTAAATATTATTTGTTTGGTTGAAAAAAATAATATTTTTTGGGGGTTCTGTCTGTGCATTTTTGAGAATGACACTGTTTAAAGTGATTGTCCTGTCCAGATTTTTAGGAAAATGATGAAATATTTAAAGATTACCTTACTAGATTTACTGTTTTTCTGGAGATATTTAAGAAAAAAAGCTCTGAAAAAAAAGAAAAGAAAAAAAAACTCTGAAAAAAAAAGCTCTGAAAATGACCAGTCAACTGGTCATTTTCAGAGCTTTTTATTTATTTTTTTTCGTCCCCCGACCCTAGGTCTGAAAAAAAATTGCCGCAAATCAACTAATAAAAAAAATCTGGCCTAGTGTTCAGATGGTGTCCATACAGGTGTATGTTTTTCCAAAATACAGGCAGAGTTTCCAAAAATAGGACATACCAAATGCAGGTGCATTTTTACTGGTACGGTATGTTTCTTCTGTAATCCGTAAGGTCATGGAAAGTTTCATCCCTGGCAATCAGATGACGCTAAATAAGCCAAAACTAATGCATTCCAGTAATCTGGACTGCTTATAGATGTTTGTTTGTTTTTCGTTATAAACTCCCCAACAGTTGCATCCCCTAGCAGTCATTTCGTCCCTTGTTTACCAAAAAGAGACCGCTGTTGGGGAGTTTACATTTGTTATGGATAGTAATTTCGTGTGAACCAGTCAGGATCGACACTGAAAGTAGGAATTTTCTGACATGCAGCATTTTTATATGATCAACGTCATGTGGTAACGAAAAAGGCACCCGTCTGACCTACAACGTGACGAGGGGCATCGCCCAAATGCTTGGACAAGTGATTGTTGGGGTGATCAAAGTTTCCCTGAAGAAGGGGGGAGTGACAATCTGGTTAGTTTCATGACAACAATTAGGGCTGGCTAATAGACACCAGAATGCTAATCGATAATCGGTCCTTGAATTTTGATTTATAACAGTAATCGCTTAAACTTGAAAGGAGGTCCTGGAATGTTTTGACAGCTCATGTATGGTCAACGACATTGGTTTCCCCATAAATTTCTCTAAACAAAACTTAGAAGTGAGTGTTAATATTCAACAACAATACAATAGAGCTCTGCCAACCCGTTGGCGGGGCCCTAATACTTTTTGTGTGTAACCCATTACCTAATAGGGGTGTACATTTGATGTGTTTGCAACCAGAGTAGATCCCGGCATGATGAGATGGCTCCTATAAGAGCTGTCTCATCAAGGTCTACTCTGCAAATATGCCCTAGGTACTTTGAGGTAATGGGTTACAGTTGGTACTCGAGCAAATGCAATTGATAACATGTACCGATTGAAAATAGCTTGTACTGACAGGGCTTTAGATAAGCTTTATTTTCAAAAGAGTACAGTACTCGTCCTTTTTTAAACAAAAGGGCCATAGTGGCCCTGAATCGCTCACCTGTAGATTTTTCACATTTCCCTTAATAAGCCTATGTAAAACAATTTACCCTGGATCAGGGCCATTTTTGGTCCTAGGGCTGAAATTTGAACAAACATGGTAGAGGTCCACTAGGTGATGCTACATACCAAATATCATGGCTCTAGGCCTTGTGGTTTCAGACAAGAAGGTTTTTTCATGTTTTCCCTATATAAGCCTTTGTTAAACATGTGACCCCCAGGGCGTGACCATTTTTAGCCCCAGGGGTATAATTTGGAACAAACTTGGTAGAGGTCCACTAGTTGATGCTACATACCAATTATCAAGGTTCTAGGCCATGTGATTTCAGACATGAAGTTTTCTTTCATGTTTTCTCTATAGAAGCCTATGTAAAACATTTGACCCCCGAGACGGGGACATTTTTGGCACAAGGGGTATTATTTGAACAAACTTGGTAGAGGTTCACTAGGTGATGCTACATACCAAATATCATGGCTCTAGGCCTTGTGGTTTCAAACAAGAAGGTTTTTTCATGTTTTCTCTATATAAGCCTTTGTAAAACATGTGACCCCAAAGGCGTGACCATTTTTAGCCCCAGGGGCATAATTTGGAACAAACTTAGTAGAGGTCCACTAGTTGATGCTACATACCAATTATCAAGGTTCTAGGCCATGTGATTTCAGACATGAAGTTTTCTTTCACGTTTTCTCTTATAGAAGCCTATGTAAAACATTTGACCCGAGACGTGGACATTTTTGGCCCAAGGGGTATTATTTGAACAAACTTGGTAGAGGTTCACTAGGTGATGCTACATACCAAATATCAAGGCTCTAGGCCTTGTGGTTTCAGAAAAGAAGATTTTTTCACTTTTTCTCTATATAAGCCAATGTAGAACATGTGACCCCCGGGCGGGGCCATTTTTGGCCCAAGGGCTATAATTTGAACAAACTTTGTAGAGGTCCACTAGGTGATGCTATATACCAAATAACAAGGTTCTAGGCCATGTGGTTTCAGACATGAAGATATTTTCACATTTTCTCTATATAAGCCAATGTAGAACATGTGACCCCCGGGCGGGGCCATTTTTGGCCCAAGGGCTATAATTTGAACAAACTTTGTAGAGGTCCACTAGGTGATGCTACATACCGAATATCAAGGCTCTAGGCCTTGTGATTTCGGACAAGAAGAGTTTTTCATGTTTTCCCTATATCATGTGACCCCCGCCATTTTTGGCCCTGCAAGGGCTTTAATTTGAACAAACTTGGTAGAGGTTCACTAGGTGATGCTACATACCAAATATCAATAGTCTAGGCCTTCTGGTTTCAGACAAAAAGATTTTTTCACGTTTTCCCTATTTAAACCTATGTAAAACAATTGACCACCAGGGCTGGACCATTTTCAACCCCAGGGCTATAATTCTAACAAGCATGGTAGAGGTTGACTAGGTTATGCTACATACCAACTATTAAGGCCCTAGGCCTTGTCGTTTCAGACAAGAAGATTTTTTCACATTTTCTCTATATAAGCCTATGTAAAACATGTGACCCATGGAGCGGGGCCATTTTTGGCCTCGGGGCTATAATTTGAACAAACTTGGTAGAGGTCCTCTAGGTGATGCTTAATACCAATTATCAATAGTCTAGGCCTTCTGGTTTCAGACAAGAAGACTTTTTCAAGTTTTCTCTATGTTTGCATATGTATAACATTTGTTCCCAGGGCGGGGCCATTTCTGACCCCAGGGGCATTATTTGAACAAACTTGGTAGAGCTTCACTAGGTGATGCTACATACCAAAAATCAAGGCTCTAGGCCTTGTCATTTCAGACAAGAAGATTTTTTCATGTTTTCTCTATCAGGGTGGGTAGTCACGTGGTTTTTGCTTGGATACACTGTACGGATGTTTGAATTCACTGTACGGACATTCTGATCGAATGTAGGCAGATTTCTCTATGTTTTCTCATCTATACCCAGAAAGTTATACACCATTTTCCAGCCCACATTTTCCCCTATCAAACGCTACCAGGATAGCATCTTTAAGCTTCTTACTTTGAGTACTAACTGTGTCACAAATGTTGTCCGTACAGCTTATTTCCAAATTCAGGCCCGATCTTCGCCGCTAAAATTTTTGTGACAGAGTCTGTACTCAAAGTAAGAAGCTTTATGAGGATATCCTGGCATCGTTTGATCGGATAAATGGGGGCTGGAAAATGGTGTATAACTTTCTGTGTAAAGATGAAAAACACGCAGAAATATCTGCTTACTTTTGCTTAAAACATCGGTGTGGAAAGAAGTCCGCCATTTTTCCGTACAGTGTATCCTAACAGAAACCACGTGACTACCCACCCTGTCTATATAAGCCTATGTAAAACATGTGACCCCCAGGGCGGGGCCATTTTTGACCCCAGGGGCATTATTTGAACAAACTATGTAGAGGTCCACTAGGTGATGCTACGTACCAAACATCAAGGCTTTAGGCCTTATGGTTTCAGACAAGAAGATTCTTTCACATTTTCCCTATATAAGCCTATGTAAAACATGTGACCCCCGGCGCGGGGCCATTTTTGGCCCCATGGGTATAATTTGAACAAACTTGGTAGAAGTCCACTAGGTGATGCTACATACCAAATATCAAGGCTCCAGGCCTTCTGGTTTCAGACAAGAAGATTTTTTAAAGTTTTCATCTCAAAAATCTATTTTTAGCCTCTGTGACCTAGATATGCAATGGACCAGAACCATTTGAAAAATTTTGGTAAAGGGCCACCCAAGGATCATTTGTGTGAAATTATTTCAAAATTGGACCAGGGGTTTAAGAGGAGTTGTCATTTAAGTCAATTGTTAACGGACGACGACGGACAACGTCGGACGACTTTCACAAAAGCTCACCCTGTCCCGAGGGCCCTGGATCGCTCACTTGAGTCCTGGCACCTAAGATGGTGAATTGGCCTGTGGCTAAAGTGATATCATTTAAACTTATTTATATTTTTAGCTCTGGTGGCCATGTTGTTCAACTCAGCTAAACATTCTGATCAATTTTGATAGAATGCATCATGAGGAACATTTCTTTGAAAATATTTTGAATTTGGACTAGTTGTTCAGAAGTAGAGGTCATTTAAAGATATTTCTTATCTATAGCTCTGGTGGCCTTTTTTGCTGAGTGCTTCCGAACCATTTGTGCAATCATGGTAGTGGGCCTTATGCGGAACATTTCTGTGAAAAAGTATTGAATTTGAAACAGTGGTTCAAGAGGAAATGCTGTTAAGACATTTCATATCTAGAGCTCTGACAGCCCCTTTGTTCAGTTGATCGGAACCATTTGTGTAATTTTGGTAGAGGGTATAATGAGGAACAATTCTGTGAAACTGTTTTAATTTAGACCAGTGGTTATAAAGGAAATGCCGTTTAAAGATTTCTTATCTAGAGCTCTGGCAGCCCTTTTGTTAAGCATACTGGACAATACATAATTGCTGCATATCCTCAAATCATCATAAGGTAGTTGGGAAGAAAACCATTGTGACGCCGTAACTAAAAATAAACAACCATAATCTTTCACTTTTTTATTTATTTTTCAAACAAATAAATTACCGGTTCTTAACCTCGAGACTTTTCAAATTTATTTTTCTAAAAAGACATATTACATTTAGCACTGAAATACATATTGTACTGCCACTAAATCTTCTCTTACCTCAATGAATTCTCACGTATATTGTGCCAGTAAGTGAGCATTTTCCTCATCAAGTGAAAACACATTACATAGGTTTAGATAAAAAAAAATTTGGAGCGTAAAAGTTTAAATATTTTCTTACACATCAATTTTAGCATATGTTTTGGGTGCTCAAAAGAACCGTCTCAATGAGACAGTTCTTTTGAGTACCCACAACATATGTTTTGGTTGTGAAATAAGAAAATTAACTTTTTGGTACGCACTCATTACTACACGCCTGGCATAATCAGCAGAGTCTGATGTCATCACAGATCAATGTTGCTGCTGAATTATACACAAATAAAATAAATGCAAACTTCAACAGTTATGAGTATATGATTTGTTTCTTCATAAAAAACCCATACTTAATCTTCACTGTAGGTCATGATTTCGTACTATATAACAACTTAAGAATTTAAACTTAATCAAGGCAGACCCTGCTGCTATTAAAATTTACTTCCCAAGAGCCTTTAGCATTTTTTCACATCATGGAAATAGGGCAGTTTTCACTTAACCCTTTCCTTCATGAATATTCCTGTTAGGCACCACCTACTATGAATACTTATATAGATAACTTTCAATGTTGGTATATAGAACAAAGAAACTACTTGTCAGTTCCACTAGTGTAGGATCAGCTATATCATTTTTCCATAAGCAAACAGAGTAGACCCTGATCTGGCAGCTCTTACAAGAGCTGCCTGATCTGGGTCTGCTCTGTTTGCAAAAGCGTTAAAAGCTGTCTATATGAAGAAAAGGGTTAACCAGTTTCAGCGGGTAAATTTCTGTCATTTCACAGCAGATTTACAGTACAACCTGTCTTAAGGGGCCACTCAAAAAGAAGACAAAAATTGTTTTTCAAGACCAATTATCACTTAAAGCAGGTCAAAGGTATTGCAGAATGCTCCAAGGGGGAGCATTCTGCAATACTTTCAACCTTCATTAAGCTATCATCTGTCATTAAGATCTTTGTTTTGTCTATTTTTGAGTGACCGCTTAAGGCAGGTTTTACTGTATTCTTTACATAAAAATGATCAAAATGTAGCCGGTCTATGTAGCTTGGAAGGCCCATATAGTCTTTCCTGGTTGCAGACCCTTAAATTGTGTTTTTCTCTGAGACCTGTATCAATCTTCAGAAATTTAATCACTGAAATGGGCTAATTACGTTTGAGCGGAAATCATACCATGACGGAGTATGAAATGAGCAGAGAACCATACAGTCAAAGAGCGGATGGATAAATCATTCAAATGAGCGAATTTTCCAGGTAATGACATTTAAATAAGTATTCACTCAGTTGTATGACCTGTAAAGGCCAACATTGCTCAGTCCTTACTAGGTAATTAGGAGCGCATTACAGTGGCAGATCCAAAGGGGGTTCAGGGGTTCCCCACTATTAAATATCCTATGAAAGTGAAATAATTTGGTCTCAGTGAGACCAAATTATTTCATTTTCATGGGATATTTAAGATAAATGAGACAAAATCAGCAAAGTGAACCCGACACCTTTATACATATGAACCTTATTTCCAGGAATCCTTAATACGCCCCTGCATCTGGAGGTATACCTGGAAAAACGCTCATTTGAATGATTTAAACATCCGCTCTTTTGCCTTATGGTTTGCCGCTCTTTCGTAAAAATAAAACTGCTCTTTCGTATTATGGATCCACTCAAACGTAAATCTCCCACTGAAATAGAGCACTCATCATAACTATCTCCAAAGTTTACCCACTGAAACGGGGCATTCACTTATCAAAATGGAAATTAAGATGATCCAACTCCTCATCACTAAATCTCACATAATATGTATGACCAGCAGCTCCCATTAGCATTACAAGTCCGACTTTCAAAATCCGCTTGTATCTATACTGGGGACCCATGTCTGGCTTAGCTGAATCCACCTTGGAGGTGCGCCTTATTAAAAAGGCTATCGTATCTTTCACCGGTGACGGAGATATTCCTAGGTCTTCTAACATAAGGTTTCCCTTGGAGCGCTCATCGGAGATAGTGTCCTAAAAGCAAAGTCCATGCATTAATGTTACGAAAGGTCTGTATATGAAAACATTTTGAGTGTTATTTTCCTAAGCTATCAATTTTAACATACATTTTGGGTGCTCAAAAGAACCATCTCATTGAGATAATTCTTTTGAGATTAATGTTACCATAGGTCTGTATAAGAAAACATTGTGAGAGCTATTTTCTAAGCTATCAGTTTTAACATACATTTGGGGTGCTCAAACGAACCATCTCATTGCAAGAATTCTTTTGAGCATCCACAGCATAGGAAAGATTATTAATTAGGCACTCTTATCTGAAGTGTGTGCAATTCAAGACAAGGCATCAATGTGGCGCCATTATTATAAAATTTAATAAATACCTTTTAATCATGTTTTGGGCTTGCAAACCGCTGAATATTCTGCCATATATATGAGATGTTGTTATACATATTTTTCATTGGCTAGAAACCAATCATGAATACAGTAAAGCCTGTCCTAAGCGGCCACTCAAATAGAACACCATCAATTGATTTTCCATACCAATTATCGCTTAATGCAGGTCAAAAGTATTGCAGAATGCTCCAGCCCCCACCCTGCAAGAACCATGCAGTCTAAAGTCATGGTGTGAATGCCAACCCTCCAGGGTAACTATGGTCCAAATATGAATGCTTTCTGACCAGCAGTTACTGAGATATACACCATTGGAGAATTTTAAACAAAACTTTGTTGTTGTAACGGAATTACAAACAAACCGAAAGACTGAAACTATATACCCCTCGGGTATAATTAGTTGTTCAATGCATGAAATCGAATAGAACCCTAAGTTTTAGGCACCACCATAGTTCATGGATTGCTCTCAGGGCAGGACCTGGACTGCCAGGTTAATATTTGCAGTCCATCTGTCCTGAAATCTTGACAGTGCCCCCAGCTTAAGTTACTATTGCTTTAATTAATAGAAAGAGCTGAACAGCGCTTTAAGTCAATTATTTGCAAATCTATAAATTATGATCAATACAGGAATAAATGAAAATAATAAAAATCTTGTTTACCCTTTCCAGTCTATCCACAGTAATAAAAGGTTCCCAGGGGCTATACTTCCACTCTGATACCTTTGCCTTAAATCTGAAAAAAAAAAGTTAAACAAATATTTGAGTGTATAATTTTTTTTTATTTTCTTACCCTTCAGTTCAAAGTATATATGTTTTGGGTGCTCAAAAGAACCGTCTCTGTGAGACGGTCCTTTTGAGTACCTATAACATATGTTGTGGTTGAGAAATAAAGAATAATTTCCAATTACGCACTCTTAACTAGAGAGGCCTGTGAAAGGCATATACGAGGGCCATCCAATAAAGAATGCAACTTTTTCTACAGTGCAGTGAATTTACATGCTAGGCCATCCTTAAAAATTCTTTGCTTGCCAACACCCAACCAACTCACTCAAAAAGCCACCTATCCACAATATTTGATCGTCGTTTCAGAGAAATAATTATTTTATTCTTATTTAAGACATAAGACATGTTTCCCTTCTTTCAATGTCTTTTTAACAAATCAGTGAAAACAAGCAAATTCAGAGAATTTATGTCCCCCGCCATTATTGTTTATTATTTAAATGAGAAAAAATGACTGTCAATAAACTGTATTTGGAAATAAATTGTGAATTTAATCATTCTAGCATTGTTTTAAATCAAATTCCACTGTTTGTAAGAGAAACTTTTTGATAACTCATTGTTAGCTTACATAAGCTTATGACCCAACCCACATTAAAATCCAAAAAACGCCAGAAAAATGCCTAAGTTAAAATAGCAGAAAAAGTGATCTTCAGATCATGACAAAAACATCTGTAAAGTTTCAAAAGAATCGGCATAAAACTGTAGGAGGAGTTGCGCACACAAGGTACCCAGTATCCATTAACTTTGACAGTAAAAACGCCAGAAAAATGCCTAAGTTAAAATAGCAGAAAAAGTGATAAAAAATAATTTGAGGATTATATCCAAACCACATGCATATCTTCAGACCATGTCCAAAACACCTGTGAAGTTTCAAAAGAATCAATATAAAACTGTAGGAGGAGATGCGCACACAAGGTACCCACTATCCATTCACTTTGATAGTAAAAATGTCAGAAAAATGGCTAAGTTCAACTGGCGGAAAAAGTGTTAAAAAATAATCTTAGGAATATATCCAAACCACATGCATATCTTCAGACCATGTACAAAACACCTGTGAAGTTTCAAAAGAATCGATATAAAACTGTAGGAGGAGTTGCGCACACAAGGTACCCACTATCTTTTCACTTTGATAGTAAAAACGCCTAAAAATGACTAAGTTCAAATTGCGAAAAAAGTGACAAAAAATAATCTCAGGATAATATCCAAACCACATGCATATCTTCAGACCATGACTAAAACATCTGTAAAGTTTCGAAAGAATCGGCATAAAACTGTAGGAGGAGTTGCGCACACAAGGTACCTACTATATTAGGGGGACGGAAGGACGGAAGGACGGAAGGACGGACGGAAGGACGGACGGAAGGACGGACGGAAGGACGGAATGCCGAAAACTATGTCCCTCCGCTTTTCTTCGAAAAGGCGGGGGACAAAAAATCCACCTACCTACCGTTTATGAATAGGGTGACAGCAAACAATTTTTTTAAGGTTGGCCCTAGATTTATGAAATTTCGTTCAAAGTATGTCTTTATGGCTGTTCACATGTACCATTTTAGATGTGTTACATAGTTCCAACTTACTTACTAGTGGAATATCCAAACTTGGTATCTTAGTGATAAAAACATTTACTTCATAAAGCTGGTTTACACAACTTTTTTAGACTTTTCATAACACTTAACTTTTATTTTTAATCTAAGATACTTGTGTATGTCTTTGAAGAATGCTTTTTAAAAGCTCAACTTGTTATATGTGCTTCTATAAATATAGTAACTTGAAAGCAATTATCTGCCAAATTTAAATGACTCACAAAATCATTTTGGTTGCTTCTTTCTGATGTTTATTTACAAGGTTCATACAGGCAAGTTTGTGGAAAATTCAAGGACTTTTCAAGGACTTCTAAAAGACTTTCCTACTGTTTTCAAGGACTGAAAACTTATGAAAGATATTGATTTACACGTTAAAATTCTTCTTCAGAAATGCTAGACTGCATTACTGATTAGATATTAATTTAAGAAAACTAGTATAAAATTGTGGAGCCTTTATTTGGTGCAGCATATGCTGCACCAAATAAAGGCACCACAATTTTATACTGGGATGGTGTTGAATCCACCTGTAAATGGTAAAATTCAAGGACTTTTTCAAGGCCTTTGAGTGTTTTTCAAGTACTTTTCAAGGCAAATTTTAATTTTCGAGCATTTTTTAAGACAGTCCTGTATATTCAAGTACTTTTCAAGCATGTGTGAACCCTAATTTACTTAGAAATATCTTGCTTTTTATGTTCAAAACTCAGGCTCCTAAATACAACCACCACATTTCCTTCGTAAAGCAGGCTCAGTGGGTGCTGGGTGAGATAACTGATTGGAGCGATCATACTGAATTGTTTACCTTTATCCCGCTAATATTTTTTCTTTTTTTTTTTTGTCCTGAAAATATCACCTGCTTTTTATGTCTGCTGCATATATTCAAATGCACTTCAGACTTAATTTTATCATTGAAAAAAACACTATGAAACCTGGGAGCAGTCTGATCTGGGTCCATATTGATTACAATTTTGCTACCTTCATGGGTGAAGGTTCAAAATTTCCAAAATCCTGAACTTTTGAAATTCAAATTTTTAAACTTGCAGTATGCCTTCAAAATATTATTATTTCAACTTTAAATATATCAGAAAAGCTATTATAATCTGCCTAATTCAGTATTTTGGGGCTGAATAATCCTGAAAACCTTTACACATGTGCATTATAATTGAACATAAGCACAGGGGTGTAAAATCTCCAAATAAGTTACTCGCCCTTCATGTCCCAGTTTTTCTCTGAGATGCTGTAAATTGAAAATGTACCACACAAATTGTCAAAACTTTTACTCGCCCTGCATAACATTTTACTCGCAAATGCGAGTTGGTGAGTGGAATTTTACACCCCTGAAACAGCTGAATGAGCCGTCTAAAAGTTGTGACTGGCAGTAGGAGGGTTAATATTGTGATTAGTTATATAACTGGAGAGAATCCTGTCTCCTGATTGACCCAATTGTCTTCATAAATCTCTATGTCTACCTGGAAACTGGTCTAAGCCCATCCACAAGTTAATATTGCATGAAAAACATGAAATTGCATCGAGCTAGTTTCCAGAAGTTAATATTTTTGACACACCTACAAAATTACCCTCCAGAGAGCTAAAAATAGCATGATGAGTGTGAAACTAGCATGTGCTGCATGAAATTGACATGTTTTGCTGTTTTACCTCCCAACAGGTAAATTAAAGACTTATGGAATTTTTACAACAGTTTTGTTTTGTTTGTTTGCTTTTTTATCTTTGTTTGAATCATCAAACTGTAAAAACAGTTTATGATAACATTTCATATTCCCTATTAAGAGAATAAGTATACTTTTAAAAATGCAAAATAATGCATTCAAATATTTTAATAACTGTACCTAAAACTTGTGAGAAATCCTTAGATGTCTTAGATTGAAGGCTGAACTTGTCTTAAACAACAAAAGTAAAAGTAGCAAAATTTTCATTCTCAAATGAAAAGTCATATAGTAAAACAGTTATTGACTTCAATTTCAGTAGACATAAGGATTTATCTACCCTTAAAAGTGATATTCACCGAGGCCTAGCGGCCTCGGTGAATTATCATTTTTTCGAGTAGATAAATCCTTATGTCTATTGTCCGATTTTATTAACCTGACACAGGTGCATAATTTCACGGTTAGTGCACAAGATATTTTATCTTCCGTCGACTTTCGGTATTTACCGTAAGTTTTACAGGAATTTTGCAAGTATTAATGAGATAATGAAACGTTGTGCACTGTCCTACTGACTAGTCAAGTGGTTATGGTAGAGAGTTTACAACAAAAAGGTCGTGAGTTCGAGTCCACGTATGTTCTTGTTTTTTTGTTTGTTTTTTTTGTTTAGTATTTTTACCTTTTTCAATTCTTTTAACTTCATTTAATATAGATGTACCACCACCTCTGAGTAATGTCCTTTGCATCATTTTATCCAAAAGGTTGATGCATAGCGCATACACTGAGCCAGTCTGTCTGAAACATTTACGTGCTTCAAAATAGAAAAGTATACGTAATAAAACGCCTGAAACCCCTATTTTTTATCTGTATTTTCAATTTTGTAAATATAGACACGCTTCGAAGTTATTTGTTTATACTAGCATTTGTTATTGTCATTTTTGTAGGATTCTCACCGAGAACGTTTACCGTACGGTCGATATGTGAAATTGAATCTCTGTGCTTTTGACATATTTTTTTAAATAATCGCAGATATTTAAAAAAATATCTGCTTTGCCTTAGTGCCAAGACTTGCTGCATACTTTTCTTCAGACTTTTACCCACTGAACATAAGTTCAAACAATATGTATAGTGAATAATTTTCAACTGTACGTTTGGCTATAATATGGAAAAATATTTTCACGTGAATCTCTGAAGATGTTTAGGACAGACTGGCTCATTTTACTCGTTACGCATCAACCTTACGAAATAGAATGATCCAAAATTTCATTCCTCAAAGGTTGTGGTACATTTATAATAAATGAAATTAAACGAATCGAATAAAGGAAAAAAAGGAAGAACACACGTGGACTCGAACTCACGACATTTTGGTTGTAAACTCTGATTCATAGCCACTTTACTAGTCAGTAGGACAGTGCAAAACGTTTCATTATATCTCATTAGTACTTGCAAAATTCCTGTAAAACTTACGGTAAATACCGAAACTCGACGGAGGGTAAAAATATCTTGTGCACTAACCGTGAAATTATGCACCTGTGTCTGGTTAATAAAATCGAACAATACATCATTGAAGTCAATAATTGTATAATATAGAAAAGGGGGTGTTGCAAGTATATTGTGATAGACAACTTACACTGTCTGTGATAAATATGGATTCATATTCAATATGACACAATATGGCTTGTTCGCAGAATAGAAGATCAATTCTACTAAGTCCTTCAATAGCCATGATTCTGACCTGAAATAAATAAGAAGTATTGTGCAAACAAGGTTCATACAGTCAAGTTTGTGTAAAATCCAATGACTTTTCAAGGACTTCTAAATGATTTTCCTACGGTTTTCAAGGACTGAAAACTTATGAAAAATACTGATTTACATGTTAAAATTCTACTAAGGAAATGCTAGACTGCATTACTGAAGATATTAGTTAAAGAAAATTAGTACAAAATTGTGGTGCCTTTATTTGGTGCAGCATATTCTGCACCAAATAAAAGCACCACAATTTTACATTTATTTCTTCTCCAAAGACAGTGTTAAATCCTCCTGTAAATGGTAAAATTCAAGAACCTTTCAAGGCATTTGAGAGAGTTTTTCAATTACTTTTCAAGGCAAATTTAATTCTCAAGGACTTTTCAAGACAGTCCTGTATATTCAAGTACTTTTCAAGCCTGTGCGAACCCAGGTTTATATACATATATTATATATATTGCACATGTCAAATCTCCCACAATTGACCCAAGCTTTACCTTACAGTTAGTGCAGAATTCATACAGGCAAGGCTCAATGAAATTCAAGGACTTTTCAGAAACAAATTCATACTTTTCAAGGCCTCATTTAATAATACTACCTACACACAATTCATAGATTATGTTACTCTCAGAACACTTTTACCCATTTTTGTGACCTCAATATCTACCTGTGGCACCCATTGCCATCACAATATCTTTTTTTAATCACATGACAATGGGCTTTATATTCACTTGCTGCTGCTGTTACCCTTGGTAATAGTTGGGCTATTCCTACAATATATTCATTTTTCCAAACAATTTGTAATGTCAAAACACGCTTGTTGAAATCACATCACACAGCCATATTGTTTACGGTGAATGGTATCGATTTATTTACCCAAGCAAACTTAGTATTTTTTCCCTGTTACAATCTAATACAAGGACAATAACACAAAGAGACTATTGTTAAGCACGAAACATTTGCACCGTGAGTTTTCGAACTTCAGAATTGGGCCAATTCAGTGCTCAGTGCTACATGCACCCCTCTAAACTTGCAGATTTTCTTACTCGGATTGTTTTGTTCTTTCTATGTACCCTACAAGGGTCCATTCGTTAGTAAGGGCCGACAACGCCATAACGATATCTCTCCGACTTCGTCGGCGGATAAAAAGCGACCTATTGTGATCGGAAGGTTTATAGGGTAAGCCGGTAACTTATTTTTTTGTTGTTTTGTTGCTTTACATTCCAAGTCAACAGCTATGGTCATGGCGGGACGGTTAGATCACCTAACCACACTTTTTCCTGAGCAAGCTTGAACAAGCGGTTAACCAGTACTTCGGGCACATACTTTCGCTTGTAACTGACAACAACCTTACTTATTTATAGCAGCAGAAACGTCCCATTTCCGACTTTTGTGGATTTTTTTATTCATTTGTCCTATCATTCAGGAATTGAATGTAAATATTATTTTGTTACCTATCTAAGGTTAAATGAGGACAAGGGGGTACATTAAATGCAAACACTTGTCACTATGAGTCAGTGTACCCAACCCACCTTGTACTCTTTTTCTGTCTCACCCAACACTTTTCGATGGCCAAGGTTAATGGGTTGGGGTGAATAGAAAAGTACAAAATACAGGGAAACCTAAGTCCATTTTTTTGTTGTAGGGTTGGACTTAGTTTTTTTGGAGGGTGAGGGAGGGGTAAATAAATTTTAATAACTTTTTTACAGAAGAGGAAAACTCCTAAATTCATTATTCCCACTCTTTTAGCATCATTTTCATGGATTCTGAGGGGTCTTCAAATGCTTAAAATCATTATCCGCTGTTTCTTGTTTGCTAAGCGGTAAAACTACTGTTTAAAAGATGAATTGCCATAAAGGCGCCTGTTTGATAACCTCTTTATTCCATGAGTATCCTTACACACGCGCCACATCGTTTTACTCACATAGTTGAAAATTTGATGAGTAAATACTCACATGTCTCAAAAATTTATCTGGGGCTCTGTACTGAGGTTTCAAAGATGCATAGTAATGAGGCGATTCCATATTTCTTATAAACAGGTAAAGAGAAGACATATTCACTACCACATGCATATGCAGTATTCTGTGGTTCATTTTAACTGAGACCTGAGACTACCTGTATGCCCCAAAACAAGGTAAACTTGCCAGTGTTTGTTTACAAAGATTCTCATCTATCTTTGAAACATCAGCAGTATCAAGGGATATTTTTGTAGGTATATAATATAAAGGAATGAAAACTGCTGTAGATTACACAAACCAGACACCATCTAAGCATTTTTGGATAAATAGATATCTAAGTTCAACACCCCTCAAAAATGAGAAAATATTCATGAAATGTGCACAAAATAGAAGATGCTCATCTTCAATATGTGAACAATCATTATGCAAAGTTTTAATAGAAAGGAATGAAAACTTTTGGAGTTGCAGATTACACAAACTAGGCACCCCAAAAGTATTGTGTACAGACTGATGGACATCATTTTCTATTTTTAGACTTTTAGACAACATTGAAAAAATTCAAGAAAAATTTAAGTAAAGTTTTTAATACTTTTGAAAATATTAGGGAAATAGAACATTTGCTCCAAATGAGCAATACTATTTTCAAATACATGATATTTCAAAGGCGTCAAAAAGCAATATTATGAAGCAAAAGGTTATTATCATACAACAGGTTTATGTAAGGTGGATGCTTACCCATAACAGTCAATGGTTTTTCCAGTGGCAACAGGATCAAAGAGAGATGTCATGACACATTTCATTACATCCTTATTCTACAACATAAAAAACACAAATGAGCCGTGATATGAGATTTCCAACAATTTGACATTTTGACAAGTGTAGACTCTGACGAGCCTCTGCAGCCTCCTGTTAAGCTTAGAAACTCCAAATGATGTTCGGTCAGTAGCTTAACAATCATAGAACACTCAAGCGATTAGCAAAGGCTCTGATCAGACTACGTGTATGCGCAGGCTGATCTGAGGCTTTGCTGGTGGCACATACCACATTGTTGCAAATCTCATACACTGGCTCAAATACAGTAAAACCTGTGTTGGTTGGTTTTGTTGCTTTACGTCCCAAGTCAACAGCTATGGTCATTGCGGGACGGTCAGTTCACCTAACCACACTTTTTCCTGGGCAGGCTTGAACAAGCGGATAACCAGTAATTCGTGCACATACTTTCGCTTGTAACTGACAACAACCCTTCTTGAATAAATCAGCGGAAGGGAGGAGAATGACCGTAGAAATTATTTCATGATCAATCTCCACGAAAGTATGGGACCGGGCCGGGTTCGAACTCGCGACCCCTGGAATTGCAGTCAGATACGCATCTGTAGCCAGACACGTTACCGACTGCGCTACGCGGCCCGGTGAAAAAAAAAAAAAAAAAAACCTGTGTAAAACGGCCACTCAAAAACCTTCATTAAGCTACCATTAGGCATAAAGATCTTTGTCATGTCTATTTTTGAGTGGCCGTTTTAAAACCTGTGTAAAACGGCCACTCAAAAATAGACATGACAAAGATCTTTATGCCTAATGGTAGCTTAATGAAGGTCGAAAGTATTACAGAATGCCCCCCTTGGACTCCCCAGCAGCATTATTTGAACAAACTAAGTAGGGGTCCACAAGGTGATGCTTCATATCAAATATCAAGGCTCTAGGCCTTGTGGTTTCAGTCTAGAAGTATTTTTTCATGTTTCCCTATATAAGCCTATGAAAAACATGTGACCCCTGGGGCGAGCCCATTTTTGGCCACAGGGGCATAATTTGAAAAAACTTGGAAGAGGTCCACTAGATGATGCTTCATGCAAAATATCAAGGCTCTAGGCCTTGTGGTTTCAAACAAGAAGATTTTTTTCATGTTTCTTTATATAAGCATATGTAAAACATGTGACCCCAGGGCAGGCCCATTTTTGGCCCTAGTCGCATAATTTAAACGATTTTGTTAGAGGTCTACTAGGTGATGCTACATACCAAATATCAAGGCTTAAGGCTTTGTGGTTTCAGACAAGAAGATTTTTAAAGTTTTCATCTTGAAAATCTATTTTTAGCCTGCGTGACCTTATATGCAACGGACCTGACCCATTTGAACAATTATTAAAGAGGATCATATAAGGATCATTTCTGCCAAGTTTGGTCAAAATCCAACCAGTGGTTTAGAAGGAGATGTCATTTAAGTCAATTGTTAACGGATGGACAACAGACGAAGACCGATCACAAAAGCCACTTGTCACTTTATGACAGGTGAGCTAAAAAAAATACCAAACGCTAAAACTCAAAATCCTAAAATCTATAGTATGCCTACAAAATACTAAAAAGTTCAAATTATAATGATCAATTTATTAAAACTCAATAATTATTGTAAATAAGGCAAATTCATTACTTTTTTATTCCCTAACAAAGGGTTATTTTAGAAAGAAAAAAAAAGAAATATAAATCCCATTTCTCCAACCCCGAAAGTCCACCGTTGGTATCATTCAGGTCATAACTTCAAATTCCCCACCCCCTCATGATTTAGGGTTTGCTTACACCAGGGCTGTGGAAATAAGATGCCCAACTTGTCCGACCTGGTCCCATTTCATTCAGGACAAGTTGATAATTTCAATTTACTTGTCCTTGGAAAAGTGCAAAATTTGTTATAAAGTTAATAAAATTTTGCATTTCATATTTTGATTAATTATTATGAGTTCACATGTTGCATTGAAATTAGTGTGGATCCTGATCAGCTGGCTTCTTCAGAAGCCAGCTGATCTGGATCTACACTGTTTACAAGAGAGTTGATATCTGCATGGTTTCATACTGTTTTCGAAAGTGTAAATTGTTTAAGCACAGAAAAGTATAAGCTAATCTGTACAATTGGACAAGTAAAATTTTCTTTGGACAAGTACATTATGGTCATTTATTTGTCCCTGGACAAGTAGAAAATTTTACTATTTCCACACCCCTGCTTACACACAATCAACTTTGACATGACATATGATCTGTTTCAAAAATATGATATCTTGCTTTTCAGTCAGCCAAATGGTGCAATTTGATTGCTAAACCTTAAAGCACCAATCAAAACAAAAGTCGTCTGCTTTTGTAGTCTACTGAAATGTTTTAGAAGCCTCTTTAACAAACAGTGTAGATCCAGATCAGACAGGCTGATCCTGGATCAGCCTGATCTGAGACAACAATGCCTCTTTATTTACATTAACTAATAATGTTATCAGATATGTGCAGCAGACAACTTTAGCAGACAACATTTTCAGATGCAGCAGCAGTCTAGATAAGCAGCGGATTTGCTTAAATATGCTTTTAAAATCAACAAAAAAGCAATTAAATTAAATGTGTGCATACCTAAAAGCAATTCCACCATTCGATATGCAATTTCATGCGATGGCATTGCATACCATTTGGTCCATTTCATTTCCATTTGCGTAATAAAAAATAGCAGTCTAAATATTGGCATCCAGTCAAGTATTTCGCAGAATGAAACATTGCATAGTGTATGCTAGTGACTGTCAACAAGGGGACGAGAGCTGTTTCAGGTACAATAAAATCTGCTAGTTTGATACTCTAGAAAGGCAGATAATGGGAGTGAATATGCAGGCACATTCGCGATGGCTTCATTCAGTAAGAAACCATATTATCACTGTAAAACGTGGCCTAAAAAAACCAAAAAAATCCCAATTTTTTTGCAAGTATGCAATTGAGGATTACCAAGTTGTGTAAATACCCAATTGACCCAAAAAAGGCGCTGGATGCAGTTTTTTTTGCTGGCCCTTTAAAGGTTAATATTATGGAATCATCATGTTGATGGAAACCAGTGTGGATCCTGATCAGCTGGCTTCATCATGAGCCAGCTGATCTGGATCTACACTGTTTTCAAAGGAGGGTATAGAATTTTGAGAAAAGTTATGTGCACAGTGGGTTTATTATGGTAATTACCAAATGCACAAAGTGTGATTATTAGGTTGAATACGGTAATTACCAAAACCGGTTTCTTGACTGTTTCCAGCCCTCTCTTCCATAGTTGAACTGTATTAGCTCTAAATGTTTGTCTAACTGAAATGACAAGAAAAGTGAAAAATTATGATCAGAAAACATTATGTACTTGGAGATTATCTCACATCGCATGAAGTATCAACTCGAAACCCCATTATCAAACTTGAGAGCTCAGCTGATAATGGTTGACGGTTGATACTGAGGGCGATAACCAAAACCCGGTGAGATAAACTGTTTAACACATATTGATTCACTGATTTAACATGTTTTACGTACAAAACTGTAAGTAAATTATAGAATTGATGTAAACTTGCATTACTTCACACCACTTGTGTACACCTCACATCATCTAATGATCAACGTCTCTTGGCAGGCATGATAACCTCTCTCTCTTTTGTGAGGCATGATAACCTCTCTCCGTTCAAAATGCATATCTTCTAATTATCATCATGGCAGGCTGAAAACCATTAGGTAGGAAAAAGATTATCACATAAGCAGATTTCGGGTTATCGCTGCAAATAGTTTCCCAAATGTGATAACTTTGAGCCCGCACCCAGTCTGATCAGAGCCTTTGCTAGTCGCTTGAATATTCTATGACTGTTAAGCTACTGATCGAACAGCATTTGGAGTTTCTAAGCTCACAGGCTTGTCTGAGTCTACACTTGTCAAAATGTCACATTGTTGGAAAGCACATGTCACGGCTCACTTTTCCATTAAAGTGGGGTGCTCTTCAACTCTGCTTTTGGGGAAATTTTGCATGCTTTTTGTTGTCTATAGAATTTTTCTAAAAAAATTTTTTTCAAAAAAAAATTCTTTCTGGAATATCAGTTTGTCAAACAGTTTGGATCCAGAACAGGATCAACAATTTATTAGGTCCAACTTTTTGTCCAGAGTAATCTGAGCCCAAACTGCGTCAGACATGGGGCGAAGTACTCTGGAAAGTAATGCATTGAATTAGCATTACTTGCCAAAAATGTGCATTGAATTAGCATTACCATTACTGGATTTTGAAAAAGTAATGCATTGAATTAGCATTATTTAAGAAAGTAATGCATTGAAACAGAATCATACAATACTGTAAAGTCTGAACATTTTTGATATATTGAACAAAATGTGTGCATACCGTAAACATGTAAATTTCACATATAGATATTTTATATATAAAATTTATAAATAAATAGTTCATATGAGCCACAGGCTACAATATGTGCACTTTTTTGCAGTGAATTTTGTATTATTGTCAGTAACATTTGTTGGAATTTCATAATTTTTGAAAATTGGAGGAAATAACACTCAAATCAGGCAACCCCAGCTCTTTTTTTTCAAGTGATCATATTTCATTGTATATTATACCACTGGAAGTATATTTAATGGGAGGGTTTCCTGCCCTATATCTCTTGGCGCAGGCTTTATCATAATCCCTTATCTCTTATATTTTTGATCCCAATATATTTACCCTGTAGCAAAACTGACCAAAGAGGCACACTGTCAGCAGTGATTTTTTACCTGCACATCCTGCATCTTTTGCGAATAATTTTTTCTTTGGGATGCAAAGTTTTTATTTCAGCAAGTCCCAGTATCAAATGTGGTAAACCTAGGAACTACCACGAAATTGTGTTAACGTAATTTTGTTCCCAAGCCACATCCGGGGCACGTCGTGGTAGTTTCCAGGCCAAAAATTGGATAAAGAAAGGTTGGTGTCACTTTTATTTTTGTTTTATTTTACAACTAAGAACAAACGATGGTGAAATCTGACAATGTGGTTCCGTGTAAATATGTCTCAGCGTCCCCTCTAGCCCAAAATTTTGTTTGAAAAGTTATTTTCTTTTGGTACGTGTTTCCCCACTGAGCATCGGACCAACTTTCCCCAAAGTTCGAAGGATTTTAGCCCATATCTGTCAAATTGAATCGAATTTGATATCATTTGACGATGGAAATGATAAAAAGACCCTGAATAAACATTCCTGCACAGAAAAAAATCTGAGCATTTACTCGTATACGATTCATGCCCCGTTCGTCCTGTGTGGTAGTTTCCAGCTCATCGTGGTAGTTAAAATGCTATCGTGGTAGTTTCCAAGACTTTATAGGATACGTTTCTGAAGTGTTACAAAACATTATAGTGGTTGTTTGTTTCGCATGATAACCCTCGAACTCGTCAATTAATTACCACGGTAAACAAATAAACCACATTTCAACATCATGAGGAAGCAAAGCTGAGGACTCGAGATTCAATGTGATGCTTGACAGGTGGAGACCATGCCCTGGACTGCCAAACAACACCTCTGGAAATCTAAAGCAAAAGAAGGTCATCAGTTGAGCCGTGGTGGACCAAGCAACAGACAAAAAAAATGATATAAAAAATTGGGTCACTCGCTACATTGTTCCATGTTCAGTCAGCTTTAAGATAAAATGGCAGGCTAAGACTACTGGCCCAAAGTATTGTTAGTACTTGCGCTTCGGAAAAAAGGGAATATCCTCGGGTTGGGACACTTTTATATACATGCGAGTGTGACGATGAACGGGCATGTTATTTGATAATTAAAAAGCATGTTTATTCAAAAACAAAAAATGTGAATATCCCTTCTTTTCATTCTTCTCATCATTTCAATAGCCCACTAAAATTAAAATTCAGGCAGTCGTCATTTGTTATCTGACAAAAGGTTATTTGAAAAGGTCTTCATATGAATAAGAGGAGTATTCAAGGTTCGGCCCGCACACCCTGTCTTTATAAAAATGAAGATGCCCCTGAATAGTGGACATCTGCTGATGCGAACTACTACTAAATTCCTACAAAGTCTTGGAAACTACCACGATAGCATTTTAACTACCACGATGAGCTGGAAACTACCACACAGGACGAACGGGGCATGAATCGTTTACGAGTAAATGCTCAGATTTTTTTTTCTGTGTAGAAATGTTTATTCAGGGTCTTTTTATCATTTCCATCGTCAAATGATATCAAATTCGATTCAATTTGACAGATATGGGCTAAAATCCTTCGAACTTTGGGGAAAGTTGGTCCGATGCTCAGTGGGGAAACACGTACCAAAAGAAAGATAATAACTTTTCAAACAAAATTTTGGGCTAGAGGGGACGCTGAGACATACTTACACGGAACCACATTGTCGGATTTCACCATTGTTTGTTCTAAGTTGTTAAATAAAACAAAAATGAAAGTGACACCAACCTTTCTTTATCCAATTTTCGGCCTGGAAACTACCACGACGTGTCCCGGATGTGGCTTGGGAACAACATTACGTTAACACAATTTCGTGGTAGTTCCTAGGTTTACCACCCGTGAGTATGGTATTGCAGACTTATCATGAAAAATCATAAGTTTGCAGTTGGGACTCATGGATATGGGAAACAGAGAGTCCCAGGACCCATAAGCCAAAAATTGTAAATGAATCACTGTGTCAGTGGTCAAGTGTCAAAATGTGTGAACAGGACAATCAAGTGATAATTACACTTATTGTGATCAATACATTTGTTTCTTTGATATTGGATTGTAACAAAATTCACACCATTTTAAAGCTCATTTAATTAGCTTTAAAATGATTTATAGATAAAAAAAAACAAACCTAAAAACTGGCTTATATAAAGTGGGATAAGATGACATCTTTTATTTCAACACTTCCCAGTAGGTATATTTTCACCATTCTAGGTTCTTCTGGTATTGCCAGTAACTGTAAGCTGTTTCACTTTATTGATATAATAATCAAAACCCTTACTTACAAGTTTCACAGTCCATTCAGCATGGTTTTCCTTAGTTAAATAACAGTCTTTACAAGAATGTTGAACAAAAGAAAACTGTGAGTGGAAATAACTAATGGAAACACATCCTTTTGTTGTGTATCTCATTTCTCTATTGTGCAGTCTGTATATTATTGATGGCAAAGTTAGCAAAAAATTAACTTTGGTTGAGAAATGAAAAAAAAAATCTTCATTGTATAGTAATACATTTAAATAGAGAACTGATATTTTGTTAACTCATTGCTTGCTGAGTGGCATCTGCTGAAATTCTATGCAAACAGCTAGGACCTAGATCAGGCACGACAAAACATGGGGCTTGATCTGGATTCAAACTGTTTGACTCTCTGATAGTATTCCTGAAAGAATTTTTCGAAAAAGATGATTTTGATAAAAATCAGCAGATGACAAACAATTTTAGCATGAAAAAGTATGCAGCAACAAACCTCATTCCAAAAAAACAAAAAACGAAGGAATAAACTTACACTTTGACTGATAATGTCTAAGAAACTGGTTTTTATCAGAGATGACGTCTGACGGTCGGATAATGATAGCTTCCGGGAACTCTTCTCGCACTGCTTCCTCCCCTTCAAGCTAAAAATGAACTCTCCCAAATTATCTATACATAGGTAAAAAAACTCAAATAGTCGATGATTGACCCTTTAAGCGCCACCTATAATATGCAGCAGACGACTTTTTCAAATTTTGTTGCGTTTCCAAAAATAACAAATAAGGCTTGAAATTCCATTTGAATTGTCTGCCAGCAGACGCTTCACATGTAATATCATGCCTTATTTTTTCTGAGAATTAAGTTAGATGTCACAAAATTTGTCATCCACTGCAGTCATGATTGATGCTTTAAGGGTTAGCCTTTTCCTTGCTAGCCAGCAGCGACTTTTGTCGTCTGCTGATAACCTTTGTAAACAGTTTCGACTCAGATCTTCTGTCCGTTCTGAATTAGATCCAAACTATTTCACACTCAGTGTTCGCCTTTACGCCGTAATAATATCTAAATACGCAACGTAAATCATTGGTACGCAAAAAAAGACAAGTAGCTTGCATGCATGGAACGCAAGATCAAAAGCAGTAGACTTGAACACATTTAAGCCAGCTCAATAGTGAAGAGAGTTAAAACCCTTGAATATCATTTTTTGTACAAAGAGACTGCTATAAATAGTATTCAGTTGTGGTTTTCCAAGATCCATTGTTCATAGCAATGGTTGAAATCAGAGAGAGGCTCAGCTATGAATAATGATTAACAGTTTTCCAATAATTGACTTGCTGGGTAAAAATGGTGTTTGCCTCGAGAATCACATTAGAAACATTTAAATAACTTAATCTGAAAATGTTTGAGATTAAAGTAAATTGTAGCAAAATAACATTGCAAAAAAAATTATATATATGTTAGGAAACTTTCTGGGACTCAGTAAAATTTACATAGGACTCAACTTTTGTTGATGCCCTGGGTCCCAGGGACGCAATAGAAATCAAGCCTAAATCTAACATTGATGGTATTCCTGAAAGAACTTTTCAAAAAAAATTGATCTTGAAAAAAAAACAGCAGACGACAAAAAACATGAAAAATTATGCAGCATGCAACTTTGAAACACTCTCTATATTCAAATGGGGGGGGGGTATCAAAATGCTCAAAAGCAAAATATCATAAAAACTTATTAGGAACTTATTTTGTACAAACCTGTAGGTAAATATCAATTTACAATGGCATGTATCAGGGCTTTTGTTATGATTGTGTACCAAGTAATTAACTGTCTTTTTTCTCAACCAAAACATATGTTGTGGGTACGCAAAAGAACTGCCGCAATGAGACGGTTCTTTAAGCACCAAATTACAGCTTAAATCTGATGGGTAAGAAAATATTTACTATTTTACACTAAAAAAACATGTTTATCTGGACTCTGATGTATACAGTATGTAGGTATGATACACCTCCTTGAACCAGTCAAACTGGCTGAACTTGAAACATAACAGGTAATAGTCAAAAGTCATGGACAACATACCTATTTACAAGAAATGATTAAAAACTACTCAACATGCATTTTATACGAACGCATCACTTTCATCTCAAGTTTTATGCTGCAACCATTATATTTCCATGTCTTTCTGCGAATACAAGGCGAAACTTTGAATTTCTGTGCAAAAAACTTTGGTCACAAAAAATACCCCCACCCACTTAACCTTGATGTCCTGGCATAATAATGCAATATTTTCAAAATTTTTAGTTTGCTAGTTGCACTAAATGTAAGGGTTTGATTTAAGCACAAAATTTTAGTTGTAAATTAAGCATAATCTTAACCACAGGCTGTCAAAATTTGGGCAGATTGAATAGGAGACTGTCCGAGGTCCTTTACAGATTTGGCTTAAAGTTTGTTCAAGGGAAATAGTCCAGCAAGAAGCAAGGGAGAGCAACCATTCTTGTACGACATACCATCATGGTTGTGTATATAACGTTATCAAATATTATCAAAATATCTAAAAGGGTATGAAAGTTAGACCCAATACAAAAAGTATAATCATGGTTTGTAAAAAAACTCATGAATAAATTGTCCGCACTTCAGTACTGTAAACGTTTTGAACACTTTTTATCCCAGACCAAAAGATCAGGCCCCGAGGTTATAAAACTTTTTCCATTGAGTTGAGCACGAAATTTATCCTGCTCATAAATGGTAAAATGCCAACAATGGTTGACATTTTAACATTTATTAGCATTATAATTACAACATCTGAGAGACTTAAAGCAAGAAACTTTTTCATTTGTCACTATTTTAGTTTTTAGGAGCAGTTGAAATTTCGTGCTCAGTTGAGTTGAGCACGAAAAAAGTTTTATAACCTCGAGGCCAGGAACCTGATGTCCTTCCCGCCATGGACGAATAATGTGAGCTATTATTTGTATGGGAACTCAAAACCTTTTGGGGTGCCCTGAAGTAATGACGTACCTTTGTTTGGAGAAATCTAGAGCCACCCTTCAGAAAAACTTTGTGTTGTTTAGCATTGTAGTTGGCATTGATGTGCGAGAAATGGATGAATTTTTCCACACCACATTCTTTTGCTATGCGGGCAATCCTTCTCGGTCCCGCAATGTGTACATCTTCAAATGAGAAATTCCTGCAAATCAAGCATATTTGTGAAAGTGATATATACAGTCAGACATAAGTTAAGCATCGCCTAAATAGTTTCCTTGAAAAACGAAGGAAGCTTTCCATTCATGAATATTTTCTTGTTTTATTTATTAGAATAGATAAATCGGTGACAATTTACAGCTAATTTTGATCAGATTATCATTAAGGTAAACAACCACCCCTAAAACTGTCCCTATTCTCTACCCCATTATGGTGTTTTCAAAACGCTTAGACATGTAACGTGTTAGTGTCATATTGTTACAATATCAAAGACAAGATCTATCTGAAAATTTCAGATTCATATCTCTCAAAGAATAAAAGTTATGGGTGTGTAAAGAATGGCATAATATATGGTGATAATGCGAAAATTACAAACACGCGATTAACTATCTCTATGATATTTTATAACTGACGTGTAACCTAGATTTTGACATCATCAGTTTGGCACTATTTTGAAAAATAGGTCTCTAGATTTTTTCTGCATTTATTTAAATTCAAAGTAAGCGCTTTGGGCTGTGACACTTTTAAGGGTATACCCGCAAAAAAGGGGTTGGTGTATACAGGACAACGTAGAAATTTAGCAAAATGCCCTAATGGCATTCTGATATGTTCAACAGACCAAGAAAAGACTAGGGTAACAAAATGTTACAAACTGAATGTTCTTCTGAAGAAATTTATACACGAAAAACGTCTCTGAAATAATGTTTGGGTGATGCTTAACCTATGTCCGACTGTATATAAATATACAATAGAACCTCAAATTTTTTCAATGTACAGTAAAAACCTTGTAAAACGGCCACTCAAAAGTAGACAAACAAAGATCTCGATGACAAATGGTAGCTTAATGAAGGTTCAAAGTATTGCAGAATGCTCCCCTTGGAGCATTCTGCAATACTTTTGACCTGCATTAAGCGATAATTGGTCTGGAAAACCAATTTTTGGTCATTTTGAGAGTGGCCGTTTTAAACAGGTTTTACTGTACCGGCTTATTAAACATAACTTTGGGACACAATGGGTTTAAGAGAATATGACTCATTCATAATCTATTTTATTAACATATACTAACAGACTTTAAAAACGCAACACTAACTTCCCTTTATATCTTTCAAATAACAGCTGTATGTAAAATTCCTTTGCTTCGATAATGTCATCATGAGTTGGCTTCTTCAGCAAACACTTTAGGTTTGATTGTACAACTAAACTCGACGACGTTATTTGCTTCCTATGAATTTAGTCATTGAAACAATTCTTAAGCAGAGGAGATTTTAAGTCATCAAATGAAAGGGTAAAACAGCTAAATGTCAAATACTCAAATAAGCGGTACCACAGACCTGCCAATCAATATGAGAGTAATTCCTTGATAATTTACAAAGGCCATGACACAAATTTGATGCTTCTTGTGTTTCTTGATTAAAAGAAGTAAGGAATCTTTCACTGATAACATTTTGTCACATAAAACAGTTCACCCCTATCTCAAAAAGTTCACATTTAAATGTGTTAAAATTATTTTTAAATGGACAAGTTTTCCATGTGTTACTTACATGTACAAATGAACACTCTTTAAAATACAATAAATACACATTATTATAATAGAAACTTGATCTGGCCTACTGTATCACATGGAGTGGATCAGGTCATACCATGGATCACCCGAGAGGGTGATCCAATGGTATGGCCTCATCCACAAAACGTGATACTGTATGCCAGATCAAGTTACTATTATCATAATTTGTTTATTATATACCTTTTTCTGACATTATTCTGATTTTATAACTTCTTTTTGGTCTTTAATCCAGAAAAATTGCGAGAAAGTTTGCCACTACGTTACGTTTCTTGACGTTGCGTCATCATGTTTTCAGTTTCTGGCTCCATGCTTGAAATTAACAGTATGTAACGTCGCTGCAAAAGCATATTACAGTCGTTTGCCACGTTTTAAAGGATAGGGATACGGAATCATAATACGCAGTACATTGATTGGGCTTTCTGTATCAGATAGCCAGAAAAGTAAAAACGATGAGCACTGTGGTTAAATGGTAGAGTGTTAGATTGAGGAACTAAGGGTTGCTAGTTTTAGTGTCTCCACTCTACCATTTAACCACAGTGCTCCTCGTTTTTGAATTTTCAATATTTGTTCAGTCATATCTGGACATTCAGCTATTATATGGGCCTCGACGTGACAAAACCTGTCTTAGGAGTTTTTGAAAAAGTGAGACTCAAACCAGACTCCTCAGCTAAACAGACTACCTAGAAATTTGAAATTTCGCCTGTAGCAAGCCTAGATATGATACTTTCCAAAAAGTGATTAACAAAGGCACTGATCAGACTGCGCGGATGCGCAGGCTGGTCTATGCCTGTGTTATTCGCAAACCACCAAAGACAGGTTTTCTCGTGTCGAGGCCCATATGCCACTGTTCCTTTGCAGACTTCTTAGGCAGTTCACCAGGATACTGCATAATTTAAATTAGGAAATTTTTGTATGGGTTTAATTTTCGTGAAACTTAGCATATGCTAAGTTTCGTGAAAATGAAACCCTTGCGAAATGAGGAAATCAAGCTTTCGTTTACTTTGTAGGTAAATCATGCCCTAGTAGAGAAATTTTACCTGGCAAATATGTCTTTTATCACTTTTTTGTAAAAATTAAGTTCTCACAAAAATTTTTGAATCTACAGGATGTAAGTGTAGTACTCACTTTGTTTCCGTTTGTTTGCTGATACAGTTGATCACCACATTTGAATACTGCATCGACTTCCTCAAAGACTCATCATCACAAAGATGGAAGGGCTGAAAGCAACAAATCAATCATTTCAATTAGGCCAAATAAAAAAACACCTGTGTTTAGGGTAACCAGACCCTACCTAAATTTACTGGTGAAACCTAGAATTTTTTTCAGGTTTTTTGGAAAAAATATAGTTTTATGCATTTTGAAAGCAAAATGCCTTTCAAAATGCATAAAATTGTATTTTTTTTCCAGAAAAAAAAAATATTTTAAAAAAAATTAGTGTGCCTACCCTACCTAAAATTTTCAGACCCGTTACCTGATACGCACTTATTTTTTTATTTAGCCGAGATAACCAACCAATTTTAGAGTAATTTTGTTATTATTTTCTTATTCCATCATTTTATAAACATTAGTTTTGGGTTCTCAAAAGAACCATCACAATGACGGTTCTTTTATCTATCAACAACATATGTTTAAATTGAGAAACAAAATGATTTTTTTTTTACTATATGCAACTCTTTTACCTGGAGACCTGTTTAATGTAGCATGGACAGACAGACAGGCGGACAAACCGAAAACAATAGAGCTCAGCCATCATTTTTGGCAGGGCTCTAACAACAAAGCTATGCATGCTTTTTTTTGTTTGTTTTGTTGCTTTATGTCCCAGTCTACAGCTATGGTCATGTTGGGACGGTCAGTTCACCTAACCACATTTTTTTACTGGGCAAGCTTGAACAAGCGGTTAACCAGTACTTTGTGCACATACTTTCACTTGTTACTGACAACAACCTTTCTTGAATGATTCAGCGGAGAGAGGGGGGGGGGGGGGGGGGGGAGGGGGAGGGATGACCGTAGACATTATTTTATCACCACCAAATTATGGGACCGCCCGGGATCAAACTCGCGACCCCTGAATCTGCAATCAGACACGCATCTGTAGCCAGACACTTTACCAACTGTGTTACGCGCCCCGGTAAATCTATGCATGTAACATGGCTATATTTGTCTGTACATCCCCCACACCCCCCTTGATTTGTTTGTCACCCAGACCCCAAGCATGTCCCAGCTGGATAAGAGGTACAGTAAAACCTCTCTTAAGCGGCCACTCAAAAGAAGATCTTTTTTCTATTATTTGATTATTTGATTCTTCATATCCCAGTCAACAATTTTTCAGTTATGTCCGGAATGGTCTCCTGGGTTGAACCAGTACTAAGCAAGGATAAATATGTGACAATGTCTTCCTCAAGGACACAACACAGTGACGCCGATGAGGCTTGAACCCACGGCCCCTTGGTCTCTAGTCAAGCACTCTACCACTGAGCCACTGTCACTCACTCAAATGAGACCAAAAAATAGGTTTTCAAGACTGATAATCGCTTAATGCAGGTCATAAGTATTGCAGAATGCTTACTGCAATACTTTCGACCTTCATTAAGCTACCATTTGTCATAAAGATCTTTGTTTTGTCTATTTTTGAGTGGCTGCTTGAGGCATTTTACTGTAAATCCTCTTTTGAACGCAGATGAACTCTTTCCAGTAGTGGCCAAGTTTTTCTGTGCGGCTAAATAGGTGAAGGTAAATATATTGGGTGTAAAATTGCAAATATTTTCTTATCCATCAGATAAAACATTTGTTACATTGAGATGGTTCTTTTGAAGAGCCACAAGTTACCATATGTTCTAGTTGAGAAATAATAGAGTTTATTCTTAATTACTCACTCTTATCTAAAGATACTAGGGCAAGCTCTCTGGGTTCACTTGTAACTTTTTAAGAGCTTTAAATTCACAAATTACAAAAAGAAAGCAATAGGTTTATGCTTGATTTATGGTAAAATTCAATTTAACAATGCTTAATAACACTGGTATTATATTCATCACATGCCAGTGCTGAATCAGGAAATCCTGTTCAATCCCCAACTATCTTCTCCCTAGAAAATCGATGTAAATTTTTTAATTACTTAAGCACTATCCAAAGGCTGGGGAAGTGAGTTGTTTGCCTGATGTCTTGATTTCATTTTAAGAACATTCCAAATTCAGAATTCGCCATAGTTTCATAACATTCCATACGAGACATCACAAAGGCCAGCCTATGCTGATGTATCAAGCGGGGCCAGATGTTCAAATTTTGGTGCTATGTCTACATCTACAACCTTACTTTGTGTATGAAAGCAGCAAAGACTCTGGCAAGTCTGCTGTCATACTTAGTAAGAGTGGGTACTCAAAATTATTTTTCTTATATCTCAACCAACACATATGTTGTGTGTACTCAAAAGAACCATCTAAATGAGACGGTTCTTTTGAGCACCCAAATCATGTGTTAAAACTGGTGTACAATTTGTACGCTCAAAATGTTTCTTTATCTAAACCTATTGATGAGTACTAAAAGCTCATTCACTGGCCTACATACAAACCTGGAAAAGAATCTGGCCGACATCTCCAAGAACTTTCAAATGATCAACATCATATTCTTCACCTCTGTAGGGAATTATCACCTGAGAGCCTATCTTTCCTGCAATAAAAATTAAGTACTTAGGAAGATATCTGTGTCAGATTGTACATGTGTATTTCCTAATACAATGTACTAATAATAAATAAGACTGACAATCTTTCTCATCATTTAGGCCATCCTTAAAAAAATGTTTGCTGTCACCCAACTCATACTTTTCAAGGTGGGTAGGTAGGTTACTAAGGTACATATTTTTTATCATTTACATAGCATGTATTTGTTGAAAAGATATTCAAACTAAAGAAAATATGTTTAATATTAGAATCTCTGAAATAGCCATAAAATATTTTGGGGATGTGGCATTTTGAGCGAGTGGGTCAGGTGACGGCAAACAAGGAATTTCTAAGGATGGCCTTTGGAAGGTTTTGTTTGATTTGATTCTTTACATCCCATCAACAATCTTTCAGTTAAACAGGGACGGGTCTTCCTGGGTTGAACCAGTACTAAGCTAGGATAAATGTGTCTTGCTCAAGGACCACAGCGCAGTGACGCCAGTGAGGCTCGAACCCGCAGCCCTTCGGTCCCGAGTCAAGCACTCTACCACTGAGCCACTGCCCTCCTCTTCTTTGGAAGGTATTGGGTCTGATTGTATTTCCTAATATCAATCAAGTTAAAATTGTCAATCTTTCTCATCATTTACAGCAAATTTCTTTCCCTATTGAAAGCAAATTCACTTATAATCAGGCTTCTAGATAAGTGTGCATATTTGAAAATTATTTTTCGGATTTCTCAACCAAAACATATGTTGTGAGTACTCAAAAGAACCGCCTCAATACACATGCTTCAACTGGTGGATTTACACTCAAACATTCACTTATCTGGACCTATGACAATAGTCAATGATTATATGGGCAGCCACATGACAAAACCTGTCTTCAGGGTTTCCGACAAAGCGGGACTCAAACTAGTCTCCTGAGCTACAGAGACTTGCTAAAAGATTGAAATTTTGTCTGTAGCAAATTTAGATATGTTCCTTTCTAAAACATGAATAACAAAGGCGCTGATCAGACTGTGCAAATGTGCATGCTGGTCTGCGCCTTTGTTGTTTGCAACCCCCCCAAGACAGGTTTTCTTGCGTGGAAGCCCATATATTTTAGCTGTAAGACCAACCATAGGAGGTTGCTAGCCTGCTAGGTATCAAAAAGTGACTTTATTTCACTTTGTTTGATCTTTGAAACCCAGTTTCAAATGTCTCTAGTTTTTTTGTAACCAAGAGTTCCAAGGAATTTGGGAAAAAATATACATTTGTCATTCCCTTCCCTTACACTTTTCAATGAAACTTATGGTTAGAAAAGTGTGTGATATACACTGGGAAATTCACTCCCTGGTCCCATATTTTCACTTGCCAGACGGTGTAATTTCGTGTGTCGCACAAGTCAGGCATGGGATTGTCACACGCCTGGTACGGCTACATTATGCCAGACAACATACCTAATTCATTGACGACACTTCTCCCTATCATACCCGTTGCACCAAAGACAGTTGCAACGATGCCACTAAAGGAGCTGCGGCCACCCCGACCCCTTTTGCAGTTCTGCAGAGTAACTTTCTTCTTTATAGTGGCTACATCTGAACTACTGTTCCTCCACAGGACGAAAAGGGCCCCGCCTGCCTGCCGCACACTTACATCTGAAAAATATGAACTAAGTTTTACAAGCATAATTTATTCACACAGGGATTTTTTGCAATTATGGGAAGGGGACCTAGGGCCATTCAGATTGGGGAAAGTAGCGTGTTAAGCCCCTAAATTAGGAAATTTCTTATAGTACACAATTATGTCATTTTTGGTTAATAAAATAACAAATTAGCTATTACACATACTATTGCCATTAAATTGAAGGGGAACATCACCATGTAGTGTTTTTGTGTGTGTGTTGACCGAATAAAAATCCCAATCTTCAAAATAAATAAAAAAAAATTGAAGATTGGGATTTTTTTTCAAAATTGGGGAAAAGGTCACCTAAATTCCATTGGGAATGGGGCCGAAATTCGGGGGCTGAGATGGGGCTGAGAACACAAAAAAAATCCCTGTCACATAACCATAAATGAGCCCGATTCCAGCCAGCTTATAAGTTAACAGTGATTCATTTACAATTTTTGGCTTATGGGTCCTGGGACTCGCTGTTTCCCATATCAATGAGTCCCAACTGCAAACTTATGAGTCCAGATCACTATTTTTCATGATAAGTTTGAATACCCATTGCAGTGATTTTTTTACCTGCGCGTCCTGCGTCTCAGACGCATGATTCTCACAAAGGATGCATGATTTTAAACCATGTGAATCCCGCAGGACGCATTAAAAATTGTGGCGAAAAGTCTGCATTTAAAAATTTGCAACTTTCGTTTTGAACGTTTTTTTACTTGCGCACCGTGTCTTGAATAATATTGGTAAAAACCGGTACCGAAAAACTCCCCAACAGTTTAGCGATCAATACTTCCCTTGAGAAACATGTGTTTTCAGATATTCACGGGGAGTTTACTGGTAAAAGCCAGTGCCGATAAACCAGTACCGACCAAAAATGAAGCATTGGAATAATGCGTTTAACCCGCAAGTTTAAACACCCTTTCCATAATGCCCCTCCATAATGAACACAGCATGCTTTCATGAGAAGATTATGTCTTCAAAAATAGACCCTAAACAGCCCACACTGGTGTTCTTAGCAAGAGGCCCAACTTGGAAATAAACGAATGGCATGGCATTAGAGTCTGACATTTCTGAGGAATATTAAATTGTCTTCTACCGACCAGGTATGTGCCATTTAGTACTCTATTTTCCAAAAATCTATCATTCTGGAGAAGAGGGTGCTCTGATTACATTTGTTTATATTCAAATCAGACACCCCTCCCACTCTTCTCCCTCTGTCTTTGTCCAACACTTTTGAAGGCCAAGGTTATTGTGGTTGGGGGGTGAACAGAACAGGCCAGCGCCTAAAGACAACCCCTGCTCGATTTTTCTTTAGGTGTGGACTTAGTTTTTTCAGGGGGGGAAGGGCTGGTGGGGCTTTTTTTTTTTAGAAAATAACCATTACCCATTCGATTTGCAGGTTGGCCCCCTTTTGGGAACACAGGGGGAGGGGGGGGGGGAGAGAGTTGGCCCCTTCTAGACAAATCCTAGAATCAACTCTGCAAATAGAATTGTTAAAGTATTACTGCAGGCTCATGACGTACGGGGACTGTACTGTGAACAGATGGTATTAACAAAAATTAATATGGTATCATCACCGTATGTCCAAGGGCTCAGTAACTTCCAGCAGTACACTTGTAGGCATGCAGAGTTAGATGAACACAAGCTAATGGCCTGGGCTCTAAAAATTATTTTACATGACAAAGTAAGCTTGCTCTTTATTGTATAAGTAAGTATGACAGTGTCTTGTTTCTCAAATTGGCTTCTATGAATGGGTCAGATTTGTATGGATACATAAAATTTATGATTCAAAGTGGGCCCCATATGGGATGCAGAACTTCGAGTTTGGGATGCAGGGTTCGCGCTACCGATCGCCAATGTCGCCAAATGCGAAGAAATAATAAATTTGGCGCAAAAAATATGAATTTGGCGACATCTATTGGCGAAAGAAAAATCGCAGGCGAAAATTTTTGTCTGGCGTCCGAGCGTCTCCTTCAGCTTAAAATCAGTGCCTCGTGCCGCTTAATGGTAATCAATGTATATCATAATTGTCAATTAACACCCCAATTATCGACCACACAATTTGGTAGCTGATCGAGTCAAACCTGGACACGCGCTGCTAGCCTGCGGCGATCGGCACGCACTTTTAACAGCTGCTTCCGGTAACGGTCAGAATGACAGACCATAATATACATGGTGTCATACTGTGCATGAAATAAACTGCACCATCACCATGGCATCTTTGCTTATCGTGGTCAATAATAATAGTCATTAGCTTTCTGAATCGCAACTTTTACTAGTAACACTGATTCTAAATCATGTTGAAAAGACCGCTACATCGCCGTCCCGCGAGAAGAAAAAAATCAAGGGTCACTTTCAAGCTCACTTTCCATCAAGCATAATGAGAAAGGGGAAAGATTTGCATGTTGTTCATTGTGCCATTCTTTCATCTGACAGCATCACCCACCACTATTACCAGGCGTGCGAAAGGATCCGCGCATTTCGCAAAATGCGGACAGTAGCAAGACAACACCGAAGAGTGCTTCTCTCTTCAAGACAGAGTAACGCACGCTGTTCAAAGTGTTTTTCTCGACAGTGTCAGATACTTTGAACCCATCAGTTCTAAACAGAAACCTTTATTTATAAGATGGATGATGTTATGGCTTTCTTAAATCTGTTTTGTCAGAAAAAGGATCATTAAAAACTTGGACTTGTGTCCGAGATAAAAATTTGCAATTGTGCTCTCCCCTAACATTTTTGACTTAGCTCCCTTGTTACAATATATTTAGCAAACTTAATTCAATGGAGTTATTCGTTTTATTTAACATATTTTCCAAATTTAAACATTTTTAATCAAGGTATTATATAATTTTATATTCTAGTGAGAATAACATTGATTACAAACTTTTAATCACTAAAACCAAAGACTAAAAAAGCGGCAGAAAAATTAATATTGGCGTCGTATATATATCCATTGTGATGTGTACATGTTAATGTTAAAAAATACCTCACTCACGTTCAGGTAAATAAACTGAATGGAGGTTTCCCATGTACTATGGAAAGACCATGATTAGTCTTATCACTATCAACTGTCTTAATATTTATAAGCTGACACCCATCATTCATGACAACATCAGTAAAGTTTAGCTTTTAAAAGAGTTTAACGGTTGGTTAACGGTTCATTCCTGAATACTTGCAAACAGGTACTTTGGCAAACAGAGAATACCCAAAGCGATGCATATCATCAGTGTCTGCCCTGTTTGTTAAGAAAGTGAACAATCTTCAGGTACAAATATACATCAATTTAAAGACTGTCAACTGCTTTAAATACAAAATGGACTACTCCATAGTTATTGTATCAATTTGTATAGAATAAACCACCAGAATTAAGGGGGTTAAAGACAGAAGACTTTTTTTTTGCGAAAAATGCCCAAAAACCTGGCTGTTTTTTGGGCGAAAAATGGCCAAAAATCTGGCTCTAAGTTTAAGAAAATGGCACAAAAAAAATCTGATTGGCGAAAATGGTGGCGAAAGAAAAATAAATCCTAGCGCAAACCCTGGGATGCAAAGAATTTTGGCCTAGTGAGTCCCGGGACTCATAGAAACAAATTTGTAAAAAAATCACTGCATTGCATCCTGGGACTCGCTGAAATAAAAACTTTGAATCCCAGAGAAACTATTATGTGCAAAAGATGCAGGATGCGCAGGTAAAAAAATCACTGTAAGTATCACCTCCCTTTTTAACTTTTTGCATGCTGGGCGATTTTTCATGCTTTTTTGTTGTCTGTTTCCTTTTTTTTTTAAATCATTCTTTTGTTTTCAAAAAAATATTTTATTGTCAAACAATTTGGATCCAGATCAGGACCAACATTTTGTTGATCTGGGTCCAAACTGTCTGCAAAGGTTATCAGCAGACGACAAAAGTCACCGCTAGCGAAGGAAGAGTTAGCACTCATACTGACATATCCAGCAGGGCTAGACATGACATTTTGATCCCAATCTTCATCTTCATCCAAACTTTGTTTATGCAAGCAGGGAAGACTGGTGAGTCTGCATATTTGGACAAGTCTGTCTGAGCCATTGCTGCTGCACAATGTGATAGGTTCCAAAAATCTCCAGGGCTTCAGATTTTTTTCAAGATTGGTGGGCAGAAGAAGTGACCCATGGAGCAAAAAATGGTGGGTCATTTTCTGAAATGATGGGCCCAAGCATATCAAACTAACCACAGTTGACATTTGTGTAGTGTACTTTACCTACAGTACATTTTACTGCTGATGATTATCCAGGAATCTCATAACTCTGTTCACCTTAAAGTTTAATTGGCTGACAGCTGTGAATCACACATCTGTGCTTTACTAAACCAGAACAGCAAAAAAATCAAAGTATGAGTACGGTAAATCTTGTATTAGTTCGTACAGTAAAAAATAATTATTTTTCGCTGTGTACGAACTAATAAAAAATATTTTTCCGAGAAACGGGACTGTACGAACTAATAAAATGAAAATCTGATGATCGAAAAACGGGACCAAAAACATGCGAAAATTGCCAAAGAGGGAGGAATTTCTGTTAATCCTTTGAGCCTAATTACAGGCTGAATATCTGATCAGTATTTTCCATTAAACTAACATTCTTAATAGCATGGTGAAAGATTGAAAATAAACAACCAAACATAAAAGTCCGGATTGCCGTTTCAACCGACTCACATGCAATGTGCGATATACCCGGCGATATCACCCGGTTAGTTAGGCCTGCTTTACAGGAGAGATGTCACGTCAGACTTGTTCTATGACGATTGTCTTGACTGGAATCATACTCGGACACTGGGTCCGAGGAATTATAACAAAAACACAACTTCTGTTCACTACCGACGGCTAGCTCTACAACGTAACAGAGCAATGTATATCGCAGCTTTCGTTTTTGGTCATGGTGTAGATTCTTATTTTCTTAGTACCCTCGAAAATGCAGCATAGAAGTAGACAAGACAATACATGTACGTACATTCAGTCCTACAGGTTAGACGTACGCGTACACTCATTGATTTGGAATGAAAACTGAAAATGAAAATGGCGACTTCTAAATATGAAATATGAACAACTGGAACGCAGAACTCTCATGAATCAGAGTAGTACATTTCTCTGCCTTCATATTGTAAAAAGACCCACAACTTACGTTTTTGTGAATGCTTACTCCATTTAAAGGCTTTGTATGAACACCTATATTTCTGCATAGGTTCGCCGTTGGTTGGTTCGAGTCTCATCATACGTCGTATTCCTTTTGGTGACATAACATGCTCAGCTTGTTCGCACACCTCCTTACGTGTTAGCTCGGACCCAATAAAGCTCGGTGTTGGGCTGTTAGCATTCTAAGATTATGATAATGGCAATCAATGTAGAACCAGATTCCCGTACTTTGTCATCTTCGGTCGCTAGACCATGGAAAAGCCATTACATGAGAAAATCATCTGTCTTTCGTGATTTGAGGCTGACTGACTCTTTTACAGCCAGAAACAGGGTTGGATGCACATGCTAGTCTTTACACTGCTATTTGAACACCATGCTATCCCGTGTACACCTTGCTATCCATGCGCGGATCCAGGATTTTTCGTCAGGGGGGTCCGGGTCAATCTGACAAAAAAAGCCCTGACAACGTTTTGTTTTTGTCTTCAGCTTATTTTACTGAAGTCAAATGGTTAATTTCGAAGAAAACTATCATTTTTCAAGGTTCCAGAGGGGGTCCAACATTTTCTAGGGGGGGGGGGGGGTCCAACTTTTTCCAGGGGGGTCCAATTGCTTATACCCTATAGAAACCCATATAACTTGTGATTTTCCAGGGGGGTCCGGACCCCTGACCCCCCTCTGCATCCGCACTTGCTATCTCAACCAACAGGAGATAGCTTTTTTCCGTTTAGTCGTCGTTGGGTGGTATCTTTCAGTTTTATTTAAATTTTGATAGATTCTTTAAGCAAACAGTGGCGTCAGGCGACCCCACGTGCGGATCCAGAGGGGGTTAGGGGGTCCGGACCCCCCCCCCCCCCTGGAAAATCACAAGTTATATGGGTTTCTTTGGACACCCCCACCCCCTGGAAGAAGTTGGACCCCCTCCTCCCCTCTGTAATAAAACCATTGGATCAACTCTGTAAACTGTAAAATAAGTTGATGACTAAAAAAACATTGTCTAGACTGTTTTCTGGCCGTCGGACCTCGACCCCCCCCCTCCCCCCCCTCCGCCCCCGCCTGACAAAAAATCCTGGATCCGCGCATGAACCTTGTTTGACTTGTTCATAACGCCTGGGCCACTGTTTAATGCGTAATGTACATTTTCTTACATCAACGCCATCATCACGTGCGACCGCAAACTTTAAAACAACACGTGGCCGGAATTGATGTGAGCGGTCTCTTTGATCTTAAAAAGGATCATGCTGTCTTTGCCCTTGGCGTCAGCTGATATAATTAGCAGACGTTTCGTGAATTGACCAGGCCCAGCAAAAAAAAAAAAAATAATAATAAAGTGAGAATTCAAACTGTTTGAAACTCTGATATGTTGTTTCCTAGAAGAAAAACTGGTACGAACCTCCCTCGAGAAGCAATTCGACCCCCCCCCCTCCCCGTTGGAATTGTCTGGATCCGCTCACGCATGTCTGACAGGAATTTTATTTCATGTAGCAGGTTTAGCTCTCATACTTTCCAGAGATAATTGGTAGAACTGCGCAGGTGTGCTGGCTGATCTGCGCCTTTGTTGTTTGCATACAAAAAAGTTTCTCGTGGAATTGGGTAAAAAAGCGAAGTTGCAAATTTGAATATACACGGACGGTAAACGAGAGGCTTTTTCGACCATTTTTTTCTTATCTGCAAGACTGTGCGGATGTGCAGGCTCGTCTGAGCCTTCGCTGGTTGCATGTGCGAGAGGTACCATAATCTCATGAACTGGCTCGTTTCATAGACAGCCCAATGTAAAGCATGATGCAGAAGCATGCATAAATCACTTTTCATCTTGGTTTGTGCGTCTGTGCGTACGTGTGATTATCGACAGGAATCATTTAATGTGTAAGACCCATAATACAATTTCATGAGGACGCCGCGCTGGGCTTTGTTTGATAAAAAGTTTCATCGGATATACAATGTATGTAGTTATTTTATTACGCTTATTGCATGCGCGTTTTGGTGAAACTTAGAAATGAAATTGATGCACGCACATTTAAAGCACAGCTAATTAGTGGGAGTACGTAGATTCTTCATCCACTACAAAACTTTGAGTTACCCGACGAGATTGCACAAAAGCACAGGCTCCCCTGAGCCTTCGCTGATAACATTTGTGATAAACACCAGCCGATATAGTTTCATCACGCTCGGATCCAGCGATTCAAAAAAAAGACGCATGGGCATATTTATGACACAGAAAGACCAGAAAGGCTCAATGATCACAGACACGTAGGACACTGTGTGCACTCGCGCGTGGTTGTGTACATGTATTTGATTTTTGTAATGACTGGACAAAATATCTCCGCGATTTGCATCAGTCCGACGTTCATTGAACCAAGCGTTTATCATTGAATAAAAGTTTGGCATGCATCAATGCTTGATGCACGCGCATAAGCGACACTGACGATCGCACTGACAGGCGAAGCGCTCCTGTTCCGTTGATATGTTTTTTTAACTGACGTGCTTGACGAAAAACGAAAGCATCGTAGACAGACACACCGATTGACCAAATGAACGGAAAAAACGTTGTGTACGAACTATTAAAAATTACAAATAAGAAAATGACCACTGTACGAACTAATACATGACATTTTGAGCAGACAGGTCATGAATAATTTATGGTGTACGAACTATTCGAGTGTACGAACTAATACAAGATTTACCGTAACAAAAATCAGAAAATGTTCAGCTTCACAATTTTGATTTGTTTACATACTAGCCTGTTAAATATAGGTCATTGGGAAGTGCAATTGAGGCCATCAATCTCCCCATAACTCCATTCACTTGAGGTTTGAGGTGTTCCAAAGTCTGCTACAGTCACATGCCACATTCTTATGTCGGCGGAACTCTGGCTGATAGGGTAATTTTAGCGAGTGAGTTTGTCCCACAGACAGCTCAGTAGATCATTTTGGAGACGAGGCCACGACTTACAGCCTCGTACGACAGACTGGAGAAGCTGGGAATCGAACTCAGGTCCCCTGGGTACAAGGCGAGTGGATTATATATCAGCGACTATATCAGTGATTCATTTACAATTTTGGGCTTATGGGTCCTGGGACTCGCTGTTTCCAATATCAGTGAGTCCCAACTGCAAACTTTTTAATGACAAGTCTGCAATATTATTGCATCCCGGGACTCCATTGGACTCGCTGAAATAAAAACTTATGCGCAAAAGATGCAGGATGCGCAGGTAACAAAATCACTGCTATATATTTTCAACTTATAGTTGAGTGTCGTCTGTCAGCATTAACCATTATGGGCCGAATTGTCCCTATCAACTTACCAAAACAGTTGAAGATTTAAATTTTTATCATTTTAAAATTAATTTACCATGCAACTTTATGTTAAATTTCTATTAAACATAATATCGATCTATAAAGGTATCCTGGAGCAACCTGAGATAGCATGCGGTATCCTGTGATATCCTGCGGTAGTCAGACGGACCCCTCCCCCGCCTATTCATCCAGTCTGCCTATCCCTCCATCCGTCCGTTCATCCATCCACACACCCTTCCACCCACCACCTAGCTATATATGACAAATAAGTAATTAAAAAAATGGGGGCTAAACGACTAGGGGGGAAATGGTATTGGGGGCGAGACGACTAGGGTTGAAAATAGAGGCGAAACGACTAGGGGGGAAACGACTAGGGGGGAAACGTCTTGGGGGCGAAACGGCTTGTTACCTATATCAGCTCCCACCATTTCATTAGCAGCTTCCTACCATTTTCGAAAGCTAATGCTTGTGAAACCTTCGAAAATGGCGACATTTCAGCTTTTGTCAACCAATAAACACATTCTTCGGTTGTGTGTTTAATGTGCCTAGTGATATTGCTGAGGAGTTTCAAGCATAAGAAAGTTATCCTTAAGTATAAACAACAAAATAGACCAGCTTACTTTTGTCCAGACAAACCCTGGCGATTGCAGCCATTTTGCCCTCTTTCTCAAGGTGATGACTGTATCTAGTGTTGTTACCTGCAGTAAAGCTGATAAATTTGTATGACAGTCTAAAGATCGGAGTAGTAGTCGAATCGTACTGAAACAAATGGTAACAGTCCCACAATAAAGCACATAGGCATGCGCTGTAGATAAATAATTTTTGTGTTGCCTGGTTGCCTGGTGTAATCTAATGAGAAACTTGTCTCGCATTGATGCTGGTGTCAGCATTGAGATCATGTCAAATTCAGAACTGCTAATGCACCTGCTGATGGACTCGACCAGTCTTGGGGTGTTAAAGGTTCGCCAGGTCGACGATAATCCCATCCCAGAGGGTGGGGGGTGGGGGTACTCTGATATTTTCATACATGTATACTTTGTTTGTTTGATTTGATTCTTTACGTCTCAACAACAATTTTTCAGTTAAACAGGGACGGGTCTTCCTGGGTTGAACCAGCACTAAGCTAGGATAAATGTGTCTTGCTCAAGGACCACAACGCAGTGAAGCCGGTGAGACTCGAACCCGCGGCCTCTCGGTCTCGAGTCAAGAACTCTACCACTGAGCCACTGCGCTCCTATACATGTATACGAAGGCTCGGGTCATTTGTTTGGGTTCAAAGTTTTAATTCTCATTTTTTTTTTTTTTTTTTTTTTTTTTTTATTGGGGGGGGGGGGGGGGGTAGAAAAATGAATAGTTTTTTGGGTATGAAGATTTTGTCGATATTTTTTTGGGGTCATCACAAAAATTGGGTCATTTCTATCCATTTTAGGGTCTTTTCTTAAGATCAAGATACAAAATGGAGGATACTTTTTGGGGTTGCTCAAATTTCAAATATTTTTGTTGGGGTCCTTGAAATTCCTGATTTTTTTTTTTTTTTTTTTTTTTTTTTGCGAACAGTAGATGCAGGACCCGAGCCTTCGTATGAAGAAAACATAAGAGTACCCCCCCCCCCCCGTGACGATAATACCTATATAAATTTAGAGTCAGTTAGCAGGAATATATGTGCTTTGTTCTGAATTCAAAAAGGGTACAACTCCTGAGTGCAAACTAGCAGATTTAATTTTTATTCACATGTCCTGATATTTAATTTCGTCTCCTGCATCGTAAAAGGGCCTATCACGTGATATTTGGAAATAGTCTGTCATGGGCTAGTTAGGCCACTAACGTCGGGGCAGGTTCGGCCCATAGCCAAACTTTTCCCATACATAGTCAGCGTATATTTTGTGACACATATCCACTTTGTAAAGGTGTTTAGAGCGATCAAAAAAAATGTTGAATGCGGAATTGGTCATCTGAACAAGTTCTGCTTTTACTGCATTTTTTTTCAAAACGTTCAAAAGCATTTACATTACAGTACTATTTTTCATGCTCATTATTGGTTAAATTGTATTCCGAAGTACAAACTCAGATAGTTTAGATCTATATATGTTAGTTTAATGCCTCGAAATTTTTTTGGTCCTTAGAGAAGTTTGACTGTAGGCCTTTAATAATAGGCCAGGAAAAATATTTTCGCCAAACTTGCCCTGAAGTGGGGGGGGGGCGAACTTACCCCTTGACGGCGTAAGTTCGGCCATCATGACCTGATCTCATTGACTGACGATCACAGAGACACACGAATGGGTTTACCAGGACCGATACCGCCCTATCGTACCTTACTTGAAAATAAAGGTTTCGCAGAGCTATAGTTGTAATAGTTATTCGAAAATTGTACTTTTTTCTAAAATGGAGCCGAACTAGCCCCGGTCTCCTCTAAATATGTTTTAATATTCAACTTTATTAGAGCTCCTAATTTTCATAGATTTTTCGTAATCTCGATATTGTAAAGGGACTCTGGCTACGACTACCTTACGCGGAATCTTTAATGTTATAATACTCTATTGTTGAGTGTTGAAGATTGCACACAGGTTGGAAGTTGATCCGGGGTTCCTACTGGTGGTAACGTGCGCTATGTGGAAGATGTGAGAAGGTGATTCATTGATTGTATAGAGGCTTAGTCTTTAAATAAGTTTGATTAATATAATGATATAGTTGCCCAACCGGATAGAGTAGGAAGTTAACTTTTTGTATAGTCCTAGCGCATTTCTGCCCTGATGTATAATAGTCAAATAGTTGCACATTTACTCATGAAGATACATACCTACATCGAAAGATGGTGATCCCAATGTGGATGTAATTACTTACAACAGAACAGAACAGTTGCCGTGTCAAAGCAGTACTAAGCAAAGATAGCAAATGCATCGCGGGTCCAGTTCAGAGACAACCTACCTGTTAATTTAATGTCAAAACCAGCTTCATCTTTATTACAAGTAAAATTCAGGAAATAATTATAGTGCGTATAGTGAACACCAGTGGATACGTATACGCGAAAGAAGTTTATACTTTTTGGCCAAATTAGTTTGTAGGTGAAAACCAAGAAAACCCTGATATTAATATCTCCCAGTTGAGGATAGGAACAACACATTCAGGGTTATTTCGGGTCCAGAATATGGATGGGCCATGAAAATGGGTCAATGGCCAATGTCCCATTCACTTGCATGCAACAATAAAGATTTTGATGGGCCATTTGGAAAAAAGATGGGCCCAAGAAACTCGCTGTTGTCTGAAGCACAGAAAGGTCTACGTATCTATTTCAACGTGTTCCACCTATTCCATAGCTGAACAGTTTCCTTTTAATGGAGACTCTCTATACAAAGGGACAGGAAACACTGTATTAAATTTGCCGATAATATGAATTATCTTGTAGGTACAGTACCATACTTGTAGACATTGTAAGAAGGAGATAATGAACTTATTTAAAAGTGAATGATGTGGAATAGAAATAATAATTAATTATTTATGAAGTTTACAAACACCCAGTAAATAAAGTAGCCTTTCAGCTTCAAAACAATTTAATTTTGAAAAAGATACAGTGTGCATTTCTCCAATTAATCAGATCGATAGTTGGTATGAGAGCCAGAGCTCCTAAAATGTACACATTAGGTACATATTACAATATAATAGATACACCTATCAAGTTTCAATGATGCTAAATGTTTAGACTGTGTGATTCAGCATATGGTGGTAAAGAAGAGATAGTAATTCAAAAGTGTTATTAAGTAAAATTTACGAAAAATTAACGATAAATTGTTAATTAACACTTTGCATTCGATTTTTGTGTGAGTTAAGTGGCATATCTAGATTAATTGCTGGTTACCAGTCTACAGGTGGTCAGTAATGTAAATACAGGTAACCACTTATTAACCAGGAACCAGCAATTATTGAAGGTATGGCCAATACACACTGGCCTACAACAGTTTTTGAACATATGGTAAAGATTCTTAACCCTTTGTATAGAAAGACATTGGGGGGGGGGGGGGGGTGTGGTCTGGTATTCACTATTCATTAAAAATTTAGCCCATTATTCATCTCATTAAAATTTTGGGTCATTCATTAAAATAAGACCAATTATTCATTATAAGTAAGAAAGGTGGCAAAGAAATCTGAATATTCACTATTCATTAATTTTTTCTTCATTAAAAAAAAGGATTATTCATTATTTTTTAGGCTCTAATTATTCACTATTCATTTTTTTTTGGCTCATTGTTCACTTTTCATTATAAAAAATCATATACTTATCATCATACCCCATCCAGACCTCCTCTCCCATCCAAAGCACCAGTATGTGACACGTTCCAGCCTTTTACAGGCTTCCAGGAATCCCATCTTAAGCTCTGTTTTGAACTCCTGAGAATCTTGGTGACCCAAACTGCTACTCACGACTCCTTTAAATCCATTCAAGGGAGATAACTCAAACAAAAAACAATGGAAAATTAAAGCAGCGTTTACAGAGGAGAACTATGTCTCCACAACCGCAAATTGAGTTGGCAAACATGCTTACTAAAATTATGATCGGCTCTTTATAGTGTCACAATGATACAACATACATAAGAATGACTGAAATGCATGGAATATTTTAAGAAGAGGGGGGGGGAGGGTCCCCAAACATTGTATCTATGAAATGTTGTTGGAAATTCAGAAGATAGAGCTCAGAAAAGGCTGATTAACGGTTTATTAAAGTATGGTGACCTTCAAAATTATGTGACCTTCAAAATAAGGTCAACCCCTCACTTTGCCACAGAATATAATACATAAAATTTAGCTAGAATCCATTGTTCAATTCAAGAGATATCATACCTGAAAGTGCTGTTGTGACCTTGAAAATAAGGTCAAGGTCACTAAAATCTAACCAACTCTTCCACCCTTCCACCCTCCAATATTCTTCAGCAAGACACATTAATCCTAGATTGGTACTGGTAAAACCTAGGAAGACCCGTCCCTTTATAACTGAAAAATTGTTGATGGGACATATAGAATCAAATAATTTATCAATAATTGAATAACAACAGAACTAGCACCTTCGAATGAACAGCAGCTGAAGTTTCGGGGGGGGGGGGGGGGGGGGGGGCTTAAATGCATTTTACTTTTGCCAAATCTTTGCCCTAGATTCTGCTTTTAAAACAAAAAACTTATTTAGCTCCTATGGAGGCTTAATAACTAATGCAGTACATCATCACAAAGAAACAATCTAATCAAATAAACACACTATGATAAAACCAAGAAAAGGGCTCATGACTCACATATAGTCAGAGCTAAAGAAAACCTCATGTTGAGCCATGGTAGGCCCGGTGAACACTGGACTCACTGTAGTCATTTGTTTCCTAATAGCCTAGTCCCGATAGCCTAGTGGTTAAGGCATCCACTTCGGGAGCGGGAGGTTGAAGGTTCGAATCCCAGTGTCTGTGGCAGTGGGTCTCGTTTTGATATGGCAGGTTGGTGAGTCGCCAGCTAGTTAAACGAATGGTTACCAATTCCTAGCCTGCCTGGTGCCTGACAAAAAGGATGGGATTTGGGAAGTAAATGTGACAAGTCGGGGTGTCTCATAAGTCAGAAATGGCTGGCCCTTTCAATAGGGGTGACACTATAATAAACAAGCACTTTACTTTAATACTGTTTGATTTGATTCTTTACGTCCCATCAACAATCTTTCAGTTAAACAGGAATGGAACTTCCAGGGTTGGACCAGTACTAAGCTAGGATAAATGTGTCTTGCTCAAGGACCACAAAGCAGTGACGCTGGTGAGGCTCGAACCTGCGGTCCCTCGGTCTCGAGTCAAGCACTCTACCACTGAGCCACTGCGCTCCCATACTGTAGTCATACTACACCGGCAATTTGCATTTAGTCGCTTCCTCGGGTGTTATAGTAAAATTACCTTCAAATAAAGGCTGACAAAAATGAGAACTTTTGAACATGTTTGCTTTGAGGCTGCATCCTCTAGTAAACAACCTTTGCGTTGTTTTGTCAAAACAAAAATAAAATCAGATTTTAAATGTGTTTTTACATTTATATCAAGAAAATTGTCCATTATTGTTTAGTCATAATTGTATGGTTTTGTCATAGATAAATTATCCACGATGACAAACCCGTTTTTGTTATTTCATGCCTAGACATGAATGTCAAACTTTCATATAATTTTAAAGCCAAAAGATAGAATGTGAATTTGATGAACAAAAAACCATCTGAACCCAGGCATTTTGGGGCGTTTATCTGTGATTAAATGAAGAAATTGAACATGATGAGAAATTTACCTTCACACCGGAATACGTGATGAGAGCCAAATTGCCAGTGTAGTATGACCACAGTTGGACTAGAACCATTCGAACAATTATTTAAGAGGACCATATAAGATTCATTTCTGCCAAGTTTAGTGAAAATCCAGCCAGTAATTTAGGAGAGGATATCAGTCAAAGCAATTGTTGATGGAAATATACAATGATCACAAAATGACCACAAAAGCGCAACTATCCCTCAGGACAGCTAAAAAAGCAAGTTTGCATGTTCTAGAACTTGCACAGAACACAAGTAAGTGTGATAGTTTGAAGAGCATGACTCGTCATCCTTTTTGAATATATATGTAGGTGGCATTAGGGGAATAGCTATTTGTGGTGCGTCTGTAGGACAATGCTTGTTTACTGGATAGGACCTGCTAACTTGTGGGGTCAAGCTCTCAATTCCGAATCCCAGCCATTAGAGAGTGGGATCTTGGCTTGGAAGGGAGGTCTGCACACTGCACAGCCATCAAATATATCTCCATGTTATAGGAGACTCTAGGAGTGGACTGACTGGAATTGTTGGTTTACAGTACATGTGCTTGCTTTATTTGATTTTGAAGAAAATGTTCTTCTATTTGCCTCCGGAGATGATGTGACATTGGCATCAGAACCTGTGTTGAAACAGTGAGTACTGTTTTTTGCTGTGGTTTGTGGGTATCAAGGCAACCATTTTCTTGTTTAAACCCAAATGTATCCCCTATGTAGCTTCGGTTTGCCCCTTCAGACACATTAAAGGGAGCTAGTTTTTCTTTTTGGAATGCAGAGGTCAATACCATGCTGATGTCATCATAAATATGACGACAGGGGTGATCATGTGTGACGTATACTCCTCAAAAGAATTGAAGGACCAATACTATCAATTATATAATATTATGCAATTTGCTTAGAGCCTATTTTTAAAATCAATTTTACGACCGACCTTTACGACCTAGTCTAAATTTTTCAGACAATTTTGAGGCCCTACTGCCAAGTGATTCAGCAGAAAGAAAACTGTAGAAAATGTTAATGACATTGATTTTGTGTCATTTTAATACTTGACCTATCAGTATTGGAATTTATATCTTTTATGGATCACACAACTGCATTAAATGATAGATGCTGATATCTCTTTTTTTGCATGATTTCATGGTGTTTTAATCCCATTGATACCATCCACCTCTTCCTGAGAGAAAACAATGCCTGTTTGGGCTGTGAAGCAATGACCAGCCAATGGGTTCAGGCAGTTTGCTTTGGCGTTTGTATGTGACAATCTTTGTACACTTTCTAACACCCAAAAGCATAGAATGACAATTGAAAATCTGATAGCCCAGAACAATTTTTTTTCTTCAGAAAACAAAACAATACCAAAACTCCATTGTCATGGGTGAAAATGTTTGTTTCCCGGTTAATGAAACTGGTTGAAGAACATGTAAGCATGTAAGCTGAACTGTTTAATACAAAGTTTAATCGATGTTACCTTCATTCTGCTCGAATGGCCACAGAAGAATTTTTTCACACCACCCAATGCCTTTTGAAAGTGTTTTGGGTGTTGCTGTTTTGTTGTTGTTTTTTTGGAGGGGGGGTATGCGTATTTGAAACACTGTTAAAGCAGACTATGGCATGAAAATAAGTAACAATGATTCTTGATTTCTGGGCATAAGCAGCAGAAAAACTTGGGCCATGTTTTGCAAAATTTAAATGTTGAGCTAATATACCAGCATTCCAAAGTCTTGGTCTTTCAATTATTTTGAGGAGTATATAAGAGAACAAAATCTGTTTCAACACTTCCAGATTTTTGTCATATGACATTTGTTTCATTGAGTGAAGTGGAAAATGTACATAATCATTTCCTAAATGTCATAATTACTCCAAAAATTTGAATACATGTATACTAATGCATCTGCCCCATTGGAGTTTGTATTCATAAACAACAACATGTAAGTTTCTGCTTTTCTTCAAATCTCATGACACACATAAACCATTGATTTACTATTCATACAATATCTATAGAATCTATGTCTACAAAACAAAATGGTAAGGTCCTTGTCAATGACCGTCACATCGCTAGTGTTTCCCACAGCCTGAAAAAAGGGCAGGGTGCTGGCCATAAAAAGGGCACTTTTGATGCGTGAAATACACCCAAAAGGGCACTTTTGTTAGAACAGACTTTTCAAATTGAATTAGATAAAGGATTTTATGTCTGTTTAAAGGTTAGAATAGCTTCTAGTAGAGCATAGGATTCATTGGGATAATAAAAAAAGATATTTTATAGAGTAGAAATTAAAATATGACTATCTTTTATATTAAATTGAAAATAAGGGCAGGAGGGGGGAGCTTTAGGGCAGGAGGGGGGAGCTTTAGGGCAACAGGGTGCTCCCCCCTGCTATTCCTCTTACGGGAAACACTAATCGCTATTCTCCACCCACATCTGATTATGTCATTGAATTTTGCTTCAAAACAATGGAGTTGAATGCAAGAAACGCTGATTTCATTTTAAGAAACGACAAAGGCACAGACCAGTCTGCATATCATGGCATTCTGAACAGCACCTTTGTTATTCACTCACTGGAAAAAAAGGATAAATGAGCCGCGAAATGTGATTTCCAACATTGAGGTATTTTGACAAGTGTAGACTAGAACAAGCCTGTGCAGCCTCGTTTTAAGCTTAGAAACTACAAATGATGTTTGATCAGTAGCTTAATACAGTCAACCCTCTTTATAACGACCATGTTTGTTCCCAGCTATCTTTGACGTTAAACTGAATTTGCTGTCATAAGGAAATGCAAACCGGTACCAGGTTTCCACATCATAATCATTTGGTGAAAGAAAATATTATACAAATGAATTTAAATGCTATTATTCCAAATGTATACATCAGTTCAATTTCATATTGCATCAAAATGCAAAAAGCTTCCCTCTTATCAAATGTAACGGAAACCTGTTCATGCCAAAGACCTTGTCCTGATCACCAAATTAAGTGAGACATGGAAAAAATTCTGTTATAACAAATTTATTTTCAATAGAAAATGTATATTTGTTCCCAGAACTTACTGTCATTGTCGTTAAGTGAATATTCTGTTATAAAGAGGGAATTTTAATGGAAACAGATCCGTTCCCAGCGAATTTATTTCAAATATTGAATATTCTGTTATAACGAGTGACATTATAAAGAGTTATGACTGCATTCATAGACTATCAAAGCCACCAGCAAAGGGTCTGATCAGACTGCCCGTATGGGCAGGCTGGTCTGAGCATTTGCTGGTTGCACAGACCACATTGTTATAAATCTCATGTTGTGGCTCAAATAAACTTGCTACAGGCATTTTCACTGTTCTCCTGCATTGAGGCCCATACACAAGTGATCATTTCATATGAATTTGAGCCACAGCTTGAGATTTCCAACAATTTGACATTTTGACAAGTGTAGACTCGGATGAGCCTATGAAGCCTCCTTTTAAGCTTAGGAACTCCAAATGGTGTTCAGTCAGTTGGTTGTTGGTTGGTTTTGTTGCTTTACGTCCCAAGTCAACAGCTATGGTCATTGCGGGACGGTCAGTTCACCTAACCACACTTTTTCCTGGGCAGGCTTGAACAAGCGGTTAACCAGTAATTTGTGCACATACTTTCGCTTGTAACTGACAACAACCCTTCTTGAATGAATCAGCGGAAGGGAGGGAATGACCGTAGAAATTATTTCATGATCAATCTCCACGAAAGTATGGGACCGGGCCGGGATCGAACTCGCGACCCCTGGATCTGCAGTCAGACACGCATCTGTAGCCAGACACGTTACCAACTGCGCTACGCGGCCCGGTGTTCAGTCAGTAGCTTAACAATCATAGAATACTCAAGTGACTAGCAAAGGCTCTGATCAGACTGTGCGTATGTGCAGGCTGATCTGAGGCTTTGCTGGTCACACATACATCATTGTTGGGAAATCTCATGCACTGGCTCATTTATTAAACGAGCCTTTGGCAAGTTTAATAATAAATTTATATGAAACGATCATGAGTGTAAGATTCTGTTTATGATATGACCTATTAAATGCGACTTTATAGCCTTCAAAGTTTGTTTTATTTTAATGAAAATTTGGATTGTTGTCATGGACGTCTTCATGACATTTGTTGTTACCGCCGAACGCGTTATGTAACATTGAGATGGCGTTATCTACTGAATAACAGTAACATCATGTGATAGATTTAGCAAAGCAAGGGCAAAACAAAGGTCTTTGTGCATTATTTATTTGTGAGATCAAGTAAATTTGTCTTGAGGCATGCAGAGAATATTTCTACACCCTAGCATAACATTGTTCTGTGTTGTATGGTGCAGTCCCTTTATAATGCTCTGTTTGGGGTCCCCGGGTATGGACTGTGTTAATAAGCTCGGACCAATTATACCTGGACTGGTCACTGACATACAGGGTAATGTATATATTGGAATATGTTGTCGTGTCTGAACTTATGTTGAAGTCTAAATAATCATATTTCCATTATTACTCTGCATATCTGTGATTTTGCTTCAACAAGAAATGTCACAAACACGTGACGAATGCCCCCAAGGAATTGGTCTAGCATAAGACACATTTGAAGAAAGTAAGCTGTAATATAGCACGAAAACCTAGAAATGAGGCCAGAAGTCAATGTCAAGGTCAAAGTGACTCAAAATGGTATGCACCACTCCGCCATCCCAAATGGAATCACCACCCCAAATTTGGGATTCCTACATCAAATAATATAGGAGATATGCTCTGGACACAATATTTCTTGAAAACTAGGTCAGAGGTCATATTCACAGTGACCCAAAAATGGTTAATGACACTCAGGCATCCCAAGATGCATTTAAATACCAAATTTGGAATTCCTATTTCAAAGATTATTTGAGATATGCACCAGTTTCAAGAAACTAGGTCAGAGGTCAAGTTCAAGGTCACAGTGACTTAATTATGGTATGCGACACTTGATCATCCAAAGATGCATCCACACACCAAATTTTAGATTCCTACCTCAAATAATATAAGAGATATGCTTTGGACATGATTATTCTAAAAACTAGGTCAGAGGTCAAGGTCACAGTGACCCGAACATGGTACATGACACTCCGCTGTTCCAAGATGCATCCACACACCAAATATGGAATTCCTAACTCAAAGAATATAAGAGTTGTGCTCCCAACACAATAATTCTTAAAACTAGGTCAGAGGTCAAGGTCAGAGTGGCCCAAAAATGTCATCCCAAGAGGCATTTACACACCAAATTTGGAATATCTATCTCAAAGAATATACGAGATATGCACCAGACTCAATGCAGTTTCGAGAAATTAGGTCAGAGGTCAAGTTCAAGGTCACAGTGACCCAATAATGGTATGCGACACTTCGTCATCCCAAGATGCATCCACACACCAAATTTGAGATTCCTACCTCAAATAATATAAGAGATGTGCTCCAGACACAATTATTCTAAAAACTAGGTCAGAGGTCAAGGTCACAGTGACCCGAAAATGGTACATGACACTCCGCTATCCCAAGATGCATCCACACACCAAATTTGGAATTCCTAACTCAAAGAATATAAGAGTTGTGCTCCGGACACAATAGTTCTTAAAACTAGGTCAGAGGTCAAGGTCACAGTGACCCAAAAATGGCATGTGACACCCAGTCATCCCAAGATGCATTTACACAACAAATTTGGAATTCCTATCTCAAAGATTATAGGAGATAAGCACCAGACTCAATGCAGTTTTCTAGAAACTAGGTCAGAGGTCAAGTTCAAGGTCGCAGTGACCCAATTATGGTATGCGACACTTTGTCATCCCAAGATGCATCCACACACCAAATTTGAGATTCCTACCTCAAATAATATAAGAGATATGCTCCGGACAAGATTATTCTAAAAACTAGGTCAGAGGTCAAGGTCAAGGTCACAGTGACCCGAAAATGGTACGCGACACTCCCCCATCCCAAGATGTATCCACACACCAAATTTGGAATTCCTACCTCAAAGAATATAGGAGATATGGACCGGACACGAAAGCGGGACGGACACACGGACGGACGGACAGTGCGATTACTATATGCCTCCCAAAGTTCCTTTGGGGCATAAAAAGCAATAGGATAATATATGAGCCGTGACATGAGATTTCCAACAATGTGGTATGTGTGACCAGCAAAGGCTCAGACCAGCCTGCACAATGGCGCAGACTGATCAGAGCCTTTGCTAGTCGCTTGAATATTCTCTGACTGTTAAGCTCATGACTGAACAGCATCTGGAGTTTCTAAGCTTAAAAGTAGGCTGCACCGGCTCCTCTGAGTCTGCACTTGTCAAAATGCCACATTGTTGGAAATCACAAGTTGGTTGGCTCATATCATCTTTAAGACTGTATTGTTATCATTATATTAATTGAAACTTTATCCATCTTTGTTAACATCAGCTAGAAACCAAGGTACCCTTTTAAGCTATTTTCGGCACTTTTAGCCGAAAATTGTCAGAAATCCACCTAAAATGATGATAAAAAATCAATTTTATTCACTGTTACATGAAATAATTCAACTTTGCATATCGGGAACAATTTATAATAATCTCAGTTATTATTCACAATCAATTTTAATGGCTGTAGCAGGCCTCCAGATAAGAGTGTGTATGGGAAAATTATTTTCTTTATTTCTCATCCAAAACATATGTTGTGGGTACTCAAAAGAACCGTCTCAATGAGACGGTTCTATTGAGCACCCAAAACACATGTTTAAATAAATGCGTAAGAAAATAATTAAAATTTTACACAAATAAGATTTCCTTATCTGGACCTATGTGTAGTACTTTGAAATAGTGCTTAAATGAAGCCATGACATCACATCTTTGTATTTCGATCAGTGACCAGTCCGGGTATACTGGGTCCAAGTAATAAGTGAACCTTATTATAAAGGGACAATTTTACAAAAGAATTACATGTATATGAAAATGAGTCTTTAACCCTTAAAGCGCCAAGAAAAAAACGCATCTGAAAATGTCGTCTGCTGAAGTGGTCTGCTGCAAATAATTGCGTAGCATTACTAACGAATTAAGTATAGAAGCAAACAGCATGGACCCAGAACAGACTGCTCCTATAGGAGCAGTCTGATCTGGGTCCACACTGTTTGCCAAAGAGGCTTCTTTATCATTTCAGCAGACCAGAAAAGCAGTCGACTTTTGCTGCGATTGGCGCATTAAGGGTTAAATGAGCATGACCATTTCATGGTCATTTTCCTGTAAATCCTTTGTAAAATTCCTTGGTAAAAAAATTAAAGCCACAACATGACCATGTTATACCCAAAGCTGTGCCTTATCAAGGTGTTATATTGGGACTACACTGTATATTTACTTTATTCCTTTTTATACCATCAAGATAAAACCAGTGAATGAAAACCAGAATGATAGGTTTTTGGTAAAAAACAAATACATTTATTATAATTGTCATTCAAATTGATCCTAAGCTTTACACTAGACATATACAAAGCAGGGACCAAGCTAGGGGGCGACTAGGGCGAAATAGTCGCCCTAGGGGCCGAAATTTCGCCCTAAATGGGACCCAGGGAGAAGTGGGAGTCTCCCTAAAAAAAATAAAAAAAAAAATTTTTTTTTTTTTTTTTTTTTTTTTTTTTTAAGGAGACTCATTTTCATTCTGTCACCACACAAATGCAAGCTATGGTGACATTATCAGACAATCTACTACCACTGCATCGTGTTTCTCCTTCCATTAAATGGCAATAGTATGTGTAATGGCTAATATGCTTCTAAATTGACAGAAAAAGCGGTAATTTTGCGCTATAACTTCTCCCTATCTGACTGTCACTTCTCCCTAATTTTCCTTCAGGGAGAAGTCACTTCTCCCTAAAATTCTGGGCCAGCTTGGTCCCTGACAAAGTATGACCATATCCAGTTTACAAACACTTCAACATGTAGTTATACAAAAATATATGAGCCACAATCTGTGAAAACCAGCCTTAATGACGAAGTCGTGAAAATTTAGTTAATTACACACACTTAATCTACGAAGTGTTAGGAAAGTTATCCTGCAAATTTTATGAAGTTACCTCCATTATTCATGGAAATGTGGTCTTTTGAAACTAGACACTGTCTTAACTTTAACATGCAACGTCGGAAACGTCATGACGTTACTAATGACGTCAAAGGTAACTTCCTGATTTGCGGGTTAGTCGGGTGCATGAAAAACATGCTAGATCTTTCTAACATACTTTTTTATTATCCTAAGCATGTGTGCAATGAAATTTGCAGAAAAGTGGCCACTGATTCATTTGTGCCTGAAGTTTGCATGATCTGAAAACGACTCACCATACTTTAAAAATTCTGACAGTTGCTAAGGTAAAGTTGTTGCCATGGTAACATATGGCATAATACCGAAGAAGCTTAATAAGAAGTAATTGCCAGTTGTATTCTTCTAGCCACCTGAATAGGTTTTGAGGCAATATAGAGACATGTCAAATTTCTTAATTTTTGGTGTTTTTCAAATGATTTTTACATAAAAAGTCCTAAATGTCATTAAGGCAGGTTTTCACAGATTGCGGCTCATATGCATATGACTAGTACAGCTCCCTTGGTAGGATGCTTTTTGTAAATCTAAGAGTAGCAGCTTATACAAATCATGTACTTAGCATATATCCATAGGTTTAGATAAACAAAAAAATGCTTAAAAGTGTAAAGATTTTCTTCCTCATCAGTTTTAGCATAAGTTTTTGGTGCTCAAAAGAACCGTCTCATTGAGACGGTTCTTTTGAGTACCCACAACATATGTTTTGGTTGGGAAATAAGAACACTCATTTTCAGTTACACACTCTTAACTAAAGGCCTGATATATCCTTTATGCTTAGCTATTTAGTTGGGCCAGAGGGAGATGTGTTGTGGCATTTATTAGAATCATCTCTATCAGAATGAGAAGCTTCCTATCCACATGAACCAGTACATGAGATTGTGAAGCAGCAAGCAGTGATGGCTCAGATTAACCTGTACAAATGTGCAGTCTAATCAGAGCCTTCACTGCTAGCATACAAAAACTGTGGACATGGATGAATGCTACAACATAGGTCCAGATAAGGAAATTTTATTTGCGTAAAATTTTAATTATTTTCTTACCCATTAATTTAAACATGTGTTTTGGGTGCTCAAAGGAACCGTCTCATTGAGACGGTTCTTTTGAGTACCCACAACATATATTTTGGGTGAGAAATAAAGAAAATAATTTCCCAATATGCACTCTTATCTGGAAGCCTGTACAACACCACTAGATAGCTACACACAAAAATTTAAAGAGTTGCCTTACAATGTATGGAGTACCAAACATAGGGCCAGATAAGCAAAAACTTTTAGCGTAAAATTGCTATTATTTTCTTACCCATCAGTTTAAACATGTGTTTTGGGTGCTCAAAAGAATTGTCTCATCAAGACGTTTCTTTTTAGTACCCACAACATACCTGTATGTTTTGATTGGGAAATAAGAAAACTAATCTTCAGTTACACACTCTTATCTGGGGGCCTGACCAAAATTTCATGGACTGGTCCAAGTACCAGATCCATGTATTTTGTGAAGGAGAGGCATTGTGAGAATACTGTTCACCTCTCATCCAGACAATGAGAGTATAAAACTATAGTCATGTCCAACTCACATCAGCATGAAATTTCTTCTGGTCATAAATTTTAAAATGCCAACAATAATTGGCATTTTGAAATTTATGATCAGGATAAATACCATTGTCTACTGTTCTGAGAATGAAAATTGTATCATTATTTGTACTTTGATATTTAAGAAAATTCCATGCTCAAATGAGTTGAGCATAAAAAAAAAAATATAACTAGGACCAGGTCCTGCGGCTATAAAACTGTTTTCAAGCTCAACTTAACTGAGCAGGAAATCTCAAATGCTAATAAAACTAAAATACAGACAAAAGAGGCTTCCTGCTTTTAGTCTCTCAGATGTTGTAATTACCATGCTAATAAATGTTAAAATGGCAACAATTGTTGGCATTTTAACACTTATGAGCAGGATAAATTTCGTGCTCAGCTGAGTTTGAGCATGGAAAAAGTTTTACAACCTCAGGCCTGGTCTTTGAACTCATATTTATATTTTGTTGAATAATCTTTTGGAGACACAGCCAAACCTAATTCCTTCATTTTCTTTGATATTCAAGATTTCAAGTTTCATGCTTGAACATGAACAAAGATTTTATAACTTGGGCCAGACCCCAAGGTATAATACTTTGTTCATGCTCAACTCAACTGAGCATGAAATTTCATATAAACTAGAATGCTGAAAAACAGAAGAGATTTCTTGCTTTCAAACTTCAAACTCTAAGATGATGTACAAATGTATTTATCATGCTGATAGTTGTCATTTTAACATTTATGAATATGATAAATTTCATACTCAGTTGAGTTGAGCATGAAAAAAGATTTGTATCTATGAACTAGTATCTATATTTCGTGGAATAATCTTTTGGAGACACGACCAAACCTCTTCCTTTCCGTGCCCCCCTGTACACAGTCTCTACAATATCAATGAATTCTTGCACATCCTCCATTGCCCAGTTAATCTTATTGTTGTTACCCGTTCCCAAATCAATCATAATGTGCTTATTTCTGTAGAAGAACATACAAGTGCATGGATCATACAATTCATACATTTTATTGAAGTCCGGCACGTGTGATATGTCCACCAGGTAGATAACGGCAAAGTTTTTCATCTTCTCCGCACACTTGTAAAGGGTTTCGTCCATCACCATGCAGGTTGGGTCCCAGTCGTGACCGAATCTTATAATCACGGCACGATCCTCCTCCGAGAGTATGGCCTGATCCACCTGCCATCCATTGTTTAAATGCTGTAGCATGTAAGACATGGTGGATTACTTCCCCTGACACCACTCTTCTATACTTCAATTTGAAATCACTGCTACTCTTCCTTGCCTGAAAAAGAAATTAATATTGTAAATAAAATCAAGCCTTTAGTTAAAAGTGTGTAACATGAAAATATTTTTTTCAACCAAAACATATGCTAAAAATTATGGATAAGAAAATATTAACAATTTACACACTGGTCAATGTAAACGCACCGGTGGTTGCTACAACGAGGTGGTGGTTGCATTTTACAGCACCGGTGGTGGCGTAAAAGGTTAAAAAATCCATACCTGTTGACTTTATTATTTATTTATAAGCTTGCATTTATTTTATTTGTGATGACAGCTGGCCCACAGACCACCGGTAACATTGCAGTTTATGGCTCTGATTTAATTCATGGTTTGGACTGCAAATCTAACAAAGTTCTGGAGTTTGCCGTGACAGGTGTTTTTTTCTAGTATAACTGCCTAAATTGAGTGAAATCTGCACGTCTAAGCGCAGCTGTTGTCATATTCCCATGAAATAACATCCAAAAAACGATTACTACTTTGGGGGGGTTTTCTTGGTAAACTAGCAAATGTTTTATTGTGAATTTTTATTACAACGCACTGGGAGCATTTTTTAACGCATCGATACAACGCACTGATGGTTGCACAGAATTCCTGTGGTTGCTGGTGCAGCCACACCACAGCATTCACTGTTCTTATAAAGGTACATAAATCGTTATTTGAGCCAGCACATGATATTTCAGTACCAGGACAAAGACTCAGGTGAGCCTATGCAAATGTACAGACTCGCCAGAGCCTTCTCTGCATAGAAAAAATAGAGAGTAGTAATTGTTTTTGGATGTTATTTCATGGGACTATGATAACATAGCTGCAGCTGTGCTTAGACATGCAGAATTTCCTGAAGTTAGGCAGTCACAATAGAAAAAGCACCTGTCACTGTCAAACTCCACAACTGTGTCGGATTTATTGGTCAAACCATGAATTAAAACGCCAATATTGCATGACAGAGCCATAAACTGCAATGTTAGTGACGGTTTGTGCGCATTGGGTCATCAAAAGTAAAAAAAAAAGCAAGCTTATAAAGAAATCATACAGTCAATAGGCATAGATTTTGTGGTTTTTTGTACACTTATGAAGGCTCAAGCGTGACTCTGCAAATGTGTAGCCTCACCAGAGATGCTCCAGAGCTAGCCCTGTTCGCACTTTGAGAGTGTTTCCGCCTATTTTTCAGATTGGCCCCAAAACTTTTAATTTAATGAGATTGTTTGTCCGTTATGATACATTACAATAGTTAATAAACCTCCATGCAAGCTTAAAATGTTTGTGCTTAAACAACAGCAGATTCTAGGGCGAAGATTTGGTACCAGTAAAATGCAATTTTAGCACCCAAGAGGTATAGGCTGCTGTCTGTTCTAAGGCGGTGATTCTGTTGTTGTTGATTCGTTGTTGATTGTTACTCCTATTACAGGATTCTGTAATTGTTCTATATTTTGTTACTTTATGTCCATTCTTGTTTTACAATCATCTTGATGGGGAAGAGAGAGAGAGCTGGCTGCTTTGCTTAGTATGTCTTCCTGGTGTCTCGTGATTGTTGCGTGGCTATTCCTCTCAGTGCCATGGGTTTGTCTGCAGTTTGTGATTGTGATACTCACTATTTTTGGGTGTCATTCATGCGAACAGTGATGGCTTTGGCCACATTTGCTTGGTCTAGTCTGAGCCTTCGTCACAGTTAAAAATTCTCATGTGGTGACTCAAATGGCGATTGAATGCCACTTTGTGCGAGCAGTGAAGGATCTGGCGAGTCTGCACATTTGCACAGGCTTACCTTAGCCTTCGTCACTGTACAAAATCTCTTGTGCTGCCTTTGCGCAGGCAGTCACTGGACAATGTAATAAATATCAAGATCTCTTGTGCTGGCAGCAAAGGCTCTTGGGAGTATGCACGTTTGCACAGGCTCGCCTGAGCCTTCTATACAGTATTTAATATCATGTGCTGGTTGAAATGGCGATTTTTGCAACGTTTATGTGAACAGCGAATGATGTGGTGAGTCTGCACCAGCAACCACAGGAATTCTGTGCAACCATCAGTGCGTTGTATCAATGCGTCAAAAAATGCTCCTAGTGCGTTGTAATAAAAATTCCTCAATAAAACATTTGCTAGTTTACCAAGAAAAAAACCCAAAGTAGTAATCGTTTTTTTGGATGTTATTTCATGGGAATATGACAACAGCTGCACTTAGACATGCAGATTTCACTCAATTTAAGCAGTTATACTAGAAAAAAGCACCTGTCACGGCAAAACTCCAGAACTTTGTTGGATTTGCAGTCCAAACCATGAATTATATCACCAATTGCTTGGCAGAGCCATAAACTGCAATGTTACTGGTGGTCTGTGCGCCAGGTGTCATCACAAATAAAATAAATGCAAGTTTATAAATAAATAATTAAGTCAACAGGTATGGATTTTTTTACCTTTTACGCCACCACCGGTGCTGAAAAATGCAACCACCAGCTCGTTGTAGCAACCACCGGTGCGTTTACATTGACCAGTGTGATTTAAGCCGAAATTTTTGTTTAATTTTCACGAAAAGGGTTAAAAGACAAATTTACCATATTAAAAATTCACTACTAGGGCATGATTGATATTTATCAGTGAACACAAAACAACAGAGTGATTTCCCCATTTTATTAGTATCCACAAAGTTTCGCCTTAAGTAAAACCCTCGTTAAAAATTCTGCATTTACAGTAGACAAATAAACCAGTGCATGAGAAAACCAACATACGGGCCAGTATACTAGATTTCGGTTCTTATTGCACATGTGCAAATGCCTCTAAAAACGTCCTTCTGGACATATCCAGCAAAGCTATTACAGGCCCCCAGATAAGGGTGTGTAACAGATAACTATTTTCCTTATTATTCAACAAAAACCTATGCTGTTGGTACTCAAAAGAACCGTCTCACTGAGACGGTTCTTTTGAGCACCCAAAACACATGGTTAAACTGATGGATAAGAAAATGATTGCAATTTTAAGCTAAAATATTTGCTTAACTGGCCCTATATATTATGGTCCAAATTTTGGTCTGAGCATTAATCTGCATCCGACCATACTTTGTGTATGCAAGCAGGGAAGGCTGAGGTGAGTCTGCGCATATGCCTTGGCAGCTCCCTGAAGTGATAAATAGCAAAATCTCATACACCAGCTCAAACGACCTGTATACCTACCTATCAAAGAGTCAGATTAACTTAAGTATTAACACAGACAAGTCAGAACCTCTATTGGGATGTACTGTCCTGCCAGCAAAGAGTGACAGTGGCGTCATGTTTTATTTACAAAGTTAACAGGACTTTGGATCGATAGATCACTTATTTATTAATCCTATCCGCAGAATAGGATTAATACACAAATGATCTATCGATTCAGGCATAGCTCAAGTGGAGTGCACAAGTTAATGTTTTACTTAATATTGTAAACATAACACGACATCACTGTCACTCTTGGCTGGCAGGACAGTATTAATATTGATAAATCACCACTGGTATATATATACTCAACTACAAAAGAAACCCATCAGCCACTTTTTAGGCAAATTATGGTTAAATAATTAAGAATTCAAAATATATTTTATACTTATTCTTTAACAATCAATTATGCATCAAACTATTGAATAATGTAACAGTTTTACTTAAACCCATTCATGCTGTACGCCAGTGTATAGACAAGGGGTCATTTCTAAAAATGACAAGTTTCAGATTTTTGGTTTGCACTCGAGTTCTAGTCTTAATCAGTGACCTTTGTCCAATAACAGGTATGTCCCTCTCTGACGAGTCAATTAAGTGTGTGCAGAAGCCAAAACAACCCCGTAAGTTAAGTTAGCCCGGATCTCATTACGATAGAGCAGTTGTTGGATGAGCTCTGGGGATGCATCCAATATCCTTCAGTGCAACCTCAGAATCTTCAACAGCTTCAGGTTGCTCTCCATTAAAAATGGGCGTGGATTCCCAAGACTGTTAAGCGGCGTCACATGCTTTTGGTTCGACCTCATTATGAGGCAGTTATTGCTGCAAGAGAGGGCCATGTCTATTTTTGGACAAATTTAACTCAAGTGAACTGATTTAGACGAGAACGAGATATTCATTCTCAAGTGAAAAACTTGTCATTTTTGAAAATGACCCCTTGTCTAAACACTGGCGAATAACATGAACAGATTTAAGTAAAACTGTTACATGATTCAATGGAATGATGCAGAATTGATTGCTACAGAATATGGTATAAATACATTTTCATCTCTTACTTCTGATTTCCATAATTGCCCTGAGAAGTGACTGATGGGTTTCTTTTGTAGTTGAGTATATATAGCAATCTTTTTATTGATGGTCAGGGCTTTAGATAAGCTTTATTTTTTAAAGAGAACGGTACTCCCGAAATCCATGAATCTGTGAAAAATAAAATAAATGTGTGTTTCAGTCTGAAATGAATTAGGAATGGTAGACCAGATATTAAACCCTTGTTTTCTTCTTCGATAGATGCATGTACATGTAGATGAATGGATGGTAAGATAGATATCATAGATATTTGTGTGTTCAGGCAACCCTTCTCTGTCTATTTTTTGCCCCCAACGCTAAAAATCTTCACCAAAATCAAATTAATTTCTTACCTACATTCCCTACTTAATAATTGTATGAAACCTGACAGGCACAATTTTTCTTGGCCAAACTATTATAGGAGTCCTTTGTGTTGAATATAATTAAATTCTTTTGCAGATGGATAGTTTAAGTCTTTGATTACTTGCAGATAGACGAATCTACAACATTTTCACTCAAAAATATGCACATTGCTACTAGGTACCGTACAACAATTCCAATATTTGCATATTCCAATATAAAAACGATGGCCTCAAATAAATTTGTCAATCAGTTAGACCATGTGCTGATTCAATTTGCATATCCCCTAAGATTGTCTCTGTGAGATATTCTGATTGGCCTAGAGCACAATAAGCCAATGCCTACTGATTTCCCCAGGTATGGTCAACAATTCAAGGCAGGCTGAACAAGCTCTCAAACGTGGATTAACGGCGATCTTTTCATCCGTTTGGGACCTGGGTTGTTTCTAACATTAGTCTTTTGGGCCGGGTCATTATGGCCTGTGTTGTTTGGGCCTGATTATTGGTTCCCTCGTTTGGTCCGATGAACACCCCCCTGCAATATTTTACAATATAAATGAGACAGCTCACAATGATTACTTCTCTTTTATGACCCAGTACTATTAAAGCAAGGATTAATGTCTCTTGCTCAAGGACAAAAGTTAAACGCAGTGACGCTGTGTGCGGCAGATGAGGCTCGAACCCGCAAACCCTCAGTCTCCAGTCAAGCATGTTACCACTGAACCACTGCCCTCCCACATTTATATCTAAAGGATGACTTAAAACATACATGTGATACCTCACGTGAAATACAGTTTACTTGTAAGCCTAATGCCTGCACACACAAAGTAGGGACTTGAATAACATACAATGGGACGAAATCTAGGCATCTGGCCCCACTGGGTGGCTGCCCATGCATGTTAAAATTATAACTACATACATGTGCTATAAACAACATGAGATGTCCCAAATAACAAGTTGTGGATTACATGTATTCACTTTACTTTCTCATTAACTAATAATGTGGCGAATATTGATTTAGACAATTTGGCTCAAAAATTGTGTAACTTTGCATTAATATTCACAGGGGTTTTTGGTCTTTCTGAAGTTGGGGCCAGGGGCCTATTGTATTGTTGGGAAAACTGGATTCAGTGGAAAAAAAGAACTGGTCCTCCATTTTAAATTGCTTTAATACCATAACAAGTTTTCAGTGTAAAGCTGTAAACTGTTGCATTACTTTAATATTTTCTCATGAAGATTTGCATCATGATGGGAATGCAAACATCTGTAATATGGCTATTTTTTGGTCTGATTTTCACGAAATGTTCACCAAAATGGAATTGGGAATGTAATACACCATTTTGGGAAGTTTTTGCTCATATTTTAATTGGAAAGGGGCCTCAGATTGGCCCCAGATTTGGCTTAGGAAAATCCCTTATTCAAACTGGCCAAAATGACCAAAGAACCGAAGCGACCTGCCAAAATAGGCCAATTAGATTCTCCCCAACATTTGGCCAAAACAACCTAAGCCAAAACAACCCGGATTCTCTGTTTGGGGAAGCTAAATTTGGACTCCCACTAACATCTTTCAATGTAATGGTTAAACCAGTGGCAATTTTTTTGGGATTCAGGTTGGCCCCGCTGGAAACAAATGCGTTCGAGGACTCAATCTGGTCTAGGTGTTTCTACTCATTCTATTGTTAAGTCATCTGGGTGTTTTAGGCTTTATGTAACCTCACGCTGAAGAGCTCCGCTGAAATACTCGGTGAAAATAATGCCAGACGCTTATTAAAAAGCGTTCAAAATCCCGAAATTTTAATCGATAATATGTCCGTAAATATGTCCGATTATTTTATAATCACTTTCTATATCAAATGAAAATCATATTTCTAATTGATACTGAAAATTTCAGCGCAAAATTTTGAGTAGTTTTAAAGATATTGCAAGTTATAAATTCACCAAAATACGTTGGGATAACGGAGAATTACCTGTGTTTTCACCGAGTGCGTAAAGCGCCTCGATGATCCAGAGCGGGATATGACGTATCACTGTTTAAGAGAATGTTGTTGCCAAAGAACATTTACGAATCAGCGAGTAAACAGCATAAAGAAAAAGTTGCTTCCTACAACATATTCCTGTCTGCGGATTTTCTCGGCTGTTTTTTTCATTTCTTGTCAATCAAAATATGATTAAATCCTGCGGTAAAAAAACAAGCTGCTCCCAGTTTTTCACCCTGCAGATGAAACAATATGGCAGCTGTGACGTCTGCTTGATCTTATGAATGCGTCCTAACCTGGTATTTATTGTTCTATGACGCTTAATTCAGCCTCCCCAAGAAAATGAACCTTCTTGTTCCCACAGAGACTTATGTTTTAGCCAGCCTATAGGAGTGAATGATTCACAGTTGAATAAACTTAGTTGCCGATTAGTCACCCGTGCGAATATTAGACCCCCCCCCCCCCCCCCCCACAACACACACAAATCTGACGAAAAGGACATTGTTTAAGACCGATTCTACTGTTGATTTGGATGTTTCGAAACACTTACACGATGGAAAATCAATAACAGATCAAGTTTGCTGCTTTGAAATAGTGGGGTAAAAGAAATAAAGAGAACCGAAACGTTTTGTTTCTTTTTTTTTTCAATCACTTCCGGTGAGACATGTAAATTACCCTAATCGTCCAACTATTACAGGGAAGCTAGTCGAAACGTCCCCAAGTCAAAACAGACAAGACAGTTCACCATAAGACAAATTTTATTGATTAAAGTCGGAGAGTATGAACAGGAGTACCATTATCTTTGTATAGATATTTCATCTATCTACATCTACATCTATGCGTTGCGACACTCTGGCAGCCTTGACCATTATGAGTGTCTGGATTGGGTTTAGTCTAGGCGCTGATTTCTGTACAGGCCTTAGTTTTTGACTTGGCACAACCTACCTGCCAGAAAAGGTTTGACTGCAAAAATGCAATCCCTGGGTCTTCTGCAATACTCCTAGGTACGTCGTACAGTTAAATTGTGGTGGCAGTTTTGCTGTAGGACGTCATTTTTGAACGTACCCTACGCTAAATGAGGCTTAGGTAAATTGAGAGGAAAACACGCCTCGCGTTCAACCATTGCTTCATATTCAGCTTATTTCCCTTTAAATTTATACGTTATATGTATACAATGGCATACGACAATAAAGCAATATAAAAATATTGTGTATATGGTATATTAGACGTGAAAATACCCTACGCAAGGGGTGAATTACCCCACCCCCTGAATATAATGTATCCAAATTAAAAAAAAAAAAAATCTTCCCCATTTCTTAATTTATCAAGTAAAATAGCATATTTATAATCATATTTAAACATTATTCTTATAGTATGTTTGTCATGTTTTACATTTGTTACAAATCAAAGAAAGAACATACCACCTGAAATGACAATTCAGGAATGCGTGTATTACACAATTTTCAGTGTACATTCTTGCTGCAATATATTGTATCTGCGACTTATACTAAATTCTTATATATGGACATGACGATAGCCTTAAAATCATTAAATGAAATGCAGCAAACAGCCAGTACAGTTATATACGTTACTTACTTTCAAGTGTATTACGGTCTAATGCAGTAATACCATTAGATTATGGGCTACAAAACGACCACAAAATGAGGTTTGTAGACTGTAAACTTCTAAAACCAAATTATATTAGCCACATAATGAAGTGCATTAGCTTTTCAGTGGATAAGGCGTTACCCTGCAATAGCCAAATTCACTACGTAACCCTAAATTAAAAGGAATTCTTATAGTGTTAATATCCAGTTATTTCTTATTCTAACGTATCAATATTAACTTTTATTTGAAAGAAAAATACCAGCAATATGATGTTAAGCTAATTTTCGCACCTGTTATTACAGTTATATATGTTACTTTCTGCTAAATACAATATTTAATGAAATGACAACACTATATCACCAATGGTATCAGCCACCAAAATGCATGCAATTATAGCGTGTCGGCTATTGACTACAATAACTATATTGATAGCTATGATTTGGAGAAAAACTTACACTTAATTCATAAAATTTCCTTTTTATTTACAATATTGGTTGACATCGAGAAATGAAACATTACAGCAAACGTAGATCCTTGTCATAGCAAAAAATAAAACTGTTTAATTCATAACGGTTTCTGTCCCACATATGGCAATCGCCATGCTTATTCATATGGTTAAAACCGCTCTATATCCAATCATTATCCAGTTCGATGAAGAAAAATACAACTGATGTGAGTAAAATATACAACAAAAGTATTTTACCCATATTATACTAGCGTTCTTTTTGTGGGACATAGACAAATAGTACAGGTCAAGATCAGACGCCACAGACTGTAATGTCTGATCAGGTTTTCTACTGTTTGCTCTATTAAAATTTAAATAAGAATGAAAAATAAAACCCAACAACCCTGAAGACAAAAAAGACTGGTTCATTTGATAAAAGTGTAAAGTTTCATTCGACTTAAAAGGGTTAAGGACATGGTGACATTTATCATACGCTTTGTCTGGTTCTGCAATGTTATAGAGCATCGAAACAGGATTTTTGCCAAGGTTATATGGTTATACATTTTAGAGGTCAAGTCTTATCACTTAGAACAACTCTCTTACATTGTAAAGATTATACTATAGCTGTTGCAAAATGAATGGACTCAAATATATTATTGGAAATTTTGTTTTGCATTATTTCTATCAATTAGGCTTAGTCTAAACGTGGAATGTGTTCATATAAAATCATTATGATATTCAGCATGTCAAATCATTGATGAAAAAATGGCGTCCCATTAATCCTTGGTAAGTAAGCACATTTGATTTTAGTTCAGCAATTAAGGCTCATGCGAGCCTGTAAAAATATGTCATTAGACACATCAGAGCATTTGCTGCTTGTATATGTAGGTGAAGACAAACGCTATCTCCCCTACATCAGCATAGGGGATTAAACGGTGCATTTGCCCATGTGAGGTAGGTACCAAAATCACATATGGTGATTCAAATCTTTAATTGAGTATGTATAAATTACATAACAGAGGTCAGCAATTGTTTTTTTTTATTTTATGGCAACGAAATTCACACTTGAGCTACTGTCAAAGATAATCTCGAACATAAGATATTCAAAATATTGTATATCAAATCACATAACATATACAACAATAGAGACACTGCTTTATCAACCTCTAAGATTTATACTTACCTTTAAAAGTAATAGGAGTATAATTTCTTTTGGAAAGAAGCATTGCAAATATGACATGCATGATATAAAAATATATATTATATACTTTCATGCATCCTTTCTAGGCATTGCATTTAAGTCTTTTATTGATGACAAAGGCTACTGCACAAAATATTTGTAAGAACAATTGACTCTTGTATGTCTCTATAAATCACTACCCTCAGCATGTTTTGTGCTTTTATATAAGTTCATATTTATGTGTAATGCATTTGTTTTCTGTCTGAAGAAGCAAGATAATTTTAGAAAAAGCTGTGTTGATTTTAACTTTATATCACGTATTCATTTTTATGTTTATATACATATAGCGCTTTGTTATCAAGAATTATATTTACAAGACTCCTGTAGTAATATGGCCAAGCCACATCCTGCATAATGAAAATTACCATCAGTTATTTAAGCATTGATTGCTAAAACTGAGTAAGATCTCATGACTGCATGTTTTTAAACTTTTTTTTATTTTTCCATTCAATATCTTAAAGAACATTTTAAAATATATTTACACTACCCGAGTGTCAGAATGTCTTATTCAGCCTGACATAACTCTTGACTGATAATGTCATATGTGTTAAGAATAGTTTCTTAAGCAGCAATCAACATGTGTTCCTTGGATATGATCATATCACATGAGATCGTTGTCATCCGTTATAACTGATTTTACCCATTTTCAGGGAGATGTTTCTTCAATATAAAACCTCTACTTATAAAGTGATATTAGTTTAGCAAATGATCAAAGGTACTAACAGTTTCATTAAATAAACTTTAAAAGGTATGTTGAAAATAAACTAAAAATATATTAACAAGTAATGTGTCATCATCTGCATATGCATATAAATGTCAGTATACAATTTGATTTTTAGAGATTATCTTTAAAAATAACTGATTACAGACACGTATAACGTCTATTATAGTATATGTATATAAATTTTATCCTACTAACTCTTAGGTAATTGATTTTGTCTGGTATGTGAGCAAAGAAAAATAGTATAATTTTATTACCACCTCTCTTAACATTTAGTAATTTGTATTTTTGTCTATGGGAAATTAACCTAGGTACTATACAAGGAGCTAACCTATATTATGTTACTGACTTTGTTCGCATAATGTGTACAGTAGTAAACTGGGCACATAAAAATATTTTCAAATGACTGATGAGACTTCATTAAAAAAAATGTTGTGTTGTTTTTCTCCTGCAATAAATATTAAGAAATTCTACATGCTTAATTTTTTAGCTTCTCAGGGCCCAATCGTATACTGTCTCTGATAACATTTAGGACAAACATAGGACCTTATGATATTTAATATGGTTATATATGTTACTTTGATAAATTTGACAGAAATGGAATGTATTCTGCTAATAATAAAGAGCTGCCTATTTCTTTGTTTATGCGTTTTAGAATCTTTAACTTTAGACAAATCAAAATGATATTTCGTGGAGATGAAAATTTAAAAAAAAGATCTTTATTGCAAATGTAAATGTTTATAGATTTAGTTACTCAATAAAAACTGATAAATATATTAGAACAAACCGCTGTCTTGTTATAAATTTAAAATAAAACAGGTTTGAAATTAAATAAAATACCATATGACATATAATATAAGGTATTTAGCAATAAATATAGGAATTCTTAAAGTTTGTAATGTACGTTACTTATTCTCATACAAGCATTAAATATGGAACTTTACATCAGAAACGCAGTTAATTATAGCCTTTTGCTATCATGTATCGATAGAATGCTCAATTATGGTTTAAAAAGTCAGCAGATGGTATTGCATGCTAACTTGCAAAGTGAAATGGTTCTAACCATATTCACCATTTTTTGGGGGTAATCATATTCAACAGCTTATAATTCTTAAATTAATTATGATAGAAACAAGATGTTTGCAGTTTTGAAACAGTCAGATAATTATCTTTTCCAAACATGGTGTATTAAATGTATATACCCATTATCAAACTTATAAAATTAAACTTTGACCAAAATTAATTGATTTTATCAGGCCTTATTGAAGATATAACGTAAATGACAGTTAAAACATAAAAGTTGTGCTTCTGGGTGCAAACAATTTATTTTCATAATTGTTTAGGTCCTTATCGAGGTTTTGGCAGTAAATAACGACCGTATGCACTATCTGGATACAACCTGGATACCATTTCTTATTCATATGTCGCCATTATGTTTTTTTATAGTAAAAATGGGGTAGGTGTACAAAACGACTCCTCCTGGAAAACTGCTACCACAATTTGACTGTACGACGTGCCTAGAAATGTTGTAGAAGGGTAGTTCTAACAATTTCTGAAGTCAAACCTTTTCTGGCTGGACAATTGTGCCAAGTCAATTTAAAAAAAACCTAGCTCCTTGACTAGTTTAATGATTAGTGAATAATGCCCTTTTTTATAATGAATAGTGAATAATGAGCCAAAAATAATGACTATAGTGAATAAGGAGGGCCTAAAAATTAATGAATAATCCTATTTTTTTAATGAATTGGCGAAAAAATTAATGAATAGGAAAGCGTGGTAGCTCAGTGGTTAGCGCACTTACCTCTGGTGCACGTAATCCTCGCGAGGGGGTGTTGCAGTATATAAAGAAAGAAAGAAAGAAATAGGTCCCAGTTTCGATCCCCGCAAGGAAATTTTGGAGTCCAAACATACTTTCTCTAGAGTCATTTGCAGGGATGACACTAGATAAGTGCATCGTCCTTCGAATTGGGACGTTAACTGGATGTCCCCTGTGCAGGGAAAGTCACCCCTTGTGCAGGTTAAAGAACCCTAGGGTAATTTTGATATGGTTACTTGTAGGCTTTCATCCTGCATCCCCAAGTGTACAATGTACACCTGCCGATAATGCTGGAAAGCGAGTGCCAGGCAGTATATAGAGAAAGAAATAAAGAATAGTGAATAATCAGATTTCTTTGCCACCTTTCTTACTTTTAATGAATAATTGGTCTTATTTTAATGAATAACTCGAAATTTTAATGAGATAAATAATGGGCTAAATTTTTAATGAATAGTGAATACTAGACACCCCCCCTCCATCCAGACCCTCCATTATGTGTTGGGTGACCAAGAAAGAAAAGAACGATTGAATATAGGCAGGAATAAGTTATGTACAGTATAATGAAGGAGTACAGACAGTAATAAATAAGTTTAAATTAGGACAAATGAATAACAATAAAAATATGATAGAAAAGGGAGAAGGAATAAAGTTTTTCCATTTGCATATAGACATATCCGGCTAACCTGGGAGCTTGGGGCACCAGGCCCACCGGCACAGCTCCATCCTTCCTCATAGCTACCTAGCAACTGGGGCCTACTTATGTTTAGAATGTGAGGTTAGGCAGCCCCTGCTTGAAGAGCACCAAGTCAGAGGCCTCAGCAGTAGATGCTGGGAGTTTGTTCCAGAGGGTATAGATCTGGGGAAAAAAGCTGTATTTGAAGCAGTCGCGGGTGGTGGGGATCAGCCTGTACTTCTTTGAGTGGCTTGCTCTTGTCTTTGTTGGTGTCAGTGTAAGGTACAAAGTCTTGTCGATGTCCACAATATTGTTCACTATCTTGTAGAACATAGTAAGCTGTAGCTTGCACCTTCTGGCCTCAAGAGTTTCCCATTGAAGGTGGACTAACATGTCTGAGACAGAGCTGGAGTTATGGAATCTTTTAGAAACGAATCGTGCAGCACGTCTTTGAACCATTTCCAGTTTGTGTATGTGATCCTTTTTGTATGGATTCCATACTGTGGCGCAATACTCAAGGTAGGAGCGCACCATAGTCATGTATGCCATTGATTTTGTTTCTTGGCTGCCGATTCTGAGGTTACATCTCAGGAAGCCAAGCATGCTGTTGGACTTTTTCACAATCCTGTCGATATGAGGTTTCTAAGTGAGGTTATTTGATAGATCAACACCTAGGTATTTAGAGGTGGTCTCGGCCTGCAACTGGTGTCCTTTCAGCTTATATGACAGCATGGACGGATCTCGGGAGGTGGCTACTCATCACACTACACTTGGCTTGATGAAATTCCATAGCCCAGGTTGATTCCCATCTTTCAAGGGCATGAAGGGTTCCTTGGAGAATCTCGCAGTCTGCTTTGCTGTTGATTTCCCTGTATACAATACATCATCCCCACAGACGTACCTTCGACTGGATGTGCTCGGGCAGATCATTTATGAAAATGAGAAATAGCAGTGGACCAAGTACTGTACCCTGGGGAACTCCACTGACCATAGGTGCACTGTAAGATGTTTCACCCTCGATGACGACTTGTTGCCTTGGCCTGACAGGAATGGCTCTTTCCACTTGTGAGTGTTGCCTTGGATTCCATAGTGTGTGAGTTTCCTCAAGAGGCGCTGATGGGGTACCCTGTCGAAAGCCTTCGAAAAAGCAAGGATGGCCAGGTCTGTCTGTTTCTTCTTGTCCAGGGATTGGGCTAAATCATAGTAGAGTCCGATAAGTTGTGTCTCACAGCTTCTGCGGGCAGGAAATCCATGCTAGCAGTCCATAAGGATGGCATGTTCTTCCAGATGAGTCAGGACGTTGCTAATGAGTATATAATCTTGGAGCTTACAGCAGAGCGATGTGAGTGACACAGGCCAGTAATTACTTGGCTCGTACTTATTCCCTTTCTTGTAACTGGCAGTGAAATTTGCCTTCCTCCAATCAGTTGGCACCTCACACTGCTCCAGACTTTTGTTGAAGATAATTGTTAACAGGGGAGCGATTTCATCTGCTAGTTCTTTCAGGATTCTTGCTAGGATGGAGTCTGGGCCCTTTGCCTTGTTTGGGTTGACTTTCCGTAATAATTTTGTGACACCCTCATCTGAAATCTGAAGCTCTTTCATTGGTGGATAGGGTTCTCTGACTGGTTCAGGGATACTTGAAACATCTTCATGGGTGTATACAGATTCGTACTGTCGTCCAAGGATGTCTGCTTTGTCCTTAGCTCTGGAGAAAAGCCTTCCATTCTCTTTGAGAGGAGAGATCCCAGTATTGTCTTTCCTGGTATTTCTGATGAAACTCCAGAATCGCGTCTGTTTTGGTGTTTTCCCCTCATCACTTCCAACTTCTATCAGGTTGTCTTTATAGTTCCAGTATGCTTTTCTTTCTTCCCACTGGGCTGCTGCTTTCACTGCTCTGTATGTGTATGCTCGCTCTGTTTTACCACTTTAAGTCTTTTTCTTCTTTGAGAACAACTACTTCTGTTTACTTTGCAGTGCCTTCACTCTTTTGTTGCCCAGCGTTTCCTGTGTTTTCTACATTTCATACCTTTCAACAGTTTGCTTGGAATATACTTTTCCATTCCTGATATAATCTTGTCTTTGAACCGGGTCCACAGCTGGTTAACATCAGATCTTTCAGCTTGATCTACGAAGTCATCCTTGAAGATTCTTAAGTCTTCACCAACTCCTGCATAGTCAGCTTTCCTGTATTTGTGGACTTTCCTGGTTGGTTTGGCTATTTTTTGAGGTCTAAGGCTTGATTCTACCATCACAGTATCATGATCTCCCATTCCTGGTATAGTTTCAACTCGGTTTACAAGAGACTGGTTGCTCGTGAAAAACAAATCCAGAACATTCTGTGTGTCTTCTGTTGTTCTTGTTGGTTCAGTCAACAGTTGATCTAAATAGTAGTTTTTGGCCACTGACAGAAGCTGGTGTGATTTACCGAATTGTACAAATAAATTGGCGACAAGATACATATAGGACAAATATCAGAGTATGATTCCTTTGTAAAATCTAAATGAAATCAGATCAACTTGATTGGTCATATATCTGAGTTCCCCTGTCACCTAGTTTATGGTACGTTTCTTAGCACCAGACAAGTTGCATTTAGCTACTTACGCGATCCTTTCCATAAATACACGCTGCAATTACTTTAATATGTTCCACTGATATAGAACCAACCAATCCACTTTTATAATAATGGTAAAATAGGCTTTATCATATGACGTCGCGTCTGGGAGTGAAATAACGCCATGCAATAAAATCGACAAACCACTAGTGTTTTATAGATTTACGGGAAACGTTATGACGTCCATAACAACGGTGCGTACGTAATGACAAAATTATCAATTGTAACGTTTAAACGGCAGAAATGAGATTTCAAATAATCTTAGTGTCATATGATAAATAGAATCTAACATTCGTGCTCTTGTATTATTGAATTTATTAAACTCGTTGCGAAAAAGAGATAAAATGCTCGGCAAGCCTCGCATTTTATCTCTTTTCCCCAACTCGTTTAATAAATTCAATAAAACATGAGCACTCATGTTAGATCCTCTATGTGTCTGATGCTGTCTTTGGCGTGGTCCACCGTGGGTCAACTAGATGTCATTTTAAGTGCTGGACTGAGAAATTAGGTCAGTTTTTATGTTGGCATCTGCCGAAATTCTTAAGCTGCTGACAATACCACGTTGTAGCTTAGGTTTCTTTGAAGGTGGCTGTTCACTGTCGTCTGTTTTTAATAAGTTTAGGACACTTTTCACGGTGAGATTTCAATGTCAAGACCTTTGCAGTAACCACTAGTCTTTCTTATCAAGGGCATAATACAATAACCATACAGGGTCTTTTTGCTTCATATAGAAACAATAATTTTTATGAACTAATTATGACACTAGTTAAATTAATAACTTTACTAATAAGAGGCTACAGCAGATAACAGAATGACCACACTTTCACACCTCAATATTAACTCAGATGCCACCTGATATAGTCAATGTATGTTAAATGTATTTTAAGCTCAGTGATTGGATAGGTCTTATAAACTAGACACACCTTCTTCAGTCTGAGGGACATGCCCCGTATCATGTGAGTTTTGTTTGTTCTGGAGTAAATAAAGTTAAATTTAACTCAAAGATTTATTGGATGACAGTTGTGTTTTCTTTACAATTTTCACACCATTGTCTTTTCAGATAAGAAGCCAGTCTAATTTGCATTTTAGCTAATATAGCATGACTTCAATTTGTACATGATTGATAACCACTTCGAAATATTTTACTTTCTTTCAATTTCCTGCTATAATTTGATGTCACTGATATAAATATTTTTATGACTATGAAAAAGTTACTTGTAAAATTTATTTATTTTCAATACTTGGATTTGTTGAATGAAATTAAGTTAAAATCTTTAGTCTGAACTGAAAGTTGCGGTAATGATTCAATCTGATAGAGACTGAATATCTAAAACTAATGTCATTAATTTTGCTTGTTTTATGGCCTATTTAATACATTTTGAGCAATAGCAACTAATGATACACATATTAAATTAAGCCTGTATTATCTATATTGAAACTATTTCTTATGTCTGTTTATAGAGTCCAGTAAAATGGGATAGCTAATGGCATGTATCTTCACATTGACTATGTTTTTTTCAATCGACTAATTGACCACCAATCGACCAGTAATGACCGTTTAAAACCAGTAATGACACCTGATCTGGTCAATATGCTTATTGACCGGTCGATTGCCAACCTTGGTGATGACACATTGGAAATGTCAACAGTTTTTGTCTAGATGTGGTTGCTGTCCGTTCTAAGACATTGATTCTCAATGATGTTGATAGTTTATGTTGCTGCCAGTGAGCATCAGTTAGACCGGTCAAGGTATTTTTATGAAGCAGGGTGTATTTTGTTCAAAATGTGCATACTAAAACATTTTAACATTGTCTAAACACTGGTATGCAAATGGTTACGAGGCTTCGCCAAGCATAAGTCAGGTTGGTCGTGATCAAGCTAGTGAAAATACTCATTACTCTTGAACCACATGTCCACATGGTATATTTTTATCCAATTATGCATAATTGTGCAGGAGCTTTCCACATATTCCTTCTGGTACTGGATACTGATCAATCTACGTTCACTATGGGTCGTCATTATGGTTAGTTGAGTTTTAAGTGTTTCACCAATTATAAGTCTATGTGAGTTATTGATCCTCAGGGTCGGGCCAGTTATGACACCAGATCTTGAATGTCAGGAGATATGTAGTGGACCAATAGACATTGCTACATTCTAAATATACCCTGTTGGTCTTATGGTTTCTGAGATTTTTTTAAAGGTTTTTAACCTTTATAAGTATCTTTGAGCTTTTTGTGGCCATGGCAACCAGAGTTCCAATCCAATCAGCCCAAACCTCGTTTTATCAAACTTTGTTCACAATTGGTCAAAAGACACAATATATATATTTTTTTGCAAATGTTAATGAACGTACTAATACCTCCCTTGAACCTTCTCAGGTTAACTCAAGAGGTGTTTTGTTATTGATTAAAAGATCTCATTGTAACGGGTCCGATAAGTATTCATCATTACAACATAATTTGCCGTAAGTTTCGAAAAATATATGCTCCAGTCTGAATCTTTAATTGGGCCTCGACGCGAGAAAACCTGTCTTCGGGGGTTTGCGACCAACACATGCACAGACAAGCCTGGCCATATGCGCAGTCTGATCGGCGCCTTTGTTATTAACTTTTTGAAAAGTATCATATGTAAACTTGCTATAGGTGAAATTTTAATTTTCTAGCTAGTCTCTGTAGCTGAGGAGACTGGTTTGAAACTCGCTTTTTCGGAAACCCCGAAGACAGGTTTTCTCGCGACAAGGCCCAATTAATAATGTATTATAATTGGTGAAGATAATCGTAAAATTTTAGAGTAAAAATGTGATTATTTTCTTACCCATTATTTTAAGCATATGCTTGGGGTGTTCAAAAGAACCGTCGCATTCTTTTGAGTATCCAAAGCATGTGTTTTGGTTGAGAAATAAGGAATAAAACGCTTTGTTGTTTAAGGCCCATTGTGTGTGTGTGTGTGTGTGTGTGTGTGTGTGTGTGTGTGTGTGTGTCCTGGAAATTTGCCCTGTACACTTAAATAATCTTTTGATGGGAAATAATTTAGAAATATGTCCTGTATACGTCAACTATCATTTTATGGGAAATGATTCAGAAATATCTCCTGTACACTTAAATTCTCTCTTGATGGGAAACATTAGAAATATGTTCTGTACACATAAAATATATTTTGATGGAAAATAATTTAGAAATATGCCAAGTTCATACAAAATATCTTTTGATGTGAAATAATTTAGGAATATGCCATGTACACATAAACTACACTTTGATGTGAAATAATTTAGAAATTATGTAGTGTACACATAAACTATATTTTTTTTGTAAAAATAATTTAGAAATACAGGTCGGTCCATTAAAAGTTATCTCACTATGCAATGTTTCAAAAGTGTTTTCACATTTATTTTATACATTAATGGTCTATGTTTTACCATACATGTAATTTAATTATCATGCCATTATATATATTTCTATAAACCATATCAACGTATAATCAGACAACATTTGTATATGAATATTAAATGCATTCCAATAAAAACACAACAATATACTTCGATACATTCCAATGAAAACACAATAAATACCTGTACGCCTACATAATGAAGTCAGTATTCATTGCACCATAAGATCTGCAATTCTCCTTGGCATTGAATCGTAAAGTTCTTCCAGGACATTCGGTGCTACACTATACCACGCTTCAATACTCATTTCCACATCTCTTCTTTTTACAAAGCATTTGGTTACCAATCTATTTCTTCATCATATTCCAAACGTTCTCTATAGAATTAATTTCTGGCGAATTCCCTGGCCATTTCAGAATATGTATTCCGTAACATAGGAATTTTCTAGTACTTTAAAAGTTTTGGCATGGCGCAAGATAATGTATAAAGATATATCCCAGAAGGGATACATTTTTATGCATGATTACGCGCCATGCCATAACTCTAAAAGTACTAGAAAATTCATATATTGTAAAGGAATACCTGTTCTGGAATGACCATGGAATTCGCCAAAATGGAATCAATAGAGAACGTTTGAAATACAATGAAGAAAGAGATTGGTAACCAAATGCCATGTAAAAAGAAGAGTTGTGGAAGTGAGATGGAAGAACTTCACAATTCAATGCCAAGGAGAATTGCAGATCTTATTAAAGTAAAGGGAGGTGGAATGAAACACTGATTTTATGATATAGACGTACAATGTTGTTTTTTTCCATTGGGATGTATTTAAATACATATGGGGCCAATTTCCATGCTCATCATTACCGTGCCAGGAAACAGGTAAAGTTGTCTGGGTTCTGTCTTTCGTCCATTTACCGATTCAGATCAACACAGCTTTCAAATATTCTTATGTCATATCGGTGTTCTGACATTTTCTTGACACAATAAAGTAATTAAAGTGTGTCCGAAATATTTATTGACCTTTTATCAGAACTGATCGTCTCAGTACCAAAGACAGATAATGTAGCTCAGACGAATCAAACAGCGTACACAATTACCCTGGTTACAAATACGAAAGTGGCAGAGTCAATTCTATATGTACTGTTATTTAGAGCCGCGCATACCCTGACCTCGTGGCCTAATGGTTAGCGTGTTTGACTACAAAGCCAGAGGACCTGGATCGATTCCTGGGTGCGCACCTATTTTCGCTGTGCTTTTTCTGTCTTTTTTAACATTTTAATGCTAAATTGCTTCATATACTAGTAAAACGGCATCATCAAAACAACCATTACTTTCATTCCTGAACTTTTTATATTAAATTATGCATGAAACCAATGGGGATGGGGTTAAATCTGGCCCTGCTGAAAGAGAATTAATTCAGTGACCCCCAGATTTTTTTTTCTGTAAGGTATTCTAATAGTCCATGAGATTCAAAAAAATCTTAAGATTTACAACATCAGATTTTTTAAATATAATTATGATTTTTTCTAAAAACAAATTCCAATTTTTGACGAATTGTCAAAATAGATCATGCAGTATCTTGTCACAGCTAGGGATAACAAATAAACATGCGCATTTTTCTAGAAGGTTTTAGGTCATGGGTAATAATGTAAGTGAAAAGAAAGAAGCTGGCTAAAGATAAAAACGGTTTAGCTCGCTATTTAGGACAAGTGTTATTCTTTCATCTGTTTAGAAAATTTGTAAAATGCTGAAAACTTCCATATAAAATTATGAAAAAATAAACACGGTGACATATCCTTTTTATTTCATAAATGGATAGCCCATGCATAAAAGAAACTGTATGCAATGTACTAAACAGATTTCAACATGGGAAGTATTTAGTAGCATATGTCCTTTAAGTATGTTGTTGTGTTTTCATCGGAATGTTTTTGATATTTATATACAACTGCTGTCTAATTATATGTTGATATGATTTATAGAAACAAAATGGCATGAGAATTTAATTACATGTATGGTAAAACATATGAGGGATGTTCGAAAAGAATTGCTTATTTCTATCTGGAGACCTAAAATTTCAAGTTAGCCCAAAATTGCTCATTTCATGCCACCAAAGAACTCCCTGTGGCTAGAATTGCAAAATTTCAGCCGATGTAACCACTTCCTGAAGGTGTCAAGGTACGCTGATTTGGGCCCAGTAATAAGGTACTGATGAATAGCGGATCCATGTGCCTGTCAGGACTGGTATTTCCGCCCAGCAAGGAATTATTTCAATTTTGAAACATAAAGAAATCACATAGGGCAAGATCTAGAGAATATGGGAGGTGAGGCAAAAAGTTACCTTTTCTTTCTTCAAAAACACCGTAACTAGTGCGTAGGTATGAGCAGGGACATTGCCATGTAGAAGACGGATATGTTTAAAACCAGTGACAGGGCGTCGTTTCTGATAATATTTTTTGGCTTATCCAGTACTATGTCTTTGTAGTACTTTCCGGTGATTTTTTTGCCCTTTTCCACAGGCACTTTTATTGCGACTCCTTCACCAGAGAAGAAAATTGCATACCAAACCTACCTTGCACTCAAATACGTTTGGCAGCTATTGGGCGTTTGCTGTGTTTAGTGGCCCAACTCTTTTTGCTAACCTTTCTAATGTGCTCAAAACAAAAGACACAAGTTTCATCACCTGTGACGACATTGGCAAACTGCTTTTTGTCACAAGTTTGAAACAATTGAAGCAGCTTTTTGGCCACTTTAACCCGTTGTCTGTTTTGCTCATCAGTCAACAGATGTGGCACCCAGTTAGCAAAAATCTTTCGGACTTTCAAATGCTTCTTCAAAATAAGTTGAACCGTTGATAGTGATATGCCTACTTTTTGTGCAATATCACGCACTGTAAATCTGGCATCTCCTTCAATGATTTCCTTTATTTTTGAAACGATTTCTTTAGGAGATGCAAATTTTGGCCTGCCTGATTTTAGTGCATTTTTATGGACTCTACACCAGATTCAAATTCATTTTTCCAGTGCCTAACTGTGTCATAAGACACACAAGAAGGTCCTTATGTAGTAAAAAGTTCAGTCATCAGCTGCTTCAAAGAACAACCAAGTTTTGAGCGAGCTTTGATGTAAGCCCGTATTTCATCTATCTGGTAGACGCTTCTGCCTACCATTTTTTACTACAGTGGTCAATGACTGCGTGTATTTATATGGCAAATTTTATGTCTTACATTTAGTTTAGCATGTATATTTATACACCGTTGTGTAGACCTTGAATAAACCTAGATAGGTATATATAGGTTTTTTATCGTGCCCCACGTGGATATCGAGATATATGACAATAAGCAATTCATTTCGAACATCCCTCGTAGACCATTAATAAATAATAAAAATGTGAAAAACTTTTGAAATATTGCGTCTGAAATAACTTTTTAATGGACCTGTATGTCGTGTACACACAAATTCTCTTTTTAACGGGAAATATTAGAAATAAATAGCGTACACATAAACTATGTTTTGATGTGAAATGATTTAGAAATAGGTAATGTTCAAATATATTCTTTTTTAATGGGAAATATTAGAAATATGTCCTGTACACATAAACTATCCTTTGATTGGAAATAATTCAGAAATATGTTGTGTACACTTATATCATCTTTTGATTGGGAATAATCTAGAACTAGAAGTTCTGTTTATGAAACACTGTGCCCCAACCATTTGCTTGTCCATGATGATGGTGCTCTTTTTTAAGACAAGGGCCATCTTAACTTTGAAGCTTTTAGCTATACCACTCACCATCCTGTATCAGCTGACAAAATTTGAAGCTCCTAGCTACAGGAATGAAGTAAGTACTAAGAAAAAGTACTCGAGTAAGTACTGAGTACTGACTGTTTTGAAAACTTGAGTAATTACTGAGTACACATTTTTAAATGTACTTAAGTAAGTACTGAGTACTTTAGAAAAGTTCTCATGAGTACATCTGAGTACTATAAAGTATGCAATGAAAATTTAAGACAAAAGCCAAACTTAATAACTAAATAGGCTGCAGATATTTATAATATTTACAAGCACTTACATGGTAGTGACATCTTAGATTCGATGGATAAAACCTGATACAAGTTATTAACCATTTAAGCACTAAATAAAACAATAGCTGATTCTGCAGATCCAGATATGATGGCTCATAATGAGGCGCCTCATCTGAATCTACAGTGTTTGTCTTCTAGATTTTGATTTTGGCGATTTATGTGATGAGCTTTAGAACTGTTCTGTTCTGTTTTAAGGATTATATTATTCCTGATTATTTTATGTATTGTCTTTCACAACTGGACTGGGCACTTCATTGTTAAACCTTATCATTATCAATCTTTCATCCTTTAACCTACACCTGTCTGATCTGAATATCTTACATGTATATGTCAGAATGCAGATCAAATGTCAAACAGTATAGACCATTATCAGACTGCTCCTGATCTGGGTATGCACTGTGCCAATATTTGGCGTAAATACAGTGTCTTATCTTGCAGCAAGTGTGACAAATACAACACTATACTAATTCAAGTACATTGTAGTAATCTAAAATAGTGTTGCTTCTGGCTAATTATATGCATGATTAGGCCTTTCATCAAGTACATTGTTAATAAAGAAGTCAATGTGGCCACACTAACCTAAAAAACTTGATAGGTAAAATACACTTTTTCTAAATATTATGATATGGCTAAAAAAATAAGCAAGTGTTTCTCAGGCCACTTTTATGAAAAACAGATGAGGTAGACAGGTTTTTTATTTATATTTTTTGTTTCCCAAAAAACAGATGAGGCCACTTTTTTATTTTAACAAAACATGATGGGGCACCTTTTTTGTTCATTTTAAGCATAAAAATGCCATATTTTGATTTTGGCATCTGAAATAAAATAGATGAGGCCACTTTTTTTCAAGTCTGAAAAAAGACAGATGAGAGGCATTTGAAACAGATGAGGGAGGGCCTGAGAAACAAATAACTGTTTTTCCCTATCCGATTGAAATCTAAAAAAGTACTCAGTAATACTCGTACTGTACTCATGAGTACAGGTTTTTTTTGTAACAGTACTTAAGTAAGTACGAGTACATGTACTCATGAATTTCGCTAAGTACAGAGTACAGCTAAATATTGAAAAAAGTACTCGAGTAAGTAAGAGTACAGGTACGAGTATAAGTACTCTATCCCTGCCTAGCTATAATATTTTTCGTACTATACTCAGAAAAACAATTGAAGGATATTTCGATTCAGCTCCATCTCTAACATTTAATGCAATAAAAACTAAACTAATTATGCATGCATTTCATAGTTCCAGATATCTGCAATCAAAATGAATGTTTGATTTAAGTCACGCTTCAATGATTAAAGTACAGTATATGTCCAAATGGAGTAACCCTCTATACTGAGAAGTCACAAGCATTCAAAAATGATTGAAACCCATTTTTATTGTTTGTATTCCATAATGGCTAGCTCCAAAATCATTGCTGGATCTCCCTCAAAAGTATGGCACCGAATTTTGTAGTTGTTGTCAGTGTTTTACTGTCAATTTGTTGTCATTTTGGCTGGGGTATGCCATATCTGTGCAATTTTGTTGAAGAAGTTGTCACTTTATCAGGTGCAATAACTGATTAATGGGTGTAAAAACTTGTCTGTGGTCAGAATTAGAACATAAGTAATGACCAGGTAAAGGTTGCAGCAAAAAATTTAAAAGCTAAATATTTTGCTTGTGAAATTTGGGTCAAGAGGGTTGGTACATTTGGTGTGATACTGTATCGTAACTAATGACCCGTAAAGTTTATTTTGCATTCTGCTGAATTGCAGATTGGTAGTTCTATCAGATACGAAAATGCCTTGTGTGGAAATTATTTTCTCAACTGTTATATAGTCAAAAGAATTTTAATATACTTCAATTGTTTTTTTGGGTATAGTTTGATTACAGTTTTTCAATGTCAGAATTCGCAAAGGGCAATAACTCTAAAAAATAATTTACAAGTTTTTCACTAATCCACTTATCAATCATCTTCACCAGCGAAGGTTTCGTCGTATCTACCTTTCGACAAACCCTTCGCCGCACGACCCTCAAAATTTATTATCAGCGCAGGCTAATCGACCGATGAAAACGCCAGGAAGGATTTTTTCGATAATCCCTTCCTGCCAATCAGATTAAAGGTAGCAGTTTATCGGCACCTGCTAAGTCCATAAGTCCAGATAAGATAAGATTTGGGTCGTAAAATTATTTATTTTTCTTCTATAATTTAGTTAAAAATTATGTTATGGGTGCTCAAAATAACCATCTTAATTTGACAGTTATTTTGAGCACATTTTAGTTGCTAAATAAGAAAACTGAATGTAAATTAATCACGCTGTCTTATCTGGAGGCCTGGTGTTTATCGATTTTTTGCACCGCTTTGTGATTGATCATATTAATTGTTACTATTTTCGGCCAATGACGTATTCAATCGAAGAAAATCAAAGCTGTGAGGCCAAGGGTTAGATTAGACAATCGCAACCCTTGGTAGGACAAGATGCTTATCAATGGAGATGATTCAGACTAAAAAACACAGGTCAGCTACTTTTTATGAGGAATCAATTAATAAAATTTCAAAACCCTAATTAACATTTTTTGAACGGATCATGTTACAATTTTTCAATGTTTAAATTTGCAAAGGGCAATAACTCGAAAAAATAAAATAACCTTTTTTTAGAAATTTCACCAAGTAATCTCCTTATCATCATCTACCAGCTGACCTGGTTTGAGGATGCTAGCTGTAATATTTTTGAGATATCTTTTTTACAAGTTTTCAATGGCCAAATTTGCAAATGGCAATAACTAAAAAAAATAACATTTTTTTAGAAATTTACCAGGTAATCTACTCATTATCTTCTATCAGCTGACCTGGTTTGAGGCTGCTTGCTGTAATGTTTTTCGAGAAATCTTTATTACAAGTTTTCATTGTCAAAATTTGCAAAGAGCAATATCTCTAAAAAATAACAACATTTTTCTTAAGTTTAACCAGGTAATCCACTCATTATCTTCTTTCAGCTGACCAAGTTTGAAGCTCCTAGCTATAATTCTTTTTGAGATATCTTGAATACAAAATTTCATTCTGACCCTTTTAAATGGGCATAACTCCACAAATGGAGATAATTCAGACTAAAAATACGGGTCAGCTATTTTTGATGAGGAATCTATTTTTGAAATTTCAAAACCCTCACTTATTTTAATTGAATGGATGCATGGACACACACACACACACACACACACACACACAGAGCAATATGCCCCATCAACTTTTTCAAAGTTGGGGGCATAAATATGTCGTGTACACATAAAATAAACGCTGATGGGAAATAATTTAGAAATATGCCCTGTACACTTGAATTATTTTTTGATGGGAAATAATATAGAAATATGTCGTGTCCACTTAAACTATCTTTTGATGTGAAATAATTAAGAAAAATGTTATGTACACTTAAGATATCCTTTGATGGGAAATACTTTAGAGAGATGCCCTATACACTTAAATTATATTTTTATAATAATTGTACACATAAAATATGCTTTGATGGGAAATAAATTTGAAATATGTCCTGTATATTTAAACTCTCTCTTAATGGGAAATAATTTAGAAATATGTCATGTACACTTAAATTATCTTTTGATGGGAAATAATTTAGAAATATGTCATGTATTTTTATCTTTTGATGGGAAATTATTTTGAAATATGTCACGTACACTTTAAATATATTTTGATGTGAAATCATTCAGAAATATGCCATGTACACGTTAACTATCTTTTGATGGGAAAAAACTCTCGTCTATAAAAGGGTTAAGAAAATGAAAATGAAGAGGACAATCACTTTGGAATTTTAATTTGTTACTCATTCTTACTTCATATAATCAGTTTAAAGGCAAATGACAAGCCTCGTATGTTTTCATAAACTAAACTCCGTTAATGATGCCATACAAGGTGAGTCAACATGGCTTAAAATATGTTACAAAAGTAGATAGTAACATGTGAATGTGTGCTATAAGGAACTAAACCATGATCTTGTGCAGTAACTGTCAAATTATACTCATCCTCTGACCACTTATCAAAAGTTTGCTTTGAGTAAATTACTCCACTATCAGGTTTTACTCCAAAGCTGTGTGACCATAGAGAATCATTTTTCAGACCAAAAGTAATTCTCCCATTTTCTCCCGCATCGTCATCGGTAGCGGCAAGTTGTACAACTGTGTCATTTACATCCGTTGATAAAGTCACAAACCCAAACCAAAAATTCTCCACGAACGTAGGCCAGTTATCATTCTTGTCAATTACATTGATTATGAGCGTCATACTAGAGCTTAGACTTGGGCGACCCTTATCAGAAGCAACTATTGTTAGCTCATAGCGACTTTTCTTGCTATAGTCCAAACGAGAACTATAGCGACGTGATACCGTGCCCTGGCTTCGGTGGATCTGAAAGGTGTCACTTGCACTACCAGACACCTTGTAGTAGACTGCTCCATTCCTAGGACCATCTTTGTCGGTTGCATGAGCTTTATAAATTGTGTACCAACTTTGTATGTCCTCCATTGCATCAACTTCTGCTTGGCTGACCGCAAACTTTGGCACATTATCATTGACATCCATGACAATAACAGTAACCTGAAAACAGAGAGAAATGGGCATATAACACCAGGAAACTACTTACCATGCACTCTAATGGGTCAATAGTGTTAAACTTTTAGATGTACTTGTATAATTGAGCTTTTGGGTCACTGTAAAGGCAGCAGCTTTATTATTCATATCTGGGCATGGTTTAGCTATTTCATCTGCTTAAGAAGAGAAAAATGGTTTTAGTAATAATATGGTACAGAGTAAATAAGTAATTTGAGCCGCACAAACGTGCGCACATTGACCGTATATACACTGAACTCACATTTATTAACCCTTAAAGCGCCAATCACAACTAAAGTCGTCTGCTGTTCTCGTCTGTTGAAATGTTTTGAAGCCTCTTCGAAAACAGTATAGATCCAAGTCAGAATGCGCCTGTAGGAGCAGTCTGATATGGGTCCACACTGTTTGCCTCTATAACTTTCTTTATATATATAATGACGTTTTAGTTGTAGTAATTTGGTTTCAACATATTTTATTTGATCAATCACTTTTACATAGGTACAATATCATAGAAGTAGGATCTGACAGTAAGCCGTAAGGCTTATTTTGGTCATTTCCTAATACAGGTTGATTTTACAATATTTGAGAATGGCATGCGTAGTCTTAACACATTTAATAGATAGATAGATAGATAGATAGATAGATAGATAGATGCTCCTTTTCTAGCAGGCACTTAAGTGAACTGAATCAAAAACGTTGTGATAACGCCAATGTCACGTGATAGTGCCTCATCGACGTTAACCCAGCGCTATTGCTTCATTACTTTTTTTCGTTATTCGTTTGCTTCAAGTGCCTGCAAGTCTATAGATATAATCGAAAAACGATAGCAATTCATCAAATGATGCAGCCCATGTAGTAATTTGCTGGCGTTTTAAGGGTTAAATAATATGTTTTGTGTCCTTACTATCTTCACTGAGGTGTTATGGCACAAAATGATACAGTTCCTTTTGAATGAGAGCACGCCTCACATTACAGCTAAAGTAGATCAGTCGCTCGAAAAAATGGGCATATAACACCAGGAAACTACTTACCATGCACTCTAATGGGCCAATAGTGATAAACTTTTAGATGTACTTGTATAATTGAGCTTTTGGGTCACTGTAAAGGCAGCAGCTTTATTATTCATATCTGGGCATGGTTTAGCTATTTCATCTGCTTAAGAAGAGAAAAATGGTTTTAGTAATAATATGGTATAGAGTAAATAAGTAATTTGAGTCGCACAAATGTGCGCACATTGACCGTATATACACTGAACTCACATTTATTAACCTTAAAGCGCGAAATGTTTTGAAGCCTCTTCGAAAACAGTATAGATCCAGAATGCGCCTGTAGGAGCAGTCTGATATGGGTCCACACTGTTTGCCTCTATAACTTTCTTTATATGACGTTTTTGGTTGTAGTAATTTGCTGGCGTTTTAAGGGTTAAATAATTTGTTTTGTGTCCTTACTGTCTTTACTGAGGTGTTATGGCACAAAATGATACAGTTCCTTTCGAATGAAAGCACGCCTAACATTACAGCTTTTACCTACGTCTAAAGTAGATCAGTCGCTCGAACCCCCTCTGGGTCCACTACTGATTTATATCACTTCAAGGTGCGACGTCATAATATTGTAAAATCAAGTATTTGGCTTCTTGAAGATTCAAATTACGGTTTTGTTATCGTGGATAATTCATCTATGACAAAACCGTACAATTATGACTAAACCGTAATGGACATTTTTTTAGTATAACTGTAAAACACGAGTTTAATATCTGATTTTATTTCTGTTTTGGCAAAACAACGCAGATATTGTTAACTAGAGGATGCAGCCTCGAAGCAAACGTATTCATAAGTTCTAATTTTTGTGAGCCTTTATTAAAAGGTAATTTTACTATAAAATGGATGAAGCGACAAAACGCAAACTGCCGTTGCAGTATGAATACATTGAGTATTAGCCCAGATTAGACTACTGCTAAAGTAGCAGTCTGATCTGGCTTGTTTGCTATAATTAGTCATTGAAGCATTCACATGCGGCAGGTGACTTCAGCAGACAACATTTTACTGTGAATTCGAAAATTTTCGCGAGGGTTTTATTTTCGCGAATATGCGAAGTTTCGTGAAATTAAATCCTCGCCAAATGGCAAAATTATTCTGTCATTTACTAATGAGGGTAAGTCATGTTATAGCCGCGATTTTATACGTCGCAAATGTATCTTTTAACGCTATTCACGAAAATAAAATTCTCGCGAAAATTTCCGAATTTACAGTAACCCTTTTCCCACCATTATCGCTGCCTCATCTGCTGGTGTACAGTAGTAGTTTATATTGCAAACATTATGGACCCGATCAGACTGTTCACTTTCGAGCAATCTTATTATGGTTCATCCTGTTTGCTTCCATAGAACACTGTAGTCATACCACTACGGCAATTTGGGTCTCGTCACTTATTCCGGCGTTAAGGTAACTTTCTCATCATCTTTAATTTCTTCACTTAATCACAGATAAACGCCCAAGCATGCTTAAGTTCCAATTGATTTGAGTTCATCAAATTCACATTGTATCTTTAAGCTTTAAGATAATATGAAAACTTTTGGTGTCTAGGCATGATATAACTAATTACGGTTTTGTCATCGTGGATGACAATATAATTATGACTAAACCGTAATTGACGATTTTTTAATATAACTGTACAAAAACACATTTAAAATCTGACTCTATCTCCGCTTTGGCAAAACAACACAGAGGTTGTTATCCAGAGGATGCAATCTCGAGGCAAACATATTCGAAAGTTCTCATTTTTGTCAGCCTTTATTTGAAGGTAATTTTACTATAACACCGGAATGGGTGACGAACCCAAAATTGCCGTAGTGTTATGACCACAGTGTAGAACGTGCAGAAGAAGTATTCTGGATTGCATTTGATTATTTGCAACAGACGTAGTAAGACGACATTTTGGGGACAATTTTGGCAATACGGATTTTTATCATTATGACGTCGCGTCTGGGAGTGATATAACGCCATGCAATAAAATCGATAAACCACTAGTAGTTTATAGATTTACAGGAAACATTATGACGTCCATAACAACGTTGCGTACATAATGACAATATTATAACGTTTTACCGTCAGCAATGAGACTTCAAAGAAATCTTAATGTCATATGATAAATAGAATCTAACATTCGTGCTCTTGTATTATTTAATTTATTAAACTCGTTGCGAAAAAGAGATAAAATGCTCGGCAAGCCTCGCATTTTATCTCTTTTCCCCAACTCGTTTTATAAATTCAATAAAACATGTGCACTCATGTAAGATCCTCTATATAAAAACAGTTCAAAATCGTACCAGACATAGTCCATAGAGCGATGCCTTCCCAACAGTTGCCTTGAGGAAAAGTTTAATTCTGGGTGTTTCTTCGTGGTCCAAACTTTTTGTTGTGTAGATTTTACCAGTATCAGGCTCTACTTTGAATCCATCTTTTTCGATTGCAATAGAATAGCTGATATCTGAAAGCAATACATATGGGCGAGTCCATGATATAATTGGACGAGTCCATAATAGAATTGGCCAGCTCATGAGATGTTGGTTCTTATCGCATATGCTTTACCCATTTAAACGGAATGGAATTATCCACTCTTATCAATTTGACCAGTCCATTTCCGTTTTAAGGGCTGTTGGTTCGCATAGTTTTTTTGTATTCAAATTTTAATAAACAAACAGTGGAGACCTGCTGCGGCGTCTGGTCTGGATCTGCACTGTTTACCTATATCACAGGAAAGAACGTTAGCTTTATATGGGATAGCCACTTTCAAAACGTGTAGTGGGGTCAGAGGCCTCACTTTTGGTCTAAGCTTTCATCTACTTCCTTACTTCGGTTATGCAACAAGCAGGCTCGTCTCTACCGGGCGCGTTCTTTGGGCATTTTACAGAGTATGCACTCTTGAGTGGGTCTGGGGGTACCCCCCCCCCTCTGTATTGGGCCAGGGGTGAAGCCCTGTGGCAGAAAATGGTTTTAGGGCATTCCAATGGGCTAAACTGAGCCCTCAAGACACGCAACTAAACACTATTACTGCATTTTTCTTCCAAAAATCAAATTAAATACAGTAAAACCTGTCTTAAATGGCCACTCAAAAGAAGACCGATTATTGCTTAATGCAGGTCAAAAGTATTGCAGAATGCTCCAAAGGGAGCATTCTACAATACGTTCGACCTTCATTAAGCTACAATTTGTCATTAAATCAGGTTTATTTTTGTCTATCTTAAGACATGGTTTTAGGGCATTCCAAAGGGCTAAACTGAGCACTCAAGACACGCAACTAAACACTATTACTGCATTTTTCTTCCAAAAATCAAATTAAATACAGTAAAACCTGTCTTAAATGGCCACTCAAAAGAATACCGATTATTGCTTAATGCAGGTCAAAAGTATTGCAGAATGCTCCTAAGGGAGCATTCTGCAATACGTTCGACCTTCATTAAGCTACAATTTGTCATTAAATCAGGTTTGATTTTTTGTCTATCTTAAGACATGTATTACTGTAGCTACTTGCAGCGTCAAGTTGTACGCACACGCGTAATTTGCGTACACGTAGGTACGCTCCTGTCTACTTTAGATTTTCGATGCGATAAGTACCGAAATCTGATGTGCTGGCCCAAGGTGGTATTTTTAGGAACGACAGTATAGTAAAGATGTACAATATTTTCTAAAACGCAAATACATAGCTAAGGCCAGAATTTTTTTATTAGTTGATTAAAAAACCCTCCCACTGTAATTTTCTGGAAAGAAGAAATAAAATAAAAATTAATTTCTAAAAAAAAAATATTTTATCCGCCGACTCCAAATTTTATTTGTTTCGCTGAAAAAAATATTTTTGAGGTTCTGTCTGTGTATTTTTGAAAGTGACACTGTTAAAAGTGATTGTCCTGTCCAGCTTTTTAGGAAAATGATGACGTATTTAAAGATTAAATACAGGCTGTTGGTTTACCTATTACTAGTTTTATTATTTCTGGAGATATTAACTAAAAAAAAAAAGCTGAAAATATTAAAAAAAAAGCTCTGAAAATGGCCAGTTAACTGGTCATTTTCAGAGCTTTTTTATTAATTTTTTTCCGTCCCCCGACCCTAATCTGAAAATCAACTAATGAAAAAATTCTGGCCTAACCAGTGGTGCTATATTGAATGAGCAAATTCAGTGTTTGTACGAACCACTTAATAAGCTCAGACAATTCTACAGGGATGCACATGGTCGTTTGAGCCTTGGTACAACCCTGCAAGTACCAGGCCCTGAGGTCATGAAACTTTTTATATGCTCAACTCAGCTGGCACGAAATTTATCTTGCTCATATATGTTAAAATGCCAACAATTGTTGGCATGTTTACATTTATTAGCATGATACATACCACATCTAAGAGACTTAAAGCAAGAAACTTCTTTATTTCTCGGTATTTTAGTTTTTATGAGCAGTTGAAATTTCGTGTTCAATTGAGTTGAGCATAAAAAAAAAGTTGTATAACCTCGGGGCCAGGTTAGCAGAAAGGTAGCTTATGTATTCAAATTTGGTATGTAGATGGCACGTGCATATTCGCAATTTGCCATAAAGTGACAGGTATTCTTATACTAATTGGCAGTACAGTCATGCAATTTCCGTCTTTTGTTCGGATTAGCATTTTAGGATTGAGTTACATGCCCAGGGGGTTACTCTGATATTTTCTTACATACGTAGGCTCGGGTCATTTTTTTGGGTTCAAAATTTTGAATTTCAATATTTTTGGGGGTTTTCAGAAAAATAAATGATTTTGGGGTATGAAGATTTTGTGGATATTTTTGGGGGTCATCACAAAATTTGTCTTTATTAAGGGGTCATTTCTATGCTTTTTAGGGCCTTTTCTTAAGTAAGTAATGGTGCAAAGATCAGGAATCGATACAATCAAGTACCACACCTGACCCAGGATACCAATGGGAAAGTGACAAATTCACAGAAGACACCACAAACGAGAGCCAAGAGGTCAGCCCTTTCCCAGCAGGTGACCACAAAGCACATATAAACAGACGCGCACAAAACATAGCAAACACAAGACAGAACAAAAACATAAAAGATCCACAAAAGAAGTACCGCCTTGGAACGGTCAGTAAAATATTTTACTGGAGGGCTTAAACCGGTTTAACGGCGCCAACCTCACCCTTAATTCAGATGTGGATCAAGACACATAGATATTTGGTTTGCATGAAAGACCCCTAACTTATCAATGCATCATCTCCTAAAACATATAAATCAAGATATAACAAGGAGATAAAGCAAGGATAAGGACTCAACAGTAAATTAAACTGAATACCGGAGCAAAAGAAATCCAACAGGTAAACCCCGGTGGGCCCGACAAACAGCCAAAGCATCAGGCCCCTACCATCTCATCAATAGATAAGTCTTTAAGTCGGAACCATCATAGAGTCTGAAGTCCGACCCACCGGCGTGCAATTAAAGAGGAAAGCAAAGTTGCCAACCGTGATTGGGTTGACTACCAAGCATGCAGTCTGTTCAAGGTACAGAATGAGGGATATTTTTTGGGTTGCAAAAATTTCAAATATTTTTTGGGGGTGTTTGAAATTCCTGATATTTGTTTGGGGTGAATGGTAGATGCTGGGCCCGAGCCTATGTATGAAGAATAATGAGAGTACCCCCCCCCCCCCCTGGGGTTACAAGATTACTGAATTTTTAATATTCTTGGTGACAAAAAGTCTAAAAAATAATTAGGCCCGCGACATGCCTTTTTTATGGTAAACAGACAGGTGCAGGCTGCTGCGGCTACAAAAATAGTTCATAAACCCATAAAGCGCCAATCACGACTGCAGCTGACGACAAATTTTGCAGCATCTTTCCTAATTTTCGAAAGAAGATTCTCATGCAATGTCATGCCTTATTTGTTATTTTTGAAAAAGCGGCAAAATTTGAAATTGTCGTCTGTTGCAAATTATAGGTGGCACTTTAAGAGTTAAACAAGTATCTATCACTACTAGCATCTAAGGTTCCTAGAATACTTATTAGGCGATCTTCTAACCACCAGTCATACTTTTGAAAGTGAAATCAGCATTGGCTGGTCTCACTGGATCTTACATTTCTCCTGTATGTCAAATCAGGGCCAAATCTTGAAACTCATAGTAAAATTAAATATATTTATGGCGTCCGTAAGAGTATTGGCATTCATGACTGAAAACCTTGACAACGACTTAAGATTAATATTTGAATGTGCACTTACAGATTCGACCCCATCAATTTCCACCATTTTGTTCGTAACCTAATCGTTTTAATGCCGAAACCGGTGCGATTTTTCCGGTGCCTGTGTGCATGAATGATGGACCAGGATGATTATATTTTGATGTGAAAAAAAAAACGAAAATAGAAAAATGTGTTATTGGCATATCAATTTTAACAAAGTCAACGAGAAGATAGTAAGCAGACCCTTCTTCATGTAATCTATGTTTGAAATGGCCACGTAGGTGTGGTGGGGATATTCTTTACACACCAACTAGTTTAAACATAACTCAAACAGCATATATTCAAAGTGAAATTTACCATCTGCACTTCCATGAAATGTGGCGTTGATGGTTCCTACGAGTTCAGGCTTTGCATTTTCATATACAAAGAATCTATATGTTGGCTCTCCAAACTTTACGTTGATGTCTATTCCCCTCTTTTTCGTAACCTCCGCCGAATGAGCTGCAAAACATAACACGATTATATAAATATGTGTTTGTATGACTTAGGATCATTGACGCTTTGAGCCGTATACGCTTTTCTGACCCCAGCATCCCGTTTTAGAGCTCAGTCTGTTGTGGTTCATGAAGTATCAGCGCAATATAGCTCAGGAGCGTAGCCAGAGGCTTTATCATGTTGAAGCCCATAAAATTATTTAGAGAACTAAGAGATATCTGACCTTGTTACTTTACTCTTCGAAGGCGCTGATCAGACTGCGCGGGTGCGCAGGCTGGTCTGCGCCTTTTGTTGTTTGCAATCAAGAAAAGTCAGGGTTTCTCGTGTATATGTCCATATGATGTTGAAGCCAAAGCTTCCTGGCCTCCGCCTGGCTACGCGCCTGTAGCTGAGCGAGAAATTAAACTGTTTTAGGAATCCCTAAGCTCTCTAAAGACCTCTAAAGATATGGCTGAAATTTCATAATAAAAGAAAGTTATTTTTGCTCGTATTCTTGATTTTTGGTAAGCATGACATTATTGATTGAATGTATCATATGCAGAGTAATAAAAAACCACCAGAGAATTGATGAAACATGATTTAACCATAAAAAAATGTTTGTTCTAATAAAACCACATAGTGCCACAGATAATTTTTATCAGGTGATTATGCAGTGATAAAAGGGGACTGGATTTTAGACCTTCAATATATTTAATCTTAAGGCTCTTTAAAATTGAATAATAGGTTTTATCTTAGTTTTTTCCGATGGATAAAGAAAAAAAATGTGCTAAAAGTACATTAAGATAGAGTTGAAAACATCACTGAGCGTCTCCAGCAAGAAAGATAACTCTAGGTGTGTGACATCATCTGCAACCTCTTTAGGCCTATTTGTAATTGCGTACCCAGATTTCCATCGCATAATAAGCAGTCACTGTAAAGAAAGGCAATCATTAAATTTAAATGAACGGGTACAGGCGATAACAAAATTGAGCAATTAAAAATATATACGGTATGTAGACATGATCAAAATAAAATAAAAAATACCACTCACAGTTTGGATCTCCTTTCGCTGCTACAACAAAATAAAAACACGCCAAAATAAAATACAACCCTTCCATGGTTAAAACTTAGACAAAAGCTGTTATAATCTACTGATTATCTACTGTAATCATAGGCATGGCGCATTTTTACCAACCATTATGCTTTAATTTACGCTTTTTTGAGGGTCCGCATGGGGAATAAACAAATCTGGGAACACTTATATGCAACAAAACATAAAGTTGATGGATGACTTTCAGAGGATGTCCTTAACGGGATCGCACGACCCGCAGGTGTGCACTATAAATAGGCCTTGAGCTGGCTATAGACCCCCTCCCCCCCCCCCCCCCCCCCCCCAGGGGAATTTTGTACACTATGATTTTCTGAAACTACATTATATAAGACACAAAATAAAATATGTAAGCCCTCTGAGAGTGGCAGCGTTAACGTGTAACATCACATTATATACGTTACCCCCCGAAATGGCATTAAACGTCCCTGATAATGTCTCAACCATGACATGTCCGCACATATTTGCATTGTGACACAGGTTTATGAACTTCTTATAGCACAATTACATATTTTTGGAATCAATTTTATAAATGTCTTGAGTTATTACCGTTGTATACGTTACTTAGTGTTTCCTGCGTTATTTCCGAGTATCAGCATGGTATTTATTGACAATACATGTATTACATCTGTCACAGAGTATAGTTAATTGATAAGGCTGCTACTAAAATGATTTAAAGTTCTTTATTATGGCCGCTTACACTTTTTTTCAGGCCCATGTTACGTATGTTACCCTCAAAATAGCATTAAACATTCAAGTTAATGTCTCTAACAAGCCCTGTTAATACTTATTTGCATGCTGGCACAGGTTTGTGTACTTCTTTTAACTAGATTTACCTATTTTAGGTATTCATTTAATAAATGTCTTGTACTTTAACTGTTATGTGTGTTACCAAATGATACATAAGTTATTCTGAATATCTGTATAGCAGTTGTTGACTTTACATGTATAAAGTCTGTCTGAGAATTTAGCAAATTTATATGGCTGAAACAAATTGAAGTTGCTCATTAATATATGGTGACTTAAACTATTTTGATTATGTGATCTGTCAACCTTCGCTGTTTGCTCACATAAACAGTAGATACCATGCATCAAATAGAAGTTCTGAAAGACAGTCACTATGAAACAGCTCAGTTCTGGGCAAGGTATATGGATATAATTCAGATGGTGTTGACATTGATTAGGGCTACAAGGAAAACAACTTTGAATTGCATGTCAGCTCTATCTGTATGCCTTGTACCCAAAGTTCATTGTACACAATCACAACAACTACGCACAATATGTACCTGTGTAACTGATTACACTCATATATATACACATCACAGATGCAAAGAACTTCAACAAAATGGGTTTAGTGTGTCACAGTCAATCGTTCTTTGCTTGAGAAATGCTTTTGACATAACTATAAGACAAAAAATAAGAGGTATTATAGGCTTCAGCAGCTAGAACTACACTTCGTACTACAGATGGAATGGTGTATTACTCATCACATCAGAGCTCAATATATTGAAATATCTCTTCAATGGACTGTAATGAAATATTCAATCTGCTCCGATGCAAAGTAGAAGGAGTACTAGAGGCAGTTTCTGGCTTCACCAATCTTTTTAGTTCTAGTTTTGAAGACAATGAACCCGTACTTTTTGTCTTTTGGTGTTCCTGCTAAGCCTGGCATAGCTAAGGATCTTATTGAGACTGATGACATTGCCAGGAAGGCTGTTGCAGACTTCATTGACTCACTTTTAGCTGTAAATCTGTCTTTCACAACCCCATTAAATGCTTTCTTTGAGGCTTGCGAGGTCAAGAAGATATTGTCCAATTTACAAAATGTAATCAGCCAGATGAGAGCTTAAAGGAGCATCTTTGATCAGCATGACCTTTATATTGGCAATAATGTTGACCTTGAGTTGACACTGCAGTTCCTTCCGGGACCCATGCCATGGTTACTGACAGCTCCTGATAGAATTTCCACCAAAACTGACAAGTCTAAACTTCTGCATGGATTGCAATCACACATTGAACAAATATTAGATTGGCCATGTAGTGGTGCACATAACTTTGGTGGTAATGCAATACTACAGAGCATAATAGCTTTTCCTGTCATATTCAAGAATCTGATGGAACCAGGCACTATTCAACCAGGCACGAAAGGTAGGACCTGTTGGTTTTGGCATTGATACATATATACAATGTATAAGCAGCAGTCTATAACGTCTTACAAATATTCTCGCAGAGGATAACCTGGGTGTTTTGTTCAACACTGGTGCATGCAAATAAAGGTGCTCATTTTGAATGTCAACAACATTTGCCATTATATGAGAGAAGAGATCTACAGTCATACACTGTTTAACAGATTGTGACACTACCAATGTGCCAATGTGTAAGTACCACGGAAAGGTTGTTCCTATCAAACTGATAGAGAACCCCTCCTCACTAGTTCATCTATATTCTAAGCAGGATAGAAAAGCAAACTAAGAATTGCTCTAGGCACTCATCAGTGACATGAAGCCCTAACATGTGCTATTTATGTAAATGTAAATAAGCTGCAGTACGACATTTTTCTCAAAAAGTGCCATACACATATACTGACTTTTTCAAATGGCGTGAACGTGAGCTTACTTCCATCCTGCTTTTCTGTCCTCAAGATGAACATACAAAGATTAAACTTTTTACTATCAAGTATCCCATGAAAACAAGTAAGGCTTTCCAGATATGGACACAATGTATGGAAAATAAATGGGAAGGAAATGGAGTACCTTTGGCTGAAAGAAACTTGATTGTATCCTAACAAAGAGCAACAGAATTATATTATACATTTTGTGTGATATGGGGTTACCACAACTTATACCTTATAAAAGATAAAAACATAATATTTGCAGATTCCAAAAGGTGCATAAACATTCTTTATACAAAATGAATTAGTAAGCACGTTCATATTTAAAAAAATATCAAACTATATTAGTTTCATAAATCAGTTATATAGGAATAATGAAAAAAAAATGTAACATACGTAGCACTTTGGGTGCATATTTGTTTTCAAAGGTCCATATCTGCGATGCAAAAATAGCTTACTTGGATGATATAGCCAGTTTGGAAATCTTACCTTATGGTTTGCACTTTTCAGAAGTCATGTCATTTACTGAAATTATCACAGATGTTGATGGGTAATATATGTAATTGTAATGGTGCACTCACCAGAGTGCTAGCATATTGCAAAATCCTTGCAAGATGAATCTGATAGAGGATTAATAAGCTGTATTGGACAATTCTTTAAACCCTTTGATAATATATGAAGAGTTGCTAGCTTGGCAAGAAACATCCTGATGGATTTACTTTGATCTTTTAAGTTGTTACTCGCGTATTGCACTGTATGTTACAAACTCTCCATGAGTATTATGTTAACTAAATTTGATGTCTCTATAAAAGAAAAGAGTGTTTATGGTAGTTAATGTTTGAGTTACTTCCTCAGCAAATGAGCCAGAGTAAAACTAAGTACATGGACCTGTGCCAGCATGCAAATAAGTACAAGCAGGTCGTGTTGCAATTGGAGACCTTATCTTGAACGTTTAATGGTATTCTGAGAGTAATGTATGTAACCTGGGCTATAAAATAGTATAGGACACCATAATTAAGAACTTCAATTCATTTAAATAGCAGCCTTATGGATTTGCTATATTAACTGACGGATGTAATACGTGTATAGTCAATTACTGCCATACTGATACTTGGAAATAACATATGAAACACTAAGTAACATACGCAACAGCAAAAACTCAAGACATTTATAAAATAAATGCTAAAATTATGTAACTGTGTTATAAGAAGTTATTAAACCTGTACCAGACATGAAAAAAGTGTGAATACGTCATGTTGGAGGCATTATCAGGAAAATTTATTTAAGTTATTTTGCGGGGTAACGTACGTAACATGATGTTACACGCTAAGGCTGCCACTCTCAGAGGGCTAATATATTTCATTTTGTGGCTTATATAATGTAGAATCTGGAAATTATAGTGTACAAAATTCCCCCTGGAGGGAAGTGGGGCTATAGCCAGCGAAAGGCCTAGAGAATTACATTTTACATGTTTGTGTGATATGGGGCTACCATGTTCAATATCTAATTACTCAAAAAGTATATAAGATAGAAACGTAAGGCTTGTAGTTTTGAAAAGGTAAATAAAAAAGCTTTTATATAATACCAAATTAATGAACATAAGCTGGTTTCAATAAAATGCAAGACAAACTATATTATATTCATTTATCATTTTAAAGGGGGTTCACTGAAAAAATGTAGCATACACTACATTGAGGTTGACTACATTTGTTTTCAAATGTCAATATCTATGGCCCAGTAATAGCTTACTTAGAAAATATAACCAATTTGGAAATCTTACCCAATCTTTTGCACTTTGAAGTCTTAAAAAGAATTTTACTTATCAAATAATTTGTAGGGTAACATATGTAACAGGCTGTTACAGATTAACGCTGCCATTGTCAGAGGGCTAACATGTTGCAAAATGCTTGCAAGACATTAGGCTTCAAGAAAAATGTGGTCTACAAAATTCCCCCTGGGGGGAGGTAAACCATATCCAGCCAGTGGCCTAAAACATAAACACTGCGTGAGTCAGTCTCTTGATAGTTAGTGAAAATGCTCATAACTCTTGAACCACATGGTATATTTTGAACAAATTTTGCATACGTATGCATGTCAACATTGTCTAACTACTGGCATGCGTAACAAGCTTTTTATGGACGAGGCTTTGCTGAGCATCAGTCAGGCCAGTCGTGGTCAGCTAGTGAAAATGCTCATAACTCTTGAACAATTTTGCGTAATTATTTATTTTACGTTGTCCAGCCACTGGTATGCTAAACAGTGACGAGGCTCCGATGAGAATCATTTCGGCCGGCTGAGGTCTTTTAGTGAGAATGCGTCTAACTATTGAACCTCATGATATGGTCTGATCAAATTTTGCATACTTATACATTTTAACATTGTCTAGACATTGGTATGCGAAAGTTTTTAATTTCTTGACAGATAAAAAGTGTTTTTAATGTAGATCTACATATTAGCTGAAACTTGCAGAACTTTATCAGAGTCCATATTGCAAGCACCCTTGCAACTCAAGTACATGGTTCTTTCCAGAAATTCAGCCATCTTATAAAATAAGACCAACACGCTAACTCTAATCATTCTATTACTGTAAATTCGGAATTTTTCGCGAGGACTTTATTTTCGCGAAACTTCGCATATGCGAAGTTTCGTGAAAATAAAACCCTCGCGAAATGGCAATATCACTCGCGCGCACTTCGAATCGAACTATAGTCTCTCTGTCGTTTATTGATATAGGCAAATCTTGCCTAATCGCGATTTTTTCACATCACTTATATTCGCGAAAATAAAATTCTCGCGAAATTTTCCAAATCTACAGTATGTACATTTGACAAGCCAACTCATCTTATGAACAGAAACATGTGTGAGTCTATCCGTTGGTTCGTCCGCCCGTGGTCAGTAAGTGAAAATGCTCATAACACTTCAACAGCATGGTATATTTTGATCCTATTATGCATCATTCTGCAGGAAATAACCACTTTGCGTTCATTCCTTTTGGCGGTGGATACTGATTAACCTACGTTCACACAACGTATCGTGCACATTACGGTCAGTTGATTCTACTTTAGTTATGGTTTGATACAATAATCTTGAGATGATTCATTGTATAATATTGAGGGGTTACAGATAAAAACTAAATAAAATGATGTTCTTTCTCTTACGATTATTTTTGTATCAGGTAAAATGTATACCTTGATGAAATGCAGCATAATGTGGCATCTGGGTTTCACCAGTATACGATGGGTTTTAATCAAACACTATAGACAATATGCGAAGATTCCTGAAAAAATACCCATTTCTCTGATAAAATGCAACATGATGCAAATCACCAAATGGACCTAATTAAAGTCTGCATGCACATTGATATTTTCAGGATCTCGCCGACGATGCATCGAATTTTAGTCAAGCAATTCAGCTTTCGAAGATTTAAAATTTTGTTTGCTATCTCTTCGAGGATTATATACAAAAGGTCATTTTTTACATGGGCTGATCAAGAGGGGGAAATGGGGGTCCGCCCCCACCCTCCCCTAGAAAATCCCAAGTTGTCATATGCTTCCTAAGGAATACTGGTGCAGACACCCTTCGAGAATGCTTTGGACCCGAGGGGGTCCAATTGCTTCTCGAGGGGTGTCCACACGACCCTCTGTGAAATAGGCTAATGTTTCAGGACTCCACCCCTGACGGAATTTTCTGGAGCCGCATACTGTAAATTCGGAAATTTTCGCGAGGGTTTTATTTTCGCGAAGTTTCGTGAAAATAAAACCCTTGCGAAATGGCGAAATCACTCTGTCGTTTACTGATATAGGTATATCATGTCCTAGTCGCGAATATTTAACGTCGCAAATATGTCTTTTGACCCTATTCGCGAAAATAAAATTCTCGCGAAAAATTCCGGATTTACAGTATGTTTTAGGAAAATACACACATTAGAGGGCTGATTTTGGCCAACTCTTCAGTATAAGAAATTGAGCTGATTTAAAAATACCCAACGTGTAACAATATTGTATATATTTCACTCATACCATAGCTGTAGTGACGAAAATTGGTCACGGAAAATGGCTACAATAGGAAAATGGTCATTTAGGACATTTCATACTTCAGAATACCCTTTTTAACCCTTAAAGCGCCAAGGAAAAAATGAATCTGAAAATGTCGTCTGCTGAAGTCGTCTGCTGCAAATAATTGACTAACATTACTGACGAATTAAGTAGAGAAGCAAACAGCCTGGACCCAGAACAGACTGCTCCTATAAGAGCAGTCTGATCTGGGTCCACATTGTTTGCCATAGAGGCCTCTTAAACATTTCAGCAGACGAGAAAAGCAGACGACTTTAGTTGCGATTGGCGCTTTAAGAGTTAAACACAGCTCTCAAAAAGAAAAAGAAAAAAAAAAACGATAATAAAAAACACTTTCAACATGCTCTCATTTTTTTGAAAGGTTACTTTCGTGACCTTTATCTTAAGGTCGCGCAATCAATGACCAATGACCATCAATTTTCATGAAATACCAAATGACATTACAGCGGTGCCTGAGTTAGCTCTTAGCCTGCTAATATTTTTGTCCAGAAAATGACGAATGCATATTACGTGTGCTGCATGTTACAATGCACTTCAGACTAATGTTATCATGAAGACAAAAACTACGAACCATGATCAAACTGCTCCTAAGGGGAGCATTCTGATCTTGATTGATATTGATTGCAATATAGGCTAGCAAAGTATATTAACCAGGATAGAGAGCGAGTGGACGACAATTGTTGTAAATAGCAGGAAAAGATTTAATGACACAATTATAATGCCATTGAACTGAAAATTGGAATAATTGGAAAATTGGAATAATTCTATTAATAGTTGCATCTGTCTCTCTAAATGTCAGTGCAATGAGCGCTACATCACGACATAACCGCATTCTTTGACACAACTAACGTCAATCCCTCTGCTTCTGGGCTAAAGTAGGCCATGTATACACGGGTTGGCTAGATGGATTTTAACACCAACTTTTAACCATTGTAAACACACATCAGGCCCGATTCACATGCATGCGCACAGACTCTCCGTAGCCATTGCTATTCGCGCGCACAAGGCGATAACTGTTCACATAAAAAAGCCAAAGATTTTCAAATAAATGAGTCACGTGAAAGGCAATCTGACTTATTGTTCGTAAGTTTTTCAAGATAACCGATGATTATTTGCTTGGAAAGAGTCATTCCAACTAGGACTGGTCGTTCACTACCTAGCAACTAGAACTGCTCATTCACTACCTAGCAACTAGAACTGGTCGTTCACTACCTAGCAACTAGAACTGCTCGTTCACTACCTAGCAACTAGAACTGCTCGTTCACTACCTAGCAACTAGAACTGCTCGTTCACTACCTAGCAACTAGAACTGCTCGTTCACATGACCTAACACCTATTGTCCGGCAGTATTCAGGCGAATTTTAGTGGGACCTGGAACTTGATTTTAACCTTTTTTTCTTTGTTGATTCTGGTAGTGCATACATTGTCCTTGAAAAATCCAAGTGATACTACTCTGGCATCATTGAGCATTTCGATATATCCAAGATGGCTCCAAGATGGAGGACAATTATAAGAGAAAAATTGTGTGATACGGAAAATAATGTCTCAAACCCATTTTCTTTCTTAAATTGTTGCTATGAAGTTGGAATCTAACTGAACACACTAGCTTGTAACCAAAAAAGTAAAAATGCGGACAAGATGGCTGCCAAGATGGCAGTTTATCACAAAAAGTATAAGAAAATCTTCCCTGAGACCGACAAAGTCCAAGGATTTGCATGCAAAATGCTTATTTTACTGATTCTTGAATTACAGACATCATCCTTGTGATCCCAGTGATGCTATCACTCAGCATTTGACATATTCAAGATGGCGTCCAAGATCGTAGCCAACAAATTTATCAAACCCGTGGGAGCGGCACCCTACATGTAGGCATAATGATAGATTTGTAACAGACCAGATGCCTTTACAAACACACATATCTGAATAGACAAACCTGGTATGCGTGCATAATAGAGTTGCACTGTAAATGCAGGCATATCTGAGAATGGCACCAGCGCCCAAAATTACAATGCTTCCTTAAAGTTAAGGAAGACTTAAGTATTGGTTAAAATAACATTTCGAACTTATTAAAATCAAAATAGTTTCGATTTTTTTCTGTAGATCACAATGGTGTCTTTGACCATACGTACTGCGTCGATCCTGGCAATTTATTAAACATTTAATGTAACATTTTGAAATATCAATACTTCGCTTAAGTCGTCCTTAACTTTAAGGAAGCATTGTAATTTTGGGCCCAGTTCAGCAAACATGTCTGATGTGATGACACTTCTGTACAAGTAGCACCGGATTTGTAGCCATCCTTCTATCTGCACTCAACTAGTAAAAATGTCGGTTGCAGTGGCAACTGACCAGCAGGCATGGCCTATAGTGAGGCACCACGCCAATGGGCATGGTTGATAATAAGGGACCACACCAGAAGGCATGGCTGATAATGAGGCATCACACCAGAAGGCATGGCCTATAGTGAGGCTCCACACCAGCAGGCACGGCTTATAGTGAGACACCATACACGCAGGTATGGCAAATAGAGATACACAACACCAGCAAGCATGCAGGAATGAGTGGTAAAAGATCGGCAGGCATACTGATTGAGTGGTAAAAGATCGGCAGGCATACTGATTGAGTGGTAAAAGATCGGAAGGCATATTGATTGAGTGGCTACGGTCCAGCAAGCACCCATCTTGCACATCACTCAACCAGTAGGCATGTTTGAACAGCAGTGGTGTTTGTGGAAGTTACACTAGACCAGAATACATATTTGTTGCAGCTGCAGCGACATAGCAATGGAGTCTAACTGGACCAGTAGGCATGTATCTTGCATTGACAACGTAGCAATAGTCTTGCCTACTAAAGTTTCACAGTTTAAGTTGGCATATCTGATGGAGGGGCTTCGATCGAGTAGCTTTTCTCTTTGATTTTCAAAGGACACATTTCTGATTGAATGGGGAGCGCAGTGGCTCATGGGTACAGTGCTTGACTCGAGACCGAGGGGCCGTTGGTTCGAGCTTCACCGGCGTCATTGCGTTGTGGTCCTTGAGCAAGACACATTTATCCTAGCTTAGTACTGGTTCAATCCAGGAAGAGCCGTCCCTGTTTAACTGAAAGATTGTTGATGGAACATAAAGAATCAAATCAAACAAACAAACAAACAAATGTCTGATTGAATGGTACCAAAGTAAGTAAGGTTGCAAAGATCAGGAATCGATACAATCAAGTACCACACCTGACCCAGGATACCAATGGGAAAGTGACAAACTCACAGAAGACACCACAAACGAGAGCCAAGAGGTCAGCCCTTTCCCAGCAGGTGACCACGAAGCACAAATAAACAGACTCGCACAAAACATAGCAAACACAAGACAGAACAAAAACATAAAAGATCCACAAAAGAAGTACCGCCTTGGAACGGTCAGTAAAATATTTTACTGGAGGGCTTAAACCGGTTTAACGGCGCCAACCTCACCCTTAATTCAGATGTGGATCAAGACACATAGATATTTGGTTTGCATGAAAGACCCCTAACTTATCAATGCATCATCTCCTAAAACATATAAATCAAGATATAACAAGGAGATAAAGCAAGGATAAGGACTCAACAGTAAATTAAACTGAATACCGGAGCAAAAGAAATCCAACAGGTAAACCCCGGTGGGCCCGACAAACAGCCAAAGCATCAGGCCCCTACCATCTCATCAATAGATAACTCTTTAAGTCGGAACCATCATAGAGTCTGAAGTCCGACCCACCGGCGTGCAATTAAAGAGGAAAGCAAAGTTGCCAACTGTGATTGGGTTGACTACCAAGCATGCAGTCTGTTGCAATACATTAATGTTATAGCCAATCTTTTTATAATGGGAAATTATTTTAATGAACTGCGCTGAAAAATTATTAGAGCCAACAATCTCTTCAACTTATACACCAAGTCACCATAGAAATCAGGTTCCGAAAGTCCTTGGCGCAAGAGAGATTTAAGTCCAACTTGGAATTTAGAAATCAAATCAAAGTAACGTCTATAAAATTTTGAAAATGTTTTGCGAAGTTTATGATACCGATAGCCCTGTTTAAGAAGTTTCTGAGTTAACAATTTATTGCGAGTGTTGAAGTCAGTAACATAGCTAGATGCTCTAGCAAAACGAATGAGTTGAGAGATATAGACTCCATAGGATGTAGAACGAGGAACATCACCATCTAAAAATGGGAAATTAACAATTTCAAAATCAAAGTCGTCACGTTTATCATAAATTTTGGTAGAAACAATACCATTAGAGATTGACAAATGCAAGTCTAAAATGCGGCTTCGGTATCGGAGGCATTGGCTTTATTAAGTTGGAGCTCTGAAGGGTATATTTGACTAACCATGTTTTCAAAATAAACATTATTAATATTTAAAATATCGTCCAAATATCTGGAAGTAGTGTTAAACGCATCAATAACATCAGCCTGCTTATCATCAGAAAGAGACATCATAAAGTCCCTTTCATAACAAAACAGGAATAAATCTGCAACCAGGGGAGCACAATTAGTGCCCATAGGAATCCCAACTACTTGTCTATAGAGCTTGGTGCCAAATCGAATAAAAATGTTGTCCAACAAAAAGGTCAGCGCATCACATACATTTTGACACGACCATGCATGATATTTTTTAGGTTTTTCTGAAGTAAAAAATGCATTTCTGTCACTACATGCAAGGTAAGGAGAGCCTTCTCTCTGAAAGGTTCTTTCAATAAGATCAATAAGTTTATCTTTAATTAAATTATGAGGTAAAGTAGTGTAAAGAGTAGAAAAATCATAAGTAGACAAACTGGTCGCATTGAAATCTCTAGCTTTAAGTTTATCTAAAATTTCACCTGAATTTTTAATCGACCAAAATAGGTTTTTACCGGATCTCTCATATACTTTTTCACAATATTTGATAACATGTTTTTTAACAGCTGTAAGACACGAGGTTAACAATTTAGAAAGTTCTGTTGTCGTACAAGAACTAGAATTTGCAATAAATCTTGCTTTATAGGGTTTTTTATGGAGTTTAGGTAACCAGTACAACGTAGGAACTTTGTCTTGATTTTCTTTAGCCTTGACACCAAAATGTAGGGCTGTATGACAACCATGCCCATCAACAATCACCCTCTCACTTAAAGAAGGCTGCAGTTTATAGGCATTAGTGTCAACAAGCTCACGCTTAAGAGTATTAATATAATACAAACGTCATACAACTACAACATTGTTAGCAGCTTTATCTGCTGGAACCAAAACATAGTTCATATGAAAATCCTGGATACCTCGTTTAAGATGACGAAAAGAAGATTTAGGTTTAGGGGGCAAAAGATGTGTATTACGAGAGTAAAATGAAATACGAGTATCAATAATTTTAAAAATGTTAATCTTCCATTCCTTCAAAGCATCAGGTTCAACATTTTCCCGTTTGCACCATCGATTACTGAAGTCATTTAAAGAAGCAGCAATCTCTCTACGACATTTAGAGAAATCAATATTAGAGGGAAATCTATATTTAGGACCTTTAGAAATGATATTGCGAACTCTAGCGTCAGGAATGACATTTAGATTACCTGTAATAACATGCCCTGCAGAGGGATATAAATAATTTGAATTTTTACAATCTCAGGAGGCAGGAGTATTGGAATCTATATCTAAATCATTTACAATTTTATTAAAGTTAAATATCGTAGACCTTATTGGTGTGTTATATTTATAACAAATGATAGGAGTTTCAGAATTATTAAAGTAATTTGGAATAGATGAAATCACTGAATTATCCTTGAAGATACTATGTAAATCAATAAACTCAATACCTTTGTTAATGAATGGAATTTTGATAAAATGTCGTTTATGGTTGACCTCAGAATCGATATAAGGACTAAGGAAATGTTGAACATAACACCTTGTAAGGAGTGCTGCTTTATATAATTTATTTGTTCTATCATAAAGTTTATTAGCCTCTAACTCTAAATTGCGTAAAACTGAGATAGGCAAGGAACTTAAAAATGAAAATAAGCCATGTCGACCATGATTAGTTAAAGCCAAAGAAAGATCCTTTAGAGAAGTATTTAAGCGTTTTTCAGTACAAATTTTGCGCTTAATGTTGCCATTTTTACGTTTACCATGAGATCTACTTTTACGTTTTTTACATTCCAAAACAGAAAAAAACATCAAAATCTGGCATTTTAGAAATGTTGCCTTCATGGTATATATTATCATTAAAGCCTAAAGGAAAAGGTGATTGCAAAAATTTAATCCATTTAAGTTCAGTTTCATGTCTCTTAATATTTTTTAATCTAGTTGATGAATTAGGATCATATATAATTTTTTCAACAGGCTGAATTACAATTTTACTAGGTGAATGACCATTATTTTTGAAATGGCGATAAAGAAATGTGTCAAATTTTTTAGGCTTTTTCATTTTACGAAAGTGCTCACGAAACCTAGTCTTGAGGGATCGGCCAGTTTGTCCAACATATTGCATTCCACAGTTAGTTTCAGTTCAAGTTATAACATAAATCAGATCCGATGAAGTTCAGTCCAAATCATTATTATTAATTATGGAGAATTTTCTTCCATTTACAGAAGATGTAATGGTAGTTTTAGTACATAAATGTGCGCAACAGACACACCTCTTGGCATTGCACTTAGAAACATTAGGATACATTCCGCGTCTTTTGAATGCATTAAATGGTTTAGTATACTTCCTGATAATAGGTGACCCAAGAGGAGATAACCTAATGGTAGGAAGCATATCCCGAAAATTGTTAACTGAACTAGGAATACGAACAGAGGACGCCGAATGTAAACTAATGGGAGATAAATGTAATTTTGTTATTTTCGTTCTTATCATTAAAAGTTCTCAGGCATATCTGTTGAATTTTCATCGAACGGCATCCATGTATTGCCACCAGGCCATCACATCAGACATTCTTACCAGCACGCATGCAAATTATGTGGTACTGAAACAGCACACATGTATGCCTGTTGCAGAGACGCAAGATCTGCAGGCATGTGTGTTTGTTACATCACACCAGCAATTATGTATGTTACAATTGCACCCGACTAACAGGAATGCTGGGTACTCATGCATTGGATCAGTGTGCATGTCTGTTATACTTGTACCAGACCAGCAACCCTGCCAATATTGCCACAGGGTCAGTAGACATCTTTATCATTTCCATGTTTGATAAAGCACACATGTCTGAAACCAAGACTCCAGGCCAGCAATTATATAAGTAACAGCTTCGCGAGACTGTCAGGCCTGTTGCAGTACCAATGTCTTTAAACATTGTTCTAAAACAGCAGGCATGTTTATGACAGTTGCACCCGGCCATTTGGCACATCGAATACAAGCATGCATTTCTGTAAGATTTACAAACACATTTGTAGTTGTGGGGCTGTGCCAGCAGGAATGTCTGTTACACTATGCCTCAGACCCGCAGTTATGTCTTCTATGCTTGTACCCGACCAATGGGCTGTTAAGGACAATTGCACCAGACCATCAGGCATGTATGTTACAGTAGCACCTGACCAGCAGTCATGTCTTTATATGTTGCATAGAATCAGCATGCATGTCTCTTACAGTTTTATCTTAGTAGCATCCATGAATGTTATATTTGCACCCAGCCATCAGCCATGTCTGTAACAATTGCATCCGATCATTTGTCATGTCTTTAACAGTTGCACCTAACCAGCAGTCATGTCTGTTAAACTTTCACCTACACACATGCATGTCGGAAAAAACTTGCACCGGACCAGTACTAGTATTCATATTTGCTATAGAAATATCCAACCATTTGTGCTGTCTGTTGCACTTGCGCCAGACCAGTACAGTAGTAATGGTTGTTATAACTGCACCGGACCAACAGGCCTGTATTTTACAGTTTCCCCTAAGCAGCAGGAATGTCTTTAATGGTTACACCCAACCAGCAGTCATGATGGTAATTAACATCTGCAGCATGCAGATATATCTCTTACTCGTTGGTTTGTTGATACAATGCACTCCATAAGTAAGTAGTATTTTCCCTCTTTTTTTTTTGGTAATTTTATTTTTTAGCAATCCATCCATAAACTACTTTCAAGCTGATTTTTCCGCATATTGATTAAAAAAAGGTGTGTAATTTGAGCAAGCACGCTGTCACAGAGTTTTCGGTGATATCGTTCGTTCGTTCAGCATACCCTGGCATTTATCACTTCATTATTTCTTGACAGAATGTTTGCCAAAAGTAGGAACTTTATGAGAATAATATGATATTAAGGTTTGTATTATCAGATCCAGCAAAAAGTAGTCTTGAAAGTAGTGCATGGATTAATGGATACGATTACCAGAACAAAGACACACAAAAAACATTACCATTATGAAAAAATAAGTCCGTTATTTTTTCAGCGCAGTGTATAATAAAAACCCATGTGATTCCACAATATACATCCTGCTATTTCTGCCATCTTGGACGACATCTTGGATATTTTACAACGCTGAAACACAACAACATCATGCCAGTCAAATTCGCCGAATGCAACTACTGTTGAAAACTATCAGAAAAAAGGTTATTAACTGTGATTCTGATTTCAAGTGGGATTTTGCTTTAAAATGGCGGCCATCTTGGACACCATCGTAAATAGTTCAACCTTCTGAATCAAACAATGTTCCATTTGAATAATTTGTATCATTTAAACTCTGTAAAGCCATACAAAGTCAATATTAAAATGTTTTTATTGCGTTTTTTGGCCAGATATGTCTTAGGGGACTAAATGGCGGCCATCTTGGGCGCCATCTTTAATATTTCAACCTTCTGAATCAAATAAATGTTCCATTTTAATTGACTGTATCATTTAGCCTCTAAACATCCATAAAAAGTCAAAATTAGAGCTCTTTTTATCTAACCTGTTGGTCAGATAGGTGTTAGGAGCATAACTGACGGCCATCTTGGACGCCATCTTTAATTTTTCAAAACGCTCAATGATGCCAGAGTGGCATCAGTTGGATTTATCATGTACAATGTCTGAACAACAAGAATCCGTGAAGAAAAAAACTTTAAAATCAAGTTCCAGGTCATTCTTGTTTTCTACCGGACTACTAGAACTGGTCGTTCACTGAATCTAACAACTAGGGCTGGTCGTTCACTGGACCTTACACCTAGAACTGGTCGTTCACTGAATCTAACAACTAGGGCTGGTCGTTCACTGGACCTTACACCTAGAACTGGTCGTTCACTGAATCTAACAACTAGGGCTGGTCGTTCACTGGACCTTACACCTAGAACTGGTCGTTCACTGAATCTAACAACTAGGGCTGGTCGTTCACTGGACCTTACACCTAGAACTGGTCGTTCACTGAATCTAACAACTAGGGCTGGTCGTTCACTGGACCTTACACCTAGAACTGGTCGTTCACTGAATCTAACAACTAGGGCTGGTCGTTCACTGGACATAACATTTAAGACTGGTCGTCCACTGGACCTTACAACAAGGACTGGTCGTTCACTGGAACTTACAACTAGGAATGTTCGTCGACTGTACCTAAGAACTAGGCCTGTTCGTCCACTGGACCTAGAACTGGTCATTCACTGGACGTAACAAATAGGACTGTTCGTCCACTTGACCTAGAACTGGTCATTCACTGGACGTAACAACTAGGACTGTTCGTCCACTGGACCTAGAACTGGTCATTCACTGGACCTCACATCTAGGAATGTTCGTCCACTGGACCTAGAACTGGTCGTTCACTGGACATAACAACTAGGACTGTTCGTCCATTGGACCTAGAACTGGTCATTCACTGGACCTAACAACTAGGAATGTTCGTCCACTGGACCTAGAACTGGTCATTCACTGGACGTAACAACTAGGACTGTTCGTCCACTGGACCTAGAACTGGTCATTCACTGGACCTAACAACTAGGAATGTTCGTCCACTGGACCTAGAACTGGTCATACACTGGACCTAACAACTAGGAATGTTCGTCCACTGGACCTAGAACTGGTCGTTCACTGGACATAACAACTAGGACTGTTCGTCCACTGGACCTAGAACTGGTCATTCACTGGACCTAACAACTAGGACTGTTCGTCCACTGGACCTAGAACTGGTCATTCACTGGACCTAACAACTAGGAATGTTCGTCCACTGGACCTAGAACTGGTCATTCACTGGACGTAACAACTAGGACTGTTCGTCCACTTAACCTTACACAATTGACTTTTAGTTTACTTCCTAACCAAGATAAAGCTATATTCGTTTACTGAAATGAGTCTATATGCAACTATTATAGTTTTTGACAAAAAGATTAGGGTATGTTAAAATGAAATACTGCAATTTTACTGCTCTTTATCGTCTGCTTTTGATGATTGGGACAGGAGTTAGCTTGAACCAAATTACACATGTAGTTTCAGACCAGCGGTCTGATCTTGGCGCATACTGTTCCTTAAAGGAAGATTTCAGATGCGTTCTTGGCTTGCAATGAAGCTTTCAAACCAAACATTTGTAATAGAGCTAAGTGCATGCAAGCCAAGAACGATCTGAAAATTCCGTATACTATACTTCCACAAAACGCTTTGAGGCGTGACTGTAACGGAAAATGCATTGAATAAATCGAGGGTCATTACTTAGAGGTCGTGGTAGAACTGTACTAACAGGTCACCGACATACGGTGGATCCAGAAAGTTTTGTCAGAGGGGGCCAACTCAATTTTGTTAACGTTTCGGTTTTTTTAGTTGATGAGGGGAGAGAGGATCCAAATACAATTTAATTGGCGTTTCGCTGGCGGGCCGATTATGGCCCAGCATTGAATGCTGGTTTGGTAGCTTTGTGATTTTCCAGGGGTACCGGCCCAGTATTGCTTGGACCCTCTTTGTGATTTTTCAAGGGGAACCACTCTTGATCCGTGCATGCGCATGTTGACACGTATAACTTCGTTGTCCACATATAACCGAAGGGTCGTTTCTTTCCTCTACGACTCAAAATGCTCCTGTCGCGAGAAAACCTGTCTTCGGTGTTTCTGAAAAAGCGAGACTCAAACCAGTCTCCTCAGTTACAGAGACTAGCTAGAAAATTGAAATTTCGCTCGTAGCAAGTCTAGATATGTTACTTTCTAATAAGCGAATAACAAAGGCGCTGATCAGTCTGCGCGGATGCGCAGGCTGGTCTGCGCCTGTGTTGTTCGCAAACCCCCGAAGACTGGTTTTCTCGCGTTGAGGCCCAAATTATAACTACTTATGATACTGGTCAGCTAGCATTAGAAATCAGTTTGAGCTTCCATGATGTTGACTATTGTGTTCATTTTCTCCTTGAGTGCGCCTGCATTTGGGTTCGACTGGACTGGAGACAGGCCTCGAACCTTGGAAGGAACAGGTATATGTAGCGACAACACATTGGATGCACAACAAACTCTGAAGTATGTAAGTATCTTTAACATACATAGAGGATCTTACACGAGTGCTCTTGTTTTATTGAATTTATTAAACGAGTTGGGGAAAAGAGATAAAAGGCGAGGCTTGCATGGTAGTAATTTAAACGCAAACACAAATTAAAATGACAGTTTTCGGTGACGTTAACGTTAGCGTCTATGGGAATAGTGATATTTTAAAAGGGGCTCTTGCATGGTATGGGAAATTAACATGGGAGTCTGTCCACGCTTGGATTTTGATAATATTATGTTATTTAATTGTCTGGGGTATAACTTTAATATTTATGGTGCGTTTGAATTTTTATGCAATTCCATTGCTAATTTATGACGTCATGAATGATATCACTATAATACCTTAGGGTACCCAGTTATAATCATTTCTAAAGTAATTGACATATCATGTAACAGACGGAGAAATGTTTTATTAAATAGCTATATCATTGATAAGTTCGTTGTTACTTCAAATGGATTTGTATGTATTATGATATTGGGTGGGCATTCATTTTTATAGCATGGTACCCCAATTTTCGACTGTATATTTTGTATTCAGTCAAATTTGGAATTAACATTTTTAAAGGTTGCGGTCTTTGTCAAGATACCATTTCAACATATAAACTATCCATATATATTAAGAATATGTAGACCAAATTTCATGAAATTCAAGGACCGGTAAAATATTTTTTTAACTTGATGTAAACACATGGCCCTAATTCATCGAAATGTAAAAAAAAATACAAAAATTATGTTTCAGTGTAAAACATACTTGAATACTTGCTTAGTTTGAATCATCATGCTAGTACGTTTATTGGTAGAAGTTGTTATGTTCAGTGTTTTCCCCTATTATGGATTTGAAAAAGAAAAAAAACAATATTCGTTGATATTAAGTGCCACGAATCTTATTTAATGAAGTGCTTACACAATAGTATTAGCCAAAATGCTACAATATGTTGACACCTGTACTTAACACATCTGGGTTTAACATTAAAACTACATCTAGCCAATGTCACACTTAATATGTAACATTATTAAGAATTTTAATTCATACAGAAGAGAAACCTTATGACAAGTCAGTTCATACTGGAGAAGAACCTTATATCTATGATTTTATAATTGTAAGACTCATTAATAAACCTGCTTCACAAAAATAACCCCCTGTCAAACATACTGGTTAAAATTAACCATTTTGGTCACAGATAACTGTTTGCTTCAAATGTATTGCTAATTTAATGCTTAAATCTTCTCTGTTCATTCTGTTTTGTGAAACTGATGCTGATTTCCATCAAATAGCAACATTTATACTTTAGCTGGCTGTATATTCTAGGCAAAAAGTTTTGTTTCTGGACCTCAACACTGTTTTATGATACCTTTGATAAGACTCTGTTACACGTTATCCTGGTCACGGCACCAAAATGTGGTTCCTCTAGTTCAATTGGGATGTAAAGGAAATATTAAGTCTTCTTGTTTTCACATGTTTATTGTTAGGATAGTATCTTTCTAAAACAATATCATGCAGGACTTGAGGAAGAGATACACATTGTCTTGGCCCTATAGTGCCATGACACAGGGCCATGACCTTCGGCATTTCTGACCATTGAATCATTTAAAATTGTCTAAACATGTCTGTCTTTAAGAAAAGTGGAAGTAGATTTAAAAACAACCCCCTTATGTCGAGTTATTGATTCATTTGAACTAGATAATTAATTTTGCTAAAACTGACCTATATCCATAAGAGGTAGGAAATGACAAAGTTACCGGTTTTGGATTTTCATGATATTTGGCTCAGATCAGCAGTATATATATGGCATGTTTTTGTGATAATACGATATCTTGACAAAGACTAGAACATATCCATCTTTTGAATTGAATGTTGAATGTTTTGTAGATTTTTGAAAAAAAATATTGAAATTTTACAATCACTTCTTCTAAAAACGTAAACCATAATTTATCCAAATGGTTTCGTGGTATTAAAATAATGTCTATGGTATTTTGGATTCAATCTAGATGACAAATCATAGAAATAAACAAAACTATAGATTTAGGACATGGAAATTTAGAGACAGGTACCACCTCAAAGGTGGAGTACGTCAGGGTTGCTTCCTAAGCCTTATTCTTAACTATCTAATTCGATCAATACATTTTCATAGTTCGTATATAATGAGTTATTAATTTGCAAAGTTTGAAGAAAATCCATGCGTGGGCACAGATGAAATTACCCCTTCACATTCAGTTTTAAATGCGTTCTACTTGAGAACTAAAAGTGTAATTATTTTAAGCGTTTATTGTATATTGCTACTTTTCTATTTGCTCTTCATCCCTGTAAGTTGTATAAAATTTAACGCATTAAGTTTGTCACGGATTTTTTTTACAAAAAATCTAGAAAGGTCCTGTTTCAAGCGGCGACGTCGCAAAGTGGCGAACAGCTATGTCCCGAGATTGTACTTCATATTGCTAGGTATTAGTAATAGTCAACTCATTGACAGCCTTACGATGAAAAGCGTGTGTCTGAAACTCAAACGTGACTTGCTCGAATCTCAATTAAATTAATCTATTTGTTGTTTTCATGCACTTGTGTCTGCGTGTTTGTTTGGACCAGCACTTACTTTTGGCGATAATTTTGGTCATTATCGCATATACACAAAAACCTCATTAAAATGTGGATGCTGACATATCAAGCGGTGATAGATGTCTCAATTCTACAGCGATTTATCATCTACATTCATACTTTATTCTGACGAGCCTGTACAATTACACAGACTGGCCGACCAATCGCATTTACTACTGAAAATGATAGTGCTTCCCTGGGTATACCATATTTTTCGTAATTCTACTCGGGAGCACATAAACTTAACTCATGCTTTTAGCATAAATATAAAACAAAACAAACTTTTCATCTGATGATTTTACAACTTGGCATGTATGCTTAGTGCGCTAACCACGAAACTACCATTTGAATGAACTTTAAATGGTAAGCCTTGTTTGTCTCCATAACTTTCAGACACTTTGATATAATTTGATAATTTTGGAAGAATTATATAAGTATCATGTTAAGACTACGCCTCTGTTTATCATGCTATTGTATTCTTGTAATTGAATTGAAGTTAATATCTATCTATTTATTTATTTATCTATTTATTTATTTATTTATTTACATTTTAATGAGGGTAAAACGCATTTAGCAAATATAAAATATTCTACCATGTGGCCCTCAGTAACACATGCAGCATATATACATAACAAAATTAATTCACATGACATATCTAAAATGATAAAACCTACTACCATGAGCACAATAATTAATGAAACGATCAGCATGCACATAGAGGAGTGCAAAGCTTCTGAACTCAGGCGACAGAGAATCACTGCTCAGTCCCCCAGATTCAGCAGATGGATGCAAAAAGGCAATGAGTTTGGGTCCAACCCTAGCCTGGGCCCGAGCCTGAGCTGTGCTTTTACACCAAGACTACTCCTTGTACGCTCCATAACTTTTATACTATGGTCGCAAACCCAGAAAGCAGACTCCCTCACTACGAGGTTCAATCTAATAAAAAAAACTATCCTTAATTATTGTTCGACTTTTTAAGGCTTGTCTCTAGCATGTGTACACATCTAACAGGAAAATACACAGCAAGAGCTCACACCAGCTTTACCATAATTGAGCCAGTGCATGAGATTTCTAACAATGTGGTATGTGCGGCCAGCAAAAGCCTCAGATCAGCCTGCGCATAAGCGCAGTCTGATCAGAGCCTTTGCTAGTCGCTTGAGTATTCTATGATAGTTAAGCTACTGACTGAACACCATTTGGAGTTTCTAAGCTTAAAAGGAGGCTGCACAGGCTCGTCCAAGTCTACACATGTCAAATGACACATTGTTGGAAATCTCATGCACTGGCTCATTATAAGAAAAAAAGTTCATTTTATTGCCGCATAACAATTGTACTCCTTACTGTACGGCGCCTGACCACACAGTTTCACACTTTATCACCGGGTTACCAGATACAGAGAACTCGGAAAGTAGAGGAACTCGGAGGTAAACAAATCGAGGCCCCCACGTCGGACTAGGGCCAGTATTCTTCCTGTTGTACTCCTGACACACTCGAATTTTCAACAGTAAAACTGATAGAATAACTTTATAATAAAGATATATGAACAAAGAAGGCAATGAAATGTCATATTCAAAAATATTGTTTTAGCCTGTGCTGATGTGAAGTAATTTTCACTTAAACTCCATGTCTTTCGGGAAGATGGTGACGGGTATATATGAATTCCCTGAAACACGCAAAACAATCAAAAATTTCTAACCCTTATGGCAAAAAACAAACAAACTTGAGCTGTTCTTTTTATGCCCAATCACGGTTGGCAACTTTGCTTTCCTCTTTAATTGCACGTCGGTGGATCGTACTACAGACTCTATGACAGTTCCAACTTAGATGAGATGGTTGGGGCCTGATGCTTTGGCTGTTGTCAGACCCACCTGGGTTTACCTGTTGAATTTCTTTTGCTCCGGTATTCAGTTTTATGTACTGTTGTTGAGTACTTATCTTTGATGTATCTACTTTTTATATCTTGATTTATATGTTCTAGGAGATAATTCATGGATCAGTTATGAGTCTTTCATGCAAACCAAACATATATGTGTCTTGATCCACATCTGAACTAAGGGTGAGGTTAGAGCAGTGAAACTAGGTGCTCCTTTTGTGGATAGTTTTATGCTATTTATGTTTCTTGTTTGTCATGTTTTCTTGTCTGGTCATAGCAGCCTTGTGATCACCTGCTGGGAAAGGGCTGACTTCTTGGCTCTCTTGTGCGTGATGTTTTATTGTGATTTTGTCACTTTCCCACGTGGTGTTCTGGGTCAGGTGTGGTACTTGATTGTATCGATTCCTGATCTTTGCCCTCTTTCTTACTTAGATACAAGGTATTACTTGCATAAGGCCACATAGGTGCTCATGGTCCAGTAAGCGTATAAAAGTGTCTCACTATCTGCACATCAGCGAAACGCAATTGGATTGAGATTTCCTAATGAGCCGACAGTGGCCGACCGTTTACTGGCTGATGTAATGCCATAAATATGTTCTCGCTTTACAGATTGCCAATGGAAAAGAATGGATAGCAGTTGCTGTAATAGAGAATAACTTCACAACTATATTGTCTACCTTCCGAAATCCAAAGTTTAGATTTAAATCCAATAAAGGGGCTGGTGGTGAACCTGAAGTAAAGCTGGAAATGGCATTCTAGTGAGTATTACCGTCCCTTGACTAACAGTCTACACAGTAGTAAATTTTCCTTCCCTGAAGATGTTTATGCACAGCAAACATACAACACTGTTTGCTAGCAAACATACTACACTGTTTGCTATGCCTAAAACGATCTTCTGAAAAGGAAAAGCAATATAACTTGGATATTATAATATTACTTGACTTTTCGTTTACTGTAAAGGCGGCAACTTTAATATTCATTTGTGGGCGTGGTTCGGCTATTTCATCTGCTAAGGAAGGGGAATCAGGTTTTGTTTATAATTTGGTAAAGAGTTCATAAGCTTTTTGAGCTGCTCAAACGTGCGTGCATTTCATGAAAATCCTAACCGTATACACACTGAACTAACATTTATTAACCCTTAAAGCGCATTATCACAAAATGTATATTTTTGTCGTCCACTTAACTATTTGAAGCCTCATAGATAAACAGTGTGAACCCAGATCAGACTGTTCCTGTAGGAGCAGTCTGATCTGTGTCCACTATGTTTTCCTCCCTGCTTATGTTAAATAGACATTTTCAGATGCAGTTATTTTGCTGGCGTTTTAAGGACTAAATAATGACTGAGGCACACGATGATACAGTTACTTTTGAATAAAACCACGCCTCCTTTTCAGCTTTTACCTATGCCTAAGGTTGACTAGTCCCAATTACGCATTCATGAGGCGCCGCCTTTACAGTAAGCGAAAAGTCAAGTAATATGGGACTCCTCGATATATACAATGGACCATATCAGAATCAGTGTTTCTAAGGAATAACCCGTAGGTACATTAATGGTTAAAGTAGCATTTCTAAGTATTACAGAACGTTCAAGCAGTCATGTAAACGTGTAAGCAGTCACGCCAACCCATGCCCCTTACAACTCTGTTAAGGGACAACGAGCCATTTACAATTTCCAAAGTACTATTTAAATATAAAGTCAAATAATGAATTGTATTCATTTCTATTGTTTTCAAAAAAGACGATAAAGCCTTTAGAACTCCCCAATAAAGGATGATAATTTGGTGTATTTTACTTTTGTAAAATTTTGTTTATACTTTCGTATTGACATATCTTTGTCTACATCGTTTGCTACAGAGACGTTTAAAAGATTAGCAGACAACACACAACAGACCAGGCGCAGCAGATGACGTGTTTAGTCGCGATTAGCAGCAGAAGAGTTAATCTTAGTCATATTATTGCATAAGAAGCCGTGTCACAGTATTAACAGCCATTTTTTAACCGGCAAAACCCATGTATTAATCAGGCAATTCATGTGCCGTTGATGCACAGTTTTTGTACTTTAAATATACGCATTCTAGGCCGTCACAAAAATGACTTCATCAACAGTAACGTGCACAGAAATGAACGTAATTTAGTGACGTCAGGATGACGTAAGCTTTTGCTCCGGAACAGGTGTTTTCAAAACCATTGAATCCTTCATGCTTTTGCGCACCATTATAGAAATACTGAAATCAACTTTTCGAGGTGTTTTTTGCAAAATTTTCAAGTGACAAAATGAATATATGCAACAATAACAAACATGATTTTCTGATAAGACCCCTCGGCGGTAGTTAAACTCTCGTCTTTCATGCTTGGGTTTCAACGCCACCCTCGGGGTCCAGCAGATGTTAATGCATAGAAAATAATGTTAGATCCCTATAGTGGTTTACAGATTTAGTGACGTTGTGTACTTACGTGCATTATAACGCGGAATAAAAGATGGCAAAAACCTTGACGTTTTATGCCCAAAATGCGATTTTGGTAATTTTAATTTCATCTAACTTCGTGCTCCTGTATTATTGAATTTAATAAACTCGTTGCAAAAAAGGCGATAAAATGCTCGGCAAGCCTAGCATTCTATTTCTTCCCCCCTACTCGTTTAATAAACTCAATAAAACATGAACACTCATGTTAGATATTTGAGCCGAAAAATTAGATTTCCAACAATGTGGTATGTGCGACCAGCAAAGGCTCAGACCAGCCTGCGCATACGCGCAGTCTGATCAGAGCCTTTGCTAGTCGCTTTAATTTTCTATTAATATGAAGCTACTGTCCGAACGTCATTTGGAGTGTCAAAGCTTAAAAGGGGACTGAACAGGCTCGTCTGAATCTACACTTGTCAAAATGCCACATTGTTGGAAATCACATGTCACGACTCATTTTTCTGTGAGAAGCGATATTCACATTGTTGACCTTGACCTTTTGCCGCCAATCACGACAATGGTCGTCATCTGCTTTTGTCCTTTCGTAGCATTTATTGCATGCAATATGGGCTCAGATAAGACTGAGCAGTCTGGTCAGTGATCATACTATTTGTTTTTCTAAAGTGGATTAAAATATATGTAGAAGAAGTATAAAGCAGATGACATTCAGTAGGTGGGTAAGCTTGTATGCAGTCTATCCAATATTGTGGAGATGACGAATCAGTGATTAAATGACGATTCAGGTAATAAGGGCTGGATTGACATTGTGAATGGCATATGCATGTCATAGTTGTCAAATAGATGTTGTTCTTTGACTCTTCCTCGCGTGCCTATGGGTTATGTATGTACGTAATTGGTGCATTTCCTGGTCATACTCACTTCCTTTCTGAGGGTCAGAAATATAGATGGGCTGCTCAAAAAAACAGGCATAGCAGATGGTAGGAGGCTGATATAGGCAAATTTTCAATTTTTCGTGGCGGCCATCATGAAGCCATCCGAAATGGCGGATGGGACCCAAGATATTGAGTGGCAACAGCTTGATTCTTAATCAGGGGAGTCAAAGTAACAATAATATACCGTTCCCAGAGGGTCCTTTGGGCGCATGTTGACCCTTCCTGGACTAATTCTATGTTGCGGGAAAACCTTTTTTGCTTACGGCGCTCTCGACGCAAGCATTTGTTTCGGAATAGTGATACCCTCTACCTGGTTGTCTATTTATATAACATACTGTTAGCACAACGGTCGTGTGTAAGCAAAAACAATTCACCGACAAGACAACTCAACGACAGCAAGCAAAACATAGTGTTAAGAACATGTCTCATATTACATGACCTATTAACCCCAAATTCAATTTGTGGATATATGTTGGGGTCATGGAATGTCGCTCACTGTTTTCAGCCACTGTGGCCTTGATCTCAGGGTCAGGTCTAAAAAATGCACCCACAGCAGATCGCCTATATTATTTATTGTAGCAGTTCCATATTTGGTATGTAGATACATCTTGGGCCCTGGCGAGTCACCAACTGGTTCCAGGTCATTGTGACCTTGACCACTGGTTTAAGTTCTAGGAAAGTTGAGCCCAGAGCATATCTGTATATAATTTGAGGTAGGAATCCCAAATTTGGTGTGAGGATATATTTTGGGATCACAGCATGTCGCATACACTTCTGGGTCTCTTTGACATGTAGCTTGTATATAAACATGTTTAAAATACTGTAGCTTTAGTTTTATAACTTTATTAATCATGTCATGATTGTCCGAACATGAACGATCTGGCGCAATTGGAATGATATTGGCCCACTTCGAATCGAACTAAAGTTGCTACCAAAGTTCTTACGCAATAGATGCGTGCGCACGTTTACACCCGAACGGCTACAGTTGCAACCTTTTAAACTAGTTGCCGTGTATGCCCCCCCCCCTCAATTCTTCATCGTAGACAAACAGGGTGTGCATAAACTGCACAGCCTACTCTAATTAACAATTACGAATAAGAGGGACCGCAAATAAAAAACATCAAGGATTTATTTTTGTAGAATAAAAACATTTTGAGGCTATTGATAGATCTTGAACCCATCTTGCTAGATAGGTCTAGAGGAGGGCACCAAACAAGCTACTAGAGTAACGGTGCTCTAACCCACCGTTGACCTATAGTAGGTTCGTGACGTCACTATAGTAGCGACTATCAGTGTTTGAATCGAACTTTAGTTACTATAGTAGGAACAAAAGATCGAGTCTAAGTGGGCCATCATAATTGCCATCAGTCAACTATATAGAATAGCTACCAGTCTGATAATAAAAGTAGTCATTAATACACGTAAAATATTGTAATAATATTTTTTTTTCTTTTCCTAATGGTAATGTTCATGGCTAGTCTATAATTGAGCGTTTATCTGACAAAAGGGTCATTCAGACATTTTAGCAGATTGTGTGTAATCAAAATTTCAAAAACGTCTAAATTTTCAAGATTTTGCATGTTCTTACAATAGAGTCAAATTGCTTCTAAAATGTTATACAATCAAAGGCGAAAATAGTTCTGACAAAATTAAATGATACGTATTATGTTTCATGCCATGGCAACAGCTGTGCATATGGACTTTCCATTACCTTTAAAACAGGGTACCTCATTCCAAATGCTTTTGTAAACACGGGATGAGCGTATGTGGGCTATTTGTGCAGTCTATGCAATTGCATACACATCAGATTTACAGAAACGTGGAGCAATCTTGAAATATTGCTCCTAGCGTCTTTGTTTTAGCGTCATATGTTGACACAATGGTGTTGACGTCAGAACGTCATAAACAACGTTAAGTGACGCCATGTGTAAAATGCATTATCTATACGAGTTCAAACGCTCATATCTTTGTTATTTGTAAAGATAACTTCAAAGTTTCTGTAATTGTTCACAATAGCTAGGTCTTTCTTTCTCTGTAGATATCTCACTTTTGACTTTTGTTGCCAGAAGGTCCCTTTTGTCAGATCTTGGCTCAAATGTAATTGTCTTCAGTGGAGTTGTATGATTATCAGAACTTAGCACCAGCCTATAGACTAGCAACAAAGTAGGAATATGTTTAGAATAAATATGGAAAAAATGAAATGACTATTTGAAAAGTTCTAGGCCTTTGGGAAAGGCTATCAACTATACAAAGCCTAAGTAATATCAGACTACAGGGACAGTTAAATATCGACGCAGGTCTGGTTAACCAAAAATGATGACCCGACGTTAAGACGGCAACTTACGTCGAGTTTATCAACGATATTTGCATCGACGATATGTGTTCTCGCTGGCTATCGTCAATTCCAGACAAATAATAGGGCTTCAAGGGTAATTTTATCCAGATGTTCACCTAAAATATTTTAATACAATTACTTTAAATAACGTCTGATTTTTAGACAAATTTCAAATTGCAGCTTAAGAATCTAAGGGCATACGTCCTAACATTATTTATTATTTTGGCATGAAATTAAAAACATGTTTTGCTGATATTGGATGTTCATTGTTGCGAAAATTCAAAAAGTTGACACATTAAAAATAAGTAAATTTTATTAATTTCATTTTTTGCGTTTTTAAAGTCCTTCAGTGTATGGCGCTAGGTGCCGCTTTAGATAACTGTTTGTGTTTTCTTTTGCCAGAAGAGTATCTTACTGACCAACTCAATAACTTGACGTGGTTTTAGTGCAGCGTAAAAAAATAATAAAATTTGGAGATATTCCCAACATACAAGGTGCACATGCTGTTTTTAAACCAGGCAAGCCCTCCTTTAAAAATGAAAATTTATTAAAATATTACAGCGACAGGGAAGATAGCAAATGCGAGACATTCCAAAGTCCACCGCTACAACTTACAACTGTAGAAGAAGAAGTCAATCAACCATGTCGGCAACTCACTGGTCAGTCGTCGGACAAGTTTGCTATACTACGTGAGTATGAATTTTGAAATGATAAATTCAAGATGCCTGTTTCACATAGAACAGCCAAACCACATCTAAAAGAGCACTAGAACGATTTTAGGCAGGTGGTAAATTAAAATAATTTGCCACCTGTTTTAGGACAAACGATGTCCTTAATTTGTGTAATATTCCATTACTTAGCAATTGTTTTGTATGGGTGAGCCATCCACATCATATCTCAAGTTCCATTTGCTGTCCTGAAGATACAAGCGCTGATCATCTGACAAGTTTCCATTTTAAAAAATACAGAATTACCAAACGCAGCGGCCGTGCTAAATAAAGTGACGTTAAATTTTAAGACTAGCGGGTAACGTGGGAAGTTTTGATCATTTGAGGCAGACAAAACAATTTTCAAGCAATTGTTTGGTCACTGAAAACCAAAAAAGCATAACAAATGCTGCAATTTTCTTAACTTTCTCAGAGAAATAAAGGACCAAGTTTTCATCATTTGACGTTTTTTATTAATGCTTGTACCTCATCGCCTTTAAATAAACTGTGTTTCTAGTCGGGTTTTCTTGAACCACCTTAACAAGGAAAACTGTTTGATGTCTTCTAACACATTCAGACAAATAATGCTGAATGAAACATCTTCACGGCTATATATAGAGCACGAGCCGAAAAATAAAATCTATCATCACCGTTATCTCGCAAATCGGTCGCACCATTTTTCAGTAACTTTAAGTTTTTAATCAACCATAAGATGAGTTACATTGTAAGCCTATGATATATTTGTAAACTGATAGAGGTTTAATCAAATGATGACTACGTTTTGACGTCATTGATGGCAGCTAATTTTTTCAGCATGGAATCTCTATCACATAACCAATAATTTTGATAGGCATATGATGCATGAGGAAGATGAAAGACTAACAAACGGAAAAAGAACATGCTTATCATTTTAGCATTACCTACAACGGGTGTGAATTTTGCTTACCGACCCCTCCTGCAATTCTTGCTCTCCCAAAATGCATTTTTAAAGGATGGCTGTAAATTCGTGGTTTCATTTGCCTAAAATCCTGTTCTCCTCATTGCAATTGAAATTGTTCGATATTGCACAAAGATGAGCACAAAAAGCTGCCAAACATTAGAAATCGCTAAACGTATTGTGCATGACCTCATTTGTTATAGTAACCTGATCAGCATAGATATAGCTAAACAAAGTTAAACTGGCACTCATTAATCTTCGACATCATTCGGTCACGTTCGGTGTGTATTAGCTATTTTAATTGATTAATGTATGGAACAAGTATCTTTCTGCAATGTGATCTAACAATGCTGAGGCAGTGGCGTAGTGGTAAGACGATTAACTCATAGGTTCGATTCCCTCTGGATATAGTTATTTTAGGCATCATTTTTAAATTTATATATTTTTTGAGTTATGATATTGTTTCTTGTTTATTTTAATGGATAGTTGACATGATGTCAGTTTTCAAGACTGATAAAAGATTATTTATGGTCGGAAACTGAGTTTTTTACTGACTGATGGCGGTGGGTGTAAAACTCCTGCACCTTGTTTCTGATAACAACCTCGTCAAAGTCGTCCACAGGTTTGTATTGTCCCCATTTTGAACGTTGCGGTGACGAAAGTTTACCAGTTTCTCGTAGTTCTTTCCGTAATAGAAAAACGGTTCTTCTGCAGACCCAAGTTGGCTGAGTAGTCTGTTGAATATATGATGAGATGTCCTGCCCTGAGTGTTTCTCGAAATAGTTTTAAACATTAGCTATGAGAAATTTGTCTTTAGATTTTAATGCTTTAGAGATTTATCAGTAGACATCAGAGTTCCTAACTAATTTAATGCTTTAAAATGAATTCTATTACATTTACTTTTACACGTAAGTCTTGCAAAAATCGTGCAAGTCATCATGAGCATGATTTATGATAAAAAAATGACTTTTTTTTTTTAATATTTTGTATGTCGTGAGACTTGAACCCACGATCTCAACCTTGACAGCTATACACTCTATCCAAAGAGCTAAGCAGGATAGTGATGGATACAGGATTAGAAAATACATCACTCTGAAATCAAATTTTTTTATAATGTTTGCAAATCTAAATTAGTTTTACAGAGTTATATGGGTTTATACGGCATATTAATGGGTGCCAGTTTAACTTTGTTTAGCTATACGACCATTTCGAGTTTCATTGGAAAGTTGTTTACATCTATTCTTACCTCAAGATTTACACAGTTGTTGAAGAACATACTATCTTAGAAGAAAATCAAGATAACTCAACTTCTAGCCAGGTACTTTTTCTACATGCACATATTGGGTTAATGGAATAATAGAAAAAAGAAAATAATTATTGTTTTGTTAATTTATAGATTTTACAAAAGCTTTTGACTCCGTATGAAGAGCTGTAGGTTGGCAGAAAATTTCAAATGAGGCATTGATGGATAACTATTAATATCATGCACGAAAAGGCATTATCCTGTTATTTGGATCGCGTTCCATACAAATATTAGCTTTAATTTTGGATGCTGTCTCGGCCGTAAAAAAACAGTTTGACCAGAACTATTTTTTTTGCGCAATAATATCAATTTGTGTAGTAAACATCAAATTTGCATATACTGGCGGGCAATCTGAAATTGACTACACACGAGATCCAGCATTCAACAAATTCTGCCTACTGGGGGAAGTTTCCCTCATGAAAGGGTTTCTTTAATGGATATGTTGCAGAAAAATGAGCTCATATATATAGTTTCTTGGAGTTAGTGTCTTAAAATAATTATCGTTTCAAGACTGATCCAAACAACAGGGGTATTAAGGCGACGAAATGGGTCAACTTTCAATATGTATCAGTATTTTTCCATCAAATGCACGTCCAGAAGGTCTGGTATGATGTTTATTCCGTGAATATTTATCATAGCTTTATATGTTAACGGACTAAATCTAGCTATACTTGACTATTAAACTAGAATATATTGAGACGAAACAGCGGCACTAGATCTACCGCCATTTCATAATCGGCTGAATTCGTTTACAATTAGAGAAACTTCAAAGTTATCATATTCGTCGCCTTAATACTCCTGTTGTTTGGATCGGTTCTTCGTCAACTTTTAATGTGTATCAGTATTTTTCCATCAAATACATGTCCAGAAGGTCTGATATGATGTTTATTCCGTAGATATCTATCATGGCTTTATATGCCAGTTATACTTGACTTTTAAAACCAAATATATAGAAACGAAACAGTGGCACTACAGCCATTTCATTATCGGCTGAATTTGTTTGAAATTAGAGAAAGTTGATCATATTCGTCGCCTTAACACTCCTGTTGTTTGGATCGCTTCTTCACTGAAGCCTTACGTTGGTTTAATAAATAAAAACCTTTTAAGAAACTAACCCCAAAAGATGCCAAGCCCCATTTTCTCTGAATTATCCCCCAAAGAAACCCTTTTCCCAGGGAAACTTCCCCTTGCGAGACAATGTTTTAAGTTTCTGTTCTAGGGTTTTTCTGTCTATATATACTCCTGTTGTTTGGATCACAACTTAGTTTAGTCTTAAGATAGTTGCATCTTCGACAGTATGTATATATATACTCCTGTTATTTGGATCGCCTCGTCATGAGAGGTATGATAAAAAATAGTAAGAGAGTATGATCAGGAAATACCACAACCACAAAACGCAGACAACCCTGTGGCACCGTGAGGAAGAGCCGCTCAACCATCACGAGACACCAGGAAGACAAATTAAGCAAAGCAACCAGCTGTCTCTTCCCCATCAAGATGATTGCAATACTAGAACGGACACAAAGCAACGTACAACAAAACATAGAACAATTACAGACTCCCACAATGGGAGTAACAATAAACAAAAAAAGTCAACAACAACAGAACCACCGCCTTAGAACAGACAGCAGCCTAAGCCACCGGGGGCGTAAATGCATTTTACTGGTACCAAATCTTCGCCCTAGATTCTGCTGTTGTTGAAGTACAAGAAATGTTCAGCTCGCATGGAGGCCATCTAACTAATACAATGTATCATCATGGAGAAACATTCTAATCAAATTTACACATCACGATGAAACAAAGAAAAGGGCTCGTGACTCACAGATAGTCAGAGCTAAAGAAAACCTCAAGTTGAGCCACGGTAAGTCTAATGCAAAAGTTAGAATTGCTGTTTTTTTCAGTTCAGTCCGTCGGTTAAAGAAAGTCTACTTTCGTTGTAATTTTCGTCGCCTTAATACTCCTGTTATTTGGATCGGGGCTTCATAAAAGCCTTTGTTCGTTGAATAAGTAAATTTTCAAGACACCAACCCCAAAAGATGCCAAACCCCATTTTCTCTAAATAATCCCCCAAAGAAAACCCTTTTCCCGAGGAAACTTCCCCTTGTGAGGCAATGGTTCATGTTACTGAACATCTAGAGTGTTTCTCTCTATATATATACTCCTGTTGTTGGGATCGCTTTTGAAAAATATCTCATTGATTATCTTTAGATGGCTGCATCTTTGACAGAGTCTGTATATATATAAACTCCTGTTGTTTGGGTCGCCTCGTAAGTGAATTGTAAGAAAATCCAATAGAAAAGCATAATATTTACGGAATAAACTTTATTCATGCAATGGGTTTAACCTAATTATTCGATTATAAAATAGTTCCAACACAAAAAGTATTTCTTGAAATGTGTTAATTGTGACAATATCGTATTGTCGAATTGACAGAATAAAATTGTCAAAACTATTTTGGATCGCAAACCAGATAACAGGATAATGCCCACGAAAACATTAAATCCCGTATTTGCAAGTCTCTTTGGTATGCGCCTAGGTGAAAAGTTATCCCCTCTCCTATTTGGTTTGGACTTCAGACTCTATGCCGGTTCAAGCTTAAAGACTTATCTATTGATAAAATGGTAATGGCCTGATGCTTTGGCTAGTTGTCGAGTCCATAAGGGTTTACCTGTTGGATTTCTTTTGCAGTTTTGCAGATAAATCCCAACTTTGTTCAAAGCATATTGTGACACATTGAAACTCCGCATATACTACAGTTAAACACGTCATGGAAGTTTAGATACGAAAAATCACTTTTGTATTGAAAGAAATGTATGGATGATTGTTCACTGCTTTACATACAGTAAAACCTGTGTAAAACGGCCACCCTAAAAAGACCGAAAATTGGTTTCAAGACAAATTATCGCTTAATGCAGGTCATAAGTATTGCAGAATGCTCCCCTTTGACCCTTCGACCTTCATTAAGCTACCAAAATGTTATAAGGATCTTTGTTTTGTCTATTTTTGAGTGTCCGTTTTACACAGGGTTTACAGGTTTGCACCACCATTGTATTCCAAAATATAGACATTAATAAAAAGCTGCCTAATGATTTCCTTCGCACAATTGCAAGGTAATGAAATACACCTTGAGCAACTTATATGTTGCATGTGGAGTAAGGTTGGTACCCTATAGAAAATTACATTAAAATGTGAATGATAATTTCTGGGCTCTCAACCCTCAAAAGCTATTTTATTAAGCTCGCCAATGCTGTGTTAAACTTTTCCCCGACCATATTTCAGGGATGTGGTACTGTTGCTGTAGGTTCATTGTTTATTGTTGTTCCCATTGCTTGTGGGGTTCTGTGTTGGGTCATTGTTTTGTTGTAAAGTAATTAGTGTCATTTCTAATTTTGCAATCATCTTGATGGGAAAGTGAGAGCTGGTTCTTTACCTTTATTGTCTTCCTGATGTATTGTGACTGTTACTAACTAGTTTGCTGTGACTCTTCTCCATGGTGCCGTGGGTTGGTATGTCGCGTGTGTTTGTGGTATTTCCTGATCATACTTACTTACTCTTTTTTATGACTGCAAATATATTCTCCATATAAAAGTATTCTATAAGATGGAGGACGCAATTTTTTTATAGCTGTCTCAGGAAATAGGAAACATAACAACTTTTGAAAATAAAATACAACAAACTCATCAAGACCAACATAGAAAAAATTGTCCTCTTATCTAACTGGGTCAAATAAAGAAATGTAAAAAATACTAAGATTTCTCAAGCGCTTAATCTGTCCCAGTACCACAGACATATCAGAACCAGCAGTCATAGGCTATAGTGCTGCCAAGGTCTAATGACCATGTTTACATTTGCTTGTTTATAAACATTGAAATCAAAACATTAGGCTAGCATATTCAGCAGTCAGGTGTAGTTTTGATAAAATTTTGGTATCAGCATGTGTATCTATCTAGCTGTGACCTTGACTTATTTTCTACAATTGTCGTGTCACGAACGTATCTCCTATATTATTTGAGGAAAGAATCCCAAATTTGATGTATGGATGCATCTTTGGATGGTGATACATATTTGTTGTGGATCATTTTAGGTCACCTTAACCTAACTGTGTCTGGAGCATATTGCCCATAACATTTGAGGTTGGAATTCCAAATTTGGTGTGTGGATTCCTCTTGGGATGGGGGAGTGGTTCATACCATTTTGGATCACTTTGACCTTGACCTCAGTTCTAGGTTTTTTTTTGTATCTGGAGCATGTCTCCTTTATTACAAACAACTTTTTTCAAATGTGTCTTATGCTAGACCAATTTTCTTGGGGGCATTCGTCACAATACTGTGGCATTTCTTGTTAAATCTGTCCTGGTTGACGCACCTCACTACTGATTGACTTCTGATTTCCTTGCCCAATTTCTAATTTACTCATTTACGATTCCTGGCTGATTAATTATACAAGCAGTTGTCATTGACTCCAGTGTACTTTCCAGACGACTTCTGTTGGACTCATCTTCTACCTTGTTGACTTGTAGCAGATTCCAATAACCCCTGGTAGAATTATGGTCCGGCTCAGTTCATCTGATAATCTTACATCTGATTGATTCCTGGCTCCCAAATGCATCTTCTTCAACTCTTGATTGACTCATCAACAACTACTGCCTGACTCGACTGACTGCTTATTGACTGTTGACACCAGATTAACAACTCAAGAGATGCGTAACACTCATTATAGATTCCTGGTTGATTTCTTCGAGTTCTGATAAATACATCATCAGTCTGGATGACTCATCATGATCTGACACTAAATTGACTCCTAATAGCATTGCTGGACTCATGGCTGATACACAATATATTCCTGATTAGCTTCTGACTCTTGATTGACTCATATGCACTGAATGAACTCCTCCAACTCATTAAAGACTCATCACCATCAAGTTGTGACACATGGTTTTCTCGTTAGATTCAAGATTGTTGGCCATATCTGACTTTATTGGCTCATCAAGGACTCGTTATCAATTCCCCGCATTCCAATTTGACTCCCCTGACTCCTTGTAGACTCAGTACGTTGTCTTCATACTCTTTTTTTCTGATTGGTTTGACGAGTCTCAAAGTGTTAATAAACTCATAAAACACCCAATTTACTCTTCTGACCAAGATACTTTTCAATGACTATTGTAAAGTAATGTTAGTAATGTCATCACAAGGACAATTAAAGTATCTTTAATAAAGTATTTTCTTTTTCGTTTGATTGCTTTCGAGGAAGGGTTGCAGGACAGGTTCTATACCTAGGGTTCTATAGAGGTTGCAATGAAGGTTATATAGAAAACTTCGAGAGAGGTGTGCTAGAAAGGTTCTTTAGAACACTTCCAAACATTTTTTCTGCAGGTGTAAGCGACTACATTTGGTTAAGAGTGTTCTCCCAAGATCCAGAGAGCTATGTGTGGGTTTTTATGTGCATCTGGTGGGATAACACGTCACATGACTACGACTCCTGTGTAAGCAGCCATATGGAACTTCTGATCCCTGATCTACGTGCGAAACAGCCAGACGCCGTTGATGTTGAGGCAGCTATCAGAGACTGGTCCGGTAGTATCACAAGTGATGACTCAAGATATATTGGACATACAGTGTCTCCTGTTTCTGTGATTTGGGAGGAAAACAATCCAGATTTAGGTACGAAATGTGTTAGAAAATACTCAAGATGTATAAGAAAGTTATCAAGATTTAGGTTTAATGTATGTTAGAAAAAAAAACAAGATTAAGGTATGAGATTCGATAGAAAATGATTAATATTTAGGAATGAGATGTGTTAGAAAATAAATAAGGTGTAGGTACGAGATGTGTAAGAAAATAATCAAGATTTAGGTACGGGATGTGTTAGAAAATAATCAAGATTTAGGTATTAGGTATGTTAGAAAATAATCAATATGTAGGTACGAGATGTGTTAGAAAATAAATAAGATGTAGGTACGAGATGTGTTAGAAAATAATCAAGATTTAGGTACGAAATGTGTTAGAAAATAATCAAGATTTAGGAATGAGATATGTTGGAAAATAATCAATATGTAGGTACGAGATGTGTTAGAAAATAAATAAGATGTAGGTCCGAATGTGTTGGAAAGTTATCAAATTGTAAGTACGGGATGTGTTGTGAAAAAGATAAGCCAATACAAGAGAAAATGGTACTTATCCCATCGTATTTTTGCAGTAAGTAATGTAATAAATATGCGTCATATCAGATTTTATGACATGGCCACAAATGATGTCATTTGATAAATTGTATGTTATTTGTCTTTCAGATTGTGATTTGCCGTGAAAAAAAACCCAGGTGATACAGAAAAAGGACAAGGGACAATTTGAGGAGTTGATTTTTATGTTCCACTATAGATCTATAATACTTTTAAAAACTTTTAAAAGCTTTGTACACTTTTCCATACGGTTTGATAAAAAAGTTGACATGCTTTATTGGGTCACATGCTAGATTTTCCACATTGATTGATTTTTTTCCAATTTGAGCAGATACTGATTGGATGCCACAGATTGAAGCACAGGGCTCATACAAGCAAGAATGAGTAAAATTCAAGGACTTTTCAAGGACTTCTAAAAGCCTCTCCAACAGTTTTCAAGGATTTAAAGTTAATGAAAAATACTGATCTAAGTGTTAGAATTCTACTTCAGAAATGCTAGTCTGAGATTATGGAGACATTAGTACTGGAAAATTAGTATAAACTTGTTGTGCTTGTATTTGGTGCAGCATATGCTGCGCCAAATATAGGCTCAACAATTTTATACTGATTTAGGTCTCTATCAACAGTGCTAAGTCCTACAGAAAATTGTAGAATTCAATGACTTTTGAAAGCTTTTGAGTGATTTCCCCTGCATTTTAAGGCAGATTTCATTTTCAAGGACTTTTCAAGAAAGCCTTCTGAATTCAAGTACTTTTCAAGCCTGTGCGAACCCTGTAGCATCTCCCCTTGATCCCACTGCTTGTCAATCTCCCAGTTTATAGGTTTTGTGTGTTTAACTGATAAAGTTATTTGTATTTTAATGGATTAATACACAACAAGAATAGTACAGGTTGAGGTTTGTATCATAATCAACTAAATTAGGTTGCTAATATTCTAAATAGCTATATTTAAACTAGTGGATAATAAAATATGAACAATTTTACCTCCCAAAGTTTTGTTCATCTGGAGGCCTGGTTCATTCGTGCCAGATTCCAGTATAAAAATGATTCGCAATTTATCTAAATAAACTTACCAATCAGCTTTTTGGTGTTGATTTTTTATCATGTTAACTTCTTAATATTCACTTAAGTCCACAGCTAATGCAACACTTACTATATGTTCAAAAGAATATGAGCCACAGCATGAGATTTCCAACAATGTGGTATGTGCAACTAGCAAATCCTCAGATCAGCCTGCGCATATGCGCAGTCTGATCAGAGCCTTTGCTAGTCGCTTGAATATTCTTTGAGTGTTCAGCTACTGACTGAACGTCATTTGGAGTTTCTAAGCTTAAAATGAGGCTGCACAGGCTTGTCTGAGTCTACACTTGTCAAAATGCCACATTGTTGGAAATCACATGTCACGGATCATATCACAGGCAGACACTGTTACAGCAGCAGAATATCCACCAGCTACCATGGCCTTCAAAGTCACCGGACCTTAATGTTATTGACAATTTATGGGATGAGCTTAACCAAGTTGTGAAAAGCAGCCAGTAGCTCCACGTAACCTTCAAGAGCTGCAGCAGTCCTTGATTCAGGAATTAAGAAATGTCCAACAGGCATTCATACAGAACTACGCTTTGTCAATGAGACGAAGGTGTCCGCAAGTCATTAGAGCTAGAGGTGGTTACACCAGGTATTAGTTGGACAAAGTTGTGTCCTGTAGATGGGTCAATGTATTTTAAGGTAACATGCGATAAATATTCCATTATATATTTTTCATTTATATTCCATAGGGAACAATGATAAACACATATGAAGTGTATTTCATTATACTTCTGTTGTGATATTCTCTTGAAAATCGGCACCATTACATGATTTTGTGACTTTTATTTATGATGTGATATTTTCGTTTGCTATGATTTGAATTTATTAGTCAATCCATTGAAAAAAGAAATTTCTGTCAGGTATTTAGCATATACTTTTAATCAATTTGAACACAATCCGTCCACACATTCACAAATGATATATCATGGAGTAAGTGTTGTGTTAGCTGTGGCCTTGAGTGTATATTGTTAATCCCTATAAAACAAAATACAATCTTTCTAACAGACAATTTTCTGGTTAAATACTGAATATAAGTAAACAGAGAATTTCTTAAGAATACATGCAGTCTATAAAGATGTTCATGGTACAAGTAAGCTACATGCACAATTTTAGTAGAGTGCCCTATGCGGAACACCTGTGTGTAATTATTTTAAATTTGGAGAGGTGTCATTTTAAGATTTGTTTTCTATTTGGAGCTCTGGTGGCGATTTTGTTCAGTGGAGCAGAACCGTTAAGCAATATTGGTAGTGGGCCTTATGAAGAACAGTTTTGTGTAATTATTTTAAATTAACAAAAGTTGGGCCAAAAGTTCAGGATCAGGAGTGGTTTAATGTTTTTCATTTTTAGCTCTGCCGATGGCCATTTTTGCTCTGCAGAGCACAGCCATTTATGTAGAGGCCTTTATGAGAAACAGTTGTGTGAAATTAATTAAAATTTGAGCCAACAGTTCATGAGATTCAGTTGAAGGGCAGAAGGGTTCTGCCAGTTTTGAGAGCCTTGTGATGAACATTTTTGCGAAACAATTTTGAATTTGGGCAAGCAGTTCAGTTGTCTTTGTCTATTTTAACCTCTGGTGGCCAAAATGTGTAGCAGAACCCCTTGAGCAATTTTGGGTGTCATCATTGTGGGGAACTCCTAAACATATTTATTTTTTAATTTGAGCCAGCTATTCAGAGGTTGTTTAAAGATTTGTTTCCTATTTTCAGCTCTACTGGCCACTTTACTCAATGGAGCAGAACCATTTAAGCAATATTAGAAGAGGGCATTATATGGAACATTTGTTTGAAGTTACTAGGATGTTCTTTTAAGATATGAAATAAGAAAACTACCATCTTTTATGCATTAAACTCGGAGGCTTGAGTTTTTGTCTAACTTGCTTTAAAACACTGAAGGCAGGTTTTCTCAAAATAAGGCTTCAATAAAAAGACAAAATTGGCATATCACGATCAGTTTCTGTCCTACTTTGAATAATTAGTAAAACTGTCTGACTGACATTTAGCTAATGATTACAGTAATTTTACATGGCTCTGATGAAATGTCATACCAAATTGGCATAGCTCATCATAATCTCAATATTAGCTAGTTCCTAAGATAATGACACTACGGTAAACCTTCTACAATTTCGAACACACGGTAAACCTTCTACAATTTCGAACACACGGTAAACCTTCCACAATTTCGAACACACGGTAAACCTTCTACAATTTCGAACACACGGTAAACCTTCCAAAATTTCAAACACACTGTAAACCTTCTACAATTTCAAACACACAGTAAACCTTCTACAATTTCAAACACACGGTAAACCTACAATTATATACACTTTTCTCTTTTTGCTCTCAAATTAATGCGCCAATCGCAACAAAAGTCGTCTGCTTTTCTCGTCTGCTGAAATGTTTAAGAAGCCTTTATGGCAAACAGTGTGGACCCAGACGCTGTTTGCTTCTATGCTTAATTTGTCAGTAATGTTAGGCAATTATTTGCAGCAGAAAACTCCAGCAAACTGCATTTTCAGAGCATTTTTTTCTTGGCGCTTTAAGGATTTAAAAAAATTTTAATTGCAGGGCTGGCATTCACAAAATGCTCGTCAGAATAGCAAACTGTGAAGACCCTGATCAGACTGCTTCTTCAGAAGCAGTCTGATCTGTGTCTGCGCTGTTTGTATAGGCATTTTGGCAGACAAGTGTTGGAAACTTTAGAAAGTTTACCATAAAATAATTCTTGATCAGCTATCTAGTAGGGCTATATGTCTATTATTTGGTCTGAACCTTTGAATACCCCCATACTCTGGCCATGTTTGTTTGATTCTTTACGTCCCATCAGCAATCTTTCAGTTAAATAGGGACGGATCTTCCTTGGCTGAACCAGTACTAAGCTAGGATAAATGTGTCTTGCTCAAGGACCACAATGCGATGGCGCCGGTGAGGCTCGAACCTGCCGCCCTTGGTCTCGAAGGCTCTCAAAGACTACATTATTGCACAAGTTGGCCCCTGCCCCCAAGGCTGGTCAACTATTCACCTAGTACCAAAATATTTAAGGTGTCGGAATACGTAGGGTATACCAGAACATGTACTTACTTCTACAGTTTACTATGGTTGTTTATCTTGAAATATTTTTATGGACAAGTTTGCCCCGGCCCCAGCCTTGGCTGGTCAACTATTCACCTAGAACCAAAATCTTTAAGGTGTCGGAATACGTAGGGTATACACAGAACATGTACTTACTTCTACAGTTTACTATGGTTGTTCATCGTGAAATATTTCTATGGACAAGTCTGCCCCTGCCCCAGCCTTGGCTGGTCAACTTTTCATCTAGTACCAAAATATTTAAGGTGTCGGAATACGTAGGGTATACCAGAACATGTACTTACTTCTACTGTTTACTATGGTTGTTCATCGTGAAATATTTCTATGGACAAGTCTGCCCCTGCCCCAGCCTTGGCTGGTCAACTATTCATCTAGTACCAAAATATTTAAGGTGTCAGATTACGTAGGGTATACACAGAACATGTACTTATTTCTATAGTTTACTATGGTTGTTCTTCTTGAAATATTTTTATGGACAAGTTTGCCCCTGCCCCAGCCTTGGCTAGTCAACTATTCACCTAGTACCAAAATCTCTAAGGTGCAGGAATACGTAGGGTATTCACAGAACATGTACTTACTTCTACAGTTTACTATGGTTGTTCATCTTGAAATATTTTTATGGAAAAGTTTGCCCCTGCCTTGGCTGGTCAACTATTCACCTACAACCAAAATCTCTAAGGTGCAGGAATACGTAGGGTATACACAGAACATGTACTTACTTCTACAATTTACTATGGTTGTTCATCTTGAAATATTTTTATGGACAAGTCTGCCCCTGCCCCAGCCTTGGCTGGAGAACTATTCACCTAGTACCAAAATCTTTAACGTGTCGGAATTAATACATAGGGTATACACAGAACATGTACTTACTTCTACAGTTTACTATGGTTGTTCATCTTGAAATATTTTTATGGACAAGTTTGCCCCAGCCCCAGCCTTGGCTGGAGAACTATTCACCTAGTACCAAAATCTCTAAGGTGCAGGAATACGTCGGGTATACACAGAACATGTACTTACTTCTACAGTTTACTATGGTTGTTCATCTTGAAATATTTTTATGGACAAGTTTGCCCCTGCCCCAGCCTTGGCTGGTCAACTATTCATCTAGTACCAAAATCTCTAAGGTGTCGGAATACGTAGGGTATACACAGAACATGTACTTACTTCTACAGTTTACTATGGTTGTTCATCTTGAAATATTTTTATGGACAAGTTTGCCCCTGCCCCAGCCTTGGCTGGTCAACTATTCACCTAGTACCAAAATCTCTAAGGTGCAGGAATACGTAGGGTATACACAGAACATGTACTTACTACTACAGTTTACTATGGTTGTTCATCTTGAAATATTTTTATGGACAAGTTTGCCCCAGCCCCAGCCTTGGCTGGAGAACTATTCACCTAGTACCAAAATCTTTAACGTGTCGGAATTAATACATAGGGTATACACAGAACATGTACTTACTTCTACAGTTTACTATGGTTGTTCATCTTGAAATATTTTTATGGACAAGTTTGCCCCAGCCCCAGCCTTGGCTGGAGAACTATTCACCTAGTACCAAAATCTTTAACGTGTCGGAATTAATACATAGGGTATACACAGAACATGTACTTACTTCTACAGTTTACTATGGTTGTTCGTCTTGAAATATTTTAAAGGACAAGTTTGCCCCAGCCCCAGCCTTGGCTGGTCAACTATGGAAAAGAAGCATGTGGGGATTTGGTTGTTTTGGTCCCGCCTATTTCTTTGTTTATTTTAATTTTTGTTTGATTTGATTCTTTATGTCCCATCAACAATCTTTCAGTAAAAACAAGGACGGCTCTTCCTGGGTTGAACCAGTAATAAGCTAGAATAAATGTGTCTTGCTCAAGGATCATAACGCAGACGCCGGTGAGGCTCGGACACGCGGCCCTTCGGTCTCGAGTCAAGCACTGAGCCACTGCACTCCCTCGTTTATTTTAATGCTTTACAACCCAGTCAACAAATTTTTTAGTTATGTCGCGACAATTTCCTGTCTACCTTGGTTGAACCAGTACTAAGCAGCAGTCATAGTGGCTTGCCCAAGGACATAACACACACACACACACAGTGAATCCACCAGCGGTAAGTCTCAAACTAGCAACCCTTTCAGTCCCCAGGGTGATGCTCTACCAACTGAGCCACTGCGATTCCGTCCTGCCTATTTGTCTGGACATGTAAGGTATAGACTGTAAAAGGAAATCTACCATACAGAACAATTACACTATTTTGACAAAATATTTTATTGACAACATTTTCATCATGTCCATATTGAAACATTGCTTACAGATACAATGAACTAGACTGGCTCAAGTCCTTTAAACAATTATCCATTAATGTGTCATGTCATAAACTTGTAGCCAGTCTAACTCTGATGGCTCTGTCTTAAAACAGAGCCATCAGAGTTAGACTGGCTACAAGTAAATAATGTGACACTGATGAAAAATAGTTTTTTGGACTGGAGCCAGTCTAACAATGAACCAGCTTACAAGAAAATAGTTCTTAACTCTTCAACTGCAATTGTCTGCTGCATCATCTGCTTGTCCATTTTTAACCCTTAATGCCCCAATTGCAAAAAAAGTTGTCTGCTTTTCTCGTCAGCTGAAATGATTAAGAAGCCTCTATGGCAAACAGTATGGACCCAGATCAGACTGCTCCTATAGGAGCAGTCTGTTCTGGGTCCACGCTGTTTGCTTCTATACTTAATTCATCAGTAATGCTAGGCAATTATTTGCAGCAGACAACTTCAGCAGACAATATTTTAAGATGCATTTTTTTTCTTGGCCCTTTAAGGGTTGAAACCATCTCTGCAGTATACAGTATGGACCCAGATCAGACTGTTCTTTAACTGTTTGTCTGTATGCAGAAATTAATAATTGATGTGAGTATTTACATGCAGCAGACCACTATGCACACAACATTTTCAGATGCATATTTTTAGGTAGCAGGCGAAGGGTTAATCCTTTGGCAAGTATCAAAGGCTCAAATGATTCTTCATGTTAACCCTTTGCATGCTAGGCAATTTCACATGCTTTTCTGTTGTCTGCTTAGTTTTTTTTTAAAAATTGACTTTATAAAAAATATCAGAAACAATATCAGAGTGCCAAACTGTTTCGACCAAGATTAGTCTCGACATGAGATTTCCAACAATGTGGTATGTGCGACCAGCAAAGCCTCAGATCAGCCTGCGCATATTGGTATGTGCGTAATGGCCTGCGCTTATTGGTATTTGCGACCAGCAAAGCCTCAGATCAGCCTGTGCATACGCCCAGTCTGATCAGAGCCTTTGCTAGTCGCTTGAATATTCTATGACTGTTAAGCTACTGACTAAACATCATTTGGAGTTTCTAAGCTTAAAAGGGTGCTGCACAGGATCGTCTGAGTCTACACTTGTCAAAATGCCACATTGTTGGAAATCATATGTTGTGGCTCAAATGTTTTCAGCAGTCAACAAAAGTGGCCATTAGCAAGGAAACAGTTAACACAGTATTGCTAGAAGGGTGGCCGCTCTGATAAACAAAGCATGAATATCGTAAGGACTTATGACATATGTGACGAGCGTAGGCTCAGATAAGCAAGCACATCAGCCTAGTCTTGACAGACTCTGCACTTCTCAAAAGTGGCCACTAGCAAGGAAAGAGTTAACACAGTGTAGCTAGTTTGTTTGTTTGATTTGATTCTTTACGTCCCATCAACAATCTTTCAGTTAAACAGGGGCGGGTCTTCCTGGGTTGAACCAATACTAAAGCTAGGATAAATGAGTCTTGCTCAAGGACCACAACCCAGTGATGCCTGTGAGGTTCGAACCCATGGCCTCTCTGTCTCAAGTCAAGCACTCTACCACTGAGCCACTGCGCTCCCTCGAGCCTCACTGGCGTCACTATGTTGTGTCCTTGAGTAAGAACATTAATCCTAGCTTAGTACTGGTTCTACCCAGGAAGACCCTTTGATGTGCGTAACTTTTTCAGCATTCTGGCTATGCCATTGAATATGGCAAAATAACTAAAATCTCACAAGCTGACCCATATCATTACACAACACTTATCACTTTACAGAAGACACTATATAAGTGACATAACTACCCAACAGGAATAATGATGCAATATTCTGGCGTAGTTGTCCACATTTAAAAAGATATACATAGAGTGCAGTCCCTTTATATTGTTTTGTTTGTTTCAATGCTTTTAAGCCTTTAACATTTTTAAACAGTCATGTCTGGGCATTAACAGTCCCAGCCAACTAAAAAAATACCTGTGTTTAGGGCAACCCGACCCTACCTAAATTCTTGGTGAAACCTAGAATTTTTTTCAGGTTTTCGGGATAAAAATATAATTTTATGCATTTTGAAAGGCTTTTCAAAATGCATAAAAATATTATATTTGTTTCCAGGGAAAAAAAGTGTGACTACCCTACCTAAAATTTTCAGACCCATTACCCGAAATACACTTATTCTTTTATTTGACCTTATAACACATCTCATTTTGACACAGATTTGGATAAAGAGATTCCCAATTTTTTTTTATCATGTAAATTAGCAAAGGAATTCCTTCGCAAAATCATCTCTTTATAACATGGTATTATTCAGTTATTAGGTCACTGTCTAGCCATGTCCTGAGCTGGTCTCTATGTCTGTTAGATTTAAACGAGACCAGATCATTGCATATATGGCAGTGACCAAATAATTGAATAATAAACATATAACACGGTCTATTCCTAGGGACTCCAAATATAGTAATATAAAGGGAATGCACTGTATTAACCATCTAATAATACAATTGTATTTGTTTACTTTGAAGTGCCCAGAAAACAATAAATTTTCATAATTTAGAAGAACTATTTCTTTTCTATACATTTCAAAACCTTGCAACTATGGTAACACAATTTGTTCTTAGCATATGGGCCTCATCACGAGTGTTACGACGTTATAGCCACAATAATGTAAAGTATAGCTGAAAATATTCCTGCGCCCTGGCTGGGAATCAATCCCGGGTCACTCCGGTACAAAACCAATGCTCTAACCACTGAGCCAAAGAGTAGACTCTCTGACGCAGTTGTCAGAGATTGATTATATACTAGAAGCTATGCAAAATCTACGTTGTGTAGATATATAGGTGAGAGTGCCTGGCCAATAACAACGAGAAAACCCATCTTAAATGTTTGAAACCAGGTAAGACTCCCTTCAGATTGCTCATCTACAGAGACTAGTTAGAATATACATGTAGAAATTTTGCATGTAGCCAGTTTCGTTACTATACCATGCACGGATCTAGAAAGTTTTTTCAGAGGAGGTCCAATTTTGATAAGTATTTTTTTTTAAGTTGATAAGGGGATAGAGGATTCGAATACCGCTATAAATGGGCCATCATCAGATCAGCCCGCCTGCCGCTGTCATGCCGATGATAGCCCAACATTGAATGCTGGCTTGGTAGCTGCCATTTTTCAGGCGATCTGGACCTGTAGGCTAGAAAACCCTATATTTTGTGATTTTTCAGGGGGGGTCGTAATAGTGAAAGGTTTACTTTTTGCAATTGTTTTTTGTTTTGTTTTGTTATGTTTTTTTCATAGAAAAAATTGAAATTTTCTTGAGCAATTTTTTTGCAAGGAAGGTGTTAAAACTTATTTTACTTTATTTCACTATAATTAATGAACTTTTTGCAAACTCCACTACAACACCATATACAATAAACGCCAATAACTCACACTGAAGTAAAATTGATTCAATTTAACTCTTTGCATCCTGGGTAATTTGTAATGCTTTCTGTCGTCTGCTGATATTTTTCAATTCAACTTTTAAGAAAAATTCTTTCAGGAATACCATCAGAGTGTCAAATAGTTTGGATCAAGATCAGGCCTGACATTTTGTCAGGCCTGATCTGGGTCCAAACGTTTGCAAATGCTATCAGCAGATGACACTAGGAGATAAAGAGTTAACAATCGTTTAGTTAGGAAATATTTAGCAAAAACAAAACCACACTCTTTAAAATCCTGGGCAAACTTGATTAACCAGTACTTTGTGTACATACTTTCGCTTGTAGCTGAAAACAACCCTTCTTGAAATAGCAAATGAGGAGAATGACAGTAAATCAGACTTTATGCCCAATTTCCACGAAAGTGTGGGACCAGGCCGGGATCAAACTCCCAGCCCCTGGAACTGCAGTCAAACTCATTACCGACTGCCCTACAGGACTGGTTTAGCTTGAATGTGATGGTATAAATATTAGCCCTTAAAGCGCCAAGAAAAAAGTGCATCTGAAAATGTCGTCTGCTGAAATTGTCTGCTGCAAATAAGTGCCTAACATTACTTACGAATTAAGTATAGAAGCAAACAGCGTGGACCCCAAACAGACTGCTCCTACAAGATATAGGAGCAATCTGATCTGGGTCCACACTGTTTGCCATAGAGGTTTCTTGAAAATTTCAGCAGACGAGAAAAGCAGACGACTTTTGTTGCGTTTGGCGCATTAAGGGTTAAGACACAGAGATGGCATTACTCTGCAAGCCTTACGATGTTAACTCATATAAGCCTGACACACTTGGAATGCTAGAATGAATCAATATTTTCAGTCTACCCTCCCAACACAACCCGACACTGTTGGTCCCATAGCAACCTGTATTTATGAAGCCACTCAATACTTAAAACTTAAAGTACCAGCTCAGTCCTAGGAACAGGGTCTGTGCTATTTATAGCACTTTATTGGGACTGCTATGGAAAACTAATTAGATCTTATCAATTTATTTACTCTGTTGGTAGGAGTATACTTCGTCTGGGCCAAAGTGACAATCTCATAACCTCTAAGACCGGTTTTTTCATGAAGATGCCCATATAACAGAGCCCAATGTCATTACAGCAACTCTAGTCCAATGCCTGTTTCTGTCTGCCTCATACCTAAAGTCCCATGTCAGTTTCCATCTATATTACTATAGCTAATGTGTTTCCATGATTTACAATATAACTATAGTCCAGTCACAATTTCCAATTATCATATCGTCTGTTGGGAGTCAATAACTTGTATCTTTGATTTTCACATTTTTCAGGAGAGACAAAAAAATGAATAACTTTTGCTAGAAGTGTCCTTTATTGTTGATAGTCAGACAGGATTATATACTTAAGGAATAAAGAAACGCCACAAACACTTCGAGTCATTGTAAGCACACAATATGATGCAAGTTTTTAGTACAAATGATATTTATCCATAGGAGCAGCATGTGTCTGTCAAATTACAGCAGGTTCAACTTAATTATCGATTACATAATCATTTTGGTATGCGCGTAACCAGCCTGACCCCCATAGTAAACTACTGAAACAGGGTCAATAAAAGCAAAGTTTGAATCAACCATCGGTTTATTGTTTTAAAAAGTCTTGGCATAGATTGCGGATCAAGGAAATGATCAAATGGCGATGTTTCTGTAGGATTCTGAAACCGCTTAACGTCAACTCTGAATACTGCGTGAAACACGTAAACTTTCTTTTCTGCTTGAGATTTATTCATTACAAGGACGTTTTGTTCAATAATTATGACTTGAGATCTTCAGAAGTCAAAAAACCTCAATTCTGATGTCAAAATTCGATATCCTATGTTTTAATGGTTTCCATAATGTTTATGTGTTTTTCTAATGATAAAATGGTCCAGTGACAAAGTTTAGGTTACAGTTAACAAGTTTGGTGTTCACCCTCGGCATGTAATCAGATGTTTTCTCTTGCATTATGCCGTGTTTTGTTTGGCTAACGTCAATATAAACACCTTGCCAGGGTATTTCTACGGTATCTGAAAAGTCAGTTTTTTTCCAAGAAAGCATGTTCTGATGTCTCTAGGTTTATCGTATTCCGTATATTCACCAGCGACCCAAACCCGACGGCTCTAAGTGACGTTTATCGCTTATTCACTACCATTGTGTATCTTGCCATTCAAGTAGCGTGTTGCGACGCAATATTTGACTGCATTATGAATATGATTGGACATTTGTTTAATTTGCATATTGTCAAGTCGACGCCAAATAACCAAACGTAGAAAAGACGGGGTTTCTTGATCTTTATTCTGACATTGACGTCACAGTTTACGTTTTCATATGTTTTCATCTGTTAGCGTAAAATGAAGCGTTAAAATGACGTTTTGTTATTTCATCACATGCTATAAATACTAAAAAAGCAATTTTCTAAAGAGTTTTCACCAAACCGTCATTTAAACACGCAAAAATTATATTTTCTTCTGTTGCGTTTCTTTATTCCTTAAGTATATTTAGTAACATCCAAATTCACTGTTATTGGTGTTTTGAACTTCCAATAAAGATTTCACAGTCATTATGAAGAGTTTCACTTGAGTTATGTCATTTTTGAGCATATTTTCTGGGAAATCCATCCAGCTACGACATTTTGAGCATCTTTTTCATGCAAAACATCGTAATAATGGTATCTTTCATAGATACAATATTTTGAAGCATGATTGATGCTTTTTAAGGGGTTCTAATTGGCCTAGTGCTACGAGAATTTGACAGAATATGCTCCATCCGTTTGGTATTCCCGATCTTAATGACAAACGGGAGCTTAATGAAGGTCAAAAGTATTGCAGAATGCTCCCCTTTAGAGCATTCTGCAATATTTTTGACCTGCATTAAGCAATAATTGGTCTTGAAAACCAATTTTCAGTCTTTTTGAAAAGGCCGTTTTACACAAGTTTTACTGTATAGCTTAAATCAAATTTCAATCTCCACCAGCCATATAACTATGGTCCACTGTCTTTATCCATCTGCATTATATTTAAACTTCCATGTCAGTTTCCATCATTAAATACGAGGGGTGATCCAGAAATATGCGGAAAAGTGCCCTTATTTCCACAATTTTAATGCGAATTACATTATTTTTGTACACAATCAAGTAAACTTTATGCCGATTTGAAATATTGCCTTTAAATGTGTTTAAGTTTAATGACGTCATTTTAAACGACGTCAACGTCAGATCCCGCGACCCGGCGCACCAGTATAAAAAGTCCCTTCCATCATTGTTAGCAAGCACATTGGCGCACAATACAATGTAATTCCCTCTCAAAATAGTGTCCCGTGTTATCCACACACTTTCTGCAGTGTTTTACCCAAGAAAGAAAACACTCTTTATACGAGTTAACTAGTATTTCAGCCATAGCCTGCTGAACTGCAACTGGAAGATCAGCAACGTCCTCAAATTGAGTACCTCTCAAAACACTCTTGATCCATGAAAATAGAAAAAATTCACAAGGGGCCAAGTCTGTTGAGTAACGGGGTGGCCAAAAAGTTCAATGCCGAGTATTTTTATTGTCTCCGTAGTCTGTGCTGCTCTATGGGACGGTGCGTTGTCATGGTGAAGAGTAGTTGTTTAAAGCATACCAGGCCTCTTTTCATCAATCATGTGTGGTATACATCTCGCACAGATTCACCTCATACCTAATTCATTATGAATAATTTTAAACACCGTACCGAATCGTAATATCTCTAATAGTCATCAGAATATGAGACTGAGTCCAATAGTCATCTGACGATCAGAGTCCAGCAGCTCTTTGACTTTTTTAATTTTCTTTGTTGAGATGGATGAGGGGCAGCCTGGCCTCAGTTAATCAGTAACAGAATTATCGCCTTGCTCAAACTTACTGTACCATTTATACAAAGCAGTTTTCTTCATAGCTTTGTTCCCAAAAGCTTTTTTAATATTTCGAAGGTTTCTTGTCTTGATTTTTTGTTTGCTATACAAAATTTAATCGCAGGCCGCTGTTCAAGGGCAGCCATTTTGCTTTTAAATGTGTCACACGCTTTTGTTCTACGTCGAATGATGTCAAATTTGACATTGTGACGTCACTAACGTCAACCTCAAATCAGAGCCGTTGCTGAGATATTATTCAATACAGAAAGCGAATGTCACAGAGCTTCTGTTTGAACACTGAATTTCTGGATAAAAATGATGAAAACGTTAAATGACGCCATGTGTGCCGGGTAGCGTTACCCTAACCTCGCTAAGGTAATGATTTCATTAAAACAATGCATTTCACGTGTTTTGAAATTAGCTTCCAATATTTAAAATAAGTTAAAAATCAGATTTCGTAAGTATCAAAGAGATTGCTTAATTAGCAAAAATTATATAGCCCTTTTCCACGTATTTCTGGATCACCCCTCGTATGGTCCCATGTCAATTTCCACCCGTCAATAACTACAGTCCCATGTCAATTTCCACCTGTCAAATAACTACAGTCCCATTTCAATTTCCACCTGTCAAATAATTTATGACCCATGTCAAGGATCATTGACACTTGCTATGGGTAAATGCCTATGGTTTTCAGTAAAAATAAAAGTTTGTCAATCGTCCCTTTCTTCACCTTGGAGCTACCCTTACCTGAGTACTTTATGGCAGTGAAATCCATTTTCGATATTAAACGCTTCAAAGATGTAAAATTTTGGGTAGAACAATCAGTTTTATGTATATGTGTTACCATATTTTACACATTATATGGAAGTGGCGTGCTGGCACAAGGAGGGGAAAGATGTTCAGCAGCCCAAAAACCCAGGGCCTAAGCCCATAAAATGCATTTTCTACCAAATAAGAAATGAATTCACAGTAATGTAATCCTCTAGTACCAACCTCCTAAATTGCTTTGTATTCTGTGCTACGAGACTCGTAGTTTAATATAAAGTACACAAAGATTAAAAGTAGAATTAGTAATGCTTATGTATTTCTTCATAAGAAAAAAGCTCACTGTTATCTAACACCACATTCTTTTGCAAACATCCTGTACTTATCTATCTGCATGCTAGAGAATTGTTCATGATTTTATTGCCTTCTGCTGACTTTCTTCAAAATGGGGGTTTTACTAATAAACCACCCGGGACAACTATCAGAGTGTTAAACAGTTTGGATCCAGATCAAGACCATTCTGTTGGTCTTCATCTGGGTTCAAACTGTTTGCAAAAGGCTATTGGCAGACGAAAAAATTCTCCGCTGGCATGCAAAGAGTTATAACAGGTAAATACTTTAGTGTTCAATATATTATCCCATATAGGTAGCTTTCGACTTGGAGATACAGGTATATGTATACCATAAATATTCGGACACTTTAAATACATTTCGACATGCTATGTCCTTTAAACAAAGCAAAAGTAATATTCAAATGATCTGGTTAGAATCTGTTTTACTGTCCAATGCTAAATGAGGCGCTTTCATTCCTTCAAAAGTATTTATTTCTTTTGTTGAGCATTCAGTTTTGCATTATTTACGGTACATGTAGTCAAAAATGTAACTTCTAAATTATCTCCCCAAAATTATTTTATTACAAAATATATTTTGTTTTTTAAACAATTTCATTGATTATCGTGATTCGTTATTACTCTGCATATGATATGTTCAATAGATATCACCATGCCTACCAAATAAATCAAGAAAAAGTGCAGAAACCACTTTTTAAATCACTTTTCATTATCATGAAATTTCAGACCCCCTCCCCTTTCTACCCGCCATATCTCTCTAGTTTGTAGTTATTTTGAAAATATTTTGATAGCTGGCTCTTGCCATTTGATTTACCTATTGCACTGATACTACATGCATCTCATCAGAAGCTCAAAAGCAGCGTTCTGGGAATCAGAAAAATAGGCGTATAAGGCCCAAACCGTCAATGATCCTTTCCACCTGTCAAATAACTACAGTCCCATGTCAGTTTCCACCTGTCAAATAACTACAGCCCCATGCCAATTTCCACCTGTCAAATAACTACAGTCCCATGTCAATTTCCACCTGTCAAATAACTACAGTCCCATTTCAATTTCCACCTGTCAAATAATTTTAGCCCCATGTCAATTTCCACCTGTCAAATAACTACAGTCCCATGTCAATTTCCACCTGTCAAATAACTACAGTCCCATGTCAATTTCCACCTGTCAAATATGACATAATTCCTACAAGACATAGTTATAGTCCCATGTCAATTTCCTTCTATCATTTAAATATGGTCCCATGTCAATTTCCACCTATCAAATAACTACAGTCCCATGTCAATTTCCACCTGTCAAATAACTGTAGCCCCATGCCAATTTCCACCTGTCAAATAACTGTAGCCCCATGCCAATTTCCACCTGTCAAATAAGACATATAATTCCTACAAGTCATAATTATAATCCCATGTCATTTCCATCCGCAATACAATTACAATTTGCATCTGCTAACCATAGTCCCTTGCAAATTTCACCACCCATATAACTGGTCCACCATCAATCTAGTGTTAGCTTTGTAACAAAGTCCCTATGTCACATTTCTCTGTCATATAGCTATTGTCTAATGTCATTGTCTATTAATTGGCATTATGTCAATTACTGTAAATTCTGCAATTTCGCTAGGATTTATTGTTGTGATGCGAAATTTGATAAAATTACGCCCTCACTAAATCACTCTGTTTTTTCCTGATGTAGGTAAATCATGCCCTAGTCGCAAATTTTTCACAAGGAAAATATGTCTTTTAACACAAATTGTGAAAATAAAAATTTGAGCGAACATTTCCAAATTTACAGTACCTTCTTTTATACAACGCTATTCCCAAGTCAATTTCCATTTATTTTGTTTTGTTTGATTTGATTCTTTACGTCCCATCAATAATTTTTCAGTTAAACAGGAATGGGTCTTCCTTGGTTGAACCAGCTAGGATAAATGTGTCTTGCTGAAGGACCACAACGCAGTGACGCCAGTGAGGCCCCTACCGGCGGGCCCCTCAGGCTTGAGTCAAGCTCTCTACCACTGAGCCACTGCGTCCCCATTTCCATTTGTAATACAACTCAAGTCCAATGGGGCTTTCCACCTTTCATATAACCTCAGCCCATTGTCAAGTCTTTACAACCATATAATTATAGTATTATGTCAATTTGCACTAGCATTTTACTTCAGTCCAGTGTCATTTTCCATTTTGCAGTATATAACCATAGACAAATGGCAAAATTTTCATTAGCCATATAACTCCAATGTCATTTGACACCAGCTATAAAATTTTTGTCAAATATCATTTTCCATCAGCTATTACATTTGTGTCCTATGTAATTTTCCACCAACTATTAAAGTATAGCACAATGGCATTTTCCACAAGCTATGACTATATAGACCTATAGATGTTGTTTTCCACCAGCTATAAAACTGTAGTCCAATATCATTTTCCACCAGATATAGGCCTATTTCCACCAGTTATACGCTTACAGTCCAATGTCATTTTCCACCAGATATAAGCATATAGTTCAATGTCATTTTTCACCAGCTATAAAACCTAAGTCAAATGTCATTTCTCACCAGCTATAACAATATAGCCCAATGTCATTTTCCACCAGCTGTAAGTTTTTTGTGCAATGATATTTTCCACCAGCTATAAAACTATAGTCCAATGTCCTTTTCCACAAGTCAAAATTTTTGTCTTGTGTCGTTTTCCACCAGCTATAAAACTATAGCCCAATGTCATTTTCCACCAGCTATAAAAGTATGAGTCCAATGTGATTTTCAACTAGCTGATAAACTATAGTATCATGTCCTTTCCACCAGCCATACAAACTTTAGTTCAATGTCAATTTCCATTAGCCACATAATTGGGCCGCAATGTGAGAAAACCTGTCTTTGTGGGGCTTGCGAAAAACAAAGGCGCAGACCAGCCTGCGCATAAGCGCAGTCTGATCAGCACCTATGTTATTTGCTAAATTGAAAGTATCATATCTAGACTTGCTTCAAGCGAAATTAAAATTTTCTAGCTTGTCTCTGTAGCTGAGCAGGTGGGTTTGAATATTACTTGGTCGGAAACCCGGAAGACTGGTTTTGTGCGACGCTGCCCAATTACAGTCCAATGGCAATATATACCAGCCATACAACTAAAGCCAAATGCCATTATAAAAACTGTGACATGTGATTTCCAACAATGTGGCATTTTGACAAGTGTAGACTCAGAAGAGCCAGTGCAGCCTCCTTTTAGGCTTAGAAACTCCAAATGCTGTTCAGTCAGTAGCTTAACACTCGTAGAATAGTCAAGCGACTAGCAATGGCTCTGATCAGACTGCGCGTATGCGCAGGCTGGTCTGAGCCTTTGCTAGTCGCACATACCACATTGTTGGAAATCCCATGTCATAGCTGAATTTCCACTTGTGATCATAAAAGGCGTCCTCTGCAATCTGCTGATCCACAATAGCAATACAAGACTTTGCCAGGCACACTGCCTACTTCATAATTATAGTCCCATGTCAACTCTGTACCTGCACTGATATAGCTGAAAAAAGATAATAAGATTATAAGAATATATCACAAATGGTAGGATGGGATAGTTTTGTTTTGTTGTTTTACGTCCCAAGTCAACAGCTATGGTCATGGCTGGACGATCAGTTCACCTAACCACACTTCTTTCCTGGGCAAGCTTGAACAAGAGGTTAACCACTGCTTCGTGCATATACTTTCGCTTGTAACTGACAATAACCCCTCTTGAATGATTCAGCGGAAGGGAGGAGAATGACCGTATAAATTATTTCATGATCAATCTCCACTAAAGTATGGGACCGGGCAGGGATCGAACTGGTGACCTCTGGATCTGCAGTCAGACACGCATCTGTAACCAGACACGTTACCCACTGCGCTACGCGGCCCGGTGAAGGTGGGATAGAAATATCAGTCCTGAGGATTACTGACTGGCATCACAAGGTTTGCCAAGTGATGATAGTGATCCAGAAGAGGCCTTTTTTATCCTACCCCCTCACAAATAATGGATTCTGGCTTTTCTTGCTCACCATTGAATTTTTATTTTGAAATAAGTTTCCAGAAGTTCCTGAATATGCGGAGATGCAATGTAACATGATGTCTTTATTGTGACATAACACTGACTTCAGATGATGATTATGTGCATGAGTTCCGTAACAAGTAATAATCAGTCGACAAGTAAGATAACATTGGTAACAGGACTTTAGTTAAGAGTATGTAACGAAAATTTAATTTTCTTATTTCTCAACCAAAACATTTGTTGTGGGTAATCAAAAGAACCGTCTCAATGAGCACCCAAAACATATGTTAAATTGATGGGTAAGAAACTATTTACAATTTTACACTGAAAAGCTTTGTTTATCTAAACTTGTGGGTAAGACATGAATTTCTAACCCAGGTTAAAATCTCAGCTATTCTTATCCTTTGTGCAAGAATTATGATGCTATGAGGACATAATAAATTGAGCCATGCATGTGATTTCCAACAATGTGGCATTTTGACAAGTGTAGACTCAGACGAGCCTGTGCAGCCATCTTTATAGCTTAGAAACTCCAAATGATGTTCAGTCAGTAGCATAACACTCGTAGAATAGTCAAGCGACGAGCAAAGGCTCTGATCAGACTGTGCGTATGCGCAGGTTGGCCTGAGCCTTTGCTGGTTGCACATACCACATTGTTGGAAATCTCATGCCGTGGCTCAATTATTTCAATATCAAATTACCACATGCAATTAAAGCAGTTTATTTTTTTTAAAAACATGCAGTCAGCTCGTTCTTGAAAATAATGGTCAAGAGATCTGGATTCCCATGGCACTATTGTGTGTAAGGACTAAGCAGAGAATAATGTGTCTTGCTTAAGGACACAACAAAGCGCCTTCCTTGAGTCTCAAACCAGTGACCCCTTCATCTCAAGTTTAACATTCTTACCACGGGGCTCCTCTCAGGCCTTATAATACTTTGACAGGGTTCAAGGACTTTTCAAGGACTTCTAAGACTATCCTACAGTTTTCAAGGACTAAAAGTGTATGAAAAATCTGAATTAAAGAGTATCTAATGCTAGACTGAGATGTAGAAATAAGTACTAGAAAATTAGTATAAAATCGTTGTGCCTATATTTGGTGCAGTATATGCTGCACCAAATAAAGGCACAACAATTTTATACTGACTTAGATCTCTATTAACAGTGCTAGGTCCTTCAGAAAGTAGCAGAATTCAATGACTTTTCAAGGCTTCTTGAGTGATTTTCCAGTACTTTTCAAGGCAGATATAATTTCAAGCACTTTTCAAAAAAGCCATCTAAATTCAAGTATGTTTCAAGCCAGGTGCGAACACTGTTTGATACTTACGTGCCGGCAAAGAAGGCAACCCATGGAAACCTGAGATCATGAGTATCAACGAACACATTCTGGACAAATGCACACGGAGTACAGCTATGCTGCAAAGAAAAACACAATATTACAATTAACTGATACAGCACCACCAAAAATTTGCAGTAGACAACTTTCAATTTTCTAAGACTCCATAAGGGCCTCAGCCCAAGAAAATCTGTCTTCGGAGGTGTTGCGAACAACAAAGGTGCAGACCAGCCTGTGTATCCACACAGTCTGATCAGCGCCTTTATTATTCGCTTTTCAAAAAGTATCATATCTATGCTTGCTACAAGCGAAATCTCAATTTTATAACTAGTCACTGTAGCTGTGAAGACTGATTTTAGTCTCGCTTTGTCGGAAACACCGAAGACAGGTTTTCTCACTATGAGGCTCAAATAAGTCTTGATATTACATATGAGTCATCTGCCACACATTATAAACACCTGTTAGGAAATTCACATTCGATTTTAAAATGGCTTTTGCTGCGTGACATTCAATACACTCATTCAGGGCCTCTAAAGGATTTTATTACAGCTGATGCTTTATCTGCTCATATATGGGCCGCGATGTGAGAAAACATGTTTCCAACAAAGTGAGATTCAAACTAACCAGCAGCAACAGAGACTAGCTAGCAAACTGAAATTTCACACGTAGGAAGTCTACTTATGATAATATCCAATAAGAGAATAAGAAAGGCGCTGATCAGATGATCAGATTGCACATCCATGTTCTGCGTCTTTGTTGTTCCCATACCCCCGAAGACAGGTATTCTCCCATCAAGGCCCATATGATTTGAGCCTAGGAGATAAATATTAATGTCAAACATCCCAAATTTTTATTTTTTTTTGGGGGGGGGGGGTGTACATCAGTGCACAGAAAATGAATATACTGTAAATTTGGAAATTTTTCACAAGAATTTTATTTTCGTGGAAAGCGTTAAATGACACATTTCCAGGTTAAAACTTTGCAACTACGGCATGATTTGTCTATTTTTGTGTGGCCGTTTTACGCAGGTTTTACGCTTAGTTCTGGTTCAATCCAGGAAGACCCATCTCAACATAACTGAAAAATTGTTGACTGGGTCTACTTTGCTTGTTTTATACAAATGTAGTATGTTTGCATTATTGGTTAACATCCATATCAGAAAATATGGTCATAAAATGTTGCATTTCCTGGGTAGTTACAAGTACTAAGCAATGACGACAAAATGCCATGCTCAAATGATGAAAGACAATGCCCCTGTTGAGATTCAAACCTGGCCTTGAGGTTATAAAACCTGAGTACAGTCTCAGACTCAAAATAAAGCGCAATGATTGGCTGCTTGCGGACACATGTCCACAGGCAGCCAATCATTCCGCTTAATTTTGAGTTTGAGAATGAACTCAAGTTTTATAACCTTGGGGGCCAGGTACCTCAGGATCTCAATGAGGACAATAATAAAATGGCCATTTTCCATCTGGATACTGGTAAATAGGTACTTTGGTAACAGGGTTCATACAGGCAAGCATGAGTAAAATTCAAGGACTTTTCAAGGACTTCTCAATACTATCCTACAGTTTTCAAGGACTAAAAGCTTATGTAAAATCCTGATTTAAGTGTTAAAATTCTACTTCAGAAAAGCTACACTGTGATAATGGAGAAATTAGTACTAGAAAATTATTATAAAATTGTTGTGCCTTTATTTGGTGCAGCATTTGCTGCAGCAAATAAAGGCACAATTTTAGTCATTTTATGCTGATTTAGATCTCTACAACCAGTGTTAAGTCCTACAGAAAATAGAAGAATTCAAGGACTTTTCAAGGCATTTGAGTGATTTTCCAGTACTTTTCAAGGCATATTTGATTTTCAAGGACTTTTCAAGGAAGCCTTTTAAATTCGAGTACTTTTCAAGTCTGTGCGAACCCTGGGTAAACAGGTAAGACCATTTGCTAAGATAAAAACAATCTTCAGGGACAGAAATACATTTTGTAGAAAATTTGACTGTCAACCCCTTAAAATTTATGTAAATTCCATGATTTTTCCATGATTATTCAGGGGTTTTTTTCTTCAAATTTCCATGCTTTTTCCATGCATGGATCCATTTGCTAAGATAAAAACGATCTTCAGGGACAGAAATACATTATGTAGAAAATTTGACTGTCAACCCCTTAAAATTTCAAACTTATTGTATCTATAATAGTAAATGTAAGGGATAATAGGGCTAGGGCATACTCACGTTCAAATATCTGCCAATATTTCCCATAGACTTAGCATCCATGATGTAACAGGATTGATCATCACTGTAGAAGTCTCTAGTAGAGGGACCAGTAAAACTGCTGTCTTTTTCTTGACTCTCTGCAGTGTACAGGAAACAACACTAGGATTAGACTACAAGCTGTTGTTGTGCTGAGGTTTATTACAGGGATCCCACTCCCACGGAAATTCAAAAACACAACTCCATGATTTTTCCATGATTTTCCACGATCAACAATGTAATTTCCATGACTATCTAATGCATGGCCTCCAGCCTCCCCTTTTAGCAGCATCTACACCATGCTGAGCATAAATGCCGAATGCAGCAACAACAGCATGCTTGTAGACCATGCATGCATTTTGAAATAATTAAAACTTGAAACAACCAGCAGCCAGAAAACTAGCTGTCTGACACACAAGTGTCCGACAGCTAGTTTTCTGGCTACTGGTGGTTTCGTCAAATTATTTCACAAAATTCCATGATTTTTCCATGATTATTCAGGGTTTTTTTCTTCAAATTCCATGATTTTTCCATGCATGCTTGCAACAATTTTTAGCCATGTCATGATGGTCAGATATTTGTGTGTTAGTTTGTTTGGATGCTTTACATCCCAGTCAACAACTTTTCAGCCATGCCTGGAAGGATCTTCCTGAGATTAACCAGTGTTAAGCACCAGATAAACAATTTTACTCAAGGACACAACACAATGACTCCGCTGGTGGTGAGGCTTGAACTAGCAACCCTTTGATCCCCAGTCTAACATTCTTTCCCTGAGCCACCATGCACTGCATGATGCTCAGGTATCATATTACACTATTCTTTGGCAAGATCCTCTCACTAGGGTTGCCCAGTACTTTGAGTTCTAAGGAACTTTTTACAATTTTGTTTTAAGGAAAAAGTAGTTGTGTATCTGTAAACATAGTCGATAAAAGCAGGGGACAAAAATTTCAATATTGCACCTCTCCTGCAGGATGAGTTACATACAATTTTCACTTGTCCTGCAAACATATGCACTTGTCCTTTAAAAGCCTATGCAATAAAGAACATGAGGGAGTTATATATAATTATTACTGACTTCCTTGAGTAATTCTTCCCAAAGCACCCGTCCTACAGGACAAGTGCTTTGTCGACCTACAGGACGAGCCCTTTCTTACTAACTTACTTACTTAATCCTGGTTTGATATTTAGACTACAGATAGTTCCCCAGTTCCTGGGGTAAGCTGCAGTTGGCTTGTCCTTCTCACACCAGATCTCCAGGCTTCTCTGTTTTGGGGATCCATGCCTTCTAGGTTGCACACTTCGACATCCGCTTTAACACACTCACTCCAAGACTTTCTTGGTCGCCCACGTCCTCTAGGGCCAGGGATGGCAATACTGGTAATTAAATTTGTCCATAAAGATGCACGCGCGACATGACCATACCATCTCAGACGTTTAGTTCTAAGAGCAACAGCTACCTCCTGAATCCCTAACTTTGTGTACAGGGTTTCCATGGGGACTTCGTCATGTGGTTTGACACCGCAGATCCAGCTGATCATGGCTCTATCATTTCAAGAAGCCTCTGTAAATCCGGGGCTGTTGGGGCCCAAGTTTCACTTCCATGTAATAGGGATGAGCAGATGCAAGCACTAAACACTTTTCCACGAATTAAAGGAGACACATGCTTGGAAGTCAGTATTGGAAGTACAGTCAAACCTGTCTTAAGCAAGCGGTCAAGGGATAATCCAAAATCGCTTGCTTAAGAAAGGTGGCTGCTTAATAGAGGTTCAGCTAATATGGCCATATGATTTAGGACACCCATATAATAAAGAGTTAAAAATTAAGAAGAATAAGGTCTACACTGGTGCACTAGGTCTACACTGGTGCAGTTATTGCATTTCTTAATAAAAAAAAATATATCAAAATATAAAATAAAACAAAACCATGTCCATTCAGTCTAAAGAGTCCCATGTATGTCAAAAGAATTTGCCTTTGGATTTAGAGATAACACTGCTACTCATATTTTTTCTAGAAGCTAGAACTTGATTTTGATAAGCAAATGCATGTTTAATGGCCATCGTACTATTTAACATGAAGAGAATGTTGTTAGAATTGTAAATTTATTCAGGTGAAAAAAATCTGAAAATGACTCAAAAATAACATTTTTTTCTCAAAAGCTATTGCTTGTTGACTTTTAGCAAACATTGCATCCTTGTGTAGTAAGTATGCCTCCAGCAAAGAGTATAACTTTGCATTTTGTTTTTCACACATTTACCGTTAAACATCAGTCACGGTATGGATAAATGCACTTTGGCAGCGGCAAAACGCTTTGAAGTCGACAAATTTATCAGCTGATATTTATCTACGACTGGTTACCCGCTTGCAATAATGGTTACCCACTTACTAAAAAAATCAACAAGTGGTGTTCGTTTAGCGTATTCAGGTTTTCGGTTACTGTTGACGCTGTTTTTAATCCATATGTGCTGGTTTCCTGTAGCATGCCATAGTGTTTGATAAGTGTAAACACTTGAACTTAGGTGATTTCGGCCCCGTTGTGGATCGATTGCGCCACAAACTTCCAAATAGTTGGGCCCAATAACCTCGACATAGGGTAGCGGCCGTTGAAGAACTTATTCTGGGAGACACCACTGCTGGGGAGTTAAATTGCACCAAGCATATGACTGGAGCAAAAAAGTTAATCGATGAAATTTAATCAAACTGGCCGCTAACAAATGGCCGTTTAAGGACACACTTTTAGCGTTTTGGGGCGAATTTCGTTGACCGCTGGCCGCGTTGGACAGGTGCACGCTTAATAAAGGTGCATTTGCATTCAAAATCGTTCGGTGGGGCTCTAAAATGGCCACTTATGGGAGGGTCACACTTAATAGAGGTGGCCGCAACAGCAGGTTTGACTGTAGTTCATGAATTTTGTTTTCTTCAAGTTGACTCTCAGCCCTCTGTTCTCCATTTCATTCTTCCATGCCTTCAGCTTAGTGATGCATTCCTCAAGTGTATCTGCAATCATCGCGAGGTCATCAGCGTACAGTAGCTTCCAGGGTACAGCAGTGCGAAAACTCCCGTAAAAGAGCCTCAAGTACTAGTATAAAAAGCAGGGAGCTCAGAACCGAACCTTGATGTACCCCAAGCCCAACTCCAAACTCCTCGCTGTACTGTCCATTTACTCTAACACGACTTCTGGCATTCTCGTACATGCCCTGTATGATCTTTATAGCCCACTCCTCAACACCTACACTTCTCAGAGCCCACTATATTACTTTTCTTGGAACTCTGTCAAAAGCCTTTTCTAGGTTGACAAAGGCAATATAAAGTGGTTTATTTGCGGCAAAGTACTTCTCCTGAAGCTGACGGAAGATGAAGATGGCCTCAGTTGTGCCCCTACCAGGGACGAATCCAAACTGCATGTCTTCTATATTTTCCATCTTGCGGATGGAGGAGTCTAGTACTCGCTCAAGTAACTTCATCACCTGGCCATGAGCTTGAGTCCACAGTTGTTGCCTCTATCTAGGGCCTCTCCTTTACCTTTGAAGAGGTTAAGTATGAGGCTTTCCTCCCAGTCCTTTGGTATCTCGCCACTGCTACATACGATTTCAGCCAACAGTCTCAATTTTTCCAGGAAAAGTTGAGAAGAATTATTCGTCCTTTCTAGATTTCACTTGCAATTACGAGTGGACCAGTGGAATTTTTGTCACCTGAAAAGTAAATATAGGCCTACTTTTTCTTTTCTAAGGATTTGTGACTAGTTCCTGTGTTCGAGTCATAGGTCAAGATACCGTACACCAAACGAGTAATTACCATTCGCCACTAGTCACGGTGGAGGTGACCTAGAGTGACGCACGGTGTCGCCACGGTGACGACACGTTGACATCCACCGACAGAACGAGACTGGTGACCGATTCACGGTGAATCCAATAATAGCCACGGTGTCGCAGCGTGTATTTTATTGCACTGTTATATAAACATTACACTCGCGCTTAACAGGTGAGGACACGTTTAAACTGTCGAAAAAGATCAGTGGCATAGCGCAGGCTTTTCACGATAATATGCTAGTTATACTAGAAAAGCGTTGAAAATCAGCGCTATTTGTCCAGATTTTCTCCCCATGAAGTATGCCGACACCTGCACGTGAAACAGAAGCGTACGTGACAAAATTCACATCGCATTTCGCCAGCTTGTTACCTTTGACATGCGATCATTTTGAGCACCGATTATGAATTGAGGCTCTACAATAAACTTTACTTTTATTTCGAAGTTATGTTGTCTTTTTCTTCTCAACATAACACAACCATATTTTGAGGAAACTCGTTAGCGACACATTGCAGAGGCAATTCTAACCCCTCTGTTTAGCAAACAATGTTGACCCAGATGAAACTCTATTTGATGCAAGACTCCTCGGCTTTGAAATTAAGTTAAGATTTAAAGCATTTCTGTCATGCCGGACTATCAAATTAGACTTGATACCTAATATCTTTTTAATATTTCTTTTCCCTATGTACTTCGCTTGTGCGAGAAGTGAAAGGTCTAGTGTGGAAAATAACTTTAGGATCATGCCTAAACCACATGCACGATGCACGTTTAAGACCATATACTAAACATCTGCGAAGTTTCCTAAAGACCGGAATAAAATTGAAGAGGAGTTACGCTCACAAATAACTACACATTGTATCCGAGATTGGCAGAAGTTAAAAGTTCACAAGTTGATAATTTGACGATAATGAACCAAACCAAATGCACATTCTCAGTCCATGGACAAAACATCTGTGAAGTTTCAAAAAGATCGTACTAAACCTGTAAGGGGGGGGGGGGTTGGGAGGTGGGTTGCGCTCATTAAGTTACAGTACCCCTCATTTCACCAACGGACAAACTCATTTTAATAGTCTCATTTGATAAACGTCGGGAGACAATTAATTAAAAAATCTCCCTACCGTGAACAATCGATGTTGGTTTTCATTGCATGTTCGAAGCGAGTCTGTCCATTTGAGCAGTCTCGCCAGTGCTTTTGCTATTCCCATTCAAAACATAAGTGCATTTAGAAGACGTTGACACGCAACCAACGTTGGTCTTTATTGCACTTAGTGCGAGCAAAACAAAGCCCAAACGAGTCTGCTCAGTCTCGCTGTATAGAGCAAAACGCATTCAAAACGTTTAGAAGACGCAGACACGAAATCGACGTTGTTGTTGTTGCTTCTGCAAAAGCTCAGACGTGTGCGCATTTGCGCACGCAGACACGAAATCGACGTTGTTGTTGTTGCTTCTGCAAAAGCTCAGACGTGTGCGCATTTGCGCACGCTTGGCAGAGCCTTAGCTACTCAGTAATGGTCCTGATTATAATTTGTTACTCTGATAGTGTTCCTTGAGTTAATTTACAGATTCGACAGGCCACAAAAAAAACGTGCAACATTATCCTGTAGCAGCCTACCACAAATTATATGAAGCAGCATGGGCGGATCCAGAGGGGGGGGGGGGGGCAGGGGGTCCGGACCCCCTCTGAAAAATCACAAAAATATAGGGTTTCTTAGCAATGCTGGTCCGGATTCCCTGAAAAATCACAAATCTATCAAGCCAGCATTTAATTTTGTGCACTCATCAGCCCGCCAGTGAAACGGCATTAAATGGCGTTTCGCTGGCGGGCCGATGATGGCCCGCTGATAGTGGTATTTTGATCCTCTCATCAACTAAAAACCCTTTGTCAAAGTTGGACCCCCTCGGACAAAACGTTCTGGATCCGTGCATGAGCAGTATATGTCACGATATTTAAACCATACTTTCATTTTCTTACGTATATCTACACTAACATAACCATAGTTTGAGAACTCGTTAGAACCGCATATCCAATGCGATTCTAGTAACGAAAAACAACAACACTGGAGATCCACTGACATGTGATGTACCTCTCATGTACATAATGTATATGTTAACATCTGCACGTGAAACGGGAAGCTGCCAAGTTTCGAGCTTTTTGCACGACGCAGATAATATTAGCGGATGTTTTGAGTGTGATTCCAGTTCAAACATGTGTTTTGGGTGCTCAAAAGAACAGTCTCATCGGAACGGTGAGACGGTTCTTTTGAGTACCCAAGGCAAGTGTTTGTTGTTAAGAAACCAAGTTATATGTCATTTACGCATTCTTATCTGGAGGTCTGGTTACTTTTTTCGTGTACTTTCTCCAAGAAAATATTGCAATTAAGACAGCGGACCGTCGAAGCTCATTGTTTAAAATTCTGACACTTTTTTGTAAGCCAATTCCGATGCGTAGACGCATCTGCATAAGCATGCTGTGTTGTCGTTTGCTGTACTGGCCGAAGACTTGCTCGGAAGATTTATGTATATTTCGCAGATGGGATTATTAATTCTTCCGACGTATATGCACAGCTATCTAGTGGGACTAGAGATATTTTGTCACTTCCTTCCCTTCACACACGTCGACCTCTATGAGACGACGTGCATCGAAGATTTTAGACGCCCTGCTTCAAGGTCAAGAATAGAGCAGAAGTTTATTTCAGGTTGTGCATCTGCGCTGTGTGACGTGAACCCCCGTCTGTCGAAAGTCGTGTAAAGATGTCAAATAATTTTAACTTTGTTCAGGTTTCGCTGTCCCTTAAAGCGCCAGCGAAAAAATGCTTCTGAAAATGTAATCTGCTCCAGTCGTCTGCTGCATATATTGACTAATGGAGGCAAACAGTGTGGACCCAATAGGCATTACAAGTGTCGTCTGCTGATAGCCTTTGCAAACAAGTTGGACCCAGATCAGGTCTGATGAAAAGTCGTGCCTGATCTGGATCCAAACTGTTTGACACTTTTATGGAATTCCTGAAATCAGCAGAAGACATTGCCAATCATTCAATTACTGCATTTTGTCACGTACACAAGGGCGATTTCGGCTTTGAAGTCGACAAAGAGTGTTTCAACTTTTGACATCAAAGGTCATGCCAAACTTATTTCTACATGTTGTGAGCGCTCATGCCTCTCCAAGGCGATTCTTCCGAGCAGACTCAACAAGTAACTCGGAGGCACATCGGATATGCGGCAATCTAAAACGCTAATACTATCGACGAACGTAGATAAAAAATCGTTAGTGGCAGAGTTTTAGGTTGCAATTTGTCGCCAGACTATGGCAGTCGAACACACTGTTTCTAGCGATTTTTTATCGGCGTTCATGCGCGGATCCAGGGGGGGGGGGTCAAACTTTGACAACTTTTTTTTAAGTTAATGAGGGGAGAAGAGAGGATCCAAATACCGCAATAAGCGGGCCACCAACGACCTGCCAGCGAAACGCCACATGGCGTTTCGCTGGCGGGCCGATGGTGGCCCAACATTGAATGCTGGACTTGTACATTTGTAGCTTTGTGATTTTTCAGGGGATCCGGACCAGTATTGCTTTGGAAACCCTATATTTTTTATTTTTTTCAACAGGGGGGGGGTCCAGATCCCCTGTCTCCGATGGCGTTCGTCAATTGTTAAGAACGATTTCGATTGCCGCCTATCCGGTGTTGGAGGGTACAAACAATTTGGTCGTTGGATATTGGTGGAAAATTTAAAACGTCGGTGAATCGAAATTACGGATTTAATTAGTAAATCATTTTCAGGTAAGAAGATAACTTTGTTCACTAACATCAACGAAATGACGTACAGCCGATGATCCTGTAATTATCGGCGGAGGGAGGGGGGGGGTCAAGGCCCAACTGACAAAAAAGTTCTGACATTTTTATATGTATTTAAGTCTAACTTAGTTTACGGTGTACCTCAAGAGAACTATTTTTCCAAGGTTACCGGGGGGTGGGGTCATGCATTTATAAGCAACTCGTGAGCCTTCGCAGACCTGACGTTATAATCTTATAAACAAACCCACCACTTGAACAGAAGATAAAAAAAAAAACTGAATACGCGCATCTCACCAATTAAAACCACTTATAAACTTCTACTCTCCCCAACCCTCTTACCCTCTCCCCACATCGGACAACGCATAATCTAACACAGTTGCAACAGATAAGGCTCAGATGAGCCTGCGCACTCGCGCAATTGTACGGATATAAAATTTTGGCGCACAGCTCCAAAAAGGGGGATGTTTTGAAAATGTTAAGATTCTCGCTTGTCACTGTAGCTGAACAGACTCGTCTTGGAAACTTCGAAGATAAATTATCTCGCGTTTTTTCGTTTCTGGGCCAAAGCATGTATTTTGGGTACTCAAAAGAACCGTCTCGATGAGAGGGTTCTTTTGAGCGCCCAAAACACATGAGTTAATAAATGCTGTATAATGTAAGAATGAATATAACATGCGCGGATCCAGGAATTTTCGTCAGGGGGGGGGGGGGGGGGGGGGGGTCCAGGTCAATCTGACAAAAAAAGCTCTGACAACGTTTTTTTTTTTTTTTTTTTTTTTTTTTGTCCTCAGCTTATTATGGTTAATTTCAAAGAAAACTATCATTTTTCAAGGTTCCAGTGGGGGTGGGGGGGGGGGGGGGGTCCAATTGCTTATTCCCTATAGAAACCCATATGACTTGTGATTTTCCAGGGGGGGGGGGGGTCCGGACCCCCTGTCCCCCCCCTCTGGATCCGCACTTGTATAATAACAATCTAAGTAACCTTTCTTCAATTAAAAAAAACAGCTTTTACTGATTTTAAAGAAGAGTTTGTTAACAGAAATCGAGAAAAAGAAAAAAGAAAATAAAGATTCTCAGAAAGGCAATGATTTTTTGGGGTAGGGCCTGTTTTGGGTGGGTAGATAGGAGCACGGCAAACCAACATTTTTTTCAGGTCGGCCTATTTTAATCAATAAAAACACCAACGTCTACTAAATGTACTTATAGCGACTGCGCATTCGTTGCAAACGCCGTGCATAGTTATGTTTTGAATGTGAGGAACTAATGCTCTTACGAGACTGCGCATTTGCGCAGACTCGCCTGAGCTTTTGTTGCTCGCACAATGCACATGCAATAAGAAACTCACCAACGATTGCATGTCTACGTCTACTAAACTGTTATGTTTCATGCGGAGTAGCACAGGCTAGGCGAGGCATATGCACTCGATCAGTTCGCCTTATTTTTTTTTTATTGACGTACGTGTTTTAGACGTATACCGTATTATGTAATCACCAGCATGAGGGGATATCCGGACCCCTTGAAAAATCGCAAAATATAGGGTTCAGTCTATCAGCAATACTGGATCCCCTGAAACATCACAAATCTACCAAGTCAGCATGCGATGATGGTCCGCTTCAATGGTCAATGGCGTAGCCAGAACGCAAGAACGTTGAAAAAGTTACGCACGTCAAATGGAGACTATTGTATCAAGCAATGATTTTCTACAATTAAAGAGCAGTTCCTTGGCGTATGGAAAATCACTTTTACCACATTGGGTGAACTCCCTTGAGTGTTACTATTTTTATTACGCACGTGCGTTGTGTAAATTTATGGGTGCTTCGCCAATGATGGTATTTGGATCCTCTCCTGTCATCAACTAAAAAACGTTCTTTCTGGATCCGCGAATGACCAGTGCGCATATATGTGCGCTTCGTCACGTAGACAATCATATTTTATTCACGCTCGCGCAGCAGACAATTTGTGAGCTCGTGTCTACAAGGGAGGGGTTCATTGTCACCTTCTGACTGGGGGATGGGGGGCTATCAGATGGTATGAAAAAATACAAATGGTGCGTTAGAAGATAAGGCTTTTAGTAAATCGTTTGAAGGTAAGATAAATATTTTTTGTACATAGTCCACATCCACGCAGTCTGAGCGCCTTTGTTTTCAAATTTAAAGGAACGGATCATATCTAGACTTGCTATGGGCGAGCATAAGTAACTCAGCAGGCTGGTTTTATCATAACCTCTTTTTTAAATTTGATATTTCTTGTGAAGTTTACTCAATTCAACACCAATTTTGTAATCCATTCTTCATTTAGTACCTTGCTACCATGCGCGGAAATGGCGTCCGCTTTTGTATTAAATTCGATATACTTGATGAAGTTTAATTGATTGAACATCAATTTCTTTGTTTAGCCGAATCCATTATTATGGCGATCGCTAGCCTCCGCTTTTTTTATTTGACATTTCTTAATGAATTTTATTAATTCAACATCAATTTCTTCATCATCCATTCTTCATTAGTCGAATCCATTATAATGGCGATCGCTAGCCTATGAAGGCTTTTGAGCATACGCGGTAAGCTGTACCTTGCTACCATGCGCAGAAATGGCAAAGGTAAACAATAAGTCATAAATTTCTCGCTCTGACACGTACAGACACGGTATTTCTCGCCCTGACACGAACAGACACGGTGTCGCAATAAAACATCCCATCTCCCGAAAATCAATAATTACGCCACGTTCTTCGTCACGCTGACTGTCTCGTTGATTTACCTGGAATTCACGGTGGCCGTCACCATGAAACCACCGTGACTGGGCGAGACACAGGGTGGCGACACCGAAACCAACGTGAAATATGTTAAATCCTCGTTTGGTGTACTGTAAGTTAAACTTTTCAGTGCAAGAGTGAATATTTTTCCTCAGTTTTACCATTTGTTTCCGGCGCTCAAAAGACTCCTCTCAGTTTTAGGTGGGAAATAAGATCATTAGCTTTTAACCCTTAAAGCGCCAAGACAAAAGTGCATCTGAAAATGTCTTCTGCGGAAGTCGTCTGCTGTAAAGAGTTGCCTAACATTGCTGATGAATTAGGTTTAGAAGCAAACAGCGTGGGCCCAGATAGGAGTAGTCTGATCTGGGTCCACACTGTTTGCCATAGAGGCTTCTTAAACATTTCAGAAGACGAGAAAAGCAGACGACTTTTGTTGTGATTGGCGCATTAAGGGTTAATCACATACTCTTATCTAGAGGCCTGTTAGCGTATAAACCCTCTGCAAATATCTTACAATAGCCATCCTTGAAGAAAAGGTAAAAGGAGTATTCTTTAACTTTTCGCTTACTGTAAAGGCGGCCCCTCATGAATGCGTAATTAGGACTCGTCAACCTTAGACATAGGTAAAAGCTGAAAATGAGGCGTGGTTTTATTTAAAAGTAACTATCCTCTTGCGCCATTACCTCAGTATAGATGCAAAACACAATATTTAGTCCTTAAAACCCCAGCAAAATAACTGCATCTGAAAATGACTATTTAACATAAGCATAAAGGCAAACATTGTGGACTCAGATCAGACTGCTCCTAAAGGAGCAGTCTGATCTGGGTCCACACTGTTTGTCTATGAGGCTTCAAATATTTTAATGGACAACAAAAACATACATTTTGTGATTATGCGCTTTAAGGGTTAATAAATGCGAGTTCAGTGTGTATACGGTTAGGATTATCATAAAATGCATGCACGTTTGCGCGGCCCAAACAACTTATTAATTCTTCACCAAATTATAAATTGAACCTGATATCCCTTGTTTAGCAGATGAAATAGCCGAACCACACCCAGATATGAATATTAAAGTTACCGCCTTTACAGAAAGCGAAAAGTCTATTAATATAATGAAAGTAGGCATAATATGCAGCACTTCATCTGGGTGTTCACTGTTCATAAAAGTACCCATTTAGGGGTTTTCCGTATACAAAGGGTTAAGCTTATTTTAAAAGTCTAAACAATAGCTTCACAAAAAAATCTTTGTTACGCATACACTCACCTTTTTCTTTCGGTATTTTGCTAGGATTCACACTGCCATAACGTCCTCCAGTAGACCTTCCTGTCCGCCTCTTTTTCAGTCCTGTTTCTTTCTCGTCAGTCGCTGCAATGAGGGAGAATACTATTTGATAGGTCTAAAATTTGCCCCCTGAGACACACAAAAATCCCTTCAGACTTATAAACTTTTAGTTCTGTATATTTTACCATGATCATGCCAATATTTTATGTTCTGAAAATGTCTGCAATTCACGTTCCCTGCATATATTCAAGTGCACTTCAGGCTAGATTTTATCACGGATGGAATCAGTATTAACCTTGATCAGAATGTTCATAATGGAGCAGCCTGATCTGAGTCCATATTGTTTGCAATATCAGCTACATATAGGAGCAGTCTGATCAGAGTCCATATTGTTTGCAAAATAGGCTATCAAAGAATATAAACATATAAGCCGGGACATGAGATTTCCAGCAATGTGGTATGTGCAACCAGCAAAGACTCAGATCAGCCTGCGCATATGCCCAGTCGGTTAGAGCTTTTGCAAGTCGCTTGAATATTCCATGAATATTAAGCTACTGACTGAACATCATTTGGAGTTTCTAAGCTTAACCCTTAAAGCGCCAAGAAAAAAATGCATCTGAAAATGTTGTCTGCTGAAGTCGTGTGCTGCAAATACGTAATTGCCTTACATCACGGATGAATTAGTATAGAAGCAACCAGCGTGGACCCAGAACAGACTGCTCCTATAGGAGCAGTCTGATCTGGGTCCACACAATTCGCCATAGAGGCTTCTTAAACATTTCAGCAGACGAGAAAAGCAGGCGACTTTTGTTGCAATTGGCGCCTTAAGGGTTAAAAGGAGGCTGCACAGCTTCGTTTGACTCTACACTTGTCAAAATGCCACATTGTTAGAAATCACATGTCGCGGCTCAATTATGAGAAAGCAGACAAAACTTGTGACTGGCAGGTAAAAGGTTAAATTGTGTATAAAAGAGATAAATCCCTGATCCTACCTTCCTCAGGTTTCTCAGTTTTGTCTGTCTCTGATCCCCTGTCTAGGTCTGGTAGAGAGAACTCTGAGGGACTTTTAACATCATTTGCTCGTTTAGAATTACTACTACTGTTGCTATGGGTTTCTCTCACAGATTTTCTTCCCCGCCTGAAATACAGATAAGACTTCAGATAAGAGAGCGTATCAAAAAACTAATTTTCTTATTTCTCAACCAAAACATATGTTGTGAGTACTCAAAAGAACCGTCTCAATGAGACAGTTCTTTTGAGTACCCAAAACATATGTTAAAACTGATGGGTAAGAAAATATTGACAATTTTGCGCTCAAAAATTTTGTATTTTTAAACCTGTGAAAAACAGAGAATAGAACTATCAACAAACGAAGTGTGAGTCATGACATGAGATATCCAACTTTGTGGCTGTGGATCATAAGAAGACTCAGATCAGCCTAGGTATCTGCTCAGTCTGATCAGAGTCTTTGTGATTCACATGAAGAAAGCTTCAATCCATAGTTACCCAGGGCTTACATTGGCTGAGAATTTGCTGTAGCCAACACTTTAGCCAAATGGAAAGAGTTAGAGCCAAATGAAATTAACTTTAGCCAAGGTTTTAGCCAGAAAGTAATATCATTCAAAAAGTTGTTTTGCATTTAACTCTTTGCTGGCTAGGGTAGCAGAATACCTTTGCAAACAGTTTGGACCCAGATCAGGCCCGACATTTTGTCGAGCCTGATCTGGGTCCAAACTGTTTATCACCCTAAGGTATTGTAAGCTACAACATCCAAAAGGTAAAATTTGGCACAATTATAAATAAAGTGTAAAGGAATCATAAAAGCAGTATTGGAAAATCCAAAAGCTGATCAAAATGCACTTTTTCGCAATATGTAATTTTTGAACCACCTAGACTGTACCTTTAGCCAATGACTTGTATTTGTAGCCACTTTACATTTTTAGTATCAAATGGCTACAATGGCTAATGGTATGGTGAGCACTGGTTACCCAGTGAGGGCACGGCGAATACTTTGCTATAATTCCTATAATGTAAAAGTGACCGTTTATAACAGCATTCACTTATAACACAGTCCAAACATTTGGAACCCAAACTTAGCATTACAAAGGGGTTGTACTGTATATATTGAAGCAAAGGGCCAGATTTTGTTTGTTTGGTTTGATTCTTTACATCCAAGTCAACAATTTTTCATTCATGTCGGGACGAGTCCTCCAGGTTCGTCCAGGATTGAACCAGTAATTAGCAGCAGATAAGGCGTTTTGCTCAAGGACACAACACAGTGACTACGCAACTGGTGAGTCTTGAACTATCAAAGCATCTATCCCCAGTCTAACACTCTACCAAATGAGCCACTGTGCTCTGCCCAAGGGCCAGAATAGTGTTAATTTACTTGCAGGAATCCGTATGATTAGATGTAGAATAATGTGAATCTTTATTATTTAAAACAGCGTGCTAAGTAAGATGATGGATGAATGAAAAGTGGAAATAGACACAGAACAGAGACTTAATAAATAGGTTCTGAAAACATCATTTTTATTTGCTGTACACTGATGCACATGATTATGCAAATGTGGAACACAACATTTGTGCAATTTACACATACTTCAAACTACCAAACATATAGGCAAAAGGCAACTTTGCATCATTTATCTTCATTTTCGGAATTCAACCCTTAAAGCGCAAAGAAAAAATGCGTCTGAAAATGTTGTCTGCTGAAGTCGTCTAATTTGGTAAAGAGCCAATAAGCTTTTTGAGCCGCGGAAACGTGTGTGCCTTTTATGAAAGTCCTGACCGTATATATACACTGACCTCACATGTATTAACCCTTAATGCGCATATCACAAAAAGTGGTATGTTTTTGTTGTCTGCTGAAACATTTTGAAGCCTCTTTAAAAACAGTGTAGATCGAGATAATTTTGATGGAGTTTTAAGTGTTAAGGGTTAAAGTAGCAACAGAAAGCAAAAGCATAATGCTCCAACCATGAATGCAGCAGAAAACAGATTTTGTGTTATCTATCTTGATTTTTAGGGAAAATAAGGCTTGATATTTCATGGGAATTGTCTGCCAGCAGTTGATTCTCATGAAATACCAAGCCCTACATGTACTTCATTTTAAGAAAAGTGATAAAATTTGTATGTTGTATGCTGCAAATTCTAGATGGCTCTTTATGGGTTCCGTTGAATCAATGCATTTTCTATAGCATACAAATCCTTAGACAGGGGAATTCAAATGTCTAGTAATAGACTTTTTGATTACTGTGAAGGCGGCAACTTTAATATTCATATCCGACGTTGTTCGGCTATTTCATCTGCTAAGGAAAGGAAATCAGGGTTTATTTATAATTTGGTAAAAGAGCCAATAAGCTTGTTTTTGCATTTTATGGAAGTCCTAACCGTATATACACTGACCTCACATGTATTAACCCTTAAAGCGCATATCACATAAAGTCGTATGTTTTTTGTTGTCTACTGAAACATTTTGAAGTCTCTTTAACAAACAGTGTAGATTCAGATCAGGAGCAGTCTGATCTGGGTCTACACTGTTTGCATCTTTAATGTTAAACAATAAACAGACACTTTGGAAAGTAGCTATTTTGCTGGAGTTTTAAGGTTTACATCATTACTGTCTTTACTATGATGTAATGGTACAATGATGCAGCTACTTTCGAATAAAATCACGCCTCATTTTCAGCTTTTACCTATGTCTAAAGTAGACCAGTCCTAATTACGCATTCATGAGGTGCCACCTTTACAGTTACCAAAAAGTTCAATAATACCTGAAAAAGTGCCATGACTACTCATTGGAAGCATCTCATTGAGACACATTTTTATGAACTTTTGCCTTAGAAAAGCATATTATCAAAGGCTATGAGGTACACAGATACATAGGTTTAGATAAACAAAAATTTTGAACGTAAAATTGTAAATATTTTCTTAGATAACATAAGGCATAGCTTATGACCCCATCCTCAGCTAGGGGGATGGCCCGATGATAGCAGGGATAGTAAGCAGAGCAGGGTCATGACCCTAGGCCTGGCAGGGGGGGGGGATTTAGCAGAACTGCAAATTATGAAAAGTTATTCAGGTCTTTAGTTAAGAGTGAGCAGAGCAGAGAGAAAGCAGTAAGCTGAAAGCAGTAAGCACAACAGGGTTAACTCTAATCTAACTCTTTCTCGGCTAGCAGCCACTTGTCGTCTGCTGATAACCTTTGCAAACAATTTGGACCCAGATCAGGACCGACAGATAGTGTTCCTGAAAGAATTTTTTGAAAAAGTTAATTTTGAAAAAATTCAGCATACGACAACAAAAAAATGAAAAATTACCCAGCATGCAACAATCTAATGGAAAGTATGGTGTATTAAATGGGCCAACATCAATGAAAACATTACCCTCTTCCTCTTTTGCTGGTATTCGTCGAAGACTTTTTGGAAACTGCTGCAGAATCATCGCTATCTTGAGAAACTGAGTCTATCTTAGTTTTACGTCTGCAAGCATATATGAGCCATGCCATGTGATTTCGAAAATGTAGCAGTTTGACAAGTGTAGACTCAGACAAGCCTGTGCAGCCTCCTGTTAAGCTTAGAAACTCCAATTTATGTTTAGTCTGTAGCTTAACAGTCGTAGAATATTCGAGCGACAAGCAAAGGCTCTGATCAGACTGCGCGTATGCGCAGGCTGGTCTGAGCCTTTGCTGGTTGCACATACCACACAGTACGAAATCTCATGTCATGGCTCATATGGTCTTTTTGATCAGCTCCAAAGTTAAAAGGAAGGATTTACAGCCCTTGAATGGAATTTCACTCATTGCTTTCAGAGCCAATCATGTAGAGGGGGCAGGCACTGACACTTTTCCAAGAAAAACATGGCCATTCAAAAGCCCAATTTCTTAACCCACTCAAAGTTTTTGCCCTGAAAATGTTTTTTTTTTTTACGTGCTTATTAGGCTAGATTCGTGGAGGCAAACACTACGAACCCTGATCTGACTGCTGCCTTGAAGGGAGTAGTCTGATCAGGGTCCATATTGTTTGCAATATAAGCTACCGGAGTACATAAAAAGTTGTGACTGGTGGTTTAAATGTTAATTTGGAAATTCAATTAAGTGTCATATAGGTATTTATCATATGACGCCGCGCCTGGGAGTGAAATAACGCCATGCAATAAAATCGATAAACCACTAGTGGTTTAAAGATTTACGGGAAATGTTATAACATCCATAACAACATTGCGTACATAACAAAATTATGACGTTTTTACGCCAGAAATGAGATTTCAAAGTATTTGTCATATGATAAATAGAATCTAACATTCGTGCTCTTGTATTATTGAATTTATTAAACTCGTTGCGAAAAAGAGATAAAATGCTCGACAAGCATCGCATTTTATCTCTTTTTCCCAACTCGTTTAATAAATTCAATAAAACATAAGCACTCATGTAAGATCCTATATTTACAAAGAACCATTCCCAATTTATCATAGAAATTCAGACAGAAAATCAATCAGTTTACAAAGGTTAAAGCCTTAATTCACATTAAAAGCCGTTTATATAGAAAGAAAGCAAAACTAACCAGCATTAATAAGCAAAATTATGGCGCACTCAAGCAATAAGCAAAATACATTCAAGCAATAAAGAGCAATAAGCAAAACTATAATTATAGCATCAATAATTCAATATAATAATTCCATAGGGAATAATAACAATAAAGTCAATTTATTTATTACACAGCAGTGAAATCAATGCATATCAAAAACAAATAAAAGTGATATCAATCACTGGTGAACTTGACTTGACTTGATCCTGAGTTTATTTTTCTACTGCTGTGGGTGTCCCAGGTACTGGGGTAGGCAGCAGGTGGCTAGAGTGTCTCATACCCAATACCCACACCTCTCTGTTCAATGGATCGATGCTGCCGAGGCTGCACATTTTCATGTCAGCCTTAACACACTCAGACCAGGTCTTTTTAGGTCTCCTTCTTCTTCTGTCGCTAGGAATCATAAAATGATATGATATCAATCACTAGTGATTGATATCAGCCTATATTTTCACTGTTTTGGATTACCTCTGACTTTCCCGTTCACTTAATGCTGCTTACTTCGAAAGTTCAAACGCCTATAACTTTCTTATTTGTGAACAAAAACACCACAGAGTGGGTAGGCATTTTCTTAGTTAGAACATGAGGAACATTTTGGTACCAAAATAATTCAGATTTGCTGAAATTTTTCGATTTTGCATTTTCAGCATCTCTCACTTCAGTAAGTGAGGCAATTCAAATAACCTATGGTACGTAACGTCATCAACAAATTATGACGTCGCTTATAACGTCACATATCTTGCACTTTGACGCTAAATAAATTTCTTGATATCTTTAAGTCCTGGTGACTATAGATTGATCCATGTATTCTGTCACAAATACTCCTTTGTCTTCTTTTACATTATTGTGATTTGGCTTGAAGCATGGTTAATTGGTAAATCTTCTAGAAAGTATAAAATAAAAAGAAAATTTACTTTTTTTAGTAAATAACAAATATATGTCATCTCATGAGTTATAAACATCGAAATTTTCATTTGTGCTGCTCACTCAGGAAAATTCTGATGTTTTCAACACCCTCGATGAAATATATTTGGTATTCACCTCAAAAAAGTAAATATCCTCTATGAATTGTATTCACTCTTTCTCAAATTTTTGGCCTTGGGCTTTCTTCAGGATATTAGAAACAATTTTCACAGCTAAGAAGCATCCATGATGACCATTATGGTATAATATGTTTACTGTCCATTGTCAGTGGTGACGTCGAGCACTTCCTGCCAAGTTGCACTCAGATAGGCATAACGGTAAATGATGTGACGCCATTTCCTGCCAAAATAGCATATAAGGCCATCAGTTCAACATTGCAAAAGTACTTAAGAGCATATGAACAACTGGCACATGAATAATTTATTTTATATTTGTGAGAAAAAAAGACGGGTGCTCAAAAGAACACTCTGATTGAGACGGTTCTTTTCAGTACCAACAACCAAAAAAAAAAACACAATGATGAACTGACACATATGTTATGGGTACTCAAAAGAACCGTCTCAATGAGACATTTCTTTTGAGCACCCAAAACATATGTTAAAAATGATGGGTAAGAAAATATTTATATTTTACGCTGAAAAATTTTGCTTATCTAAGTATATACCTTGTCCTGTGTTCTTTTTCAGTTACTTCAACTGGTTTTATGCTTCCACTAAATGACCTGAAAATTAATGAGCAAATAATTTAGCCACCTTCAAACTTTTCATAAAGTCTCATAGGGTGTATCTATCAAACAATACAAAGCATGCATATTTTGACTTTTATTGCAATGCAATTAACTGTTCGATATTACAAGATATTGTAAACGGCGCTTTTCATTTGCGCACTTCAGTATATCTTTTGCGCACTTTAATTCCTTCATTTGCCCACGAATCTGCATATCATTTGCGCACTTTTATCACACCTCATTAAAATAATTTGGGGTTATTGAGGTAGTTGAAAGTCGTTACAGCTAGTTATAAATCGTCAAATGTGCATTGAGCATTAACGATGTAAGCTCATTGCCCCCTGCTCACCACGGGGAGGTGGAAGGAGGAGAAGGATATTAAATTGTCAGATCTAAAAGTTTTTACGCATTTTCAAATAAAAATTTAGCCAGTTAAAAGCATTTAGACTGATGGCTGAGAATGGTTTTGCTCCCCCTCTACAGAATTTTGCAGACATATCCTATCTCAAAGATAATTTCAAGCCGCATCTTTTAAGAGATGTTTGCAGTCTGTGCTTGAGCATTTTTTGTGAGTACATTTCATGATTCATATTGTGAAAGAAAAAAAAATCAGGAAGTACGCATCTTACCTGTACCAGTACCTGTACAAGTCATCGTTTCACGGCCACTTATCACTAATTGCCCTGATTGTGGTGTGAAAATAGTGCGCAATTGAAATCGCAAAAAGAGCGCAAAAGATATCATCGCTAATTGCAAAAAGTGCGCAAATGCAAGGCGCCCTTTGTAAAGCATGGAATTTTTACCTACAATCCTTTGAATACTGAAGCCTCAGAAACACATACTTTGACAAATGGTGAATTGTTTGTTTGGTTTGATTCTTTGTGTCCAAGTCAACATATTTTCAGTCATGTCAGGATGAGTCTTCCTGGGTTGAACCAGTATGAAGCATCAGAAAAGGTGCTTTGCCAGGACTTTAGTTAAGAGTGTGTAACAGAAAAGTAATTTTCTTATTTCTAAACCAAAACATATGTTGTGGGTACTCAAAAGAACGTGTCAATGAGACAGTTCTTTTGAGCACCCAAAACATAATTTTTAGCATAAGAAAATATTAAAAATTTTATGCTGAAAACAGGGCTGTGGTAATATCATGCCCAACTTGTCCAACCTGGTCCCATTTCATTCAGGACAAGTTGAAAATTTCAATTCACTTGTCCTTGGACAAGTGCAAAATTTGTATAAAGTTAGTAAAATTTTGTATTTCATATTTTGATTACTTATTATTATGAGTTCACATGTTGCATTGAAAACAGTGTCGATCCTGATCAGCTGGCTTCTGAAGAAGTCAGCTGATCTGGATCTACACTGTATACAAGAGAATTGATACCTACATAATTTCATACTGTTTTAGAAAGTGTATAAAGGTATAAGCAAATCTGTACTATCGGACAAGCAAAATTTTCTATGGACAAGTACATTATGGCCATTTACTTGCCCTTGGACAAGTAGAAAATTTTGCTATTTCCACACACCTGCTGAAAATATTTGTTTATCTAAACCTGTGCTTGCTCAAGAACACAAGAGAGTGACTCCCCTTGTGGTGATTCTCGAACTAGCAACCCTTCGATCCCCAGTTTAACACTCTACCAACGGAGCCACTGCATTACGCACAAATGGTGAAGACCCAGATAATGCTGCAAAATCTAGCATTCCATCAGTTGGCACTCTTTGTTATTTTTTAGGTAAATAGTCAGATTTATTCTAAATAAATACAATATTCTATGTCTGTCAATTACTTGGACATTTATTGAATCCATCACAAATCTATCAAAACTTTTGGTAGCTAGACGGAAACAACGGCTTTCATCTTACATGCTAAAAATTATCAATGCAGTCAATCTGTCAACCCAGAAATGCTTAACTCACATTAGAAAAGGATTTACTGGCCTAGGAGACATTCCAATTTGAAGGCATGAACAATGAACAAAGGAATGCAGACTATGAAGAGAAAACCTGACTTTGTCACCTGCAAACAACACAGACCAGCCTGCACATCAACCCTGTCTGATCTGTGCCGTAGTCATTCACTCTCTCAAACAGGGCCTTTTCCAGCAATTTTGGGAAAAGGCCCCTGGCCAAAATTGGGAAAAAATGACCGACGTAACATCAAAATTGGGTGAAATTAACGACATAGAACATTACAAGGGTAGCTAAATACTATCCTCAAAATCAAGTTATTTTTTATTGTATTATGCCAAGCATACCACTTAAGCACAAGTGTTTAAGTATCATTCTGATATGGGTCAGTGCTTCTCATTTAAGTAGTAGTGGTCTCTAAAAAAAAGTAAAAAAAAAAAAAAAAAAAAAATTTTTTCTTTTTACTTTTCTTAATTGGGAAAATCAGACATGGTATTGGGGAAAAAGGTGACTATTTTTGATTGGGAATGGGGTCGAAATTCGGCCCCTAGAGATGGGCAGAAAAGGCCCTGTTAAAAGTATAGTTGCTGAACTTGAAACATGCAATATTTCAATATTCAAGAAAGTCTCTGTAGCGGACCCGGCCAGTTTGAGCATAACCTGGTAGCAAACGCCGAAGACAGGTTTCATCAAGACAAGGTCCAACTAATCTCAATATAGTGCAGACCTTTATAATGCTATATTAGGGGTCCATAGGAGTGGATCGTATTAGAACTGAATCATATTATAGAGGGACAATTTTACAAAGAATTTATAGGAGAATGACCATTTCATTAATAAATATGCATTATCAAAATAGTAATTTGATCTGGCGTACTGTATGACCTCGTCCACGAGACATGATACTGTATGCAAGATCAAGGTACTATTATAATAATATATTTATTATATATATTTTTCCTAACATATTCTGATTTGATAAATTGTTTTGTTTTTAATCCAGAAAAATTGTGGGAATGTTTGCCTTTATGTTTTGTTTCTTAACATTACGTCATCATGGTTCCATGCTTGAAATTTACTTTGCATAATGTCGCCGCAAAAACAGGTTACTGACATAAGCCTCGTTTTAAAGGATATTGAAACGGAATCCGAAAACCTCAGTTCGATGTTCCGTCTTTCTGTATCAGATGGCCAGAAAAACAGATAATTCAAAACTTGTATAATTTATAGGTATTACTGTAGATTCGGAAATTTTCGCAAGAATTTTATTTTCGCGAATAGCATTAAAAGACATTTAAGTAATGAGAAAAATTCGCCACTAAGGCAAGATTTTTGTTTGTTTGATTTGATTCTTTACATCCCATCAACAATCTTTCAATTAAACAGGGACGGGTCTTCCTGGGTTGAACCAGTACTAAGCTAGGATAAATGTGTCTTGCTCAAGGACCACACCGCAGCGACGAGGCTCAATCCAGCGGCCCTACGGTCTCGAGTCAAGCACTCTACCACTGAGCTCCCAAGGCAAGATTTACCTATATCAATAAACTACGAGTGATTTGGCCATTTTGCGAGGGTTTTATTTTCACAAAACTTCGCGAAGTTTCGCGAAAATAAAGTCCTCGCGAAAATTTCTTAATTTACAGTAAATGAACTCACGCGTCAGAATCTGATGACAGTTTGCCGCCTTCCTCGTCTTCTTCTTCTTCCTCCTCCATGTCGTCAATATCTTCAACGTCACTCTCGTACCCTTCCTTCTGTTTCTCTACAACCTGTCAACAAAATATACACATGGGTGAAAGTTAAAAGTTTCCAAAATCCTGAACTATCAAAACTCCTATCTTAAAACTTGCAATATGCCCACTAAATATTCACGACTTGAAGTTTAAATGGTCAATTGTCTCATAACAGACTGAACCTATTAATAATCTGCTGAATTCAGCATTTTGAGGCTGAAATTCTATGGAAAGTCAGCCTCATAGTCCTGAATTCAGGATTAACCCTGAAAACTTTCACCCATGTATACAACAGCGTCCATACATACCATGTAGACTTATGACTGCAGTTTACAAAAGTTGGCACATATCACAGGTTTAGATAAAAAAAAAACTTTTTGAGCGTAAAATTGTAAATATTTTCCCATCCATCAGTTTAAACACATGTTTTGGGTGGTCAAAAGAACCGACTCATTGAGATGGTTCTTTTGAGTACCCACAACATATGTTTTGGTTGCGAAATAAGAATGTTATTTTTTTTATTACAAACTCTTATCTGGATGCCTTTTCCAATAGTAAAATGTCATTGATTTGATAGTTTCTTATATCTGCTTTGCGTGTTCTACTGGTCGGTTATTAGGGTAACACGCAACCATATTAGTATATTTAACTCTTCAAGTTAAGTGCCAGAGCAAAATTCCAAGGTTACAACCTATGTCACAGCACAGATATTGGAATCATTTAATATTCTGCCATTTTGAAGAAACTGTGTTAAATTTTTCTGGTAATATTATATTCAAGTGGAGCAAGGTCTGAAAACAAAAACCAACAATGCAGTGCCTACAGGTACATACCATCAACAGTTATTGTTACTGTCCTGCAAAAGTTAGAATGTTTTATAAACACAGCCACAATTTTCGAAGTATCGTTACATGCATTTTTGTGGCACAGATATTGTGGGTCAAATAACTAACTTCATTTATATGAGAAAGCATGTATGTGTCATGAATGAGATATTGTCAGTGCACTTATAATTTTAAAGTAAATTTTCACAGTCAATTGTAAGAAATCTTGAGTGGACTTCTGGTAACAAGTTAAAATTGTTTACAGTGAATTAGAGGTGTATTAATTGAGAGCTATCAGGCCCCCAGATAAGAATGCCAGCTGTATGGAAATACCATGCCCGACTTGTCCGACCTGGTCCCATTTCATTCAGGACAAGTTAGAAATTTCTACAAATGTATAATACTTGTCCCGGGACAAGTATAAAGAAAGTTAATAAGTTTCTGAATTTCATATTGGATTAATTGTTTTAAACTTGCATATTGCTTGGAACATGGTGTGGATCCTGATCAGCTGGCTTCTTTTTAGAAGCCAGCTGATCTGGATCAACACTGTTTTAATTGAGTTAATATCTGGTTTAATATTGTTTACAAAAAAGTTAACATTTGGTTTCAACACAGTAAGGGCTAAACTGAGATGTTTGTGCATTATCTGCATTTTGGGGACAAGTAAAATATTTTTGTGGACAAGTACAATATTGCCATTTACTTGTCCCTGGGCAAGTATAAAATGTTGCTATTTCCACACCCCTGAGAATGGGTAACTGAAAATTATTATTTTCATTTCTCAACCAAAACATATGTTGTAGGTACTCAAAAGAACCGTCTCGATAAGACGGTTCTTTGAAGAACCCAAAACACATGTTAAAACTGATGGATAAGAAAAAATCGCCATTTTATGCTCATTTTTTTTGCTTAAGTGGCCCTATAGGCTATTTACCTCAATATAGTCAAGTTCAGCCAAATACTCATCTCCGTACTGCTGCCCATCTTCATTAGCTCCCTGATCAGTGAGCAGCTGACCAGCGTAGATACAGATAAAACCACCCTTAGGAATATCATCTAGGCAACGCAGACCCCAGCCACTGAAAAACAATTTGTAGCATTTAACATTAAATGACTAACTCCTTGCCTACTAATGGCTACTATTTTGATCTGCTTATAACCTTTGCAAACAGATTGGACCCAGATCAGGCCCGACATTATGTCGGGCCTGATCTGGATCCAATTTGTTTGACACTCAGATTGTATTCCTGATAGAAATTTTCGAAAAACTCGATTTTGAAAAAATCAGCAGACCACAAAAAAATATGAAAAATTTCCCAGGGGACGAAGAGACAAAAGAGTTAATTACATGGGAAGCTACTAATGCATAGTGTTTTCTCCCAGCCTTTGAAGAATTTGGGGGAAATGGTTTTAATCAGAAGGGAAGCTACTTTTGCATAAATAAAGTTGTCTTCCTTAATTCAGATAGGCTTCCAGTATAAGAAAGATTTAGAAACTGAAAACATCATAACAGCATGCCTTCAAAATAATATTAAAACTTGCCGACTTAAAATGTCAAATTGTCTATAGATAAACTGCCAACAAATCAGAGAAGCTATTATATCTAATTCTGCCTAATTCAGTATTTGAGGCTGACTTTCTATGGAAAGTCAGCCAAAAATCCTGAATTCAGGATACTGAAAAGTTATGATACTTACTCCCAGTTCACCAGAAAAAGTTTAAAAATTCAGAGATGATGGAACACATTCTTACCATTTTTCTGTCTTGAACACCTGAAGTCTGTTTTGAAGACCATTCTGTACTACCCTGTTCATACAACGCTTGTCACACTTACACCTCGAGTTACACTCATAGATCCTACAATACAGAGAGACAGGGATTGATTAAGACTGTCCTGTACTACCCTGTTCATACAACGCTTGTCACACTTACACCTCGAGTTACACTCATAGATCCTACAATACAGAGAGACAGGGATTGATTAAGACTGTCCTGTACTACCCTGTTCATACAACGCTTGTCACACTTACACCTCGAGTTACACTCATAGATCCTACAATACAGAGAGACAGGGATTGATTAAGACCATTCTGTACAACCCTGTTCATACAACGCTTGTCACACTTACACCTAGAGTTACACTCATAGATCCTACAATACAGACAGACAGGGATTAAATCACAAAAATTGCCGTCTGCTCCTTCATATCAGGTTGTGTTAACAGTTGATGCTTTACATCCCAGTCAACAATTTTTCAGTCATGTCGGGCATTTTCTAGGTTAAACCAGTAGTAAGCAGAGTACAAAGTGTCTTAATTTTCATCAAGAATTTCTTATCATTATTTATTTATGTATTTCTGTTGTTGTTTGTTTGTTGGTTTCATTTGTTTTGTGTTTGTGTCTTTTTGAGTCTTTTTTTTTGTAGGGCGGGGCAGGGGTGGGAGGGGGGTTGTACTTTGCCACCTTACCCTGAGAGAGTGACATCCATTAAACGTCTATTCTGGTAGCCTATGAATGGATCTGGTTTACCACCATTGATGACAGCTGATGATTCTATAGTGAGTTGTTGACACGCACAACTCCACTTGTCCTACAAAATCACAAATACAACAGATGACATTTTTACATCTTTGTTTGTTTGGTTTGGTTTTGTTCTTTACCTATGGTCATGTCGGGACGGTCAGTACACCTAACCACACTTTTTTCCTGGGCAAGCTTGACTAAGCAGTTAACAAGACTTCGTGCAAATACTTTTGCTTGTAACTGACAACAACCCTTCTTGAATCAGCGGAAGGGAGGAGAATGCCTGTAGAAATTAATTCAGGATCAATCTCTGCGAAAGTATGGTACATGGCCGGGAACAAACTCACGCCCCTGGATCTGCAGTCAGACACATATCTGCAGTGAGACACGTACTGACTGCGCTACACAGCCCCCTTTTTTTCATCTATTTTCCTTTTTTACTTGGTTGATGTAAATCATGATAGAAATTCCAGACATTTCATCTTAAAATTCAAGCCTTGTTTGTCATATAGAGTTTCCACGTTTTGCCATTTCAATATTTTTACACCATTAATCAGGCCCAGAGGTTATTAAACTTTTATCATGCTCAACTCAACAGAGCATGAAATTTATCCTTCTCATTGTTGGCATTTTACCATTTATTAGCAGGATAAAAACAAGATCTGAGAGGTTTAAAGACAAGATCAATCTCTGTATTCCAGTACTTTAGTTTTTATTAGCAGTTGAAATTTCAGGTTCAGTTGAGTTGAGCATGTAAAATGTTTTAGATTGTGTGTCATATCATAGTCTTTCCTTGCCCACATTTACAGGCCCCAAGATAAATTTTTTTTATGTAACTGAAAATTAGTTTTCTTATTTCCGAACCAAAACATATGTTGTTGGTACTCAAAAGAACCGTCTCAATGAGCACCCAAAACACATGTTTAAACTGATGGATTATAAATAATCACAATTTTAAGCTGGAATTTTTTGCATAGCTAGCCCTATGCATTTAGGTTACCTTGGAGACAGTGTAAATCCAGATCAGTAAGCATATTCAGAAGCTGGGTCCATATTGTTTGCAATATAGGCCACCTAAGAACATGAGCAGGTGGGAGAGATGATGATTAAAGTAGTGAACATGGGTGAAAGTTAAAAATTTCCAAAATCCTGAACTTTAGAAATGCATATTTATAAACTTGCAGGATGCCAACAAAAATTAATGATTTCATGTTTAAATGTGTTTAGATAATCTGAAAATTAACCAGAGAAGCTGTTATAATCTTCCTTTGTTTGTTTGATTGATTTGGTTCTTTACGTCCCATCAACAATCTTTCAGTTAAACAGGGACGGGTCTTCCTGGGTTGAACCAGTACTAAGCTAGGATAAAATGTGTCTTGCTCAAGGACCACATACAGTGACGCCAGTGAGGTTCGAACCCGCTGCCCCTGGGTCTCGAGTCAAGCACTCTACCACTGAGCCACTGCGCTCCCTAAATAATCTTCCTAATTCAGCATTTTGAGGCTGACTTTTTATGGATTAATCCTCAAAAATTTCAACCATGAGTGAATGTTTGAAAAAAAAGTTAAGGTGAATATTGTTTCTTTACTCACCTGGCAACCGTCAGTACAATCGCAGCAGACAAGAAATTCTGGGTCCACGTTGAGTTTCACTCCCGCTGCAGGTATCCTCTGGTTGGAATAGTCCACATAGTCTGGGTATTGCCGGTCTATACCATTAACGCATGAGATCACTACATTCTCCTTGCCATAAGATATGTCCTTGATGTCACAGAATGTCTAAAAATAATAAACCAGTGAATGTTATAACTTTCTTTGCTAGCACAACAATAGGAAACTACATAGACAGAACCATAGACTAAAATAATAAACAAGTGAGAGTTATAACTCTTTCTTTGCAAGCACAACGATAGGAAACTACATAGACAGAACCATCGGTTCTGATAAACCAGTGAGTGTTATAACTCTTTCTTTGCTAGCACAAAGATGGAAACTACATAGACAGAACCATAGACTAGAAATAATAAACCAGTGAGTGTTAAAACTCTTTCTTTGCTAGCACAAAGATAGGAAACTACATAGAGAGAACCATCTGTTCTGAAAAGGATATCTTAAAACTCTTTCGAAAGACGTGTGTTTCTGTATATGGAGGCTGACAAAATCACCTTAAAAACCGTAAGTTTCCCATTCAGTGTAAAATACTGCCTTTATAGTGTAAAATAGCGAAAAAAGCAGAATGGGGTGCTCCACTCTGGCCCCAAGTTTTTAAAACTTTTTTCGTGCTCAACTCAACTAAGCATGAAATTTCAACTGCTCATAAAAACTTAAATACCGACAAATGAAGAAGTTTCTTGCTTAAAGTCTCTCAGATGTTGTATACATCATGCTAATAATGTTAAAATGCCAACAATTTGTTAAAATGCCAATAATTGTTGTAGGGCTGGCACGTATTATCGCCATACAGGTATATCGCAATATTATATTTCTTTGATACGTATCGTGATACAGTTTGGCTGTATCTCGATATTTTCAAGTCTATTTACAGTAACCATAAGATGTTGGAATTTGTCCATATAGATGCATACACCTTTATATGATCTTAATAGTCTTTAAAGCCACTGGACTGGTGACTGGAGTGTATATTTTAACTATGCATTAGCTAAGTGTACATTCTGCATAAGTGAAGGCTTTTTGTGAAGCTTAAAGTAGTTATTCTACCCTTGGCTACAGAAAAGCAAATACATGCGTATTGGGTAAGGCGTTAAAAATCTTTTACTGAAACAGAAGTAATAACTAATCTGCCTGTTAAACCACTAAGTATACCACTTTGGCAAAAGTTTACAAACAATTTTTACAGTTAATTCAGGGGTCATGCTATAGCAGTTAATTCATTGCATAGGGATAGGTTAACTATGTATTTAAAGTGCTCTCTTTTGAGCCAGTTTAGGGAGATTACATATATTTCTCTAAAGTCCCCCCTAATATATTTGCGCTGATTTTAGTCGAAAACACAGAGGAACCATTCTCACACTTCAGTTAAATAATGTGATACGTATCGCGATACGCTTGTCCCGTTTCGTGATATATTGCGATACAATTATTTTGGCGATACCCATCCCTAAATTGTTGGCATTTTTACATTTATGAGCAGGTTCAATTTCGTGCTCAGCTGAGTTGAGCATGAAAAAAAGTTATATAATCTCGGGGCCTGGTCTTTTAACTCCTTAATCTAGGCTGATGTGAGCTTGCAAATTGATTAGGATTTTGTCTGAATTGTTTTCGTTGTGGGGTTAACAATGGCTAATTTATAGAATGACAGCTATCATTTTATGTATACTGAGGGGCTTCAGAAACACACCATTTTATATTCACTGTCTCATCCACATGGTTGATATGAGGATGTTTTCTTTATCAGTTTTTATCCTCCTGCACAATGGACTATGATTTGCCATAATTTTGATTTGCTCATGCTGTTCATTCTGACGAAAACCGACGTTAGTGCTTTTCAACAATTGTCGCCTGACAATTGTAAATTTGAGTCAATGTGAAAACAAACACTTTGAGGTGGTAGCCAGATGTCTTAACTAATGGAAAAACACAAAAGATTTCAGAAGTAATCGCTTTATTACACTCCCACTCGCAGCGTTTCTTTACTAACGTCAGTCTTAAATTTTCAAACAGCAATAACAGGCGTATGACGTTTGTACATGTCACGATACTTTTGTTTTTATGCAACTGATTGAAGAGTATCGGTAAGCAATAGAAATGTTTTCACTATTCCTGATCCTTAGGATATAAACGGCCAATTACGTTAAAAAGTAATGACGTTGTGTAGACGAAATGAACGTTGCCAGAGGCCTAAAACTTCGTGTTTTGATTTTGTCTTTTCCTTTTGCTTTCGAGAACAACGTTGGTTCGAAAACTTTTTTCATTCATTATGGAAGGTATTGGTACTCTGTGACTTTTTGAATTCGAGTCATCTCAGAATAATCGCGACATCACAGTAATCATAAGCCACAGCGTTTCGATTTTCTTATTGAATGCAAGCTGAATGACGGAATTTGTCAATATCATTGTTCACATAATGAAAATATTAAATTTTTGACATAAATTAGCATTTAAGCAGATGGTGCATTTCTAAAGTCCTTCAGTATATATGTTTGTTCAAATGCTATAAAAGTAAGTAATTAGATAGTCAAAATGTGTTGTTTGATTGTCTGATCCTTCCTCATTTATTTTAAAAAAAATAATGAATTGTGAGACCAACTAAACAAAGGTTCTGTCTTTATCTTTTGGTTCTGTCAATATCATCCGGTTCAAACATGTTAGGGTTAGTTTTCTTCCTTTTTTTTTTATTCGTGTTGATTTGGTCAATAACCAGATAAGAAAACATAACAAACAAAAAAATCTTATTTCTCAATGAAAACATAAGTTGTGGGTACCCAAAGAACAGATGTTTCAACTGAAAAATAAGGCCAGAATTTTTTTTATTAGTTGATTTACAAACCCTCCAACTGTAATTTTCCAGAAAGTAGAAAAAAAAATCTGAAAGGATTTTTTTAATTTATCCACCAACTCTAAATATAATTTGTTTTGTTGAAAAAAAAATATATTTTTGAGTTTCTGTCTGTGTATTTTTGAGAGTGACACTGTTAAAAGTTATAGTCCTATGCAGATTTTTCGGAATATTATGAAATATTTTTAAGATTTAATACAGACTGTTGGTTTACTTTATCAGTTTTACTGTTTGTTCTGGAGATATATAAAAAAACAAAAACAAACTAGAAATTTAGAAACACTATGCCCCCAATCATTTGCTTGCCCATGAGGATATTGCTTTCTAGCTATACTACTCATCATTCTGAATCAGCTGACCAAGTATAAAGCTTCTATCTATAATATGTTTTTAGATATCCCGTTTATTAGTTTTCAAAAGCTAAATTTGCAAAGGGAAATAACTCAAATAAATAAAATAACTCTTTTCTAAAATTTCACCAGGAACTCTACTGATCATTCTCTATCAGCTGACCAAGTTTGAAGCTGCTAGCTTTAATAGTTTTCAAGATATCTTTAATACAAGTTTTCAATGATGAAATTTGCAAAGGGCAATAACTAAAAAAAAAAAAAAAAAAATTCTAATCTACTCATTTTCTTCTATCAGCTGACAAAGTTTGATGCTCCTAGCTGTAATGGTTTTCGAAATATCTTGATAACAAAATTCCGTATCTTGAATACAAGTATGCAATGCCCAAATTTTCAAAGGGCAATAACTCTAAAAAAATAAAATGATTTTCTTTTTATTTTCACCAGCTAATCTACTCATTATCTTCTATCAGCTGACCAAGTTAAAAGTTAGTTTTTGGGATATCTTGATTGCTAAAAATCATTATAACCCTTTAAAAGGGGCATAACTCCACAAAAGGAGATAATTCAGACTTAAAAAATACTGATCCTTTATTCTTTGACGAGGAATCCATTTATGAAATTTTAAAAATCCATAACTTGAATTATTTTTGAACAGACAGAAGGACAGAAGGATAGTGGAGCCCAAAGCAATATGCCCCTTCACCTTTTTCAAACAGGGGGCATAAAAAAAAACTCTGAAACAGTCAACTGGTCATTTTCAGAGCTCTTTTTTGCCACCCCCAACCCTAAATCAGAAAAAAAAATCCCGTAAATCAACTTAAAAAACATTTTGGCAAACTAAAGTTCACATTAAGAAAACTGGCCATAATGGCCATAAAAGATAATTTAAAAAAAAATTAGCACATGACAAAAAGCATGAAAAATTACCCAGCATGCAAAAATAGGAAATCCGTTAACTGTAACAGGAAGGTAAACCTAACATTAATTGTGGGAGATTGAACATGTGTGATTTTTGTTTGTGGAACTATGTCACATGCTAAGTCGTCGTTACATTGGCCAGTTATACACTATCAGGTGACTTTTAATCCTTAAAGTGCCAAGAAAAAAAATGCATCTGAAAATGTTGTCTGCTGAAGTTGTCTGCTGCAAATAATTGCCTAACATTACTGACGAATTAAGTATAGAAGCAAACAGTGTGGACCCAGAACAGACTGCTCCTATAGGAGCAGTCTGATCTGGGTCCACACTGTTTGCCATAGAGGCTTCTTAAACATTTCAGCAGACGAGAAAAGCAAACGACTTTTGTTGCGATTGGCGCTTTAAGGGTTAAGTGACATTTTGAAACATATTTTGAACCTACCTTGACTGGTATGAATTCATAGTGTACATGTAATTCAGAGTCATAGTTGAATAAATCAATTGGCAGCTCCGAGTTGGTGCTCCAAAGAAACTTCCTCAGCTCATTCATGTTGCGGAGACGTCTACCACAGGGGGCTCTGTATATAACACTACGGCGACCATATGGCTTATGCTTGCAAATATGTCTAAAAGTATAAAAGTAATGAAGTTGTTTTGTGGAAGAAAAGACAAAGGAGCAAAAATTAGGCTCCTATACTAAAAAGTAATAAAGTAGTTTTAGGAAGAAAAGGTGAAGGAGAAAGGCTTCTATAGTACATTTTTGTTCTCGGGTTGAGCCAGCTCAAAATCAAGGGGTCTATCTAAATACCCCAAAGACACCCAAACTACCCAAAGACACACAAAGACACGCAAAGACAGGCAAAGACACGCAAAGACAGGCAAAGACACGCAAAGACAGGCAAAGACACGCAAAGACACATGAAGACTGCAAAAAGACGTTTGAAGTTGACAAAGACACACAAAGACGGACAAAAACACGCAAAGATGGCAAAAAGATGTTTAAAGTTGACAATGACACCCAAAGATAGACAAAGACACGCAAAGACGGCAAAAAGATATTTAAAGTTGACAAAGACACGCAACAACGGCAAAAAGACTTTAAAAGTTGACAAAGACATGCAACGACGGCAAAAAAAAGACTTTTAAAGTTGACAAAAACACGCAAAGACGGCTAAAAGACATTTAAAGTTGTCAAAGACATGTAAAAGACTCATATAAAAAGTCATAAAAGATGACAAGTTTGGACAAAAACAAGCACAAATTTAACAGAAAATTCATTAACAAAAATGAAGATCTAGGCCAAATTGGCAATTTGTTTTGTGGTCTGCTGACAAATGGATGAGAAGTGTATGAGAGCGTTCTGTTACATTTGAATATTTTTGCATATTCTGCAAGGCATTGCAAAGTGAAAGTATCAAACCTATGATCACAAAGATCTATTTTTTGTATTTTTTTCTTTTTTAAATTTTGTATTTTTGTGTATTCTTCTGATTTCTAATAGCTATAAATTTTATACATTTAACGGACTTTAAAAATGCTTTATGTGACTTATTGACACAGTTGTTCAGTAAATATGGATCAATTTCAATGTTGTTGTTTTGGGTTTGTTTGTTGTTTTTTAGAACAAAAAACTATAAATATGCAAACATCGACTGTTGAGATTGCGCAGTAGCATCATTGCTGAGTGTCCAAAATTCGCATTTTTAAAGTCCATATAAGTATGTACATCGATGAAAGTGTTCAGGATTATTCCTGTATTCAGGATTTTGAGGCTGAATTTCCACAGAAAGTAAACCTCAAAATACTGAATCAGACAGATTAAAATGACATCTCTGATTTATTGTTAATACTTAACATAGGTATCCATAGGCCAAGCTTTTAAATTAGAGTTTATAAACTTCATGATTTTGAAGATTTGAAACGTTCACCGATGTCCAGTTACAGAGAACCCGTAGTAGCAAAACAGTTATAACCCATTTAAGCTGAATGGGACTTCCCAACCTTATCAATTTGACCAGTCCATTTTCACACCGGATAGGGGGCAATCGAAAAATTTAACAATCGACGAATGCGGATCAAAAATCCCTAGAAACAGTGTTTTTGATTGCCATGTCTTCAGTCGGGCGTCATATGGCAACCAAAAACTGTTTCTAACGATTTTGATCTACGCTCGTCGATGGTATTGACATTTTCGATTGCCGCCTGTCCAGTGTATCCGATGGGCTATCCGACTGTAATTACATTTTTATTCAAAAAGTAAATAGAACAGTCTGTAAGCAAACAGTGGATACCTTGATCGCACGCGTACTGATCAGTGTCAGTACTGTTCCTCTATGGCTCTATGCTTACGTATATCGGTTAAAGTACATAAGTATGTACAGGATGGGAGTGCACGCGCGCCTTCTCCAAGGCAGACCAATATGAATATGATTTCTGAACCAGTTGTCTGAATTGAAGGATCAAAGTTTTTGCTCACAATAAACGTTTTCATAACAGCATGAACATGCATATGACCGCATCAATCTAAAGTGGGACTTGTTGTTTTTGCGACCAGAATAGACCCAGATCCGCACAGGCTTATTAATTAGACACTAAGTACAAAATGGTTTACATGGTTCTTCGGAGCTTCCAGAATAATTAGTGAACTATGTAAATCGTACACAGTATTCAGGCCTTTGTAGAGAGTATTTAGTACGCAGCATGCTATATCGGGCCACTATCGGCCCGCAAGTGAAACGCCATTTAAATATCCATATACGGTTTGATACCATGATTTACATGTTTTATTTTATAAAACATATGAGTGATTGACACCAAATAAAAGTTATGTTATGCTATATAACCTTTGCAAACGTTTTGGAACCAGATCAGGAATGTGGGTCTTGATCTGGATCTAAACCATCTGATACTCTGATTATTTTCCTGAAAGAATGTGAAAAACTTTGAAAAAAGTTAGCAGAAATAAACAAAAGTAGAAATACTACCGAGCATGCACAGAAACCAACCAATGTGTACTGAAAGGAACTAGAAACTTAAGTTTTCCTAACATGTCTGGATGAAAAATAATAATACAAATTCATTATTTTTTTATGAAATCTGATATCCTGAACATTCAGTCATTTAACAAATTTAATTCACTGAATTGATGATAGCATCAATAGCCTGAACGTCAACATCAGTGATACGTAAGGGGGTCAAATTCACGGTGTTGAAGTTTCCATAAACTCTACCTGGAATTCCGTGTAAAAAACTTATTAAGTTTCTAATTTCTCTCAGTATAATTATAGTCACATCGAACACGCAGATGATCAAATAAACAATAATTGACCTGTTCTAATCTAATTGCCCCTTTTCAGGTCCAACACAGAGATGCGTTAATTTGCTTAATCACCTTATTATTTATGCATAGAGAAGAATGGCGTTTGGTGTGAGCTATGACTATGGAGACGGTTCATTGCATGTGGGGGGGGGGGGTACTCTGTAAATATGCAGACCTTAATCAACCGTCACAGAATATAGCATATCATCAATTATTAGATAAGTGGATAATCACACTGTCTTAATAGATAAAGCTATTACATGAATCTGGCCCCATAAGGTGTGGGCAGACCACCAGACTACGTTTCAATATGAACCCTGATAAGATTGCTCCTAAGGGACAGTCTAGTCTTGGTCCATATTGTTCGCAAAATACACCACCGTAGTAACTTTATCGCGGAAGCAAACAAAATGAACCCTGCTTGTACTGCTTTCAAGGGGACATTCTGGTCTTGCAGCTCATATGGTTCGCAAAATAGACCACCAGGCTAACTTTATCACGGAAGCAAACACAATGAACCCTGATCAGAATCATTTGATTGTCATTTGCAACCAGCCACCCTCCCCTGGGGTTCTGGGATAGCGGGGACATGGCGGGTGTTAAGTACCGTGTGTGTACCTAAGAGGTGTCCCCGCAGTGCCGTTGTCCTGCCTGGCTTTTGATTTCCGACAAAACAGCGGACCGTAACTGGTGTGTTTTTTTGTATAAAATATTGCCAGGACCCTCTCAGCATCAAGGTCACGTTGAGGAAGTTGTTTCATTGCGCCTTTCAATCAATGTCTGGAACAGCGATAAAATATCATAAAATTAAACTCTGCAGTATAGACCTTTCAGTAAATGAGTCCTAAATATTGGGACATATAGCACCTCCGAGCTGCGAATGCTCATGCAAGCCTGTGCAGAGCCTTCCTGATCGCATTTATAAAGTATATGGAAGTTGATGAAGGCTCAGACTAAAAAAAAGACGTTTAGCTACATCTACATGCATGTTTAAACTGTTACTTTGTGCATGTGCGATAAGTACCATTGGCAATATGAATTAAATGAAAATTGACATCACTTATTTCTTTATTAAAAACTTGTAAACGTGTTTGGCTCATCCTGACTGTATGTTTTGCGTGTGTATTTCATATGACAGATTGTAGAAGCCAAGGATGGAACCCGAAACTGTCCAATATAATACAGGGGCTCATTTCAGGACCGTTGTACAATAAACTTATCGTGACTTGAATTGATATTACTTGATTGTTAATAATGCAAACGGAATTTCAGTACATGTACATATTCATATGCGTATGTTTAAAGGCCCCTGCTGTTGGGACTTATTTTAGGTATTTCAATGAAATGTATACTTTACAAAGAAAATCAAACAGCGCATGAGATATCAGCAATTATCGCATCGACAAACAGCGAACATCGAATGACAGCTTTCGCTGCTCGCATATGTCTACACAATGTACATGTATAGATGTACAATGTACATGTATGGATGTAGATAAAGGCTCTGACTAACATTTAGACCTTTAGTCCCCTGGATACACCAGAATTGGCGTTTTATTAAGGCTTTTGTGCGTTTGCGATCAATATTATGTGCAAATATAAAAAAATGGTGTTATTCGTTGAATTATACCTACCATTTATATATTAAGTTAACATTTAAATTCCAGCTCAGTACTGGTTAAACCCAGGAAGACCCGTCCCTATATAAATGAAAGATTGTTGATGGGACGTAAAGAATCAAATCAAACAAACAAAAACAATTTTGAACTATTTTGGGGTCCCTAAAAATAATTATCAAAAAGAAATCGGGCATCATTTAAATTTCACCCACGACAATATCTAATCAAACTTATATAGCCTGACATTCATCTTCAGGCTGTTACTTGTTTTCGGTCGGCCAACTAACTTTTATTGAAAAAAGAAGCAAAACACGAACAGTATCATCAACAGCACCATACATATACACACACAAACGCACGCACCCACGACCGCACACACGCAAACCATCAACAACCGAATATATAGCAATGCACGATTTAGTGAAGATTGGTACATTTCTATAAACACAAAGGTGGAAAATCAGATAAAGCAACACTTTATGTACAGTCTGGAAACCATCAGAAAGACTAGTTTTTTCACCATCTAATTGAACATAACAAAAACAAAATGACATAAATAATGTGTAACATTTTCTAAGTATTCTTATGATGTCTTTGCGTGTCTTTTTCACGTCTTTTCACGTCTTTGCGCGTCTTTGCTGTGATAGTTTACTCAGCGTAAAATAGACGAAAAAAGCAAAAATGTGTAAGCATTATGCAAAGGACCTGTTACAAAACGCTAGTTTACAAGACATATTTTGTTATAGATCTATATACAGCATGTAAAAAGCTTTGCTTCCTCATAATGATTATAGATCTATGTCTAGTTTGTAACATTTATTTGGACAGCAAACTTTTCGCTCACAGCATCTTTGATCATCTAAAGCAGTCAATGGAATCTTTGAATGCCTATTTGATGTCTTTTTGGAACTTTTACTGAGTATTTAAGTGTCTTTGCGCAGGGTGGGTATCTTTGTCCCGTCTTTGCGGTTTTCCTCGTCTTTGGGCTTCTTTGCGTGTCTTTGCACGTATTTGCGTGTCTTTGCGCGTCTTTGTGTAGTTTGAGTGTCTTTGTAGTATTTAGATAGACTGAAATCAAGCTAACTTCGAAAATGAAAATAAGTTGGTCAATTTCCCATATGGGACCATGATTATGTTGCATGCATCCCCAACACACAGACCAGCTCATTCCGGCTTCATACAGGCAAGTCTATGTAAAATTTAATATTTGTGTTTTAACCCTTAAAGCACCAAGAAAAAAATGCATCTGAAAATGTCTTCTGCTGAAGTCGTCTGCTGCAATAATTGCCTAGCATTACTGACGAATTAAGTATAGAAGCAAACAGTGTGGACCGAGAACAGACTGCTCCTATAGGAGCAGGCTGATCTGGGTCCACACTGTTTGCCATAGAGGCTTCTTAAACTTTTCAGCAGACGAGAAAAGCAGATGACTTTTGTTGCGATTGGCGCATTAAGGTTTAACAATAGCAGAATCTAGGAAGACTTGGCTGGTAAATATATTTATCATACAATGTAAATGTTCTAAACTTTCAAACACTATTCTCTTTCTGTTCTCAAATAAACTGTTGGTTTTCAGGGCTGGAATTTACAAAATGATTGTCAGAATAGCCAATTGGGATGATCCAGATCAGACTGGATCTTTAGAAGCAGTCTGGTCTGGTTCTTCACTGTTTATCTAGGCCTTTTTGACAGGCAACTTTTGTTCGAAATTTTAGATCATTTACGGTAAGCTCGACGATGGCCTTGGCTCCTGTCTGTTTCTGTTGTTTAACCTATTGATTAATATTGCTCCCATTTTGTGTTGGAAGTTTTTTGTTTGGTCCGTGTTTTGTAATGCAGTACTTAATGTCTTTTCTAGTTTTGCAAACATCTCAATGAGAAAGAGAGATAGCTGGTTGCTTTACTTTTGTTGTGTTCTTACTGTCTTGCGGCTGTCGGTCTTCTGTTTCTCTTCTTCGCGATGCCATGGGTTGGTATGTGGTCTGTGATTGTGGCATTTCCTTGGACGAATTACGTTTGAGCAGAAATCACACCGTGACACAGTATGAAATGAGCGGATAACCATACAGTCAAAAGAGCGGATGAATAAAACATTCAAATGAGCGAATTTTCCAGGTAATGACCTTTAAATAAGTATTCTCTCGCCTTTGTTGACCTGGAGAAGGCTTTCGAACGAGTACCGAGGAAAGCTCTTAGGTGGGCCTTGAGGAGTTTGGGAGTGGAGGAGTGGGCTGTACGTGTCATCCAGGGCATGTATACGTATGTCAAAAGCCGCGTCCTTGTCAATAGTCAGTACAGCAAGGAGTTCGGGGTTGGAGTTGGTGTGCATCAGGAATCTGTTCTCAGCCCCTTACTTTTCATACTTGTGCTAGAAGCTCTCTCGCGCCAGTTCGGTACTGGTGTGCCATGGGAGCTTCTGTATGCTGACGACCTTGCTGTAATGGCAGACTCACTTGAAGAATGCATTGCAAGGTTGAAGGTATGGAAAGAGGGTATGGAACGCAAGGGACTGAGAATCAACATGAAGAAGACAAAGCTCATGGTCTCGGGACTGGGGCTTGACCTTCTTCATGACTCTGGAGCGTTCCCCTGTGCAGTCTGTCGGAATGGCGCTGGTGTGAACTCTATCCAGTGCTTGCAGTGTATGTATTGGGTGCACAAGAAGTGCAGTTGTGTTAGAGGAAGATTTGCTGAGGATCCAGACTATGTTTGTCCAAGATGCTGTGATCAGGCTCGACCGATTGACAATAGACCTGTCATGCAGGTAGATGTGGATGGAACGCTACTCAATGTGGAATCCAACTTATGCTACCTTGGAGACATGCTGTGTGCCGGCGGAGGATGCAAGCTTGCCATCGTCACCAGATGTAGTACTGCCTGGGGAAAGTTTAAAAGGCTTCTTCCTATTCTGACATCCAAGCATGTGTCCCTAAGGACCCGCTGGAAAGTCTTCAACGCCTGTGTACGTTCTGCCCTATTACATGGTAGTGAAACCTGGGCACCTACTGCGCCAGGCTTGCAGCGGTTTTGCCGCAACGACAGATCAATGGTCCGCTGGATATGCAGAGTCAGAGATGATGACGAATTGTCCGCGGACACACTCTGTGCAATGTTAGGAGTGCAGGTGACAGCAGCTCTCCATACTAGGCGTTTGAGATGGTATGGACATGTTGCACGCTCCTCTTCATGCATAAACTCTATCACAAGTATGACGATTCCTAGGGCCAGAAGAAAAGGGAGACTTAAAAAGACCTGGTCTGAGTGTGTTAATGCTGACATGAAAGTGTGCAGCCTTGGCAGCATCGATCCACTGAACAAAGAAGCGTGGGGATTGGGTGTTAGACACTCTAGCCACCTGCTGCCTACCCCAGTACCTGGGACACTTGCAGCAGTAGAAAAATAAACTCAGGGTCAGGTCAAGTCAAGCCTCTCAGTTCTATTAATTACCTGTAATGGCCAACATTGCTCAGTCCTTAATAGGTGATTTGGAGCGCATACCAGTGGCAAATCCAGGGGGAGTTCAGGGTTCGCCCCAACCCTTCCCGCTATAAAATATTCTATGAAAATGAAATAATTTGGTCTCATTGAGACCAAACTATTTCATTTTCATAAAATATTTAAGATAAATGATAAAATCCACTAAGCGACACCAACATCTTTTATACATATGAAATCCCTTTCCAGGAATCCTTGATCCGCCCCTGCATCAGGATGTTTATCTGGAAAATTCACTCATTTGAATGATTAAAACAGCCTTATGATTCTCCTCTCTTTCGTAGAAATAAAACTGCTCTTTCGTATTATGGATCCGCTCAAACGTAAATCTCCCATTTCCTGGTCTTACTTGTTTTCTGTGTGAAATTCAAGGACTTTCAAAGTTTATTTTGTTTTGATGTCTCAGTGACCAACTTTTCTGTCAGGACAATTTCCTGTCTTCCTGGGTTGAATCAGTACTAAGCAGTGGATAAAGTGTCTTTCTCAAGTACACAACACAATGACTCAGCGAGCAGTGAGTCTCAATCTAGCAACCCTTCTATCCCCAGTCTAACATTATATCAACTGAGATATTGCACTCCACAGGTCTTTTCTATCCCCGGTCTAACATTATATCAACTGAGATACTGCACTCCACAGGTCTTTTCTATCCCCAGTCTAACATTATATCAACTGAGATATTGCACTCCACAGGTCTTTTCTATCCCCAGTCTAACATTATATCAACTGAGATACTGCACTCCACAGGTCTTTTCTATCCCCAGTCTAACATTATATCAACTGAGATACTGCACTCCACAGGTCTTTTCTATCCCCAGTCTAACATTATATCAACTGAGATATTGCACTCCACAGGTCTTTTCTATCCCCAGTCTAACATTATATCAACTGAGATACTGCACTCCACAGGTCTTTTCTATCCCCAGTCTAACATTATATCAACTGAGATACTGCACTCCACAGGTCTTTTCTATCCCCAGTCTAACATTATATCAACTGAGATACTGCACTCCACAGGTCTTTTCTATCCCCAGTCTAACATTATATCAACTGAGATATTGCACTCCACAGGTCTTTTCTATCCCCAGTCTAACATTATATCAACTGAGATACTGCACTCCACAGGTCTTTTCTATCCCCAGTCTAACATTATATCAACTGAGATACTGCACTCCACAGGTCTTTTCTATCCCCAGTCTAACATTATATCAACTGAGATACTGCACTCCACAGGTCTTTTCTATCCCCAGTCTAACATTATATCAACTGAGATATTGCACTCCACAGGTCTTTTCTATCCCCAGTCTAACATTATATCAACTGAGATACTGCACTCCACAGGTCTTTTCTATCCCCAGTCTAACATTATATCAACTGAGATATTGCACTCCACAGGTCTTTTCTATCCCCAGTCTAACATTATATCAACTGAGATACTGCACTCCACAGGTCTTTTCTATCCCCAGTCTAACATTATATCAACTGAGATACTGCACTCCACAGGTCTTTTCTATCCCCAGTCTAACATTATATCAACTGAGATACTGCACTCCACAGGTCTTTTCTATCCCCAGTCTAACATTATATCAATTGAGATACTGCACTCCACAGGTCTTTTCTATCCCCAGTCTAACATTATATCAACTGAGATACTGCACTCCACAGGTCTTTTCTATCCCCAGTCTAACATTATATCAACTGAGATACTGCACTCCACAGGTCTTTTCTATCCCCAGTCTAACATTATATCAACTGAGATATTGCACTCCACAGGTCTTTTCTATCCCCAGTCTAACATTATATCAACTGAGATACTGCACTCCACAGGTCTTTTCTATCCCCAGTCTAACATTATATCAAATGAGATACTGCACTCCACAGGTCTTTTCTATCCCCAGTCTAACATTATATCAACTGAGATATTGCACTCCACAGGTCTTTTCTATCCCCAGTCTAACATTATATCAAATGAGATACTGCACTCCACAGGTCTTTTCTATCCCCAGTCTAACATTATATCAACTGAGATATTGCACTCCACAGGTCTTTTAAAAGACTATCCTACATTTTTCAAGGACTACAAGTTAATCATTTACACTTTAAAATTCAAGTTTGCAACTGCTGACTGACTTTGCCTACATGGTATAATTTTGCATGCTTTTAAAACTGTCGTCTGAATGATAATGAACAAAATGAACTGATGGATTACCATCAGCGTGTCAAAACAGTTTGGATCCACATCAGGCCTGACGCTCTGTCTACCCTTATCTGGGTCCAAAGCTGTTTGCAAAAGTTATCAGCAGACAGCACTAGTAGGCAAAAAGTTAATAGGGAAAAGAGTATTTGTAGCTGAGCAGACTAGTTTGAACAAAGTCTAGTCATAAACCCCAACAAAGTTTCTAGAAAATGCAAAACAGGGCACAATAATATATCAGAATGCATCAGGATGCATAACTCTACCTACCTTTCCCAGCCACAATATATGGGAATAAGTAAAGGGTTCTTCCCCCTGTATTTCTCAGGACCATCATTGGGAACACACTTTTTACCACACTTATGTGGTGCTGGAAGAAAAATATATAGAAAATTAATGATCCTCTGTACTGTAAAACCTGTCTTAGGCAGCCACTCCAAACGAAGACCAAAATTGGTTTTCAAGACCGATTATCGCTTAATGCAGGTCAAAATAATTACAGAATGCTCCAAGGGGAGCATTCTGCAATACTTTCGACCTTCATTAACCATGATTTGTCCTTAAGACCTTTGTTTTGTCTATTCTTGAGTGGGCCCTTTAATAAGACAGATTTCACTGTATTTCAACTCTTATAGAGTAAAACATGACGATCGAGCTCAGCCGGCACAATTGTGTAGTCAGACCTTTTTCATTTTTTTTTATCAAAAATTAAAATATGAAGAAATTACACAAGTAACTAGGCCAGTCGAACATGACAAATACAAGATAAGCAAAACTTTTTTGCGTAAAGTTGTAAATATGTTGCTATCCATCAGTTTGGTATTTAAAAGAACTGTCTCATTGAGACAGATCTTTTGAGTACCCAAAACATATGTTTCGGTTAAGAAATAAGAAAAATAATTTTTGATTACACACTATTTTCTAAAAGTCTGGAAAGTACTTACTAGAAAGAGTTCCCCCGAGTGCTTATCAAGGTGAATACATGCTAATTCCATACTTGAGCCTTTGCCTCCTTTGGCTCAGGTGAGCTATAATGGGAAAGTCTACATCATCTGAATATTTATTGCCCGATAATATGTAGCCAAGGATAGAGCTGCGTTCTTCCTCTCGAATACAACTATTTCTGTTGATTAAACTCCTTCCGCAGCTCCAAAGATTTCTCATTAAATGCATGTTTTTGATTGGAAAATTTTTGACAACCTTATGTACAGTAAAACCTGTCTTAAGTGGCCACTCTAAAATAGACAAAACAAAGGTCTTCAAGTCATATTGTAGCTTAATGAAGGTCGAAGTATTGCAGAATGCTCTCTTGGAGCATTCTGCAATATTTTTGATCTGCATTAAGCAATAATCGGTCTTGAAAACCAATTTTGGTCTTATTTTTGAGTGGCCGCTAAAGACAGGTTTTACTGTACAGTGGGATGTGTTTGTGAGGTTTTGCCTCAATTTCTAACCAGTATTTCAAAGATCAAAGTCATACTTATCTTTTTAAAAAGTAAAATAATTTCAGAATACAACAGCACCTATCTTTTCAAATCTGTCGGGTAATATAAGAATCTATCATGAGTGTGACGGTAGGATAGAAAAATCTGTCCTGAGGATCACCGTTTGGCATCATGAGGCTTGCCGAGTGATGACAAGCGGTGATCCCGAGGGACAGATTTTTCTATCCTACCCTCACACTGATAATGGATTCCTTTTCTTGCTCACCACTGTTTTCTATTTAAAAGTAAGCTTCTAGAAGTCCCTGAATACGCTAAGATGCAATTTCATATGATGACGTCATTTTAACATAACAATGACGTCACTTGACCACAATGTGCATGAGTTCCAATACAACCAATGTATGTAGCCCTTACGTGACAGCCTGGGTAAGATAGCATGGGTTAGATATGATTTTCTATCCCAGGGTAAAATCTCAGATATCCGTATCAGGTGTGCAAGAAAATAGTGAATAGAGCCTTCAAAAGATGAAAGCTGTTAGAACTGATAGCTTCCCAGTCTAATTCAGTATAATAGGCTGAGATAGCATATTGTTAAGCTTGACTGGACACAGCAAGCAAAAAGCTGGAGATAAGGCCTAAATTAAAATTTACTTGTTTCCTCTCGGGGCTTACCGAACTGACCCTACTCAAAAAAAATTATTTCAATTTTCAGTCAAGAATTTTTTTGTTTAAATTTCATTGCAAACTTAGAGAATTGTCCAATGTAAACAGTGTTATCTTAGCAAATTGTATATTTAATTTTATTGCCTATAGCAGGACTTTACAGTAAAACCTGCCTAAAACGGCCACTCAAAGATATATACAACAAAGGTCCCTAGACAAATGGGTGCTAAATGCAGGTCGAAAGTATTGCAAAATGCTCCCTAGGGAGCATTCTGCAATACTTTTGACCTGCATAATGCGATAATCAGTCTTGAAAAAACAAACAATTTTTGTCTTTTTGGAGTGGCCTCTTAAGACAGGTTTTACTGTCTACAATTAAGTTTAATGGGTATCCAATTTGAGAAGTTAAAAAAAATAATTTTCCGACCGACCGACCCATACCGGTAAAACAGGGTAGGGTAAGGGGAAACAAAAATATTTTTAAGGTTGGCCTAATTCAATAGCATACTCACTGATTCTTTTTCTTTCCAGTTTAATCTGCTCAATTTTTTGAGGGAGTCTGGATCCATAAGATTCACCATCTAAAAACCAAAAAATTTTCAGCGTAAAATTGTAAATATTTTTTTACCCATAATTTTTAGTATATGTTTTTGGTGCTCAAAAGAACTGTCTCATTGAGACGGTTCTTTTGAGTACCCACAACATATGTTTTGGTTGAGAAATAAGAAAACTATTTTTCTAATACGCACTCTTAAACTTAAGTCCTGGACTTATTCACCCTTCTACAATAATGATTCCTCCCTTGCAGTTGGTTTACATAAAGTTTGGAAGTCCAAAAACTTTTTAGGTTTTTGAAAATGAAATCTTAAAATTACTTAGTTTTTCTTCCCTGAAGATTGTTTTATATTGTGCTGACCCTGACAAAATGCCACATGCTGTGGCATCTCATCTGGGTCTACACTGCTAGTCAAAATCTCATTAGTACCTATACTCACTGATGAAGTAAATCTGTTGCATGATTTTGCTTTAATCACAGATTAATTTTAACTGCATGCAAACACCATCAGTCCAGTTTGGCCTGCTTTATATGCAACATTCTGATCTAGTCCACATTGTTTACTTTAGACTTCAAAAATATGACAGCAAATAACAAAGCAGATGACTTTTGGTTAGGCCACAACGAATAAATTTTTAGATTCTCATCCAAATTTTGAGAAAAACTGTGGGGGGGGGGGGGGGGTTATTTTCTATTTTTTGTTTTTCTGACTGCTTTAAATTAAAGAACAGAAAAGTACAGAAAGAAACTTTTAATACCTTGAAATTAAATTGTTAAATTGAGTAATTAAAAACCAGGCTACTTTTTTGCAAAAATGCTGGCAAGACAAAATTGCACAACAATTTTCAGCCTTTTTCAAACATTTTTTACTTCTTTTATAAGCAAATAATAAAAATTGGGTGGAAGTTTTGGCTGAAAAACCTTCCACCCCATTTTTTTTCTTATTTGCTTATATTTCATAGGGGCAGGGTGGAGATGAGAATCTAAAAAATATATGGTATGGCCTTATGGCTGGCAGTTATATTTCACCAATTGCTTTCTCACAAGAAAACCTGACATATTTGGACGCAAACAACATAGGCATAGGAACAGACCAGCCTGCACATTACTGCAGTCTGATCAGCATCCTTGTCAGGGGACAAAAAATTCACTCGTCCGCTCGTAATTACAAGTGAAATCAAGACAGGACGAGTAATTCTTCCCAAAGCACTCATCCTGTAGGACGAGTGCTTAGGGAAGAATTAGTTGAGGAAGTCAGATTACATATTATCACATATTAGGGACGCTATTTGCGTGATAACCCAAAGTCTGCATATGCGATAAGCTCTTTCCCGCCAACTGGTTATCAGCCCGCCGTGATGATAACCGTAAGTCATGTATTTTGAACTGAGAGAGGTTATCATGCCCGGCACGTAACGTTGATCATTTGATGTCATCAGATGTAAACAAGTGACGTGACGTAACGCAAAATGTACCCCATTCCTCTGTTTTACTTACATTTTTGTACGTCAAACGCGTTGAAATAGTGAAATGGAATATGTGATATACAGATTATACCATGGGGTTTTGGATATCGCCCTCAGTATCAACCTCCGACCATTATCAGCCCTCGAGCTAAAGCTCTTGGGCTGATAATGGGGTCTCAGGTTGATACTTCGGGCGATAACCAAAACGCTAGAAGATAATCTCTAATTACTCCCTTATGTTCTTTGTTGCATACATTTTTAAAGGACAAATGCATGGGGTCTTCCTGGATGAGTGAAAATTGTAAGTCACTCATCCTGCAGGACAAGAGCAAAATTGAAATATTTTGTCCCCTGTTTGTTATTCTCTTATGGCAACCATAATGGCTAAACTTGCTTAATGCTAATTTCAATATTCCAGCCAATCATTGTAACTGAGCATTGATTGAATCTCACCTGGCCACAAACCACAATGACAGTTTGACCCTAGAGCGTTGTTTCCTTGAAAAATATTCTTCTGAAAATATGTGTTTCCCCAAGTGAAGTAATGACCCCCATAGAAGCCACTATTGGGGAGTTTATTTGGATACTGTTTTTTACCAATATTGGATGGAAACATCCGAGTTTTGACTATTCGGCATAAACAAAAATGGCCGTTTCCGCTGCAGTTTGCTATGCTCTACGTCTTTTTTGGCTAGATTAGATAAAAACTTCTCTCTTTTTTTGGCAGATAATATTCTTTCTTCCCCTTCCACGCAGGGAAACACCAACCACCCATGTAATTAGATTTGGTCGAACACCAATGACCCATATAATTTTAAAACTTTCCGCACCAACCACCCATAGAAAAATAAATTGCCTGCCATCTCCCCCCCCCCCCCCCCCCAGGTATTTTTTTCTGGAATAGCCCTAAGCTAGAGTTATGATAGAGGAAAGGTAACTTAACATACCTAGATTTCCGTCATCAGTCACTGACAATCTCTCCTGTAGCACACTGGCCATATCTTTGGCTGCCTTGCCCCTGCCAATACCTGCTGGTTTTTCTACAAATAAACCAATAATTGACGTACAGTAAATACTCTAAAATTTCGAACACTTTTCTCTTTCTGTTCTAAAATAACATGTTGGTTTTCAGTTCTGTAAAACACAAAATGCTTGTCAGAAGAGCAAGCAGAGAAGAGCCAGATCAGACTGATTCTTAAGGAGCAGTCCAATCTTGGTCTGCACAGTTTTTCTTGGCATTTTTGGCAGGCAGCTATTGATTGAAATGTAAGCACATTTCTATATAAAAAGTAAAGTGCTTGTTTATTATAGTGTCACCCTTATTGAAAGGGCCAGCCATTTCTGACTTATGAGACACCTCATTTTGTCACATTTACTTCCAAAATCCCATCCTTTTGCTAGGAACCAGGCAGGCTAGGAATTGATAACCGTTCGTTTAATTAGCTGGCGGCTCACCAACCGGCCATATCAGAAAGAACCCTACTGCCGTCGACACAGTGATTCAAACTTTAGACCTCCCTCTCCCAAAGCGGATGCCTTATCCCCTTGGCTATCGGGAACGGTATACTTTCTTCCATTTGCAGTCTAGATAGTTTTGAACATACCCTAAGGTGAACCAGTACTCAGCAGAAGATAAAATGTCTTGCTCAAAGACACAACAAAGTGCTTCTGGTGAGTCTCCAACTTGCAACACTTCAATCACAAGTCTTACACTCTACCACTGCACTCCTAAATTTAAAATACATGTACAGTAAAACCTGTGTAAAACGACTACTCCAAAGAGACAAAACAAAGGTCTTAACGACAAATGTTAGCTTAATAAAGGTCGAAAGTATTGCAGAATGCTCCTCTTGGAGCATTCTGCAATACTTTTGACCTGCATTAAGCGATAATTGGTCTTGAAAAACAAATTTTCGGTCCTTTTACGAGTGGTCGTTTTACACAGGTTTTACTGTATTCTACAGTGTTGTTGCTGTTGGTACTCATTGGAAATATCTGGTTGAGAAAGAGTATTATTTTATTTATCTTAATACCTAGATTTTCTGATATCTGCAGGTAAATATCTATCAACCATGTGAGGAGAATTTGGAATGTATCACGTATGTGAGCAGTGAAAGCTCAGACAAGCCTGAGTTTATGTGCAGTCTTGACAGAGCCTTCACTACATGTACAGTAAAACCTGTGTAAAACGGCCACTCTCAAAAAGACCAAAAATTGGTTTTCAAAACCAATTATGGTTTAATGCAGGTCAAAAGTATTGCAGAATGCTCCAAAGGGAGCATTCTGCAATACTTTCGACCTTCATTAAGCTACCAGTTGTCATTAAGACCTTTGTTTTGTCTATTTTTGAGTGGCCCATTTACACAGGTTCTACTGTACTCTCGCACACAAAGTAAGGACTACTTTATGCACAGCCTCCAACCTCCCCTTTTACCGTCATCTTCACCATGCAGAGCATAAACATGGAATCCAGAAACAGTAATGTATTTAAATAAGCATGCTTGTAGACCATGCATGCATTTTGAAATAATAATTCAAACATGAAACAACCTGTAGCTGGAAAACTAGCTGTCAGACACACAAATTTTGTGTGTCTTACAGCTAGTTTTCTGGCTTCTGGTAGTTTCATCAAATTATTTCACAAAATTCCATGATTATTCAGTTTTTTTCAAATTCCATGATTTTTTCATACATGGAACTTTTTTTCGTTATCTTCCAGGTTTTCCATGATTTCCAGAGCTTGTGGGAACCCTGGCCCGAGATACACCTTTAAACCCTAAAAGAGACAATCAAAACAGTTGTTGTCTGTTTTGTCTACTGCTAAAATGTTTCAGATGCCTCTTTGACAAACAGCGTGGAGCAGTTTGATCTGGGTATTAATAAACTTTTCCCTTACTGTAAAGGCGGCAACTTTAATATTCATATATGCACATGGTTCGGCTATTTTATCTGCTAAGGAAGGGAAATCAGGTTTTATTAATAATTTGGTAAAGAGTTAATAAGCTTTTTGGGCCATGCAAAAAAATATTTGAAGCCTTATAAACAAACAGTGTGGCCCCAGATCAGACTGCTCCTTTAGGAGCAGTCTGATCTGGGTCCACAATGTTTGCCTCTATGCTTATGTTAAATAGACATTTTCAGATGCATTTATTTTGCTGGCGTTTTAAGGACTAAATAATGTGTTTTGCGTCTATACTGAGGTAATGGCGCAAGATGATACAGTTACTTTTAAATAAAACCACACCTCATTTTCAGCTTTTACCCATGTCTAAAGTAGACCAGTCCTATTTACATATTCATGAGGTGCTGCCTTTACAGTAACCAAAAAGTCATATAATACAAGCTGTTTGCCTCTATACTTAAATTAGTCATAATGTATATTAGGCAATTATATCTAGACGACTTAAGCAGACAACATTTTAACCCTTAAAGTGCCAAGAAAAAATGCATCTGAAAAATGACGTCTGCTGAAGTCGTCTGCTGCAAATAATTGCCTTACATTACTGACTAATTTAAGTATAGAAGCAAACAGGGTGGACCCAGATCAGACTGCTCCTATATAGGAGCAGTCTGATGGAGGTCTACACTGTTTGTCATAGAGGCTTCTTAAACATTTCAGCAGACGAGAAAAGCAGACAAATTTTGTTGCGATTTGCGCTTTAAGGGTTAATATACACTTTTTGTCTGCACATGTTTTTATGGAGGGGAAAAAACTATACATCTGTACCATTCATTCCAATTTACCTATGGCCTTAAGCGGTTTCTTATCAACTTGTTTCCTATTTTTCAGCCAGGGCGCCTCCCAGATCTGTCCAGTATTCAGTGTTGACGCAGGCTTCTCCTCTGTTGATGAGCGGGGAGTTGTGCTCTTTTTAGCAACAGATTTCTTCCTGTCCGCCAACTTGCTGGGTGAAACTGTTTAATAAAATAGAATCATGTTAAGGGGTGAATACTGAGTGTGTAAAGCAATTATCAAATGAGAGTCAAAAACACATTTTTCATGGTAATATAGCTAAAATAGTCTTCTTCCTAAAATGGCTTTATTTTCTTGTACTTTTGTACTACTAGCTTCAACAGACGGCTTACATAACAAATGTAAAAGTTTAAAATTGCTAAAATCCTTATCTTAAGAAGCTCATATCCAAAATTTGCAGTATGCCTACGAAATTTTAACTGTTACAATTCAATAAATGGTCAATTGTCTTCATATAAACTGAAAATGAATCAGAGAAGCTGTTATAAACTACCTAATTCAGAATTTTAAGACTGACTTTCCGTGGAAAGCCTCAAAATTCTGAATACAGGAATAATCCTGACAACTTTCACCCATGACATCTGTACTAGGGGTGAGTGAGATGGGTTGGACATTCATGGTCAAGTTTCATAACATTCAAAGGATAAATCAGGCAGTATGCCAAAATTTATTAACAGTTTCAAGTTAAAATGGTCAGTTGCCTTTAGATGACCTGAAATCAAGCCAGACAAGCTACTATAACCGAAATTAATTCAGCATTCTGAAAAAATCCTGAATTCAAGAATAATCCTGAAAACTTTCAGCCATGGGCATTGGAGATATTGCTTTATCTCTAAAGAACAAAATGAAAAAAGTCAATAAGCAATGCTTATTAGATATCCCCCGCACAGTAAGATTCAGTGAAAAAACTTGGCAAGTTGTAGTTCAAACCAGCAGACCTAAGTTTTGAAAAGAAGATTTCAGCAGAATCTGTGCAAACAAAAATTATAAACTCCTTCATGCATATGTTCAATGAGTCTACATTGTATCCGCAAAGTATCAAATTGCTCCATCAAAAGCTGTGGTAGGCGTTGAGCGGCCCATAAAGGCACTATCCATGCATATACAAAAGTCATATTAGGGTAAAATTGTCTAAGTTCTAATAGCTGTCATTTTGTCAATTTTTTTTTTTCAACCAGACTCCTTCATGCATATGTTCAATGTGTCTATATTGTATAGGAAAAGTATCAAATTGCTACATTAAAAGCTGTGGTAGGATTTGATTGGCCCATGAAGGCACCATCTATGCATATACAAAAGCCTTATTAGGGAAAAATTGTCTAAGTTCTCACAGCTGTCATATTGTCAAAAATTATTTTTTCTGAGCTAAACTCCTTCATGCATATGTTCAATGTGTCTACATTGTATAGGCAAAGTATCAAATTGCTCCATCAAAAGCTGTGGTAAGAGTTGATCGACCCATGAAGGCACGGCCAATGAAGGCACCATCTATGCATATACAAAAGCCTTATTAGGGAAAAATTGTCTAAGTTCTCAAAGCTGTCATATTGTCAAAAATTAATTTTTCTGAGCCAAACTCCTTCATGTATATGTTCAATGTGTCTACATTGTATAGGTAAAGTATCAAACTGTTCCATCAAAAACTGTACTAGGAGTTGATCGGCCCATGAAGGCACCATCTATGCATATACAAAAGCCCTATTAGGGTAAAATTGTCTAAGTTCTCACAGCTGTCATTTTGTCAAAAATTATTTTTTCTGAACCAAACTCCTTCATGCATATGTTCAATGTGTCTACATTGTATAGGCAAGGTATCAAATTGCTCCATCAAAAGCTGTGGTAGGAGTTGATCGGCCCATGAAGGCACCGTCTATGCATATACAAAAGCCTTATAAGGGAAAAATTGTCTAAGTTCTCACAGCTGTCATTTTGTTAAAAAATATCTTTTCTGAAGTAAACTCCTTCATGCATATGTTCAATGTGTCTACATTGTATAGGCAAAGTATCAGAGTATTCCATCAAAAGCTGTGGTAGGAGTTGATCAGCCCGTGTATGGCCTATAATAGCATAAGCATAAAACCCTATATTAAAAGCCATTTAGAACTACAAAGGGAAATAACTCTAATAGAATTGGCCCCTAGCCCTTACTTTTTTGTCTAAAGTATTTGTCTTGCATATATGAACATGTTTGCAAGGTTTGATGAAAATCCAGCAATGACTCTTCAAGATATTAAAAAAAAAACCGTTACGGACGGACGGACGCACGCACGGACAACGTGAAAACAGTATACCCACCACAAACAAAGTTTGGGGGGGGGGGGTATAACTAGTAAACATAAAGCTCCATTTTCCAAAATCCCAGATTTCTTTGAATCTATTTTGTTATAATTCCATTTATTTTCATTCATATACGCTGGTAGAATCACATTTTCATGCATTTTGCTGTATGATATTACATGATGCTTTCACAAACAGTTTTTATATTTTTAAATAAAGTCAATGTTTGGTAGACGACAAAAGTCAAAACAATATATTTGTGTTGTCTTAATCCTTAAAACGCCAGCAAAAAATCATCTGAAAATTCCGTCTGCATTTGTCATCTGCTGCAAATTTTTGCTAACATTATTTAACAAAGTTAAGTATAGAGACAAACAGTGTGGACTCAGATCAGACTGCTCCTATGGGAGCAGTCTGATCTGAGTCTACACTGTTTGTTGGAAAGGCTTCTAAAACATACCAGCAGACGACAAAAGCAGACGAATTTTGTTGTGATTGGTGCATTAAGGGTTAAATCTTTGACAATTTTCATCACAAGAATACATTTTGGCAGGTTCATTTCTAGTGAAAACTTAATTTATTAACCCTTAATTTTCTAGATCTTTTTATATACCCCCTCCCCCCATTTTTTTCGCCAAATCAACATGCAGCATTCTGAATATTAGCGTGTCACAAGCAGAGTGGAAGGCAGCGTGGATCCTAAATGCTGATCTGGAACTGCACTGTTTTCAAAACAAGATATAGCCAGATTACAAAAAACTTTCTTGGGCTTTCCTGGGTAGTAACCAGTTCTGCTGGGTTGGTTTAAGTTTTTGTGTTTTGGTTTTATGACGGGAACACCCAAAGGCTCACCAAAAGTGTTTTTATGGAGAAGCCTGGAATCAAGCCTGCGACCCCTTGTTAACAGGGCATAGGCTTATCCCTTACACCACGGTGCATACAACCAGATTACATGGGTGAAAGTTCATAATTTCCAAAATCCTTAACTTTCGAAAATCAAATCTTAAAACTTGCAGTATGCCTATAAATATCAACAATTTCAAGTTTAAATGGTCTGTGACAATTGTCTTTAGATAAACTGAAATTAAATCTAAGAAGCCATAAGACTCTGCCTAATTTAGGATTTGAGGCTGACTTTCTGTGGAAAGTCAGCCTCAAAATCCTGAATTCAGGAATAATTCTGAAAGCTTTCACCAATGAGATTAGCATGCATGTTACAAAAGGGTTAATTGTAATTTTGGGTGGAATCATGCAGGAATAAAAACGGATACACACTTGTTTCTTGACTGTCTTTACGAGTGTACTCCACAACGGGTTTACGTCCCATAGCCATGTTGAGATTGTGACGCTTGCCCTTGCCAGCATTTCTATTAGCTTCTGCATTTGCCTGTAAGAAAAATAATGATACAATAGATAGATATGTACTAGACTCTTCCCCAACTTTTCTCCAGTTAAGTTATAAGCATGTATTTACAAGTAGAGTGTGGATCCAGATCTGTTGGCTTCTCAAATGTTTAGGGGGTGGAAAATAGTGTGGATCCTGATCAGCTGGCTCTCATATGTTTAGGGAGTGAAAAATAGTGTTGATCCTGATCAGCTGGCTTCTCATATGTTTAGGGAGTGGAAAATAGTGTGGATCCTGATCAGTTGGCTTCTCACATGTTTAGGGAGTGGAAAATAGTGTGGATCCTGATCAGCTGGCTTCTCATATGTTTAGGGGGTGGAAAATAGTGTGGATCCTGATCAGCTGGCTTCTCATATGTTTAGGGAGTGGAAAATAGTGTGGATCCTGATCAGCTGGCTTCTCATATGTTTAGGGGGTGGAAAATAGTGTGGATCCTGATCAGCTGGCTTCTCATATGTTTAGGGAGTGGAAAAAAGTGTGGGTCCTGATCAGCTGGCTTCTCATATGTTTAGGGAGTGGAAAATAGTGTGGATCCTGATCAGCTGGCTTCTCATATGTTTAGGGAGTGGAAAATAGTGTGGATCCTGATCAGCTGGCTTCTCATATGTTTAGGGAGTGGAAAATAGTGTGGATCCTGATCAGCTGGCTTCTAATATGTTTAGGGAGTGGAAAATAGTGTAAATCCTGATAAGCTAGCTTCTCATATGTTTAGGGAGTGGAAAATAGTGTGGATCCTGATCAGCTGGCTTCTCATATGTTTAGGGGGTGGAAAATAGTGTGGATCCTGATCAGCTGGCTTCTCATGTTTAGGGAGTGGAAAAAAAGTGTGGATCCTGATCAGCTGGCTTCTCATATGTTTAGGGAGTGGAAAATAGAGTGGATCCTGATCAGCTGGCTTCTCATATGTTTAGGGAGTGGAAAAAAGTGTGGATCCTGATCAGCTGGCTTCTCATATGTTTAGGGGGTGGAAAATAGTGTGGATCCTGATCAGCTGGCTTCTCATATGTTTAGGGAGTGGAAAAAAGTGTGGGTCCTGATCAGCTGGCTTCTCATATGTTTAGGGAGTGGAAAATAGTGTGGATCCTGATCAGCTGGCTTCTCATATGTTTAGGGAGTGGAAAATAGTGTGGATCCTGATCAGCTGGCTTCTCATATGTTTAGGGAGTGGAAAATAGTGTGGATCCTGATCAGTTGGCTTCTCACATGTTTAGGGAGTGGAAAATAGTGTGGATCCTGATCAGCTGGCTTCTCATATGTTTAGGGAGTGGAAAATAGTGTGGATCCTGATCAGCTGGCTTCTCAGAAGCCAGCTGATCTGGATATACACTGTTTTCAAAACAGGTATATACATGTATCTGGGTAAGTGCTGGGCAAGTGCTAATACACAAATGTACCCAAAGCAATTTATCATTGAAAAAGAGCAGTGCAATGACCATTGGATGGTCGGTGTGGTGCAGGTTTTTTTACCAAGGTTGTAAGTTGCTGTCCGATTCAGTGTGTCATGAAATGGTGGGATATTAGCCATGTCTTAAAAAACCTAATTTTAGTGCACATGAACCAGCAAGGGATCTGCACAGTCTGATCTGACCTATGTTATTCTCTCTATCTGAAAAGTATATTAACTAAACTTGCTAAATTATTCCCTACCTAAGGGTTGGATTCAGTTAAGAAATGAATTCGACTTTTGGAAGGTTCATGAAATCACGAATACTTCGGGTCTTTGCAAAGTTAACATGAATTAGGCTTCAAGTTAACTTTGCAAGAGACCCAAAGTATTCATGATTCCATGAACCTTCCAAAAATTGAATTTATTACTTATATTTACATTTTATTATAATAAAACTAATATATAGAAATTATTCATAATTAAGGAGAACAATTTTGTATTTAATATTTAATCGTATTAACGGTTTTGTTGGAGTGTAAAACGGAGAAGTGGAACAGCCAGTGTGAACAAGAACAGCCAATGGAGCAAACAAAAAGCTTGTTTTGCATGTGCGACTCAGGTGTGGCTCGCTGTCAATCCCAACACCAGTGTCACATCTGGCGAATGAATTGAATGTTCAAGCGAATTGCGCGGGCAAGTGAGCTTAGCAGCTGTTAATCAAATTTTGTGATGTTCATGAGGCTATGAACGGTTGCAAAAATCTAAAGATTCATTAAAGGATTTCTTTGAAAATGTAAATATTGTAGTATGAAACTCTTAAATGTGATCTTACCAAATCAGTATAGAGTGGTTCTAGTCTAGTTGATCCTCTATAGATCCACTCACTCTGTTTGTCAGCAGCAAAGTATCTGTACTCTAGTTTATACCTCAGAGTAGGATTCAGTGTATCATGAAACTCTTAAATATGATCTTACCAAAGCAGTATAGAGTGGTTCAAGTCTAGTTGATCCTCTATAGATCCACTCACTCAGTTTGTCAGCAGCAAAGTACATCTGTACTCTAGTATATACCTCAGAGTAGGATTCAGTGTGTCATGAAACTCTTAAGTGTGATCTTACCAAAGCAGTATAGAGTGGTTCTAGTCTAGTTGATTCTCTATAGATCCACTCACTCTGTTTGTCAGCAGCAAAGAACATCTGTACTCTAGTATATACCTCAGAGTAGAATTCAGTGTGTCATGAAACTCTTAAGTGTGATCTTACCAAAGCAGTATAGAGTGGTTCAAGTCTAGTTGATCCTCTATAGATCCACTCACCCCGCTGTCAGCAGCAAAGTACATCTGTACTAGAGTTAATACCTCAGAGTAGGATTCAGTGTGTCATGAAACTCTTAAATGTGATCTTACCAAAGCAGTATAGAGTGGTTCTAGCCTAGTTGATCCTCTATAGATCCACTCACTCCGTTTGTCAGCAGCAAAGTACATCTGTACCAGAGTTAATACCTCAGAGTAGGATTCAGTGTGCCATGAAACTCTTAAATGTGATCTTACCAAAGCAGTATAGAGAGTTTCTAGTCTAGTTGATCCCCTATAGATCCACTCACTCCGTTTGTCAGCAGCAAAGTACATCTGTACTAGAGTAAATACCTCAGAGTAGGATTCAGTATGCCATGAAACTCTTAAATGTGATCTTACCAAAGCAGTATAGAGTGGTTCTAGTCTAGTTGATCCTCTATAGATCCATTCACTCCACTGTCAGCAGCAAAGTACATCTGTACTAGAGTTAATACCTCAGAGTAGGATACAGTGTGTCATGAAACTCTTAAATGTGATCTTACCAAAGCAGTATAGAGAGGTTCTAGTCTAGTTGATCCTCTATAGATCCACTCACTCCGCTGTCAGCAGCAAAGTACATCTGTACTAGAGTTAATACCTCAGAGTAGGATTCAGTGTGTCATGAAACTCTTAAATGTGATCTTACCAAAGCAGTATAGAGAGGTTCTAGTCTAGTTGATCCTCTATAGATCCATTCACTCCGTTTGTCAGCAGCAAAGTACATCTGTACTAGAGATACTACCTCAGAGTAGGATTCAGTGTGTCATGAAACTCTTAAATGTGATTTTACCAAATCAGTATAGAGTGGTTCTAGTCTAGTTGATCCTCTATAGATCCATTCACTCCACTGTCAGCAGCAAAGTACATCTGTACTAGAGTTACTACCTCAGAGTAGGATTCAGTGTGTCATGAAACTCTTAAATGTGATCTTACCAAAGCAGTATAGAGTGGTTCTAGTCTAGTTGATCCTCTATAGATCCACTCACTCCGCTGTCAGCAGCAAAGTACATCTGTACTAGAGTTAATACCTCAGAGTAGGATTCAGTGTGTCATGAAACTCTTAAATGTGATCTTACCAAAGCAGTATAGAGTGGTTCTAGTCTAGTTGATCCTCTATAGATCCACTCACTCCGCTGTCAGCAGCAAAGTACATCTCTACTAGAGTTACTACCTCAGAGTAGGATTCAGTGTGTCATGAAACTCTTAAATGTGATCTTACCAAAGCAGTATAGAGTGGTTCTAGTCTAGTTGATCCTCTATAGATCCACTCACTCCGCTGTCAGCAGCAAAGTACATCTCTACTAGAGTTAATACCTCAGAGTAGGATTCAGTGTGTCATGAAACTCTTCAATGTGATCTTACCAAAGCAGTATAGAGTGGTTCTAGTCTAGTTGATCCTCTGTAGATCCACTCACTCTGTTTGTCAGCAGCAAAGTACATCTGTACTCGAGTTACTACCTCAAAGTAGGATTCAGTGTATCATGAAAAGTTTTATCTCTTTACCTCATAGTGCTACCTTTTAATGCTTTTTCAAACAGAGCATACCCAGATCAGGCAGCTTTTGCAAGCTGCCTGATCAGGGTCTACTCTGTTTGCTTGGCAAAATATGATATATGATCCTACACTAGTGGACCCCAAAAGTAAGTACCAACAAGAAAGTTTATTTATAAAAGTATTCATAGTGGGTGGAGCCTTACATGAATATTCATGAAGAAACAGGTTAACTTGATCTTACCAAAGCAGTATAGAGAGGTTCTAGTCTAGTTGATCCTCTGTAGATCCACTCACTCCGTTTGTCAGCAGCAAAGTACATCTGTACCAGACTAGCATCCACCTCATCAACTCGGGCTGTCCACCTGTGAAAATTACAAGAGCCATAATGTGACATCCTTAATTATGCATGGTCCTTGACAGCAAAGTATTTCGCATAATGTTACTATTTATTTTTTATCGATCATTTTAAACATGTGTTTTGGGTACACAAAAGAACCGTCTCAGTGAGACGGTTCAAAAGCCATAATGTGACACCATTAGTATTCATGGTCCTTGACAGCAAAGTATTTCGCATAAAATTGCTATTATTTTCTTATACATCATTTTAAACATGTTGTCTTGGGTACTCAAAAGAACCGTCTCATTGAGACAGTTCTTTTGAGTACCCACAACATATGTTTATACATGTATTGAGAAATAAGAATTATAACTTTCAAATACACACTCCTATCTGGAGGCTTATCAGTATGCTAAGCCCTTGCACTAAGCTGACCAAGCTTGCAATTTGCAGCAACTTATTTAGATCTGTAGTATTTCAAATGTTCTATTAATGGGCCACTAGGCTTGTTGTGTACATAAATAGAGAAGTGAAATCCAAGTTTACTGGAAAAACTGATTCCTTTACAAGTTTGCAAAAATTTTGTTTTTGATTGATTTGATTATTTACATCCCATCAACAATCTTTAAGTGATAAAGGGACGGGTCTTCCTGTGTTGAACCAGTACTAAGCTAGGATTAATGTTTTTGCTCAAGGACACAACGCAGTGACGCTGGTGAGGCTTGAACCCGCAGCCCCTCGGTCTTGAGTCAAGCACTCTACCACTGAGCCACTGCCCTCCCAAATTTTGTAAAAATAACTTTCATGAAAAAGTTACACACTTTGTTTTCGCAGACTATCAAAATTAACATTTCAAACTATCAAAACATGCTAAAGTTAGAATTATTTAGTGTTTTTTTTCTCTCTGTTTTTCTTTTTTCTTACCATCTCCCTTTCCACTCTGTCTTCACTGTCTGTCCTTTATGGAGTCTGACCATAGGTCTCTGAAACAAACAAATCCATGTTCCTATTTACCTGTTTAACTCTTAAAGCTGCATAGTCTGTAACTTTTGATCTTTTGATTTTAGAACTATTGTTTCTATTTTTCAAGAACATAGAAATAAAAAAACTAAAATTCAGGTACACATTTTACCAATTTCGTAAATCTTAAAAAATTATCAGTGTCGAAACAACAGCATTTATGTTAAAATTAACTGTCAATAATTATTGGAGGGACGCAAATAATTACCAACACACCTGTTTTTATAAGATAATTCACTTTTCCGTGCAGTTTTCAGCTATAGTGAACAGATTTATTGTGAAAACATAGCTTAATTCTACTTTTACAAATGATTTAAAAAGAAAACAAAAAAATTCTAAAATGTTCATAGTTGCAGACTTAGTCTCTTTAAAGTGCCAATCACAACAAAAGTCGTCTGCTTTTCCTGTCTGCTGAAATGTTTAAAAAGCCTCTATGGCAAACAATGTGGACCCAGATCAGACTGCTCCTATAGGTCTTCTGGGTCCACACTGTTTGCTTCTATACTTAATTTGTCAGTAATGCTAGGCAATTATTTGCAGCAGACTACTTCAGCAGATGATATTTTCAGATGCATTTTTTTTCTTGGCGCTTTAAGGGTTAACTCTATTCAGATGGATTATCCCTTACATATTGATATAATTAGCATGGTAGAGTGCATTTTGTATTTTAAGGGGTTACCAGTCAAAATTTCAATAAAATGATGTTTTCTCTTTCCCAGAAGATTGTTTTCGTCGTAGCAAACAGTGCAGACCCTAATGAAATGCCGCCTTACCTGGGTCTTCACTGTTTGCCAAAGTACCAATTTTCTGGTTTATAAATGATGGCGGGTCTGGAGTGAACTTACGCCATGCAATAAAATCGATAAACCACTAGTGGTTTACAGGTTTTTGGGAAACGTTATGACCTCTATAACAACATTGCATACATAATGATAAAATCATAACGTTTTTACAGCAGAAATGAGATTTCAAAGTAATCTTAATGTCATATGATAAATAGATTCTAACATTTGTACCCCGGTTTTATTAAATTTATTAAACTCATTGCGAAAAAGGGATTAAATGCTCGGCAAGCCTCGAATTTCATCGCTTTTCCACAACTCATTTAACAAATTCAATAAAACATGAGCACTCATGTAAGATCCTCTATATCCAGAATGAAAAGGATTACCTAAAGTTTTTATTTCAATGTTTAATAATTCTTTGCATGCTTAGTATTTTTTCAAGGATTTTTGTCGTCAACAGTATTATTTTTTTTTAAATCTTTTTTCCTTTTAAATAAAAAAGCTTTCAGAAATAACATAGTAGTGTCAAACAGTCTAGATCCAGATCAGGCCCAACATTTGTTGGGCCTGATCAGGATCCAAACTGTTTGCAAAGTTTATCAGCAGTAATCACGAGCAGGTTAAGAATTAAAACATTTTAAACTGTCATTCACAGCTTAAATCTTCTGCTTTGTCACCTGCTATTGTACTTTGGCAGTCTCTACCAAGGTTTATAGAGCCAAGTGTAAAATTCAAGGGATTTTTCATGGACTTCTAAAAGAATTTCCTACTGTTTTCAATACTGAAAAATTATGAAAAATACTGATTTACATGTTAAAATTCTATTTTTGAAATGCTAGACTGCATTTCTAAAGATATAAATTTTAGAAAATTAGTATATGCTGATTTAGAAAATTAGTATAAAGGCACCACAATTTTATACTGATTTAGGTCTCAAATGACAGTGTTGAATTCTCCTGTAAATGGTAAAATGAGATATTGAAGACATTAGTGCTGGAAAATTAGTACAAAATTGTTGTGCCTATATTTGGTGCAGCATATGCTGCAACAAATAAAGGCACAATAATTTTATACTGATTTAGGTCTCTGTCAACAGTACTAAGTCTTACAGAAAATAGTAAAATTCAATGACTTTTCAAGGCCTTTTAGTGTTTTTCAAGTACTTTTCAAGGCAAATTTAATTTTCAAGGACTTTTCAAGAAAGTCTATAGCAAACAGTGTGGGAGTACAATCTGGTTCCATACTATCAGCATGTCAGTTAATATTCTGTTGTTTTGTTTGGATTGGTTCTTGACATCACATTCAACAGCTATGGTCATAATGGGACGTTCAGTTCACCTAACCACACTTTTTTCCTTCGTATGCTTGACTAAGCGATTTTAAAACCAGTACTCCGTGCACATACTTTCGCTTGTAACTCACAACAACTCTTCTTGAATCAGTGGAAGGGAGGAGAATGGCTGTAGACATTATTTCATGATCGATCTCCACAAAAGTATTAGGCCAGTAAAATTAGCCTAAAATGACCCTTGACCCAAAACTAATTCCTTGAGAAATGTTATCAACAGTTTTAGTATCAGGAAGGTGTCCTGTTTTATAGAAAAAAAGTCCTCAAAAAATATCCGAGGGGAAATGGTATTTTTGGGGGGGTGAAAAAAATACGAAAAATGAAGAAAAATCGCTGAAAACAGGCAATCAATATCATGTTACTGGTACCATAGGATCTAATTTGACCTACCTTGCTACCCCAGGACAAGTTTCAATGGGTGTTGGATTGTTCATTGGAACCCCAGTCATGCCCCAAAAATTGGTCCCCAGATTTTCTTTATTCTAGCTATGTCTAAATGCATGGTTTCCATGGCAACCCATAATGCTTTTCTTCTGAATGGGGATGTACCTACAAAAACAACCATAACTTGGCTGCTTTTCAGTCTAGACTGCTAACCTTGGTACCAAATTCAAGCATAGGCATAGATCTTTCATTACATAGTCAGATATGCAAATTTTCTAATTTGAATATTCATGAATATTGATGAGAACTTTAAAATATGGGAAAATTGGAAAAAAATACCTGTAGGTTAACTGATTTCTGCCCGAAAACATCACTGATGTACATTGTATGTTGCTATATCATAAGTGATACAATTTGACAAGTTCTTTCATCTTGTGGTTCTAGATGTAAATTACCTCATTTGCATATTCATGAATATTTATGAAAACCTTAAAAAGGATAGGAAAATCATTGAAGAGAAAAACAGGAAGCAACAACTAGAAATTTGGACCCTGTGATAGTAGACCTACCTTACACCCCTATGACGATTACTACTGGATGCCAACGACTAGAACTTTGGAACCTGTGATAGTAGACCTACCTGACACACCTGTAAAATTTCTACTGGATGGCATATTGTTCATCTGGACCACCAAAATGCAAAAGTATTGTCCTCAAAATTTGACCCATTTGGGTTATGTGAAATTGAATGGTTTCTCTGACAACCTATAAAATAATTCTAAGGAATGGAATGTACCTACAGAAATACTCATATCTCAACAGCAACTCACCCAAGAATACTAAACTTGGTATCAAACTAATTCTTAGTCATAGAATTTTTTCAGGACTGTCTGGTATGCAAATTATCTCATTTGAGTATTCATGAATATTTATGAAATTAGAGAGAAAACTCAGGAAAAATGGGGTATACAACTCAGCTGTTTATTGCTCTAGTATACAAAACTGGTACCAAATCAATGCTGAGACAAAGCTCTTCTACTCTGGTTAAATATGTAAATTACCTAATTGTCATATCCATCAATATTAATGAAAATTGTAGAAGAGATAAAATTTGTCAAAAAGAAAAAACAAGGGGAAAAAAGGTGTCGTAAATTCATATCTCAAAATTCTTTTACCCACTTGTTCGACATTCTAATGACTAAATTTATTTATTACCCAACCGTCTATATACGGAGTAATTGTCTATTTTTTGCTATGTCATGGGTCACTGAACTATTGCGCAGTCAATATTTTTAACTATTGACTGACACTTTACCATGGCCTGGCTTCCCGCTTCGCTGTTAAGACCACACAGGCGCTTATCGACATGCGCCACAACGATGCGCGTACGGTTCGTTTATGACAGGAGACGTTGTGCAACAAAGGTGAAAATGAGCCATGCTTCGGCAGTTAAACTCCAATAACTTCGTTGTTTATGGTCAGAAACATAAAGTGTGGGTACTCGTTTTCTTAGTTAGAACGAGCGGAACATTTTGAGACCTAAATTGAGCAGATTTGGTGAAATTTTCTGTTTTGCAACAAAACCGCATCATCTACAGCAACTCCATTCAAGAAACGCTGCTAAGTATTTCATAAAAAGGGTTGGGTAATAAAACAGTTATATCATGCCTGTTTGTAGTATACTCGTAGTCAAACTATTACCCTTCGGTACCGTGGACGACCTGATGCACTATTGCACTCGGCCTCGTGCAATAGTGCCTCAGGTTGTCCACGGTACCTCGGGGTAAAAGTTTGGACTTTACAACAAACAGGCATGAAATAACTGTGTAATATTCACGAGTATCAATGAAATATTGGAAATAATAGACAAATCTCAGGAAAAAAAATAAGTGGATATGCTTTCAAAGTTACTCATATCGCAGCTGCTAGATGCCCTAATTTACCAAGCTCAGCTCTTAATTGATGCTTAGACATAGTCCTTATACCATGTGGTTCAATATGCATATGATCTAATTTTATGTGCATATGAATTTATGAAACATTGAAAATGATAGAAAAATCGCAGAAATAAATAGGAGAGTATACATACAAAATTACCTAGGCCAAAAATGTGAGTTTACTATTGAATGGAAAATTAAAATAAGGTAGGTAGGTCTGATTTGTTTTCTAAAAAAATTTATATGGGATGAATGGGGAAAATATGGCCAAAAAGGGGGAATCCCCATATAATATTGAACAAGAGGGCAATCATGGGTGTCTCTGAAACTCTTACCTGAATCTTAGCCCTGGGGGCACTTTGTTAAGCATAGGTTAATGATTTTGAGCAATATAAGGAACATAGATCAATCTGAAACATTTTTTGTAATTATTTTGAATCTGGATCAATGGATAAGATGTTGTATAAAGAGTTCTATATTTAGCTCTGGTGATTATTATGTTCAGAAGAGCAGAACTGGTTGGGTAGCTTTAGTAGAAGGCCTTACAAGGAATGTAATTTTAAATTGTATGAAATGATTCCCAATTTGGACCAGTACAATGTAGTTCATTTGTCTTTTAAAATATTTCTTATCTAGAGCTCTGACTGCCATCTTGGCTAGCAGAACGGAAATATTTGGGCAATTTTTAGTAATCTATGAATTACAGCACCTGAGGTAGTGGTTATTTTGTGGGTACACCGCTATAAAATTTTCATTTTTTTTTCTCATCTCAAATACTTTTTTTTATTAATAATGGTGATTTTGCAATTCAAATATTTCCAATAAAAAACATATTATAAAGGCTCTATGTCTAAGCATTATGTTAATACCATATTTGCTGCTCTTTGGCAATTAGCAGCTGAGATAATAGTATTTTTGTAGGTATACCCCCTTAATTTTTCTGCGATTTTTCTGTGATTTCTTATGTATACTTTAATAATGATGAAGATCGAATTTAGATTACTCTCACATTGAACCAATGGATAAAAGGAATGTGTCTTAGCATCAATTCAGAACCAAGTTTGGTAACTCAAGGCAACTAGCAGTTGTGATATGAGTAAATCTGTAGTGATACCCCCTTAATTTATCTGCGATTTTTCAATAATACCTTACGTTTTTATCAATAGTCATAGATATTTAAGGCTAATTATTTGCATGTTGAACCACTGGATAAAAGAGTTGTATCTTGTTATTAGTTTGGTACCATGTTTGGTAATCTGAGGAATTGGTACCTGAAATATAATCAATTTTGTAGGTATACCCTGTGTTTTTTCTTAGAAATTTCTCTTATTTCTTATGTTTTCATTGGCATTGATGGATATGAAAATAGGTAAAATTGCATATTAAACCACTGTGTAAAGGGACAATGTCTCAGCATCAAATTTGTACCAATTTGTGACCTGTAGTTTAATAAGCAGCTGAGATACAGGATATTTTGTAGGTATACCCCCTTAATTTTCTGCAATTTTCTCTAATTTCTCATGTTCTCATAAATAATCATGTATATACAAATTAGATAATTTGCATATCAAACAGTCAGGAAAACGTTAGATAACTAAGAAATAATTTGGTACCAAATTTAGTATTTTAGGATGAATTGATGCCGAGATATGCATATTTTTGTTGGCACACCCCCATTATTTAGGATTATGGGTTGCCATGGAAACGAATATGTTCTCTGCTGACCACTCAATTTACACACTTATAATCAGAAATCCATCCAAATCTGATTTATTCAGCATTTTCTTAAAAAGAATGTGAAATTTATAAGCATATTTTGTCAAAAATCATTATTTCCAGTTTTCAGGTATCCCACCCACTAATGATAAAATCTTAAATCTTTATTTTCTCGAATTTGGCACCGATATTTTTTGAGGACTTTTTTATGGTTATTTACACTACACAACCCTATGCTTTGGTGCTAAAATAATTTCTCAAGGAATTATCTTGACCTTAAAAGTTAAAGTTCCTGGCCTATATGGGACCAGGACGGGATCTAACTCGTGACCCATGGATCTGCAGTCAGACACATATCTGCAGTCAGACACATATCTGTAGTCAGACACGTTACTGTTTGCTCTACAGGGTCGGTATATTCAGTTGTTATAGTCCTACATTGTAGTAGGTTCATCAGAGTTAAGACTGGTGCTAGGTAATTTTAAAAGTTAACTGCATACATATATCTTTAGTTTACACGCACAAAAAGCAACAATAGATGCTATAGGAATAGGCAAACAAAAATATACACTTCAGTACCAAACAATAACTTAAATGAAAACTTAAATGCTTGAACAGAAACAGCCAATACAGTGAAACCCGTCTTAAGCGGCCACTCAAAAATAGACAAAACAAAGGCATTAAAGCCATGTGGTAGCTCAATGCAGTTCAAAAGTACTGCAGAATGCTCCACCGGAGCATTCTGCAGTACTTTTGACCTGCATTAAGCGAGTATTGGTCTGGAAAATTTTTAGGGGGTCTTCTTTGAGAGGCCGCTTAAGACAGTTTTCACTGTATTTGGTCAGAGACAAACAAACTGATTGCTATATGCTGCCATCTCTGCTATTTTTAAAGCAAAGCACAGTAAAAGCTGTAAATCAAATAAGATTTCTATAAAGGAATCCAATCAACATAATCAGTATTTGTATGAGGAGACAAGAGCCAGCTAGCTTACAACGGCTATGACAAGAGGTTGCTGAGATATATATACAGATGAGAAACTTTATCCTAGCTCCCAATGAACAAAAATTGTGAGCATGAAAAATCTATTATTTTCTTGCCTCTACACCATAACATGTTGTGGGTACTGTAGATTCGGTAATGTTCCCAAAACTTAATTTTCCCTAATATTCGCGAATTTGTTGCCTCGCAAACTCAAAGTTCTCGCTAATATTGACTTTCTCAGAAGCAAGTCACATTGATTATTAAAGCCCTATGATGGACGATGGAGTGAACGGTTACTGAAAAGAGAAAATGTTGCCTAATGCTTTCACTCCCTCACTAATTTAATCCATAAACCTGTAACTGTGTAAGATGAAACAATATTTGTGTACTCATCTGTGTTTCAGCTTAAAGAAATAAAAAACTGTTTCTCGCAAAATGACCTGTGTAGCTTACAGGTCATGAAATGTATACGCAAATCAAGGTCATTTACGTGGGCGTTCAACTGTTACACAATATATGTTTTGTGATACCACATAGAAGTGTTGAATTCATTGGCTTGGACAAGCCAAAGATAATAGATCGATTACGCTAAATATTCAGACAAGGATCAGTAATTTCCAGTGTGTGTTCAAAGAAACAATGACATTACTATGCCAGTTAAGGTCAACACATCAAAAATTGGACTGATATTCTATGCACTACAACTTTTGACCTATAGGAAACTACGATTTGCATGCCTAGTTAATCCACAGATATGACCTACCACACGAATGCTTGCTCACGAATTTAAAACTTCGAGAATAATTTGGAAATAGAAAATTCGCGAAATAAAAATTGTGCCAAAATTTCCAAATCTACAGTACTCACATGAATCATTTCATTTCAATGAGATGGTTCACATGAGTACCCATAACATATGTTTTAGTTGAGCAAAACGGGAGATCACTGAATTACACTATATTAACGGAGCCCTATTTGACATGAAAATTAAGTTATTTAACTCACCTCCGGATATTGTGCCAGATAGTCCTTCACAAAATCTTGTGAGTCTGGGTGAATATCTTCCCATACTGCCTTGCCTAAAAATAAAACAGAATTAAATTAGCTGTTACATTAGAATAGCTTCCCACACCTGCTTGAAAAGTGATTTTACATATATCTGAAAAAATTAGAATTTATAAAATCAAATGTGCTGATGTAATCTTTAATTAGAATTTAAAACTTTTTGTGGCTTTTCCATGGGTAGTAACCAGTACTGGGCCGAGAGGGTTTATGATTTGTGTGTTTATTTTATAACGGGAACTCCCGAAGGCTCAACCGAAAGTGGTTTTATGGAGAAGCGGGGAATTGAACCTGCGACCCCTGGTTTACACAACATAGGTTTATCCCCTACACCACCCAGGCTTCACAATTTTTTTTAATTCTTTTTTTAATTATAATTCTATAGATTTACATTCTAAGGTTAGGTCACTCACACTAGCAGTTATGGGGACATCAGGCCCCCAGATAAGAGTGAGTAACTGAAAATTATTTTTTTTCTTATTTCTCAACCAAAACATATGTTGTGGGTACTCAAAAGAACCGTCTCGATGAGACGGTTCTTTTGAGAACCTGAAACACATGTCTAAATAGATGGATAAGAAAATAATCGCAATTTTACACTAATTTTTTTGTTTAACTGACCCTATGGGGACATTTAAAGTAATGGTCAAGTATAACAAGTTTACATAATTTAATTGATCAATGGATTTGATCAATCAATTATAGGATCCCCTACCACTATTTTATATCTGGGATACGATAAAAACGACAATAACAAGATATGATTATAACCTGCCGATTACAAAGTCCCCCAAACCAGTCTCCCAATACCCTTGGGACTTTATGGTCAGAGTTATTGAATGTGTCTTATCATAAGGTTTATCATTATATATTGTTTATGGGTGGGGATATGAACGTATTCCCAGATATTAGGCATTTAATTAAGTGAATCATTCATTTTCCATTATTGCTTTTGAATGTATCATGTCATAAGAAACATAAATATAAATGGTTTATGTGTGGTGATCTAAATGGTTTTAGAGATATTATGCTTTTTATGAAGTGAACAGGGCGGGGCATGCCTGGGTATGCCAGCGGGGACTTCCCCAATACTGTTATTGAATGCGTATTATCATAATAAATAACATTATATACGGTTAAGGGGTGGGATCTGAACTGTTTCTGAGAAATTTTAAAAGCAGTTTATGAAGTGAACAGGGTGGGGCAAGAGTGGACATGCCCTAGGGGTCTTCCCAGTCAGTGTTATTGAATGTGTCTTATTGTAGGTTACATGAGTATATTTGGTTTAAGGGTGGGGATCTAAACTATTTCTGAGATATTAAGCCATTTATGAAGTGAAGGAGGTGGGGCATGCCCAGGCACACCACTGGGGGACTTCCCCGTTATTGTTATTGAATGCCTATTATCATAGGAATCATAAATATAAATGTTTTAGGGGTGGGGATCTGAACGGTTTCCGAGATATAAAGTGAAGAAGGTGGGGCATGCCCAGGCACACCCTGGGATCTTCCCAGTGTCAGTGTTACTGGACGCTTCTTATCCAGGGTTTATACAGGCAAGTTTGAGTAAAATTCAAGGACTTTTCAAGGACTTCTTAAGAGTATCCTACAGTTTTCAAGACTAAAAGTTTAGGAAAAAACCTGATTTGAGAGTTAAAATTCTACTTCAGAAATGCTAGACTGAGATGATAGAGACATTAGTACTGGAAAATTAGTATAAAATTGTTGTGCCTTTTTTTGGTGCAGCATTTGCTGCACCAAAATAAAGGCACTCCACTTTTATACTGATTTAGGTCTCTATCAACAGTGCTAAGTCCTACAAAAAAGAGTAAAATTCAAGGACTTTTCAAGGCTTTTAAGTGATTTTCCAGTACTTTTCAAGGCAGATTTAATTTTCAAGGACTTTTCAAGAAAGCCCTCTAAATTCAAGTACTTTTCAAGCCTGTGCAAACCCTGTTATCATAAGAAACTTGGTTTCTGAGATATTCATGACTTTAGAAATTAGTTTGGCCTGGGCATGCTTCCTGGTCAGCCCTTGAGTCCAGGATTTCAAATTTCAACTTTTATCAATATTTATCATAAAAAATCTCAGAACAATTCCTTCAGTGGTAAGTGATATATTTTCTGGACAAAATTTCAGTGGTTTTGGGCACGCCAGCCTTAGAGTCCAACATTTTGAATTTTGATAATATCCCCAAATTTCAGAACAATTCGTCCAGTGGTTACTGAGAGCTCATCCAGACAAAATTTGGGCGGAAAAAAAAAGAAGTGGAAGAAAAGGAAGAAGAAAAGGAAGAATAAGATGAAACGGAGCAAAAACAATAAGTCTCCCCACTTCATTTGGACCATTTAATAAGACTTACTTTGATAGAACACTTTGTGGATTTCTTTAGAGCTACAATACTGAGCATACCCATCATCAAAGAACACTAGATACCTGAAACATATCAAAATGTTTTCATGTAAAAGAGCAAACACTAGTATATTATAGAAATAGCTATCTCAGGCCTTTAGTTTAGAGTGCGTACCCAAAAACTAATTTTCTTATTTCTCAACCAAAACATATGTTGTGGGTACTCAAAAGAACTGTCTCAATGAGACATTTCTTTTGAGCACCCAAAACATATGTTAAAACTGGTGGGTAAGAAAATATTTACAATTTTACGCTCGATAAATTAGTTCATCTAAAGCTATGTATCATTAGAGGGCCATAACAATAATAGTAGTAGGAAAACCACAGCTAAAACGTCTTATGATAAGTTCTGCACATCATTTAAAAGAGCTTTTATGTTTGTTTTGATGACAATATCTATGGGAATTTTGGGTCACAGAGCGGTGACGAAAAATAATACTAATGCTGATACAGACACCAAGACAGACACTATGGCAACTGCTATGCCTCTTCCTGTACTTTGGACAGGTGACTCTAGAGTTAATTGTATTGTACTATATATAAATATTAATTTTAAGTCATACCCTGATCATTGTTAGTTTTGGGTGAAATAAATAGCATTTTCTAGAAAAAAATTTGGACAAATATACAAAAGTTTAGTGTCCTAAGACCATTTTAGATAAATTTGACCACCCTTGTCATTGGGGGGCATTTATTACAATATGATATTATTTGCAATTTATCATATGATGTTGTGTCTGAGAGTGAAATTCCGCCATGCAATAAAAGATTTTCGGGGAAACGTTATGACTTCAATAACAACGTTGGGTACATAATGACAAAATTATAACTTTTTACTCCGGAAATGAGATTTCAAAGTAATCTTAATATCATATGATAAATAGAATCTAACATTCATGCTCTTGTATTATTGAATTTATTTAACTAGTTGAGAAAAAGAGATAAAATGCTCAGCACGCCTCACATTTTATCTATTTTCCTCAACTCGCTTAATAAATTCAATAAAACATAAGCACTCATGCAAGATCCTCTATATAATACCTGAGCTCATTTCTGCTGTTCGGTGCTTCTGCTACAATACCTGCATAGAAGGATTCGTCTGTCTCATCATCTTTATATAGGGCTGAAAAAAAAACACAAACTCGTGGGTAAAAGGTTAAAATTTATAGAATCTTGAGCTTGGAGAAGTTCAAATCTAAAAACATGCAGTATGCGCCGGGCCTTTAGTTAAGAGCACGAACTAAAAAATTAAATCTCAACCAAAACATGTTTTGTGGGTACTCAAAAGAACCGTCTCAATGAGACTTGTTCTTTTGAGCACCCAAAACAAATGTTCAATCTGATGGATTAGAAATTATTTACAATTTTACGCTAAATTTTTTTGTTTATCTAACCTACGATGCGTTCATTTAAGAAATTAATTCAAATTTTGGAATGTTCATGAAATCATGAATACTTCGGGTCTTTTGCAAAGTAAAGTAAAAATTATTATAAATATCTAATATATATAAAAATATTTTTAATTCAGGAAAAAACAGTTTTGTTTTTAATATATAATTGTATCAAGTCATTTTTTAGTGTAAAACCGTAAAGCGGAACGGCGAGTGTGAACACGGACAGCCAATGGGACAAACAAGATGCTTGTTTTCCACGTGTGACTTGGGTGTGGCTCACTGTCAATCACAGCACCAGTGTCACTTCTGGGGAATAAATTCCATGTTCTAAGTGTATTGCACAGGCAAGTGAGCCTGGCAGCTGTCAATCAAAGAAGCTCTAGCGATAAGGTGTATATTTTCCCTAGTTGACATGATCACAAAAGCTAAATTTTCAAATAGCCCTAAAGATCTTAAAATTCTTCTGTTTGGGTAGTATAATATGTATAGTTAGCATCAAAATACGTTTATAAACGATTCATCATTTACAAAGCCTTGAAAACTTGCGCTTTCTACTCCCACCCCTCATTTTACGGCTTAATACTGGGTGTCATTTAGACCAGAATTTTAGTAAATCCATTAAAGGTTTTCAAAAAGTAAAAGTACTAAATTATTTAGGATATAAATGCCCTTCGTTTCCAAAACTTTGCAGTATTCCTTCTGCCCATGCGTACGAAATATACTTAAACTTGTGATGTTTGTCATTGAAAAGATGAAACTGGTGTCTTTCAGTTTGTTTTAAGATGCTTTCCCCCCCCTAGACCCAAGATGCCCATTGGACAATTGAACGTCATTATATAAACATACAACATGTGTAAAGGGCGTCTTGGGTCTAGGGGGGAAATGGGTTGTATAAGCGAAAGAAGACATCAATCATCTGACAAAAATAGACCACTTTGCAAGATGGTTGTTTTTATTGTACATCAACTGTATAAATATATATAATATACTCTAGCGTGATAAATTTACGATGATTGTTTACCTTAGTGTAACAGTCTATTTCCCACACATGTTACTGAATAGCGAGCACAGTTGATGATCAAAATAAATTCTCATTCAAAACGAAGTAGATATATTACATGCATTTAGGAAAACCGGTTTTAAATATACGAACTAGCGGGCAAGGGTACATAGCAGCTCGTCTATATGTATTTGATGAGTGTGCCTAGTGTCCCCAGTCGTTATTTCAACAAAATAAAACAAACGACTCATTTAGGGAAATAGCCCGCCTTATCGCTAGAAATTCATTATGTCATTCATGAGGCTATGAACGATTGCAAAAATCTAAAGAATCATTAAAGGTTTGCTTTGAAAATGTAAATAAAATGTTATCAAACTCAGGTTTAAATACTTAGTTGTCTTAAAATTAATTGGCAATTAATCAGAGAGTCTGAATTCAGATTACAATTTTCATCACTCTTGCCATAAAATTTTTTAACATGTGTAAAACTGCAGTAATACCTACTAATCTGCTCATTGTCATTATCGTTTGTTTGTTTGATTTGATTCTTTACATCCCAGTCAACAATTTTTCAGTTATGTCTGGACAAATATTCCTGGGTTGAACCCGTACTAAGCTAGGATTATTGTGTCTTGCTCAAGGACACAACGCAGTGACGTCAGAGAGGCTCAAACCCGAGGCCCTTCGGTTTCAACTCAAGCACACTACCAATGAGCCACTGCGCTCCCATTGCCATTATTGTTCCCTGTACAAATGGCACAATATGTTCACTTGCTTCAATCAAATATTCTAGTTAAAACTAGTCTCTGTAGCTGGACAGACTGCTCCAATCTGTACATGGTTGAAAACAAGGTTTCTCATAACTTGGCTAATCATTTGCTCTGAATCACTCATACTTGCCCAAGTGTCACACAGGCTTGCTCACTCACTAACAACCTATCATAGGCTTATTAATAGACTCAATGAAAGCTAAACAGTCCTTGTCCCAACTGTCACAGGCTGCATGTTTATACACTCAAAGACAGCTGTCAGTCATACTTCTGAACAATTCTAGTCCCAACTGTTACAGGCTTGTTAATACCCTCATAGAAAACTGTCAGTCACACTTACAAACAATTCTAGTCCCAACTGTCACAGGCTTGTTAATACATGCAAAGACAGCTGTCAGTCACAATAAGCAACAATTTTTGTCCCAACTGTCACAGGCTTGTTAATACACACAAAGACAGCTGTCAGTTACACTTAGCAAGAATTCTAGTCCAACTGTCACAGGCTTGTTAATACACACAAAGACAGCTGTCAGTCACACTAACCAACAATTCTAGTCCCAACTGTCACAGGCTTGTTTATACGCTCAAAAACAGCTGTCAGCCACACTTAGCTACAATTCTAGTCCCAACTTTCACATGCTTGTTAATACAAAGACAGCTGTCAGTCACCCTTAGCAACAATTCTAGTCCAAACTGTCACAGGCTTGTTAATACAACCAAAGACAGCTCTCAGCCACACTTAGCAACAATTCTAGTACCAACTGTCACAGGCTTGTTAATACACTCAAAGACAGCTGTCAGTCATACTTACCATAGTTTATAGTCCCAACTGTATCAGACTTGTTAATACTTTCATAGAAAACTGTCAGTCACACAAACCAACAATTCTAGTCCCAACTGTCACAGGCTTGTTTATACTCTCAAAGACAGCTGTCAGTCACACTTAGCAACAGTTCTAGTCCCAACTGTCACAGGCTTGTTAATACACTTAAAGACAGCTATCAGTCACACTTAACAAAAAATCTTGTCCGAACTGTCACAGGCTTGTTAATTCTCTCTAAGAAAACTGCCAGTCATACTAACCAACACTTATAGTCCCAATTGTCACAGGTTTGTTAATACACTCAAAGAAGCCTGTATGTTACACTTACCTACAAGTCTTGTCCAAACTGTCACAGGCTTGTTAATACACTCAAAGAAACTGTCAGTCACTTACCAACAATTCTAATCCTCTGTCACAGGCTTGTTTATACTCTCAAAGAAAGCTGTCAGTCACACTAAGCAACAATTGTAGTCCAACTGTCACAGGCTTGTTTATACACCGAAAGACAGCTGTCAGTCACACTTAGCAGCTATTCTAATCCCAACTGTCACAGGCTTGTTAATAGGCTCAAAAACAGCTGTCAGCCACACTTAGCAACAATTCTAGTCCCAACTTTCACATGCTTGATAATACAAAGACAGCTGTCAGTCACCCTTAGCAACAATTCTAGTCCAAACTGTCACAGGCCTTTTAATACAACCAAAGAAAGCTCTCAGCCACACTTAGCAACAATTCTAGTACCAACTGTCACAGGCTTATTAATACACTCAAAGACAGCTGTCAGTCATACTTACCATAGTTTATAGTCCCAACTGTATCCGACTTGTTAATACTCTCATAGAAAACTGTCAGTCACACAAACCAACAATTCTAGTCCCAACTGTCACAGGCTTGTTTATACACTCAAAGACAGCTGTCAGTCACACGTAGGAACAGTTCTAGTCCCAACTGTCACAGGCTTGTTAATACACTCAAAGACAGCTGTCAGTCATACTTACAATAGTTTATAGTCCCAACTGTATCAGACTTGTTAATACTCTCATAGAAAACTGTCAGTCACATAAACCAACAATTCTAGTCCCAACTGTCACAGGCTTGTTTATACTCTCAAAGACAGCTGTCAGTCACACTTAGGAACAGTTCTAGTCCCAACTGTCACAGTCTTGTTAATACACTCAAAGACAGCTATCAGTCACACTTAACAAAAATTATTGTCCGAACTGTCACAGGCTTGTTTATACTCTCAAAGAAAACTGCCAGTCATACTAACCAACACTTATAGTCCCAATTGTCACAGGTTTGTTAATACACTCAAAGAAGCCTGTCAGTCACACTTACCTTCAAGTCTTGTCCAAACTGTCACAGGCTTGTTAATACACTCAAAGAAACTGTCAGTCACTTACCAACAATTCTAGTCCCAACTGTCACAGGCTTGTTAATACTCTCAAAGAAAGCTGTCAGTCACACTAAGCAACAATTCTAGTCCCAACTGTCACAGGCTTGTTAATACACTCATAGAAAGCTGTCAGTCACACTTACCAACAATTCTAGTCCCAACTGTCACAGGCTTGTTAATACACTCATAGAAAGCTGTCAGTCACACTTACCAACAAATCTAGTCCCAACTGTCACAGGCTTGTTAATACACTCATAGAAAGCTGTCAGTCACACTTACCAACAATTCTAGTCCCAACTGTCACAGGCTTGTTAATACACTCATAGAAAGCTGTCAGTCACACTTACCAACAATTCTAGTCCCAACTGTCACAGGCTTGTTAATACACTCATAGAAAGCTGTCAGTCACACTTACCAACAATTCTAGTCCCAACTGTCACAGGCTTGTTAATACTCTCAAAGAAGGCAGTCTGTCTAGATGTCATTGTTCTCGTCACTTTCATCCCATCAAATTTCAACTTGTATTTCCTCTGCAAAGGCAAATAAAGTGAAAATCTGTACTACACTACTTGTATCAAATCAGGCATATACACCAAGCCAAATTATTGCATAAAATCAGCATCACATGCTTTTAATGAGCACAAACCTATATTAAAACCGATTCATCAAGTGGTAGGAAAACATTGTGGATGCTGATCAGATGGCTTCATCAGAAGCCATCTGATCTGAATCATTACTGTTTTCAAAATATAGTTAAGAAATTTAGTCAACATGAATGCAATGAGTTTGACTTTTATGTGACACTTGGGTTGGGATGGTGCAGCAGGGGACAAATATATTTCAATATTGCACTTGTCCTGCAGGACCAGTGACTTACATCTTTTGTGGATCTTTTATGTGTTTTTTCTGTCTTGTGTTTGCTATGCCTTTGTGGGCGTCTGTTTATATGTGCTTTGTGGTCACCTGCTGGGAAAGGGCTGACCTCTTGGTTCTCGTTAAAGGTGTCTTATTGTGAGTTTGTCACTTTCCCATTGGTATCCTGGGTCAGGTGTGGTACTTGATTGTATCGATTCCTGATCTTTGCACCCTTACTTACTTTACAATTTTCATTTGTCCTGCAAACAAATGCACATTCCTTTAAAAGCATATGAAAGAGTAATATGCAATATCACTTCCTCGAGTAATTCTTCCCAAAGCACTTGTCCTGTAGGATGAGTGCTTTGGGAAGAATTACTCAGCCTTTCTAGATTTCACTCGTAATTACGATACCACCAAGTGGAATTTTGGTCCCTTGTGCTGGTTAAAATTTTAGACCCATATCTAATCAGGCCGAATATGAATGAAATCTAACTAAGGGTCTTCATTATATAAGGTCATATAAATTTTGAAGCAAAAACTTTGGCCCTGTGTCTACTGATGGTATAGAAAGACAAACAATCCAATGAATGTAAAAGCAGAAACTGTAGGGGATATAAACAACAAATTACTCTGTATATAGATTTACTTGTTTGAATAGATTCTTTACGTCCCATAACCAATCTTTCAGTTACAAAGGGACGGTCTTCCTGGGTTAAACCAGTACTAAGCTAGGATTAATGTTCTTGCTCAAGGACACAATGCAGTGACGCTGATGAGGCTCGAACCCGCTGCCCTTTGGTCTCGAGTCAAGCACTCAACCACTGAGCCACTGCGCTCCCTCTCTGTATACAGAAAAATGGGCTATAAAGGACAATTTATAGTTGGTTCGGTAATAAAAGACATTCTTATTGGTGTGTCATGTAACAACTGTCTTTTATGGATTTAAACTTGAAATTTTAAGAATGGATTTGGTAAACCCACCCCACCCCCTCCACATTGCAATGCCTATTATATTTTAAAAAGTTCCTACTGCAGTCATCTTGATCCCCTTAAAGCGCCATCTATAATTTGCAGTAGACGACAATTTCAAATTTTGCCACCTTTTCAAAAATAACAAATAAGACATGATATGTCATGAGAATCGTCTGCTGGCAGACGATTCTCATGAAATATCATACCTTATTTTTTCCGAAAATTCGGAAAGACGTTGAAAATTTGTCGTCTGCTGCAGTCGTGATTGGCGCTTTAAGGGTTAAGTCTGACTCAATAACCACTATGCCACAAGGGCTAGCGGTTTGATGATAGACAAAGGATGAAGGGTATTTAATATCTTTTAAGTGATTGCAATTCTTGTTATGACAGGCTTCACAATTACATTATATCTGTTAATAGCTATGTTGGTTAATAGCTATACATAGCTAATGTTAATTTGCTAGATTTCAGACTAGAAATAAATTTGTACCTGTCTTAAGCGGCCACTCAAAAAGAACACCAAAAATTGGTTTTCAATACTGATTATCGCTTAATGCAGGTCAAAAGTATTGCAGAATGCTCCATTGGGAGCATTCTGCATAACTTTCGACCTCCATAAAGCTTCCATTTTCCATTAAGACCTTGGATTTGTCTATTTTTAGGTGGCCACTTCAGACAGGTTTTACTGTATAGTTCATTTATAATTCACATTTTACCCGAACACTTGTGTCACAATCAAAAATATAAGCACCAAATTAGGTATGTTGATGTGCAGTGTTGTGCCTAGAGCGCAGCATTGCGGGATTCCCGCGATTTTACTGTGGATGTCCCTTAAAAATGCACCCAGTGCGGGCCTAAGTGCGCATCCTAAAAAATCCCCTGATTTTTTGCTATTTAAACCCCGTTAACGATTTTAGCGTAACCCAATAAAGGGAAGTACTTTAGACTGTGCACATGTTTTTACTGAATCAGTGATGATAAATGTTGCTTTGGATATTGATTTCTCAACCAGTCCAATAAATCAACAATGGCAAAAAAGGCAAATTTTATTCAGCTGATGACCAGAAAAAGCTATTTTAATGTAGAAGTAGAGTATTTGCTGGGGAATTCAAAACTACGGCAATGTAGAAACTATAGTGTAGGCCCCTGTGTAATTCCGTGTGCATTTTTTGGTAAAAGTGTCAAACATACATTTTCTTGTTGAAAAATGTATTCTGTTTAAGAAAAATGATGTTTACAATTTTTCTTTGGCGTTTTAACGTCAGAGTGACGTCACAAAATGACGTACCCATTTTTAGCTTATTTAAGGCTTGAAAGTGGAGTGTTATGAATTCCCAGCAGGCATAAACATGGACTGTTTGATTTTTTGTGTTAATTTTACTGGCGACATGTTGATTTTGGAGCATAAACCCTGACTGGATTTAAAAGAGGTTACATTAACTTCAAAATGATGTCTGTACATGGAAAAGTGACGTCAGTACCAAAACTGAAAATTCTGTGATAGTGAAAGCTCAAATAGCCAGACTCTTATCTCCACACAGCAGGGAAAATATTGTTCAGTATAATTTTCTGAAACTATATTACATAAGATGCAAAATGTCATACGTTAGCTCTCTGACCTATATTTAGACAGCCATGTTAACAACGTTACCCTATAATAGTTTCAAATCCTACTTTGCAAATACCAAGTTATACCGAATTATTATTAATTGACATGCTGTTTGCCTTAAAACATCTTTAAATGAATGGAACATCGGGTATGCATTTAAACAATACACCACTATGATGTTACAGTTATATATGTTACTTTAAATGTATAACCATCTAATGCATTACTGTCACTAGACATTGGACTACCAAAATACCTCCTAGGGGAGTTTTGTACACCATAATTTTCTAAAACCACATTCTACAAGCCACAAATTAATGTATTTTAACTCTTTAGCGGTTGGGGCTATACCAAGCAATAGCAAAATTCTCTACGTTACTGTAAAATAATTGGAAATCTTATCTAATTACTCCTTATTCTTACATGACAATTTAACCTTTGAATTGTAAAGTAATGACAAGCAATATGATGTTATCAAATTAGAAGGATCTTCTATTACATGTGATATGCGTTACTTTCTTTTAATACATTTATAATTGCAAAAGAAAACTTTTTAAGTTTACACTGCTAGTGAGACATTTATTGCCATAAAACTGCCATTAATTGTCATTAAAGGAAAACGCCAACAACGCATGGATGAATAAAAGAATAAAATTTGAACTTTATTCACATACAACGATTTTTTTCAAGTCTGTGTGTTTTATTAAATATGTTAACAGCATTTTATTTTCTTAAATTCTTATTAAATGAAATCTTTTATCTCACTCACACTGATATGATATATTTGCCTCTTTTATACGTGAAATGATATATAAAAGACATATATAAAGTAATCAAGCATATCAGAATAAATGCTAGATGCTCCTCAGGAAAATTATTGTTGTTGTTTCACTACATTATAATGTTAACTTATTTTGTAGTTTATAAAAATTGTTATATGTTAAATGCTGAATAAAATATATTGTATTATATTGTATCGTATTGTAGATAACACAATAATATTAAGCATGGACTAGCTTAGTAAGATTTATCACATATTGTTAAAGCCAGCTATCAATTACAACATTACAACTACTATGCTGATACCATTCAAGAACAAAAACCTTTTCAGAATTTGTCATTGTTGGTCAATTCAAGCATATATCAAAATCGGGAATTGAGAATTTGAAACAGTACTTTATCCTTAACTTTTGAAAAAATAAACTGAAATGATTTATAAACTTAACGATTTTTGCCCAAAGGTATGACACACACCATATGGTTAAAACCGCTTTATATCAGAACGATGTCCAGTTTGGCGACACATGATTACCATTTAAGATGGTAAAATGCATAACAAATGAATTTTAAGGACATATAGCATCATCTGTTCTGACTGGTTCTAAACTATTGTGACGCATTCAAACAGAACGATATTTGTTCTAATGGTTCATTTTAGTCATACATTTGAAATATATATGTTTATCACTTAGAAAAAAACAGGCATGGTTACATGTAGTATTAATGTATATTGTAGCCATTGCTAAAATAGCTGACCCGTAACAAATTATTGCTTTTAATAAATTATTTGTTTTGCATTATTCTATCAATTAGACCCATAAGTCTTACAGTTGAATTGTGTTGCAGATAATATCGAATCGATATTTAGCATGTTAAATGTGAACATTATCGTTGATACAAAATTGAAGCCTAATAATAATCTTTGCATGGTTCAAATCAAACAAAATAGATTTACTAGTAACGAAAGAAAAGATCGAAGGAATAATCCCATCTGATCTTGGTACTTGTTGCACTGTTGAGCAATGAAGGCTCAGGTGAGCCTGTGCATATGGGTAGATCGATTTGCCAGGGCCTTCGCTGCTCGTATACACAAAGTAGTATGGAGGTTGATGACCAAATTTTAGAATGCTAGCCCCATCTGCGTCATCATGAGTGATTAAACAATGCATTTGCTAGTCCAAATATTTATTTATGAATTACAGTAAAAGCGTCTGTAATATTTTTCATCTAAAAGCAACGTGGTTTATACTTGCGCTACTGTCAAAGAACGTATGTGAAATATAGTATTCAACGTTTCGAAAACTGGACCATACACACATATTACTCAATTGACAATGAGGCACTGCTAAATCAACCTCTGAGATTGATAATGATAGGCTGTACAGTTAAATGAAATGATTTCCTTAAGAGATAACTGAATTAAAGTATACATGGCAAATTAGATATGCATAAGTTCATGCACATGATTTAAACTTTGCATATGCGACTATCATTGGTGACTATGTTGATACTGAGAAGAGTGTCATCTTAGTGCTGAACAGTTAGCATTGTGTATGCTCCTTTTGAATTCTATGTCCTGGCAAGTTATCAACTCATTCTAATCTTAAGTACACATATATATGTAAAACATCGTTATTAATGATTACATTTATCATGTTGCGAGGTTCCAGTACTATTTTGCCAACGTTCTGTTCAGTGGAAATTAACATCAGGTATATAAACATTTATTGCTAAAAACTAAATCAGATCTAATCTCTTGACTACATAATTTTTAATATTTCACATTTCTATCCAGCATTCTAAAAGCCATTGTAAAATCTACTTTACAATAACTTGAATGTCACCTGTTAAAATTTGGCCAGATACAATTTTAGCTGAAGAGTCTGTTTTTAAATTGGTATCTTAGTAACAGCTGGCCTATTTCCTTGTATATGACCATATCTAATGTGACCTTAAAGTAAAACTCACCATTATAACCAACTTACTCTATTTCCAGGGAAATGCATGTTTCTCATCAATAAAGCAGTTCTTTAGATATTATTGGTTGAGCAAGTGATCCAAAGTACTTACTTAATGTGATGGACAGTTTTGTTTATTTCACAAAGAAAGCTATACTGTATATGAACTAAAATTAATTTAAAAGCTTCTGTAATGTGTTACCATATGCATACACAGCTAAAAGTCAGGATACAAATTGATTTCGATAAGTCACACTTTAAATAATTGAATAGAAGTAGCTCAATTAAACTTAGAATTCTTCAGAAAAATATAACAAAAATATAACCTTAACATAATATATAAGCTTTTCTGGCTCAATTATATATCGTCTTTGTTAATATTTTGTATAAACATATGACAATATAATATATTTTGTACAGTACTATAATATTATTCTAATAAATTTGACAGAAAATTTAAATGTATCCTTCTAAGTGCTGTTACTTGAGTGCCATTATTTCCTTTGTTTATGAATTTTAAAATCTATAATTTTGGGCAAATCATTATTTTGTAGATGTAAAAAGTTCAAATATATACTATTTTGCAAATGTAAATGTGCATGGATATTTAGTAGGAACTTAAATGGAAACTGAAAAATCCTTTTTTTTGTTTCAGACAGACTGGTACCTTGATATCTATTTAACAAGAACAGTCAGTTTTGAGATGGAATTAAGTATCCTATGACGTATAATATACGGAATAAAGCAATGTATATGCAGTCTTGAAAGTTGTAATATGCGTTACATGATGTCATACGAACAAAAAAACTAATATTTCACACCGGAAACGAAGTTAAGCATGGCTTCTCACTCTTGCTTATCAAGAGAATATTCATATTTGGTGTTTAAAGATTTTCCAATTGAATTTCATGCTGAATTTAAAGAATGAACTTTTCGTTCAAGGTCATCAGACTTAACAGTTTATAACTATTACAGTATTTGTGATACAAACAAACTGTTTGCAGCTATATAATGGTCCATTACTTGTCTTTTGGGAGGTGTATTTGAAACCTGTAAGTTATCTGGACAGCTAATCAAAGAAAATTGTTCAACAGAATTTCAGTAATTTTAAATTGGGTAGCTTAAAATGTAACATAAATAACATAACAATGGGCCCATATAACTTTTATAAACGAAATTATATGTAGTGAATAAAATGTTCTTGTATGATACGTGAACATTTTTCCAATTTGAATATTTCAAGTATTACCTTAACATACTTGATTACATTTATTTTGTTTAAAAATGTAGGGTAACATAGTTAACACGCTGTAGCAGCTGAACGCCCCAACCATCAGAGAGCTAACTTGTTTCAAAAAGCTAAGCCAAGAACATACAGTTATGCTAAGATCTGATTTCAGTCGCAAGGCACACGCGAATTTCCAGAATTATTTTTTTTTGTACGCAATGTGTTTTTTCAGCACATTGATGTCAAATTGACGTCAATTTCATGTAAAATTGAAGTCCATATTGACTCCAATTTTCATTTTAGTGTTTCTATAGACGTTTTCAACAATTTCAACGCAACAAACATAATAATTAGATTATTTTAGGTGTGTAAATAATCACACCACATATAAGCTCTTTGATGCAAGTGAAAAGACGGTACCCCATTTTGTGACGCCACTGTGACGTTAATACTGCAAGGAAAAATTGTAAACATCTTTTTCCTTACACTGCATATATTTCTCTAGTTGAAAATCGATAAGAATCACTTTTACCAAAAAGTGCACACGGGAGCCCAAATTTCGACACAGGGGACTACACTACTACTTCACTGTAATCGGAATAACTTCTGAGTCAAAACTATCGACATCCAGCTCAAATTTAAATAAAAATGAACAGAAATTTTCAGAAAACTGTTTTCAATTTTACAGGTAAAAATCAGATGGATTTCGTGTGTACTCCCCCAGAATTTGCAAATGTCCCTCTGAAATTCAGGAAGGGACACTAGTGTCCCCCAGAAATCTTGATCTAGGCACAACACTGGATGTGTAGGTTCATTTTCTGACCCCTAATCCTGATGACCATTTTTCTCAGTGTGTGGTCCAATGATTTCTTGCTTGCACATATCAACACCAGCTCCCCTCTATCTCCCCAGACCCCCAATCCCCACCCCCAAACTCCAACCCTATGTGTTTTGACATGTTAATGATGTCCAGGTATTACATACACTGTGTATTTGGATTTTTCACTACAAAATAGCATGATACAGTTTTTGTTTTGTTTATTTGGTTTGATGTTGAACATCCCAGTCAACAGCTATGGTCATGTCGGGATGGTCAGTTCACCTAACCACACTTTTTTCTTGGGCAAGCTTGACTAAGCGGTTAACTAGAACTTTGTGTTCATAATTTCAATTGTAACCGACAACAATCCTTCTTGAATCAGCCGAAGAGAGGAGAACGGCTGTAGAATTTTTTTCATGACCAATCTCTTTAACTTGTGACCCCTGTATCTGCAGTCAGACACGTTACCGACAGCGCTACGCACCCCGGCACATGATACAGTTGGGGAATGGAAAAACATGGACCAAATTTTAACGAAATTAAGCCATTTCATTTGGCCAATAACTTCAACATTTGGTAAAAACAAACATTATGTTTTTTTATGTCCATGGTCGATATGGGCCTCAATGTGAGAAAACCTATCTTTGGGTTTTAGTGAACAACAAAGGCGCAGACCAGCCTCCGCGTCCTCCCAGCCTGATCAGCTACTTTGCTATTTGCTAATTATCATATGACGTCGCATCTTGGAGTGAAGTAATGCCATGCATTATGGATAAACCAACTACTAGTGGTTTACAGATTTTCGGGTAACGTTACATGTATGAAATGATGCCCATAATAACATTGCGTACATAATGACTTTTTTACGCCAGAAATAAGATTTCAAAGTAATCTTAAAGTCATATAATAAATAGAAGCTTACATTCATTCTCCTGTATTATAAGTTATATTAAACTTTTTGCGAAAAAAAAAACGATTAAATGCTCAGCAAGCCTCGCATTTTATCGCTTTTCCCCAACTTGTTTTATAAATTCAATAAAACATGAGTACTCATGCAGGCCTCTAGTTAAGAATGCATACTAAAAAATTAATTTTCTTATTTCTCAACCAAAACGTATGTTGTGGGTACTCAAAAGAACCGTCTCAATGAGACGGTTCTTTTAAGCACCAAAACATATGCTAAAAAAGTATGGGTAAGTAAATATTTACTATTTTATGCTGAAAATTTTTATTTATCTAAACCTGTGTAATGTAAAATCCTCTTATAGAAAGTTTCATATCTAAAAATGTTACAAGCAAAATTTCAATTTTCTAGCTTGTCTCTGTAGCTAAGCAGGCTGGTTTGGGTATGGCCTGTTGAGAGCCACTGATGACAGGTTTTCTCTGACCCTGACCCCGAAGTTATAAAACTTTTTCCTTGCTCAACTCAACTGAGCAGGAAATTTAAACTGCTCATAAAAACTAAAATACCGACAAAATGAAGAAGTTTTTTTGCTTAAGGTCTCACAGATGTTGTATTTATCATGCAAATAAATGTTGGCATTTTAACATTTATGAGCAGGATAAATTTCATGCTCATCTGAGTCGAGCATGAAGAAAGTTTTATAACCTTGGGCCTGGTCCATATCATATCCTTGTTTTTCTCATTACCTCTTCTACACTAGAGTTGTTTTGTATATCCAAAATCTTTGCCTTATCCCATACATCATTGTATCTGTTCCCAAGAACTATGGCACCGGCTTTGACTTTACTAAAAAATAAAACACAAAATTTAGCCTAAATATTAAATCACACATGTTTCATATTTGGTACATGTCATGCACTTGCACACTTTTAATTAACCCTTAATGCGCCAACCGCAACAAAAGTTGTCTGCTTTTCTCGTCTGCTTTGTTTTGTTTTCTTGCCTTACGTCCCAAGTTAACAGCTATGGTCATGGCCGGACGGTCAGTTCACCTAACCACACTTTTTCCTGGGCATGCTTGAACAAGCAGTAAACGAAAACTTCGTGCACATACTTTCGCTTGTAACTGACATCAACCCTTCTTGAATGCTTCAGCGGAAGGGAGGAAAATGGCCGTAAAAATTATTTTATGATTAATCTCTACGAAAGTATGGGACCGGACCGGGATCGAACTCGCGACCCTTGGTTTTCTCGTCTGCTGAAATGTTTAAGAAGCCTCAATGGCAAACAGTGTGGACCGAGATCAGACTGCTCCTATAGGAGCAGTCTGTTCTGGGTCCACACTGTTTGCTTCTATACTTAATTCATCAGTAATGCTAGGCAATTATTTGCAGCAGACGACTTCACCAGACGACATTTTCAGATGCATTTTTTTCATTGGTGCTTTAAGGGCTAAAGGCAAAAGTGACAGTTGCAATAAGACATGAATGCTTTAATCATTTTATAAAGATAAACCAATAGCTTTGAAGCGTGACTCTATTTACAATATTGATATGTTGTTCTAGAAAAAGGGTTTCAGGCGTTTTTTTACATTCACTATAAAAGCTCTGACATACACATATGTTCCAGTCGGACTTGCTCATTTTACGCATTCTGCATCAATCGTTTGAAATAGAAAGACCCAAAGGTCATTGGTCAGAGGTAGTGGTACATCTGTACTTTAAGGCATACCCCTGTGAATTTATCATCACCAGGGCTCCAGTCCAAATTAAAGGGATTACAGTGAAAACTCTTGATACTGACACGCTTCAAAACTGAAAAATTCTCTACAATGTTAGTAGTATTTGTACAAATGTACCAGTTTAGCTTGAATTTGAGTGCATTACACCAGAAATTCAGCTAAACCCTTAACACGCCAAGAAAAAAATTCATCTGAAAATGTCGTCTGCTGAAGGCGACTGCTGCAAATAATTGCCTAACTTTACTGATGAATTGAGTATAGAAGCAAACAATGTGGACCTATAGGAGCATCCTATAGGTGCAGTCTGATCTGTATCCACACTGTTTGTCAAAGAGACTTCTTAAACATTTCAGCACGCAAGAAAAGCAGACGACTTTTGTTGCGATTGGCGCATTAAGGGTTAACATCAAATTTTATGGGGACAAACACTGTCATTGTAAAGAGGGTCGACTGTATTGCCCTTATTTAAGAAGGATTATTCCTTACCTTTATGCTTTCCTATTTCTCAATCAAAGCATGTATTAATAGACTTTTCGCTTACTGTAAAGGCGGCAACTTTAATATTCATATCTGGACGTGGTTCGGATATTTCATCTGCTTCAGGAAGAGAAATCGGGTTTTATTTATAATTTGGTAAAGAGTTGATAAGGCTTTTGAGCCGCGCAAATGTGCGTGCATTTCATGAAAATCCTAACGGTATACACACTGAACTCACATTTATTAACCCTTAAAGCGCATAATCACAAACTTTATGTTTTTTGTTGTCCACTAAACTATTTGAAGCCTCATAGATAAAAAGTGTGGACCTGTAGGAGCAGTCTGATCTGGGTCCACAATGTTTGCCTCTATGCTTATGTTAAATAGACATTTTCAGATGCAGTTATTTTGCTTGCGATTTAAGGACTAAATAATGACTGAGATAATGGCGCAAGATGATACAGTTACTTTTGAATAAAACCACGCCTCATTTTCAGCTTTTACCTATTACTAAGGTTGACCAGTCCTAATTATGCATTCATGAGGCGCCACCTTTACAGTAAGCTAAAAGTCAAAGAATACATGTATTGGGTACTCAAAAGAAAATTTGGGTCAGTTGAATTTTTGCCACTTTGAGTGTAATAAGTTTAAGGCTTAAATTAAAATTTTATTTGTTTCCCCTTACCCGAATGACACTGAAAAAAGGCCCTACTCAAAAAAAATTATTTCAACTTTCAGTCAAGAATATATATATTTTTTTAAATTTCAATGCAACCTGAGAGAATTGTCCAATGTAAACAGTGTTATACTCAAAGGTTGTTAAGACAAATGGGCGATAAATGCAGGTCGAAAGTATTGCAGCTCCCTGGGAGCATTCTGCGATACTGTTGATCTGTATTATGTGATGTCTTTTTTTGAGTGGCCTCTTAAGACAGGTTTTACTGTATACAATTAAGTTTAATGAGTATCCTATTTGAGATTTTTAGTTAAAACCGACTGACCCATACCAGTAAAACAGGGTCGAGTAAGGGGAAACAAAAATATTTTTAAGGTTAGCCTAAGTTAAAATAGCACCAACTCTTCATCAGAAAACTTTAGAACAAAATGGTGGACTTACAGGACATCTTCCAAGAAGGCTTTCTCCATCCTCTCTTGATTGGCCATTGAGTTTGGATACGGTTGACCGGAACTGCTTGTAGACCTTGTCAGGGCATTGAAAGGGGGTGCTGATGGGATAGGCTGGGGCTGGAAGTAAACCAAAGCTGCAATCAGGTCCTGATTTTATCACTCTTTTTTCATGATCAAAGCATTTAGCTTGAAATTTGTTCTGATCATAAAGCTAAATGTGGAGCTCTTGAAATAATGGATAAATAAATACTGTAAATTCGGAAATTTTCACGAGGGTTTTATTTTCGTGAAACTTCGCATATGCGAAGTTTCGTGAAAATTATACCCTCGCAAAATGGCAACATCACTCTTTCGTTTACTGATATACAGTAGAACTTCAATGGCTTGAACAGGCTTGGGACCATGAAAAATAGTTCTAGCCAAGGGTAGTTCCAACCATCCAGGGTGGATTTGGCATAAAATGACCTGTAGGGACCATGATGACAGTTCTAGACAGCCCAGGTGAATGAGCCATCAGAGTTTGAGCCATTGAAGTTCTAACGTAGTAAATCATGCCCTAGTCGCCAATTTTTAACTTCTCAAATATGTCTTTTAAAGCTATTCACAAAAAATATTCCCTCGAAAATTTCCGAATTTACAGTAAATAAATTTATGACCAGATCAAATTTCAAGCTCATATGGGTGACTTGCCATTTTAACATTTATTACAGGAACAAATAACACTATTTGCCTTTCTGAACAAAAATTGCCTCCTATGATTGCCTCCAAAACTCCAATCAGGTCCAGGACTTTAGTTAAGAGTGCATATCAAAAATTTAATTTTCATATTTCTCAATCAAAACATATGTGGTGGGTACACAAAAGAACTGTTCAATGAGACGGTTCTTTTGAGCACCCAAAACATACATTAAAACTGATGGGCAAGAAATAATTTATAATTTTACGCTCAAAAATTTAGTTTATCTAAACCTATGAGATTTCCACATTAGCAAGACTAAATACATGGTCTACTGTTCTGAACAAAAAAAAATGTGTCATTTTATTGCATTTTGATATTAAGATTACAAATTGCATGTTCATCCCAGTAGAGGATATTTTTTTTTTTTAAAGCTTTTCTCTCTGGGAATTTTTTCATGTTTCTGTCGTCTGCTGATTCTTTCAAAATCAACTTTTTCGAAAAATTCTTTCAGGAATACCATCAGGCTGTCATACAGCTTGGATCCAGATCTGGGTCCTATCTGTTTTCAAAAGTTATCAGCAGACAACACTAGGAGATAAAGAGTAAGGCATATCCTAGTTACTGTAAATTCGGATATTTTTGCGAGAATTTTATTTTTGCGAAAAGCGTTAAAAGTCATATTTGAGATGGTAAAAATTCATGACTAGCGCATGATTTACCTATATCAGTAAACAAAAGAGTGATTGCGCAAAATCACAAGGATTTTATTTTCACGAAACTTTACATATACGAAGTTTCGCGAAAATAAAAACCTCGCAAAAATTTTTGAATTTACAGTAAAGCAAAAGCTCAGATGACCTAGAACATTGTCAGTGCTTTTTTTTTAACTCTTAACATGCTGGGGGGGGGTTTTTTCATACTTTTTGTAGTCTGCTGAATTTTATGGAAAAAAAAACATTTTTGAAAAATTCTTTCAGGAATATCATCTGAATGTCAAACGGTTTGGAATCAGATCAGGACCATCATTCTGTCAGTACTGGTCTGGGACCAAGCTGTTTGCAAAGGATATCAGCAGACGACAAAAGTTGCCAGTAACAAGGAATGGTTTAATCTAACTGTATGTATGCTGAGTAATTTTGAACATTAACAATTTCCAAACATTTCAGCAACCAGCTTCGATGCAAATCAGAACTGATGTTTTGTCTGATCTGATCTGGGTCCAAACTGTTTTCAAAGGCAAAAAAGTGTTCACTATCTGGTTAAGAGTTAAAGCGCCAAGAAAAAAAATGCATCTGAAAATGTCGTCTGCTGAAGTCGTCTGCTGCAAATAATTGCCTAACGTTACTGACGAATTAAGTATAGAAGCAAACAGCGTGGACCAAGAACAGACTGCTCCTATAGGAGCAGTCTGATCTGGGTTCACACTGCTTGCCATAGAGGCTTCTTAAACATTTCAGCAGACGAGAAAAGCAGACAACTTTCGTTGCGATTGGCGCATTAAGGGTTAAGGGGTAAAGAAACAGAAGTAATATGATCAGGGTGACCAACATACGACACAGTCACATGATCTTTTTCATAGAAGTGGACAAAACCACACACCCATTCATCCTTATATGATTTTCTCTTTCATTGTTCCTTACATATTTTTGTGAACAAAACAAGCCTGCCTGTCTCCTAGGCGTAAATTCAGACAAATTCCACTGTTAGAGAAGACCTCTTTTGTTTAATTCCTCATTTTTTGACTCGCTGATGAGTGTCCTGGATGTGTGTCCCCTATATTCGAAAAAACAAGGTTTTCTTGACTAATCTTGCAAATGCCTGAAGTTCATGAAAAGATGAAACATGCAAATAAAACTAGAAATAAATGTGTGATAACTGAGTTTTACCATATTTAGCTGTAATGTATGCATGGCACACAAGCTAATTCTCTTATCTGAACTGAGCATTTTGTCCACTAAATGAGTGTGCTTTATGAAAAATTTCATCCGGAAACAAATTTGACCTTGCAGTAAAGTGTAGGTCAAGGACAACCTAGGATCCTCATTTGGACACTGTTGGTACGGTCAACATCCCATGCGCTACATCAAAGGCTCAAAGTCATCAGCCTTTTGCTTCCAGAGAAGATTTTTTAAGTGTTTTTAACATATATGGATGAGATGGCCATCTTGGTCATGTGACCTGGACCATTTGTTGTATAAACCTCTGTTCTGCTTCAGCTCAAGTGAGCTAAATATATTCAGCATGATAAGAGTTAACTCTTAGCATGGCAGCTACATCATAGGTAATAAAAAAAACATTTTTTTAAATTTTTCTTATATTTTCTGAACATAAATTGAGGTTAATCACCAAAAGGTTAACAAGAGACATAACAGGTGAAAGTTCAAAATTTCCAAAATCCTGAACTTTCGTAATTTCAATCTTAAAACTTGCAGTATGCCCACTAAACATCCACAATTTCAAGATTAAACGGTCAATTGTCCTTAGACAGACTGAAAATAAATCAGAGAAGCTAATATAATCTCCTTAATTCAGAATTTTGAGGATGACTTTCTATGGAAAGTCATCCTCAAAATCCTGAATTCAGGAATAATCCTGAAAACTTTCACCCATGTGGACAAGGTGGCCATCTTGATCATGTGACCTGGACTGTTTGTTGTATAAACCTCCATTGCGGGTCAGCTCAGGTCAGCTAAAAATATATTGCATCTGTCAATTCAAGAAAATGTGACTTTTGGAAGCTATCTCACTATGTTTTATTTACCCCTATCCAGCCAATACTTATTCGATTGAAAATGTTGTCTGCTTGATACTCCTGCTGCATACAGTAAAACCTATCTTAAAGAGTCACTCAAAAGAAAACACAAAATGAGCCGTGATGAGATTTCCAACAATGTCGTATGTGCGACCAGCAAAGCCTCAGATCAGCCTGCCCATATGTGCAGTCTGATCAGAGCCTTTGCTAGTCGCTTGAATATTCTATGAATGTTAAGCTACTGACTGAACATCATTTGTAGTTTCTAAGCATGAAAGGAGGCTGCACAGGCTCGTCTGGGTCTACACTTGTCAATCTGCCACAATGTTGGAAATCACATATTGCGGCTCAAATATGTTTTCAAGTCCGATAACCGCAAAATGCAGGTCAAAATTATTGCACAGTGCTCCAGAGGAATATTCTGCATTACTTTCGACCTGCACAAAGCTATTACCTGTCTTTAAGACCTTTGTCTATTTTTGAGTGGCCGCTAATGACAAGTTTAACTAAGTGCTCTTCAGACAAGGTTTTATGATGGAAGCAAACACTATGAACCCTCAGGAGCAGTCTGGTCTGGGTCCATATTGTTTGCAATAAAGGCTACTGTCCTGCCAGCCAAGAGTGACAGGCACGTCATGTTTTGTTTACAAAGTTATCAGGGACTTATAATCTATAGATCACTTGTGTATCAATCCTATCCACAAGTGAGCTATCAATTCACATAAGCTCCGGTGAAGGTACACGTTATGTTTTACTAAGCAATTGTAAACAAAGTATTGCCTCACTTTCACTTTTGGTTGGCATGACAGTACCTAAGAACATAAGCAGACAAGAGAGCACGCTGGCAGAAAAAGGGTTACAAACAAAATATTTCATTAGGTTATCTTCCACGGCTTTAAAGTTAAATCTAGCTAGTTTCCAGGGAGTGCAACATATTTTGTTTAGTCATAATCTTTTCTACCTCCTAGTGTCGTCTGCTGATATCTTTTGCAAACAGTTTGGAACCAGATCAGGCCCGACATTTTGTCGGGCCTGATCTGGTTCCAAACTTTTTGACACTCTGATCGTATTCCTGAAAGAATTCTTCAAAAAAGTTGATTTTGAAAAAAAAGCATGGCTTTAGAATATGAATTATTTCAAGTACAAAAATCATTGATGCTATTAAAACCAGCATTATTTACTATTTTGAAACTGACTCAAATTCTATGAAAAGTCAGTCTCGAAATCCTGAATTCAATGTTATCATATGACTTCGCGCCTGGGAGTGATATAACCCCATGCAATAAAATCGATAAACCACTAGTGGTTTCCAGATTAAATAACTTTATGTAATGATGTCCATTATAACGCTGCGTAAAAGATGGCAAAATCTTGAGGTTTTAACACCAAAAATGTGTTTTTTTAGTAATTTTAATGTCATGATATAAATAGAATCTATTATTCCTGCTCATGTATTATTGAATTTATTAAACTCATTGCGAAAAAGCAATAAAATGCTCTGCAAGCCTTGCATTTTATCGCTTTTCCCCCACTCGTTTAATAAATTAAATAAAACATGAGCACTTGTGTAAGATCCTCTATTAATCCTAGAACAAGACACTGAACTCTTTCCATGCCAGAGGCCAGAATTTTTTTATTAGTTGATTTACAAACCCTCCTACAGTAATTAATAAATAAAATTTAATTTCTAAAATTATTTTTTTATTTTATCAGCTGACTCTAAATGTTATTTGTTTTTGTTGAAAAAATTAATATATTTTTGAGGTTCTGCCTCTGTATTTTAAAAAAGGCCTCAAAACAAAATATTTCACAGCTTTCAAGTTAAATCTAGCTAGATTCCAGGAAGTGCAACATATTTTGTTTAGTCATAATCTTTTTTACCTCCTAGTGTCGTCTGCTGATATCTTTTGCAAACAGTTTGGAACCAGATCAGGTCCGACATTTTGTCGGACCTGATCTGGATCCAAACTGTTTGACACTTTGATCGTATTCCTGAAAGAATATTTCGAAAAGGTTAATTTTGAAAAAAATTCAGCAGACGACAAAAAAGCATGAAAATTTTCCCAGAGGGCAATGAGTTTATGTTTATAAAATGGCTGCATGGCCGTCATATAGCCAACAAAAAAGAAACGCACCACTACAATTTTTCCCATTAAGTTCTCCTTTTGATACGAAAATGTAAGTTGCCATGAAATATTTATATCTGATCAAATCTTACTAAAACTTGAGTGTGACGTAGATGATTATCCGTACCTTCCCTGCATAGCAACGAAACTCACCAAGTCAAATGGTAAACAGGTTTGGGAAGTGTTTTTTAAATGCTACTATCTACATGTATTTCGAGTATGCTTTACATTTGTAAAGTATGAAAACAATATGTTGTCGATATGTGAGACAACTAATGTGGTTATTGATGCTTTTTTGCTACTCCGAAATCCATTTACATCTGATTGATTAAAACAATGTTGAAGTTTTCACATGTTTTGTAAGGTTTATCTCCAGTATGGAATCGTTATCCAAAGGGTAGTCACAATACCTGAGCTACTAAGCATTCAAAAATCGTATGATGAATTAAAAGATAGAAATTGCAAAGAATGGGTGTCTGAGTACAATTTGGTCTACTAAGACGATTCCCATTGCTTGAACTAATATTGCAAGAGAGCATCATAAAAACACTTATTTTCTGTGACTTTACACTATGACAAATTTTCTTTTACACCTTTTTGACACCTGATTGCAAAAGATGTGTAATGCAGCAGTACCTAATATACCTTTGCACCGATATAAACCAAACTGGCCTTTCACATGTGATCTTCCTGATATTTAAACAGTTCTATGTGATGTGTTTCTTTCTTTGTTGGGTATATTTGACCTATAGCAAGATGGGACGTTGTATTTGGCCTTTGTCAACTGCTAATAAACAGGCAGCAGTATAGAATAATTATGGGATAACTGATAGTCTGTATTCAAAATTATTATTTGGGAAGGTATATATTTGTCAGATATATAGTCAGAAATTTAGTTCTATAGTGACACATTAGGAGCCGTAAATCTTGGTTTAGGAGCATATACAACAAATATACCTCCTCAAATGAAAATTTTGAATGCGATTTTCCCCATACTGATGCACTCGTATCATTTTTCCTTCAAAGAGACAGTGAAAATATTGAATACTTCGCCTACAGCCAGCGTCTGCCAGCTGCGTAATGAATACAATCAAAGGCTATACTGTTGCAAATGGATGATGTTATCCAATCAGACGTTGCATTACATTTGCAAGCGCATAAGAATGGCTGATATTTGAGTGATGCCTTGAGGGATGCCACCACTCATATTTTGGAAAGGTTTCAATATGGGCCTCAACGCGTCAAAACCTGTCTTCGGGGTTTCCGAAAAAGCGAGACTCAGAACAGTCTCCTTGGCTACAGTGACTAGCTTGAAAATCAAAATTTCGTCTGTAGCAAGTTTAGTAATGATACTTTCCAAAATGCGAATAACAAAGGCGCTGATCAGACTGCGCGGATGCGCAGGCTGGTCTGCGCCTTTGTTAATCGCGAACCCCCAAAGACAGGTTTTCTCATGTCAAGGCCCATATACTGTAAGCACTACATGCTCCATGTCTCTTTAACTGCAAAATAAATATGTTGCACTCCCTGATTTAAAGTTAGTAGACTAAACTAATTTGAGCCTATCGATAAAACAGGACTGGTGCCTTAATGAATATGCGAACATTCGAAATTTTCAAAAATCCTAAACTTCAGAAGTTCAATTCTCAAAACTTGCAGCATGGCTTTAGAATATGAACTATTTCAAGTACAATTTGTCAAATGTCCTCATATAATCAAAACAATAATCATTGATGCTATTATAAGCAGCATTATTTACTATTATGAGACTGACTCAAATTCTCTGAAAAGTCAGCCTCAAAATCCTGAATTCAATGTTATCACATGACTTCGCGCCTGGGAGTGATATAACCCCATGCAATAAAATCGATAAACCACTAGTGGTTTACAGATTTAATAACGTTACGTAATGACGTCCATTATAATGCTGCGTAAAAGATGGCAAAACCTTGAGGTTTTCATGCCAAAAATGCAATTTTTTAGTAATTTTAATGTCATGTGATAAATAGAAGCTAACATTCGTGCTCATGTATTATTGAATTGATTAAAACTCATTGCAAAAACTCTTTCCTTGCTAGTTGCGACTTTAGACCCAGATCTGGACCAACATTTTTAAAGTTAGGCCAGAATTTTTTTATTAGTCGATTTACAAATAATCCTACTGTAATTTTCCGTAAATTAGAAAAAAAAATTCTATAATTATTTTTTTTATTTTATGCGGTGACTCTAATAATATATTTTTAAGGTTCTGCCTTTGTATTTTTGAGAGTGACACTGTTAAAAGTGATTGTCCTATGCAGATTTTTAGGAAAACTATGAAATATTTTAAGTATCAACTGGTCATTTTCAGAGCCAGTCAACTGGTCATTTTCAGAGCTTTTTTATTTTTTCGTCCCAGTCAATACCAATTATCGCTTAATACAGGTCCAAGGGGAGCATTCTACAATACTTTTAACCTTCATTAAGTTACCATTTGTCCTTATTTTGTCTATTTTTGAGTGTCGGTTTTACACAGGTTTTACTGTTAGTGTATTGAGGTTGATGGAAGGTCTTGTTAGCAAGGGAGACCAAGATAAAGTGGAAGTAATATTGACGGAGAAAGACTGCTGTGAGTGAAAGCTCATGACAGTCAACTCCCAAGAAAGGAACACCTGGATAAATCAGGTGTGAGATCTGCAATGCATACAGCCTTACAGCTATCTGGAGGGGCCCACTGATGTGGATAATGTGCCTGCACCTGAAAGTTAATCAGAATCCTGGTGATGATGATGATGATGATGATGATGATGATGATGATGATGATGATGATGATGATGATGATGATGATGATGATGATGATGATGATGATGATGATGATGATGATGATGATGATGATGATGATGATGATTGATGATGATGATGATGATGATGATGATGATGATGATGATGATGATGATGATGACGACGACGAGGACGTCGACGAGGATGATGATGATGATGATTACAATGACAACGATGATGATTACAATGACAACCATGATGATGAAGAGGCGGACAAGGATGACAGATTTCTTTGGTTGCATACGTACAATACCAGTATACAAATAGCACATGACACCAATCCTGCTTGACAGTCCTCAAAGAAACTACAGGATTTACCCTAAATATTCTGGCAGATACGATTGATAGAGCAAACGGTGTAAACCATAACCAAACTGCTACTGATCCAGGTTCACAATGTTGGCCATTGGGTCACAACATTTTACACGTCTTATCTGGTAGTCAAATGTATTTTCCATAAATTTTGCGAACAAGTCTCTGATAATTAGCAAAACAAACATCTCTCTGATTCGGACTAGGCTTACAAGGATCTACACCGATTGCTTTTCAGACAGGCATTTCAAGAATCAAAGCACCAAGTTTAAGTATGGTTGAGAACATTATCCTGTACAAGTCATTTATCCTATTTTTGGGATATTGACAACCAGTTCAGACCAGGATCAGATGCTGCATAATGCAATACTGTACTGGCCTCCAGATAAGAGTGTGTACTGGAAAATTATTTTTCTTATTTCTCAACCAAAACATATGTTGTGGGTACTCAAAAGAACCGACTCAATAAGACGGTTCTTTTGAGCACTCAAAACACGTTTAAATTGATGGGTAATGAAATTAATGCAATTTTAGGTGCACAAACTATACTTATCTGCTGGACCTATGAATACAGCATCTGATCAAGCTCTCTCATGTTTGCTTACAGTAAATGAAGCAGAAAGGATATACTTTATGTGGCAACCCTAAAATTGAAACTGGACTCATCCAAAAAAAATAATGGATAGAAAGGCCTTTCAGCTTATATGGTTTAAGAGAAACATTTTCAAAAATATAACTGTTTCTTTGCTAGCAGCAACTTTTGTCATCAGCTGATAACCTTTGCATTGCAAACAGTGTGGACCCAGATCAGGACCGCAAGAATGTCAGTCCTGAACTGGATCCTTTTTTGAAAAAGTTAATTTTGAAAAAATCAGCCCATGACAAAAATTCATGAAAAATTTCCCAGCATGCAAAGATTTAAGAAAAATTGCTGTTAGAAGGTATCCAAATATTTAGGGTAACTATGGTAACTACTGACAACAACAACAATAACAGGGGACCAGTCAATAGACCCATGCATCCATCTTACTATAGTCTGAGATACACTGGTATTTGATTGTCCATATTTCTGATTTACCATGGCTGCAAAAGCTGCTCTTGCTGAGGCCACTGTCGATGGGGAAGATAACCCTTGGGACTTAAACTGAAAATAAGGGAGATAACTTGTATTATGGCTGAGTTAGCTGCTCTTGCAAATGTTACTGTTGATAAATGAGTAACCTGAAAGTTTGAGAGAACACTTGTATCATGGCTTTAATCCTTAAAGTGCCACCTATAATTTGCAGCAGATGACAATTTCAAATTTTGCCGCGTTTTCAAAATAACAAATAAGGCAATATATTTCATGAGAATCGTCTGCTGGCAGACGATTCTCAAGAAATATCATTCCTTATTTCTTTCGAAAATGAGGAAAGATGTCACAAGATTTGCGTCTGCTGCAGTCGTGATGGTTAAAAGATACTCTTGAATATGCTTCTGTTGATGGGAGATAACCTGTTGGACTTTTAACTGAAAATAAGGGAGATAACTTGTATCATGGCTATACATTATGCTCTTTTAGATGCTTCTGTTGATGCAAGATAACTTGTGGGAATTATTATGAACATTTCTGTAAAATTATTTTGAATTTGGACCAGTGGTTCAGGAGATGTCGTTTAAAAGATTTCTTATCTAGAGCTCTGGCAGACCTTATATTCAGTAGTGCCATACCATTTGTTCAAATTTGGTAGAGGGCATAATGGGGAACATTACTGTGAAATTATTTTGAATTTAGACTAGTGGTTCAGGAGATGTTGTTTAAAGAAAAAGTTTACATATGGACACTAAGCGGACAAAGGCCGATCACAATAGCTTACTTTGAGCATTCAGCTCAGGGGAGCTTAAACAGTACACTGTGCAGATAAACTTCCAAGCCGTGGATGCAGACAAATACAGATACATACAGACTCCCATTGGATTATTGATTTTTTGAGGTTATAGGTCATGTTTACACTGTACAATGTGAGGTACTGTAAACCAAAATTTGCCATAACAAACAGTGCAGACCCCGATGAAATGCCACTTTCTTAAGAATTTTATCTGGGTCTTAACAGTTTGCAAAAGTACCTGTTCGGTTTCCGGTCTACAAAAGGTTAAGAACTCCCATTTTGTCTTCTAAGCTAATGGGCCTCGAACGTGAGAAACCTGTATTCGGGGTTTGCAAACAAAAGTCGCAGACCAGCCTACGCATCCGCACAGACTGATCAGCACCTTTGTTGTTTTTTTTTTTTGGAAAGTACCATACCTGAACTTTCTTCAAGCAAAATTTCAATTTTCTAGCTTGTCTCTGTAGCAGAGCAGGCTGGTTTGAGCATGGTCTGGTCGGAAACCCCGAAGACAGGTTTTGTCGCGACGAGGCCCATATATCATAGGGTTTTTTTCTTTCTAGAATTTCAGTTTCAGCCACACTTAATGTAACCATTTCTTGTCCTGCCAAACCAAATATCACTATCGAGACTTTGTTTTATGTGGCTTAATATTGCTTTAAAAAAATTAAGACATAAAGGCAGAAATCATCGTGGTCTACTTTAGGGTTTTGAATGGATAACTACCAGCTATGCCGCCAGGGGTGTTTATTACACATAGAGGTGTACACGATAAGTACGGAAATCTTGTGCACTGTCACATAAGCAGATCTACTGGTTCACATCGGGTAGGCGGCAATCGAAAACGCTATCAACAATCGACAAACGTGGATCAAAAATCTATAGAAACAGTGTTTTTGATTGCCATTTGTCGCCAGTGTGGCGACAAATGGCAATCAAAAACTCTGTTTCTAACAAATTTTTATCTACGTTCCTCGATAGTATCCGCGTTTTCGATTGGGGCCTACCCGGTGTGTGGTTTATTGTTTTATTTATATCAGTACATACCTGTGCTGACTGGTTTCCGGCAGCAGACAAGGCAGCAGCTAAGCTGGCTCTTGACTGACTCTTGTTGGTAAGTGACTGACTATTAGACTGGGAACCAGGCTCATGTGATCTAGAAATATCACAGAAAAAAAATATGGATACAATTAGGTGGAAATTAAATAAGATTAACCTTTAATCTATACCACAAGCTACATGTACAGTTTCAGCTAGCGAGGAGTTTTAGAAAAGATATAGTCTGTAACTTTTGATCTTCTAATTTTAGAAATAAATTTTCTATTTTTCAAGAATACAGTAAAAATACTCAATTTCAGGTAAACATTTTACCATTTTCGTAAATTTTAACAAATTATCACGCTCAAAACAACAGCTTTTATGTTAAAAATCAACTGTCTAAAATTATTGGAGGGATGTAAATAATTACAAACAAGAGTAAAACACCTGTTTTTATAAGATAATTCACTTTTCCATGCAGTTTTCAGATGTGCTGAACATGTTAATTGTGAAAACATAACTTAATTCTATTTTTACAAATGATTTAAAGAAAAGAAAATTTTTCGAAAAATGTTCATTGTTACAGACCTAGTCTCTTTAAATTTTAGATACTGGGAATTGCAGAAAAAATTGCATTTTTGATGTAATAAAATGACTGCCGACACACTGAGAGTTGGTCTGTGCATTTTACGTGATGCAACAAAAGTCGTCTTTATAATCTGAACTTTGAAGACTTGTCAAGTTTCCATCGATGATAACACTACCATAAATAGTTCTCCAGTGCAAACTAAACCTGCGCACAAATATCTTTGCTGGGTAGTTCCATGACATATCTGTTTTATTTAAGATATAATGACTGTCATATCAAAAGTTACTGGCCATTCGCACATGTGGGGTTTCGTTCCATATCATTTTGGCTTGTTTTGCTCTCGCTGCTTTTCACTATTTATTTTTTATTTATTTATTTTTTTGTTGTTGACAATTTACAACTTAAAAATTTTAAAGCGGTATTTAAGAAAAGAAAATAATGAAACCAATGTGTCAGGTCTATTTTTAGATTGACCCTCTGCATATGAGATAAAAGCTCAGTATAACCCAACAATGGCGGAGGCCCCGGTTTTGAAAAGATAAGAGCAAAGGCTGTTATTTCTTGTCCTCCAAGGTCTTAGATCGTTAAGATAGTGATTTGTCTACGAGCAAAACATAATTACCCCTTCATATCAGGCTTTCTTGCACACTGGATAAAGATATCTGAGACTTTTCCGTGGATAAAAAATCTTATCTTACTCAGGCTATCTTACCCAGGCTGTCACATGAGGACTACATACATTGGTTGTATTGCAACTCACACACATGGTCCTCAAGTGAGGTCATTGTTATGTTGAAATGACGTCATCATGTAAAATTGCATCTTAGCGTATTCAGGGACTTCTGGCAGCTTATTTCAAAATAATAAAAAAAGTGGTAGCAAGAAAAAGAATCCTTTATTCGTGTGAGGGTAGGATAGAAAAATCCATCCCTCGGGATTACCGTTTGTCATCACTCGGCAAGCCTCGTGATGCCAAACGGTGATCCTCGGAACGGATATTTCTATCCTACCCACACACGCATGATAGATTCTTATATTCTACGCTTGTCAGCAAACAAACCAACACAAACCATCATTGGAAGCAGTGTCTCTTAGATGAGGGGATCCAAATATCACTCAAAGCAGGCCATTATCAGCCTGCCTGCAAAACATCATTTCAATGGCATTTTCCTCGCGTGCCAATGATGGCCCAACATTGAATGCTGGCTTGGTAGCTTTGTGATTATTCAGGGGATCCATACCAGTATTGCTAAAAAACCCTATATTTTCATTCCAAGAGGAGCATTCTGCAATACTTTCGACCTTCATTAAGCTAACAATTGTCATTAAGATCTTTGTTTGTCTATTTTTGAGTGGCTGTTTTAAAGAGGTTTTACTGCAGTTGTTTGCAAGACATAAATTTACCTGGCAGGTGACCTAGCTGGGGACCTGTTCATGATTTGCTGCCCTTGCCGTTTTATGGCAATCTCCGGATCAAATGTCTTTTCAATAAACTGAACGTCATCATCATCGTCATCCTCCTCATCACCGGGGCCGTCACTGTCAACTATCGTGATCTCTGAGGGCTGCTTGGGAGCTTCTAAAAAGGCCTCTTTGGCTAAACGCAGTTCTTCTCTGAAATAAAACAGAATAGAATAGAATATGAAGCTCTTACATTCATATTTTATTGAATTTATTAAATGTGTTAAGGAAAAGCAATATCACTTTTTTGCAACAAATTAATAATAAATTCAATAATACAAGAGCATGAATGTTTGATTCTATTTATCATATGGGCCCTGTCACGAGAAAACCTGCCTTTGGCGTTTCCGACAAAGTGAGACTCAAACCAGTCTCCTCGGCTATATAGACTAGCTGGAAATTTGAAATTTCGCTTGTAGCAAGTTTAGATATAATACTTTCCAAAAACGAATGACAAAGGCGCTGATCAGTCTGCGTGGATGCGCAGGCTGGTCTGCGCCTTTGTTGTTCACAAACCTCCTAAACAGGTTTTCTTGTGTCGAGGCCCATATGACATTTAGATTAATATTTTGAAATCTCATTTCTGGCGTAAAAAGAGTTGTGGCTCAAACTCATGAGCGGCCAGGCAATACATAAAACTGAGATTATCAATCTGACCAGCTACAAATTCAACCAAGAGTTCTACAACTTACTGAACTGTAATTTTTAGTATAAACAGGGTTCCCACAGAAATTCAAAAACATAATTCCATGATTGTTCCATGATCTTCCATGTAATTTCTATGACTATTTAATGCACGTACAGTCTCCAACCTCCCCTTTTAGGGGCATCTTCACCACGCTGAGTATAAATGCGGAATTCAGCAACAACAAAGTATTTACATGAGCATGCTTGTAGACCATGCATGCATTTTGAAATAATTTAAACTTGAAACCACCAGTAGCCAGAAAACTAGCTGTCAGACATGTCTGACAGCTAGTTTTCTGGCTACTGGTGGTTCGTCAAATTATTTCACAAAATTCCATGATTTTTCCATGATTATTCAGGGTTTTTCAAATTCCATGATTTTTCCATGCATGGAACTTTTTTTAGTCATTTTCCAGGTTTTCCATGATTTTCAGAGCTTGTGGGAACCCTGTATAAATAGGGGCATAATTTGAAAAACTTGGTATAGGTCCACTAGGTGATGCTACATACCAAATATCTAGGCTCTAGGCCCTATGGTATCTATGCCCTATGATTTTTTTTTCAATGTTTTTCCCTAAATAAGCCTATGTAAGCAATGTAACTCCTGAGCGGGGGCTATTTTTGGCCCCAGGGGTATAATTTGAACAAACTTGGTATAGGTCCTTTAGGTTTTGTTTGTTTGATTTGACTCTTTATGTCCCATCAACAATCTTTCAGTTAAACAGGGACGGGTCTTCCAGGGTTGAACCAGTACTAAGCTAGGACTCAAGGACCACAACCCAGTGACACCGGTGAGGCTCGAACCTCGGTCTCAAGTCAAGCACTCTACCACTGAGCCACTGGTCCTTTAGGTGATGCTACAAACCAATTATCAAGCCTCTAGGCCTTATGGTTTCAGACAAGAAGATTTTTCCAAGTTTTTCCCTATATAAGCCTATGCTAAACATGTGACCCCTGGGGCAGGGCCATTTTTGGCCCCAGGAACAAAATCTGAACAAACTTGGTAGAGGTCCACTAGGTGATGCTACATACCAAATATAAAGGCTCTTGACCTTAAGGTTTCAGACAAGAAGAATTTTTTAATGTTTTCCCTATATAAGCCTATGTATAACATGTGACCCCTCGGGCGGGGCCATTTTTGCCCCAGGGAGATAATTTGAACAAACTTGGTATATGTCCACTAGGTGATGCTACATACCAAATATCAAAGCTCTAGGCCTTCTGGTTTCAGAGAAGAAGATATTTTAAATTTTCATCTTAAAAATCTATTTTTAGCCTGTGTGATCTAGATATGCATTGGACTGGAACCATTTGAACAATTCTTAAAGAGGGCCATATAGGGATTATTCCTACCAAGTTTGGTTAAAATCCAGCCAGTAGTTTAGGACATGTCCTTTGAAGCAATTGTTGAGGACAGACGACCCAAGACGGACGACAGACATCCAATGATCACAATAGCTCACCATGAGCCAATGGCACAGGTGAGCTAAAAATCTATTTTTTGTTATGAATATAGCTTTCATTTCAGCAATTGAAAGGAAACTGTGTTTTCCATGAAAGGCTAGGGATGGTTAAGTATAAAACATTACCCTTATACCACTAAATTTTTTTGTCAAGAAAATGTTGTTTGCTTACTACGTCCGCTGCATATATATTCAAAGGCACTCCAGACTAATTTTATCAATGAAGTAAGCACTATGAACTATGGAGAGCAGTTTTATTTGGCCCTATATTGTTTGCAATATGGGTCTCCTAAGTAAATAAGCAGACAAGATCGTAGATGACAAGTCGTAAATAGTGGGAAAAGTAATCAGACTAATATCTGGTGCCAGGTTGATTCTTTAAACAAAGGAGATGCATTTGTAAAATTTAACTTGAGATAAACAATTAATAGACTTCTTCCCATCTTCTCAAAGCAGTATCATAGGTTAAGATAAACAAAAGTTTTGAGCATAAAAGTGTGAATATTTTCTTACCCATCAGTTTTAACATATGTTTAAGGCGCTCAAAAGAATGGTTCTTTTGAGTACCCACAACATGTGTTTTGGTTGAGAAATAAGAAACTTAATTTTTTGGTACGCACTCTTAACTAAAGTCCTGAGTATTATACTATACCTTTGGCATAAAGTTAAGCATATTGTACTTCCATTGACAAACATTGTAAGATCTGATGTTCTAACACAAAATGCTTTTTATATTAGTCTACCATACTTATTCTGAGACGGAAACCGAAATTTCGGTATTACGAAACACATTCATTGACCCAAACAAATGGGTTTTCTGAGTCTATTCTCAGTATGCGAAATGCCAAATTTCGATGCTATTTACAAACAACGGATAGAAGAGAGCTAGGTCTTTCAGACTTTTAAGACCAATGCTCCCTAGCTAAGTTGTGACAGCGAAGTTTAACAGATAAGATGATCTGGTAAGGAGCAGTTTGAAAACAAAAATGTACAAAGTTTAGTCATGAAATGTGTTAATGAAATGCAATGCATGAAATAATTTTGTTATTTAACTGTTTAAACCCACTCATTTTTGCTGCAAAATATTGCTTGGTGATGTGAGAAGAATTGTTGTGACATTTACCAGTTAGGCACATCCGTTCGAATGAGATATAATATGTCAATCTAGATATGCCTAATTATCATATGCCGATCGAGATATGCCCCACTTGTAATATACCCAGAACGAAATATATTAATTCAATCGAGATATCCGATATATTTCGATCGAAATATTGTTTTTTCTCAATCCGCACACGTGGTCTTTGTTGCGTCATGCGCAGTCTCGTGGCGATTTGCGCATAGAGCGCAAACTTGAATTTGATAGAAAATATTTATAACTACAAAAAAGCCAGCGTCATGGGAAAGTTCACCGGGGAACTTTTACACAGATTAGAGTCGAAAGTGGGATCGTCTTCCAATGTCAAAGCAAATGCAAGTAACGTTTCAAATATTCCACCCGACACATTGTTTGTCAAGTTGTTGGAAACCTTGATACATGTACAGCAGAAATTCAAGTCGAATGGAGTGTAAAAGGATATATCATTTCAAGATATGCCCACAATTAGCAGTTACGATCCTCGTATGTAATATGGCGCCAGGTTTGAGACAACATACCTTAGAAAGGGAAAATCAGTTTTAAACTTGCATTTGATCACGTACATTGGTGAGCAGCGCAGGCTCAGGCGAGTATGCGCGTATGAACGGACTAGCCAGAGCCTTCGATGCTCGCATACGCAAAAGGTGAAAGCTTAGAGCAGCATTTAGACATCTAGCTTCGCAGGATTATAAGAAGCATTTCACCACATTGCGATAAGTACAAAATCTTCTGTGCTGGCTTATATGACTTAAATGTCGCGCACACGCACCCATGCACGCACACACAGTGGCGACACTGTTTGGCACTATTTAGACGCATTGGCCGCCACCTTTCCCATCCAGTTGCTTAAATAGTCCATGAGAGGCATGTAAAATAAGACGATGTGTCAGTGAATAGTGTAAAACCTGATTAGAATGATCATTCAAGAGAAGGCTGTTCCAAGCCTATGTTGATTTATAAAACCTTTAATTACAAATATCTCGATAATTAGGGTATTAAAATATTGAGCAAAAACGGACAATCCCTCGCTATTTATGTAATAAATTGAACATTGATACAAGTTACAGATGAGTAGCCGGCCGCACATTGATCCGTGACGTCATTGTAATGTTAAATGACGTCACCAGCCACACATGATTATTATGTCGCGTCTCAGCGTATTCAGGATTTTCTGGAAGCCTTTTTCACGTTTTTTCCCCAATAAAAATGAGGTGTTTGGTGGTGAGCAAGAAAAGGAATCTGTTTCACCATTAAATTGAGCCGCAACATGGAATTTCCAACAATGTCGTAACCTTAGACCTATGTGCGACTAGCAAAGGCTCAGACCAGCCTGCGCATATGCGCAGTCTGATCAGAGCTTTTGCTAGTCGCTAGAATATTCCATGACTCTAAGGCTACTGATCGAATATTGTTTGGAGTTTCTAAGCTGAAAAGGAGGCTACACAGGCTCGTCTGAGTCTACACTTGTCAAAATGCCACAGTGTTGCGACTCATTTGTCATCGCCCGGCAAGCCGCGTGAAGAACAATGATTCTTGGGACGACGGATCGTTACATTGTATATCATTTATATATTCCTTATAGTCTAGCGGCTAAGCGACTCAAGATGATATAAGTCTAATAATATTTAGATCAGGCATATAATCAAATTGGAATTTCCTATAAGTATATGGTGTTTTAGATATAATATTTCAAATGAAATATAGATAACCGGATGTATGGAGTTATGTATCTCGAAGGAGATAGTATATCTACATTGAAATATAGTATGCTATATCTCGATTCAGATATGTTATTTGGAATTAGATATTATATTAGGATTCACATACTATATCTCGTTCGGACGGATGTGCCTAACTGTTTACAGATGATAAGAGCTTTGGAACAGATTTCTTAGTCATTATTCTAAATCCAGCTTAGCCTCAAAGGGCAAGAATTCGTCATTATTTAAAACCATTCAAAATCGCTGGAGGTATACAGCTATGGCAGTGTGATTTAGCAGGTATAATGATCTTTGACAGTCAACAAAACTGTTTCTGAATTTCGGAGAAAATCACCATTTTGATTTTGGAAGGTGTTTAAGTAGGTTGTCCTCCATTGCCCAGACGTCATCAGGATTGGTAGAGTGCTATTTTACTAACTTTTGGATAGTAAAATAACAGTATTCTAATGTGCAATAAATATTTTTGCAAAAATTGAGAGTCTGGTAAAAATTTGCAACACCATCAAAATATGCTTAACTTTATGCCATTAGTTTATTTTAGTTTATAAATGAAAAATCCTGCTGGTTTAGTTAGATAAACAAAATTTTTGAGCCTAAAATTGTAAACATTTTCTTACCCATCAGTTTTAACATGTATTGGGCTCAAAAGACCCTTCTCATTGAGACAGTTCTTTTGAATACCCACAACGTTATGTTTTGGTTGATAAATAAGAAAATATTTTTTTTTATTACGTACTCTAAACCAAACACCCATGTTATAAGTGTTTGATGGAAGGAAGGACAACCCAAAAGCAATATGCCAGGCCTCCAGATTGGAAAACTATTTTCTTTATTTCCCATCCAAAACATATGTTGTGGGTACTCAAAAGAAACGTCTCAATAAGATGGTTCTTTTGAGCACCAAAAACACATGTTTAAATTGATGGGTAAGAAAATATTTACAATTTTAAGCTAATAAAATTTCCATATCTGGATCTATGATATGCTTTGGAGGAAGCCTCTAAAGCAAAAAAAAAAAAATCCATAATTCTTATTGGGAATGGGGCAGAATTTTGGCCCATGAAACACTGCTAATTAACCCATAAAGCGCCACCTATAATTTGCAGCAGACGACAATTTCAAATTTTGTCGCTTTTTCAAAAATAACAAATAAGGAATGATATTTCAAGAGAGTTGTCTGCTCGCAGACGATTCTCATGAAATATCATACCTTATTTTTTTCAAAAATTGGGAAAGATGACGCAAAATTTGTCGTCTGCTGCAGTCGTGATTGGGGCTTATAGGGTTAATCCTCTGTTATACACAAGATAACTTACTCTTCGCCCTTGTCGGCTGCCTCCAAATTATCTTTACATTTTTCCAATTCCTTGTCACAGCTCGAAAAAATACTCTTGATTTCCTTCTGCTTCTCTACAAAATATACAACAGCACCCTAGATAAGCAACGTATTTGCGTAAATACGCAATTAAAATCCTCAAAAAAGCAATTAAAATGAAATGTGTGCGTACCGAAAAGCAATTCAAACAATCGGTATGCAATTACATGCAATGTCATTGCGTACCATTTGGTCCATTTCATTTCCATTCGGCTAATAAGCAAATGCCAGTCGGGTATTGATTTTATTTTTACTAGCGAGCGCGCAATATACTCCAGTTTTATGAAAATATCGGTGCCCAGTCCAGTATTTCGCGGAAAAACACTATGATGAAAGTGAAACTTTGCAAAGTATACACGCTCGAATCATGCCAATGTCAACAAGGGGATGAGAATTGCTTCACGTACAATAAAATCCTCCATTTTGATACTTTAGACAGGCAGACGATGGGAGCGTATAAATATGCAAGCACATTCCCGATGGCTTCATGCAATAAGAAAAGGTGTGATCACAGAAACAAAAACGTGGCGTAAAAAAATATGAAAATACGCAATTGTTTTTGCAAGTACGCAATTGATGATAACCAGGTTGCGTAAATACCCAATTGACCCAAAAGCTTATCTAGGGCGCTGATACAAACAGAATTTTACATTCACTTTTGTCGTCTGCTGATTTTTTTCAAAATAAACTATTTCGAAAAATTCTTTCAGGAATACCATCAGAGTGTCAAACAGTTTGGATCTAGATCAGGCCTGACGTTCCATCGGGCCTGATCTGGGTCCAAACTGTTTGCAAATCTTATCAGCAGACGGCACTGGTAGGCAAAGAGTTAATATATATATGCTGTGTCATTTCTAATTAGTCTACTCATTTCAAACTTTTTTAAAATATTTTGTGATATCATTTTTATCATTTTGGTGGAAAGCATGTCTAGAATTTAAAATGTCTGCTTGAATTATTATCAAATGTTATTTGGTCATTAACTCTTTGCATGTTGGCGTATTTTTCATGCTTTTTTTCTCATCTGCTGATTTTTTTCATAATCAACTATTTCGAAAAATTCTTTCAAAAATACCATCAGAGTGTCAAACAGTTTGGATCCAGATCAGGCCCGACATTTTGTAGGGCCAGATCTTGGTCCTATCTGTTTTCAAAATTTATCAGCAGCACTACTAAACAAAAAGTTAAAGTAGGCAGAGTTTTAGGAAGGCGAATTGTCTGCTCAATGTAATACTCTATGCATGCTGGGTAATTTTTCATGCTTTTGTTGTCGTCTGCTCACTTTTTTCAAAATTAACGTTTTCAAAAAAAAACTTTCAGGAACACTATCAAAGTGTCAAACAATTTGGATACAAATCAATACCGACATTCTGTAGGTTCTGGTCTGGGTAAAATCTGTTTGCAATAGTTATCAGCAGACAGCAAAATTGAGTTAAAACTTGTAATGTCATAAACTGAATACTCAGGGGAAGCATGTACAAACAAGGCAACTTCATCAAATCATAATCCTCCACAGAAGGGTAATTTAAGAAAAAAAAAGCAAACCACAAAATAGGAATTCTGTTCCTCCAAGGCATAGGTACAGAAGCCTGTCAAACTTTTAGTCACTGTTAAACTAAATTTTTAACCGTATATCCGACTATATACCTCCCAAAATAAAAATTATGAATGTGGTTATCCCCTAAATATACAAGCGTCCCCAAACCTGAACGTATGAGGTAGAAAATTATAATGATGATTGGAGCCAAACTATTAGAAGAATTATATGAGAGAAACAGCACAATTTCAGAAATTTGTTGTTTAACCCCGTACCCAAATTCAGAGGTGAGTGTAAGGTTGAAATTTTGACTGAATGTTGTTTAAAACTTCATTCCCTGCAACATGGCCATTTTCAGAATAATAATATTTTTTACACCTAGCCCTCACCCCAGGGGTCAACGGTGGGTAAGGGTTTGTTTGCCTTTTGATCTACTTTAAGTTCCTTTAATTTGGTATGCAAGGTGACCACTTTCTTTCTGAAAAAAGTTGATTTTTGGACCACTGGGTATGTGTTGTTCATGCTTAAAAGAACTGTCCTACTGAGAAAGTTCGTACCCACAAAATATGCTTTGGTTAAGAAATTAGAAAAATAATTGTCAAATACAGTTTTGTTTGTTTGATTTGATTCTTTACGTCCCAGTCAACAATTTTTCTGTTATGTAAGGACGGGTCTTCCTGGGTTGAACCAGTGCTAAACAAGGATAAATGTGTCTTGCTAAAGGACACAACACAGTGAATCGGGTGAGGCTCGAACCTGCGGCCCTTTGGTCTCGAGTGAAGCACTCTACCACTGAGCCACTGTGCTCCCTATATCAAATACAGTAAAACCTGTGTAAAACGGCCACTCAAAAATAGCCAAAACAAATATCTTAATGACAATGGTAGCTTAATGAAGGTCAAAAGTATTGCAGAATGCTCCAAGGGGAGTATTCTGCAATACTTTTGACCTGCATTAAGCGATAATTGGTCTTAAAAAACCAATTTTCGGTCTGTTCGAGAGTGGCCGTTTTACACAGGTTTTACTGTATACACTCCTATCTGGAGGCCAGGCTTACTTTCAACAAGTTTTAGTTGTGCCTGCAGCTTCTGGAGTTCCTCGTCAAACTTGGCAGGCTCTTCTGATATTACAGTACTACTCAGACTATTAATAGCTGACGTAATGAGGGCATCAAGGTCAATGGATGACTTGATTTTGAATCCCTTAGTCTTCGAGGGCCTCGCCGGAGCCGACATGGTGCTATTCTGAAAATACATAAAACGAGGGTGTCATGGTAAATGGATGACAGTATTTTGAAACCCTTCGCCTTCGAGGGCCTCGCCGGAGCAAACATGGTGCTATTCGGAAAATACATAAAATGAGGGTGTCATGGTCAATGGATGACAGTATTTTGAATCCCTTTGTTTTCCAAAGTATGAATGAGCCAACATTTTGATGTCCCAGTCAACAAGTTTTCACTCATGTCCAGACGAATTGTACTAATTAGCGGATAAAGTGTCTTGCTCAAGGACACAACACAGCGACTTCACCCGCATGTGGTATGTTATATTATTATACCTCACATGAATTTCCCATACAAAACTTCCATAGACGAATGACTGATATTTTGGACTATCACCCGCTGCTATAGCGATGACACATACTGTCACTGGTTTGCCATAGCAGCGGGTGATGGTCTAAAATATAAGTATGGTCACATGATGAGCAACGCCAATGTGCGTACGGTTCGTTCACGTCAGGAGACTTTCAACAGCAATGGCCGACATGAGGCATGATTTGGCGACTTTCAACTCCCAATAACTTTGTGATTTATGGTCAGAAACATAAAGTGTGTGTACTCATTTTCTTAGTTAGGATGAGAGGAACATGTTCAGACCAAATTTGAGGGTATTTGGCAAAATTTTCTATTTTGCAACAAGACCGCAACTTCTAAAGAATCTCCTTTCAAAATGACCCTGCTTGGTATTAATTTGACGCCATTAGCTTTTATGATGTAATTTGTGAAATGGAACGTCAGTAATCAGTTTGACAATTTTTGTGAAATATGTATTTCCATTCATGCATATATAAATAAGAGGCTGTGCATTATTTTCACCATGGTAGGCATAAGAGAGAAAATGGCAGAAAATAAAGGATTTGATGTTTTGTTCGGCATAATAAAATAAATATTACATTCCCTGAGAGGGTGATAGTAGCGCCTCGGTTGATAATAACATTCCTCGGGATATTTTTTACTATCACCCTCTCCGGGAATGTAATATTTATATATTACTATACCTCACATAAATTTCCCATGTAAAACCTCCCTAGGCTGGCGGGCAGTAATTTCGACTATCATCCTGCGATAGTTTCGACTATCACATGCGCGAATTTGATGCGCGTACGGTTCGTTTACGCGAGGACACGCTTACTTTACAATGGCGGATACATGTATGATGCCATGGCCTGGTCACTTTAATCTCTATATAACTTCGTTATTCGTGGTCAGAAACATAAAGTGTGGGTACTGGTTTTCTTAGTTAGAACGAGAGGAACACTTTGAGATCAAAATTGAGCAGATTAGGTGAAATTTTTGCTTTTGCATCAAAACCGCACCAACTCCATTTACAATGTAGATCTAAGCGACACTGCTAAGTGGCCTATTAAATTTGTCGTCATTAGTGATTATGGCACGATTTGTTCAAACGGCCATCATGATCAGCTTTAACACTAAAACTGTTTACAAACACAACTTTTTGGTGAAAGTTATTATTTCATCCATTCGTAGCAAATGCGCATTGTTCTGTACTTGGAACTTCCTGCACCATGGTTAGAGGAAAAAGCTAGGGTAGAAAAAATTAAGGTATAATACTGTTTGGTATAATAAATATAACATTCTTGAGAGGGTGATAGTCGACAAAATCATCCCTCAAAACATGATTATCAATCTCTGCTGTGCCTCGGTTGATAATCACATTCCTCGGGATGATATTGTCGACTATCACCCTCTCAAGAATGTTATATTTATATACTATCTCTCGCTGCTATCTCGATGGCGAATAATGTCATTCGTTTACCATAGCAGCGGGTGAAAGTATAAAATATCAGTCATTTGTTTATGATGTGTGATGCTTATGTGTGTTGCTGATGCCTGACGCTGATGCGCATACAGTTCGTTCATGTCAGGAGACGCTCAGCACCAATGGCGGACATGAGGCATGATTTGGCCACTTTCCACTCCCCAAAGTGTTCATACTCCTTTTCTTAGTTAGGATGTGAGGAACACGTTGAGATCAAATTTGAGCGGATTAGGCAAATTATTCTATTTTGCAACAAAACCGCATCTTGTACAGTATCTCCATTTAACTGTGAATGAGGCTGCTTGGTATTAAGTTTGACATCATCAGCTTTATATGACAACGGTGATCAGTTTGAGCATTTAAACTGTAAAAAAGAACAACTTCATGTATTGTGAAAAATGTATTTTCTTTCATGCATATAAATATGAGGTTGTGCATTATTTTCTATTTAGAATTCCCCTCACCATGGTAGGCCTATGATAGCGAAATAGCCTTCACTTCTCACACACATGTACACAAGGTATCTAAGTACACAAAAAGATCAGACTGCATAGGTCCAGATAAGGAAATTTTATTTGCGTAAAATTTTAATTATTTTCTTACCCATTATTTTAAACATGTGTTTTGGGTGCTCAAAAGAACCGTTTCATTGAGACGGTTCTTTTGAGTACCAACAACATATGTTTTGGATGAGAAATAAAGAAAATAATTTTCCAATATGCACTCTTATCTGGAGGCCTGGACTGAATACTAAACCTCTGAACTTGAAAGAGAGTTTAATAGAAGCAATCCATATATGAAATTTGGAAGAAATTCAATCAAAAATGACTAAGTTAGGGCGACCACGACAGCAGACACTGATAGGCGGCGGGCATTTTGTCAGCCATCTTGGTTATCGTTCATCGGACAAAACCAGCATTCGAACTTGAACAAAAATTTGATGGAAACCATCCATATATGAAACTTGGAAGAAATCTGATTGAAAATGACTTAAGTTAGAGTGACCACGGCAGATGGATGGACAGAAAAGCCGAAAACAATACAGCTCCTTATAAACCCAAGGTGGTGAGGTAACTTCTAGCAGGAGTAATCCTGTAATTGGAACTTACATTATTAAATAAGTCTGGCAGCTGATCTTTATTTACTTCAGTCATATTAGTGCGACCACAGTCTGTATAATCATTTAAATTATCGAATGATAGTCTGTTTGATGACAACTCAATAATGCTGCTTCTGTTAAGATAACTGTAGTCATCTGTTTTCAGCACTTGTAAGACTTCTGGATCAAAATTATTTAGATTATCATCTAGATGTGAAGGACAACATCTACTATCCGATGTAATTATAATGTTATGTTTCAAAAACACACCTGTTCTTAGATTTTGGGAAACTACAATCAATTCAGGGCCTGGCTGTTTACAAATGAAGCAATAATCATGACTTTTTGTAGCACTCTTACTGTTCTGTCTCACAGGAGGAGGACTTTGCATTTGGCTCAAAGAAAGCACACTTTCTGTAGAGCTCTGTTGAGTTGGTTTAGGTGAAGGACCGTGATGACTTAATGACCCCTGCTCATGATCAGGATTTTGATACGCTGGGCGACTACATTTTCCGCATATATACTCTATACCACTACAGTCTAGTAGATAAAACTTTTGAAGGTATTTCTTGATGTGTTCATTTACTGGTCTCCTTTGATGAATCTTCAGTCTTTTATTACAAAGAACACACACTGTCTGTTGAGTTGGTTTAGGCGAAGGACCGTAATGACTTGATGACACCTGCTCATGATCAGGATTTTGATACGCCGGGCGACTACATTTTCCGCATATATACTCTATACCACTACAGTCTAGTAGATAAAACTTTTGAAGGTATTTCTTGATGTGTTCATTTACTGGTCTCCTTTGATGAATCTTCAGTCTTTTATTACATAGAACACACACTGCCTGTGGCATGCTGGAAAATAATAAAAATATAACTCACATAACTGAAAATGAGGTCACAGTATTGGCTAGATTGGTGGAGTGTTAGGATCGGGGTCAAAGGGTCGCTATTTCGAGACTCATGGGAAGCACTGTGCTGTGTCTTTTGAGCAAGACTTTATTTCAGCTTAGTACTGTACTGGTTCAACAAAATGAGGACTCAACATAACTTAAAACTTGTTGACTGGGACATACTTAAAGCCTCAATTAAAACAGATTATTAAATGAAAAAGTGTTTGTTAATGCTTTAGTGTCACCCCTTTTGGAAGGGCCTGCCATTTCTGACTTATGGGATTTAGGAAGCAACTGTGACAAGTTGAGGTGTCTCACCTCAACTTGTCACATTTACTTCCCAAATCCCAATCCATCCTTTTGCCAGGCACCAGCAGGCTAGGAATTGGTAACCATTCATTTAACTAGCTGGCGGCTCACCAACCAGCCATATCAGAACGAACCCCACTGCCGCAGACACTGGGATTCGAACCTTTGTCCTCCCGCTCCCGAAGCAGATGCCTTAACCACTAGGCTAGCGGACTGGTTATTATGAAGGAAAAAATGCAATACATATACATAGAGGATTTATCATGTGTCATTGAATTTATTAGAGGAGTTGAAGAAAAGTGATAAAATGTGAGGCCTGTTGAGAAGCCTTGCATTTTATTGCTTTTCGCAAGCAACAAGTTTAATAAATTCAACTAGAGCAGAAGTCGATGGTACACCATCGCAAATACCCGCTTTTTGACCTATAACCTTTACCGTGGGGTCAAGGTCACACAAAATGTTGCTCTGTACCTTCAACATAATATGACCTATGCACCTGTAAAGTTTGAAGTTGCTATGTCAAATGGTTAAGGAGAAGAAGCATTTACAAAAAATACACTATGGGTATACCTATGGGTCAAGGTCACACCAAATGTTGTCTAGTGCCATCCAAATCATATGACCTTTGCACCTGCAAAGTTTGAAGGTGCTACGTCCAACAGTTTAGGAGAAGATGCATTTACAAGAAAGTCGTTATTTGACCTTGACCTTCAGGTCAAGGTCACACTAAATGTTGCCCAGTGCCCTCTACATCATGTGACTTATGCACCTACAGAGTTTGAAGTTACTACGTCAAAAGCTTTAGGAGGAGAAGCATTTACAAGAAAATTCAATATTTGACCTTTGACCTTGACCTTGGGGTCAAGGTCACACAAAATGTTGCCAAGTACCCTCTACATCATGTGACCTATCCAGCTACAAAGTTTGAAGTTGCTAGGTCTAACCGTTTAGGAGGAGATACATTTACAAGAAAATACATTATTTGATCTTTGACCTTGACCTTGGGGTCAAGGTCACACAAAATGTTGCCCAGTAACCTTTACATCATGTGACCTTTTCATCTACAAAGTTTGAAGTTGCTACGTCAAAAGGTTTAGGAAGAGATGCATTAACAAGAAAATTCAATATTTGACCTTTGACCTTGGGGTCAAGGTCACACAAAATGTTGCCCAGTACCCTCTACATCATGTGACCTATTCAGCTACAAAGTTTGAAGTTGATACGTCTAACCCTTTAGGAGGAGATACAATTACAAGAAAATACAATATTTGGCCTTTGACCTTGACCTTGGGGTCAAGGTCACACGAAATGTCGCCCAGTACCCTCTACACCATGTGACCTATTCACCTATAGAGTTTGAGGTTGCTACCTCTAACGGTTTAGGAGGAGATACAATTACAAGAAACGTGACGGACGCACAGACGCACGGACGCACAGACGCACGGACGCACAGACGCACGGACAGACGGACGACGGACCGACTTTGGTACGAAATTAATATACCCTTTTTTTCTAAAGAAAAAAGCGGGTATAAAAATACTGTAGCACGAATGATAGATTCTATTTATCACATGAAATGGCATTGAAATTACTTAAAGTCACATTTTTGGTGTTAAAAAGACAAGATTTAGCCATGTTTTAAGGAACATTACAATGGACGTCATCAGAAAGGTGTTAACCATATTAACCAGAAAGACCACCTTAGAATGATTTCGAGTCAGAGTGGTGGAAACTTTGGCTGTCTTGCCAAGCAATAACCTACCAACTTTGAATTACAGAATCCAGAGTTTCATCCAAAAACATATGGAGCGGCCATTATATTAAACACTAGATCCCACGACCTTTGATTTTGACATTGACTGAGTCTGCATAGCTGATTCTTGAATTATGTACATTGTGTCACTGAGATCAATGATTTGACCAAAGTTTACTGAAAATCTTTCAAGGGGCGAAGGAGATATTTGGAGCTGACACTAAAGTTCAAGGCTAAATCCCATGAATTAATTGTGACCTTGACTTTCAGTCTGCATAGCTGAGTCATGGGTTCTGCACACCATCTCACTGAGATAAACATTTAATTTTAAAAGTTTAATGAAAATCTTTCTTGAGCAAATGAGATATGGAGCCAACACAAAATTTGATAGTAAATTCCATGACCTTAAACTGTGACCTTTACCTTGAGTCATGGATTCTGCACACTGCCTAACTGAGCTCAACATTTGAACAAAGTTTACTGAAAATCCTTCCAGGGGTAAGGAGATATTGAGCGGATACAAAATCTAAGGAAAATCACATGATCTTAAACATTGGCCTTGACCATGAGTCATGGGTTCTGCACATTGTCTGACTGAGATCAACATTTGATCAACTTTAATAGAAGACTTTCAAATGGTACAGGAGATATGGAGCCGACAAGAAAGTGGTATGGATGGACAGACAGACTGACAGACAGACAAACAAAGGCCATTCCTTTAATAATCCCCTTCCCACTTCGTGGTGGGTAATTAAAAATCATTTGAGAGGTACATCATCGAATACAAAAGATGCAAAAGTATGTGCACGAAGTATTCAGGTTGCCCAGGAAAAGTGTGGTTACAAAGAGAATAAAAAGAACACTTGAAGATGTTCATGTGGTTTGCTTAAATTCATCGTGTTTTAGGCATAATCATATGGGTTCTATTTGCTTTAGATTGTCCCAAAAGTGGTCCTTCATCCGTCCGTGCATACTTTGGTTCGTCTGTCTGTCCCGTTTTGTGAAAATACATCTTCTCCTAAATGTAGCAACTTCAACATTTGACATTGACCTCCAGATAAACATATATATCACAAAACATAAACCCCATTTCTACAACCCCTAAGTTCATCCTGGGTATCATACAGATCAATGTTAAAAGCCTGTCAACTAGTTTTCATTGATTAGTTCAATAAAAAATAAACTTATCTGTACAATTTCAGTACATGTATCTGACCTTTCAACCTGACCCAGAGGTCAGGGGTGTGTGTGGGGTCAAAGTTTTTGCTTCTATTTTAGTCCAGTGCCCCATTTGATGCAATCCTAGATTGAACACTGATAGTCTATTGTGGTCGGCCATGGCAGGCCGCTTATATAAACTTCAATCAAAACACACATCAAATTCAGGTTTTGACCAACCCTTTATGCCGTGCTCAGGCTATATTTTATTCGCTGCCGAACAACGAGTGGCGTACCAAATATCGCGGGTTGACCTACAGCGCGAAGTAAACTGTCCGTGAAATCTGTAGGGCTACCTATAGCGCGAGGCAAGCTTGTTTGAGAATTCAATTATCAAAAAGAAGGTGTCAATTTGCCCTGCCGCTTATATAAACGCAATAAGTATTAGCTTTTCAAAAAAGCTGGCGAAAGTGAAACGTCCCAAAGTCAAAACGTCCTTGATTGGCAAAGAATGCGAGCGAACTTCACATCAGTAAACGTACTAATATGATTGTCATCCACATCTGATCACATAGAATTACTATGAATTCAGGCACTGTCTTATGAAGGTCATGACAAACAGGTTTTATGCCCCCAAAAGGAGGCATATAGTAATCCAACTGCCTGTCCTTAGTGTCCTAAGTGTTTGAGTGTTCATATCATATCCGGAGTATATCTCCTATATTTTTTTTAAGGTAGTTATGCCAAAATTTGTGTCTTAATGCATTTAGGGTCATGGAGCGTCACGCACCTTTACCACTGCCATCAGATCTAGAAAAATCGTGTCACGAGCATAAATCTTAGGAATCACAAATTTGGTTTGTGAACACATCTTGGGGTCACGGAGTCTGTACATATACAGTTAAGCGGCTACTGTGACCTTGATTTTCTGGCATCAGTTTTAAGAAAAATGTGTTGTCTAGTGTTGTCAAATGATTTTCCATAAATATGTCGCATGCTAGATACATTACCATAACATACCATGCATAAGCCGGGTGCTTTCAAAATATCAAGCAACATCCTCGCTGGAAGCATGTTTTAAATGGTAACAAATCACAGTTCAGCTGTTAATAATCAGAGCTTAGAATAAATCTAAATGTACAAGCTCTAGAAGTTCAAAATGGAATCATGCAGTGGGCAAGAATACATACAATGATAGGGCTAAACGACCGTCAGCTTTTTTGAAAAGCTAATACTTGTACTTCTTTCCCTTTAATTTGATATGCAACATGACCACATTCAGATTTTATTACCTTTTAAACCCTACCCACAGGTTGAGAGTGTGTGTATGGACAGAATAAATTGTGCTTGCATGGTGCTCTAAGCTTCATTACCTTTAATTTGATATGCAGCATGACTACTTTCAAAAAAAATATTTTGACCTTTTGACCCCTAAGGGCCGAGGGTGTGTGTAAAGACAGAATATGTACTTGCATTGTGCTCTATGCTCCATTCCCTATAATTTGATATGCAACATGACTACTTTCAGAAAAAAAAATGATTTGACCTTTGATCCCCACCCCAGAGGATAGGGTGTGTAAGACAGAATATGTGCTTGCATGTTCCTACATTCCTGATCTCTTTAATTTGATATGCAACATGACCATCTTCTGAAAAAGTTGAATTTTGGCCTCTGCCCCATCCCCTTAGTCAACCCAGGGGGTCGGACCCAGGCCTTTGGCTCAAGTGAGCTAAAGAGGGGCATAACTGAGTCAAAAATTTGTGGATGATCTCCAATTTCGAACTTGACCTGTATTTAATGAAGCTTTACCCTTTTGTAAAGTTTGTTTTAAACTGAGGCATCCCTTCAAAAGTTACCGATCAGAAACCTAAAGTGTGACAATGCGGACGCTGCCGCCGACAAAGACATAATCCCTATGTATCGACCATGCTTCGCAGTTAACACAACAACCAAAATAATCAATATTTTCCCTTCAAAAACCTTTAGAATAGTGTATAACAAGTTTAAAAATGTTATTTAAAAACATTTGTATAATTACCATATCAAGTTATTCTTCTTTTCTAAATGTAGACTAGATTCTGTACGGTCGTCAAATATGCTGTTTTTTGTGAACTGGAGTTGTGTCCCTTGTTATCTCTGTGACAATGCCAACGTCCCGTCCTGTTTAAAATCAACGGTTTCCAAGGTTTTCGTAATTTAAGTTAAAAGATGGTGCGCATCCACTGTTCAGATTATTGTAGTAACCCTATTTGATATTTTATTTTAATTCAAGATCAGAAAAGCAGCGAAACTGGGGAGATTAATGGATGCCGGCTACCGGGGAGTGCCTTTTAAATAAATCATTTTTTAATACTGAAGCCATAATATCTGCACCTTGAGATTTTCCACCACGCATTCTTTCAAATATTTGCATACATCAGCCAAAACATAAGGTGTCGAAATGATGGCTTCATATTTTTCTAAGGAAGAATTTACCCTAAATTATGGAAAAATGCATTAATTCATCTAGGTGAGTGGTATTAACTACACTTTTTCCAGTAATGTGGTAGAATTCAAGCATGTTTCAGCTGTGTAGGTAAAGGCAGGGGATATAATTCTCAACAAAAAAATGTCATCCTTGTGATATTCAAAAATTTCAAAATTGCCAATTTACAGGGTCGATTATGCCCCTTTGTAAACCAAGCCCTTTAGTTGGATTTCATCCAATGGTTAAGGAGAAGATAGTGTAAAGAATTGATGGACAGACGGAGGGACCGAGGCAACTGCAATATCCCCATCACGTTTTTAAACTAGATTTCCAAGAATCGGATGTGTCGCCTGGCAAAACAGAAGTCAACACTGGATTTATCCAACCCCTAAGTTCACCTTGGGTAACATACAGATCATAGTTAAAAGCCTATCAACTAGTTTTCAGTGCTAAGTTCAATAAAAACTAAACTTATCTGTACAATTTCAATATCTGACCTTTCAAGCTGACCCAGAGGTCATGGGTGTGTGTACGGTCAAAGTTTTTGCTTCTATGTTAGTCTATACTTATTTCCCTTTAATTTTATATGAAGCATGACCACATTCAGATTTTTTTTACCTTTTGAAATGACCTACAGGTTGAGGGTTGCATAGTGCTCTAAGCTTCATTCCCTTTAATTTGATAAGCAGCATGACTACTTTCAGAAAAAAAAAGTTTTGACCTTTTGACCCCATCCCAGTGGTTGAGGGTGTATGTAAGGACAGAATATGTGCTTGCATGATACTCTGTGTTCCACTGACTTGTATTTAATGATGCTTTATTCTTCTGTAAACTTTGAATGAAATTGATGCATCTCTTCAAAAGTTATTGATCGGAAACCAAAAGTGTGACGCCGGGATAGCAATGCCGACGGAGACATGATCCCTATGAGTTTGTTTGTTTGGTTTGTTGCTTTACCTCCCAGTCAACAGCTATGGTCATGTTGGGATGGTCAGTTCACCTAACCACACTTTTTTTCCTGGACAAGCTTGAACAAGCGGTTACCCAGTACTTCATGCACATACTTTGGCGTGTACACTGACAACAACCCTTCTTGAATAAATCAGGGGAAGGGAGAATGACCGTAGAAATTATTTCCTAGTCAATCTCCACGAAACTATGGGACCGAGCCGGGATCGATCTTGCGGCCCCTGGATCTGCAGTCAGACATGCATCTGTTGTCAGACATGTTACTGACTGTGGTACGATCCCCAATATGTGTCGACTTTGCTTCGCAGGCAACACAAAAAGCATGGGGATATATATCCAGCATGGTAAAGATAACAATAAATAGAGAATGCTAAGTGAGTGTCTTTTGATATCAAGTTTACCAGGCAAGACTTTGAGAACGCTTGTTGACATCGCAAGGCTTGCTGAGCAATTCAACATGCATTCTCAAAGCCGAGCCTGGTAAACTTGATATCAAAAGACGCAAACCTGGTATTCTATTTATCAGCTTACACATTGTTTCATTCTATAAACTAGCGATAATGACATAATTTTCGATTTTTTGTGTTGATTCAGCGTCCTTAGTGATGTCATTCAAAAAGTGCAACATCATCATGACCCAATAAAGGCACATGCCGTGAGATAGACCATGTTTATCAGGCAACGTGCAGCAATACAGTTAATATGAGAGGTAACTGATAAATATGCATCAGTATACGGCCAAACCTCACTTATTCGAATTGACAGGGACCGCAGGAATTATTTAGAATTATCGTTAGTTTTCGCATATGTTTGGATGCTTTCATTCTGCATTGAAGTATGACCAAATTTTGCAACTTTAATTCGGCATTTCGGTGAAGTAAGTGTAACATATGTCTCAACATTAAAGAAAATGAGCCGTTTGATTAATCACCTGATTGCATTTATGCCTGTAAGATCTAAGAACACAGAAAACAAAAGGAAAACATAACATCTTACAAATCCAAAAATAACTGTTAAATGTAAATCAGAGATCTATTTTTACTGACCAAATACTGTCTCACATTTTTCTTCGCTAAGGAGCCACAAGATAACAATGCCCAGTTATTTTGTTTTCCCTCAATCAGAACTGTTTTGGGTGCTATAAAGAATGATAAGATGGTTCTTTTGAGGTCACAAAACTATAGGTTTTTTTTCTCTGTCCAAAAAATCTGTCTTTATAAGAATTGTTATTTTTGCTTTAACAAGTGTAACCCATGTACACTACTGCATAAACTCGTATTAAAATCCCATTAATGGCCCCCATTAAAATTTCCCATTAAAAATGGTCCTATTAATGGTCAATTTTAATGGTAAAATGCACTTTCAAAACTGAAAATCTGTCAAAATACCATTAACTCAAACCATTAATTGAAAAAAATAATGAGCATCATTTAAGCATTATTTTTAGTGTGTGAAAATTAATGGCCATTAAAACCTCCCATTAAAATTGTTGCTGGTTAATTTTAATGCCCATTAATATGGTCTATTTTTCATGGCCATGAAAATTTTGGCCATTATTAGAACCATTATTAATGGCTTTTTATTTTTAATGGCCATTATAACAGAAAATGTAACTACAAATTTATGGGCATTAATTACCCATTAGTATATTGCATAGAAAATAATGGGCACCATTCTTTTAAATCAACAGCATATTAATGGGCATTAAATGCATAATTTAATGGCCATTAGATAAGCATGACAAATTTCTAATAAAAATATGTTAATGGTCATTAATTTTCTCTTATGCCCACTGCAATGTTTTCAAGATTCTATTTCTTGTGCTGATTCCTGTTTCTCATTTAGAATAGAGTTTGCCTTTAAAACTCATTTTCCTACAGCATTTTTGAGGTAATTTTCTTTGTCTTCCTGAAATTTCAGTTTAATCACACATACAATTTCTTCATGAAACAAGAAATGTGGCGATTTTAATTTACAAGCACTGAATGGTGGAGCTCTTCATTACACAAATATACCTATGGATGCAATGTGCAGCAAGTTTTGAAGGCTGTAAAATGATAATGTTAAAAACTTACCTTTACATGAGTGTACAAATAATGGACAATATCAAATACTCTGATGATCTTTTTATTGATGGCCATTATTAAAAAGTTAATGGGTTAAGATGTTCAGTCCCAAAAATTAATGGCCATGAAAATATTGATCTCCCAACTTCAGTAATTTAAAATTCATGAACACATCTTTCATTGCCATTATTAGACATGTAAGTGGGTTTTCATGGCAATTAGTTTTTGTAATGGCCATTAATACTGCAAATTCATGGGCATTAAATCACCATAAAACAGAAAATAATGGCCCATTAAATTTTAATGGTCATCATTTCATACCAAGGGTAAAAATTAATGGTGTTTTAATGATCATACTTGCTCTTGAATTAAATTAATGGCCATTACCACTTAAATAATGGCACATTGTTTCGTATAAATATTGGTTCCCGATATTTCACTGCTTTCTAATGCTAATGAATTGCATATTTATATATTTAATGGCCATTAAAATATCAAACATGCAAATTTACTACTTTTTAATGCCATCAATAGACACAAAAGGTTTTAATGGTCATTCCTTTTTGTAATGGCCATTACAGAATGCAAATTCATGGGCATTAAAACATCACAAAGCGAAAATTAATGGACCATTATTTCTTTTAATGGTCATTAATAATACAGAAGGTGTAAATTAATAAAAAATTAATGATTTTACATGCTCTTTAATGGCCGTTACCGCTGAATTAATGGCCATTATAATGAATATTAATGACCGAACACACAAAACCATTAATTATAAGAAACGAAAAGTAATGGATGATTTTAACAGGAATTTGATTATTAATGGCATTTTTATGGACTTTTAACGGAATTTAATGGGTTTTATGTGCAGTAGTGGTAGTTACATGTACTCCATTTTTTATCAAGACAACCACTACAGACTCCCACACAAAAGGAATCATAATCACCATGCATACCTTAATATTGGCAATTTGGACTTCGAATTTTGAAAGCAATTTCTTTGATCGGGACCGACGAATCTCTATAAAAAATTCAAAGTTTTCGAAAAATAAGAATTTAAACAATCGGTAGTGTTTTTGCAATAAATAACAGAGAAAAAATTGGAGACCATCAGTCATCTTCGAAAAATCCTGTAGTTTGAAAAATTGATTTTCAAATTTACAAGATTATACTGTAGGTATTACAGGACTTTTGGTTACTGTAAAGGTGGCACCTACAGAATGCGTAATTAGGACTAGTCTACTTTAAACATAGGTTAAAGCTGAAAATGAGGCGTGATTTTATTCAAAATTAACTGTATAATATTGAGCCAAAACAACACAGTGAAGACAGTAATGATTAACCTTTAAAACGCCAGCAAAATAACTTAATTCGAAAGTGTCTGCTTATTGTTTAACATTTTAGTAGAGGTAAACAGTGTGGAACCAGATCAGGAGCCGTCTGATCTGGATCTACACTGGTTATTTAAGAGGCTTCAAAATATTCCAGTAAATGACAAACACATACGCTTTGTGATACATGTATGCCCTTTAAGGTTTAATAAATGTGAGGACAGTGAATATACAATCAGGATTTTCATGGAATGTACGCTTGTTTGCGCGGCCTAAACAGCTTATACGTATCTTTTTTCCAAATAGATAGAACCTGATTTCCCTTTCTGAGCAGATGAAAGCGCCGAACCACTCCCAGATATGAATCTTAAAGTAACCGCCTTTACAGTAACCCAAAAGTTCTATAATCCATGTACATACCTCTTCTTTGGAGCTTCGGTCTTTTCCAGTATCCTCTACAACCTCATCTTGGGAAAACTTCATTTGTATATCTTGCCTTTGTAAATATGCTTGATTACCTTTCTTGAAATACGTTTCCCTCTTTTTGATATTATGTTTGTAACTGTGCTAGCGACTTTCTGAAGACATAGGACCTAAAAATATAGACAATCCATGAGGATCATTCAGTACTTAACCCTTGTCCTGTTGAACCCAGATTTAATATCTCTTAATTCTTTACTGTACCTTCCGAAATTTTTGTGAGGGTTATATTTTCACGAAACTTTGCAGATGCGGAGTTTGGCAAAAATAAAACCCTCGCAAAATGATGAAAACTCTTTGTCCTTTACTGATGTAGGTAAATCATGCAAAACTCGCCAATATTTTTCTAGGCAAACGTCTTTTAATGCTATTCGCGAAAATAAAATTCTCCAGAAAATTTTCAAATTTACAGTACAACCCAGTCAAAAAATTTCAGTCAAATCAGGACAGGTCTTGCTGGGTTGAACCCAACGCAGTACCTCCGGTGAGGCTTGAGCCCACAACTCTTCGATCGCAAGTCAAGCAGTCCACCACAGAGCCACTGCGCTCCACTTATCTTTTATCCTTTTTTTTAACAACACTGTAGATCCTGATCAGTTGGCTTCTGATGAAGCCAACTGATCAGGATCCACATTGTTTACAAGTTTGATTGAAAATACATGCTTAAAGACATAGAAATTTGAGCAATAATACTGGTACCACTCATTATGACTCTCTCCAGGGGTCCTACTGGGCAGATCAAAAGGACAGTCATAATGAGGTATTTATGACTTCCCTACAGGGGCAATAAAGTGGTCTAATGAAGGGAATAGGTATTTTATGATAAAATATTGATCTTTATCTTAGCGAAAGAAATTGTGTTGTATACAGGTAATTCTCTACTTGAGGCCCCTTTAATTTTGTGAGATATTGAAACTGTCTTATCAGTTAATCCTTTAATGATCTCTATAGGACAGTAATATATGCCTTTAAAACAGGTGCTGCATATTAACATGTTGAAGGTTTTGGAGGAGTGTGGCACCTTAAAGTATATTCAGCATGACAAAGGGTTAATATCATTTTTTGCATGCATGCACAGCAGCAGCTATTCAGTTGGGTTTCAAGTCTAATCATCCGTCGAAGACTTCTGACACCATTGTAAGGTCCTAAAGGTGGTCAAGATAAGTACCTACAGCAGTTTACACAGAATACCAATAGCACAACACACTTATTAGTTGATAACTATATTCAAATTTTTTTTCATTTAGGGAGGTAAATTGTTTGCTATACGGTCGGGAATCACGTTTTACGGTGACGCGACATGTGCTTGGAGCCGTAAAATGTGGTTTTCAAGCGTATATCCAAACTTTTGAATATGGGTATCCCCATTCAAAAGCACCTCTGTAAATATGTCTCAAATTGGAGCATTGTAAACCACATAAAGCCGCACATCATCTAATGATTAATATGTAATTAATGACATTAAACTATTTCTGACAGTTTAACGAAGGTTATACTGTTGCAAATTTTTTATGTTATCCAATCAACTGTCACATTACGAACTCAATTGCCTTAAAACTGTTGGTTCCTGCTGAGCCACTAACCTTGCTTGAAGGGAAAAATAATCTACGTAACTACTTAAAGTTTTTACTATTTATATATACAATGTAACTTACATATTTAAGATGATTTACAAACATTTACAAAACACGACATTTGATTTGCTTTGTTGGGTTGTCACTGACTCAATTTTGAGGAGTCACATGACAATCCCAGAAGGGATTATGCCTTGCAATGATCCTCGAATTGACACAACCAAACAAAGTGAAACAAGTTTCAAATCACAACAAAAAAGAGAAAAAAAAATCAAGACAAAACAAAGTTTCCAAGAAGTTGATTTGGTAACCACATGGTTTTTACCTTCTCTGTTCTGTGCACATTATATTATTTATGAAGCGCCTATTAGTGATTCAGGAGATGTAGCTTAAAGAAAAAGTTTATGTTCGAAAAATTTGAGAAAAACCCTATGACGATGAAGAATTTACTCTATTGGCTGAGGTGAGCTTAAAAATAGTTATCAGTGGACAAAAATATTTAAATATTGCACTTGTCCTGCAGGACGAGTGACTTACAACTTTTACTCGTCCTGCAAACGCATGCACATGTCCTTTAAAAGCGTATGCAGTAAAGAACATAAGTGAGTAATATGTAATACGACTTCCTCAAGTAATTCTTCCTAAAGCACTCGTCCTACAGTCCTACAGGATGAGTGCTTGTTGTTGTTGTGTTTGTGTTTAACGTCCCACCAACAGCTAAGGTCATATGGAGACGGGGCCTCGGCTTAAAGTCTCATCCGACAGACTGGTGAAGCCGGGAATCGAACCTGCGACCCCTGGTTTACAAGGCAAGCGGTTTATCCACTACACCACAGCGGCTCCTAACGAGACGAGTGCTTGGGAAGAATTGCTTGTCCTTTCTAGATTTCACTCGTAATTATGAGCGGACGAGTGGAATTTTTGTCCCCTGGTCATAGTCATCAAATCTAATAAAATATTTAATGGCTTTTGGGTTTGAAATAAACATACTAATAAAACATTTTTGATCTGTCAAAAGTTGACATTGAACGCTGGTGTCCATGTCAGCGTGTACATCTTCTTTATCTTCAGTAAACAGGATGGAAGGAACAACTTCATTCTGAACATCCTCAATGTTTAAGTGCCCACATTCTTCATACAGTTGCTTTCGGTTTTTTCTTGAAATGGCGGAGACACTTGGTTTGTTCTCGAAATTAAACACTGTAGGAATCGCATCTTTCTTTAGGCGTGATCTCTCACCTGAAAATTGAAGACATGACAAATTAAGTTCTGCAAATGTTTTTAATTTCAAACACTTTTTTCTTTCTGCTCTCGATTAAAATGTTGGTTTTTCCAGGCTGAAATTAACAAAATGCTTGTCAGAATAGCAAACAGCGAAGACCATAGTCAGACTGCTTCTGAGGAATCAGTCTGAGCAGTCTTCAGAAGCAGTCTGATCAGGCTCTGCAATGTTTGTCAAGGCCTCTTTGGCAGGCAACTAGTGTTTAAAATTTTAGAAAATTTAAGGAAAGGATTTTCCATAATACTCGGAACTCTGATCATTCAAAGTATATATACAAACATTAAATAAAGCAAGTAGCGGATAATCTTATCGGCTGTTGGGCACATTTACTTAATTTGCAAGTTCAGTTGCCCCATGATTTTAAGGCTGCACAAAAACCAGTGCATATCCTGAATATATGGCTTCTTCAGATGCCATCTGTATCTGCCCTTTTTTCTGAAGAGGAATCCTAGTTCAGCATTACAAAGGTTAGCCCTTTCCTTCATGAATATTCCATCATGTCATACCAAGGGTTGCCATTCGCTATCTTAACCCTTGGCCTCATAATGATACTTTCTTCTGATTGAGTACGTTATAAGACGAAAATAGTAACAATTAATATGATCAATCACAAAGAGGTACAAAAAATCGATAAACACCAGGCCTCCAGATAAGACGGCGTAATTAATTTACATTCAGTTTTCTTATTTAACAGTTAAAATATACGTTTAATATGCTCAAAAGAACTTTCACATTAAGATGGTTATTTCGAGCACCCATAACATAATTTTGAACTGAAGGATAGAAGAAAATAAATATTTTTACGGCCAAAATCTTTGCTTATCTGGACTTATGGAGACTCAACAGGCGGTGTACATTAGATGCCGATAAACTGCTACGATTAATCTGATTGGCAGGAAGGGATTATCGTAAAAATCCTTCCTGGCGTTTTCATTGGTCGATTAGTATGCGCTAATAATAAATTTTGAGGGTTGTGAGGTGAAGGGTTTGTCGAAAGGTAGATACGTCAAAACCTTCCCTGGTGAAGATGTGAATATTCATGCATAGTTCCACCCACTATGAATAATTATATAAATAAACTTTCACGTTTGTACACAGAACAAAGAAATTACTTGTCAGCTCCACTTGTTTAGGATAAGATAAATGAGTCGCGACATGAGATTTCCAACAATGAGGTATGTGTGACCAGCAAAGCCTCAGATCAGCCTGCCCATATGCGCAGTCTGATCAGAGCCTTTGCTAGTGGCTTGAATATTCTATGACTCTTAGGCTACCGACTGAACATTATTTGGAGTCTCTTAGCTCAAAAGGATGCTGCACAGGCCCTTTAGACTCAACACTTGTAAAATTGCCACATTGTTGGAAATCATGTGTCACGGCTCAGACGATGATCTGGGTCGGCTCTGTTTGCAAAAGCGTCAAAAGCTGTCTCTATGAGGTAGCGGGTTAAGATATGAGTTAACATGAGGGCCCTTTTTGCTTAAATAAAACAATTTGCTTGACTTCAACATACGCCAGTTTTGAAAGCTCAGCCTCAACAAGTATTTCTCATATACACATTTACCTGTATGTCAGTTACCAGTCCGTGTATACTGGGTCCGAGACTTGACTAATTTGTTTGTTTGGGGTATTATAAAGTTACCTTTATTTAGTTTTTATTTAATTAGGCCTTTTTCCTGTGGAACCCTGATATATCCTGTTTAAAAGCACTGGTAGATCCAGATCAGTTGGCTTCTGACAAAGCCATCACCATTTTATACTCTGTCTGTAAATACTTGTTTTTCACTGGAACAGGATAAAATTAGAATACATAAAAATATTCAGCTCCAAAAATGACTCACCTAGTAAAGTCTCCACATAGGAATCTTTGGTGAAATGCCGTCTGCACACAACAGCTGTCTTTCCAGGTTCCCACAATCTTTTTGTTACTGGATCCATTCTTTTTATTGCAATTTTCCATTTTAATTTCATTGCAGCATCTTTAGGGAACATGTGCCCTCCGCTTTCTGTGCACCCAGGAACACAACAATAATTAGGCATTTTGAAATAAACAATAAAACCAAAGCAAAATGTGCTCTATATTTTCACTATGTCTGCCACACAGCTGATAAGCTATGCACTGTTAAACCAGCAGCGCCACCTGTTGAGCTGTTTCAGGCTTGTGTAAGGGTGATTAAGTTCTGCAGGCATCCAAATAAGTGAGAAATTAAATATCAATTTTCTTATTTCTCCAACTAAACAGGTGCTGTGGGCTTTATAAAGATTTTTTTGAGCACAAAAAACACATGTTTAGATGGTTTGATGTTGAATGAAAAATCCTAATTTAGCTCTTTGACCCCTGGGAAATTTTTCAAGCTTTATTGTCGTCTGCTGATTTTTTTTCAAAATCAACTTTTTCAAAAATTCTTTCAGGAATACCATCCCAGTGTCAAACAGATTGGATCCAGATCTGGCCCGACATTTTGTTGGGCCTTATCTGGGTCCGATCTGTTTGGAAAGGTTATCAGCAGACGACACTACGTTCTGGGCCTAATCTGGGCCTATGTTTCTGCACAGAGATTCAGAACCATAGGTCCAGATAACCAAATATTTTGGGCATTATGCTAAAACCTAGAGTCGGGCGACATTTTGTCGCGCCTGATCTGGGTCCAATCTGTTTGCAAGGGTTATTAGCAGACTACACTAGGAGGTAAAGAGGCTTGCTAATCTGGGCCTATGTTTCTGCACAGAGATTCTGAATCATAGGTCAAGATAACCATATTGTGGGGCCTGATGTTTGCAAAGGTTATCAGCAGACGACACTAGGAGGTAAAAAGGCTTGCTAATCTGGGCCTATGTTTCTGCACAGAGATTCTGAATCATAGGTCAAGATAACTATATATTTTGGGCATATGCTAACCTAGAGATGGGCCCTGATCTGCGTCCAATCTGTTTGCAAAGTTTATCAACAGATACGCCACTAGGAGGTAAAAAGGCTTGCTAATCTGGGCCTATGTTTCTGAATCATAGGTCAAGATAACCAGATATTTTGGGCATAAGCTAAAACCTAGAGTAGGGCCGCATCTGCAGATCTAGAAAATACCATCATTTACATATTTCACAGAGGGTCATTTGGGCCTCCATCCATAAACAATTTTGACCCCAGGTGGCAGGAGGGGCCCAATTACTTCTCAAGCTGGGTTCAAAATGAGACAGTTCTTTTGTGTATATACACACAACATATGCAGGGATATTCCTAGGCCTATTTTGGAGCTGAATATCGGTCCCTTCCCAAACCAAAAATGAGCAAAATCTTCCCAAAGAAGTGAATGTTTGGTGAAAATTTCATGAAAATCAAAGTTATAGATGCTTACATTTACACTCTTGTGCAATTATAAAGGTCAATGCAATTACCACTACACTGATATTTAGTATTGTTTGGGCCTCGACGCGAGAAAACCCGTCTTCGGTGGTTTGCGAACAACAAAGGCGCAGACCCGCCTGCGCATCCGCGCAGACTGATCAGGGCCTTTGTTATTCGCTCTTTGGAGAGTATCATATCTAAACCTGCTACAGGCGAATTTTCAATTATCTAGCTAGTCTCTGTAGCTGGACAGGCTGGTTTGAATCCACTTTGTCTGAAACCCCAAAGACAGGTTTTCTCGCGTCGAGGCCCATTTTAAATCTGACAATCTAGATCTAGTTATTTCAGACCGAATCATTTTTCCCAACATTGATGTCTCAAAAGATATTTTCCCAAATTCAACAGGCCCCTGGCCCGGACTTCAGAAAGGATATGTTTGGGTTGAGATATAACAAAATAAATTCTTAATTACTCTTATCTACATTTTAGAAGCCTGTGAATTAACAGTTAGCTCACTGATATTCTTAATTCTTGGCATACAAAGTGATTATGATTTTTTTTTAGAAGAAAGCCGCAGGATATCAAAATGCTCAGAAAACTATACTATGCACTATAAGTTTAGCAATTTCTAATGTTTCACATATTTTTGTGCTCACCTTTGTGCAATATCGAACAATTCTAATTGCAATGATGAGAACAGGATCTTAGGCAAAGGAAACCACGAATTTACAGATGCCATCCTTTAAATAGGCATTTGGGGAGAGCAAGAATTGCAGGAGGGGTCAGTAAACAAAATTCACATCCGTTGTAAGTAATGCTAAAATGACAAGCATGTGATTTTTCGTTTGGTGATCTTTTATCTACGCCTATAAAAACTATTGGTTATGTGACAGATGTGATAGATATTTTATGCTGAAAAATCAGCTGCCAACAATGACGTCGAAACCTAGTCATCATTTGATTAAACTTCAAATGTTAATTGGTGTTTCAATTTAACAGAGAATCAGTTTACAAAGATATCATAGACTTATCTTATGGTTGATTAAAACCTTAAGTTACTGAAAAATAGTTCTACGCATTTGCGAGATAACAGTGACTTAGATTTTATCTTCCGGCTTGTGCTTTATAGCCGTGAAGATATTTCATTCAACAGTATTTGTTTGAATGTGTTGGAAGGCATCAAACAGTTCTACTTGTTAATGTGCTTCCAAGAAAAACCATCTAGAAACACTGTTTAAAGGTGATAACGTAAAGGCATTAATAAAAACATCAAATTGTGAAAACTTGGGCTTTTATTTCTCTAAGAAAGTTCAGAAAATTGCAGCATTTGCTGTGCTTTTTTGGTTTTCAGTGACCAAACAATCGCTTAGAAATGGTGTTGGCTTCCCCAAATGATCAGAAATACCCAGTTATTAGTCTTCAAATTTAATGTCACTTTAGCACGGCTGCTGCGTTTAATAATTCTTTTTTTAATGGAAATTCTTGTCAGATGATCAGCGCTTGTGTCTTCATGACAGAAAATGTAACTTGTGATCTGATGTGGATGGGCTCACCCATACAAAACAATTGCTAAATTTATTGTGCATAGTATATATTATGAACCACTTGATATTCACAGCATCAAAATTTGGTGATTTTGAAAGACTGACATATTGGCATAGTTAGTTTAATTTGGACAACTTCTCTATTAAATGCCCTTTAAAGTGGTTTTCTACTCTCATGGGGGATACTTTTAAAGGAAATAATATGCTGCCCAACACTCCCCAGAGGGGATATACTAAGGCCTTAAGTCATGGAGATGCTTTGCCATATTTGTAATAGAATTTGTATGACTGTCATCTATTTTTGTCCAGGGCCCAAAAATTGTGGACCCAGATAAGACTGATCAGGGTTCACAATATTGAGGCACTGGATGCCAGACAAATTGCTGAAACACTTATCTTCAAACAAGAAAAATGAAACATATTGCTTAGGAATAGTCAATTTATAACCCTACTCCTCTAGGGGCAGTATGATCTGGGTTCACAATGTTTGCAAAATTTGGATCATTGTATAGATAGATATAAGGACACAATAAAGGGAAGAGCAATATAGCTTTTTATTTTTTTTTATTTCATCAGTTTCAGCTTTAATATTGTTTAACAAAGAGTTGAACATAAACTAAATAAAACAGGTTTAAAAATAAACACAAAAACCTGTGTAACTAAGCATTGCGAACAACATCACACGTAAAAAATAGAGTAGCATTTTGGCGCCACACGCACAATTTGACTTCCATCAAGTAGGCCTATGACTTCCAAATCTCAAAGGGTGGAAGTCATGTCTTCCTGTTTCAAAAAGTTAGTGCAAGCACTGTTGCTCCCAGAGGAGCATATTCTTTCTTTTAATAGTAGCCTCTTTTAAGACCTGGTTTCCTCTACCTTGAATCATACTCTACCCAGCTACCATTCAAAAGTTGGGTTTGACTATATGTATACCTACAAACTAGGGCTGTGTGTCTACTTAGGCCAGAATTTTTTTATTAGTTGATTTACGGGAAAAAATTTTCAGATTTAGGGTCGGGGGGACGAAAAAAATAAAATAAAAAAGCGCTGAAAATGACCAGTTAACTGGTCATTTTCAGATCTTTTTTTTTTTCAGAGCTTTTTTTTTTTTAATATCTCCAGAAAAACAGTAAAACTAGTAAGGTAAACCAAATATATGTCATCATTTTCCTAAAATCTGGACAGGACAATCACTTTTAACAGTGTCACTCTCAAAAATACACAGACAGAACCTCAAAAATATATTATTTTTTCAACCAAACAAATAATATTTAGAGTCGGCGGATAAAATAAGAAAAAAATTAGAAATTAAATTTTATTTTTTTCCTTCTTTCTGCAAAATTACAGTAGAAGGGTTCGTAAATCAACCAGTAAAAAAATTCTGGCCTAGGGCTGTGTGTCTACTTATTGTGTAACTGAATATCCCAGTCTCATATTTTGGCAATTTTTGTTTTTTTACCACCAATAGAGCAAAAAATACCTGCCATACAACAGCTTGATAGTCAGGATCTATATTTTGCAGAAGTAATCTGAACACTCAATTACACTTATGCAAGTCTCCAGATAAGACTGCGCTATCGAAAAATCAGTTTGTTATTTCTCAACCAAAGCATAAAAAGAACTGTCTCAGTGAAACTGTTCTTTCGTTTACTCTTAACATATGTTTATACTGATGGTCAAGAAATAATCCCAATTTTACGCTCAAAATCTGGGCCTATAGTTATGTATTAACTCTTTGCCTTCTGGGTAATTTTTCATGCTTCTTTGTTGTCGGCTGATTTTTCCAAAATTAGCTTTTTTGAAAAATTCTTTCAGAAATACAATCCCAATGTCAAGGTCATCAAACTTTATAATCAACTCACCCCCCTCCTGCCAACAATGTATCTAATAGATGGAGGTTTGGTCAATATCAACAATTTGACTGATTTTACAGTCTTTAACAGTCTTTATAGGATGGTGACTTTGAAATTAGGTCAAGGTCACCACAACACCAAAATCTAATCAACTCTATATTATGTCACTCTGATGGAAAATATAAAAAGTTTGGCCAAAATCCAACACTATGTTCAAGAGATAAGGTCCTGAAACCCTATTCTGGTCAAAATTTGACCTTTCAAAGTGCTGATGTTACCTTAAAAAAATGGTCAAGGTCAACAAAATCTAATTACCCCCCCCCCCCCTCCAGCAATCCAACATTGTATCAATTAGGGCATAACTGTATTCAAAATTTTCATTTGGGGAGGTATATCGTCGGATATATGGTCGGAAATTTAGTTTTACGGCGACGTGTAAGCGGAGCCGTAAAACTTGATTTCCGACTGTATATCCGACGATATACCTCCCCAAACGAAAATTTTGCGTATGGTTATCCCCATTCTAATGCACTATTATCATTAAATTTTTTCCTTCAAAAAGACAGTTAAAATGTACTATGTTGCGCCTACGTACAGCGGCTGCCAGCTGCATAAAACCGATTGCAAGCTGCATATATTTAAATGTCAACCAATGAAAACTGACGTTACATAATGATGTCAAGTTTCTGACAGTATATCGCAGGATTTTTGAAATACAAAAATCTCTGTCAATATACCCAAATTTTTAACGTTATCCAATCAGAAGTCGCGTTACAAATGCGTTAGAATGCAAGTTTGGTTGAAATCCACCAACTTGTTAAGATAGAGTGCCGAAAAGGCTAATTTACAGTCTAAATTTTATGTTGACTTCGAAAATTAGGACAAGATCATCAAAATTAATTCTTTACTCTGTATTTTGTCACAATGATATAAAATAATTATTGAAGTTTGGCCATAATCCATTACTCTTTTTTTTTTTGTTTTGATTCTTTACATCCCATCAACAATCTTTCAGTTAAACAGGGACGGGTCTTCCTGGGTCGAACCAGTACTAAGCTAGGATAAATGTGTCTTGCTCACAGACCACAACCCAGTGACGCCGGTAAGGTTCAAACCCGCGGCCCCTCGGTCTTGAGTCAAGCACTCTACCACTGAGCCACTGCGCTCCCCCAATTACTCTGTTCAAGAGATAATGCATGGAAACCCTAATCTGAACAAAAATTGACATTTCACCTTTGAAAATAAGGTCAAGGTCACCAAAATCTAATCAACTCTTTCCCACCTCCCAGCAATGTATCTATATGCAAACTTGGTTAAAATTCACCCACTGATTCAGAAGATAGAGAACAGAAAAGGGATGGAGAAGCAGACATGGCAGGGTTCCCACAGAAATTCAAAAGCAAAATTCCATGATTTTTCCATGATTTTTCCATGATCAATAATGTAATTTCCATGATCATTTAACGCGCGGCATCCAACCTCCCCTCTTGGCAGCATCCTCAGTATTCTTTACCACGTTGAGCATAATTAGTACTAACTGATATTAGAACATGTCTTTCTTACATTTTTTCCATATTTCTTTCAATAACTCATCATTCTATATCTTTTTCCAAATAGCTAGACAAAAAGGTCACTTATATGGCCAATTTTAAAATCAGAAACACCAAACTACCTGGATGATTGAATTGAAATGGCTCCAAAAGTTTTGATGATGTATTTTGATTAACTTTTATTCAGGATTTCAAGTGCCCTTCCACGAAAAAGTAGGGAAAAAGTAAGGATAAATTTTTTGAAAAAGGACGGATTATCCAATGTAAAAGGTAGGGAATGTAGGGGTTTTTTTCAAATCAATAATTCATAACAATGAGTCTTTAAATTAATGATAATATATCAAAATAAGAAGGATAAAAGTGGTGACAATAAAATTATCCAAAAACAGAGTGACTTTTGCAGCTGAAAACTTCAAAGTAAGAAATTGAGTGGTCATTTAACAAAAAACAAGTCTAATTATTGAGAAATCTGAGCGAGCGAAGCGAGCGGGGAAAAATTTTTTTAATGATTTTATTGTATAAATGACATTTTAAGTGAGAAAGTTAGGATAGTAAAAGTAAGAAAGATGGCAAAGATCAGGAATCGATACAATCAAGTACCACACCTGACCCAGGATACCACTTGGGAAAGTAACACAACCACAATAAACATCACAAACAAGAGCCAAGAGGTCAGCACTTTCCCAGCAGGTGACCACAAGGCAGCAATGAACAGACGCAAAAGCATGACAATCACAAGACATAAATAACACAAATGATCCACAAAAGAAGTACCACCTTGGAATGGTCAGTAAAAATATTTTACTGGAGGGCTTAAACCGGTTTCACAGCGCCAACCTCAACCTTAGTTCAGATGTGGATCAAGACACCTAGATTTTTGGTTTGCATGAAAGACCCCTAACTTATCCATGCATCATCTCCTAGAACATATAAATCAAGATATAAAAAGGAGATAAAGCAAAGATAAGGACTCAACAGTACATAAAACTGAATACCAGAGCAAAAGAAATCCAACAGGTAAACCCTGGTGGGCCTGACAACAGCCAAAGCATCGGGCCCCTGCCATCTCATCAATAGATGTCTTTAAGTCGGAACCGTAATAGAGTCTGAAGTCCGACCCACCAGCGTGCAATTAAAGAGGAAAGCAGTAAGGCATTTTCATTAAAATGTAGGATAAAGTAGTAGAACAAAAAAGTATGAATTGTAGGGTCTGCTTGAATGCCTGTTTTATATGATTCACCCTGCAAATTAAGAATCTGATAGGTCAAAAGATTCAATGTGGCTTTTACATTCCATTCAAAAACGTACGAATATCTTTTGGTTAGACCTTTTACGAATAAAAGAATACTTTTGAAATGCCTAAATTGCATACATTTTTTAGGGCTACATTTATCTGACTATAAAATATCAGGCACAACAAGTGCAGGCCCTGTTGTGGACCAAACATGCATTTTGAAACAATAATAATAACTTAAAATCACCAGTAGCCAGAAAACAAGCAGTCAAACACACAAATTATTTCACAAAATTCCATGATTTTTCAGTTTTTTTCAAATTCCATGATTTTTCCATGCATGGAACTTTTTGTGTGATTTTCCAGGTTTTCCAGTGCTCGTGGGAACCCTGACATGGACACTGACAGGATTAGCACCAAAACTAATATGCGCCCCTCCCACCTTCAGTGGGAGGACATAATTCATAGTCTCGGCAAATACCTACCTAAAAACCATCTTTATGCACAAAAACTCCGCCCCACCCGCGGAAAAGGCGTTCCTTCCGGTATAACTATAGAATCTGTCTGCCATAATTTGTTTGGTTCATTGGGCAAATGTGCTTGAACATAGATTTCATGGAAGCAATGTAAAATGTTTAACATCTATTATGATGGTTAGGGGTTGGTTAGGATATTGCTTGGTAGCTGCTATATTCAGGGTCAGATAAGTGGCAGACATATTCTATAGTCGCTCCTTCCTTCCACGTAAGGAACATTCCTTTTGGTGTATAGTTATACCCCAATACCAGTCAAGTTTGGTACCCTGCCTCTGTGACTGACGTCTTAGGTGCATAGTACCAGACACCATCATGGAAGGAGCAATGACATATCTCTACAAACACGTGTGTTTTTTTTTCACTCTAAAAACACATTGTGTCAAAATTCCAAATACGACATACTTATTGTATTTAAAATATTTCAACATTTGCCTTCATGACTCTTATATGCCCATAGCTCCAGATAAGGATTGAAGGCAATTGGGTATTTACCCACCTCTTTTTGAATTAATTGGGTATTTCAAATTTAAAATTGGGTATTTAAAGTTTTTGTATTGGGTATCCATCTGAAAGCAAATAAGCAATGAAACCGGACCTTGTTTCTCCTGATTTTTTTTTACTTTCGGTTTCACTTTCGGAAAGCACACTGGCAATATTAGTATATCTGAGATCGCTATTTCAAACTTACTTTGAAAATCCAACGTATCTATCCTGTCATCTTTGATTTTTCGAACCACCAACGCGGTATTAGAGTTAGTTACGATATGATATCATTCAATTTCTCTGGGGCTTTTTCGCCCACGTTCCGCCATTGTTATTGTAAAGCGAGACAAATGTTAAATATTGGGTATAGCTAAACAGCGATAAGAATGTTCCTGGACCGGTTTACAATTTAATAAACTAGATTCAGCGCGACGCCGTGTATAAATTTGTACCCAACAACAGCTTGTGATGCGAAAAATGACAATCGCAAACAGAATACAATAGCGTCATACGCTACGAAAATGTTCCGAATTGAGTATCAAGGATTTTTATTGTGTTTTTGTACGCACAGAAATTAATTTAATTGCGTTTTCAGGTCCACGAAATTGCGTAAATACGCAGCCTTATCTGGAGCTATGTATGCCAGAAGCGCACAGCAGTACACGCCAGCTGGAATTGCATGGATTAAAATACCTCACGTAATTTTAATTCTATCGTGCATAAAAACCATAAGGTAGTTTGAGTCTAGAACAAACAGGTCTGGGGAATCTCAGAAACACGTGATTGTAAATTATCGCGTAAATGCACGATAGCAGACTGCCCATGTAAAGGGAAATCAATCTAAACGTCATAAGGGGAAATAAGTTGGTAGTCAACTTCCTTTTTGTTGGCATTCATATATCGCGCATTCCCGCGACAACCATCACCACATGTCTCGCATTTTGCGAGTTGGTGCCCTAGATTCAGAAACAATACAACACACAAATAAAAGATTACTTTCTTACTTTCTCTATATACTGCCAGACCCTCTTTCGAGTATTATCGGCAGGTGTACTTTGTACACTCTGGGTTGCAGGATGAAAGCCTACAAGTAACCATATCGAAATTACCGTAGGGTTCTTTAACCTGCACAGGGGGTGACTTTCCCTGCACAGGGGACATCCAGTTGACGTCCCGATCCGAAGGACGATGCACTTATCTAGTGTCATCCCTGCAAATGACACTAGAGAAAGCGTGTTCGGACACCGAAATTTTTCTCGCCGCGAGCGGGAATCAAACCTGGGACCTCTAGCACCAGAGGCAAGTGCCTAACCACTGAGCTACCACGCTTCCAACAGATAAATATTTAACCATCAGAACATCGGCCACAAATCAATGATAAAATTGATGTGAAAATTGTAAGACAAAAAATTACAGGTTTCTGTCAGAAGAGGGTTCAATTTGGAGATTTTTTCCTGAAAATTTTGTTTGTTTACCGTTTAGCTTCTCACCCATTGGTCCAAATGCATCCTTAGAAAGATCTTTCTTTCTTTTCTTTCTATTAATACTGGCACGATCAAATTTTGATCATTACGCCAGGGAGTGCAATTTTGGAATTTTGAAGAAAAAACAAAAACAAAACAAAAAAACAAAAACAAACAAAAAACAAAAAAATCTTTCGGCTGTGTTTTTAACTAAATGAGGAGTGCCCTAAACTCCTCAGCAGTCTGGGAATTGACCGCCGAAGGAGAAAGACTATTCCACTGTGGTATTGTCCGGGGGAAAAAAGAGTTCTTCAGGGCATCACTGTATGTCTGGTATCTACAATATTGGGCACTGTGTGATGACCTGGTAGATTTCAAACTGCGAGCAGGGGTCAGGTACTTGTCTTTTTCTATAGACACAGCACCAGAATGTATCTTATGAAAGAGAAGCAGGGAGGACTGATCCCTACGGGCCTCAAGAGATGGCCACTCAAGCTCATCAAGCATCTCGCCTACACTACTTGTGTTACGCCATCTCCTGCAGGTCCAACGGGCTGCTGTCCTCTGAACTTTCTCTACCTGATTAATCTGAAGTTTTGAGTAAGGGCTCCAAATGGGTGCTGCATACTCTAGTTTAGGCCGAACCAAAGTTTTGTATGCAACTTCCTTAGTACTCCGAGGTGCAAAAGCCAAATTCCTGCGAAGGAAACCAAGTGTCTTAGTTGCTTTGGAAGAAATTTCTGAAATGTGTTGACCCAAATCCATGTTATCAGAGATGGTTATGCCAAGGTATTTTGCTGACTGAACGTTTTCCAAAGTTTGGTTGTGAAGGGAGTAATCAAAGAGAATCTGTTTGTGATGCTGATGCCGAGTCACTCTCATAGAGTGACATTTGGCTACATTGAACTTCATTTGCCAATCGGCTTCCCATTGTCCTAAGCAAGTGAGGTCTTCCTGCAGTATAAAACAGTCTTGAATCGAATGAATATTTCTATACAGAACACAGTCGTCCGCGAACAGAAGACCTGATGTTATCCGGCAGGTCATTTATAAAAATAAGGAACAGGATCGGCCCTAAAACTGATCCTTGGGGTACACCGGATAACACTGGGACTGGATCTGAGGCTTGACCATCTAATACTACTTTTTGAGTGCGCCCAGAGAGCCATGAGTTGATCCACTTGTGGGTGGACCCTCTTATCCCATAATAGTCCAATTTATGTAATAGCCTCCTGTGTGGTACCTTATCAAAGGCCTTTGATCGTTCGAATCAGCGGAAAAGGGCCAAAATGATAAACCAATAATCAGATTTCTATCGCTCAGAACCGCGACGCAGTTGTAGGATAACTACCTCTGTTAGCAAGTCTGCCAATCTCAAGCGTGGTTGTGCATTTGAGTGATAATTTTGATCGCGTATTTCCGAGATTTCCCAGACCTGACAAACTTACAAACTACGTTATGGTTCCAGAACTATCCAAGATACTGCATAGGCCGGTAACCCGTACTAGGGCCTCTGTCAACCTCTGTAGCTTGTGCATCTAGTGATCTTCGCCAGCAGGTATTTAGTGCTGACGGCTTCAAAGAGGGGACAAAATGCCGCAAAGTTTTATCCGGGACCAGATCTTGTAGGCCGAAACAATGAGGAGCCGAATTCGACGGCGCGAAAAGTCTGGGCAAGTTATATTATTGCAAGGTGTGCAGCAGCGACTATAATAGAGAGATCAATGCAAGCAAAATCTTACACAACAAATACTTGTCCTATAATAAGGGATGTAGCGACAAAAACATTTCTTTCTTTCCGATAGTCGGTGTCGCTTTATATTACTTCCGTGAAATTTATCCTAAAAGTAATAAACCCCAGTACTCTTTGTTCGGTTTTTGGTAAAACTCCCCAGCATTCTTGCAAACTCCTCGACAGAAGACTCCGTAGCGTCCTTGATAAAAATATAATTCTAACACACCTCACCTATAGAGCCAATGCTAAAAAAGTGTGATATATCAAACAATAATTCACAGTTTTGAAATCGCGAGGAAAGTACGTGCTAGCTGACGTCATTTGTTACTGGAAAATGACGTCATTCATGGCGTTAGACGGTGTAACGTCGTTTTTACGCTTGAAAAACGTTACAAATACATGTAAACGTATGCGACGTAGTCTAAGTATTGGCGGGAGTTCTTCAGTGCAATGGCGGAAAGTTGGAAGAAGCTGAAGATTTCAAATGTGTTTTCGTCGTTTATTTTGTGTTAGAATCGAAATAGATCAGCCCCAGTGCGTGAATTGTTGAGTAATAATTCACAGTTTGTCGGTCAGTTGTACGAAGATAAATCACTCGCGCTGCGCGCTCGTGATTTGATCTTCTGTACAACTGACCTCCAAACAGTGAATTATTACTCAACAATTCACTGCTAGAGCTGATCTATTTCTTAAATAAATTTTCCTTTTTAAAGGAGGGCTTGCCTAGTCTCATAACAGCATGTGCACCTTGTATGTTGGGAACACCTCCAAATTTAGTTATTTTTACACTGTACTTAAACCATGTCATAGACGAACATCAACAATAGTTATTGAGTTGGTCGGTAAGATGCTCTTCTGGCAAAAGAAAAACACAAACAGTTATCTAAAGCCGCACCTAGCGCCATACACTGAAGGACTTTAAAAACACAAAATTGGAATTAGTTTAAACATATTTTATTTGAAATAACACACAAATAATTACAGTATACATACATAAATCTGTAGACGATATAAAGGATTAGAACGAAAGCAAAGCTTATAACGTTCTTCTCCCTATCACAATGTATTTGTTTGCTTTAGCGGAAGTTGAGTATTAGTTTAGCATATTGAGCGGTGGATATTCATTTGAAAACAAAACGAGTACAAGAACAGAAAAAAACAAAGAAAACAACATACAGCTTTGTGAGAACATAATGAATAAATACAATAATTATAAAAAAAAAGATAACATCGTCATAAAGGCTAGGAATATCACTTTGGTAGGGGTAGGGGTGGGGGATAAGAGTAGACACCACAGACCAGTTGGAAGGCTGAAAACCTGTAGTATATGTGTACATATGAATATATCGCCCTAAGGTAGCATGATGCTTGATTAGGTAAAACGTTTGGTGTCAAGTATATACTTGTGAACATGTTCCAAAATTGCAATGTTTGCTTCAAGTGATAGTGTTGAACTTCCAAAGAGGAGGAGACTTAGGGAAGGATTCTGGTAAGTAGTACAGGCATTCAAAAGAGTGTTGCGAGGCCCCTGGTAGAATCTGCAGTGAAAGAAATAGTGCTGAGTATCTTCGATGCTTCCACATCGACATAGTGGGGATTCAGTAATATTTTTGTGAAAGAGGTCCATATTTAAAGAACTGCAGCCTGTACGTAAGCGTGCGTGAAGGATTTGGGCTTTCCTGGAACCACAGTAATAATAAGTTGGGACAGATTGAAGATCTTTCTTAAGGAAAGTTTTAAATGATGAGAGAGTGTTTAGCTGCCTTACTTCCACTGGTAGGCTGTTCCATTGCCTAAGAGTCGATGGAAGAAAAGAATTATGATAGAGGCTTGTGTTAGATCTGATAGTATGAATGTCATTTGAGTTCCTAAGATTGTGATGAGAGATAGCGTTCACTTGCTGTGGAATTAAGGAAGACAGATATACAGGTGTGAGTTGATTAAACATCTTATAAAAGAGGGTAATTTTATGATCCTGTCGTCTTCTGTGCAGGGTCTGCCATCCAACTTCTTTATAAAGATTGTCTAAGGAAACGAGTTTTGTTGTGCCAGTAGTGATTCTCGCTGCTTCGTTTTGGATCTTGTCAAGTTCATTCTTTTCATACTGGGTGCAGTTATCCCATATTACATCCCCATATTCAAGAAGTGGCCTGATAAATGTTAAATAAATAGTTTCAAGAGACTTGCGATCCAGCTTGAATTTGAGTTTGCGCATAATATGAATTCTGAACCAAGCTTTCTGCTTAATATAATCAATATGTTGATGCCAGCTGCAATCGTTAGAGAAGTATAAGCCTAAATGTTTGTGAGAGGAAACTTCTTGAATTTGGACATTTTGCATATATAAAGGTGGGTGAATTGGCTTATTGATTTTGCGAGAGATTAGAAGAGATTCGTTTTTGGAAGGGTTGAAAGTTACTAACCAGATAGCAGCCCAACGAGAGAGTTTTTCAAGATCAGAATTAAGACAAAGAGCAGCTGTTGTAGGATTATCTACTATGATGAAGAGACTAGTATCGTCAGCAAATAAACGGATATTGGATCCAATATTTTTAACAATATCATTGATGTATAATAAAAACAATAGAGGGCCAAGTATAGAGCCTTGTGGCACGCCAGCTTTGATGTAAACCCATTCTGAGAGACTGCCTGGAAGCACTACACGTTGGCGGCGTCCTGAGAGGTAGCTTTGAAACCATCTTAGGACGTCTCCTGAAACACCAGCAGCTTTAAGTTTGTAAATAAGTCCTTCATGCCATACACGATCAAAAGCTTTGCTAATGTCGCAGAAGACAGTCCGTACCTCTTTACCAGCATCAAGTGCTTCTGTGAAGATATGGTATAAATATACAAGTTGGTTAACAGTTGAGTCACCTGGGATGAAGCCTGATTGCAAGGAAGATAACATGTTATTGTCTTGGAGATGATTATAGAGATATTTAAAGACAAGTTTTTCAAATAATTTTGCTACAGAATTTAGCAGAGATATAGGCCTATAATTAGAAACAAGAGACAGGTCACCTTTCTTATGTACAGGGGTTACATTTGCATCTTTGTAGGGCGATGAAATTTCCCTAAGGATAAGGATTTGTTGAAGAGAGAACACAGAGGTGATGATAGTTCGTGTGATAATTCCTTCAAAATGCGATTACTGAGACCATCAGGACCAGATGCTTTGTCAGTTTTTAGAGTTCTAAGAATTTCTTCAACTTCTTGAGGATCAAAAGCGATACTGCTAAGACTTGTAAGATAAGAAGGTTCAGGTAGTTCAGGAAGGACAGCATTACTGTCGTCAAGAACTGTTTGCCCTTGAAAGTAATTATTAAAAAGATTTGCTTTTTCAAAGTCGTCTGTATATATGATCCCTTCGGATTCAATTGGAGGAATAGCAGAATTAAGGTTAGGGGATATAAAAGTTTTAAGCGTTGACCACCAGTCTTTAGAAGAGAGTGATTTAGATTTAAGCTTTTCAGCTATATTGTCATAGAATTGCTGCTTAGAGTTGCGAATCATTGTGTTAGTTTCATTTCGCAGCTGTCTAAATTTAATCCAATGACGTTCTAAGTTAGTCTGCTTGGCTTTTCTATACAGTCGCTTTCGTTTGCGTATCTGCCTTTTCAAAAGTGTTGTTATCCATGGTGGATCTGAGGTTCTAACCCTTATAGATTTGTTGGGGATACATTCTTTAGTCAAGGATAAAATAGTGGAGTTTAAGTTAGAAGCATAGAGGGAGATATCGTCGTTCTCTAAAGCACGCCAGTCAATAGAAGACGCCTTTTCACGCAAGAGGCCAAAATTCCCATTATTATACTTCCAAATATGTCTTGTAAAAGCCTTGGCCTTTGGTTTTGAGAACTTACAAAAACCATAGATGGGACAATGATAACGCAGCTGCTGGTCCAAGAAAGGATCGCCAACACCATGAAGAATTAAATGTTCCTTGTTACTAACAAGAATGAGATCAAGCAAAGAGGAAGAGTGCTCTGTAAAGTGAGAAGGATCAGTAAGAAGTTGGTGCAAAGAGAACTGGGTACAAAGGGAATCGATTTTCTTCTTAGTCTGTGAGTTTAAGACATTGAAATTAAAATCGCCTGTGATTATTATGTCAGAGGTACCAGTGTCAACCGCTAAAGAAATGGATTCTTCGATATTGCTATAAACGTCAGCACTAGAATTGGGAGGTCTGTAGAAAAGACCGAAGAGTAAAGATTTCTTATTTAATACTACTTCAATCCAAATACATTCAATTCCGTTGATTTCGAGGTCAGACCTGCGCTTGTAGAAAATTCCTGATTTTACATATAGTAGTAATCCTCCAAAGTGATCAGACCTTCGATCTTTACGTTCAGGTTTATGAAATGTTTGGAATACTAAGTCGTCAGATTGAACAGTAGGATTTAACCATGTCTCTGTGAAAGCCAGAATATCAAATTCAAAAAGTTCAGCTTCCAGTATGTCAAGTTTATTAAGAATACTTTGTACGTTGTAATGGACAAAGGAAAGATTATGACTAAGATTAGGAGATCTAAGAGAGTTGTTAGAATGATTATGAGAAGTAGAAGAGTTAAGAGAAGATGGAATAGAAGATGGGCCTGGGTTGGGATGAATATCGCCAGAGCATATTAGCAATATTGTGAGCCATAGAGTGAAAACTGTGATAAGCAATAGGAGTAAGCATTTACATGAAAACTGGACATTTGATCTTGACCTTAAATTAGGTAACGTTGATCTCAGTTGACATGGCAGAATTAAATCTTGTGTTTTGGACGTGCTATCCAAGATCGAAGAAAGCATCGAGAAAGCGTGGATTAGGTGACAGTTAAGTGTTAAGAGAAATATAGAATGGAGTGTAATATTGAGTGTGTATCTTGGGCGATATACTGGCATGACTGCAAACTTACTTTGTTTAACCTTATGTCTCATGTAATTGTGCATAAAAAGATAATAAACAAGGCAAATGCAGTCATGTCAGAGAATGTGTATGAACAAGCCATCATACCCCCTTCAGGTCCGCAGTGTCTACCAATCCCCTCCCTTAATTCCCTGATGAATATCGTTGCGAAGTTGCATGTTATCATCAAAAATACAAGATGAAGCATAGAAAATGTCATGTGACAGACAAGTGGAGGCAATTCGCGTGCGCTTTTGCGCGCGCGCGTGTGTGTGTATGTGCGTGTTAGTTCATGCGCGCGTGCGTGTGTGTGTGCGTGCGCGCGCGCGCCCGTGTGTGTGTGTGTGTGTGTGTGTGAGTGTGTGTGTGTGTGAACGGATATAAGGTAGTTACATATAGTGCCGTTAAGTGGGTACTGATCAAAGTTAAGTCAATGGATCGTTGTAAAACACGGCATGGAGCTAACAACGTAAGTTGAGCATTATTTAAGCGGTCATAACTTGTATTGATCTAGCCAGTCAGTTGGTGTTGAAGCTAACAGGCTTGTGTAGAAGCTAATAGTGAAAATTAACTTTGTTGGGTAATGCTGTGGTCTATGAAAGAAATGGTTATAGATTATAATAATAATAATAGAAAGATAAAAAAGGATGAGAGAGGTGAAATAAACAAATAAGTAGTGGTCAGTAGTCGGTCACCTATGCCAACTAATACAACAGATAACACGTGAGCTGCATAATATCTACAGTGTAGGTCCTGACACACAAGTACAGACATGTATAGCAGTATATAACCCTACTATGTACAACGTTAATAATAACAATCTGCTAGGTGGTTCACTTCATATATCGAGGGCTTGCAGGTTTTAATATCGGGTAATATTGCAATTTTTTTATTGCAGAAGGAATTATGTCATTACGCAAACAGTAGGGACCCAGGTGAAGTGCCATGTTCGGTAGCCCCTCATTTGGGTCTCCACTGTTCGCCATACTACATATGCATATGAGAGCTGGAGTTTTGTATCAGCGGTCAGGTGAAGAAGTCGTATAATCACAGGGTCTCAAATGTTGAGATTTTTCAAAGGGATTTCAAGCCATGAGCAAGCCATGAAGTCCTAGCATCAACTTAGATGCAAATAAGAAAGTCACATATCGTCAATGAGAAACAGGTTGTAATTTTGGGGATATTTTTTTGACTTATCAAACAGTGAAGACTCAGATGAAATGCCGCCTCTGCAGCATTCCATCCAGGTGCTCACTATTTGTCAAAGTACTTCAGGAGCCACCAACACAAAGGTATAACAAGTTTGAGATCCTCGTCGTGTCGATCAACGTCATCAACGTCGCATCGGCAGAAGTTTGAATGAAGAAATCACATCACAATCAATGGGTCTATGCACGTACGTGATTATCTAAAAAAACACACTTCGACTAAAGATCGCTATTTACTTAACAGCCAGTGAAATCCCCGATGAGGTGCCTACTCCTATGTGGCACTCCGTCCGGGTCCGCACTGTCTGTAAAAGTACTCAATTAGAAGCCATCAGCTTACAGAATAGGTAACTGCGACCAACGCTTTAACTATTGTAAACAGGTGAGATCCCTGAAAAATGCCGTTTTGTGAGGCACCCCATCAGGTCCACACTGTTTGCTACCGAGTACACACATAGGAGTCACCAACATATAAGAGAATACGATTTTATGAGTCGTCATAACAGATGCCCTGTACCGACAAAACGCTCATAACACCCAGTGTAGACCCTGATGAAATGCCGCATTCTGATGCACTCAGTCCAGTCCCACATTGTTTATAAAAGTACTCGTTTAGGATCCAACAGAACACCAGTGATTGTAATTGAAAAAGAAAAAACAAACAACATAATGGTGTATTTGATTTCACTCTTAACAACCAGTGCAGACCCCGATGAAATGCCGAGTTCTGTGGCACTCCATCCAGGTCCACACTGTTTGTAATGTATTCAGTTGTAGGATCATCAGCGATACGGGGGATACGATTTAATGAGTCTCAATAACAGGTGTCAAGACCGACACAGTGTCGTAACCGTTTTACAACCACTGAAAACCCCGATGAAATGCCACGATATGAGTCACTCCATCCAGGTCCACACTGCTTGTAACAATACTCGTCTAGGAGCAATCAGCATACAAGTTTGAACATTTTTTGAGATTTCATAACAGGATATCTAAAACCGACACAGTGTCATATCTGCGACAAAGAGATGCCGTAACCATGCAATAGCTGTGGGACACACATAGGTTGTGATTTTATAAAGTACTTCTTATCTTTAACCGAAGATCGTTAATATTTGTCAAACAGTGCAAGACCCAGATGAAATGCCGCATTCTGCGACACTCCATCCGGGTCCTCACTTTTTGCCGAACTAATAATTAGGAGCTACTATATTATCGAGGGGCATGCCGTGGCAAGAGGAAAGCGTTTTTAACATTTTATCTGGTGCAATTGAAATAAATCCTGGCTGTAGTATTGTTAAGTACTACAGAGAGTGCGCAAAAGTAAATGTATTATAGAAATAATCGACAGTTCGATCGTAGAATAGACCATATAAGAATTAGAACACACCTATAGGGCCAACTAAGCCAAACCCAAATTAGTCAGTGCCAGCGGAAGCTAGCGGTTGATACCCGTATGGGATAAGGTCAATTAGAGAGTTGATGCGGTGGACGTTACCCGTGTTGTCTTTGATCAGGATTGTACCGTCTGTGGACCAGGCGCCCTTGAGACGATCTGATTTAACCAGGAGACGAGCCTGATATAGATAGCTGCTACGTCTCTTGGTTAGATCCTCGTTCACAAAGACACCAAGGAACCCATTGTTTTTAAGTTTTACACGGTCACTGTAGAATTTGGCTCTGGCCCGATAAGTAGAGAATTTGACTATTATGTCCCTAGGCTTGGTTCTCTTTGGGTGAGTTGGGTTACCGATTCTGTGACTTCTGTCGATGTCGCGTATGTCGATGTCAGACCCAATTTTGGTTGCCATATCCAAAACGATACGATCAGTATCTTCATGTAGCTCCTCGCGGTATCCAGATATGCGGATACAGTTTCGCCTGCTGTACTGCTCAGACTGGTCAGCCTGAGATTCCAAAGTCGTAACCCTTGCTTGAAGTGCCTTGTTGTCCGCCCTCAAGCTGGTGTTGTCATGTTCCAGAGAGATGATTCTGTCTTGTAGCCCCGTAAGAACACCTTTAACAACTGAATCAACTAGATTGCTGATCTCCCCTTGGAATGAAGCAATTACTATTTCAGAGAGTTTTAACATCTCGGAGGGAGGGATAACGAGGTGTGGTGCTGAACCTGACACTTCGTCGGTAAATCCAGTAGCCATTGTTTGATTGACACACTCACTCTCTTCTGATATAGGAAGTAAATCAGATGCGCCAAGATCGACTTTGTTCTTTTTGTTATCAGCTTCAAATTCAGGTGATGTTAGTTCGCGTTTTCTACTCTGTTGAGCTATAGGAGTTGAATTCATACCTCACTTATGAGCAGTTACTGTAGTCATGAAAAAATCCGGCAGGACTTCTCCATATAAAATACCTTTAAATTATTGAATATTGAATATTGTTCATGATATTCACGTGGCTAAACAAGTATTAAGGAAAGAGCTCTAGAAAACATAGTCATCTACATACTAGATAAGTGAATAATTCCAAGTCCAAACTGATTCAACTCCTCATTTAGGTACACTAGAAGTCAAAATACACACACATCTTATTGTCAGATAATCATTTTAGTCGAATTGCCTCACATTTGTAAGAAAAGTCTATGAATAAGCCATGTCTCTAATAATTCTTCCTCCGCATTTTCAAAACAAACATTACTCCGCCATTTTGACCACGTGAACTAATTGGAATTAATAAAATTTACTTATTTTTAATGTATCATTTTTTTTGCAACAATGAACATCATAATGTCAGCAAAACATGTTTTTAATTTCATGCCAAAATAATAAATAATGTTAAGACTACAGTTTATCGAATAGCAATACCCTTAAATTCTAAAGTTGCAATTTGAAATTTGTCTAGAAATCAGACGTGATTTAAAGTAATTGTATTTAAATATTTTGATTAAAAATCTGGATACAAACTACCCTCGAAGCCCTAATATTTGTCTGGAATTGACGATAGCCAGCCAGAACGCATGTCATTGATGCAAATATCGTTGATACACTCGACGAACGTTGCCGTCTTAACGTCAGGTCGTCATTTTTGGTTAACCAGACCTGCGTCGATATTGAACTGTCCCTGTAGCCTGATAACGATCTCTTAGGCGTTGTATAGTTGATAGCCTTTCCCAAAGGACCAGAACTTTTGAAATAGTCATTTCATTTTTCCATACAAACATATTCCTGCTTTGTTGCTAGTCTATAGGCTGGTGCTAAGTTCTGATAAACATACAACTCCACTAGAGACAATTATATTTATAGACTAGCCATGAACATAACCATTAGGAAAAGAAAAAAATATCATTACAATATTTTACGTGTATTAATGACCACTTTTATTATCAGACTGGTAGCTATTCAATATAGTTGACTGATGGCAATTATAATGGCCTACTTGATATCGAACTTTAGTTCCTACTATAGTAACTAAGTTTGATTCAAACATCAATAGTCGCTACTATAGTGACGTCACGAGCCTCCTATAGATCAAGGGTGGGTCAGAGCACCGTTACTCTATTAGCTTGTCTGGTTCCCTCCTCTAGACCTATCTAGCAAGATGGGTTCAAGATCTATCAATAGCATAAAATGTTTTTTATTTTACAAAATAGATCCTTGATGTGTTTTATTTGCGGTCCCTCTTATTCGTAATTGTTAATTAGAGTAAGCTGTGCAGTTTATGTACACCCTTTTTGTCTACGATGAAGAATTGAAGGGGGCATACAGGCCTATTCACTTTGTTTACTTGACAACTAATTAAAAGGTTGCAACTGTAGCCGTCAGGGTGTAAATGTGCGCACACATCTATTACGTAAGAACTTTAGTAGCAACTTAAGTTTGATTTGAAGTGGGCCAATATCATTCCGATTGCGCCAGATCGTTCATGTTCCGACAATCGTGACATGATTAATAAATTTATAAAACTAAAACTATAGTATATGAAACATGTTTATGTACAAGCTACCTGTCAAAGAGACCCAGAAGTGTATGCGACATGCCATGATCCCAAAATATATCCTCACACCAAATTTGGGATTCCTACCTCAAATTATATACATATATGCTCTGGGCTCGACCTTGCTATGACTTGAACCAGAGGTTAAGGTCACAGTGACCTGGAACCAGTTGGTGACTCGCCAGAGCCCAGGATGTATCTACATACCAAATATAGAACTGCTACCATAAATAATATAGGCGATCTACTGTTGGTGCATTTTTTCAAGACCTGACTCCTGAGATTAAAGTCACAGTGGCTGAAAACAGTACGCAACATTCCTTGACCCCAACATATATCCACAAATTGAATTTGGGGGTTATTATGCTCTAACACTATGTTTTGCTTGCTGTCGGTGAGTTGTCTTGTTGGTGAATTGTTTGTGCTTATACACGACCGTTATGCTAACAGTATGTTAGATAAATGGGCCCAGACCTGTAAATGTTTTTCCATAGACCTCTATTATAGCTTTTGAGTAAGCTGTGGTCAACACAACTCTTCAAGCACAATGAGGCTGCCGTAGAATTACAGATTGGACCTAGTTCAACCAATAAACAAATATGTGATACCATGGTGACCACCATGTTTTACCACTTTTTGGCCCCTGAAGGTGGGCACCCTACATGAGAGGAAATTTTCATTGAAAAAAATACCAAAATGCAAGGTCCTTTTTTCTAAGCCACACCAGTAAACTTAATCAACAAAAGCAATGAGAAGTTGTTTCAAAAAGTACAGCAAAGATATACCTGTCTAATAAATACAATATATTTCCTAGTTTTATTATTGACCAATCATGAAACACCTTACAACTTAAAAATATTGTGCTGAGCTTCCACCCACCTTTTGAGCCAATCAGTGCCCTTTTTACATTTACAGGTCTGTGGCCTAAAAGACAACCAGGTAGAGGGTATCACTATTCCGAAACAAATGCTTGCGGCGATTGCGCCGCAAGCAAAAAGATAGCAAGAACGCAATAAAGCAAGTGCACAGCCAGGCGAAAGCCAGGAAGCCTGTGTTTCAACATCATATGGGCCTCGCCGCAAAAACCCCTGATATTGTTGCTTGCTAACAACAAAGGCGCAGACCAGCCTGGGAATCCGCTTTTGTTATTTGCTATCTGAAAAGTAAAGTAACACTTAATTCTCCAAATGTTTTGGTGGGCTTCAACATGATAAAAACCCTTGCTTCGCCCCTGAATAAAGTAATCAGCTCTCACATCTCAGCGCGATGATTGCAAAACTAGAAATGACGCTAAAACCCACCAAAACAAAGACGCAACACAAAACCCCTACATCTGTGGGTTCACCTACATCTTTACATTGAACCGTCATATTTGACTATAGCTCAACGGGAAGACTTTTGTTGGTATTATATGTCTACCAAGTCATTGACAATTTTATACAAAAGGGTCAAATGTATTTTGGAACAGCTGGACTCACCAGACCCCCACTGCAGGTGCTCGAACAAAGATGACATGCTAGCTGCTGGTGTTTCTGTACCAGGTTGTTGTGTACCGGGCATCTCTCCTTTGTATCATCTCGAGATTCCTGGTCTGTTCTTTTTTATTTGGGCTCCAAACAGAAGAGTGTTATTCCAAGTTGTAGTGGGACATGCAAACGTAGGTGTTAGCTTTTGTGACCTAAGGTTGTCCCTTAAAAACCCGAGAATGCTGTTGGACTTCTTGGAGATCCTGTCTATGTGTGTTTTCCAAGATAGGTTGTCTGTACATGTAGGTCAACACACAGGTACTTCGATCGTCGTATCTTCAGTGTTTAGGATGTGTCCGTTCAGTGTGTAGGTTTGTTTGATGAAAGGGGGTCTGGACCTTGAAATACGCAGAACACTACATTTCTGGGAATTAAACTTTATGCCCCACTAGGATTACCACCCTGTCAAAGCATCAAAGATTTACTGTAGAACGACACAATTACTTTAGTCATATGTTGGTCTAAATACTATGTAGTCATCTGCAAACAAACGAGTCTTGGAGATGATGTCATTTATATATAGTAGGAGTAGCAAGGGCCCAGTCACAAGTAGATTCTTGCAGGACAGTGCTAAAGAATGCCAGGCTGTCTGTATACAATCCCTCAACCGCCCCTCTGTAGGTTCTGCCAAGAAGGAATGACATGGTCCATTGGTGAGTGTTCCCTCTAATGCTATAGTGGTGCAGCTTCCTAAGAAGGCGACAGTGTGGGACACGGTCAAGTGCTTTGGAAAAGCTCAAGACAATCATGTCTGTCTGAATTCCAATGTCCTATATGGAGGCTAGATCATGCTGAAGTGTAACAAGCTGTGTCTCACAACTTCTTCAGGCTTGGAAACCATGGTGACAACCAGAGAGTATGCTAAGCTTGTATACGTGCTTAATGATATTGCTTAAGATGATATGCTAAAACATCTTGCAGCAAAGGAAGGTCAAAGAAACAGGCTGTTAGGTAGCTGGATCATGATGCTGGCCTTCTTGAACACTGTGCACTGACGTTGGCTGTTTTCCAGTCGTCAGGGGGTGTCCTGATTGAATGGATTTGTTGAGAATGATGGTCAAAATCGGAGCAAGATCGATATTGTATGAGCCTATAGCTTTCCAAGGGTTGCTTTTCAGTAACAATTTTCGAACACCTTCTTCGCTGACAACAAACGGATTATTTGGAAATGTTCGCCGTCTGTGTAACGAATGTGTCTGGTTCCTCGTGCATGAATACTGACTCATACTATAGATCTGTTGAAGAGACACTCAATGGAAGCAATATAAAACAATAAATAAACAACAACAGAATCGCCGCCTTAGAACCGACAGCAGCCAAGGCCAGCAATGGGGAGGGGTGGGGTGCGCTCAAATATGTTTTTCTGGCTAAATCTTCTCCCTATAAAACACTAAAAATGTTAAGCTCGCAATTTATGAAATATTTCATCAACAGAAAACATTCAAATCAAATTACGCTACTGTGATAAAACAAAGAAAAAGACTCAACTCACAGACAACCAGAGATTAAGGAAAACTCCTAGTTGAGCCACAATGGGCCCAGCCAAAGACAAGCAACAGGTAATAACTAATAATGTCATCAGGCTAAGTTGCAACAACACACTGATTTTCCTATGGAGATTTCAGTGATATTTCAAGCTTGACATTTTGATGAAAACCCTGCTTTTTAAGATTGCTTTTCTATTTACAATCAAAACACACTTGTGATAAGTCCTTCACATTTCTGGTTGTCACATGTCTAGACTACCATTTCGTTCAATCGGATCTGGTTGGTAATGGATTTCTGAAGGCCTAAACTGAACGAGATTTCAGTTCAAATCAGTAACCTGAAAATTTGGACCTCTGTCACATTTAAATGGCTTTCATGTGTTTCCTCGTGACAACATCCGTAAAACTTTTACTGTTATGTATAACCCAGTCTTTGATTCTTCCATGCGAACTTAATATTTCTTGTACTTCAACAACAGCAAAATCTAATACAAAAATTTGGTGCCAGTAAAACGCATTTAAGCCCCCCGGTGGCTTAGGCTGCTGTCTGTTCTAGTGTGGTGGTTCTGTTGCTGTTGACTTTCTGTTTATTGCTACTCCCATTGTGGGAGTCTGTAATTGTTCCATGTTTTGTTGTGCGTTACTTTATGTCCATTCTAGTTTTGCATTCATCTTGATGGGGAAGAGAGAGCTGGTTACTTTGCTTAGTTTGCCTTCCTGGTGTCTCGTGATGGCTGTGTGGCTCTTCCTCGCAGTGCCATGGGTTTGTCTGCTGTTTGTGATTGTGGTATTTCCTGATCATACTCGCTTACTATTTTTGAATATTCAGATACACTTTCATTTGCTGTTCTGGCTTGTATCATTTTATATATAAATGGCTTACAATTCAGGTGTAGCGTTTGCACTTTTGTTCAGTATAGAATGAACACAAAGTAATGCATAACAAAACAAATACAAACACAGAACTCCCACAAATAATGGGAAGTACTTTAAACAATAGAAACAACAACAGAACCACCTCCCTATAACGGACAGCAGCCTAAGCCACTGGGGGCTTAAATGCATTTTACTAATGTTAAATCTTTGCCCGAGATTATGTTGTTGTTAAAACACAAACTCGTTTAGCTCGCATGGAGGCTTCCTAACTAATGCAATTTATCATCATTGAGAAACAATCAAATCAAATTAACACATTGTGAATATACAAGAAAACCAATGGGAAAATGACAAACTCACAGTAAGACACCACAAACGAGAGCCAAGAGGTCAGCCCTTTCCCAGCAGGTGACCACAAAGCAAAAATAAACAGACGGGCACAAAGACATAGCAAACACAAGACAGAACAAAAACATAAAGGATCCACAAAAGAAGTACCGCCTTGGAACGGTCAGTAAAGTATTTTACTGTTGGGCTTAAACCTGTTTAACGACACCAACCTATCCCTTAATTCAGATGTGGATCAAGACACATAGATATTTGGTTTGCATGGAAGACCCCTAACTTATCAATGCATCATCTCCTAAAATATATCAAAGTCTTGATTTAGGCCGCCTGTGTTAGATTCTTCGACATATATTCAGTTTGAGAGTTTTGAGATCAGAATTTTTAATGTTCAGTATTTTCGGAATTTTAAACTTTAAAATAGTCGAACTGTGTGCCGTTGGAACACTGCTTGGGCCTTTCATCTTTTTGTACGATTTTTCTTTCCCAGCTGCTGTATTTATTCATAAATGGTAAATGATTTGAACTTGGATTAGGTCCTACAAAATGTCAGACTTTGTCTGGGTCCATACTGTTTATAACTAAGTCCTTACTAATTTTGGTTCATGCTCACCTTGTTTCATTGCGCATGCAAGCTATATATGCTTAAAATATGGGAGGATTTATTTCCGGGCTCTGAGTGTTGTGTTGTCATGCAAATAAGCATGAGAATGCAAATAATTGTTGATATTTGGGTACTTGTAAGCATGATGGATTTCATGCCTGATAAGGGTGAGAATGAAACAGGTATATTTTTTGCCACTTTTATGGGAAAGCGTTGCGACGTCGTGGCGTTACGTTCATGTTGGCGTGATGTCACACACCAATACAAGCAAGTACAAAATGGTGGAACAGAGACTATGTAGTTAATATTTAAGTGCATGTTTTTCTTGATAAAGGCCTTTGGCCAAAATATTGAATTAAGAGTAAAATTATCATATGTGTTTAAGATTGTTCCCTATGGAATATAAATGAATATAATTAATATCATTACAAATTGACAAATGCAAGTCTAAAAACGTGGCTTCGGTATCAGATTTATTAGCTTTATTAAGTTGGAGCTCAGAACGGTATATTTGACTCATCATATTGTCAAAATAAACATAATTAATGTTTAAAATATCGTCCAAATATCTGGATGTAGTGTTAAAAGCATCAATAATATCAGCCTGCTTATCATCAGAAAGAGACATCATGAAGTCCCTCTCATAACAAAACATGAATAAATCGGCAACAAGGGGGGGGGGCACAATTGGAACCCATAGGAATCCCAACTACTTGTCTATTCAACTTGGTGCCAAACCAAATAAAAATGTTGTCCAACAAAAATGTCAGCGCATCACATACAAGCCAAATAAAGTAAGCCCTCTCTGTAAAATGTTGTTCAATTTATTCAGCTATTTTTTCTTTGATTAGATTATGAGGCAATGTAGAATAGAGACTACAGAAATCATAATTATGTAGATAAACTAGACGAAAGAAAACCTTTAGATTTTAATTTATAAAGAATCTGGCCTTAATTTTTAATAGATCAAATTAGATCTCATAATACAGTTTCAAAGTATTTGATAACGCAGTAAGGCAAAAAGTCCAAATTATAGACAACTGAGTATTAGTACATTAGCTAGAAATAGCAATAAAACGTGACTCATATGGTCTTTCATGAAGATTAGGTAACCAGTATAACATAGGAAGCGTGCTATGGTCCTCATCAACGAACATACCAAACTTAGCAGCAGTCAAGCAATTAATTGTGCAGAGCTAAATCTTTGCTCTAGATTCTGTTGTTCAGTCACAAAAATTGTTAAGCTCGCATGAAGGCTTGTGGTCACCTGCTGGGAAAGGGCTGATCTCTTTGCTCTCGTTTGTGGTGTCTGCTTTGAGTTTATCACTTTCCCATTGGTATCCTGGGTCAGGTGTGGTACTTGATTGTATCGATTCCTGATCTTGCACCCTTACTTACTTCAAACCAAACACCTATGTGTCTTGATCCACATCTGAACTAAGGGTGAGGTTGGCGTGCCATGAAACCGGTTGAAGCCCTCCAGTAAAATATTTTTACTGACCGTTCCAAGGCAGTTCCTCTTTTGTGGATCACTTGTGTTAGTTATGTCTTGTGTTTGTCATGCTTTTGCGTCTGTTCATTGCTACCTTGTTGTCACCTGAAGGGAAATGGTGGACCTCTTGGCTCTTGTTTGTGATGTTTATTGTGTTTATGTTGCTTTCCCATTTGGTATCCTTTGACAGTTGTATCGACTCCTGATCCTTGCTGTCTTTCTTACTTTTCCTAATTATTGCCAGTAGATAAAGAAAGACAGAAAGAAAGAAAGAAAGTAATGATTCTAAGTAAGGAAGAAGGCAAAGATCAGGAATTGATATGATCAAGTATCACACATAACCCTATTTTGAGATGATAACAGGGCACCAGCTTAGCTTGATGTCTGTCTGTCTTCGGCTGCCCCCTCCGCCACCCAAGTAGCTAAACTGTTTTGTTTTGTAGTTGTTTTTTCTTTAGCTCTGACTGTATACAAAAGTTTTTGTTTCATCACAAGATGTTGCTTGATTTGATTGTTTCTCAGTAATGATAAATTGGATAAGTAAGCAAGCCTCCCCACGTGAGCATAACATTTTTACAACATCACAATCTAGGGCGAATATTTGGCCAGTAAAATTGATTTAAATCCCCGTCCCACCCTGTGAATTTGGCTGCTGCCCATTCTAAGGTGGTCGTTTTCAGGTTTTGGCTTGGGTGATTTAAATGTTCGTGTTGTTCCCATTATAATACATGCACGTACTAGATATACATAGATGTATGTGGGCGTTTTGTGTTTGGTCATTGCTTTGTTGTACAGTACTTATTGTCGTTTCTAGTTTTGTCATAATCTCGCTGGAGAAGAGAGAGAGAGAGGGTGACACAAAAGACAATTAAAGTTCACTGTAGAAACCAGCTGTGACTGTTAGAGTTGTATGTGCTGTGGGCTGGACTCATGCGCGGATCCAGAAAGTTTTGTCAGAGGGGGTCCAAATTTGATATAGTGTTCCCTTTTTAGATGATTCCAAATTCCACTTCTAATGGGTCATTATCGGTCCACCAGCGATACACCATTTAAATGGCGTTTTGCTGGTGGACCGATGATGGCCCAACTTTGAAAGCTGGCTTGGTAGCTTTGTGATTTTAAGGGGATCCGGACCAGTACTGCTAAGAAACCCTATACACGCCTACCAAACGCTCGAATGCTCAACATCTGATTGAACATTAAAAACAACTGCTCTATGAAGAAAATAAAAAATCGGGGAATGTCATGCAACAGCCTATGGATTCCTGCGTTTGTGGTATATATACGAGCTCAGAAGGTCTTCTCATTAGGTCATATTTACTTTTCGCGCGATAAACACGTTCCTGTCGAATTCTGGTACATCTATTTTAAGCGAAATGTAAATATGACAAAACGAGAGAACTTTCTGACCTAAAAATTATACCACAAACGTAGGAATGCATAGTCTGTTGCATGACATTCCCCGATTTTTTATTCTCTTCCTGGAGGAATTGATTTTAATATTTAACCAGATGTTGAGCATTCGAGCGTTTGGTAGGCGTGCTATATTTTATTGATTTTTCAGGAGGGGGGGGGGGGGTCCGGACCCCCTGTCCCCTCCTCTGGATCCGCCCATGAGTCTGTCGTGTATGATTGTGGTACTTACTTTTAAGCTGGGCCAACCATGGTTCAACTAGTTTTTTTTTCAAATTCTAAACACTGCATCACTCTGACGCACTTGATTTGGTCAAATTTTCACTGAGTTTTTTTTTCAAAAAATTTTCCAGAGACGTATGATACGCCTCTGATTTAACTGATTACGGATTTCAGAGGTACGCCATACCCTCTCATACATGTATGTGGTTGCACGGATCCTATGTATTATACTATTCAATATGTAGTGTCCGTGTAGCGTGGCAAAAATGTTCAGCCGAAATCGACTATTAAATGTTTTTTTTATATTGTAGGTCCTTATTTTTTGGTATGGTTCTTGGCGTCATTTCTAGCTTTACTTAAATCTTCACGAACAACCGTTGGGGCCTCTATCTTGCGCGGATCCATGAATTTTCGTCGGAGGGGGGGGGGTCCATAGCCATCTGGCAGAAAAAAAGGCTTTTTCTTTTGTTATAGTCGTCAGACTATTTTACAGAAGGGGTCCAGGGTGTCCAATGGGTTAATTTAAGAAAAAAAATCCCAAGTAGAGCAGACCGGGGTAATTTCGACACCTGTATGTTATCGACACTCCCCCTGTAATCTGATACCCGTCGTTTATTAATTGGTTTATTTTGATTGTATCACGAATACGCCATAGAAATATTCATTTCCAACTACACAACACGTTGTTGAAGGTTCATAGGATAAGAAAATCACAGACATACGAAAATCCAAGCATTCTTATGCCTTCCTATAAGAGCACCGATAAAATGTGTCGAAGTTTCACATGTACATATTCTTAGATATCCCACTTCTGTTTGATACCTCGTGCTTGGAACACAATTGCCTTCTTGTTTTTATCCGCCTAAGCCAAAATATCTGTATACAATGTATTTTATAAGGGGTGTCGATAATACACTTACAGGATTTGATGCAAAGGCAGTTATCGACACATCTCGTTGTAGACTAGATATAACGCTTGACATGGCATCTTGTGTCATCTGTGGAATAAATGGTACGTGATATGCCCATAAAATCTCGTTCTTCAATCACTCACGGTAGATGAGCTGGAATACTACGATTATTATTGTGATGGGTGGGCGAGTGGGTGGGTCTATTGCATCCGACTGAATTTAAACGGTCAGACAATGAAATATAGACCTTCAGGTCTTTTAAAAATGTTGTTTTAATATGATTAAATGTAATTCTAGTCAGATAGAATGGTTATCTCTAATTTATGTTTGCATTTTTTAAAAAGCTTTAAGGTGTCGATAACTCTCTGGGGGTGTCGATAACGCACCCCTTTACCATAGGTGCTACAACATTTAGTCATGGAATCATATACGGTAGTTTGTATAAATAGTCATCTTTTTTCGACCAATCAAATGATGCATATCATATCATCATTGAGAGAAAAGTTGTTCCAGCCAATAGAAAGGCTCAAAACATCGAAACCGTCTTAAGGTGTCGATAATACCCCTGTTTGCTCTACCTGGAGGGGTGGTCAACATTTTCCAGGGGGCCGTCCAACTTTTCCAAGTGGGGGTGGGGGTCCAATTGTTTTATCCCATATAAATAATTAGTAAATATAATTTGTGATTTTCCAGGGGATGGGTCCGGGCCCCCGCCCCCATTTCTGGATTCCCGCATGATTTACTCATAGTTTGGATCGTTCACGGTGTTTAAATTTTGGCGCCAATGCATATTATCACGAGATGTCAAAGGGAGGTTACCGAAGTGATCCTGTTATTTTGTGAGGACTTTTCCCCATATTTGCAGAACAGATCGATAGATACTTTTAATCAATGTAGATCCCGTCGGCCCGTGTAGCGTCTTTTCTGAAATACACACATTCACACGGTTCAGTCTTACATTGTCATTGTTGGGAGGGGAAATTCTCTGAGGGGAATTTTGATGACCTTGACCTTATCTTCAAGAGCAAGTTTGACCAAAATTCGATTTCAACACTTCGCTGAATGAGACGTATTAAAGTGATTACCACAACCCCCTACACCACCACACAGACCCACAGATCATAAGAACAAGAAAGGTCACCAGGTACTTCATAACACAGCAAGGCCCACACAGTTCAGGAGCAACAAACAATGAATCAACAACAAAAACAGTGCAACCACCCCATAATCTAATAATGGACAGCAGAAGCATTTTTTTTTATTTTGACCAAACCAATGCATAAATGTATTGTTTGGGGAAGGGAATGAGTTGATTAAAATTAGGTGATCTTGACCTTATTTTCAAGGTAACATCAACACTGAAATGCAAAATTTTGTTCAGAATACAATTTCCTTGCCTTATCTCAGACTCTTGAATGGCATAATGGAATCTGGCCAAATTTTATATATTGTATCAGTGTGACAGGATACAAAGTAATGTTTATGAGCTTTTGATGATGTTGACCTAATGCTCAAGGTTGATCTTAACCTAATTTTCAAGGTCACTATACTATTAAGACTAAAATATGTATTTCACACTCCATCTTCTGATCAAGAGGGTGCATTTTGACCAACTTTGCAGAGATACATTGTTGGGAAAGGGAAAATATCCAGTCAATCTTTTAGTGACCTTGACCTTATTTTCAAGGTCAATTCAGCTAAATGATAAATTGTGATCAGAATAATGTTTCCTTGTGCTATCTCTTAACTGAGAGATGGATTCTAACCAAACTTTATATATATATTGTATCAGTGTGACATAATAATTTAAAGCAATTTAGGTGACTTTGGCCTAATTTTCAAGGTCTTCATTCTGTAAAGACTAGATATCTATATAAATCAGCATTTTCCACAGACTATATCTTCTGAAACAGTGGGTAAATCTATACATTGTTGGGAGAGGTGAAAGACTTGCTTCTATTTTGGTGACCTTGATTCGACCTTCTTTTCAAGGTCACACAAGGGCTTTGAAATGTCAAAACTTGTGTTTGCATATCTTCTTTTCTGCACTCATCTCCTGAACCAGGGGGTGGATTTTGATCAAACCTGCATAGATACCTTTGGAGGGCAGAAAGAATGATAATTAGAAATGGTGACCTTGACCTTATTTTCAAGGTCAGAACAGCACTTTGATATGTTGAATTATTACCCAATTAAGGTTTCCTCAATATCTAATATTTACATTTTCTAAGCAATCCTTTAATGAATCTTTAGATTTTTGCAACCGTTCATAGCCTCTAGGATTACACAAAATTTGATTGACAGCAGCCAAGCTCAATTCGGGCCAAATTGACCATGCAATACGCTTCGAACATCAAACTCATTGGCCAGAAGTGATAGTGGTGTTGTGATAGACAGCGAGCCACACCTGAGTCGCACATGCAAAACAAGCCTCTTGTTTGCTCCATTGGCTGTCTGTGTTCAAGCTGGCCGTTCCCCTTATCCATTTTATACTATGACTAAACCATTTATAAGATTATATCTTAAATACAAAACTATTTTAATTCCTAAACTAAAAAATAAAATGAAAATATAAGCAATAAATTCAATTTTTGGAATGTTCATGGAATCATGAATACTTTGGGTCTCTTGCAAATTTAGGTGAAGTCCTTTGGGCTTCACTTACTTTGCAAGAGACCCAAAGTATTCATGATTCCATGAACATTCCAAAAACTGAATTCATTTCTTAATTGAACAGAATGAATAACTGTTTATATACTGTATCATTGTGACAATACACAGAGTTAATTAGATTTTGGTGACCTTGACCCAACTATCAAGGTCACCATCCTATAAAGAATGTAAAAATCTGCCTTTTCCACACTCTATAGGCCAAAAAAAAGAAAATGTCACCGTCCCTAATATTTTGGGGCATACTCAAACTTTTTTTTAAGACATGGGATATTAAAGTCTATTTTAACTAAACTAAATAAAGTCTATTTTTATACTGTATTTAAGGACTTCTATACTTTTTACATACAAAAAAAGTTTAAAAAGTTTTGCCTTCCTACCGACCCATTTAAACAAGGCACATTTTTCTTTTGGCCCTATCTTCTGAACCAGTTTGTGGATTTTGACATATAAACTTGAGATTAGATTTCAAATAGTGAATTTTACTTTATTTAAGCCCTGATGAGGATCGGGGAATAAAGCGATCAGCCTGTCACTCCATAGCTTTCATACCCTTTGAGTTATTATGATTTGTTCGGTATGCATATATCACGTCAAGAGAGTGTGTCCTGTACAAGAATGGTTGCATTCCCTTGCAGCCTTTGGTTAAAGTTATCTCCCTTGAGGGAATTTTAATTCACTCAAGTTTTAATACCCTTTTCAGGCCTTCAGATTTATGGTGGGCCCGGGTCATTGTCCCATGATTTCAAAATATGGCCCATCACTTTCCAAGGCAGTGGGGCCAATGGACCCATCCTTTTTAGTTGTGAAAAAATCTCACTTTAATAAAAATGTTCATCTTACAGTGAGTCTACAGAAAGTACATGTATGTTGTCAATACAGTAAAACCTGTCTTAAGCAGCCACTCAATAAAAGACAAAGCAAAGATCTTAATAACAAATGGTAGCTTAATGAAGGTCGAAAGGATTGCAGAATGGTCCCCTTGGAGCATTCTGCAATACTTTTGACCTGCATTAAGCGACAATTGGTCTTCTTTTTTGAGTGGCCGCTTAAGAAAGGTTTTACTGTATAATCAGCAGTCAATATACATATATGCATATGCATACAAGTGTCTGTGTCAGTGTGTAGGTAAAGCATACTACTAAAATGTCAACTGTGTTTAGTTTGATATGCTTGGGGCAATCATTTCAGAAAATGACCCACCATTTTTTTGCTCCATGGGTCACTTCGGCCCACCAATCTTGAAAAAAATCTGAAGCCCTGCCTTTTAGATATTTTAAAAATTTTTTGGTTGACAAGAACTCTAGGGAATACTACGCTATTTTCATACATCCGTAGTCTTGCCCACTTTTTTTTTGGTTCAAAATTTTGAATTGCAATATTTTTGGGGGTTTTCAGAAAGATTATTTTGAGGTATGAAATGTCGATATTTGTTTTGGGGTCATCGCAAAACTGAACAGTTTTGGGGGTCATTCCTCTGCATTTTAGGGTCTTTTCTGAAGATCAAGGTGCAAAGTGGGGGATATATATATTTTTGGGGGTTGCTAAAATTTCAAATATTTTTCAGGGTATGTCTGATATCCCTGATTTTTTTTTTTTTTGGTAAACAGTAGATGCTGGGTCCAAGCCTACGTAGCAAGAAATGTAGCCCCCCCCCCCTCCCCTTTACATCTATAGGTGGGTAATGAAGGCTCATTCAAGCCTGTACATATGACCAGTCCAGCATCAGCCATCACTGCTTGTATATATAAATGGCAGCTGGGACATCTGTTGATTCCAGACTAAGCTGTGAATACTGATCTAAAGAATATGCGACAGTGTTGTCGATCTATGTTGCATAATGGACTTACCTGTAATGGCGGGGCATCCAGGCTAGCCTCTAATAAATGCCAACTAAGATATATTGAAAACAAAAGGGCCCTTGATCACTCAATTGAATCCTGGCACATGAGGAGATGATATATTGGCCTGTGGCAAAAGAGATCTCATTTAAAGATATTTCTATTTCTAGATCTGGTTGCCATGTTCAGTCGAGTCGAAAGTTCTGACAATTTTGGTAGAGGGCATTATGAGGAACATTTCTGCGAAATTATTTTGAATTTGGACCATTGGTTAAGGAGATGTTGTTTAAAGATATTTCTTATCTAGAGCTCTGGCAGCCCTTTTGTTCTGTGGAGCGGTACCATTTCTGCAATTTTGGTAGAGGGCATCATGAGGAACAATACTGTGAATTTATTTTTAATTTGTACCTGTGGTTCAGGAGATGTAATTGAAAGGAATTTCTTATCTAGAGCTCTCTCCTTATTTTGGTGGAACCATTTGTGCAGTTTTGGTAGAGCGACCGCCTGTTCGAGCCTGACCCGCGTCACTGTGTTGTGTCCTTGACACATTTATCCTTGTTTAGTACTGGTTCAACCCAAGAAGACCCGTCCTGACATAACTAAAAAATTGTTGACTGGGGCATAAAGAATGAAATCAAACGAACAAAAAGGAACAATTCTGTGTAATTATTTTGAATTTGGACATGTGGTTCAAGATGTTGTTTGAAGAGATTTCTTATCTTGAGCTCTGGCAGCCCTGATGTTCTGTGGAGAGGAACCATTTATGCAATTTTGGTAGAGGGCATTATGCAGGCCCCCTAGTGGAACCTTTAAAACCTTTAGAAACCTTTATTTTGGTTGGAATCCTTTAAAACCTTTAATTTGGCTGAAAAACCTTTAATAACCTTTGTTTTGCTTAATAAACCTTTAATTTTTGCAAGATCAGTTTGAACATAAGAAATAGACCATAAGTTTGTTGACACAAATGTCTGTGACAGCTTTAGTTTTTTAGAAAGCTGTATTCATCCTCAGACCATTGTGTCTACCTAACTCTTGCACCAGGGTGACTCTATAGTGGTCTAATAGTCAGTTTTCCTGGCAGCAATAAAAAAAAAATGAGTGATGTAGGGTAAATACAAATCTTGCTTTACATCCATGCTAAACAGCAGAGGTCATGTCGGAATGACTAGTTGATCTGAATCACACTTGCTAGCCTTGCTTAACCCAAATCATTTCACATGTACTCAGCGTCATCTTTCATCACTAACTTACAACTAGTGAAAGAATCTGTCAGACCTTGGAATAAAACCTGCAAAACTCCTGAACATTAGGCTGGACACACTACCAACTGCAATGTTAGTCTGTAAAAGCTGAGCTGGGCTCATCCGTTGAACTCTGGGTTCAATTTATTTTGGGCTCGGGTGAACAGGTTTCACTCGGGTGAAGTATGCTGATTTTCAAATGTTAAATCTGAACAGTGATATCTACACACAAACAAGACTAATGCAGATATATGCTTATCTTTCTAAATCTTTATTTAAAAAGGGCATACAATATAAATGGGAGCAACATCCTCTGAAATTCTTCACATACTGAAGAAAAAATTGCCCCTACAAAATGATCATAGTTGGCTTCTCCTGCTTTCTTGGTTTTCAAAATTTTCCGGGGGAGGACCCCCAGCCCCCCAGGCTAGGAAATCTGATTTATTTTTCAATCCAACACTGCTCAACGCATGCCTTAAGTTAAAAGTTAGGTTTTTAACTCAGGGATTAAAACATCGAGAGTAATTTCCTATTGAGTTGTGATTAGATGGCTATATATTTGTTGCCTAAGGATTTTCTGTTCCCGTACCATACCATCGTCTATCATAGCAGGGAATTAAATATCAGGATCAAATAAAATTACACGAAAATTTGACCATGATTTGCTCTATATTTTTGTTAGAATTTAAATGAAATAACCTTTATTTTGCCTAAAATAGCCTTTATAAAAAAACTTTAATTTCATGAGAGTCTGCTAGGGGGCCTGCATTATGATTGGAAACATTCCTACGAAATAATTTTAATTTTGGACCAGTGGTTCAGAAGGAGATGTAGTATAAAGAAAATGTTTACGGATGACGGATGCATGACTAAATAGAACTAAAAATTGGTGCTACCTTATGCAGATAGTTTTAGAATTTGTTGTTTAATAACTAATTGGACAGCTCCTTTCATCTCTCTTGGTCCAAATAAATGGAATTTCCAGTTCCCTCTGTGGCAAAGGATCTGGCAAAGGATCACCATCATGTAAAATGTGCCAGTGTGGAAGACTATCGACACTGTAAAGGGCCTAAACAACAATTCAATTTCCATGTCAATAGTCTTTTACGGACTTTGCGACACTAGATCCTTTTTCAAGCTTGTGACCCTTTTAGAGGAATTGCAGCTACGTATGTTTAAATGACTTTTCTGGCACTTGTAGCCTCTAATAAATGCCTACCCTTGATTCTGTGAAAGGATATGATTCTAATAAATGCCCAGGCATCTAATAGAATTTTTACAGTATATTGATGTGAACCATTCAAATTTTTTTAAATACAAGGGACGATCAGAAGGTTTGCAGAAAAGTGCTATTAAATCACAAATGCTTTTATCAATTGCGATGAAAATTCACAGATATAAACTGCCATTCATAATAAGCTGACTGAAATTGAAATTTAGAAAATGTGACGTCAGACGTATGAGCACGAGGCGCCGCTGTGACGTCACTTCGCTGGAACCGGCCCATATGTGCCCCTGGGTTGCTTCTAGGTGCTAAAATTCGTAGTTGTGTTTGATTTGATTGGTATTTTTAACGGAACGTAATGTTCCGTCATTCTTTGAACATAAAATGAGGTTTTTATGTTATTTCGCTGCTCTATGTATTCAAATTAATAGGGTTCAGTCCAAAGGGCAGACCTAAAATGTGTCAATTTTTCGAGTTTTTTGTAAATTTTAAATAAAAAACTTATTTTCTTGTCAGTGTTCATCACAATAATTATAATATCGGGCTTAACTATCAATATTAGATCTACTGTCCTGAAAAAGGGTGTTTTTCGAAGTGTGTAAATAGTTTATTTTAAAGAATTGACATGCCAAAACAGGCAATGCGTACACAGAAGTTGAATGCTTAGCCTTTTGACAGCACTGTTATTCGTTTCAATTTAGAACACCATCCTTCAGATATAGATCTTTGAAAGTTTGCATAGAAGAGGAGTAAATATGTCGTTAAATATGCATGGAACGCAATATGGGCTATCACAGCATAACACTATTTTACAAAACGTTAAAGTTTAATTGGTTGTGTAGTTAAACGTCAAAATGCAACGTAAAATGGGCTGATTTGCGCTATATAGCGTTGCCTTGACGACAACTGTAAAGCACGTAGAAGACTAACATCAAGCATGTTGTAACCGATCAACTGCATATGTGTTGCAGTTTAAGTGCTGTAATTCCAGCTCTGGTGATCAAACAGTGTAGAAATGGCAACTATTTTCCGCGAACTTTCTGATCACCCCTGGTAAGTATATTGATGAGGACTAATCAAATTGCTTGAAGTTAGTATATCACTGGGGATCAATCAAAATGCTTGAAGTTGGTATATTGATGGGAACCAATCAAATTGCTTTAAGAAAGTATATTGATAGGAACCAGTCAAAATGTTTTAAGTACAAGTATATTGATGTGGACCAGTCAAATTGCTTGAAGTAAGTATATTGATGGGACCAATCAAATTTTTTGAAATTTTTTGTTAAGGTCAATCAAATTGCTTGAAGTTAACCAGTCAAATTGCTTGAAGTTAGTATTTGATACTTAGAGCCAGTCAAATTGCTTGTAGTTAGTATATTAATGGGGACCAATCAAATTGCTTTAATACAATATTGAGGATCAGTCACATTGCTTGAAGTCAATGTATTGATGTGGACCAATCAAATTGCTTGAAGTAAGTATATTGAATGATGAGAACTAATCAAATTGCTTGAAATTAAATGAAGTTAGTATATTAATGGGGATCCATCAAAATTCTTGAAGTTGGTACATGTATATTGATGGGGACCATTCTAATTGCTTGATATTTATTGATAGGGATCAGTCAATTTTGCTTTACGTAAGTATATTCACACTGGTAAATGTAAAAGCAGTAAAGCACAGGTGGTTACTACAAGGAACTGGTGTATAAGCTCAATGTCCCACTGGAGATGGCGGAAAAGGTAAACAAATTCTATACTTGTTGACTTTATGATTTCTTTATAAGCTTGCATTTATTTTATTTGTGATGACGCCTGTACAAAATGTGCTGCCCTTCAATCTAGTGTCAAACAAAAATCCCGGGGTCATTTAAATAGTAACAACCAAACACAGTAGCCGCCCATCAAACTGGCCTCAACAAGGCGGGTATTTAGGCGTAATATATTAATTAGCTGGCTGCCAGGCGTCATTTTAAAAACAGTTTCAGTAAAATGACGGGCATCAAATCCTAAAAAATGACGGACGTCACTTATAATGACGAGCGTCGTTTGGTAAAATGACAGGCGTTATTTCATATAATGACAGGCGTCATTTGGTATAATATCAGGCATCAAGTCACAAAATGAAAAGCACCATTCCTGACAATGCTGGAGCAGCTCAGGGTAACCAGTGGCCACTAGTGGTTAACAAAGCTGATCTTTAACTCTATAATGCTTGTGGTTTCAAGGGAGACAAAGTTTAAGAAGAATGCCGGGAATCAAGCCAAATTTCCAGTTTTCTGGTGGTGAGATGTTTATTCTTGTATTACTCCCATTTTTGTGCCAGCTACGGACTGACTCTTACAAAACAAGAGGGCCCTGAGCCCCGGATCGCTCTTTCTGCATGACCCTCGCTTGTGAGTATTATCTGCAGGGTGTACTTTGTACACTCCGGGTTGCAGGATGATAGCCTACAAGTAACCATAATTATATTGACATTCACTGCACAGGGACATCCAGTTAATGTCCTGATCCGAAGGACAATGCATTATTCTAGATATTTTGATGATCTTTGGTATACATGTATGTCAGGTCAAGACGGTGTGTCGCGTGCAAGAATGGTTGCTCTCCTTTGCTGACCTTTTGAATTATCTCCCATGAATAAACTTTATAGGGGTCAATAACTTTAATACCCGTTGAGATATTTTGATAATATTTGGTAGGCATGTTTGAGTTATCTCCCTTGGGGAAAGCTTGTGCGCTTTATAACCCTTATACCCTCTGAGATATTTTGGTGATTCTACGTAGACATATATATCAGGTCAAGATGGTGTGTCGCGTTTAAGAAGGGTTACTCCCCCTTGCTGCCCTTTTGAGTTATCTCCCTTGAATCTACTTTAAAGTGGAAAGCTTGCACACTCAATAACTCTTATTTTGAAGATATTTGGTATACATATCAGGTCAAGACGGTGTGTCACATTTAAGAATGGTTGCTCTCCCCTGCTGCCCATTGAGTTGTCTCCCTTGAATAACCTTAAAAGGGGAAAGGCTGTGTGCTTAATAACTCTTTAAGCCTTTGAGATATTTCTATGATATTTGGTATACATATATAATATTGGGTCAAGATGTTATGTCACATGAAAGAATTGTTGCTCCCCTTTGCAGGGAAATTGCAGCCCATATGAATTATCTGCCTTGAATGAATAGTAGAAAGCTTGTGCACTCAGTAACTCTTACTACTTTTGAGATATTTTGATGATATTTGGAGTAAATATAAGTCAGGTCAAGATGTTGTGTCAGTGTCACATGCAAGAATGGTTGCTCACCCTTGCTACCCTTTTGGTTATCTCCCTTGCTTGCATTGACACTTCAAATATATATACTAGGTTGGCCGTTTGTAACTGCTCATCATTTACTTTGAGGTCGGGGGATTGATTTGCCATCCCTTCTGAAGGATATTTTTTAAGAGGGTATAGAATCTTGAAAAAGTTCTGTGTGCAGTTGTCTTATTAGAGTGATTTCATGGATGAAAGTTCAAAATTTCCAAAATCCTGAACTTTTGAAAATCAAATCTTAAAACTTGCAGTATGCCTATAAATATCAATAATTTCAAGCTTAAATGCCTTAAGATAAACTGAAATTAAATCAAAGAAGCCATAAGAATCTGCCTAATTCAGGATTTTGAGGCTGACTTTCTGTAGAAAGTCCTGAATTCAGCAATAATCTTGAAAGCTTTCACCCATGTGATTATGGTTTATTCAATATTTGTTAGTTCACCTACAATGGAACTGCAGAGCTTAAATGCATTATTGAGCCAGTGCATGAGATTTCCAACATACGCGCAGACTGATCAGAGCCTTTGCTTGTCACTTGAATATTCTACGACTGTTGAGCTACTGACTGAACATTGTTTGGAGTTTGTAAGCTTAACAGGAGGCTGCACAGGCTCGTCTGAGTCTACACTTGTCAAAATGTCTGATTGTTGGACGGCTTAGTTATAGTTACTTGCCCTTGACTGATGAAAAAAAGTTTCCGTGTTTTATTGATTAGTGATTGATGGCTTTATTTATAGTCATTACGGACTAATTCACCTATTGTTGAATGATAAGCAATCTTTACCTAAAATTTAACAACTATTAATTGGGCGAGAAAACCTGTCTTCGGGGTTCCCGACAAAGTGATATTCAAACCAGTCTCCTCAGCCAAAGAGACTAGCTAGGAAAATGAAATTTTGTATGGAGCAAGCTTGTCTACTATGCTCTCCAGATAGCCAATAACAAAGGTGCTGATCAGACTGCGGGGATGCGCAGGCTGGTCTGCGCCTTTGTTGTTCACAAACCACCGAAGACAGGTTTTCTCACATTGTGCCCAATTAAAGCCAATATTGCTTGTCAAGAAGATCCGTACCAGTATTCCTAAGAACATTAGCACTTGTGATTTTCCAGGTGGTGTCCAAACCCCCGGTCCACCTGTGGATCTGCAAATGTTTCTTATTATCCAGTGCAAGCTAAAATTCTGAATTTTTATTTTTACATTTTATATTATCAATTAAATATGCCATATCTTACATCCAAAAATGTGTATTAGTAATACCCGAATAATATGACTTGTTTTATTTGTAATTGGGATTTGGGAACAGCCAGCCAAAAAAACTCTTGTAATGATTGTGAACAACCTCACGTAAATGCTGATAAGGCCAGAATTGTTTTATTAGTTGATTTACGAAACCTCCTACTGTAATTTTCCGGAAAGTAGAAAAAAAATTAATTTCTAAAATTATTTGTTTATTTTATCTGCGGACTCTTAATATAATTTATTTCGTTGAAAAAAAAAATATAGTTTTGAGGTTCTGTTTGTGTATGAGTGCCACTGTTAAAGTGATTGTCCTATGCAGAAAAATTATGAAATATTTAAAGATTTAATACAGACTGCTGGTTTACTTTAATTATGTCTCCCCCCTTCAGGGTCGGGAGACATACATGTATTGTTTTTCCCCGGGCGTCTGTCCGTCTGTCTGTCACAAATTGTGTCCCCTCTATAACTTGAAAACCACTTAAGCTCTATTCACGAAACTTGATACAAATATCAATCAGCATGAGATGACGTGCAGAGTGCAAGTATGGTAACCCTGCCTTTTATACTTTTTGTGTTATTTCCCTTTGAACTTTGAGCATCACAAGAATCGTGTCCACTCTATAACTTGAAAACCACTTAAGCTATATTCACGAAACTTTATACAAATATCAACCTTCATGAGACGACGTGCAGAGTGCAAGAATAGTAACTCTGTCATTAATACTCTTTGAGTTATTACCCTTGGAACTTTGTGCATCACAAAAATCGTTTCCGCTCTATAACTTGAAAATGGCCATCACAAAAACAATTATCTATGACTATTTCATGACAAGTTATGATTGTGCAATAGTTAACTACATTGACAGATATCTTTACCAGATAAGAGCTGATTGTCTGCATGACTTGAATTTCCGTTAGAGAGAGTATTTAATGTTTCTGTTAGAAATTATATTCAATGACTCATGTTTTTGACATCAAAAGGGGGGAGACATCTGTTTTTTCGTAGAAAAACAATTCTAGTAGTTTTACTGTTTGTTCTGGAGATATATATATATATATAAAAAAAGCTCTGAAAGTGACCAGTTGACCCCCCTCCCCCCCCCCCCTGGCCCTGAAAAAATAAATCCCGTAAATCAACTAATAAAAAAATTCTTGCCTAAACAAAAAAGTTGTTTGCTGATGTTAATGTAAGTCTACCTAATGTTGTGCAAGATCACAGATGCCATGATTGTCCATTGATTTGCATCAATAAAATTTTAGGTTTCATAGGGCCAGTTAAGCAAAAATTTTTGAGAGTAGAATTGCGATTATCCATCAGTTTAAGCATGTGTTTTGGGTACTCAAAAGAAACGTCTCATCTAGAAGGTTCTTTTGAGTACCCACAACATCATCCTCGTTTACCCAGGGGTGAAGCATTCCGTTTCACTCCTTTCATCACCCCTGGGACATCTCGCTAAAAACCCGTCGTTTCCTATGAATATTCATATCAGCGGGGAGTACCTCAGTAGCCAATCAAAATGTTGGTAATATGATCGCTACTCTTTTATGTGGAGGTGATATTGCATTTTTTTCGTCACTTAAAATAGCTCGAGAGGAAAAACCAATATAATTTTGTCATCCTGAAAGATATTCAAGGCCATCGCCTGATTACACAATTATCGCAAATGTAGATAAGTAAGGCACGCTATCAGTCATCAGTCATTGAGAGTAGATGACCAGGAAAGGCATGTAACAGCCGTGTCCATAAACTGAACAAGATTGTGAACTTGAAAACGGCCACAACATTTGAACGCGATGCCCTACATTGAAGTCGTATGACGCAATCCCATGTTATCTGTTATCTGTTTAAAAGAGCTAGATATTATAGTCCGTTTTCTCCAAATTTATCTATCGAGTCAATTAGCTGGGATTAAAATTTGTTTTGTTTGTTAGATTTGATTCTTTACGCCCCAGTCAACAATTTTTTGCAGTCATGCCGGGACGGGTCCAGGACTAAGCAGAGGATAAAGTGTCTTGCTTAAGGACACAACGCAGTGCCTCCGGCAAAGCTCGAAACCGCAACCCCTGGATTAAAGTTCATGATTGGCAATGCACTCAGAGCTGGGGATCATCATTCATTTAATTATGAAAATGTAGCAGTTTACAGCATATTTACGGAAAAAGCAAACACATATACACAATTTTATTTCCCTCAACGCACCCAGTATCGCAGAGCCGGCTACCAACGGTGGAGCAGACGAGCCTTCTTTTGCCATAACATTCGCTGTTCAGACAATCAAAAAACAGAAGTAGGTGAAGCTTCAGACAAATTATCAATATCTGGACCCATGCGATATTTTAAATCTACTCCATCGGCGACAAACGAATGCTCAGATGAGTCTGCGCATCTTCTATGAGAAGGCAAATGTTCAAACAGACAAAAAAGAAGAGGTCTATAATATAGCAACAAATCAGATATGAAATTGGCACATTTATATCTTGTTCACAACAAGCGAAATCTCATACAAGCCTAATCAGTGTCGCTATCTCGCCTGGGTCTTTGCTGTCCGCATGTATAGTGATTCACACCAAGTCCCACTTTATGCAAGGCATAATAATACTTACACCAATTCCAAAGCATTTTCGTATTATTGTCTGACGCAGCATATATTTGAAAATATATTTATATCTTGTATAAAAAAAGACAAATTTAAGCAATTACGCGAGATTTTGATACTTATCGCATTGGCGAGTAGCGAAGACTCAGACCAGCCTGCACATACGCACAGCTCTGCTAGAGTAATAACTGCTCGTACACACAAAGTTGAGGCTTATATGAGGATCCAGGCCAAAGTTTAGACTGCTAGCTCCAACATGCTAGCTGCGCATGCATGTTTAAATAGTTATCTATATTCAGCAATGACCACCATGTTCCAATAGATATAAGTATTTGGAGATGAAAATACTGGAAAATGGAGAAGCAAGGACGAGAACTATTGAAACACGGTAGTTAACCTGACACAAACCTGTTTGCTAATTAAATTGTTAACTTTTTTCTATATCTACAATTATTTTTGTTCTTTTTTTTCTTTTTTTCTTTTTTTTTTTCATTCACGCTCACCATTTGTAAAAGCAAACCTGATACCATTAACTAATAGGTAAAGAATTATGATAGCAGAACTGACAAAGTCCCCACACCAGCGTAAGCTAAACAAGTGAGGTAGATACACTGTGTATACCCTATATATTGAAACATGCTAGCCATTGGCTGAAAATAGTTATCTATATTCAGCAATGACCACCATGTTCCAATAGATATAAGTATTTGGAGATGAAAATACTGGAAAATAATCAAAACCAGCAACAGAATGTAGGAAACTTAAATCACTATTCTGCTGAAATACTGCATATCTCTCAATACTTATTTAATTTCCCTAAATCTATTTCCTCTAAAACGAAGGACAACGAAGACTCCTGCGTGCAGAAAACAAGTTTCCTCCCACAAGGGGAAGGCCCATGATATGCGCTTGTTGAGACATAACGATACATCACCTATTAACCACTAATCACTAATTTCCACTGGGAAATGTCTGTATCCAAATGGTGAAATAGGCGGACAAGGACAGATCATGGGCATATGGGTGTGCAAGCTACTGTTTTTTTCCGGACACATGTTTCAAAAAGCATATAATCAGGCATGTTTTGAGGGCCATGATTACTTAGACCATATTCTACGTACTAATTCCAGATACCACGATTGATGCATGATAAGCGGTATAAACAGACAAGAGAAACTTACACTAGAACTCCTGAAAGTAAATGCTATATCAAAAGATCTTTTTTTTTATTATTAGTATCATTACTATTTTATTGTGTGAATTAGATGTCGCCGAGACATAAGGTCTATTTTCCCTCTCTATTAAAGGGTCAAACAGCCCTCACACAGTGTCTATTTAAAATTTCTAATTCCCAGCACAGTTCATTTGTTTAGACCTCTATGTTGCAGGTCACTTAAATATGTCAAAAGAATCTGCCAGATACACATAAAAATACCCTGAAAAACAAATTGAATTATTTAATTTGACAGGGAACATATATTTCTTGAAAAGTGAAACGGGGCAAATAGAAAGGCTGAATCTCGGAGGGCTGAACCAAGTTTGTAGATGTATAAAAAACAACATATTTGATCTTTATATTTTTTCTGAGTTTATCCAGTACTAAGCAGATGACAAAGTGTCTTGCCATGACACAACGCACCTCGAGTATCTGCATATTTTAAGCCAACGAAATTCCTTTGACAGTAGATATGAATCCGCTGTCTTTGAAAGTTTTAATATATAATGATCCACGACATGGGGTTTCCAACAATGCGGTACGTGCGACCAGCAAAGGCTCAGACCAGCCTGCGCATACGCGCAGACTGATCAGAGCCTTTGCTAGTCGCTTGAATAATCCATGATTCATAGGCTACTGAACGTGCACCATTTTTTAAAAGGAGGCTGCACAGGCTCGTCTGAGTCTACACATGTCAAAAGACCACATTGATGGAAATCACATGTCTCGGCTCAAATGAACCTGCGTACCCAAAGTTCTACAATCTACCACTGATGATATGATGTGCGCCAAGGGTAAACTCAGATCAGCCTGTCGCGTTATACGCTTTTTGGATGATCAATAGTTTCATAGTGCGGGTACCGATGACTGATCAGACTGCATGCACTGAGCTTTCAAAAGCGTTTATTATACATAAAGGTTTATGCAAACAGACTATAAATGCAGTAGAAATGTCATTATCACAGCGCGTGAACTGATGGAAGTCTTACCAAGCTAGATTTGTAACGAGCGATATGATTGGATATCCCAAAAATAAAAATAGAACTATGACTTGGGCGCACGATTAAAATAGAATAAATTTTCTCATGAAAATACTGGGATCATCAATCAGAATGCCTCATTTATATCACGTGATAACGAGGAAACGTAAGCGAGTTGCCCCAGGGGTGATGAATGCAGTGTAACGGAATGGGTTACGCCTGGGTTACCGAGGATGCCACAACATATGTTTTGGTTGAGAAATAAAAATAATAATTTTCAGTTACAAACTGTTATGTGGAGGCCTGGGTTTCATCTAAGACTAAGAACTAAGGCAACCACAACAGCAGTGCAAATAATTTCAATATTAGCTGTATTTTTCTTCACAAATAACGCCAGAATTTTTTTATTAGTTGACACGGGAATATTTTTTTCAGATTTAAGGTCAGGGGGGGGGGCGAAAAAAAATAAATAAAAAGGCTCTGAAAATGACCAGTTAACTGGTCATTTTCAGAGCTTTTTTTTTTTCATTTTCGGAGGTTTTTTTTATTTTTATTATTTTTATTTAATATCTCCATAAAAAACAGTAAAACTAGTGAGGTAAACCAACAGTCTGTATTAAATCTTTATAAATTTCATCATTTGTCTAAAAATCTGGACAAGACAATAACTTTTAACAGTGTCACTCTCAAAAATACACAGACAGAACCTCAAAAGTATATGACAGAACCTCAAAAATATATTATTTTTTTTCAATTAAACAAATAATATTTAGAGTCGGCGGATAAAATAAAAAAATAATTTTTGAAATATTTTTTTTTTCTACTTTCCAGAAAATTACAGTAGGAGGGTTGGTAAATCAACTAATAAAAAATTCTGGCCTAAGCAGAGTGTTAATGTTTGACTGTTGTAAATTAATGCTATCTCACTATTGTATGTGAATATGTCTCACATTTTTGGACCCAGTTCAACACATCCTCAATTCGTTGCACAAATATTTCACTAAAAAGTTTGTAATACCCTTCGTGTTTTGGTAAACTGGCCAATAGCGGCTCTAATGACAGAGCAAAGTTTATAAGACGCTCATGTGGAGATGTAGCTTGATAAAGCTTCTTTAGAGCTCTAACCACATGAGCTTGGAATACACAGGTGGTCTCCAACATCTCTCTATGGAATGTTATAAACCTAGGGGTAGAGTGGTCCCTTGTTGTTTTTGTTAACAGATCATAAGAATCAAATAATCCGCTTTCATTGTCAACAAGCCATAGTTTTCCATCTGTAGTTGATTGTCGGAGGTTTCTGATGGGTTCTTCAATAATACTGGGTTTCCTCTCTCTGTCTGCTGCATCCTGCATACTGGCTACTCTGAAAATTCAACAAAAGGTGAATATAAATAACCCTTAAAGCGCCAGTCACGACTGCAGCAGATGACAAATTTCGCGACATCTTTCGCAATTTTCGACAATAATAAGGTATGATATTACATGAGAATCATCTGCCAGCAGACGTTTCTCATGAAAATCATGCCTTATTTGTTTTTTTTTAAAAAGCGGCAAAATTTGAAATTGTCGTCTGCTGCAAATTATAGGTGGCGCTTTAAGAGTTAACAAAGATACAACCAACCAAATATAAGACCAGTGTGCTACCCTTTAGTACTACAGTCGACCTTCAATGGCTCGAACAGGCATGGGACCATGAAAAATAGTTCTAGCCAAGGGTAGTTCCAGCCATCCAGGGTTGATTATGCATAAAATGACCCAGAGGGGCCATGATGATAGTTCTAGCCAGCCCAGGTGAATGAGCCATCAGAGTTCAAGCCATTGGAGTTCTACTGTATTTTATTCATGATTTGATTTTACGTCTTCAAAATCACTGAGGCATGATTGGCTAATACATGACATAAACTTAGTGAACAAAAAGTTATTATATTATATTGGTGAGTGAAAATGGTGAAGTTAATATATGGACAACTCTTATTTTTTCTGAATATACTTCTTAACTATTCAGTCAGTGTTCAGTCATATTTCAGAAAGATTTCAGAAAAAATTCAGATAGATTCAAACTCCAATTTAGTGTTCAGATCAGATTCAGTACTGATTAACCCTTAAAGCGCCAAGAAAAAAATGCATCTGAAAATGTCCTCTGCTGAAGTCGTCTGCTGCAAATAATTGCCTAACATTACTGACGAATTAATTGAAGCAAACAGTGTGGACCCAGAACAGACTGCTCCTATGGGAGCAGTCTGATCTGGGTCCACACTGTTTGCCATAGATGCTTCTTAAACATTTCAGCAGACGAGAAAAGCAGACGACTTTTGTTGCAATTGGCGCATTAAGGGTTAAGACCAATTCAGCCAAGTTCAGACAAAGTTCATGAGGGTAGTTAGTCTAAAAGTAAATGTATTGTTTCCAGTTACCAGTATGTCTCCCAACATTTTTTTTATCTGTAGGTAGGTAAACTTTTTTGTAAAAACTTTTGCATTAAAAAAGTATGAAAATCCTTAAAAAATTGAAAATAGACTTTAATATCCCATAAGACTTCAAAAAGTTTGAGTTGGCTCCAAAATATGATAGGGGTCCATTGGGTAACTGGAACCAAGAGAATATTTTATTGGAGTTACCTACCTGTCATAGTTTCCAGTTAGATAATCAAAGATGATCATGGTTCCCCACTGTACAAGCTCTGGTAAATGACTGGTACTGTTCCTAGACATGGCAGAGTTAACAATATCCTCTTTTCTCATTGGCTGACCCGTTTTATATGCTTTCAGGATCAGCTTGGGAATCTTTGGACTATGGAGAAGAAAGGGAAAGATAGAAAAAAATGAAACAGCCAACAAACAACAAATAAATAGGTATGGACAAGAAATATGTGACACTATTTAAACATACAGTATTGCATTATAATAGACAATATTACCCAACCGTCTATATACAGAGTAATCGTTTATTTCTTTACTATGTCATGAGTCACTGAACTATTGCCCAGCCAATATTTTTGACTATTGACTGGCACTATACCATAACCTGGTTTCCGCTTCCCTGTTAAAAACACACAGGCGCTTATGGACATGGGTGACAACCATGCACGTACGGTTCGTTTATGAAAGGAGACGTTGTGCAACTAAGGTGAAAATGAGCCATGCTTTGGCAACTTTAAACTCCTATTACTTTGTTGTTTATGGTCAGAAAGATAAAGTGTGGGTACTCGTTTTCTTAGTTAGAATGAGCGAAATATTTTGAGACCAATATTGAGCAGATTTAGTGAAATTCTCTGTTTTGCAACAAAACCGCATCATCTACAGCAACTCCATTCAAGAAACGCTGCTAATAATTTCACCAAAAGGGTTGGGTATTAAACAGTTATTTCATGCCTGTTTGTAGTATAGTCAAACTATTACCCCTCGGTACCGTGGACGACCTGATGCACTATTGCACTCGGCCTTCTGCCTCGTGCAATAGTGCATCAACCACTGCACCCTCGGGGTAATAGTTTGGACTATACTACAAACAGGCATGAAATAACTGTATAATATTCCATTATCATAAGCTCACCATTATACAAAGTTTAAACTAGGCTGTGTAGTGTAGTCGTTAACAAGTCTGACTGCTGATAGAGGGGTTGCGAGTTTGATCCTGGTCCAGTCCCATGCTTTCCTGGAGATTGGTCATGAAATAATTTCTACTGCCATTCTCCTCCTTCCCCTGATTCAAGAAGGGTTGTTGTCAACTTGTAGGCTACAAGTGAAAGTATGTGCACGAATTACTGGTTAACCGCTTAGTCAAGCTTGCCCAGGGAAAAGTGTGGTAAGGTGAACTGTCCGTCCAGACAGACTGGGACGTAAAGCATCAAAAACAAACAAAGTTTAATTTTGTAACTAGGGGTTTAAAATGAGATCCTCGTTAAGACATCAAACGTTTCGAAATTGAGACATAAAATTTAATATTAAATAATGCTCTAATCTAGAAAGCTGTCAAGAGTAAAGAAGAAAAATTCAGGGTGGAGAGCCTGGAGCCACATGTATCGTATTTTATGTAAGTAAGGGTGCAAAGATCAGGAATCGATACAATCAAGTACCACACCTGACCCAGGATACCAATGGGAAAGTGACAAACTCACAGTGTAACCCCCCTTTTGCATTCCGATAGATTATCCCATACATATTGATAAAATAAGTACGGAATTGTCCATTTTGAATTTTAAGTTGCTGGTCAAAATATCTATACAATGATGTATGTCTGTCTCTGGAGATTGTATTTTATTCTTGTAAACAGTGAAGGCCTCGAGGTTAAAAAACTTGAGTACAGTCTCAAACTCAAAATAAAGCGCAATAATTGGCTACTTGCGGACACGTGTGTCCGCAAGCAGCCAATCATTGCCCTTTATTTTGAGTTTGAGAACGAACTCAAGTTTTATAACCTTCAGGCCAGGCCTAATGTTGCCTTTCATCTCTGTCTTCACTGTTTGCCAGGCTACCTGTTTGGCGAAATCCAGAACGAAATGGGTTAAAATGACGTTAATTGCGTTTTACCTTTTCCTGGCTTCCAGATTGTCTATCCACTGAATGAGTGCCACAGTGATGTTGTCTTTCCACTCTAAGGCAGAGAAATTGGTGGCTTTCCACTGGGGAGTTGATGAATTCGTTGTTGCCAAGACAACCACTGGAACATTGTCCATTCCAAGCAATCGAGACAGGTAAAAGGATAACACTTCACCTGAAATTAAGTGTGGGAACATAATTAAATTGAGCAGTCAATCCAGCGGGGCTCATAGTAGAGCTTGATGTAACACCACAAACCCATGAAGATACAGAATAGTCGTTTTACAATGATTCGTAAACACATATTATGTAAATATGACCGCCTTTTCTTAACCCTTTGCGCACCAATACAGGGCTCACCCTACCATTAGCCATTGTAGCCATTTGCTTCTAAATTGTAGAGTGGCTACACATACAAGTCATTGGCTAAAGGTTCAAAAATTATGTATTATTAATTTTGCGAAAAAAGCGTAGTTTGATCAGCATTTGGATTTTCCAATATTGCTTTTTATTATTCCTTCACACTATTATTGTGCCATAGTTTACTCAAGTCTCTTTGGATGCTCAATTTTTTCAATACAACCAGGGTGTCAAACAGTTTGGATCTAGATCAGGCAGGACAAGTCATTGGCACAAGAGGGATTTATGTCCAATTTGGAATTAAGATATCAAATCATAGTATCGTCTATAAAAATTAGAAAAGGTTTAGCGAAGTTTATGATACCGATAGCCTTGTTAAGAAGCTTCTGATTTAACAATTCATTGCAAGTATTGAAGTCAGCAACTAGCAAAATGAATGAGACTGCGAGGAACATCACCATCTAAATTGATTTTGTCTTAGCAAACAGTGCAGACCCTGATGAAATGTTGGTTTCTGGTCGAAATGGGTTAATTACTCATTCTCTCAGGCCTCCAGATAAGAGTGCATATTTTAATATTCTTATTATAATTTCTCGACTAAAACATATGTTGTGGGTACTCAAATCTCAATTTTTAGTACCTAAACTATATGATAAGACAATAATTACAATTTTATGATTGAAAAGACCTATATCGCGATCCATGCTGTATAATTTCTGCATGCTTTTTTGTCATTTGAAGATTTTTGTTGAAATGAACTTTACAAAAAAATCTAAAAGGAAAATAATAGACCTGTAATCTTTTTCAGCATTTTGGAAAATTTGAGTTTACATGACATGCGTGGATCCAGAAAGTTTTGTCTGAGGGGGTCCAACACTGACAATGGTTTTTTTAAATTATTTTTTTAGTTGATGGGATAGAGAGAGGATTGAAATGCCACTAAAAATGGGCCATCATCGGCCCGCCAGCGAAACGCCATTTCAATGGTGTTTCGCTGGCGTGCCGATAATGGCCCACCATTGAATGCTGGCTTGGTAGCTTTGTGATTTTTAGGGGATCCAGATCAATATTACTAGAAAACCCTATATTTTTGTGATTTTCAGGGAGGGGGGTCCGGACCCTGTCCCCCTCTGGATCTGCCCATTAGCATGATACATGTACATACCGTAGACAAATGAGCTGTGTGGATGTCTGTATCTGGCACACATTGAAGACCTGTCAACTAGGGTGACGTAAGCATTCTTGTCACGTCCACAACGGTTCCACTTTGGAGGCTGTAGACTTGCCACAGGGGTACTGCGAATGGCTCTAATCAGCTTGGTTACATTACTGTATGAAAGACCTGAAAGAAAAAAACCCAGGAAATTTACATTGTTTTTAAAAACAAAAACAATAAAGCTTGATAAGGCCAGAATTTTTTTATTAGTTGATTTACAAACCCTCCTACTGTAATTTTTCGGAAAGTAGAAAAAAAATAAAATAAAATTTCTAAAAACATTTTTTTTTTATTTTATCCGCCGACTCTAAATATTATTTGTTTCGTTGAAAAAAATAATATATTTTTGAGGTTCTGTCTGTGTATTTTAGAGAGTGACACTGTTAAAAGTGATTGTCCTTGTAGTACCGCCGTAATTACTGATCACTTCTGTCCTGGTCATGCAAACCAAAATAACAGATGTAATACTGCAGTCACTGATACAGTTCTATCCTGAGAACGGCATCCAAAATAACTAGTGTAATACTGTTCCTCCGCGTTGTGTTCTTCTTTTTTCAAGTCAATAAAATAAAACCTCAATTTTGACAATTTATTTTACAAGTCCTAAACTGGAGCGATAATTTATTTAATTTAATAATAATTTTTAAAACCCGATGCCGAAACCCTTTGCCAAATTCACTCTCTAAGTCAAGCCGAAATCTGCCCAAGACAGGCGAGATCTTCAGTTTTAAAGTTCTCGCCTTCCCGGCATGCAATATTGCTGATAAGTAATTTCAACCAATCCATTTGGTTCGGGTTGTGAAATCAGGCAAAAGGAATCATTCCATTGGTCCATGTGATGTCTGTTCCTTCCGGTTACTCAGACAACGAAGGCATGAACACCTCTCAAGCATTTTTCAACCATTGCCATGCCGAATAACCTCAACTAATTTCAAATTCTACCCAATTGTTGTTCTTTTAAAACCAAAAAACAGTATAAGCTTCGAATTGAAATATAAACAGTGCAGACCTAATCAGATGACCTCACTAGAAGCCAGCTGATCTGAATCCGCAGTGTCTAGAAATATTGTTCGGCCTAGCAAAGTTTTATCAAGACCACCACCCCAGGTCATTATATTAATTAAATCTATATGGTTTCCATATTTAGTGCTTGTATCAGGACATCATGAGGTCAATAGATGTAATCAATCCATATAAGTCCAAGTATCGTGATGTTTGGAGTGGTTCTTCCTGATATACAAGCTTTAATTAAAAGTGTCACTTAAATGTTTCATAACTGTTAAAATTGGTCCACATATACTTTCATAAGGTACCGTACTGCACCCAATGAAAGTGCTACATCCTGTCCAGATTTTTAGGAAAATGATAAAATATTTAAAGATTTAATACAGACTGTTGGTTTACCTATTACTAGTTTTACTGTTTCTGGAGAATTTAAAAAAAAAAAGCTCTGAAAATATTTAAAAAAAAAAAAGCTCTGAAAATGACCAGTTACTGGTCATATTCAGAGCTTTTTTATTTATTTTTTTGTCCCCGCGGCCCTAAATCTGAAAAAAAATTCCCGTAAATCAACTAATAAAAAAATTCTGGCCTAATTAACTCTTTTAACTGGTAGGGGCGATTTTTGTCCTCTGCATCTGATAACCTTTGCAAACAGTTTGGACCCAGATCAGGACCGACAGAATGTCAGCCCTGATCCTAATCTAAATCAATTGACACTGATAGTGAGTGTTCCTGAATGGCTACTTGTTGAGGGTGCACAAGTAATGCAGCGGTATGGAGGGCCCACTTTGATTAGAGACCCTGAGTTCAGGTTTGTGATATCTAGGCAACACACGGCGGGTTGATGTAAGAATGATGGAAAGGTGTTGGTTGGTGATGACAAACTTGAAGTTGTCCAAGAGTTCTGCTACTGTGGATGGACAATGAGCATGGACTTCGGGATGGAACAGTGTTTACAAGCGATCGCTCATCAAAGTCACAGCGTCGATTCTGATTGGATTGTCAAATATAGGAGAGCAACGCCTACCTGTTTGTAAAATTTTTGAAGTGTTCTATTTTTGGGTTTTGTGGTGACACGAAACCTGCATCATTCTTATAGATCTATTCTCTGAAAAATCACAAATTTATAGTGTTTCCTAGTAATACTGGTCTGGATCCCCTGAAAATCACAGCTGCCAAGTCAGCATTCAACGGTTGGCCATTATCTGCCCGACAGCGAAAGGCCATTTTAATGGAGTTTCACTGGCAGGCCGATAATTGCCCGCTTTTTGGTGGTCTTTGGAGCCTCGCTCCCCTAAAAAAAAACCTTATTAGACAAAGCTGGAACCCCTCTGACAAAACTTTCTGGATCGGAGCATGGGAGTGAAATGCTATGCTAATAAATAAAAGGGAGGTTAATCTTGTAGTATTCTCTATGACAGATAAGGGAGATAATGTAACATTTTACATCTATAAATATCATATATTTGAAGAAGTCAATTTGACTATCAGTGTCAGCCTGAAGGTTAAAATAGGGGGAGGGGGGCAAAGGGTGTGTGTAGGTTGTGTGTGTGTGTGGGGGGGGGGGGGTATTAATAACTTATAATAAGGTAACGTCTTTTACAGAGATAGGAAGAGCTTTTAGTTTACCTGTACGTTTAGGCGTGTTAATATAAATCTTATCCTTTTGATATATTGTTGAAATTTATTTTTCTTATCAGTAGGTGCATTTCAAGTGTGCTAACAATGTTTACATTTTACCAAACTTACTTCTGAACTTCACCCGGAGTACTGCATAAGTGGGTAAATTTGGCAATAATTTAGGCTAATAACTGCAGGTTTATTTGTCTTGTGGTTTAATGTCCCTCTCAACAATCTTACAGTCATATCTTGTCTATCGCATTATTCAAGGTGCAAGTTATTTTATTGTGTGTGTGTGTGTGTGTGTTTGTTATCCCCCGCTGAAGGCAGAGAGATATGGCATTGTCCATCTGTCTGTTCATCCGTCTTTCCGTGATGTGGTTAATCAAGTGAAGTTTTATACTGGTGTTATCAGTTATAGAGGAGTTATTGCCCTTTGACTGCCTAAATTTCGAAATTTCAATGATTTTTTCCATCCTCAGCCATAACTAGGTAACCAATAAATGGAATTTCATGAAACTTATACTGAATATATATGACCATGGTAAGGTTATGCATGTGAAGTTTCATCAGGGTGTCATCAGTTATAGAGGAGTTATTGCCCTTTGATTGCCTAAATTTTCTGGAATCTGTATACATTTGTATATTGAAATTATGGCTGAAATATAAGTGAAGCCCTGAATACATTGCAAGCAAAATTTACTATGAAAAAAAATAAACAAGATGACCAAAATTATTGTTGCATGCCTAGGCCAAATAATAAAAGAAACCTGAGTTTTGAGAGCAACCTGACCCTACCTATTTTCAGGTAAAACCTACATTTTTTTCAAGTTTTCTGGAAAAATAAATAATTTCATGCATTTTGAAAGGCGAAATGCCTTTCAAAATGCATAAAATAGTAATTTTTCCAGGAAAAAATTATAATTAAAGAAAAATTATGTGTGGCTTCCCTACCTAGAACTTTTCAGACACATTACCCGAATCACACTTATTTTTTATTTGGCCCTTAAGCACTGGTCATTTTCAGACAATTTTTGGTACAATTCACCTTAAACAATGGTCAATTTTTTTGGCATTATTAACATGATCTGACATGAGTTAAAGACTATATTTAATTCCTAACAATGAAATATTTTTATTTTTGTAATACCCCCTTCTAGCATTTCTTTCTAGTGTTGTTGATACAGGCGATATGGGTATTTGTCACCTCAATCCGTCTAATATTTCAAACTTCAAACCTTTGAAGATAGTTTCAAGATACCACATTGGCTGTTCACTGTGGCTAGATACCAAAGTATGTGGTCCTTCGACTAACACATACCATAGGTTTAGATAAACAAAATTTTTCAGCCTAAAACTGTAGATATTTTCTTACCTATAATTTTTAGCATACATTTTGGGTGCTCAAAAGAACCGTCTCATCGAGATGGTTCTTTTGAGTACCCACAACATATGTTTCGATTGAGAAATAAGAAAATTATTTTTCTGGTACGCACTCTTAACTAAAGGCCTGCATACTTATGTACTGTATTTTCCCTTATTATTGAAACATCTTCATAGGACCAGTCAAGCAAAAATTTTGGGCATAAAATAGTAATTTTTTTCTTACCATGTCCTGATTTTTTTCAAAATTAATTTTTCAAAAAATAATTTTTCAAAAAAATCTTTCAGGAACACTATCAGAGTGTCAAACAGTTTGAATCCAGATCAGGACTGACATTCTGTCAGTCCTGATCTGGGTCCCAAATGTTTGCAAAAGACTTAGACTAAAGTTACTGTTTGCAAGAACAGAGCTATGGGTAAAAAGTATGTGGGGAGAAGTGTAGTATATAAAAATAGCCAGCATGATAAGGGTTAAATTCATGGGACTTTAATGAAAGCAATTTATTTTGATGAGCTATTAGTGTGTACTATCATGGAGATAAAGGGATGAATAGAGGGATAAAGATTGTTGATAATCCTTATCTTTCTGCTTTATTTCCTTTGTTTGTCAGGGGAGACACTAAAACTGAAGATTTTATACCTTTGTTAGCTAGGCGTGACCTGAGCAGAATTATTTCTGTGTCGCTTACAAAAATAAATGCTGCTTCATATTTGGCCTTTCCAGATACAGAGAAATTTTGCTGTCTGCCATAAAAAGCAGTTTGGATCTAGATCAGGCCCAAGATCAGGCCTGCCATTTTATCTGGCCTAAACTGTTTGCAAAGGTTATTCGCAGGCAGCTGAGGGGAGAGGAATGGATTCAGCAGTTTTGGTACCTGCTTAAAGAAGCACTTCAAAGTCATAATAAATAAGGTAGAATGTTCTCAGATAGAGCTATCATGGTTGTCAGTTAACAACATAAATGTGTAAATAAATTATCTTGAATTGCTTTATGATAAATAATGCCCTCCATTTTCAGACAGACTGTCTGAGAGGGTGTATCTGAACGCTTTGCCTGCTAGCATCATTTCCTTAGGAAACCATGCGCGGATCCAGGAAGTTTTTACAGAGGGGGTCCAATTTAGACTACATTTTTTTCTAGTTGATAAGGGCAGAGAGGATCCAAATACCACTATAAGCGGGCCATCATCGGCCCGCCAGCGAAACGCCATTTAAATGGCGTTTCGCTGGCGGGCCGATGGTGGCCCAACATTGAATGCTGGCTTGGTAGCTTTGTGGATTTACTTGGGATCCGGACCAGTATTAGTAAGAAACCCTATATTTTTGTGATTTTTCAGGGTAGTCCGGACCCCCTGTCCCCCCTCTGGATCCACACATGGAAACAGTTGTTCTGATTCTGTAATGAGAGTTAAATCTCCTAGATATAGGTATATAAACTTTTAGTGGTTGAGTGAGAATATACCCATCCGGTATAAGAAAGTCAGTATTCATGGGCGGATCCAGAATGGGAGACAGGCGGGGTCTGGACACCCTGGAAAACCACAAGTGGCTCTAGGGAATTATGGTACGGACCACCCTCGAGAAGTAATTAGACCCCCCTGGGGTCCAATTGCTTGTCAAGGGAGCTCCGAGGTCCATATACACCCCTCTGTGATATATGTTGATGACTTAAAAAACTAGAGGACCTGAAGGTCCTGAAGCGCTCACCTGAGTCTGATAGGTCATGGTCAACTGAGGCTTATTGCTTTAACATATTTTGTATGACCCATGGCCACATCCCCAATGATACTGACTAAGACCCAAGGACCTTATGCTACGGTCAATGGCCTTTTGGTTCCAGAGAAAAGAATTTTTATGGGTTTTTACCAATATATAGGTATTGTGGCTATTTGTTTTTTACTTTTGATTTTTTTTTTGGGGGGGGGGGGGGGGGGTGTCAAGTAACCTGAAACAAAATGTGATATTTATGTTGTTATATCTAATGAATATTCCATATGAAATTTGAATTCAATCAGCCCAGTGGTTTCTGAGGAAAAGAGATTTAGATATGTATCTGGCAGTCCAAAATGAGCGGCCTTGGGTGAAAGGTCAAGGGTCAACTTGACCTTTGGTACTTATATAAAACCATTGTCTCTTTTGGTTAAACATTTCTTGCAAGTATTAAGCTTTCGGTTTTAACAGCTACAGAAAAATGAACTTTTCAAGATTTTTTGCATATAAATGAATTAGGGATCAAATATGACCTTGCCATAAGTAGGTCGAGGTCAACCCAGAATCATCATTTGTGCAAACTTGGTAGGGCCCATATCCCCAATGCTGATACTAAGCCGCAAGGCCATTGGCATTATGGTTCAAGAAAAGAAGAATTTTACCATATATGGGCGTGGTGGCCATCTTGGCCATTTGACCGTAAATATTTGTTAAAAATTTCCTTCCCTCAAAGTAAGGAGTCACCATATGAAATTTGACTTCAATCAGCTCAGTGGTTTCTGAGAAAAAGATGTTTCAATATATATCTGGCAGTCAAAAATGAGCGACCTTAGATAAAAGGTCAAAGGTCAGCTTGATCTATGGTACATATTCATTAGGTTAAACATTTCTTGCAAGTATTATGATTTCAGTTTTAACAGTTACAGAAAAATGAACTTTTCAAGATTTTCCCATATAAATGCATTAGGAATCAAATTTGACCTTGCTGTAAAGTAGGTCAAGGTTAACCCAGAATCATCATTTGGGCAATCTTGATAGGGCCCACATCCCCAATGCTACATACCATGGCCATTGGCCTTTTGGTTTCAGAGAAGGTTTTTAAAGGGTTTTTACCTTATATGGGTGTGGCGGCCATCTTGGTTACGTGACCATATACATTTGTAAATAGTTTCCTTCCCTCAAGTTAAGGAGTCTCAATATGATTGAAATTTGACTTCAATCAGCCCAGTGGAAAGTTCTGAGAAATGTATGTGGCAATCAAAAATGAGCGACTTAGATAAAAGGTCAAAGGTCAGCTTGACCTTTGGTAAGTTATTTATGACCACTGTCTCATTAGGTTGAATATATCTAGCAAGTATAATGATTTTGGCTTCAACAGTCATGGAAATATGAACATTCAAAATGTTTCCCCATAGAAATGTGTTAGGAATCAAATTTGACCTTGCCGTAAAGCAGGGCAAGGACAACCCAGAACCAGTATTTGTGCAAACTTGGTAGGGCCCACATCCCCAACGCTACATACCAAGTCCCATGGTCATTGGCCTTTTGGTTCCAGAGAAGAAGATTTTTAAAGGGTTTTTAGCTTATATGAGTGTGGCGGCCATCTTGGTTGTGTGACCAAGAACATTTTGTGCAAACTTTCGTTCCCCCACCCTAAGGAATATCTGTATGAAATTCAAGTTAAATTGGTTCAGTGGTTTCTTGAAAATGTTGACAAGACCAAGGACTGAAGACGAGCGCCTGAGGCATTGGCATACTAATAGCCTGTGAGCCTTCATCTCAATTGAGCTAAAACATTGTCAGGATCCCCTTGGATCTGCCTATGGTATTTTTTCAGTTGAAAGATGTGTTTGGGTACATTAGGTTCATATCCATTTAGTCTCACTACATGGGCTATAGTAAAACTGAGCTAGTTTATAGCCAGAGAATTTAAATAAATCATAATTCACACTGGGGTGCATGTTTATATCACTGGTTTAATGGCCCGTCTATATTCTTTGAGCAGTCAGCTTCAATGAAAATGTCAAGATAGGATTTTAAGAAAATAAATATTATAGTTAATATGAAGTTCTGGATGGATTTTAACACTTTGTAAAAGCCATATGCAGTACAACGAGAGCTAAATGCAGTCATCATGGTGTCGAATGTCAGTCCTGATCTAGATCCAAACCATTTGACACTCTGAATGTGCTCCTGAAATTTTTTTTGAAAAAGTTAATTTTGAAAAAAAGGTCCGCGGACGGCAACAAAAGGGGCATTCTAAGAATTAAAATTACCTTCGGGTATCTGTGATTCAACATAGGACGCCCAGTAGATTCCATTTTCAACCAAACTTGGTGCTTCTGTAGGTTTGATTTTAACCTCGGGTTCTGGCAAGTTCTCGTACTTAAGCTTTGGTTTTCTGTAATATTCTAATCCTCTTATGTCCCCGAAATCTCCTGGTTTAAATACTGGATTGGTTTTAAGTTTTTTTTGATGAATCTTTACCATGTTTACAGGTTCTTCTTCCGTGTTATCATCATAGTCATATTCATCCTCCTCCTCATCATCATCATAATCTTCCCCTATATCCTCCATCTCTTCAATTTCTTGTAACCTTTTCAATTCTTCATCACCGTTGAATAGATCTTTGTTTAGAGTGTCTTTATTAAGGGATGGATTCAACTCTTTTCTCAGTAGTTCACTATTTTCTTCAAGATTTGATAGAAATTGATGATTACTTTGATCATCCAGATTGTCATCTACTGATTCATCAAAATTGGCAGTCTTTGGTTTTCTTTGGATTTGAACTTTATAGTTTTCGACATCGTCAAAGTCTTTCATGAATAATTTACCTTCTTGCGGAAATACAACTACCTCATTCATGGATCCAGCTGAAGCATTTAATTGTATAACCATGACGTTTAGAACGATGAAAATCAGGAATCCGAAACTCACTAAGGTAAGGAGAATGGTCCTCAGCTTCTTTAGTCTTACACTCATTGTTTACAGTATATACAGAATTCAAACTTTAAACCATTTTACTTGAAAGCTATGTTCCATGTATGAATTAGTTAGCACTATAGTGTCCTTCCATATTCTGTGAAATCTTGGTCAACTTGGATAGACTACAGATCTATGTCTTTGATAGCAATTTCGGAGTTCTTGTTTTCTGTAAAAGATAATAAAATATTCAATTTAATTCGCTGTAATTTTTCCTAAACTTAAGAAATTCAAATCTTAAACCTACGAAAAGTATGTTACAATTTCAAGTTTAGATATATAGTCATTTGACTTTGATAATCAAACTGAAAATAGATCAGAAGCTATCATAACCTGCCTTTTTCAGTTATTTGAGGCGGACACTCCATTAGGAAACACAGCCTCAAAATGTTGAATTTAAGAATTGTTCTGAAATCTTTCAGGCAATCACTGCCAATCAGCATAAATTATGCCTGAAAGTTTTCAGAATAATCCTTAAAAGTATCCTTCTGTTAAAATAATATTCTATTATTACAGCAAAGACATGCGACAATTCCTGGATTTATCAATATTCCTTCTTCACTGCTCATGTGCCAGACTATTCATTATTCATACAATAGAACCAAGGAGCAGAATACCATATTTATCCTGTTTATATACGACAGTTTTTTTTCCCTTTAAAATAATCTCTAAAAATCTCATTGACTAGAGAATCTCTTCTGACTGCAAACCTGCTATTTATACCCCCCGCAAACTTTGTTTGTAGGGGGTATACTGTTTTCACGTTGTCCGTGCGTCCGTCGGTGTGTCCGTCCGTCCGTGCGTCCGTCTGTCCGTCCGTCTGTCCGTAACGCTTTGTTTCCTTAATAACTCGAAGAGTCATTGCTGGATTTTCATCAAACCTTGCAAACATGTTCATATATGCAAGACAAATACTTTAGACAAAAAAGTAAGGGCTAGGGGCCAATTCTATTAGAGTTATTTCCCTTTGTAGTTCTAAATGGCTTTTAATATAGTGCTTTTTCCTTAATAACTCGAAGGGTCATTGCTGGATTTTCATCAAACCTTGCAAACATGTTCATATATGCAAGACAAATACTTGAGACAAAAAAGTAAGGGCTAGGGGCCAATTCTATTAGAGTTATTTCCCTTTGTAGTTCTAAATGGCTTTTAATATAGTGCTTTGTGCTTATGCTATTATAGGCCATATACGGGCCAATCAACTCCTACCACAGCTTTCGATGGAACAATTTGATACTTTTCCTATACAATGTAGACACATTGAACATATGCATGAAGGAGTTTAGTTCAGAAATTATAATTTTTGACAAAATGACAGCTGTGAGAACTTAGACAATTTTTCCCTAATAAGGTGTTTGTATATGCATAGACAGTGCCTTTATGGGCCGATCAACTCCTACCACAGCTTTTTATGGAGCAATTTGATACTTTGCCTATACAATGTACACACATTTAACATATGCATGAAGAAGTTTGGTTTAGAAAAAATATTTTTTGACAAAATGACAGCTGTGAGAACTTAGACAATTCTCCCTAATAAGGCTTTTGTATATGCATAGATGGTGCCTTCATGGGCCGATCAACTCCTACCACAGCTTTTGATGGAACAATTTGAGACTTTGCCTATACAATTTAAACACATTGAACATATGCATGAAGGAGTTTTGTTCAGAAAAAATTTTTTTTGACGAAATGACAGCTGTGAGAACTTAGACAATTTTTCCCATATTAGGCTTTTGTATATGCATAGATGGTGCCTTCATGGGCTGATCAACTCCTACTACAGCTTTTGATGGAACAATTTGATACTTTGCCGATACAATGCAGACACATTGAACATATGCATGAAGGAGTTTGGTTCACAAAAAATAATTTTGACAAAATGACAACTGTGAGAACTTACACAATTATTCCCTTATATGGCTTTTGTATATGCATGGATAGTGCCTTTATGGGCCGATCAACTCCTACTACAGCTTTTGATGGAGCAATTTGATACTTTGCGGATACAATGTAGACACATTGAACATATGCATGAAGGAGTTTATAATTTTTGTTTGCACAGATTCTACTGAAATCTTCTTATCAAAACTAAGGTCTTCTTGTTCGAACTATAACTTGCCAAGTTTTTTCACTGACTCTTACTGTGCGGGGGGGTATCTAATAAGCATTGCTTATTGACTTTTTTCATTACATTTAAACCACTAACCTGAAAGTGATATTATCATTTTGCTTTCAGTCTAAAAAGTACTATTCCATAGTTGCAAGATTGTTATCTTGCTAATTGCAAAAACACCAGAAAATAATCTATCCCTAGAAGTGCAAGGAGGCAAGAGGGAAGAACTATGCCAGCTGAGAATCAATATTTTTCCTTATTCAGAGCATGCTCTTTTGTGAAATGCCATATAAATTATCATTTGGAATTCATAATGACCACGACTTTAACCCTTAAAGCGCCAAGAAAAGAATGCATCTGAAAAATGACGTCTGCTGAAATCGTCTGCTGTAAATAATTGCCTAACATTACTGATGAATTTAACTATAGAAGTAAACCGGGAGCAGTCTGATCTGGGTCCACACTGTTTGTCATAGAGGCTTCTTAAACATTTAAGCAGACGAGAAAAGCAGTTGACTTTTGTTGCATTTGGCGCTTTAAGGGTTAATAGAAAAATGTTATTCCCCTTAGTTAACCAATGGATTCATCCTTCTGGGTTGATATAATAAACTTGGGATAGTCCATTGTAGATATACAGGGGTTTCAGGTTATATATTCTTTGGTCTGAGGATCTTTTTAACCCTTACCATACACTGTGTAGACCTTGATTAAATCCAGCATTATGCTGCATTTAATCTGGGTCTTTAGTGTTTGCAAACGTACTTGTTTAGGGGTTCCCTGAATACAAGGGTTAAAGAAATGAACTGAACATAATTTAAACCCTGAAATGCCTGAATGTAATCTGGGTTAAGCAGAAGAAATGAAGGCTAAGGTCATTACATTATGGACATAATTCAGCAGAACTCAAAACACCAAAATTTTTATTCCAACAGTTAGCTGCATTTGAGATGTTGGTACTTATCACATATGAGCCGCAACATGTGATTTCCAACAATGTTGTATGTGCGATCAGCAAAGGCTCGGACCAGTCTGCGCATACACGCAGTCTGATCAGGGTTTTAATTTTGTGACTTGAGCAGATGCAATAAATTGGCTCCCCCATCTCCCCCCTTTAGTTCATAGTATTGTATTCTGAAATGCATTTGAATATATGCACCAGACATAAAAGGCATGATCAGCTCCTGACTAGCCACAAAGTACAAAATTGTAAATGTACGATCATATAATATGAGCCATTGCATGTGATTTCCAACAATGTGATATGTGCGACCAGCAAAGCCTCAGATCAGCCTGCGCATACGCGCAGTCTGATCAGAGCCTTTGCTAGTCGCTTGACTATTCTACGAGTGTTAAGCTACTGACTGAACATCATTTGGAGTTTCTAAGATTAATAAAGGAGGCTGCAGGCTCGTCTGAGTTTACACTTGTAAAAATGCCACATTGTTGGAAATCACAAGTCACGGCTCAATTATGAAAATTAAGATGGAAACATTATTTGTTTATTTCTAAGCCTTGTGACCTTTTGTTTGATCCTGGAATCTGAATTTCAGCACCCTTATATTAGTGAGATTTACTAGAGGCAGCTAATTACCCCTCATCAATCATTGCTGGTTAAGTCAATACTAACATGGTAAGGTAATGACAGATGTACAGAGATAATAGATAACTAATTGGATTCACACATGATGCTTATCTTTCTCTGATTTCAGGATGGTGTGAAGATAAAGGAAAGCAGCAATCATGGTGAGCCCAACATGGCCGCGAGGTTATAAAACTTGAGTACAGTCTCAAACTCAAAATAAAGTGCAATGATTGGCTGCTTGCAGACATGTGTCTGCAAGCAGCCAATCATTGCGCTATATTTTGAGTCTGAGAATGGACTCAAGTTTCATAACCTCGTGGCTTGATGATGGCCATTCGAGCAGGGCTTTTTCCAGCAATTTTGGGAAAACGCCCCTGGCCAAAATTGGGAAAAAAAATGACGGACTTAACAGCAAAAGTGGAGGGAGCACAGTCGCTCAGTGGTAGAGTGCTTGACTCGAGACCAAAAGGCCGTGGGTTCAAGCCTCTTCGGCGTCACTCCATTGTGGTCCTTGAGCAGACACTTTTATCCTAGCTTAGTACTGGTTCAACCCAGGAAGACCGGTCCATGTTTAACTGAAAGATTGTTGATGGGACTTAAAAGAATCAAATCAAACAGGGGTTTTGCTAAGCCCCAAAATGCCACTGGCCCACAGGGCCACCTGGCCTGAAAATCTACTGGCCATCCAAATTTTCAACTGGCCCGACTATTTTTCAATATCGAGGCAGCTTAGGATGTTAGTGCACTGACGTCCTTTCACCCCCTAGCTTGAGCCCTATATATAGTAAATGAACTGGAAGCTACAAGAAAAAGATCTGGAAATTATTTTATTTCTTGAAACTCTTTGATCATATCAAATTCAAATGGAGTCGGCATCTGAATCAGAATCCGAGTCAACATCCATAGCTTTAAGAGTGTCGAAGTACAATTCCACCACACCCTCTGAGTGTCCGTCTCTACCTGCACATTAGGCCCAACTTTTCAATCAGGGTTCCACTCTCTGAAACAAAAAGAATTGATATAATTTCAGTTTCCAGTCTCTGAATCTGAAGGAACTTACAAGCTTGAATTTGGATAATGGGCTTTGTTTTTATTTCTACTGCAGATCAAAACATGAACAGCCAGCGTTGCGTAGCCTACCACCTTTCCCCTACCCCATCCTCCCACCCATCCATGAACAAAAAATTAAGCATTTAAACTTTTAAAGGCCCTTCAGAACTCATGGAAATGATGTCAAGATGGTAGGGAAATTGAACAGAGAACTTTTCTCTAATATAAAATGCTTAGCCCTCTCCCACTGCCTGTCCTAAAAAAAAAACAAGTCCAACCCTTAAAAAAATTGGGCATAGGTTCCCCTGTATTTTGTACTTTTCTACTCACCCCCAGCCCAATAACCCTGGCCATTGAAAAGTGTTGGACAAGAAGAAAGAAGGGGACAAGGTGGGTGGGGTAAATTGACTCATAGTGACAAGTGTCCGCGTTCAATGTACCGCCTTGTCCTCATTTTACTTTAGATAGATAATAAAATGAGCCATACCTCTCTCAAAGAAAGCAAATAAGCTTGGCTGATTTGTTTTGTTCTGGTTATTTTTACAGTCTTCTGTATTTCTTCTGAGGCATTTTTTCCTTTTCATTGAACTGCCAAACTCCCCAAACAAAGGCGTCCTGCTAGCGATCATTTCTTCCCTGATCCCAAGAGTTTGCTCGAGGAGACACTGTGTAGCTATAGTGGGTGTACGAGTCCGTATTCTATTCTATTCTACCCCCGAATTGGCAACCGGAAATCGATACGAAACGGATAAGACCGAGGCTCTCCGCGTGCTGTAACCAAAACGAAAGTACAACAATTTACCGATAAAAAATCTACTTTCAACCAAAAAATAGCCGGCGGTAGCATGCGAAATCGCCGGGCGCCGGGGCTTTCAGAGAACACTGATCACGGCGGACGTTTTCAGCCGAAAACACCAACTTCTGATTCATTTTTCAGGCGAAAAATTCAACTGGCCTGGCGGACCTGCTACAGCGGGATTTAGCTGGCCCGAGCTGAAAATTTACTGGCCCGGGCCAACGGACCCGCGCTTAAAAAAAGCCCTGATCAAACAAAAACATCAACAACATAGAACATAACAAGGTTAGCAAAATATGTATCCTCAAAATCAAGTTATTTTAGATTGTATAATGCCAACCATACCACTTAAGCACAAGTGTTTAAGTATCATTCTGATATGGGTCATTGTTTCTCAAAAGTAGTGGTGGTCTCTAAAAAAATGTAAAAAAAAAAAAAAAAATTTTTTTTTTTACTTTTCTTAATTGTGGTATTTGGAAAAGGTGGCTATTTTTGATTAGGAATGGGGCCAAAATTTGGCCCCTAGAGAAGGGCAGAAAATGTCCTGTCCAGGTTTACAAATGCAGCCGGTTGGACAGTGAAGAAATTGTTTATACTTGAGAATTTATAAAAAAATTAATCATTTTATGCCTTTACTATTTGAGCCGCGACCTGTGATTTCCAACAATGTGGCATTTCGTCAAGTGTAGACACGGACAAGCCTCTGAAGCCTCCTTTCAAGCTTAGAGGCTCCAAATTATGTTTGGTCAGTAGCTTAGTATTCATAAAATATTTAAGCGAAGGCTTTGATCAGACTGCGCATCTGCCCAGGCTGTTCTGAACCTTTGCTGGTCGCATATACAACATTGTTGGAAATCTCATGCCTCAACTCATTTAATCTTTTAAATTAATATTTTTAATGATAATGAAAATTGCAACCCAAATAATTAATTTGTAGGTGTTCGTAAGCATTCTTGGGGTGTTCGTAAGCATTCTCGGGGTCTTGCGAAGATTTGATACATGCTGCTAAAATTCATAAGAAAAGCTTATTCGCAACATATTCATGAGCAATCGTAAGCCATTCTTATTGTTGGCAAGAAATTTGTAGTGACCGTAAGACGTTTGTAAGTGATTCTAAGATGTTTGTAAAGATTAACCTGCATTCGTTTTGATGTTTCCACAGAATGCAGGATGAATGTGGAAAATTAGTCCAAACTTGAAGGAAAATAAGCTATTTGGACAGAAACACCTGCAATGTGCATTATGCAAATTAGATACCCATGTTTTGCATTGGCGTTTCATTAGCAACACATTCATAAGATTGGCAACGACATTCGCAAGCATTCTTAAGCATTTGTAACAATTGTAAAACAGATTTGCTAGGATTGTAAAGTTTTACGCAAGCATTCATTATGTATAAATTTCCTGACCAATCGCATCATTTTCGAGCGATGATGCTGCAAATATTAGAATTTCATATTTACATGGATATTCGCTCAGGTGTGAGAGTAGCATTAATTTCTGCTTATATTTTTTGTCCACAAGATGTCTGCTTATTACGTCTGCTGCATATTTTTAAAAATGCATTTCATACTAATTTTATTATGCAAGCAAACATTAGGAACCCAGATCAGACGATCAGACTGCTCCTAGAGTAGCAGTCTGATCTGGGTCCAGGTTGTTTGCAATATAGGCCACCAAAGTAATTCAACAAAAGAGAGAGCAGAGGACAATTGTTGGGAATAGCAAGAAAAGCATTACTTTCAAAATTTTGAACAAAATTTAGTTACCTGACAAAAAGACCTCAGCACATAGTGCAGTTCATGGTCAAACTGCCATAGGGCCAATTAAGCAAAATATTTAAGGGTAAAATTGGGATTATTTTCTTATCCATTAGTTTAAACATGTGTTTTGGGTGCTCAAAGGAACCGTCTCATCGAGATGGTTCTTTTGAGTACCCACAACATATGTTTTGGTTGAGAAATAAGAAAAATAATTTTCAGTTACACACTCTTATCCGGGGGCCTAAACTGCCCCCTAAAATGCAGCCTGATCAGTACATTCACTGTTCACATTTTTGAGTTGAAAAAGTTAGAAATTTTGGAATGTTTTTTTTTCTTTACCTGTATTAAATAATAAATCTTTTTTCACATCCAAACACATAGCAAGATCCATAGGAATTGAAATAAAGCAATCCTGATTGTTTCCAGTCCCTCATGTGTGAATTTTTCACCTAACAGTAAGCATATTTAAAGATTTAATATTTACTTTCCTTGTCAAAATAACCCCCAACTTAAAAGAGTGATTTTTGTGAAAACCTGTTTATGCTATATGCAAACAACACAGGTTCTGATCAGACTGAGCTATAGCTCAGTCTGATCAGTGCCTGTGTTGTTTGTTGTTAGCTTTGATTAAAAATCTGTTTTATCCATAGCCAAATTCTCACTCTCCATAGTGTACTCCTGTATTGTAGCAGGTTGGTTTGAGTCTTGGCTGGTCGTACACTCTTAAGACATTTTTCTTCTGGCACGGTTTAAAATAAATCCCTTATCACCGGGTAAACATAGTCCTGCATAAGCGTGTTATTGAGGTGCGAAATAACCTAACACTATACAATGTAATCTCACAAAATCCTGTCAAGACTAAAATCCTGCAGTTCTTTATCCCAGTATTATCTACCTTTCTGATCCTTATCAGCCCCAGCAATCACTTGTGTCTGATCTTGTAGAGAGAGAAAATTACAGGTGTGAATCTCATTGAGAAAGAAAGAAAAAGATTTATAGCAGAAAAACCTACCTATAAAAGCACTAATTGAAAGTAAAATGTAGAATTATCACACTTTGGACCTTTAAATTACCTTTATATATTGCAGAAATAAAGCAGCTCAAATTTAAGATATTAAAATATGGCACATACCAAAAAAGAGCTAAAATAAATAAACAATGAAAAATAAAAATAAAAGAACTAATAAAAAAAACAGATTTGATTTATTTCACATTTTTTTATGTTTTCAAGAGTGTAAATATATAATCATTCTCTTTAGCATAGCTGAAAAAACCCAGCTTTACTAATGACATGGTTCTTTAAAGTATTCGGCACAGCACATATTTTTGTAAAAAAAAGGATACCAAATTGCCCCCAATCCAGCTTGTTCTTCACACCTGGTAGGACGGCAATCGAAAACGCCAATACTATTGAGGAATGTAGATCAAAAATCGTTAGAAACAGAGTTTATGATTGTCATTTGTTGTTACACTGGCGACAAATGGCAATCAAAAACACTGTTTCTATCGATTTTTGATCCCCTTTCGTCGATTGTTGATAGCGTTTTCGATTGCCGCCTACCCGGTGTGTTCTTATTTACCCCACCTTCCAATCCTCCCTTATAACCCAAACCCATTACTTCTCCAAGTCCAGCTCTACCCTTCAAACCCCACAATAACCACTTTCCCCTATCTGCCATCCCCAAATCCTGCAGAAAGGAATAAGTAATATTTCATACCATGGCTTGTCCACCTGTAGGTGGAGATAATCCACAAGCTTTAGCAAGTGGATTATCTTACGTACAGGTGGATAAACATGGTATGTCTATTATATACCACCTGCATCAGTGTAGCTCTTGCACATCACAAGATATTTTGTTTGGATTGGAAAAGGCAGTTTTCTTGTGGCAAGTCATGAATAATAGACTTGTTATGAAGAAAGGTAGGGGTCCTCTATATCTCTACTTTATCTCTTTACAATCCCCCCATAAACTGATGGACTTGGCCCATTGCCTGTACCTGCTCCAACCCTTAAAATGCTATGTTAAATTGCTTATGAACTCTTCCATAAAACAATTTCATTCGTTCCTCACTAGCTGTTTTTCTAGCTACTGGCAAACAAAAAAGTACTGATCTGACTGCTCTTTGAGCGGTCTGATCAGGAACTGTTTTGTTTGCACAGTGTTTTCCTTTTAGTGTTATACACCTCGTGCATTTTAAAGGTGTATGTGATATAACTTATTTATATTTACTGTTTCCTTTTCTAGTGGCAACCAGTTACCTTAATTAGTTGTCTGCTGATAATTTGTAAACAGTTGGACCTAGATCAGGACCCACATCGTGATCTGGATCCAAACCGTTTGATACTCAAATAGTTTTTATAAAAGTAATTTCGAAAAAAATGAGCAAACAACAAATAAGCATACACAATTACCCAGCCCAGGTTCCCAGCATGCAAAGAGTTATTAATTTGAGGTTATTGTACCTGCTGGTTATACCTGAGGTAGGATGTAATAGGAAGGAAACTTTACATTTGTTACTAAAATTATTTCTTAGCAAACAGTGCAGTCACTGATGAGGGTCTGGATGGGGGGTCTGGCATTCACTATTCATTAAAAATTTAGCCCATTATTCATCTCATTAAAATATAGGGTTATTCATTAAAACAATACCAATTATTCATTAAAAGTAAGAAAGGTGGCAAAGAAATCTGATTATTCACTATTCATTAATTTTTTTCTTCAATTCATTAAAAAAATAGGATTATTCATTAATTTTTAGGCCCTCATTATTCACTATTCATTATTTATTTTGGCTCATTATAGGCTATTCATTGTAAAAAAAGGGCCATTACTCACTAATCATTAGAGCCAGTGCATGAGATTTCCAACAATGTGGTATGTGCGACCAGCAAAGCCTCAGACCAGCCTGCGCATACGCGCAGTCTGATCAGAGCCTTTGCTAGTCGCTTGAGTATTCTATGAGTGTTAAGCTACTGACTGAACACCATTTGGAGTTTCTAGGCTTAAAATGAGGCTGCAGAGGCTCGTCTGAGTCTACACATATCAAAATGTCAAATTGTTGGAAATCTCATGCACTGGCTCAATTATACCCTATCCAGATCCTCACTGATGTGATCTCCTGCTTGTCAGAGGCAGAACCAAATAACTAAGACCAGATCAGCCTGCTCCTTTATTAGTGCAGATCATCAACTGGAAGATTCCATTTTAGAAATTCAGCACTTAGAGTTAGTGGGGACCCGTGAGACCTGCTCATGTTCTTCATAACTTTTCATGAGGCAAAGATTACAAAGTAAGGAAAAAGGCAGGATCATACAATCAAGTACCACACAGTATGGGAAAGTGACAAAAACACAACAAAACATCACATACAGGTGAGCCAAGAGGTCAGCCATTCCGGGCAGGTGACCACAAGGCCGCACGACACAGACAAGACAATATGGCAAAGAAAAATACAAATAAAAATTTTGATCCACAAAAGAAGTACCCCCTTGGAATGGTCAGTATGAAAATTACTTACTAGTTTCATGGTTCCAACCTCATCCTTAATTCTGATATGGATCAAGACATATAAATGTTTGGTTCGCATGAAAGATCCCTAACTTATCCATGAATCATCTCCTAGTACATATAAATCAAGATATTATACAAGAAGATATAGACTTTCCAAAGTCTGTACATTTTTTTCTTCTGTCTTTTAGCCTTTTTTATATAAATTTCAGTTTCCTTTTATTCCCTTTAATACAATGTTTGAAATCTGACTGAAAATATACCTTTCGAAGTCTAGGATAAGGGGATTTTTCACTTTTTTAAAGAATTAAAATCTCAAATTAATTCTGAAATGTATAGACTTGGGCAAGTCTAAAGAAGATAAAACAATTTTTAAGCTAAAGATTCAACAGAACATACAGCTGAATACCAGAGCAAAAGAAATTCTATAGTTAAACCCCGGTGGGCCCGACAACATCATTTTTTTTTATTTTAACCCTAAATGCACCACCTATAACTTTCAGCAGTCAACACTTTCAAATTTTGTTGCTGCTTCAACAGACTAAATACAGCAAGCAGATGATACACAAAAAATTTTAAGCTCTATCTTCCCTAAAATTATGAAAAATATCACAAAATTTGTCATCTGCTGCAGTCATGATTAATGCTATAAGAGTTAATTTATGCATTGGAAAGTGGTAGTTCCTTCCCTCATTTAATTAGTTTTTCATATGTATTTGATTTAAAATTGATTTGATTTTACACTTCTGCAGGCTCAAATAAATTAAAAGAAATTCAGCCATTCAAATTCACAACTTCAGCACACATTGAACACCTGATATTTGAAAACTTTTGAATCATTTCTGAGCTTCATCAGGACTTTAGTTAAGAGTGTGTAATTAAATTTAATTTTCTTATTTCTCGACCAAAACATATGTTGTGGGTACTCAAAAGTACCGTGTAAATGAGACAGTTCTTTTGAGCGACCAAAACTTATGTAAAAACTGATGGGTAAGACAATATTCACAATTTTTGGCTGAAATTTTTTGTTTATCTAAATGTAAAAAACAGTATTTAGCCTAATAAGTGCACACCTTGAAAAATTCATAACCTCCTGAAAACTGTAGATCATGATCAGTTGCTTCAAATAATCAGGATCCACACTTTTATATCTACATGATGAATCATATAAATAATGGATTGGTTCATATAGTCAGTGTAAACATTATAAGAGCTTATGGGGACATGCTGCATTATTATAAGAAGCTATTCATGTGCATATCAAAAGCAAAAAAAATTGCAGTAACACCACTGGTCCAAATGTCATATAACTTAACATGAATTTTCCCCATGATGCCCTCCATTAAAATTGCATAAATGGTTCTGCTCCACTGAATAGGAGGGCAGACTCACAGCTCCAGATAAGAAATCTTTTAAACGCCATCTCTTCCTGAACCACTGGTCCAAATTCAAAATAATTTCACAGAATTGTTCCTCTTGATACCCTCTACCAAAATAGCTAAAATGGTTCCGCCCTGCTGAAAAAAGAGCTGCAAAAGCTACAGATAAGAAATATCTTTAAAAGGCATCTTTTCTTGAACCATTTGTCCAAATTCAAAATAATTTCACAGAATTGTTCCTCATAATACCCTCTTCAAAAATTGCACAAATGGTTCCGTTCCACCAAACAAGGGGGCTGCCAGAGCTCTAGATAAGAAATCTCTTAATGACATTTGCTCCTGAACCACAGGTCCAAATTCAAAACTATTTTACAGAATTGTTCTTCATAATGCCCTTTACCAAAATTGCACAAATGGTTCCGCTCCACTTAGCAAATGGGCCGCCAGAGCTCCAGATAAGGAATATCTTTAAACGAAATCTCCTCCTAACCCACTAATCCAAATTCAAAATAATTTCGCAGAATTGTTCCTCATGATGCTTTCTACCAAAATTGCACAAATGGTTCAGCTCCACCGAACGAATGGGCTGCCAGAGCTCTAGATAAGAAATGTCTTTTAATGACATTTCCTCCTGAACCACTGGTTAAAATTCAAAGTAATTTCACAGAGTTTTGCTCGGCTTAATACAGGGGTCGCTATGGCTCTCGATGAGAAATTTCCTTAAATGACATCTTTTCCTGACCCACTGGTCCAAATTTAAAATAATTTCACAGAAATGTTCTTCATGATGCCTTCTACCAAAATTGCACAAATGGTTTTGCTACACCGAAAAAGGGTTTGCAGAGCTCTAGATAAGAAATATCTTCAAATGAAATTTCCTTACCCACTGATCCAAAATCAAAATAATTTCGCAGAAATGGTCCTCATGTTGCCCTCTACCAAAATTGATCAGAAGGTTCAGCTTGGCTGAACAATAGGCTACCAGAGCAATAAATAGAAATATTTTAAAATCATACCATATCTTCTTAGCCACAGGCCAATACATCAACTACTCATGTGCCAGGACTTGGGTGGAGCGATCTAGGGCCCTCTTGTTTTATGTGCCAACTCCCTGTCGCTATGTACATAACCCTAAACGCTGAGGAATAATCATTCAAATATCACATTACAATCAATATTGGCCTTGTAGTCTGATATTTAACCTGTGAGCTTGTTTATCTGATATTGGCCTTCCTATCTGATATTGGCCTTCTCTGATATTGGCCTTCTCAGATATTGAGTTTTACTATATATTCAGATTCTTGGTATTGGCTTTCCTACTTGATGATTTGACATTATTAGTCCATATTGGCCTCCTGTTTGATGCTATTAGTTAATATTTGCCTTCCTGCCTTATGTTTTGGCATTATTACTTGGGCCTCGTCGTGAGAAAACCTGACTGTTGCATACAAACATCAAAAGCGGAGATCAGCCTGCACATCAGCACCTTTCATCAGAAGCCAACTGATCTTGATCTACACTGTTTTCAAAAGTGAGCATAGAATTTTGAAAAAGTTCTGCATACATTACGTTTTTTAGATCAATTACTGTATTAGATTACTAGACTCTTTTCTATTCTGGAGTTCTGAGTTCAGTACCCTCACCAGCTTTACATTAGACTATCCATTACATTTCACACAAAAGGTTGAGTCTTCAAAGTGACATGGCGATGTCAATGTAATTAAAATGTAAATGAAGATGTTATCTAAACCATATTGAAAAAAACAACACCCAAACTGTTGTACACTCAACAGATGACACAGCTCCATTTTAACTGTTTTCCCTCCATTCACAACAACTACCGCCATGATGTGTACTTTGGTAGTGTTTATTGCAAACACTATAGACCCAGATCAGACGATGCAGTGGTAGTAAATTGTCACCACAGCTTGCATTTGTGTGGTGACAGAATGAAAAAGACACTTCTCCTTGGGTCCCATTTAGGGCGAAATTTCGGCCACTATGGTGACCATTTCGCCCTAATGGCCCCCTAGCCTAGTCCCCTGACTATAGACCCAGATCGGACTGCTCCCATAGGAGCAGTCTGATCAGGGTTCATAGTATTTGCTTCCAGGATAAAAGTAGTCTCAAGTGCATTTAGAGTTTTGCAGCAGATGTAAAAAGCAGAGGACATTTTCATTACAAACATATTGGCAAGATAAGGGTTAATAAATAGATAACGTGATCAGTGACGGAATTGGTTCGCTGTGCTATTTATCGTCAAAAGATGGATGCGCTTGGACATTTTATCTTCAAAACCCTACCCCAGTGTTATTCCAGGGTTTGTTGCCTATTGAATCAAAGACAATGCATTGAAAGACACTAGGTATACTAAGCTTCTAGTCTGCCACAAAGAAAAGGTAATGTCTTATGTGGAATATATGGTTTTGAGAGACATTTTGAGGCAACATTCAAAACAATGTGATTTTAGCACCTTTGATCAACTGCCATGATGACCACTGGTTCAAGGGAACCAAATATACACAATGGTTCTTTCAATAATGCTCAATGTCACTTTCGATACTTTTTACAGTATATAGCAAAAAATGGAAAAAATTAACTCACTTTTGACTTATGTCACATGCATTTTTGCAGACTGTTGTATTTTTATCGTACTGTTGGACTTTTATCGCCTTGCATAATGTAATATTTGTATTAAGATCAATGCATGTAATCTAATCGGTTTGCAACAGCTTTCATGATGTCAGATTTACTTATTTCTATGTTATATATTTATTGAAAAAAATAATTCTAATTTTTTGCATACTCTCATGGCCATTAAGTTTTAAAGCGCCACCTATAATTTGCATAAATGGGTAAAGAGATCAAACTTAAAATACTCTAAGATAATTCTAAGATGACCTATAATTTGCAGCAGACGACAATTTCAAATTTTGCCGCCGTTTTGAAAATAACAAATGAGGTATGCAGGCAGACGATTCTCATGAAATAGCAAACCTAATTTTTTTTCGAAAATTAAAAAGATGTTGCAAAATTTGTCGTCTGCTGCAGTAGTGATTGGGGCTTTAAGGGTTAAAAGTAAATGTTAAAAAATGCTTACTTGTTAAACTTCAATACTTGTTGTAACACAGTTTTGATTATTACATGGGCCTACAATTTTTAAATGAAATTATCTCTTTACTTTGTGGTTGACCTATAACATCATCTATGGATCCCAAAAATAGGGTTACAAGTATAATCTTTCTCAAAAAACTTGCCATAAGTTCGCTCTTTTTCTGGGTCGTTATTAAGATGTTGAAATGAAGTTCTGAAAATGAATAATGCACAAAGGTTTTGCTTAATGGAACAGGAAATGCATACTGTTAGGGGCGAAATGACCAGGGTGCATGTTTTCAATATTTAGTGATACCTCAAGTGTTCTTGTTCTTCTATTTCTGGCACGTGCGGACAATTTCTAACCAATGTGTATAATCCTCATACCGGTACCTCGTAACCTGTTGAACCTATAGGTTTAGATAAACAAAATTTTTGAGCGTGAAATTGTAAATATTTTCTTAGCCATCAATTTTAACATATGTTTTGGGTGCTCAAAAGAACTGTCGCATTGAGACGGTTCTTTTGAGTACCCACAACATATGTTTTGGATGAGAAATAAAAGATTTAATTGTTTGGTACACACTCTTAACTAAAGGCCTGTCCAGAACCAATTCTTAGATTAGGTAACCTCACTGCCTTGGTGGTATGCTGATTGCTCTGTATAAATACATTAAGCATGGCAACTGCAAACTGTTGCAGTATGGATCTTTATTGATGGAGCATATGTGTTGCTTGGAATTAAATTAATCTTTATTTACCTAGAGCTGATATTTTAGTAGGTTTTCTGTTATCTTATCTAATTTCCAATTAACTAGGAACATCTGTCTTTAATTTGTTTATAAACTTGCCAAGCTCCTGCTTCACATCTAGTTATGCAATCCTTCCATTATATGTTAACCATTTACTCCATAATAATAATAATGACACCTTTGAAGTATCATATGTATTTGAAAATGCTCCATTTTCCTTAATATTTTCAAAAGTATTCAAAACTTGACTCAAATATTTGAGCCGTGGCATGATATTTCCAACAATGTGCTATGTGCGACCAGCAAAGGCTCAGACCAGCCTGCGCATACACGCAGACTGATCAGAGCCTTTGTTCGTCACTTTGAATATTCTATGAATGTTAAGCTACTGACCAAACATCATTTGGAGAGTCTAAGCTTAAAAGGGGGCTGCACAGGCTCGTCTGAATCTACACTTGTCAATATGCCACATTGTTGGAAATCACATGCCGTGGATCATTTCTTGAATTTTCAATGTTGTCTAGGAATAGAAAATGATGTCATGATCTAAAAATAGCCTGTGGAGCTCTTCACATTAACTTCTTTCAGGAATACCATGAGAATTTCACACAGTTTTGATCCAGATCAGGTTTTTGTTGGACCTGATGAAAGCTGTTTGCGAAGTTCATTAACAAATGACACTGACAGGTAAGAGTTATTTAAAAAAAACTGAGATATGCCCCTTTAAGCTTTTGGCATTTTTCTTTCCAACTTTTGGCTTGCTAAACCATGTATGCTGAATTTTGGTATACTATGAGTATTTTGTTTTTAATATTTCAATGAAGATGGCATACTATTATGTCAATTATATTGGGGTTATTGCCCCGATTGGCTAATATTAATACAAGCATATGGATGGGGTAGCCTGTCTTAAAGCCATGTATTTAGACATCTAATAGAAAATTCTATAACTAATATGATACTTTATTACTTCCCCATTGCTAGAAATACAGAAATAAGAGGGTCAGTGAAAACATTTATAATTTGTTTCTTGTTTACTGTCGTGAGTTGGCTCCCGGTACCGTTAGTTTAACAGGTGACCGGGCCCAGGGCGACGACAGTAAACATGATTCGCACTATACAGTGGTAGAGTGTATGCCTGTATATGTACTGTCGTGCCAACCAAGAGTGACAGTGATGTAATGTTTTGTTTACAATTAAGTAAAATTTAACTTGAAAACTCCACTTGAGCTAGTGCTAATCAATAGATCACTTGTGTATTAATCCTATCCTGCAGATAGGATTAATAAACAAGTGATCTATCAATTCTAAGTCCGTAATAACTTTGTAAACAAAACACGTCGTCACTGACACTCATAGTTGGCATGACAGTATATGCACATGTTTTACTTATATTGCTTTATTTATAGGTCTGATACCAGTCTAATGGATGGGGGCACATTATCAGAACAGAAACAGAAATCTACTTTAGGCTTAAGCATACAAGCTCATTATAAATATAGGCTCACCATGGGCGGATCTAGAGGGGGACAGGGGGTCCGGACCCCCCTGAAAAATCACAAAAATATAGGGTTTCTTAACAATATTTGTTCAGATACCCTGAAAATCACAAAGCTACAAAGCCAGCATTCAATGTTGGGCCATCATCAGCCTGCCAGCGAAGCGCCATTTAAATGGTGTTTTGCTGGCGGGCCGATGATGGCCCCCTTATAATGGTATTTGGATCCTCTCTCCCCTCATCAACTTAAAATAAAATAGAAAAAAACCCCGTCAAATTTAGACCCCTTCTGACAAAACTTTCTGGATCCGCGCATGCTCGGTGTATGGGTAAACAAGTTATGATCCTGATCAGCTGGCTTCATCAATAACCATCTGATCTGGATCTACACTGTTTTTAAAGAGGGTATGGAATTTTGAAAAAGTAATGCACATAAACATTAAGGCTATTAATTTGCATAACAATTTTTTTTTTCTCAACCAAAACAGATGTTGTGGGTACTCAAAATGAGACGGCTCTTTTAAGCTTCCAAAACATATGTTAAAAATGATGGTTAAGAAAATATTTTTAGTTTTACTCTGATATTTTTTGTTTGTTTATCTAAACCTCTAGGGTATGGAGTTTTGAAAAAGTATTGCCATTGGAGCCCCTATTAGATAAAATATGGTACATCAAGATGATTGTTTTATTTCTTTCTGCCACTTAAAATGCATTTAACAGCAAGAAAGGTATTTGGTGAAAAAGTTCAATGAAATGCTTGAGAAAGATGTTTATAATTCCATAATATCTGAAGCTGACATTACCAGGGCATCATTACCAGAAAATCTGACTTTGATACATGCCAACAACAAGAATGGACCTAAAAATGTTCAAGGTAAAGTTATAAATGTTCAAGGTAGAGTTGAATTTGTTCAAGGTAGAGTTGAAATGTTCAAGGTAGAGTTGAAAATGTTCTTGAACAATTTTAACCCCAACCTCAGCCGTTTCAAGGTTGAAAGCTAAGAATAAACTGTTTAATTTGAGGTTGATATTGTTCAAGTTGAGGTTGAAACTGTTCAAGGTAGTCAACACTGTTCAAGGTAAGGTTGAAACTGTTTAATTTGAGGTTGATATTGTTCAATGTAGTCAACACTGTTCAAGGTAAGGTTGAAACTGTTTAATTTGAGGTTGATATTGTTCAAGGTAGTCAACACTGTTCAAGGTAAGGTTGAAACTGTTTAATTTGAGGTTGATATTGTTCAAGGTAGTCAACACTGTTCAAGGTAAGGTTGAAACTGTTTAATTTGAGGTTGATATTGTTCAAGGTAGTCAACACTGTTCAAGGTAAGGTTGAAACTGCTAAAGGTGAGGAGATAGAGTTATAAATTTAGGGTAGGTAGGGAAAGCTGAACCGTAACCATATATGTGCTTTGTTTAGGCCTGTCAGAGAACAGAAAGAATACTGTAAATTCGGAAATTTTCGCAAGGGTTTTATTTTCCTGAAAATAAAACCTTTGCGAAATGGCGAAATCACTCTGTAGTTTACTGATATAGGTATATCCCCAGGGGAGGTACTCTCAATTTTTCTGCATACGTAGGCTCGGACCCAGCACCTATTATTCACCCCCCAAAAATATCAGGAATTTCAAGCACGCCAAAAAATATCAGGAATTTTAGCAACCCCAAAAAATATCCCCATTCTGTACCATGACATTAAGAATCGACCCTAAAATGCATAGAAATGACCCCTAAATATAGTACAATTTTGTGATGACCCCAAAAAATATCCACAAAATCTTCATACCCCAAAAAATATTTATTTTTCTGAAAACCCCAAAAAATATTGGAATTCAAAAATTTTTAACCCAAAAAAATGGACAGAGCCTAAGTACTTATGTAAATATCAGAGTACCCCCCCTGGGGGTATATCATGCCCTATTCACGAATTTTTAACGTCACAAATGAAATATGTCTTTTAACCCTATTCGCAAAAATTTCCCGATTTACAGTATTTACATGATTTAGGGTAAATTTGGCAAGCTGAAATTATTAGAGTAAGATGTTCTGCATCTTATCTGGATCAAGATTGGGTACAATGGTTGCTTTTTTATATAGATGACTGATTACCCCGAGATCAAACTGTGATGTAGTTTCAGGTTTCTACAAAGTCGTGTACCCTGAATAGGAAATTAGCAGATCCCCAACCAAAATATGCACGGAGTTTAAATAAAAACATTTTGAATGATCCAGTATTTATCCTAATAAGAACACATGCTCTAATGAGCATAGACTGATTGATTTATGAGCTATTTTTTGATTGGACGTACCCTATTTAACCTAAAAAGCTCACTGCACACAAGCTTATCTCTAAAAGATAACAGTGCAGGGGCTTCTGATGAAGCCAGCTGATTAGAATCTGCACTGTTTTTAATTTACATGGTGATCCATATTCATTATGAAATTGCACCATGTGCAGACCCAGGAAATTTTGTCAGAGGGGTCCAACTTTGAAGTTTTTTTGGGTTTTTTTGTTGATGAGGGGAGGGAGGATCCAAATACCACTATAAGCCGGCCATAATCTTCCCGCCAACGAAACGCCATTTAAATGGCATTTTGCTGGCGTGCCGATGATGGCCCTGGCTTGTTTCAGGGGATCCGGAGCAGTATTGCTAAGAACCCTATATTTTTGTGATTTTTTTTTTTTTTTGGTGGGGGGGGGGGGGGGGGGGGGGAGGTCTGGACCGCCTGTCCCCCCGCCCCCTCTGGACCTGCCCATGTGCACACAAAATGAAAATGGCTCCTAGACTTCTGTATGCTAGATATCAATCATCTGATCTTGTTTAAAATAAACCTTTTTCAAAAAATTCTTCCGCTAGCAGGCAAAGTGGTGGATCACATGATCAACAAGTTGTTTGTTTAATTTGTTTATCTTAATACCTTAGGTGCCTAGTTATGAAATTTCATCTTGGATCAAAGTACATAATGTACTTACGGTTTGCACAAGATATACCTTAGGGTCCCAAAATCAGAGCATGCGAGGATCCAGAAAGTTTTGCCAGAGAGGGTCCAACTCTGAGGGGTTTGTTTTGTTGTTGTTCTTGTGTGAGGGGAGAGAGGATCCAAATAGCACTAAAAGCTGGCCATCATTGGCCCTCCAGCAAAATGCCATTTAATAAATGGCATTTCCCTGGCGGGCCTAGGATGGCCCAACATTGAATGCTAGCTGGCTTGTAGGCTCTGTGATTTTTCAGGGGAGCTAAGAACCCTATATTTTTGTGATTTTTCAGGGTTGGTCTCGACCCCCTGTCCCCCCCTCTGGATCCGCGCTTGCAGAGTGGCAACTAAAATCTGGCATGGCATCAGGGTTTATACTGTGACACATCATTAATCCGTTTCAGCAAATTAAATGTTTACATTGTTGTGAACTGCTGAGGGGTCTTGAATGAAACATTGACTTGACTTGACCCTTGCTCAATCCCTCCTTGGGCTCAAACCTGTTTCCTCTCAATCTCGCTCTCAGACTCTTCATATACTGAGCAAACCACTATTTTTAATGGCTGGTTGAGGCATACTTAAATGCATACCTCTTGGTCCAATTCAACTCAAGCAGCGAATTTGTTGCCCACTGATATATTCTTAGCATAACAGTTTGGATCCAGAGCAGGACCGACAAATCAAACTGTTTCACACTGTGATAATGATCCTGGAAGGATGCTTTTGAAAAAAAGTAAACAGATGACAACAAAAGCATGAAAACATTACCCCAGCATGCAACTGCACATTTCCCAATCTCATACCATCATGAATATGTAGATAATTATGATATACAGTCGAACTTCGTTGGCTCGAACTCGTCGGGACCGTCTGTGCGAGTTCGACCCATCCATGTGTTCGAGCGATACTTGGCCTGACAATTTTTAAGATGGTTCATGTGCACTCTATGTCATCACGGACATCACGTTTGTTATCGACCAAGTTGCAAAGCGCACGTGACACCTGTCACTGATCAAAAACCCTATGCACGCTAGAGATAAAATGATAAGCCGCATGTGTAAGCATATGAACCTGTTGAAAGTAAATACATTTATCAGCATTCGCATATGCGCAGGCTGAACAATGCATTTGCTATCGAGTAAGCTTAACTGCTTTTCTTCTAGTGGGTGAATGTTCCTGTATATGTGTCGCTACAGTTTATGTTCGGTTGTTTATCGTTTCCTTTAGAACAATAAACGAAAAAAAAAGTTTGTTTCTTATTATTTATTCACAATGTGCAAGTTTCAACGAATAACAACAAATAAAACATGAAAAAAGTGAAAAACTCCTCAGGATTTTTACAGAAAAGACGCAGATCAGACTGTACCGCCGCACAATCCGATGCCTTTCTTTATCCAACCAGGCATGTTTTACTCATTTTGACACGCGAATTCTTGATTACAAAACATCTCATTAATTGTCTTCAATCATTTTCGGCCGCCCTACTTAGTGGTGACAAGTGAGAACTTACTCAAATCTTTGATCTGGTAAATTGCCGCTAATTGCTTCACACGTTAGGTAACCCAAGGGTGAAATCATCATTGTCACGGAGCGCTTATGGAAATATTAATGAACTTAAATCAAGCGTGTGACTGATTCATGTAAAGAAATATTTGGTTCGAGCCATCATAGCGTTTTTACGTGAAAAATCGCCCTGCGGACCGTGCTTTGAGTTCGAGAGTTCGAGCCATCACTGTTCGAGCCTGGGGTGTATTTTAACATTAAATGTATAGGAAAATTGCCGGGACCGACAAACGAGTTCGAGCGATCCCTGGTGTTCGAGACAGGCGAGTTCGAGCGACCAAAGTTCGACTGTAGTATGATATAATATTTTGGCAATTTTGGGTCCTTTTTCAAAGGCACATCAATTTTTTTTAGTCCCATCAACCTTTAAAATGGGGCAAATATGGCTTTCTTTTAGGACCCAATGACCAATATAAATAACAAGGAAAGAGGAAAATTAAAATATAAGTCCCAGAAGCTCAGCATCAAAAATGATCATATGATAGAAAAAAACTCATTTAAACTTACGTTTAAACGGAGTAAAATCCAGAAACAGATATTGAGTCCAATTTAAATTATTTTGAAGAAAATTTGTTACTCCGCACTTCAGCTGTTTACTTTTACACCATCTCTGTTTGAATACAGAGAGTACTCCAGTTATCCAATATCCATACCATACATACTCCATTGAGTAGCACGACATAGAGCTTTCTGATTTGCTGAAGATTTTTCATTGATTTTATGCGCGGATCCAGAAAGTTTTGTCAGACGGGGTCCACCTGTGACGTTTTTTTTGATTTTTTTAGTTGATGAGGAGGAGAGAGGACCAAAATACCACTAAAAGCGGGCCATTATCGGCCAGCCAGCGAAACACCATTTAAATGGCGTTTCGCTAGCAGGCTGATGATGGCCCAACTCGAATAATGGCTTGGCAGCTTTGTGATTTTTTTCAGGGGATCCTGACCAACAGCTTTGTGATTTTTTTCAGGGGATCCTGACCAGTGTTGCTAAGAAACCCTATATTTTTGTGATTTTTCAGGGGGGTCTGGACCCCCTGCCCCGCCTCTGGATCCACGCGAGGATTTGTTCCACTCATTCTTTTGAAAATGCTAAAGATCCAGATCAGCTGAGTTCTGATGAAGCCAAATTATTAGGATCCTGTTATATACCACTACCAATGTAGCTAGTTCAATCCACACTGTATTTCATCCACACAGATACAGTGAATTACATCCGCAGCTAGACTGGCTCCAGTCCTTAAAACAATTTTTCATCAATGTGTCATATCATATACTTGTAGCCAGTCTTACTCTGATGGCTCTGTTTTAAAGGTCTTGTGAACCTTCAAAAAAAAAGGTTACAAAATTTAATTAGATGAAAATATGCGAGCGGCTCATATGACGTCATTTGAGCTTTTTGAAATATTAAATTTAATATATTTCATTTATTTTAACATTTTTAATAATTTATTTGCTTAAAATGATTCAATATGATAAAATACAACATTTGCATATAAAAGCTTTATTGAGTTGTTTTTAATTGCTTAGAAATCGCACTACATAAAATATGACAATTTGAAAAAATCATCTCGAAACAATAAAATGGGCGGGGCTTATATGCTAATTTGCATAATTTTTAAACTTGCATAACTTTTGACTCGGTTGGAATTTTAAGATTGGGTTTTCGGCATTTTGGTTTTCTCATGACTGTCATTTAAATTATGAAGAGTTTATAAAATGTTTTTGAAGCTTCACAAGACCTTTAAGACAGAGCCATCAGAGTAAGACTGGCTACAAGTATATAATATGACACATTGATGAAAAATTGTTTTAAAAGGACTGGAGCCAGTCTAATCAGCAGCTATAACTCACAAGGAGGTATATATCACATGACCTTTCCAGGTGTTTACCATCATCCACAGGGGTCTCACTAAGCCCCAGAAACTTGATCTCCTTTTGACTGATAAATGATGGGTCAAATATCCCATTAAAAGTCCATCATTCTGGGTTCACATACAAATGGCCCCATTTCTGCTCTGAAATTTTGAATACTTTACAAACTGCAGACCCAGATAAGACTTTTCTCTGGAAGCTGGCTGATCATGTCCTTTCAGGAATTTTGTTATAACTCTCAAGATTTGGTGCTTATCTTTCACGCTTTTTTTATCTTTCTGCTTTTTTTCAAAATCAACTTTTTCGTTCTTTCAGGAATACCATCAGAGTGTCAAACAGTTTAAATAGGCCCGACATCCAGATCTGGCAGGCTGGTATGATTTTTCACTGCTTGCCTACTACTCGTGTGAAAACAGCCTGGAAGAAGTTCAGGGAACTACTACCAGTTCTCACATCCCGCCACCTCTCTTACAAGACACGTGGCCATGTGTACAGCTCTTGTGTGCGGAGCGCCATGCTCCATGCCAGTGAAACTTGGCCACTGACCAAGACGAACCTGCAGCCCTTGCAGTGCAGTGATAGGGCCATGATCAGGCAAATCTGCAGTATCAAGCCATAGGACGTGGCCACGGTAAGGTCAAGCGAATTACTGGCAAAGCTTGAGCCTGAGGACCTCAACCTCATTTTGAGAGAGACAAGGCTTTGCTGGTTTGGTCATGTGGATCGTTCTAGTGGTGCAATCAGAACAGCATGTGATATACAGATTGATGGCGGGGGGGGGGGGGGGGGGGGGGGGGGGGGGCAGGGAGGCCCAAGCTAAGCTGGAAGAAACTGACTGAGAGAGACTGCCGTGAGTGGAAGCTCACGACAGTTGACCCTCAAGAATGGAGCACCTGGTGATCAGGTGTGAGATCTGCTATGCGTGCAGCTAGCCAGTTACCTGGAAAGGGGCCCACTTATGTGGATGATGCCCCTGATCAAAAATCCAATTATGATATATATGATATGCCTCCTAGTGTCATTTGCTAATAATTTTTGCAAACTTATATAGTTTTATTCCAATATTTTTCAGGCTCTGCCTACCGTCTAAAAAGAAGAAGACTGATTGGACATCTGATAGGCCTTGCAGTTTGACCCAGTTCAGACAGAAGGTACTTGGCCATGAGGTTATAAAACTTTTTTCATGCTCAACTCAGCTTAGCACTAAATCAATCCTCCTCATTAATGTTAAATGCCAACAATTGTTGGCATTATAGCTTTTTTATTAGCATGATAAATACAACATCTGAGAGACCTAAAGCAAGAAACTTCAGTCTTTATTTGTGGGGGAATTTTATTTTTTATGAGCAGTTGAAATTTCATGTTCAGCTAAAATGAGCATGAAAAAAGTTTTATAACTGTGGCAGATGGAATTTTTTAATTATATTATATTATGCATGTGCAAAGTTTAATGGGTCACCTGCCATCCATCTGAATCTGTAGATATCCTGGTTAACTGTTAACTGCATTATAGTTCAAAATTTTAAAATGAAATGAGCCAGTGCATGAGATTTCCAACAATGTGGTATGTGCTACCAGCAAAGCCTCAGATCAACCTGCGCATACGCGCAGGCTGATCAGAGCCTCTGCTAGTCGCTTGAGTATTCTATGATTGTTAAACTACTGAATGAACACCATTTGGAGTTTCTAAGCTTAAAAGGAGGCTATACAGAGGCTCGTCCGAGTCTGAACTTGTCAAAATGTCAAATTGTTGGAAATCTCATGCTGCGGCTCAAATCATCTCTTAATTTGCAATTAATATGTCCCATTACCACAAATTTCTGACCATTTAACAGTTTGTTTGCCATATTAAAATGTATTTGAAAAGATATTTCAGTTTCTGTCTCATAAGTCATTTTATCAGCTACGCCATCAAGATTCGGGTGGCTAAATGCTGTGTGTAAGTAACAAAGGTCTAAAATTTGATAGCCGTAATTTAATTGGGCGGAAACAGGTAAACAGAACTTCACCTGTATTCATCAATTTACATGCTGAATTTGGTATGTTAAAATCTCATTTGAAAGGTTGTAAACTCAATCTTCTGATGTTACAATCAAAAACTATATGGTAAATGTTCTTAAATTTCGAATACTTTTCTCGTTCTGTTCTTAAACATATTGTTTCTTATCGGGGCTGGTATTCACAAAATGCTTGTCAGAATAGCAAAAAGGGAAGACTCTGAGCAGACTAGAAGCAGTCTGATCTGGGTCTGCACTGTTTGTCTAGGCCTTTTTGACAGGCAACTAGTGTTTGAAATTTTGAAACATTTGCCGTACCCTGTGAGGAAACTTTTTGTAAAAAAAATGCTGTTTTTTCAAAGATTTTTTGATTTTCATTGGAATTCGGGGCCACATTTTGGTCATGGAACTGTACAAAGGAGACATTTTTTAATTCTGCCTTAACCCTTAAAGCACAAATCACAACTGCAGCAGACGACAAATTTTGTGACCTCTTTCTGAGTTTTCAACAAAAATAAGGTATGATATTTCATGAGAATTGTCTGCCAGCAGACAATTCTCATGAAATATCTTGCCTTATTCGTTATTTTTTAAAAAGCCGAAAAATTTGAAATTGGTGTCTGCTGCAAATTATAGGTGGCGCTTTATGGGTTAAAATTTCTACAAAAGATGGAATAATTTCTATTTTGTTTGCACATGCTTTTCCCTCTCTGCGTAATTTGGTTTTGGCTCTCAAAACAACAATTGGGATTCATTTGCCATATCAAACTCACTGGCGTCACTGCGTTGTGTCCTTGAGCAAGACGCATTAATCCCTGTTAAGTACTGGTTCAACCCAGGAAGACCCTTCACGACATAACTGAAAGAACTGTTGACTGGGACGTAAAGAATCAAATCAAACAAAATCAAAATCAAAACCTAGGATGTGTTTAGGACATATAGTATTCTGTATGAAAATGCTGCATTCTGTCAAAGACCCAGTAATATATATAGGATCCATGATTCTGGCATAAGGAAAAAAAATAGTTTGACCTGATTAAAACAATTTAGTTCTGGTCACCCAGAGTTTATCAAAACAGTTTACATTTATCCATAAATTGCAATGGCATTGTTATCCCCTGACGAAGTCGGAGGGATATAGTTTTGGTGTCGTCCGTGCGTCCATTCCATCCGTGCGTCCGTCCACACTTTTTGTCTGTACGGAACCATATCTCAGTACCTATTGGTCAGATTTGATTCATTCTTGGTACAAATGATTAGTACCATGGACTCTCGATATCCTATAAGTTTGGTCAAAATCGACCTCTTAACACTGGAGTTATTGCCTTTGTTTTTTAGTATAGGCAATTATAAGGCAAAACCTATATTAGCTTTTTTGTGTGATGATCTTCACATTTCATCAAAGCTATTATATTTAACAACTTCTCACTATAGACCATGATTGCCAAGTGCCTGTAGATAAGCATGGCAGTGTCAAAGTTTTACCCCACCCCCTTTGATCCCACCTAAGGGGTCAAAGGTCAAATATTTAAATTTAGCAATTACTTGGGCAATTGTAGATATTTTTGCTGAAATTGTGCATGCAGGCAGAGCAGCAATAGATATGAAAAATATCAAACGTGATTTCAGTTTGAAGGCTTTGGTCCGAGCTTGTTGGGTGGACTTAAGGGGTGGGGCAGAGGCCAAAATTAAACTTTTTCAGAATATGGTCATGTTGCATATCAAATTAAAGCTGACAACGCTGGCAGCAACATGGTAGCAAATATTTTGCCCACTGACACACCCTCGACCCAGGGGGTGGGGTCAAAAGGTCAAACTATATCTTTTTCTAAAAGCAGTCATGTTGCATATCAAATTAAAGCTGACGACGCTGGCAGCAATATGGTAGCGAATATTTTGCCAACAGACACATCCTCCACCCAGGGGGTGGTGTCAAAAGGTCAAACTATATCTTTTTCTGAAAGTAGTCATGTTGCATATCAAATTAAAGGGAATTGAGCACAGAGCACCATGAAAGCAAATATTCTGTCATAACACACACCAACGACCCCTGGGATGGGGTCAAAAGGTCTTTTTTTTTTTTTCTTATCTAAAAGTGGTCATGTGGCATATCAAATTAAAGTGGAAGAAGTGTAGACCTACATGCAAGGTAATACTTTGAATTTACAAACACCCTTGACCTCTGGGGTTGGGTTTGAAGGTCAAGATATTGAAATTGTGCAGTTGTAAGTATATTTTTTTTTATTTAACTATTATTAAGCACTAAAACATACTTGACAGGCATTTGTTATTATCTGATTGATACTGAAGGTGAACTAAGGGTTAGATAAATGGGCTTTATGTTTTGTGATTTACATGTTTCTCTCAAATAACCCTTCGTTGGGCGATATAAATTCGTTGAATTTGTCTTGTTTATCATAGCTTGTAGCCATTATTTTTTGCTGCATTTAAACTTTTTATTGTGTTGGTTTGGTTTTCTTTGACTAACTTCATCATGTGATCTTGAAATCACATGTGATACAACAGTAGTCTTGCTGAGGAGTCTCAAGAACATTTTCAGGAGCTGCTGTGTGTAGTGTACACTGAAGGACTTTAAAAACGCAAAAATCAAAATTCATAACATTTACTATTTCTTTATGTCTCAATTTTATTGAAATTTGGCAAAAATGACCATCAATATGTCAGCAAAACACATTTTAAATTTTATGTCAAAAAAATAAATAATGTTCAAGCATCAGTCTATCAAATAGCAATACCCTATGATTCTAAAGTTGCAATATGAAATTTGTCTAGAAATTGGACACGATTTTAAGTTAATGTGATAAAATATTTTTATTAAAAAATCAAAAGCAAATTACCCTTGGAGCTCTACTATTCGCCTGGCACTGACAGTACGCAGCCGGAACGGATATTGTAGATGTAAATATCGTCGATACACAATCAACGTAACTTGGCTCTTAACGTCGTTCGCCATTCTTGGCTGACCAGGCCTGCATCGATCTTTAACTGTCCCAGTAGCCTGGTATTGATCTCTGAGGCTCTGTATAGTTGACGGATGGCAATTATGATATCTGGCGACGTCAGAAACACGCACGCCAGCTTTTAACATTCCAATTGCGCCAGATCGTTCATGTTCAGACAAACGTGGCATGAACAATAAAGCTATTAAACTAAAGCTGCTGTGTTTTTTAAACATGTATACTTACAAGCTACATGTGAAATGATGAAATATTTTGCTTTATTGATTCGTGGGGGCGCCACGTGCAAAACATAGTAAACCAGCGATGCATAGCTGATGGTAGCCAGTGTCTTTAAAAATACCGGACCCTGGTATAGATAGAAGCAGAGTGTCGTTATCATCCGTTTTTATGTGTTAAAGAAGGCCAAAAATGATATGGATACAAAGAGTAATTATTTTCATTTTTTGCGTTTTATAAGTCCTTCAGTGTATAATTATCTCGCTTTATAAACCAGGTGTTTGGTGTTCCATCCCCAGCTTCTCCTCTCTGACAGGTGTGGTACTTGATTGTATAGATTCCTGATCTTTGCCATCTTTCTTACTTTATATGACCTTAGCTAGTTCTGGTGGGAGGTTAAAACACAAACAAACAATAACATTTTCTGTAAGAATAAAATTTGCAGGTAGTGTGGTCATTTGCAGCTCTTTCTTTCTTTAGATTCTGCAAATGGTCCTATGAAATGGTCACATACACCATTTTTTTTTTTTTGCTGCCCTGCATTAGATCATTTATTTTTCCAGGCAGTAACAGTTTTGTTCTTGTTTTATTTTCATTAATGACTGAGCTCTCCAATAAAAACTGTTTTGTGGTCCTTTTCTGCCAAAACTGTAGATAGGATAGATATGCCTCATCAAGATTAACTAATCTAGATATGCTCAGGCAGCTTTTGTGGCCCATAAAAATATTACAGATGCCAGGAGGGAGATGATGAAGTTGTTTTTCTACAAGTAAATGCTTTTCTAAAAAGTTTACCATATTTCAGCACTAACTGAAGTAGCTGTACACTAGCCATTTGAAAGCAGTATTTCAGTAGCTGTTTGCGAGCGTAGATGGCGATGAGCTGGGTGCGTCATTTTAACGTTGTGACAACTTGATGTAATATTCATGGAAAGGGCTATCTCATGCTACACTACTAAGCCGGTGCTACCACACGGGTGGTAAACCTAGGAACTACCACGAAATTGTGTTATCGCAATTTTGTTCCCAAGCCACATCCGGGACACGTCGTGGTAGTTTCCTGGCCGAAAATTAGATAAAGAAAGGTTGATGTCACTTTCATTTTTGTTTTATTTTACAACTTATAACTAACAATGGTGAAATCCGACAATGTGGTTCCGTGTAAATATGTCTCAGCGTCCCCTCCAGCCCAAAATTTTGTACGAAAAGTTATTTTCTTTCTTTTGATTCGTGTTTCCCCACTGAGCATCAGACCAACTCTACCCAAAGTTCGAAGGATTTTAGCCCATATCTGTCAAATTAAATGGAATTTGATATCATTTGACGATGAAAATGATAAAAAGACCCTCAATAAACGTTCCTACACAGAAAAAAAATCTGAGCATTTAATCGTAAAAGATTCATGCCCTGTTCGTCCTGTGTGGTAGTTTCCAGCTCATCGTGGTAGTTAAAATGCTATCGTGATAGTTTCCAAGACTTCGTAGGATACGTTTCTGAGGTGGTACAAAACATTTAAGTGGGTGTTTGTTTCGGATGCTAACCCTCGAACTCGTCAATTAATTACCACGGTAAACAAATAAATAACATTTCAACACCATGAAGAAACAAAGCTGAGGACTCAACAGATTCAATGTGATGCGTGACAGATGGAGATCATGCCCTGGACTGCCAAACAACACCTCTGGAAATCTAAAGCAAAAAAGGTCATCAGTTGAGGCAAGGTGAAACAAGCGCACAGACGAAAAAATGATATAAAAATTGCGTCACTCGCTAAGTTGTTCATAGTTCAGTCAACTTTAAGGTAAAATGGCACTGCCCAAAGTATTGTTAGTACTTTCGCTTCAGAAAAAAGGGGAATATCCTCGGGTTGGTTCACTTTTCATATACATGTGAGTGCGACGATGAACGGGCATGTTATGTGATAATTAAAAAGCACGTTAATTCAAAGACAAAATATGTGAATATCCCTTCTTTTCATTCTTCCCATCATTTCGATAGCCCACTAAATTTAAAATTAAGGCAGTCGACATTTGTTATCTCTGACAAAAGGTTGTTTGAAAAGGTCTTCGTATAAATAAGAGGGGTAGTCAAGGTTCGGTTCGCTCACCCTGTCTTTAAAAAATGAAGTAGCCCCTGAATAGTGAACATCTGCTGATGCGAACTACTACTAAAATCCTACAAAGTCTTGGAAACTACCACGATTGCATTTTAACTACCACGATGAGCTGGAAACTACCACACAGGACGAGCGGGGCATAAATTGTTTACGAGTAAATGCTCAGACTTTTTTCTGTGTAGGAATGTTTATTGAGGGTCTTTTTATCATTTTCATCGTCAAATGATATCAAATTCCATTTAATTTGACAGATATGGGCTAAAATCCTTCGAACTTTGGGTAGAGTTGGTCTGATGCTCAGTGGGGAAACACGAATCAAAAGAAAGAAAATAACTTTTCATACAAAATTTTGGGCTGGAGGGGACGCTGAGACATATTTACACGGAACCACATTGTCGGATTTTACCATTGTTCGTTCTTAGTTGTAAAATAAAACAAAAATGAAAGTGACACCAACCTTTCTTTATCCAATTTTCGGTCTGGAAACTACCACGACGTGTCCCGGATGTGGTTTGGGAACAAAATTACGTTAACACAATTTCGTGGTAGTTCCTAGGTTTACCACCCGTGTACCATACAGACTGCAACTTAGTCAATTATAAATGTCCTTTTATTAAGGATGGCAATTAGCCTGCCACACACTATCAAAAGGCACAGTAATTTCTATTGTCATTTTAACTTTGTGACACCTTGATGTAATATTCATGGAAAGGGCTATCTCATGCTACACTACTAAGCCGGTGCTACCATACAGATTGCAACTTAGTCAATTATAAATGTTCTTTTATTGAGGCTGGCAATTAGACTGCCACACACTTTCAAAAGGCACAGTAGTTTCTATTGTCACACGCTGTGCATTGGCAATGCTACGCAAATTTTGTTGCAACTTTTGACAAAGCATACAGTGTGAATCTCTTCCCCCCCCCCCATTTATTCCCTTGTTTTGGATTCTGGCCTCTTGGTGGATGCCATACTTATAATTCTTTTATCAATCACCATCTCCCAACCCCCTCCCCCTCCCCCTCCCCTAGTATATCACTTTTGCTCTCATTTGTAGATTTGCAGAGAGCATGATGAATTACAAATTAGGTAGTATCTGCACTTTCCAGATATAGAGCAGTTCCAGATAACCGAGTTGACACAGTTGTATAAGGGTAATTATGACCCCAGGGGGGGGGGGGGGGGGGTACTCTGATTTTTTCCGCATATGTGGGCTCGGACCCAGCATCTACCGTTCACCCCCAAAAAATATCAGGAATTTCAAGCACCCCAAAAAAATATTTGAAATTTTAGCAACCCCGAAAAAATATCCCAATTCTGTACCTTGACCTTAAAAAAAGACCCTAAATTGCATAGAAATGACCCTCAAACTAGCCCAATTTTGTGATGCCCCCCCAAAAAATATCCACAAAATCTTCATACCCCCCAAAAATATTCATTTTTCAGAAAACCCCCAAAAATATTGAAATTCAGAATTTTGAACCCCCAAAAATAGCCCGAGCCTACGTATGTGTGAAAATATCAGAGCACCCCCTCCCCCTGGGATTATGACCAAATCAAGAAAAACAAACAAAAAGTAGTTGAAAAAAAAAAAAAAAAAAAAAAAGAACAACATTTTGACTGTACGCTTTGTCACTGCCCCAAAGCACAGCTCGCAACAAAGTGCACAGTTAGGTCACATGATAATGATTTGTTTCCATACTTTGAATGATAACCTTTCCAAATTGTTTGACACTCTGTTGGTATTCCTGAAAGACTTATGAAAAAGTTAATTTTGAAAAAAAAGAGCAGAATGATAACAAAAAGCATGCAAAATTACCCAGCAGGCAAAGAATACAGGGAGAAGTCCGCAATATCTCACTCAAATCATTCTAATGCCAATGAACAGAATTCAAAATAGTCTTTTACACATGGTATGGGTGACCCTCTATCAAAGTATTTAAAATACATTAATTTTTATCTATTGAAAGCAATAAGCAAAAGGGGTGCATCATCATTTGTAAATGTAGAAAAAAATAAAAAAATCTGTGGGGCCAAAAAAAATAAAAAAGCTGCTGCTGCTGCTGCTGCTGCTGATGATGATGATGTACCAAACTTCCATGTGCCACTGACCAAGGGCTGGGCTCTCAGAAAAGGCACCATTTGTTCTGTACATTAGTGGATTTGCAGAAAAAACATCAATACAAAGAAACATTTCAGAAATCTAATATCTTGATGCTTTGATGCATGGAGAAAAAAGATAGGAATTCTAGATTATAGAATATCTCCAGACAATATTTAGAAAACAAACATCACTCCAAATATTTGCTTATTTTCTTATCTCGAGAAAAACATGATTTTGTACTCAAAAGAACCATCTCAATGAGATGGTTCTTTTGAGTACAAAATATATGTTTTGGCGGAGAAGTAAAGAAACTCCCTAAAGATGAGCCCTCTTATGTGTGGCTCTTGCTATAGGGTGCTGAAGGTCATGTGGGGTCTTATTATCCTTATCTATGAGTGAATGCATTTGTTGGTGTGAAAGACATTACTCTGTGATAGGTGCATCAATCAAGTTTCTAAGAATCGTCAGTTTCTTAACAACTCCATGTAGTAAATTCCACCAAGTAGTACTTTAGTCTATAGGGGATACAGTGCACTAGTCCCTTTGTACACAATCTTGCTGTAATGTTTTTATACCCCGCCACTTTAAAAAGTGCGGGGTATTATGGTATACCCTCTATTCAAAAAATTGCGTTTAATTGTCTGTCCGTCCGTCTGTCTGTCCCTCTGTACGTCCGTCAGCGCATCGTTTTCACTCTCTGCTGGGAGCATTTTTTAACCAATTTTCTTCAAACTTAAGACTATGAGAGTTGATATTGGGAAGGAATGTCATCGGATTGCAGATAAATAAGTACAGAGTTACGGCCCTTGATTGACGTTAGAAATTGGTTTTCACTCTCTATCTTTGGCATTCTTTTACCGTTTTTCTTCAAACTTGGTATGAGAGTCGATATTGTGAAAGAGTGTTCTGGGATTGCAGGATGGGTAAATTTTGACAAATAAGTACAGAGTTATAGCACTTGATTGACGTTAGAAGCTTGTTTTCACTCTCTATCTTTGGCATTTATTTACCGATTTTCTTCAAACTGGGTATAAGACTTGATATTGAAAAGTAGTGTCTCGGTAATGCAGATGGATAAATTTCGACAAATAAGTACCGAGTTATGGCCCTCGGGGGGTATATTGTATGCCTGGAGCACTTTTATTGCCATCCTCTTAAGGATTGCAATTTTAATCGACTAAGTTTGCAACCTGTATGGTAGCACCAACTCAGACAGCCCTTTCCAGGGTTCCCACAAGCTCTGGAAATCATGGAAAACCTGGAAAATCATGAAAAAAGTTCCATGCATGGAAAAATCATGGAATTTGTAAAAAAAACCCTGAATAATCATGGAAAAATCATGGAATTTTGTGAAATAATTTGATGAAACCACCAGTGGCCAGAAAACTAGCTGTCAGACACACAAATTTTGTGTGTCTGACAGCTAGTTTTCTGGCTTCTGGGGGTTTCAAGTTTTAACTATTTCAAAATGCATGCATTGTCTACAAGCATGCTTATTTAAATACATTACTGTTGCTGCATTCCATATATATGCTAAGTGTGGTGAAGATGCCGCTAAAAGAGGAAGTTGGATGCCATGCATTAAATAGTATGGAAATTACATTGTTGATCATGGAAAATCATGGAAAAATCGTGGAATTGTGTTTTAGAATTTCTGTGGGAATCCTGCTTTTCCCGTCAAATTACGCTTGAATATTACATCATGGTGCAACAGCACTAAAATTACACATCCAGCTCATCACCATCAAGCAGAGATGCTAGATGGCGATGAGGTGGGTGTGTCATTTAATAGCTTATCACTTCCGTTTGATTTCGCTTTCTAATGGCTAATGTTCTTTTACAGGGTTGCCACTGTCAGGGAAAAAAATATGGAAAATGAAAAAAATTCTAGGTCAGTGAAAAGTCAGGGAATTTCATTCAGGGAAATTTAGAACAAAGGAAAAAAAAGTCAGGGAGTTTCAAAATTTTCCAAAAAAGTTGCTAGTTAACAGGCTTCTGTAAATTTTACTTTCCATAAAATTGCAAGCAATGTTCGAAAAGGAATGTTTCTGAACATAAATTGCAAGCAATTTATGTTCAGAAACATTCCTTTTCTAATATTTATCCTTTGGGATTTTTTTAAAAAGATTAAATCAGCGAGCATAAATATTGTACAAAAGTTTCAAATTGTCGATCGATGAAAATGGCTAAAATCGGCCTTCCAAAACGGTCTGGAAAGTGGGAGAAGTCAGTGAAAAGCCAGGGAATTTCCCTTTGGGATTTTTCTAAAAAGATTAAATCAGCAAGCATAAATATTATACAAAAGTTTCAAATTGTCGATCGATGAAAATGGCTAAAATCGGCCTTCCAAAACGGTCTGGAAAGTGGTAGAAAGTCAGGGAGAAGTCAGTGAAAAGTCAGGGAATTTCGAAAAGGATATTGAGTGGCAACCCTGCTTTTAGCAGTAGACAACCCACTTTAGTAAAGTGCTGGAACTTGTGACAACATGATCATGTTGTGGCTGCCGAGTTTTTTTTTACTATGGAATTTTACAAAGAAATTTTAGAAAAATGCAGGTGCAGGAGCATGGAGCATCAGCCACATCAGTGCCCCCCCCCCCCCCCCCCCCCCCCCCCCCCCCCCCCCCCCTCCAGATAGCTGTGTTTTAAGCTGCACACATAGTTCACACCTGATTTTACAAGGGAATTACAATTGAATTATTCTCTTTTAATTCCTTTGTGAAATTATATGGTAAATAGAGAATACTAGGCGAGTGTCAAGTTTACCAGGCAAGGCTTTGAGAAGGCTTGTTGACATTGCGAGGCTTGCCAAGCGATTAAACATGCGCCTGGTAAACTTGATATCAAAAGAAGTGAACCTGGTATTCTATTTATCAGTTAACAAGCTGATTCACTGTTCAAACTAGCGATATGACGTATTTATAGATTTTTGTGTCGATTCAATGTCATTGACGATGTCATGAAAAAAATGCAACGTCATCATGACCTGATAAAGGCATATGCCATGAGATAGGCAATGTTTATCAGGTCAACATGCAACAATGCAGTTTATATGAGAGGTAACTGATAAAATAATTTTTGGAGCCACATGACCGTGTTATATCCAAATCCATGTTATAACATGATTTGTTATAAAGGGACTGCAGTGTATCATGAGCCTGCCCTGTATATTTTTTTCAGAATAGTCAAGTGGTTTCACTCAAAACTCAGAAGCTCAAATATTGGTTTCCCAATGGCTTTGCAGAAGAAGGGTCTGGCAGTCTGGGTGGAAAGTAAGTTTGTAAATAGATTAATGCTCAATGGTCAAAAGATTTGTATTGAGATATATTTTCTGGGGACAAAATGTTTGGGCTTGTTAGCCAAACAATAAGTTGGTTGATTCCCCACATTTTCGGTCACAACCTTTTTCATTGTTGACAAACTATGAAGTTGCCTTTAAGCTTATGTTCAGGCCTTTAGAGAAGAGTGCGTAACAGCATTTCTCAACCAAAACATATGTTGCGGGTACTCAAAAGAACTGTCTGTTTTTAATTTTGAGCACCCAAAACATAAAAGATGTTTAAAATTATGGGTAAGAATATATTTACAATTTTACGCTGAAAAAAAAAAGTTTACCAAAACCTATGTGTTATGAACATATGGAGACAAACCCCAATAATGCCAAATGTGCAGTCAGATTTTTGTATTTGCTTTTCATGGTAAAAAAATATGATCCCATAACTACAACCAAAGTTTCAAAATTCTTGCAAGTCTCTGTAGCTTGGCAGGCTTGTTTGAACATAAACTCATTGTTACAAAACTGTTGGATTTCTTTTGCTCCGGTATTCAGTTATATTTACTGTTGAGTTCTTATCTTTGCTTATCTTGATTTATATGTTCTAGATGATGCATTGATTAGTTTGGGGTCTTTCATGCAAACCAAACATTTATGTGTCTTGATCCACATCTGAACTAAGGGTGAGGTTGGCGCCGTGAAACAGGTTTAAACCATCCAGTGAAATATTTTTATTTTAATGTGGATCATTCATGCTATTTCTGTTGTGTTTTTGTTATGCTTTCGTGAGCGTCTGTTTATTGTTGCCTTGTGGTCACCTGCTGGAGAAGGGCTGGTTTCTGATGTCTAACTTTCCTATTGGTATCCTGGGTCAGGCGTAGTAATTGATTGTATCGATTCCTGATCTTTGCTCTCTTTCGTACTTTGAAGACAGGCCTGCTTATGATGACAGCAAGCTTATGAGTGCTCATGTATTATTGAATTTATTCAATGATTCGAGAAAAAAGATATTAAAAGCAGAGTAAGTAAGGGTGCAAAGATCAGGAATCGATACAATCAAGTACCACACAAGGCTTGTCGAGCATTTTAATGCTTTTAATAAATTCAATAATACAGATGCACACTTGACTGTTAGGTTTTATCTATCATATGGCACTAAAGCTACTTTGAAATTGCAGCTTTTTTGGCATGAAAATGCCAGATTTTGCCATACATGTATGACCTTCATTACATCTTGTCTAGTCCAAGGTACAGTATTCCTTCTCTGTTTGCTATTCTGACAAGCATTTTGTGAATTCTCAGAGCAAGAAAAGTGTTTAAAAGTTTAAAACATTTACCCTACTTCTTGAGCTTTATCTGAGGCAGTTTTTCTTGTGAGACTGCTCAGGTTTTGGCGCTTGCATCTCTAAGCCACATTAAGATTAATAGCTTTTGCAGTGGGAGATATGCCTTATTACAATCAATTCCATCCCATAAAATACTTTAGAAGAGTGCATTGTATTCTCCAAACATTAAGATATTGTACTTTGAAGCAACTTTATGTCAAAACCAACACCTCAGAGATGTTAATCTTGCTGCAAAGTATGCTTTGATGTTCAGAATCTCTGTAATTGCGTTATAATGCTGCTGCACTTTTTGATTTTGCTGAAGATGAAAGTGTTAAGCCCACTTTTGTCTGCAACTTTTGTATGTAACTTTTGCGTGTATCATACACTACTGTACAGACGATGGCACTTGTGTATGCAACTTCACATTACCTGTTGCTCTTTCCCGCTAAAATTATGCATATATGCTTATAAAGCCTTTGTCAATATGGTGCTTACTGAGGAGGACAAAGTTGACTGATCCTGTCAAGTGTGTTCCCCTTCAAGTCCCTCTTGTGGTACCCTTCTAGGGATATATTCCACAGGCACTCTTTTTGTTGTCTTAGCTCTATTAATTTTTTGGCTAATAGTCATGTAAAGTGTGAGACAAGTTAAGTAACAGTCTCATGAAACTCTAAATGATTCTCGGACGTACATGTCTGCAACACTGAGTTGCAGACAAAAGTTTCATCGTCACTGTGTACTTCTTACCAGGCTTTGTACTTGATTGTATCGATTCCTGATCTTTGCACCCTTGCTTACTTTGTTGTTTGATGTTTAGACTGGCTCCAGTCCTTAAAACAATTTTCATCTATGTTGTATCATATACTTGTAGCCAGTCTTACTCTAATGGCTCTGTTTCAAAACAGAGCCATCAGAGTAAGACTGGCTACAAGTATATGATATGACACATTGATGAAATTTTTTTTAAGGACTGGAGCCAGTCTATTTGATGTTGTACATTCATCCATCATTACAACCTTCCATCTTTCCCACCCCCTATGTTTGCCTTTCCATCCTCAAAAATAGCTTAACCCTATAGCCCGGTACACATGATGAAACTTTTGTCTGCAACTTAAGGGGTGTTTAGACGGCATGATTTAGTCGTCCTGACTTAGTCGTACATTACAAATCAGCTCGTGTAAACACTGCTATTACAGAGTCATATATGATTATAGAGTCAGGACGACATGTCATGGGGGATAGAACTGGTTCTATTTGCCATTACAAAATCATGGCGAATTAGCCAATCAGCTTTGAGGTCACAGGGGTTAATAGCTTTCGGAGCAAGATAAAATAGATAACCCTAAACATGCCAGTATTTTGTCCTGATAATGGTGTCTGCTGCATATATTCAAGTGCACTTCAGAGGAGATCTTATCATGGAAATAAATAATATAACCCCTGACCATACTTCTTCCAGGGAACAGTCTGATCTGGGTCGATATTGTTCGCCATAAAGACTACCTAGGAACATAAGCAGATGAGATAGCAGACGACAAAAGTCTTGACTTGCGGGAATGAGTTTTAACACATGTTCTTAGCTATAGCAAAGAAACGATGTAGAGCATGATGAGATGGCTAAAGGTGCCCAGCCAGTTTCTCCACTGTTGAAAAAATCACACATGACATTGTAATGCCGTCTAAACAGAGAAATCATACATGACAAAATCATGCCGTCTAAACAGGCCTTTAGTGTTGCAGACAAAAGATTCATGGTGTGTACGTCGGAGAAACATGTTTCAAGAGATTCAAGGGATTTTCGGAGTTTCATGAAACTGTTTCATCGAAAAGGACACTGCTCGTATTCCTGAAACTTGTCAACTCTTCCCCTACTACGCAATTATCAAGGTCACCATCCTATAAAGACAGCCATTTCCACACACTATCTCCTGAGCCGGTGGTTCAATTTTAAACAAACTTGCATAGATAAATTGTTAGGATATTAGATTTTGATGACCTTGACCTTATTTTCAAGGTCACACCAGCACTTTGGAATGTCAAATTTTTGACCAAAATTTGGTTTTTGTAATATGATATCTCTTGAATTGAACTATTGATTCTAACTAAACTTTATTGTATCATTGTGGCAAAATGATGAGTTGATGTGATTTTGGTGACCTTGACCTAATTTTCAAAGTCACCTCATTTTCAAGGTCATCCTTAAAAAAAAACTGTAAAATCAGCCTTTTCTGAGCTCTGTCTTCTGAACCAGTGGGTTATCTCCACCAAACTTGCATAAATACAATTTGTTTGGAGACAGAAAAGAGTTAATTAAGATTTTTATGACCTTGACCTTATATTCAAGGTAACCACAGCACTTTGTAATTTAAAAGTTTGACTAAAATTGTGTTAACTTAGTGCATGCTCTCCCTTGAAATAATTGATGGATTTGAGCCTGTATCATTGTGACACAATAAAGAGCAGTGAGCATGCTTGCCGACTCAATTTGTGGTTGAGGGAACATAGTTTTCCTCTGAAAACACTGCTTTAATTTCAACAAAGCTTCAGTAAAATCTTTTGTCGTACAATGATTTTCCTTGAGTTCTGGTCCTTTTATATGATTCCCCGGGGGTATGCTCCACCCCTCAGTTCCTAAAAGGCTTTATATATCAGAAGCTGTTTAGATTCAAAACCCTAAACCATATACATTTTTGTTTATGATGATAAGAATTGTTCATTAACACTTACCAGAGACTCTTTTGGGGGGGTGGGGGGGATCTCAGAAACCTTCATTATGACAATATAGGTTCAGTGACACCTACCTGGGCATTCCTCACCGGCGTCACTGCGTTGTGTCCTTGAGCAAGAACATTTATCCTAGCTTAGTACTGGCTCAACCCAGGAAGACCCGTCCCTTTATAACTGAAAGATTGTTGATGGGACGTAAAGAATCAAATCAAACAAAACCTGGGCATTCCCCACCCCTTTCATTTCATATAAAGCTATTGTTTCTTTGACAATGAGCAGCTTTTGCCATAGTTACATTCAGTTTCAGCAGGGAAAAGGCTTAGGCATATTTTAGTACTAAAGGGATTTAACCTAATTGATTCTATAGGCCTCTTGTATACAAGAACTACTTCCCTTGGCTTACCAAAGATGATGCAGCAGGTCTTGAAAAAACGTCTTGTGAAATACTCTGCTTAGATGAGTTAAGCAGAACTCAGCATGGTACGAGCCGAGGCACCAGATTTCAAACAATGTGGCATTTTGACATGAATAGACTCAGACGAGCCTGTGCAGCCTCCTAATAAGCTTAGACATTCCAAATGATGTCCGGTCAGTAGCTTAGTATTCATAGAATATTCAAGTGACTAATAAAGGCTCTGATCAGACTGTGCATATGCGCAGGCTCGTCCGAGCCTTTGCTGGTCGCACATACCACATTGTTGAAAATCTCATGCCATGGTTCATATAATCATCATCATCATCATCATCATCATCATCATCATCATCATCATCATCATCATCATCATCATCATCATCATCATCATCGTTGGATATAGTAGTAAATGTTTAGGGCTAGGGAAGAATAAAAAATACCAAATATTAACAAATGTCTTCTCCATTTGGCAATTTCTGTTTCATGGTCATTTTCCTATAATTCCTTTGTAAAATAGTTCCTTTATATTACAGTCCAGTTACAACACGGTCCATTTATTCCTATGGACCCCAAGCATAGTGTTATAAAGGAACTACACTGTATAGCACAAGTCTAAATCTGGTTGCTGATAACTCTCTGTCTGCAAAGGCATTTCAGCAGAGGATTATAGATTTTTTCCTCTCCTTAATAAAGTGAGCCAATGCATGAGATTTCCAACAATGTGGTATGTGCCACCAGCAAAGGCTCAGACCAGCCTGCGCATACGCGCAGTCTGATCAGAGCCTTTGCTAGTCGCTTGAGTATTTTATGATTGTTAAGCTATTTACTGAACACCACTTGGAGTTTCTAAGCTTAAAAGGAGGCTGCAGAGGCTCGTCGGAGTGTACACTTGTCAAAATGTCAAATTGTTGGAAATCTCATGCCACGGTTCAATTAATCTCTTTGAGACTATAATCCATTACTGTCTGTGTAGACTTAAAATTACAGACAGTGTAGACATGGACTGACACACATTAATAGACCCAGCATGACAATCATGTTGACGTGTGGACCCAGGATTATAAACATGAATACTCAGACTACCGTAACAAACATGTAGACAAATGTGTAGACCCAGGATTGAAGGAAATGGGGACCCATATTGATGAACGCTTATAGCCAGATTAATAAACATGGGCACCAGTTGATAAACATGGGTACCCAGATTGACTTTAAAAGGCACTACATTGATAACCATAGGGACCCAGATTGTCAATCATTGGGACTTAGATTGACAAACATGAATACCCCGATTGACAATATTTAGACATGTATACCCAGAAATGTAGACTCAGATTGACAAAGAAAGGGATACAGGTTGTCAAACTTTGGTACCCAGAGCAACAAACTGGATATGAGCCGTGACATGAGATTTCAAACAATGTGCCATTTTACATGAATATAGACTCAGATGAGCTTGTGCAGCCTCCTTTTAAGCTTTGAAACTCCAAATGCTGTTTGGTCAGTAGCTTAACACTCATAGAATATTCAAGCGACAATTCCTGATGTAAGCCTCAAAAGAATGCATCATTTGTTTTGTTATATGAGGGTCTGGAGGGGGAGGGGGGTGGGTCTGATATTCAATGTTCATTAAAAATTTAGCCAATTATTCATCTCATTAAAATTTTGGGTTGTTTATTAAAATAAGACCAATTATTAATTAAAGGTAAGAAAGGTGGCAAAGAAATATGATTATTCACTATTCATTAATTTTTTCTTCAATTCATTAAAAATTTAGGATTATTCATTATTTTTAGGCCCTCATTATTCACTATTCATTATAAAAAAGGGCTATTATTCACTATATATTATACCCCATCCAGACCCTTTTATATGACTTTTTAGGCTGTATCTTAATAGAACTAAAGTTAGCCATGGACAGGTAGACATGACTTTAGTCAAGGCTGGCTGACTTTGGGATTTCTGACATCAGATCTAGAAATAGCTGTGGACAGGTAGACATGACTTTAGGCTGTCTGACAGCTAAAAAAAAGTTATGGGATTCCTGACATCATTCCCAAGTGCAGTGGCTCAGTGGTAGAGTGCTTGACTCAAGACCGTGGGGCCGCAGGTTCAAGCCTCACAGGCGTCACTGCGTTGTGGTCCTTGAGCTAGACACATTTATCCTAGCTTAATACTGGTCCACCCCAGGAAGACCCATCCCTGTTTAACAGAAAGATTGTTGATGGGGCATAAAGAATCAAATCGAACAAAGGCTTTTCACATACTGTACCAGAGAACTAGTTTAGCAAGCATGAAAAGGTTAAACTAAAATTAACTGTTGACAGATAAACATAACTTTTGTCAAGGCTGCTTGACAGCTGAAAATAGCTTTGGTCAGGAATCCCGACATCAGATTTATCACATACCAGAGAGCTAAATTTAGCAAGCATAATCAAGCATAGCTTTTGTACACAGCTGTTGCAGGCAGTTTAAGCTACTGAGAAAAGGACTTTGCTGGCAGTCATATAACAATTGTGTATACTAGTACCCAGAAAGATTATAAGAATCTATCATGAGTGTGAGGGTAGGATAGAAAAATCCGTCCTGAAGATCGCCGTTTGGCATCACGAGGCTTACCGAGTAATGACAAACAGTGATCCCAAGGGACGGGTTTTTCTATCCTACCCTCACTGGAATAATGGATTATTTTTCTTGCTTACCATTAGATACCACATTTAATTCTTAAAAGAGGTTCCCAGAAGTTCCTGAATACACCGAGATGTGACATGTTATGATGACGTCACTTTGACATAACAATGATGTCACTTGACGACAATGTGTGCGCGAGTTCCAATACAGCCAATGTATTTAGCCCTCACATGACAGCCTGCGTAAAGGGAGCGCAATGGCTCAGTGGTTGAGTGCTTGACTCGAGACCGAGGGGCTGCGGGTTCGAGCCTCACCGGTGTCACTGCGTTGTGTCCTTGAGCAAGAACATTTATCCTAGCGTAGTACTGGTTCATCCCAGGAAGACCCGTCCTTTTATAACTGAAAGATTGTTGATGGGAAGTAAAGAATCAAATCAAACAAACAAAAAAAAAACAGCCTGCGAAAGATAGTCTGGGTAAGAAAAGATTTTCTATCCCAGGGTAAAATCTGCAAGAAAAATGTATATTTCAATATACACTGCAATCAGTGTTGGAGACAGAGCCCTTAATTCATGTCATTTCTTTTCATTCTTTGGTACATTACATAGTGAACAAGCACTTTGCTACTTGAATGACATTTCCCTGGTGTAATATTGACAACTCTTCAACGGATGTCCTCAAATGCCCTAGATAAGGCAAAGAATATGTATGAGTATAAAAAGAATACAGGACTAATCAAGGCTTTATCTGTCTGACAGTTGAAGTTGGAAGAGAGATATAATGTCACAGTGTGCTTTCTGTCTTAATCAGCACTATTTCCAGATTCAAGCTTCATTTGTTGGCACTGGGTAGAAAATTCCTTGATTTACCTCACATGCTATTTTTAGATCATGACACCATTTATTAATTTTAGACAACATTGAAAAATTCAAGAAAAATTTAAGTTATGTTATGAATAATTTTGAAAATATTATGGAAAATGGAGCATTTAGCTCCAAAAGAGCAAATGCTCCATTTTCCATAATATTTTCAAATACATGATATTTCAAAGGTTTCAAAAGGAGTTATTATAATATAGGTCTGGTGGCTCTAAATGTATGCCATAATTATCTAAATTTCACCCAAAATTTCAGGGCTGTTTTTCTTTCAAATTTTTGAAAAAATAGACACCTTAACCACAGGGGGTTAACTCAGTCACAGTGCGGGGTGATTCTTTATGACAGTTGTCAATGATGCTTTATGAAAAGGGTTACAGGTTCTTTACTTTGGGTCAATGATTCTTTACAAGTTTCTATGCTCATGCCAAATGCGGGGTGAAAATGGTAATATTCGACAGTCTTAGAGTCAAATTTTGTTAATAGACATATAAGCAGCATGTTTCATGATAGTCTATGCATTTATCATACAGTTTAGCTGTCCAACAATTCACCAGTTACACTAGAGATGCTAAGTTGCAACAAATGCCATATGTGTATATTTCATGGTTTTATCGAGCCAAAAACGCTTGGAAACGAACCATCATGTTATATATTTGGTATCTGAAGCTTAAATTCTTCCTTTGATATACGTTTTTGCATATTTCAACATTTTTCGAAGTTAATGGTTCTTTATGAAAGGTTACAAATGCTTTATGAGCCTAAAATTCGGGTTACAGGTTCTTTTAGAAAGTTATAACATATTCTTTATGAAAGAAGTTACAAGTTCTTTATGAGACAAATGCAATTTCGTCCTGATATACAGCCGTAATGTATTTTTTGCCCCAATAAATGGGCAGCTGGTATGTGCGACCAACAAAGGCTCAGACCAGCCTGCACATATGCCCAGTCTAATCTGAGCCTTTGCTGGTCGCTTAACTATTATATGACTGTTAAGCTATTGACCGATTAGCATTTGTAGTTTCTAAGCTTAAAAGGAGGCCGCACAGGCTCGTCTGAGTCTATTCGTGCCAAAATGCCACATTGCTGGAAGTTTCTTGTCCCGGCTCAAATGTCTTTGTTGGTTTGTGTTGCTGTTCAGAAAAAGTTGAATTTTGACCTATTGACCCTATCCTCAGGGTCGTGGGGGGGGGGGGGGGGGGGGGGGGGGGGTACGAGAGGAGGGGGTACGAGAGGGGTAAGTCAACAATTTTTCCGTCATATTACGGCATCCCACACTTTACTGGGCAAGCTTAGCTAAGGAGGTAATGCCCTATTCCACACAGACCACGAATCCCCAGAATCATATAGAATCGATAAATGTTTGGATTCGTGGAGAATTGTATTTTTTTTCAACCCATACGTGATGTTCTATGATTCAGTGGAAATACTGCAATAAGTTAAAGAATCGACCACGAATAAGTTGAGAATATGCCGAATGCAGCACGAATTGGGCACGAATTAACAGAAATCCGCGGCGATTCGTGAGATTTTCCCTCACGACAGTTATAAAAAAGGTCCATCCATGCTTCGGGGGCATCAGTTCCAAAATGAATGATCCTCGTATGTCAGCTGTAATATTTGTCAATTCGTGGGATTCGGGCCCTGTGTGAAATAGGGGTATAAAACAGTACTTTTTGCACATACTTTCACTTGAAACTGACAAGAACCCTTATTGAATCAGCGGAAGTTGGCGAATGAACGTATATTCGTTTTCATGACCAATCTCCAGGTAATAATGGACTTAAGGAGGGTCGCAATGAAACTTACGAACCCTAGATGAACCACTGGGCTTGCCTCCGACTGTGCTACAGGACCCAATAAAAAATTATACTCTCATACGAATATTACCGATAGCATGAAGGTGTACCACTAGACTGGTATCCGTCATAGATGCTAATATTTCCCTTATGAATCCATACCAACCGCTACCATTCCAAGGGAGTGCTGTGGCTCAGTGATAGAGTGCTTGACTCAGAACCGAGTGGTTGCGGATTCGAGCCTCACCAGCGTCACTGCGTTGTGTCCTTGAGCAAGACACATTCATCATTGCTTAAAACTGGTTCAACCCAATAAGACCCGTCCTGGCATAACTGAAAGATTGTTGACTGGGACATAAAGAATCCACTCAGCCACCATCTAACAAGTTCAAGGTAACAACTTCAACTCAGATGTCTGTACATAGATCATACATGCTTCGAGTCCCCTAGCTCTGCATCTCATTACAGTTTAAGATATCCTCATGAAACAGATATCAATCAACATAAGACAACGTGTAAAACACAAGGACTTTAGCTCTCTATTACCCATTAAAAAAAAATATGGCCCGTTAAAACGGAAAATTGTAGATTTTGCAATTTAAATCGTGCCCGCTCTGTAATAGAAGTACCTCGCCCAATAACCATTTTTGTTTATGGTAAGACTAGAAATATTTTCTTCTAACGTGCATGGACATCGATTTTAGAATTGCTTTAATTTGATCCACTTACCAATTACAACAAAAGCTGTCTGCGTTTGTCGTATGCTGAATGTTTTTGAAGTCTCTTAGGCAAACAGTGTAGACCTAAACAGACTGTTGCTGTTTGCTTCTGTGCTTATATATTAGTCAATAATCTAAACAAATATATGCAGCAGCCGAAAATTGGGTGTAATGATCAACCGCAGTTTTTGGCTGGCTTTTGGAGGTTGTATCAGACATCCTTTGATTTTTATGCATACTTTCAAACTTGATTGTCACTCATCGAATGACGACATGTTAGACAGATGGCGCAAATTTGTTGTTTTTGTCAATTTTAAAAAACTACACCCAATATTTCAAGTCTAGCTACTGTCCTGCCAGCCAAGAGTGACAGTGATGTCATGTTTTGTTTACACTTGTTAGGTAAAGCATTAACTTGTACACTCCAGCTGAGCTAACGCAAATCGATAGATCACTTGTGTATTAATCCTATCGATTATAAGTCCCTGATAACATTGTAAACAAAACATGACGTCACTGTCACTCTTGCCTGGCAGGACAGTAGCTTTTATAGCTCAAGAAGAAATTCACGGAGCGCCTTTGAGCCAGCTTGCATGCTTTTATCACTTTTCGTGGTACCTCAAACTACCAAGCAGTAGACACTATTCAAGGGCGGATCCAGAAAATTTTGTCGGGATGCGTTAGAGGGGGGTCCACGCCCACAAAAGTATGAGATGTTTTCTGTCGTAGTTTTTATGGTCTTCATCCTATTTTAAAGGGGAATGCCTTTTACAAAGTTTCGCAAAGAATATAAGCGTATTCCATGGAAAACTGGGAAACTAATATAAGGTACAAGCTTTCCTAGGGGATCCCTAATGCGTATTCCTATAGAAACCTATAGCGCTTGTGATTTTCCAGGGGTCTGGACCTCTGCCCCCCCACCCCCTCTGGGCCCACCCATGCTGTCTGCGAGTCGCTGAATCTACACATTTCACATGTATATTAATAGTGAGATGGTCGCAGGTGTCATTCCATGGGCTGGCTCGCATAATGAAAGTAAACACACACAGTACAACTTATCAATTTTCTGTAGGATCACAAGTGATTGGACAATTTCGCTTACATAGCAGTGACTTCTTTTCAAACATGTCAAAACTGTATTCAAGAAAATCTGTAATTTATTAGATGAAGTCCATTTTTTAAGTTATACAAGCATAAGCTTTATAGAAATGTTTGGTCTACCTTAAGCATACTATAAAATAAAAAGATTACCTGTTAATCTGTTTTTAAATTGATAGAGCAGAAGTCGGTTTGTTTTCATTATCCCACCCACTTGGGTAATGAAACGGATGTCACGTTTTGTTTTGCTTCCGGTACCCAGTCTGGTTCCCTGTTGAAGATCGATCTTTTTCTTTTTTATAAATAGGCTTGGTTTTCCTTGTTTGAATATATTTTGTTTTGTTTTTTTTCCTGTAAGGGAAGTTTCTTTTGTGAAACTTATAAATTAATTGGAATCGGAATTGCTCACAATTTTCCAAGCTTGAGTCACGTGACTGAACCGTCCAATGAAATAATTTTATGAGCTGCCGCTTCTGCTTTATTTGGGAAATATACAGAATTATTCAGCCAACCAATCAGAAGTTTGTTGGTGTTTGAATTGACCAATGGAAATTATGCGCGGTCGACAACTGGGTCGATTTGGATAAACGCGTCAGTTTCAAAAAAATTGTTGATGCGTTCAGATGACTCAAAAAAGTTTTATTATTTCGTAGAATGGATTTATATTTTGAAGTCTAAATTAGATTTAGGAATTCACGTACACGAATTCAGTTTAATAACTCATATTTCTGAAAGAGCTTATCTCTCCTTGCGAAGGATTTTTATAATAAACAATGTTGTAATTTGTTTGATCAAAAAATGGCGGACACTTCGCGGAAATCGCTTGTAAAGGCAGTCTTTAAAATACCAGAATGGTATGTTATGTCAGAGGAAGAGGAGAAAAAACTTTACAAATATATTTGTGAGACAAGTAATCATGACGAGGCACGTCTCTTCCGCCTGATGGGTTGTTCAACATGCTGCGATGAAAGTTTCTGCTTCTTTTGTGCAATCGACGAAGGACTCATCTCTCCATCGTGTAGAGCTTGCACAACGCTTTATTCGCGAGAATAGCTACACTCAGTGGTCATAAATAGACGCTTAAACGTTAAACAAACAAGGTGAACGATGGCTGAAAACGTGTGTAATACGGCTGCTGTGTCGGATATGTCTGATCAGGACATTTTGATAAAATACTGTTTAGACAACAAAATAAACAAAACCGCGCTCGATGAACTCCTGAAGAGAGGATTTGACAGTCTCGATGCGCTCAAGCTTGTCAACATGGAGGACTTGAGCTCTCAAAATATACCAATGGGCCAGAGGCGGCTCATTTTTCATATTGCGCAGGCTTTAAACACCAATCAGCCTGCTTCCACTCAGTCAGGAACTGTTACCACTTTATCTGCTGGGAACGCCGGGGTTTCCCATACAACAAGATCTACGATGGAGCAACCTAATGACGTTTATAGCAGTACGCTTTTGGACACGCTACTACAGCAACAGACACAGATAGCTTCGTCAGATTCATCGCCAACAGGAACTGTGACTCAGAACCCCCTGCCCTCCTCCCAGCCTTCATGGAATGATCCACAGATCCATATAGCCTCGGCCACTGGTAAGTCGGCATCTACTTTTCTTGATATATGCGATTTTGTCCCGCAATCTACTGAGGAGGATCTTGTTATAGGTGGTCAAGGCGACCAACAATTATTAATTAAATCCGGCCCAAAGAAGCCCTGTTTAGAGTCCCTTACCCTCTCCCAGTGGTCTATAGCCAATTTGGCCATTTTATATAAGCTGGTAGGTGATGGGAAGCTGGTGGGTGCAAGTCTGATGGACTATTTGTCTTATACTACAAAAGTCTATCAGCTTGTCCAGCGTTTCAGTCTGGCATCGGTTCTGTTATATGACAGGGAATATCGAAAGATACAAAGTACCATGAACTTTAGGTGGGGCACTGATGTGCAGCATTTACATACCCTTTTCTTACAGCCCCGGTCCAATTCAAGCATTCAGACCAATCCGATTGTGGCTAAGCGTGGGGCTGCTAACCAGTCTGGTACTAGATCAAGGCCAGACAGGAGAACAGACAATTTTTGTAGGAACTTCAACTCTGATAAGGGCTGCTCTTACGAACAGTGCAAGTTTAGACATAGGTGCCTGGTTCCTGGTTGCGGTCATGCTCACTCAGCAGTATCCCATTCAAACTTGTCAAGTGAAAAAAAGTAGATTTCGAGGTCAATCCTTTGCCAGGCTTACGCCTTACAGCCTGGGAAGAAGAATTAGACGATGATTGTGACCGTCATTTCATCCTGAACGGTATAAAGCAAGGTTTTGACATAATTGACAACAGTGCGGATATCAAACCAGTCATTTGTAAAAATCACCCTTCAGCCAGCTCCAGCAGCCCCCTTTATGATAAAGCTACATCCCAAGTGATTCAAGAAATTAAAAATGGTCATTATGTGGTCTGTGATAAACCACCTCAAATAGTGAGCCCGATGGCTGCTATTCCCAAACCAGACGGAGATGTGCGTCTGATCCACGACTGCTCTCGCCCCATTGGAGAGGCAGTCAATGACTACTGTTCAACAGATTGGCAACAAAAATTTGCACGTGTTGATGATGCGGCTGCTGAAATGACTGAAGGGTGTTATTTTGCAAAAGTTGACCTCAGGTCAGCCTATAGGAGTGTTCATATTAGTAAATCTAGCCAGGCCGTCACTGGCCTGTCCTGGAACTTGAATGGCAAAACCGTCTTTTTAAAAGACACCCGTTTACCGTTTGGGGCCCGTCTCAGTGTTGGGATTTTTCATAGGCTTACCCAGGCTGTCAGGCGAATGATGGTACGCAAAGGATATGACCTCACCATTGTCTATCTTGATGACTTTCTGATTATCTCAAAATCTAAGCAGGCCTGTGCTGAGGCCTTGCAAACCCTTATACAGCTTCTCAGGAAGCTTGGCTTTATGATTCATTGGGGTAAGGTTGTTGACCCGACTACTTGTATTACCTTCCTAGGTGTAGAGTTAGACTCAGTTGCAATGACACTCAGACTTCCGGAGGAAAAGCTTCTAACTCTGAAACAGGAACTTCAGGGTTCCCTTAGACGAAATCGGTTTACTAAGCATCAGCTCCAGTCTTTGGCTGGTCGCCTATCTTGGGCAGCTAGTGTAGTTAGAGGCGGATGAGTGTTTCTCCGCCGAATTTTTAACACTATTCGCATGCTCCGGCATAATGCTCACCGGGTTCGTGTCACTCCCGGGGTCCGCAAGGACCTGCTTTGGTGGTCAAACTTTATAGACACCTTTAATGGACGGTCTACCCTTCTTGATCAGCGCCCTATCGAATGTGTTTTCAGTGATGCCTGTGATGAGGGTGCAGGGGGGTCTTTTGGGGGGGACTGGTTTTATTTTAACTGGTCCCAAGATTGGCCAAAAGCAGCAAATTTTCACATTAATGAAAAAGAAGTTGCAGCAGTCGCGATAGCGGCCTATCGATGGGCCCCCTTTTGGAGAAATAAACATATCATTATTTACTCTGACAACACTGTGACAGTGTCAGCATTGAACAAAGGTACCTGTCGAAATCCTGAAATAATGAAATGTATTCGTAGCTTGTTTTGGCTTTCAGCCAAGCTCAATTTTCATTTAAGCGCTAAATACCTGCCGGGTGTAAAAAATATTGCGGCAGATAGTGCTTCCCGTGTAGGCACTCCAGGTTATCTGGAAACTTTGTGGCCCTATACTGATGCTTCTCCCATCCAATTTCATATGTCCACTAAAACATACTTTTTTCTGCTTGACAGATTTCCCCATTGGCAACCCAGGTGCAGTTTCTGAGAGAGGAGCTGTTTCGTTACCTCAACCTTTGGATCTCTCTGCGAGTCTGGACAAGGAGGTTCTCCGATATCGATCGCACAGTTTTGCCGCTTCCACATCAAAAACTTATTCAACTCAGCTGACAACTTACATGAAGTTTTGTGCTGAAATGAACATTAAATTGGTCCCCCTTTCACAGGAAAATCTTGGGCGTTACATAGCTTTCCTTTCTCGGCGTCTATGCTTCAATTCTGTTAGACAATATTTGAATATTGTAAGGCTTGTGCATCTTGAGGCTAATTTTAACAACCCTCTGGAGAATAATTGGTACGTAACATCTATTCTCAAGGGTGTAAGGCGAGTAAAAGGTGATTCTAGTGTTCAAAAGCTGCCGATTACGTTAGATATTTTAAAACAAATTTTTACAACACTTAATTTACACAGCTCCTTTGATCGTACATTTTGGGCGGCTTGCTTAGTGGGGTTTTTCTCCTTTTTTAGGAAATCAAATTTGTTTGTGCAATCTCATCTGCTCTTTGACCCAGGCCGCAACCTATGTGCTAGTGACCTAAGCCTGACAGCAGACGGCGCCATCATCACAGTAAGGTGGTCAAAAGTTATCCAGTTCAGAGAACGAGCTTTGCATGTCCCACTGCCTAAGATCCCGAACTCCCCTTTTTGCCCCTCTACTGCACTTTTGCACCTTACCATCGATAGCCCCCCCTGTAATCGCCCTATCCCATTATTCCGTTACTCTTGGCTGGGGGCCAGTAATGTCCCTTTGACTTGCTCAGTGTTTGTGTGTAAACTCAAAGAGTGTCTTTCCCTCATCGGTCTAGATACATCTAAGTACTCAGGGCACAGTTTTCGCCGGGGAGGGGCCACCTTTGCACTTCAATGTGGGTTACCTGTCGACCTAATTAAAGTACAGGGAGATTGGCGCAGCAACGCATGTGAGCGTTATTTGGAGCCTTCTTTTGACCTTCGAAAACAGGTTGCAAATACTATGGGTTCCTAGGTCCAATCCTTTTAAGTTGAATAGGGACATTTTCGCATTATCAGGCTGATGTCGACTTATAATGTTACTAACATGCTATGTGGTTATAGGTTTCTGTGGTGCCCCATGGAAGACCTTTTATTAATTTGACAAAATACATCTCTACATTTTTTTACCTACACTACAGCTTTTGGGAGTTTGGAGGTATATTATTGAAAATTTCAGAACTGTAAGGAAATTGGTTTTCCTTAAACTTGATCACTTAATGTATTGCTTATGTGAATGTTTTGAAAAAAATATGGAAATTTTCAATTATATGGTTTCGAGTTCCCAAAAGCTAGTCTTGTGTTTCACATATTCCCTATTAGGGTGAAAAGTGTTAAGGTTCCTAAATTGGTCAACACCTAGCAGATTCATGAGCGACCATGAATCTGGATGGTGTTGATACATGTTATGCGGAGGGAAATTTAATAAAAAGATTACCTGTTAATCTGTTTTTAAATTGATAGAGCAGAAGTCGGTTTGTTTTCATTATCCCACCCACTTGGGTAATGAAACGGATGTCACGTTTTGTTTTGCTTCCGGTACCCAGTCTGGTTCCCTGTTGAAGATCGATCTTTTTCTTTTTTATAAATAGGCTTGGTTTTCCTTGTTTGAATATATTTTGTTTTGTTTTTTTTCCTGTAAGGGAAGTTTCTTTTGTGAAACTTATAAATTAATTGGAATCGGAATTGCTCACAATTTTCCAAGCTTGAGTCACGTGACTGAACCGTCCAATGAAATAATTTTATGAGCTGCCGCTTCTGCTTTATTTGGGAAATATACAGAATTATTCAGCCAACCAATCAGAAGTTTGTTGGTGTTTGAATTGACCAATGGAAATTATGCGCGGTCGACAACTGGGTCGATTTGGATAAACGCGTCAGTTTCAAAAAAATTGTTGATGCGTTCAGATGACTCAAAAAAGTTTTATTCCCTCCCTCCCATCCCCTGTATATAGTAGTTTTAGTTTTAGTTTTAGTCTGAAACCATATAATGATATTTCGCCTTTTGGTGGCTCCCACCGGTTTTTTAAGTCAGCCCCAGTGGCTACCCAAGCTTATCTTTTGCTCTTTTTGCAATCATTTTCAATTTGATCATGTGTTTTTCATGACTCTTGCCTTAATTGCCCCATATTTGTATTATCCAGTGTATTAAGTTTTGTGCAAAATATCCTATGTGTCAGAATGAGGATTGAACTTCAATAGTGCACGCACTGTAGATACTGTGTGACCTGTGAAATACTTGTTCTACAAGTGATTAAATGGACACCACTATTCCAGGTGCTAAATTTTTGTGTTCAACGGACTCCCTAGTTGGAGAATTTCAATGGGTACTTGTGTACTTGGGACTCCATAAATGGGGAGGAAATTATAAACGTGCTGAAGACTCCGATCCTTCTGATTTTACATGTTATCCATAGTGATATGTGACATTGACTCCTTTATTGGAAAAGTTTACCTGCTGGATTAAAGATATTTAATATGGACACACTTTCTGGTGTGGAGGTATATTATTGAAAATTTCAGAACTGTAAGGAAATTGGTTTTCCTTAAACTTGATCACTTAATGTATTGCTTATGTGAATGTTTTGAAAAAAATATGGAAATTTTCAATTATATGGTTTCGAGTTCCCAAAAGCTAGTCTTGTGTTTCACATATTCCCTATTAGGGTGAAAAGTGTTAAGGTTCCTAAATTGGTCAACACCTAGCAGATTCATGAGCGACCATGAATCTGGATGGTGTTGATACATGTTATGCGGAGGGAAATTTAAACTATTATTCTAGACTAGTAATTTATTACCCAAACAGAAGAATATGTTTTTGACTGACAGATATACATTGAGGAACCAATGAAGCTTGGCTTTTATTGGTCAAAACTATTGATATGCCGTAAGCGTAGCCTATGCCGTAAGCGTAGCCTTAAAGGCTTATGCACCAGTCATTTGTATCCACGCCCCCCACCTACGGGGATAGCGGTGGGCTATGGTGCAGTGCAAGTACTTTTTGATTGTCCCCGCAGTACCGGGGAACTGCGGGGGTTTTAACATTGGGACACTTACCCCTGTGAGATTTTCTGTAGTGTAGGGCGGGGCTAAGAGTAGGGTTGTTGCCATCAGCTTGTCCCCACAGGACTCTGAAAAGGGAAAAGTCACTATCCCCGCCCATCCCCGTAGGTGAGGGAGCAGTGGATCTGGTGCATTAAGGGAGCAGTGGATACAAATGACTGGTGCATTAAGGGAGCAGTGGATACAAATGACTGGTGCATTAAGTGAGGATTATCGCCCGTATAGGCTTTATCACACCGGGTAGGCTCTGCAGTCAGACACGCATCGGTAACGTGTCTGGCTACAGATGCGTGTCTGACTGCAGATCCAGGGGTCGCGAGTTCGATCCCGACCCGGTACCATACTTTCGTGGAGATTGATCATGAAATAATTTCTACGGTCATTCTCCTCCTTCCACTGATTTATTCAAGAAGGGTTGTTGTCAGTTACAAGCGAAAGTATGTGCACAAATTACTGGTTAACCGCTTGCTCAAGCCTGCCCAGGAAAAAGTGTGGTTAAGTGAACTGACCGTCCCGCAATGACCATAGCTGTTGACATGGGACGTAAAGCAACAAAAACAAACAAACACCGGGTAGGCGGCAATCGAAAACGCTAATACTATCGACAGACGTAGATCAAAAATCGATTGCCGCCTACCCGGTATGTTTCTCATATTGCACCAGCTTTGTGCATTGTTAGATGTTGCACGGAATACAATAACTAATACTACCGACTGAAGGCTCTGTTTTCGTCTTCAAATTATGAGAAAACAACTCCACCGAAGAGAACTATAACTGCAACTGCAGGTACCCAGAACGAGAAATCTGGCTTCTGGGTTCACAAGTAGTCTGCTTTTTATAGGTTGATTGTTAGATTCTAATGATTGGATATATCAATAGGCGAGGTAAGTTTGTGAATGTTGAAAAAAAAAACTCATTTGAATTTCTTTTGGGTACTCAAAAGAACCGTCTAAATGAGACGTTTCTTTTGAGAATCCAAACATGTAAATCGTTGTTGTCTGCATGTCTCTTTTTGGTAATCAAGAGTAGAATATCAAGTAAGATAAAAGTTATTATGGACAATGTTTGCCTTAATCTTCCATGCCTGTGTGGGCGCAGTGGCTCAATAGAAGGGTTGCTATTTTGAGACTCAGAGTCAGTGTTTTACCCGATGCTTTAGTACTGGATCCAACAAGGTAGACCCATCCCTACAAGACTGAAAGATTGTTGACTCGGACGTAAAGAACCAAGACAAGCAAACGAAAAACCAAATGCTGCTATTTTGACCTGTCAGGCTCAACTCACTAATTCATGTTAAGTCCCCGCCTATTGGGACATTCAAAATACGCTGAGCCACCCCATCCCCATCAATCCACCACATGCTCCTATTGGGAGTTTCAAAAAAGACATATTGATGTCCCGGAAACAGTACGGGATACAGTACTGGATGCTGAAAGCAGGGTTTGGATGTTAACGATGCATGGGAGGATCCAGAAAATTCTGTCTGGGGGGTTGGGTGTCCTGAGATCTTTATTTTAGTTTTTTTTATTTCACAGAGGGCAGTGCGGACCTGACCTCCCTTTCGAAGCAATTGGGCCCACAGGGTCCTACTTCTTCCCGAGGTTGTCAATAACAGTATTTCTAAGGAAACATATAACAACTTTTGATCTTCCAGCTGGGGTGCAAACCCTCTGTCCCCCACCCTTGGGACACGCGACACATGCGATGCTTAGCTAACAATCTGGACTCTGTAGCTCGGTCAGTTGCCTATCTGCTTAATATGCAAGCAGACAAGAGATCGCACCCAGCATATTTTTCACGGAGAATTGTTTCTTCTCCTGATGTTTCAAGAAGACCAAGTTGCCAGTAACTTGTATAAGAATGAGCAAAAGTAATGGTAAACTGCCCTACAGTAGGCTTGCATAGGAACATTGTAGTTATGATAAACACAGCTGTTTACCATAGACAGCCAATCAAATCAAATAACAATTAAATGAAACGAATTCAGAGGCTATGTCTCGGCATCACTGATATGATATTGAAATAAATATTAACCTTAATCGTAATGATAGGGCGTGATTAGCTTGACTTGGGGGAAATTTGGATGGGATTGGGCCCTTTTAGTCTCTCCCTGTCTCTTGGAGGAGTCCCATCATGACAGAAATATTGTTGACTGGGACTTTAAGTCTTAACTCAATCAATAAACAAGCCAAGGCTGTAGTAATAGGTCTAATTGCCCTGATATTTGATCCTAAAACCATTAACGTATTTGCCAATTCTTTCATAAAGCATCCGAACCCTTTCATAAAGAACCAGTTATCCATCATTCCAACTGGTAAAGAACCTGTTACCAAAATGTGTTAATGATTCTTTATGACCAGTTTTTAGCTTGTCATAATTAATCATTTAAAATAAACTCTTTATAGTTTTACATGAGGAGACAATTGATTTTTCAAAGACATTTAGATTGAACTTGAAGTTGTATGCTAAATATCTTTGATGGAGTATGTACTTTGATAAAAATAATGAATTTTATTATGGGTTTTATCATTATCTTAATTAAACCGCCAATTAAACCGCCAATTAATCCCCGACACATAAACCGTCATCGCAAAGACTGAAAGAGTAAAACCTTTAGCTTTTCAAATAAATAAATTAACAGAAATAAAATACTTTCGGGCTTCGAAAATCTTAAGTTTAATGCCGTTTCCCATCACCTACCTTATACTGATTAAGGAAATCATAAAGCACCCGTAACCCTTTCATAAAGCATTGACAACTGTCATAAAGAATCACCCCGCACTGTGACTGAGTTAACCCCCTGTGTTAACTGGACATGGACGTGGACACAGGCAGCATTTGATTACATGCCAATTTGCCAGTCTGACTTTTATGGACTGCAATAGAGGAGTCCTTGATCCTGAAACATTATTTCACAGAGATTATTTTCTCCTGGCTGATATAGATGTGGCAGTTGTCAGTTACTGACAAAAGTGTTGGCACCCTAAGTACTGGTAAACCGCTAAGGGACAGCCTGTCCAGCAAACGTGTAATATGATAACTTATTTATCATGGTGATTGAAATGACAATTTGTTGAAAGCAATGTAACAAGCCCAAACACAACAACAACAACAACAACAACACTCCAGTCATATACAAAACATGGCAGTTTTGCATTTTATGCGCTATATATCCATCCAAAATTACTTTTTTTCTTTCATCAAAATTATGGAAAACTGTGGTGGAGGCTCAGGCCAGATTTTTTTTATTAGTTGATTTACGGGATTTTTTTTCAGATTATGAAGAAAAAAAAAGCTCTGAAAATGATCAGTTTACTGTTTTTTTTTCTACGGCGTTACTTATTAATGCATAAGTAACTAATATTAGTTCATTTATGAAACAGTGGTTACTTAGCCTATGATTGTAATTGGTTTTGAAATGGACTATTCCGAAGAGGGGTGTGATCAAAGTTATTGTTCAATGAATAACGTTTTGATTAAATTTTTCGTTTTTCCAAGGGTAAAGTAAAAACAAATGTAGACTTCTCTTATTAAAAGAGTATTTAAAACGTCTAAAATCGGGTGTCTTTTCAGTGTAAATGTCGGATGTTCAACATCTGTTCTCCCCACGGGCTGTACCTATTTTTCACCCTCGCCAGCTGGTCAAATGATCTAACTTAGAATAACTTAAAATTGTAATTAATATTTCTACCAAGAAAATATTTCCAATTATGTGTTATCAGCGGTTTTCTGGGCGACCTTATTGATAAATTCATTACTGTAGATACGAAATTCTTAAATAAGTATATTAAATAAGTATTCTGTAAATAATTGTGACGTCATTCATTCTATAATTAGCCGTGTGCGTGGTTAAATTATTTCTTGCCACGATAAAACAGAAACAAACTTTTTATTTTATTAGAAAATAGGAGCAAGAAAATGTTAAACAAACAAACAGAACGGACAACGGGCATACAAGCAGAAAATATGAATAAGCAAAGAAAATAACCTTAGAAAGTTTAAAGGCAAAACGCGGAAAATAGGTCATTCGATTGGTTTGACCTGAGGTTCGAAACGCGGATCATGTTAGTAGATTTTTCCTATCACCCGCAAATTCATGACTGGGTTTGGATTTATTTCTATCTGAAGGAGGAAAATGCATGGGATATCATTTTGGAACTCAAAAAAGTTGACTTTTTCTTAGAATTTTTCTTTTTTAAATACTGTATATCAAGGGACGTAATGCAGTCTAACTTTTTCTTTCCCCGCAGACAAGTATTGGTTTTCATAAAAGACTGAAGATAACAAGTATTCACAAAAGCTTGCTTCCCCATGACCGTCTGATTAAATAGTTTATTAGCGAAATGTCAAGCATTTAATGACTCATTTCAAAACCACTTTAATGTATATCTCATTGCGAAAAAATAACTTCATTATTATCCTTCATCTATTATTACTCATAAGAACCTTTCAACAATGCCGTTTATAACATGTAACACATGTTATAGTTTTTCTTGTTATCTTTTCTTTTTTTCTAATATCTCGAACAGACAGTAAAACTATAATTAGGGTATTAAATCTTTAAATATTTCATCATTTTCCTAAAAATCTGGTCAGGACAATCCCAAAAATACACAGACAGAACCTCAAAGATATAATTTTTTTCAACGAAACAATTAATATTTAGAGTCAGCAGATAAAATTCTGCTTTCCGGAAAACTACAGTTGGAGGGTTTGTTAATCAACTAATAAAATACATCTGGTCCCATCAAAGAATAGAAAAGTTTTAGCTCTTTTTTCAATGTCAGTGGGGACTTGTGCTGCTGATAACAATTTTAAACAGTTTGGACCTAGATCGCTATCACCAGGCCAGAAAAAACACCATTTCTGATCTGGCTTGAAACTATTTGAAACTGATTATATTCCTGAACATTTTTTTTGAAAAAGTGAATTTTAAAAAAAATGAGCAATAAAGAAAAAAAAACATGCAAAGAGTTTAATGCCTGTCATCTACTGTAATTTGGTTCACCGGTTAGTATGGTAGTCTATGCAACAAATTGTCTGTGAAACAGACAGTGAAATCTGGATTAGTTCTTTTGGAGTAGTTTTGGAATTAAATTTCTCAAGAACTGTCTGCAAATATGGTAAAAGTTCTAAAATTTCAATTGCTATAGTTGCCTGCCTAAAAGGCCTAGGCGAACAGTGTAGACGCAGGTCAGACCGCTTCTTCAGAAGCGGTCTGATCAGGGTCTTCCCTGTTTGCTTTTCTGACAAGGACATTGTAAATTCCAGCCCTTATAACCAGCATTTCATTTGAGAACAGAAAGAGAAAAGTGTTTGAAATTATAGAACATTTACCAGAACAGGTTTTAGCTCACCTGAGCCAGTTAATGTCATATTTGAGCCGCTGCATGAGATTTCCAACAATGTTTTGTTTGTTTGTTTGATTTGATTCTTTACGTCCCATCAACAATCTTTCAGTTATAAAGGGACGGGTCTTCCTGGGTAGAAACTAGTACTAAGTTAGGATTAATGTTCTTGCTCAAGGACACAACGCAGTGACGCCGGTGAGGCTCGAACCCGCGCCCCCCCCCCCCTCCCCCGGTCTCGAGTCAAGCACTCTATTACTGAGCCACTGCGCACCCGTTTCCAACAATGTGGCATGTGCGACCAGCAAAGCCTCAGATCAGCCTGGGCATACGCCCAGTCTGATCAGAGCCTTTTCTCGTCGTTTGAATATTCTATGACCGTTAAGCTACTGACTGAACATCATTTGGAGATTTTAAGCTTAAAAGGAGGCTGTCAGGCTCGTTTGAGTCTACACTGACTTGTCAAAATGCCACACTGTTGAAAACCACATGTCATGGTTCATTTGTAATAACTCCTTGTGCTTGTTCAGTTTTTCAGTTTGCACCAATGGAAACCTTGAGAAGTAGCCGCCAGACAGTAGTAGAGCTAGTAGGAGACGATGTAGAATTTTGAGTCTGGTATTCCTGGCCCCAAGGTTATAAAACTATTTGAGCACAAACTCAGACTTCTCTGAGTCTGAGCATAAAACCAAGGTTATGAAACTTTTGAGTAAGTTTTCGTGCTCAGCTTGAGTACAGCGTTGAGCATAAACAGTGATTTCTTGAGCAAGCACTGAAGCAGTCTCAGAGCCCTGCTCAAGGACTAAAGATGGCTGCCCATGTAGGACATCAGCTGTGGCAAGAAGACCTCCTCATTTTTGGGACCTATTCAATCCTTTGGAAGATTTGGAACCATCTGTTTAGATTCTTACCTAATACAATACTGTTCATTTTGAGAGAGATAAATCCCATTGGCATTGTATGTCCAACATAAGGAATTTACCTTTGCCCCCAATTCTACAGCTGTTGGTCTGCCTCAGATTTCTTGCTACCCACACGATGCACCTACTGGTTGGGATAGTTTAAATCTATCCAGGTAGGTGCATCCGTGATGTTGCTGACAGAATTGTTGAGATCTCCATCAGGTTTCCAAGCGGCATAGGAGCTTTGGGAAAGTGGTGTCAATTTGCAGGGACTTGGACAGATGGACCCCGGGTGATGGACCTGAACATCAGAAGATGGCTCCATGTCACAAAGTTGCTAGTTTACACAGAAATTGGCAGATCTGATTGAAGGGTAAGCTTTTATTTTGCCTGTATTTTCATTTTTGAGAAAGAAAGTTGTATTGCTATTACAAACACCTCCTACCCAGGCACATGTTGGTCGAAAAAAAATATATATTAGGTAACATTCCGAAGAAGCAAACAATTCAGTCCATAAAACGGGTAAAAAATAATTGAAATTAATAAAAAGACACACTGGAACACTTTAAGTTTTTTAATTAATTTTTTCAGCAACCGGTGTCATCATTGAATTTTCAAGCTGTTTGTTAACGTTTTTATTACGTTGACGTAACAAAAATCTTATTTAGCATAGCGCACGTATAAAGTAAAGCATTTGGCACTCTTTATGACACTACTTAATTAGATTACTTGTAAAAGTTAATTTTTAGTTAGAAACATTTTTCATGCTCAACATACATTAGCATGAAACTCGCAATGCTCATAAATGTTAAAATACCCAACAATTGTTGGCATTTTAACATCCATCAGCATGACAAAGACAGTTCTTTTGTCATGCAGTTACATAATTTGAATGTTTGTAAAAGATTTGTAAAAGAATTTTCAATCGACTCAAGTTTATCGCATACGCAACAATATCAATCTTAAAGCATTCATGAAACTCGTCATGCTCATAAATGTTAAAATACCAAAAATTGTTGGCATTTTAGCATCCATCAGCACGACAAATCAATCTTAAAACATTCATGAAACTCGTCATGCTCATAAACATTAAAATAACAACAATTGTTGACATTTTAACGTCCATCTGCATGACAAAGACAGTACTTTTATGAAGTTATATAATTTGAATGTTTGTAAAATATTTTTCAGTCGACTCATGTTGTTTATCGCATACCCGACAAGATCAATCTTCAAACATTCATGAAACTCATCATGCTCATAAATTTTAAAATGCCAACAATTGTTGGCATTTTAACATCCACCAGCATGACAAATCAATCTTAAAACAATCATGAAACTTGTCATGCTCATAAACGCTAAAATACCAACAATTGTTGGCATTATAACATCCATCAGCATGACCAACACAGTACTTTTATGAAGTTGCATAATTTGAATGTGTTTGAAAGGTTTTTTTAGTCAACTCTTGTTGTTTATTGCATACGCGACAAGATCAATTAACAACTATCTAGTGGGGCAAGATGCCTAAAATTTGGGCCTGTGTATTCTCCCATGTCCCGAAGCTATCAATCCCTTCCATTCTCATCCTAAGCGTTAAAATATGAGCCAGCACATGAGGTTTCCAACAATGTGATATGTGCGACCAGCAAAACCTCATATCAGCCTGCGCATACGCGCAGTCAGATCAGAACCTTTGATAGCCGCTTGAGTATTCCATGACTTCTAAGCCACTGACTGAACACCACCTGGAGTTTCTAGCTTAAAAGGAGGCCGCAGAAGCTCGCCCCAGTCCACACATGTTAAAATGCCACACTGTATGAAATCTCATGCACCGGCTCATTATAGATTTTGACTCTTTGAACATGAAAGGAGCAGTCTGATCTGGGTCCACATTGTTTGCCATAGAGGCTTCTTAAACATTTCAGCAGACGAGAAAAGCAGACGACATTTGTTGCGATTGGCGCATTAAGGGTTAATTTGGAAATGTTCTATTCTGCATGCAGATAACTCCTTTTACAGTTTTTCTACAAGGGAGCGCAGTGGCTCAGTGGAAGAGTGCTTGACTCAAGACCGAAGGGCCGTGGGTTCGAGCCTCACCGGAGTCACTGCGTTGCGGTCCTTGAGCAAGACACATTTATCTAGCTTAGTACTGGTTCAACCCAGGAAGATCCGTCCCTATATAACTGAAAGATTGTTGATGGGACGTAAAGAATCAAATCAAATCAAACAAAGTTTTCTACAGATTCCTTATAAAGTGATCACTTAAAAAAAACTATATTCAAAATTTTAATTTTTGGGTGTAGGAATATCATCAGATTTATGGTTACAAATTTTATATGTTTGTTCCAACATAAATATTTATGAATCTATACTTACGATAATATTACTTCTGCTACCCTCTATTCCCCCAGAATGCGGCGATCTAATTACCAGCCGTGACAGACCGCCGATAGTAGAAGAGACATTGGTAACCGTGAATAAATCAACCACGGTAAAGTCATGCACTTCAAAACAAAATACCTGTAAACATCCTCTTTTGCGAGAAACATTACAGATATGCGGGGAGGTGGGAAGCATGCTTTAAGCTTGCCCGGGTCTCATCGTAATATTATCGTAAGTATAGATTCATAAATATTTATGTTGGAACAAACATATAAAATTTATATCATCTAACTTACGATAATATTACTTATGCTAAAACAGATTTCATCTTTCTGGATGGTGGGCGAATCTGTCAATGAATGGAAAATAACTTAAGTCTAAGACTTACCATTCAACGAAAACAGAAACAATGTCCTCGGCGGATGTAGATTCTAGGCACACAAGATCAATGCCAATTGGACTGTTGACGGTATGTAATCCAGGCTGGAAAGAGCATATGCTCAAAGAAACCCGGGATGCCACAGAAAATATTTGAAAACAGAATAAAACGGTGCTGTTAACTCTAATTCCAAATAGCTCCACCGAATAGAAAAGAAACAAATCAAGAAAGATATGTTTCTCACATTTCATTCATAATATGCGCGAAGTAAATACACAATAAGCACTGATTGGATAAAAAATATTATGAAAAACACCATGTAAAATCAGAAACATAGGAATGGACGTTTTCTGGAGGTATTATTACTAATTAATAACTTTCTGAGAAGCTACAACGGTACCAAGAGAAAACATTTTCTCATTGATACCCGCCATGTACCGCAGATAAAATCTTATAAAAGAGTTCTCAGAACGCCAATATCCCGCTTTGAGAACAGAATCCAACGGAACTCTGTTCAACCAAGCAAAGCTTGAAGTCAAAGCTCTAAGCTCATGAGCACAAATTTTGCCTGATGAAGAGCCAGAATCCTCATAAGAGAAGCGTACAGTGTCTACTATCCATCTTGATATAGTAGAAGCACAGATCTCTTTATCATATGCCTTAATGTAAGAGATAAAAAGTCTTTTCCTATTTCTACGGAAAAAAACTATAAATGCATAAGGCACGGACTGGACATAAAACAGAATTCATGTCAGAACCAGAAAGAGCAGGGATCTCTATTGGAACACCTGCTACAGAAGGCAACTGGTTTTTAGCTAAAAACCCTGGAAAAAAGTGTAATTCAACCGCACTAAAGTCGGCTGAAAATTTAACTGAACCTGAAGCAGCAGAAAATGCACGAATCTAACTGCGTCTCCGGCCAGAAGCAAGTGCTATCAGAAAAACTGTCTTCTTAGTAAGGCACTTTAAAGAGCATGAAGACATGGGCTCAAAAGGGGATTTCTTCAAGCTGTCGAGAACCAGGGCAAGATCCCAATGGGGAATGACCCGGCTAACAGCAGGTTTCTCCAAATTCATACTCCTGATGACATCAGAGAGGACTGGATGGGAAGAAAAATCTACCGAAGTAAAATGCTTAAGGGTGGAAGCAATAGCCGACCTATACCCTTTAATGGAGGAAGGCAAAAGCTTCTTTTCCTCAAAAAGGAAAATTAGGAAATCTGCCATTGAGGTCACAGTTGGATCGATGGGATCCATCTCCCGCTGGAGACACCAATCCATCCAAGTGTTCCAGCGGGAATTGTACAGAGACTGTGTGGAAGATCGCTCCCCAGCACAGACTCTCTCGGCAGATTTCTTAGAAAATCCTGCCTTCTCGAGACCTCCCTGCAGCACAGCCAAGCGTTCAGGTTGTATATCTCCGGCTTCGGATGAGGAAGGCGGGAATGAGGCTGGATCAAAAGATCCTTCCGAATTGGAATCCTGACTGCTGGGGCAACTAGCAGAGAAAGCAGAACTGGGAAAAATGGATGGCTTTCCCAGCACCGTGCAATGAGGATGACCAAACAAGTCTCTTTCTTCATTTTCAGAAGTACCTTCATGAGAAGTGGAACTGGAGGGAATGCATAAGCTATCATTCCCTCCCATGAAAGAGACATGGCATCCACTGCCCAAGCCCCTGGATCTTGAAAAGGAGAAATGAAAACCGGAAGTTGATTGTTCAACCTCGTGGCAAACAGATCTAAGTGAGGGACTTCCCAGAATTGAAATATCTGAGACAGTGTCCCCTTGTCGATATTCCACTCCAGGGTTTTTTCTCAGCATTTTGGGAACATGACCCGACCCCTAGAATTGGGAATTTTCGCGTCGTTTTATACAAAATTGGGAAAAAACACACCCTATAATAAAAACAAAAATATCAAGTATTTCGTTTATTCAACTTCTTACTCTTCACTGACTCATAAGCAAATTCTGAAATCTGATTTACAATCTGATTTACCATTTGTTGTGGGTGCTCAAAAGAACCCTCTTATTAAGATGGTTCTTTTGAGTACTCACAACATATGTTTTGCTTGAGAAATATAAGAATATTTTTTTCTAAACAGCACTCTTATCTAGAGGCCTGGAAAGGCTAAACTTAAAAGTAATATAGGCCTAATAATATAGGCTAATGACCATTAATGATCATTTAAACAAATTAAAACCACAACTGGCTTATTTTGTACTGTCTGTGCCAATCCACATCAGTCACTTTTTTGTTCATTTCTTCATTGACAGTCACTCATAAGCAAATTTTAAAATCTGCCTTACCATTTGTTGTGGGTGCTCAAAAGAACCGTCGAAAACGCACATCTATTTTTTTTACTTGACTCCGTTTTTTTAGTTTCTTTCTGTAATATTTCGTATTGTGCGACATCGCGAAAATATGTTACAAGCTTTTTCTTTTTTTGTTATGAGAAAGGTGCCCCGTTTAATCTAAATTAATACGCCAGAGTAGGGTACCAGTAAAATAAACATGTGTGTTTATTACAAACTCCCCGGCACCTTCTCGAATAAATTCTGCTGAATTGCCGCAAAGTGACGTTACCGTTTGGGAGTTTGCAATATTTGGTTATTTCCCTTGTATCATTCGGACTGTTCGGACCCGCTCTTTCAACCACAAACATAAACATCGTAAAATGGTGATATTTTGTTATTTTTTCTCTCGTTTTTTTTTTGTTCCTTGAATTGGGAATTTTCTTATTCAAATTGGGAAAAAAACATACTTTTTGGCATTGGGAACACGACCGAATATCGGTCGTCAAAACGGGCCAAAAAAAACCCTGCACTCTGTGTGGATTATCTGCCCTTTCCTGGATAGCGAGTCTGCCAAAACATTTAGTTTCCCTGGCACAAACTTGGCTGTCAGAGACACCTGTCTTTTCATACACCATTCTAACAGATTGGTCGCCATGACAGGGCTCGAAAAATCCACTCGTCCGCTCGTATTTACGAGTGCCTCAGGTTGCAGGGCAAGTGAAAATTTGGATGATTTCCAAGGTAAATTATCATTTTTCCCATACATGCCAATAATTTTTGTGATGCAGGGCAAGTGCCTATTTTAAGATATTTCAAGGCCTGCATGAAAGACAGAGTTCGTGATCGTGCCCCCCTTTTTTGTTCAGATAAGCCGCTACAGTTGTATTGTCTGTTGACAGCGGAATATGACAGTTCGGAATTATCTGACGGAAGGATTTCAGAGCCAACATGACTGCTCTGAGTTCCAGGACATTTATGTGTTGAGTCTGCCAATAGGCAGACCATAGGCCGAAGGCTGAGAGATTGCCCATATGGGCACCCCAGCTCACCAGACTCGCATCCGTGAATAGAAACAAGTCTGGTTGGGGCCGACAAAGTGGCACCATGCTAAACAGGAAGTCCCTGTTCAGCCATTGGATTACGGCCTTGTTGAACCAAGGACCTAGGGAAATGTGAAAATCCCAAGACTGGTCCGCTTGAGACCAACGGTCCTTGATGCACCACTGAAGCATACGCTTGTTGGCTCTGCCAACTGGCAGGAGACGAGCCATAGACTCCATTTGACCCAGAAGAGAATGAATCTGTCTGGCTGATGCTGATCGAGCTGACAGCATTCTTTGAATCAAGGTTACCAGTCTTGTTAACCTGTCCAAAGATGGGCCTATCAGTCCCTCCTCTAGACAGAAACGTGCTGCCAGAAAAGAAAACCTCTGACTGGGAACTAGCTCTGATTTGTCCCAATTCGGAACAAATCCCAGGGACAAAACCGTGCTCAGTAGTTGATCTCTGTGAAACAAAGACATCACTTGAGATCGAGAAGGCTGGAGCCAATCGTCTAGATAAGAATGTAGACGCATGCCCATGCGACAACAATGTTTGACCACTGCCTTCACAGTTCTGGAGAACACGTAAGGAGCTGGAGCCAGGCCAAATGGCAAGGCTCGAAACTAGTTTGTTTTCCCCATGAAGTGAAAAGGAAGAAACCTCCTTGACTTGCGATGAATTGGTATGTGAAAATAATCATCTGTCAAGTCGAGGGAAATGGCCCAGTCGTGCTTCCGTAAAGAAAGACGAACCGAGTCCAAAGTTTCCATCTTGAAATGAGGAGTGATTACATGACGATTTAGTCGGAACAGATCGATTACTGGTCTCCAACCTCCCGACTTCTTGCCAACCAGAAAGAGCCTACTGTAATTTGGGACGGACACGAAATTGAATCCTGTACCCGTTTCTTATTACAGACTGTGTCCATTTGTCTGTTGAGATGTTTTTCCAAACCTTCCGAAAATGATACAGTCTGCCGCCAGTCGGTATGTGTGGCTTTGGCAGACTGTACTTGTCTGAGCCCAAAGACTCCGAAGAGTCTTGGCAGGCCTGGAAGAAACGGGCATCCCTATTTTTGACCTCCAGTTCCCTTGAACTTCTTATTACTCTTATTCTTAGAATAAGAGGAAGAGCCTGCCTCTTAGCAGGAAGGTGAGCCACTGCAGCATTTTGCAAAGACCGCCTTGTTAAGTCTTCTTTGTAGGTCTTGGCCACTTCAGGCATCTTAGGACCAAATAGGGTTGCAGACTCGATAGGCTGAACCCTAAGGGAAGATTTAACTGAAGCGGCCAAAGCACACTTGTCTAGATATGCATCACATCTAGCAAGTAGAGGGCCACTAGCAAGACGTACTAAAACATCAAACATGTGCATGTGCCACTGAGCTAAGGCCTGCAGGTACCTACGCACCTCAACGAGATCAGTTTGTGAGGGAGCAGGAGAATTCAAAGCAGAAAGAATTCCATAAACTAACATGTCTGCATGTGAATTAATGTGTATACCAGCTCTAGCAAGTTTTTCCCATCCTTCTAGTTGTTGTAACTGTAAGGAATGGGAAGTTGGAAATAATGCACCCTGCTTCAGAACTTCTCTAAAAGAAGGATCTACAGTGAGCCACTTTAGTTACGCACCACTTATAAAATGTAAATTTCTCTGAAACGAAATATGCTATTTTTATATTGAGACTACCAGCGTAAAGCACATCTATATTTGCATTAGCCATTAAAATTTTATTGTGATCAGATGAGAAACAAGTGGGAAAATGGATATTGAAGGACACAACCCTCAAAACACCATTTCACATTGCATTATTCAAAAGAAACTCAGATCACATTGCACTTTTTTCAGGGTCGAATTTCTGCAATGCCAGAGATAAGAGCTGATTTATTATTGGCAGTATCTAAGACTTGAAGGTGTTTGTTAACTTTATCAGTTTTTTAAACATTTTACTATTTTGGTTCCCAGCTGACCAAGGTTTGAAAAAAGTTTGTTTTATGGCTTTTTTTTAAAGCTAGTTAAAATTTCATATGATTCTGAGTAAACTAGTTATCATATCACTTCTTTTATAATTTCATTTTAAACACCCATGAATCCGCTGTTTATTTTCGTAAAAAAATAAATGGATTAATTGGTGTCATGGTGTTGACATTAGTGATGACGTCACTACTACCAAGGCTATAAGACGTGTCAATGATAAGATGTTTTTGTGTTTTGATACATCTATGTCAACACATGACTCATAACACAACAATTCACAAAGGAATACCTGCTTAATTATTGTAACTGACGTTAATATGACGTCAAAATGAGCATTTCTTCAAAAAGTAACAGTGTTACTAACTTCAACGACCAAAACAGGAGGTTTTACTTGAATAAAACAATTTTTTTTGCTGTTTTTCAGTCACAACGATCATCCTGGATAATTCCTAACGCAAAACGCAAATAGAAAATATAGACATTCAAGTTGCACGAGTATTTTTGTCAAAATTGCATTTGACATTGCAGATTGATTCGCATGAGTGATTTCAATATTTTTCGATGTCATCAAACAGATAAAATGTCAAGTAGTAAATTATCATAGAGAATGTTTGATTCCAACAATATCGTCAAAAAATGTGGGCCCTGAAAAGGTGGTGCGTAACTAAAGTGGCTCACTGTATAGGCGGGTGGTCAATAACCATAGTCGGGTCAGAGATTTTATATGACTCTTGACTAAAGACTTTAGGTTTCATGCGTAAAGATGGAAACCTGTTAGTCATCAAACCTTTGGGATAACTATCTAAAGGGGATCCTTGAATAGGATTAGGCCCCTGTATCCTAGAATTAATTTTAGATATAGAATCCAAAATTAGTCTGCTTTCAGGCAGAACTGGGAGGACATTAGCCCTGGAATCCAACGCTGAAGCCCCTGATTTTGGTTCTTCTTGAACAATATCAGGGCAAAGATGAGTGCCTAAACGAGCACGAAGTGACTCTAAGGCCTCAAAGTAAGGTAACTGAGCAGACACTGAGGCCTGTTCAGAAGTGCCACTTTCATCATCCTCCTGCTTTTCCTGGTCCTGATCATCTGAGTTATCATCAGATTCGATGGTCTCACCAGGAAGAGGTGTTATTTGAATCTCTGGTTCTTCATAATTTGAAGAAGCCTGGTTCAAATTATTGGGAACTGTCTTCTCAGAAGGTATAACCTTCCCAGAACTATTGCCCATTGAACCCTGAACGCAAGCAGTGTTATGCTCGTCCATTGGGTCCGGATCAGGAGCCGTATGGGAGCGCACTGGCACCCTTTCTACCAATGTAGAACGGGAGCGAAGTCTCTTCCGGCTACCTGAGAAAGTTTTAAATTCTTCAGCCAAAAGCTGTCGAATTAAACGCCGCATGTCCGGTTGTATACCGTGACCAGGTTGTACACGGTGATCCTGGATATCATTTGCGGAGAACCCAGAAAATTCACTAGATCTAGTAGCCTGTGAAATAGGGTTATCTACGTGCCGAGACCTTGATTCTCGGGACATAGAACGGGAATGGTTTGATCTTGAATAAGATCGAGACCTAACCCTGCAGTGTGATCGAGATCCGTGGCGCCTACGATGGGAGCGACGGCTCGAACGGGAGCGCTGACCTTGTCGAGACCTGTAGTTTGGACTACCATCCCGCCTAGAGCGACGGCTATGACTGCGCATAGCATGGTAGCCATAGGCTCGCGGGCTGTGAGCGCGCGAGCCGCCAAGGCTACGTTCTGAGCCAGAACTCGATGTTATCGGCGGCGATCGATGGTTAGTGGATGGGCGATAAGATCGGCTCCTTGAGCGTACACGGTACGCTCGTGGAACCTTCGCACTACCTGACTGGGAGCAATGGGACCACCTCGAACGAGCACGGGAGCCATGCGACAGGTCATCGTGTGTAACGGCCAGATCTGGATGTTACGATGGGGATCGAGATCTTGGCCTAGAGGTGCCTGAACAAGAGTCAGGGACCTTCTGACACGACGGCTGGGATGAGTTACCAGTACCGTTCCCGGCAGTGGAAATCTCTGAAGAAAGCGCCCCAAGGTTTGAACCAGTTAAGGCCAAAGCCTAGGAGGAAGGAACTTCCACACCGACAACCGTTACCTCAGAAAAGGGCAAGGAAGAATCCCTAGAAGAACCGACCTGCTGCACAGTCTCCCCAACCTTACATAAGTTTGACCGTCTAGAATCAGCCTTAGCTTTGGCAGCCGAAGCTTTGGACCAAAGAAAGGTGGTCCAAACGGAACAAACTTCACAAGGATTGTTCTGAGAACAAACCCTGCACGCAAAACAGAGAGAATGGTTGTCCCAGTCCGCAATGAAACGAGAACAACCTTTCCCTTTGATACCTACACATTGTCGCAACATTTCAGCTATCTGAAAATAAAATGAAAATTAAACAACTATGAGAAAACAGCACAGTAATTTAAATCGACAAAAGCAAATTTATTTGCAAACGCAATCCCGGGGGTCAAAGAGCTGCTCGAGCCAAGGATATAAAGAAGAGTGAGAACTCAACACGTCCTTCCGCTTTGATAAGCGCCGAGCAAAAGAGGATGTTTACAGGTATTTTGTTTTGAAGTGCATGACTTTACCGTGGTTGATTTATTCACATTTACCAATGTCTCTTCTACTATCGGCGGTCTGTCACGGCTGGTAATTAGATCGGTGCATTCTGGGGGAATAGAGGGTAGCATAAGTAATATTATCGTAAGTTAGATGATATAAATTCAGTTTTATGGCAACGTGTTAGCAGATGTGTAAAATGATTTTTTTTGTGATTGTAAAAGCAATGATATGCCCCCCCCCCCAAATGAAAGGTTTGAATTCAGTTATCCCTGTTCTAATCCACTTTGATACTTGTAAATCTTTGTAAAACCGGCTTTTTCGTAAGAAAAATAGGGTATATTAATTTCATACCAAAGTCATCCGTCGCCAGCCCGTCCGTCTGTCTGTCTGTCCTTTCTTGTAATTGTATCTTCTCCTAAACCATTGGAGGTAGTAACTTCAAACTTTGCAGATGCATAGATCTCAGACTCATGATGTAGGGGGTACTGGGTAATATTTCGTGTGACCTTGAAGGTCAAGGTTAAAGGTCAAATAATTTATTTTCTTGTAAATGAATCTCCTCCTAAACTGTTGGTCGTAGCAACTTCAAACTTTGCTGGTGCATATGTCTTATGATGTGGAGGGTACTGGGCAACATTTTGTATGACCTTGATCCCAAGGTCATTGTCAAAGGTCAAATAATGTATTTTCTTGTAAATGCATCTCCTCCTAAACTGTTGGATGTAGCAACTTGAAACTTTGCAGGTACATAGGACACATGATGTAGAGGGTACTTGGCAACATTTTGGTCAAGGTCAAGGTCAAATAATGTATTTTCTTGTAAATGCATATCTTCCTAATCCGTTGGACGTAGCAGCTTCAAACTTTACAGGTATCTAGGCCATGTGAAGCAGGGTGTACTGGGCAACATATAATGTATTTCTTGTAAATGCATCTCCTTAGGTCCTAAACCAGTGGAGGTAGCAACTTCAAACTTTACAGGTGCTTAGGTGACATAATGTAGAGGGTACTGGGCAACATTTTGTGTGACCTTGACCTCAATGTAAAGGTCAAAGGTAAAAAAGCGGGTATTTGCAATGGTGTACCATCAACTGCTGCTCTAGTTTGTTCTCATATTGGAGCATTGCAAGCTGTCATCCAACAAAATGTGACATAACTAATGACATCTAACACTTTACGACCGTTATCACAGGAATGAATGTCACAATTACCCAGCATGCAAATAATTAAAGTCACTTGAAAACCTGCTTCTTGCAACGTGGCTTATTTAAAGATTTAAGGGACGTCAGTTAAGACACAAGACTGACAGAATGAGAGAGTAACGATGTAATAAATAATTAACAATCAATATCCCCTGGCATTGATAACTCTATTTTCTCCTTACAGCTTCAGGACGTCTAAAATCCCTACAGTTTAAAATATCATTGATCTGATCACGGCAACTTCCTGTGTGGTTTCGCTGACTAAATGGAATTAAGAAACATTAGCACGGTAAGTGATTGTCTTCATCTATTAATGAAATTTTGCCAGATCTTACAGCTCTGTTATAATTATGCGGTGATTTAGGGCAAAATCTACCTCAAGTGTCATGGAAATGAATATGTACCTTGTTAAGGTAGTAAGTGCTTAATTAAAAACAACATGCTAAAATTATGCATACAGTTCGAGCCTCACCGCCGGCGAAGTCTCCTTAAACAAGAAACTTTATCGGCTGCTTAGTACTGGTTCAACCCAGGAAAACCCGTCCTGACATAACTAAAAATTGTAGGCTGGGACATAAAGAATCAAACCAAACAAAAAGTAATTATGCATATACAGAGATTTTTTAAGAGATTTGTGATCTCTATTGTATTAATGTCTAAAACATTAGGCCAGAATATTTTTTATAAGTTGATTTATGGGAATTTTTACCTGCGTCGCTTAAGCCAAAGCAGGTCAAGTAGTGGGTCCTTCCATCCGTCTGTCCGTCAGTCCGCAACTCTTTAGGGTGCAAAGTTTGTGTAATCTGTAACTCCAAAAGTTTTCATTCATTTTATTTAAACTTTGCCTAATGATTGTTCACATATTGAAAATGTGCACCTCCTATTTTGTGCATGTTTCATAATTTTTTTTCTCATTTTGAGTGGTGTTGAACTTAGACATTTTTTCCATCCGCAATGCATAGGGGTTGCCTAGCTTGTGTAATCTGTAACTCCAACAGTAGTCATTCCTTTATATTCAAACTTTAGACAATGATTGTTCACACATTGAAGATGTGCACCTACTTTTTTTTGCATGTTTCATAATTTTTTTCTTATTTTCGATGGGTGTTGAACTTAGACATTTTTTCCATCCGCAATGCTTAGGGGGTGCCTAGCTTGTGTAATCTGTAAATCCAACAGTATTTATTTCTTTATATTCAAACTTTGCATAATGAATATTCACACATTGAAGATGTGCACCTTTTTTTTGTGAAATTGTTTCATTTTTTTCTCATTTTTGATGGGTGTTGAAGTTAGAAATTTTTCCCGTCTGTCTGTCCGCAATATTTTAGGGGTGCCAAAGTTGTGTAATCTGTAACTCCAAAAGGTTCCACTCCTTTTTATTCAAACTTTGCCTAGTGATTGTTTACATATTGAAGATATGTACGTCCTATTTTGTGCACATGTCATAATTTTTTTCTCATTTTTGAAGGGTGTTGAACTTAGACTTTTTTTCCATCCGAAATGCTTAGGGGGTGTCTAGTTTGTGTAATCTGTTACTCCAACAGTATTCATTCCTATATACTCAAACTTTGCATAATGATTGTTCACACATTGAAGATATGCACCTCCCATTTTGTGCACATTTAATAATTTTTTTTTCTAATTTTTGAGGGATGTTGATCTTAGACATTTTTTCCTTCCGAAATGCCTAGTTATAGTGTAATCTGGAACTCCAAGAGGATTCATTCCTTTATATTCAAACTTAATGATTGTTCACACATTGGAGATATGTACCTCATATTTTATGCACATTTCAATGCGAAATTTGGGTGTAACCCCCGGCTCTAACCCGCGGCCCCTCAGTCTCGAGTCAAGCACTCTACCACTGAGCCACTGCGCTTCCCAACATCGAGGAAACCATGTCTTAAAAGGGGCTACTTTTAAAGGAAAGAATATGCTCCCCTACTCTTAAAGGAAAGAATATGCTCCCGCTCCCCTTAGGGAGCATATTCTTTCCTTTAAGAGTAGCCCCTATGAGAACCTCAGTGGTAGAGTGCTTGACTCGAGACTGAGGGGCCGCGGGTTAGAGCCTCACCGGCGTCACTTTGTTGTGTCCTTGAGCAAGAACATTAATCCTAGCTTAGTACTGGTTCAACCCAGGAAGACCTGTCCCTTTATAACTGAAAGATTGTTGATGGGACATAAAGAATCAAATAAAACAAAACAAAAACAAATTTTCTATTCTCATAGGGGCTACTCTTAAAGGAAAGAATATGCTCCCAATGGGGAGCATATTCTTTCCTTTAATAGTAGGGGAGCATATTTTTTCCGTTAAGAGTTATAGCCCCTTTTAAGACATGGTTTCCTCTATGTTAAAACATATTCTTCTATTCAAAAGTTGGTTTATCAAAAGAGATACCAACACCCTATGGATGTGTGTCCATCTATTGCTTTTTGTGTAACCGAATTTGAAGCTTATTTTGCTGTCTCATATTTTGGCAATTTTTGTTTATACCGCCAATAGGGCCAAATAAAAATGCCCGCCAAATATAAGTTATTTACACTATTCAAAACTCCAGCTAGTCAATGAAGCTGATCAGGTTGGTTTGAGCGTAACTGGTCGCAACCTTTGAAAACAGGTTCTCTTTTGAAGTGGCTCATTATGCCTGACAGAGATGACAACAAATTTATGACCTAAAAAAATTCCAAAACATTATAATTTATGTGTCTGGGAATGACGCTTCTCAAAACATTGACATTGAGTATATTGAAGAAAAGTATGAACAACTAGCGTGTTTAATTAAAAATAAAAACTCAACTATAAATATTTACTTATGTAGCATCTGTCCACGTGGGGACACCTGTGTTGATGACATCAATGACATGATTAAAAGGCAAAGTGATATCCATGGAGGAACTTTCATTGATATACACAAATCTTTCTTCAACAAATTCAATCAGTTAAAATCCCACTTTTATAAACCCAGGGACAATATTCATTTGTCATCTTCAGGTACAAGAGGACTGCTTGGATGTATTAATCAATACATAGACATTGTAGAAAGTTTTAAGCATTGTGCCTATCATGGACTATCCACCCAAATAGTTAGCAAGTCTCATCCCCAACGAAAAGAGAGCAGACTGTATGCTTCCTCATATAGAAATAACCACGGAAAAGGGAACAAAAACTATATTAATTCAGAAAGATGTTTTAAATGTGGTTTAACAAACCACAAAACTTACCAATGTCGCCATAAAAACCAGTTACAATGTTATAATTGCAAATTTTATGGCCACAGAGATTCAGTGTGCTGGAACTTTTAGGACAATGGCAAATATGCCCTTGATTTTGAAAAACATCCTATATTCCTGTCAGAAAATAGATTCCATTCTCTAGCAGATATATGTGGTGTTTGTAATTGTATTAGTTGTGAATGTAATGATATAATCTCAAATGTACCTTTGGAAACAAATTCCTTATATCAAAATGATACTTCATTTTCCGAACCAGTCAATGACTACATATATGATTTATCTACACTTTTCGATCAAAGTTTTGAAACTAATGTTCAGTACACAAATCTTACCATTGATAACAATGTGCATGAACTTTCTACTGAAAACAATGTGCATGACTCTACTTATTCTTCCATGAGTGCCCAAAGCATGCTGAATTTAGGTTTAGGTAAAAAAGGTTTTAAAATGGGTCACTTAAATGTTCAGGGTATACAGAGTAAAATTGAACAAATTGATTTACTGCTAAATTGCTCTAGAAATGACATCCAATTATTTGGACTAAGTGAGAGTAAGTTAAATGACTCTCACACTTCTAACTTTTTCAATATAAAAAACTTTCAACTTTATCGTAAAGATAGAGTTATTTCTGCTGGTAGACCTGAACAAGGGGGAGGAATTATTGTCTATGTGAAAGATGGAATCAAGTGTGAGAGGAGAATAGATTTAGAATGTGTGAACATTGAATGTATTTGGTTAGAAATTTTCCCCAAAAATAGCAAAAGTTTTTTGACTGGCATTATGTATAGGCATCCAAATGAAACTGTTCAGTGGAATGAAATTTTTGACAATCAATTTGATAAAGTATTAGCATGTGAAAAGGAAATTTATTTGATGGGAGACTTTAATCGTGACTTACTGCAGGTCAATATAAAGAAAACTTGGCTTGAATATATGGAATCATTTGGCCTTGAACAAATTGTTAAGTCTCCAACTAGAATTACAGATCATTCAGAAACACTAATTGACCATATATATTGTAATAACTTGAGTAATGTACTCTCAACAAAGGTGCCGATTTTGGGGCTTAGTGATCATTTCCCTGTTTTCGTAACAAGAAAACTAAATTCATCTTCAGTACTTAAAAAGTCTCATCATTCAATTTCATATAGGTCTTTCAAGAATTTTAATGAAGCTGAATTTATTAATGATTTGTCTTCAACGCCTTGGGATGTTATCAAAATATTTGATGATACAAATGATATTGTTGAAAGCTGGTCATCTTTATTTTTAGACATTATTGATAAGCATTTACCTTTGAAACAGCATCGTGTTAAACGTAAACAACAACCAAAATGGCTAAATGGAGAAATAATAGATGCGATAAAAACAAGAGACAGGTACAAGTCTATAAATGATAATGAGCAGTACAAAATTTGGCGCAATAAGGTATGTTCCCTCATAAAACAATCTAAAAAACATCAGTATTCCGAAATTTTAAATGAAAATGCAAACAATCCTGCCAGTGTATGGAAATTATTTAAAGAAATTGGGGCAAGTAAATGTAAGGACAGCTATGGGATATTTTCATTGAACGTTGACAATAATAGTATTGAAAATCCAAAAGATATTGCAGATCAGTTCAATAAGTATTTTGTTTCAGTATCATCAAAAATCAAAGAACCTCCTTTGGCATCTAATTTTGATAAACTAAAAGAGTTTTGTGATAAAAAAATCCCTGCAAATGCTTATTTTTCAATACCATGTATCTCACAAGAAAAAGTAGAAAAATATCTTAAAAACATTGATATTACCAAAGCTACTGGCTCTGATAACATTGGAGCCAGGTTACTTAAGTTAGCAGCTCCATTTATTTCTGACAGTTTAATGTATATCTGTAATCAAAGCATACTTAACTCAACTTTTCCAGATAAGTGGAAAGAGGGCAAAGTAAGACCCTTATATAAAAATGGCCCTAAGGATGACACCAATAATTATAGACCCATCTCAATTTTGCCTGTCATATCAAAAATGCTAGAAAAACATGTGCATGATTCCTTAACGACTTATTTGACCTCTCATAAATTGCTTCATTCAACACAATCTGGTTTCAGACCCAATCATTCTTGTGAGACAGCCTTGCTTCAGATGGTCAATAAATTCCTAGAAGCTATAAATAGCAGTCAGATAATTGGTATGGTCATGGTTGATTTTAGAAAAGCCTTTGATTTGGTAGATCATACACTTTTGCTTAAAAAGCTAAGACACTATAAACTTTCAGATAAAACAATTAATTGGTTTTCTTCTTATTTGTTGGGCAGGAAGCAGAAAGTTGTCATAAATAATATTGAATCAAGAATGGAGAATGTTTTGTGTGGTGTGCCTCAAGGGTCAATCTTGGGTCCATTGTTATTTCTAATGTTTATAAACGATCTACCACTTTATACTAATAATGTAGCTACTGATCTTTATGCGGACGACACCACATTATACATGGTTGGTGAAACTCAAGAGTATATTGAACAAAACTTGCAGATGGCTTTACAAAATCTCTCTGAATGGTGTAAGCTCAATGGAATGCTATTAAACACAGATAAAACCAAGGCAATGTTAATTACCACCTCCCAAAAACGGCTTCATCTCAATAATGACATTTTGCATCTAACTTACAACAATGATGTTTTGAACTCAGTTGAAAATGAGAAAGTTCTTGGTGTTCGCATTGATAACAATCTTACCTGGTCTATTCATATTAATTTTATTGCTAAGAAAATTTCTTCAAATCTATGGCTATTATCCAAATTGAAGGACTATTTATCCACTGAACACAGAGTTCAATTTTACAAAACATATATTCAACCCCACATTGACTATTGTTCTACAATATGGGGTGGAACATCTCAATATAATCTTAACAGAATTTATAGGCTACAAAAAAGAGCTGTTAAAATCATTGTAAATTACCAATATGATAACATTGCCAACAGTATGGATGAGCTTAAAATTTTAAACATATATGAACGCATTTTCCTCAGGAAGGCTAAATTTATGTTTAAAGTTTCTAAATCTGTCCTACCCTCATATGTAAATGAAATGTTCTCTTTTCGACCTTTTAATGAAACGCTTCAGTCTCTAAGATCAACAGGTGCATTGGATTTTTATACTCCAAGACCACAAAAAGAAATTTTCAAACAAAGCTTAATTTATTCAGGTCCAGTCATTTGGAACAACTTACCAGACTGTTTAAAAAATTTAGAAACTGTCGATTCTTTTCATAGACATTGTATTAAATGGATGAAATCCAGTCTATCTTTCAATCTTTGAAACTGAAGCATTACGTCCGTATGAACATAAATTTTCAGTGTAAAATTGTGAATATGTTTTGTTCCCCAGTTTTAACAGTTAGTTTGGTGCTTAAAAGATCTGTCTCATTGAGACGCTTCTTTTGAGTACCTAAAACATGTGTTTGAAATTTGGTATAAATATTTAAAGCACTTTTATCTAGAGGTGCGATATCTATAATTGTTTATGTATATAAAGTGAGCCTGTGTGTATGTAGGTTTGAAAGTGCTCAGTGCTGCTTGTATTATTTGTATACATGTAAATCATCTTTGTACTTTATACTTGTATTCTTTTTTGGCAGTAGTTTATAGAGGGCCTCATGGAAGATTAGCTTTTTTGTTTGCTAAATGTGTTACCCTCTGAAAATAAAGACTATTATTATTATTATTATTATTATTATTATTAACAGTTAAGTAGTTCTTTTGAAATTTTTAGACAGAAAAAATATTTCTTGTGTCTCTAGCACAATCAGGCTCTCAGACATAGGAGAAGAATTAATGCGATATTACATGGAAATGTTGAACCATGCCTCTCAAAGTATGGTAATTGTTTTAAAATATCAAACACTTTTCTCTTTCTGTTCTCAAGTAAAATGATGGTAATCAGTGCTGAAATTCACAAATTTAAAATTAATTGTCAGAATACCAAACAGGGGAGAACCCTGATCAGACTGCTTCTTCAGAAGCAGTCTGATCAGGGTCTGCACTGTTTGTCTAGGCCTTTTTGGCAGATAACCAGTGTTTGAAATTTTAGAACATATACCATATTGGATTAGATGTCGTTTTTCTGTCTCCAAATGGTGATATTTTTCTAATTTCTTCACGATAACATATGAGCCAGAACATACGATTTTTGTACTTTATCCCATTATAGTGGGCGGCTATTGATCCAACAAGTCTGCACCCATGCAGATTCATCGCGGCTTGCATGCCCAAAGTAGGGAGTTTGATGAAGATTTAGATCTCTAGACCCACTGGAGAGTTATAAGTCAACATGCTCATTGCCAGCCAGCAGATATTAAATCTAGGGCCACTATCGCCCAAATGGCATTTAGCTGGTGGGCCTATAGTGGCCACTGTTAAATGCTTACTGGGAATTCATTGAGTTACGTTATGCATATAGGGAGCGCAGTGGCTCTGTGGTAGAGTGCTTGACTCGAGACCGAAGGGCCGCAGGTGCGAGCCTCACCAGCGTCACTGCGTTGTGGTCCTTGAGCAAGACACATTTATCCTAGCTTAGTACTGGTTCGACCCAGGAAGGCCCATCCCTTTATAACTGAAACATTGTTGATGGGACGTAATGAATCAAATCAAACAACATTATGCATATGTTCATTTTGCATATGTGATATTGACACTGCCTTCAAGCACCAAGTATCACTTTTGTTGAGCACATAATCAGTACAGTAAAACCTGTCTGAAGAGGCCACTCAAAAAGAAGACTAAATATTTGTTTTAAAGACCAATTATCGCTTAATGTAGGCGAAAAGTATTGCAGATCTGTCTTTAAGACCTTTGTTTTGTCTATTTTTGAGTGGCTGCTTAAGACAGGTTTAATTGCCATAACATTGATATTGGGGTGAGATAATTGGGTGTGATAATGGGTCATGTGAGCGATACAGCTTTTTTGCTGGACACCACGATAATACCACTTTTTCCATGTAACACTGGCATAATGTGAGTCAATACCGATGCAAAAACCTGATTTACAGAAAATGACATTATTATTTTCACATTCCAGGTAAATATGGGCCCCCGAAGTGAGAAAACCTGTCTTCGGGGTTCCCTACAAAGCTAGACTCAAACCAGTCTCCTCAGCTACAGTGACTAGCTAGAATAGTGAAATTTCGCTTGTTGCAAGTCTAGATATGATACTTTCCAATAAGCGAATAACAAAGGCACTGATCAGACTGCGCGGATGCGCAGGCTGGTCTGCCCCTTTGTTGTTCGCAAACCCGGAAGACAGATTTTCGCGTGTCGAGGCCCATATCATGTTTGAAAGCATCTTTTGTTATATAGACATTCTGAAAAGTCTTTGCAGATGAGCATGGTGCATTGATAAAGCCTAAGGGCAGGTTATCTTGACAGCTAGATGTCCTTGCTGCTTATCAGATAGCTACTGTTGATCATTTAGAAACACACTGGTAAATGTATACGTCGATTTGCTGGTATTTACGTGTTTTGCCGGTACTTCATAGACCGGAGGAAGTAGATATTGGTGTTAATACTATATAGAAAAACATGCCATATGCCTAAAGGACTATAGAATTATATCATTTTTAAGTATTGGGCATGCACATGACGATTTATGTAAGCATTTAGGAATAGATTCGAGTACCGATCGAATGTTATATAGACATTCTAAAAAGTCTTTGCAGATGAGTATGGTGCATTGATAAAGCCTAAGGGCAGGTTATCTTGACAGCTAGATGTCCTTGATGCTTATCAGATAGCTACTGATCAGCTACTGCTGATCATTTATATAGAGCTCTGCAGATTGGAGAATTATTGGATTGATATAAAGACCTATTTTATCTGGAAGTAGCAGATGCTTGATTAGATGGCCTTAATAGGGCAGACAGAGAGAACTTGTTCTTTTATGGATCTCATAATTGGATAAAATTTCTTACTTGTGCTATTTTTACAAAGGAAACTTCAACTGATAAGGGCAGGTAATGATTTAACCTATTTATGGTGGATTCACAAGGGTGCTGATTTTGGCCTGTCAAGCATTTTTTTACAAAAATAATTTTGGAACATTCAACATAAATTTAGCCCATTTTTGCCTAATGGAGTTTTCCACCCTTATCACTTGGTCACAGGTTTAGATAAACAAAAAAATTTTGTGTAAAATTGTAAATATTTTCTGACCCATAATCTTTAGCATATGTTTTTGGTGCTCAATATGTCTCATTGAGACGGTTCTTTTGAGTACCACAACATATGTTTTGGTTGAAAATTATTTTTCCTGTTACGCACTCCTAACTTAAGTCCTGCTTGGTCAAATCCCATTTGAATTTTGGGGTTGTTTGGTAGGAAGTTTCAATTTCATTCAATATGTTTGAAATGTAAAGTTCTGTGTAAGGGCTAAATAATAGTCAATTTTATGATTCTCTTTAGATTTGCTGTTTTTCTCTTCTTTTTTTTGCTTTTAATTGAGCCGCTACATATCATTTCCAACTATGTGGTATGTGCAACCAGCAAAGCCTCAGATCAGCCTGCGAATACGGGCAGTCTGATCAGAGCCTTTGCTAGTCGCTTTGATATTCTATGATTGTTAAGCTACTGAATGAACATCATTTGGACTTTCTAAGCTTAAAAGGAGGCTGTACAATCTGAGTCTACATATGTAAATACCACATTGTTGGTAATCACATCTCGCAGCTCATTTGATTGCTTAAACAATAAAGCCCCTTTTTTGACACTTTGACATTTTGTATACTAGCTTCTTGTATTGAGCAAGTTTCAAAGTGTCAAAAAAGGGCTTCAAATTTAAACAATCATTGTGTTTCTAACATATGGCATTTTTTGAAAATTCAACATTAAAATAGTAAGTACCATTTTTGGACATTTATACAATTTTGTACATATTTGCCATTTAAGGTGCCATTTTACTAACATTAATAGTAGCCATATGGGGAGCATATTCTTTCCCTTATGTAATCGTATGGGGAGCATATTCTTTCCTTTAATAGTAGCCCTATGGGGAACATATTCTTTCCTTAAATAGTAGCCCTATGGGGAGCTTATTCTTTCCTTTAATAGTAGCCCTATGGGGAGCATATTCTTTCCTTAAATAGTAGCCATATGGGGAGCATATTCTTTCCTTAAATAGTAGCCCTATGGGGAGCATATTCTTTCCTTAAATAGTAGCCCTATGGGGAGCATATTCTTTCCTTTAATAGTAGCCCCTTTTAAGACATGGGTTCCTCTACTAGCGTTCAAATGTTTGGGTTTCGACAATACAGATACCAACATACTAAGGGTGAGTGTCCATTTATTGCTTTAATATTGTGTAACTGAATTTGAAACTGTATTTCACAGTCTCATATTTTGGGGATGTTTGTTTTTATTGCCAATAGTGCCATTTATAGTCCATGCTCGATAAGAGTAGGGTGACGAAACAAATTTACAGTTAGAAGTATGAAAGAAAACCATACATTTGTCCAATCAGGTGAATAAAGTACCATAACGCGACCAACTACGTAACTCTACTCTTATCGAGCACAACTTTTACAGTACCCATTTGTGTAATACAGGGCATATATTGCACTGCTGGTTCAGTAGGACAAAAGCTAATGTTCTGTAATTGACCTAAATGTTAATTTAGAAAATGATTGATGGAAATCAGAATTGATTGAAATTAATCAGATGATGGACCCCCTACTGAGGTATTTTTCAGAAGCTGTTGTATATTACACATGACGGGAACCCAACAGAAGAAAAAATATTGGTAAGCTAATTGAATACATGAACTCAGTCAGGTGTCTCCACATGACCCAACATAAGAATTGAGGCAGGACGTCAGATTTCCGACGTGGTATGTGTGACTAGCAAAGGCTCAGATCAGCCTGCGCATACACGCAGTCTGACCAGAGCCTGTGCTGGTCACTTGAATATTCTATGACTGTTAAGCTATTGACCGAACATCATTTGGAGTTCCTAAGCTTAAAAGGAGGCTGCACAGGCCTGTCTGAGTCTACACTTGTCAAAATGTCACATTGTTGGAAATCACGTGTCACGGCTCATCTGATGATTTATTATGAATATGCAGAACAATGAGCCATATCATAAAACACACCGGATAGGCAGCAATCAAAAATTCTCTTAACAATAGACGAACACGGATACAAAATTTCAAGAAACAGAGTTTTTGATTGCCATTTGTCGCTTGGGCCAATTTTTTCTAAGGATTTTGACATCAGACTGAAAGGAGTAAAATTATAAAACAACTCCCGTTCAAAATTATGGAAAAAGTACCAACAGCCAGGGCATAGGAATCAGGTCTGAAGGAGACATAATGTTCCAGCTTATAATTAAGTCTTGACATAATAGAGTACATGCATATGATTTTCTCCAAAATAGAGAGGACATAGACCATTCTAAATCATCACTGAATACTCTAGAAAGTTCATCTGCTTCCTTGTTGCAAGTTCCTGCTAAATGTGCTGTGCTTAAATGAATGTTTCTCTGTAGATGCTAGAGCCAGATTTCTCTAGCTAAATTATTCATATCTGAACACTTCTCCCCAAATTTGTTAACATAAGCACAGCATAAAATATGAACATGTGAACCTTAGAGATCATTTTCAAATAAAAGCAGTGCCAGTTGACAAGCTTTGAGTTCCAGAACATCAATGTGTAATTGCTGTCTATTAATCAACCACTGGCCCTCTGTTTTAACCCCTGATGTCTTATTAATTGAACATAGCCTTTTAAAATAGCATCTGAATGTAACACAATCTGTGGTGGTTTTCTCATAACATTCTTAAATGAGTTTTGCAGATTATCTTTCCACCATTGAACATGACTACAAACAAATGTCATTGTTAATTTTATGAAATGATCAAAGTTTCCCTTATGAATATGAAGCTGATTTTCCTTTACTTTCTCCAGGGGTTTATAGGAAAGGGGAGCATATTTGATGCCTGGCTCAGCAGCAACCATTTTCTCTATGAGTTTTTACAAATGATCTCAAATATCACAGACATGCAAGCAACCAAATTGATGTCATCAGAAATATATATCATTAACCAAATAATAATTCAATATCCTAGGTTTTTCTTGTCTTACAGTCATGCGTGGAAAGCAGAGTTACATGCAAGGAAAACAGAATGAGAAGCCCCCCCCCCCCCCCCCCCCCAGTTTAGGCTGCTGTCCGTTCTAAGGCGGTGGTTCTGTTATTGTTGACTTTTCGTTTGTTGTTTCTCCATTTGATGGAGTCTGTTATTGTTTTGTTGTACATTTCTTTATGTCTATTCTAGTATTGCAATCATCTTGATGGGGAAGAAAGAGCTGGTTGCTTTGCTTAATTTGTCTTCCTGACGTCACGTGATGGTTGAGCAGCTCTTCCTTGCGGTGCCACGGGGCTGTCTGCGGTTTGTGATTGTGGTATTTCCTGAACATACTCACTATTTTTGAACAAGTAGTTTGCTATCTTAGAAATATTGCCGCACCTTGTAATCTTTTAAAGCTTTTCCTGTGGTCAGCCAGTACTAAGCAGGGTAAATTATAGTGTCTTGAACCACTTACATTTGGAATTCGAACCCACAACGTCCTGATCATGAGTCTGGCACTTAGCTAACCATGCACGGATCCAGGAATTTTCGTCAGGGGGGGTCCAGGTCAATATGACAGAAAAAAGCTCTGACAGCGTTTTTATTTTTTAGTCCTCAGCTTATTTTACAAGGTCAAATGGTTAATTTCAAAGCAAATGGTTAATTTCAAAGAAAACTATCATTTTTCAAGGTTCCGGAGGTGGTCTAGCATTTTTCAGGGGGAGGGGGGTCCAACTTTTTCCAGGGGGGTCCAATTGCTTATTCCCTATAGAAACCCATATAACTTGTGATTTTCCAGGGGGGGGGGGTCCAGACCCCCTGTCCCCCCCTCTGGATTCGCACTTGCTGACTGAGCTACATTCTTCATGTGTGAAGTTAGTTAAGCCAAAACCTTTGCTTATCTTTTGTTGTTGAATATAGATGTAAAGTGGCATTGATTCCTAGCATTTATTTCTAAAATATTGTTAAACTATCTCTGAGTTAAATGTTCTATGGCGATTTCTTAACAGAAAATTAACGAAAATTGCAGTTGCAGAATTTAACAAGAAATCCTATATTAAATAGCTAAGAAAAGAAGCCCCTAGCCCCTGTTTTTTGGCCCATACCACCCTGGTCATGGTCCAAACTGTTAGACACTCTTAATATGGTATTTTTGAAAGATTATTTTTGAATATAAGTTGGATTTGAAAAAAATGCAGTCTACAAATAGCATGCAAAATTACCTCGCACATGATCATGCAAGGAGTTATCATAATAATGATGAGACGTACTGAAGACTGAAATATGAAAAATTGATAGGGCTGAGGCCAAAATTTTTTTATTAGTTGATTTACGAACCCTCCCTACTGTAATTTTCCGCTAAGTAGAAAAAAAAATAAAAAATTAATTTCCAAAATCATTTTTATATTTTATCCGCCGACCCTCAATCTTATTTGTTTGATTGAAAAAAAAAATATTTTTGAGATTCTGTCTGTGTATTTTTGAAAGTGACACTATTAAAACTGATTGTCCTGTCCAGATGTTTAGGAAAATGATAACACATTTAAAGGTTTAATACAGACTGTTGGTTTACCTTACTAGTTTTGTTGTTTTTTCTGGAGATATTAAAAAAAAAGCTCTGAAAATGACCAGTTTGCTTCTATACTGGTCATTTTCAGAGCTTTTTTATTTTTTTTTTTGTCCCCTCGACACTTAATCTGAAAAAAAAATCCTGTAAATCAAATAATAAAAAAATTCTGGCTTTATGAAGTAAATTACTTTCTATACTAGATTCGTTATAGCGTATTTATTTGGTCATATATCTGTCTGCTGCAATGCTAATTCATATTTAAGCTACTGCGGATGCCAATTAGATATTGACATATCACTTTTTTACTCTCCAAAAGTTACATTCAAACTGTCTCATTAGTGGTAATTGAATTACTTGAAAACATTTGGTAGTAAAATTATAAAGCACCAAAATAGTTTTCTAGGTGATTTCTATATGTTCTATCCACACCAAATCTGTGGCTGGAAACATTTGCAATTGCAAATAACCTAGCTGTCCTTGGCATTTTCTCAGATTATTTCTTTGGGGAAATAAAACAATGTTAAAGCATGTGCAGTTGGAAAAACCTCGTAGGGGATTTCTAACTTGCCATGCAAATAAGTTGTTTCCGCATCAAGTGCGATTTTAAGCTTATTATGTGCAAATAGCCTGTTGAATTTCTTTGGGGATCCAAATTATGTGTGCTTGGAATAAACATTGTAGAGAGTTTCTAACTAGCTATATATGTTGTATTGGCCATTGCATTTATCCAAGCCAGTTGCTAATCATTGTAGGGAGTTTCTAACTAGCTATATATGTTGTATCGGCCATTGCATTTATCCAAGCCAAGTGCTCTGGGAAAAACATTGTAGGGATTTCTAAATTGCCAAGCAAATAAGTTGCATCCGCTTCCACTTCATGCCTGCAAACCAATTCTAAGCTTATTGTATGGCAAATATAAACCTGTCTTTGCATTTCTCAGAATTTCCAAGGCGGATCCAAGGAATGTGAGCTTGGAACTAGATTAAATAATGGTGCATTATTGCAAGTGAAGGATGGTTAAATCTATTTTCATTATATAACAGACCATTGCCACCGGTAGCTTTAATTAAATCATAGAAGATGCCTTTAATAAAACTCCAATAATCTTATTTGGCTTAAACATACATTGTTGCTATTTCTGAGTATAATTAATTAATCCGTCATCCTAAGCTTAGATATATCCTCTTCTGACCTGCAGAGTGCAGTGGCTTACTTGATAGAGCATTAGAGTGGATCAAAGGGTGGCTAGTTTGAGACTCATGGTTTACAGAGTCACTGTGCTGTTTGTCCGCTGCATAGTACTTGTTCAACCCAAGAAGACAGGAAATCGTCTTGACATAAATGAAAATGTAAAGCATTAAAACAAACAAAAATCCTCTTTTGAAAGCAGCGCAGAACTCTGCCTGATCTATGGTATTAGGAGTGTTGTACGTGTAGCTGTTGTCTGACCCAGATCATCTGGTTCCAAACCATTTGACATTCTGAAAGTGTTCCTGAAAGAGTTTTTTGAAAAAAAATGCTTTTGAAAAAAGTCAGCAGACGACAACAAAAGCATGGTAAATTACCCAGCACACAAATAGTTAATCAAAAGATGGTGTATTAATTTAGAATATTATTGTTTTCATCATGACTTTGGTTGATGAGAATAGATGGAAGTTCATCTAGGTACATAAATCCATTTTCCTGACGAACCTGGAAAACAGTGCAGATCCAGATCAGCTGGCTTCCTTAGAAGCCAGCTGATCGGGATCCACACTGTTTTCATTGCCGACTGTAAATACGTGGTGATAACTAGAATGATTCTTCAGGCATAGCTGAATATCAGACAGAAATTAGTATTTCGTATCGAAATACTCCGCAGGACAACCGTTAATTAATTTCAGTAATGAGTATGGTACAGTTTACTTTATAGCAATATTGATCCGAATCTGGCAATGTTAACACTTGCTGCAGGTGGAAATCGGGAAGCTGTTTCCATACCTTGATTTCTCGGAAGGTTTGGAACAAAGGCTTTGTGCACTCATACAGCTATTGAATCTGACTCTCCAACGTCATCGCCGCTATTTGAGTTTACCTCGGAGTAATTAACCTGCGCTTTAATGTTACTTGAAAGAAAACATCGCTAAAATTTTCCAAGAAAATAAGACTTTAATGATATTCTTCTTGCTAATATAAAAAAATTGAAACAAAAGATTTTTAAAGTGTCCAAGATTAGGGCCATTTTGTTTTTGGTGCAACAAACACTGAAACATTTGCCTTATCTTTTGAATTAACTTTTCAACTGCTTGACCTAGAGATCAGGGTATTCACTGCTTGTAATTTTTCTTATTTCTCAACCAAAACATATATTGTGGGTACTCAAAAGAACCGTCTCAATGAGACAGTTCTTTTGAGCACCCAAAACATATGTTAAAAATGATGGTTAAGCAAATATTTACAATTTTACACTGAACAATTTTGCTTATCTAAAGCTATGATTACAACCGTTATCATTCATAGCTTCTCATTCTATCTTTATTATTATGATGGTTCTTCAAGCCCTTGGCTTTTCTTTCATTAATTGGTTTGACATGTTAGGGACACATTATGGATTCATTGCTCCTGATCTTGATTTTAAAAGTACATTTGAAGATGATTTATAGGCTGGTTGGTTTTTGGTTATATTCAACATCCCAATCAACTGCTGAGCTAATATGGAGATTGGCCTTCAGCTAAAAAATGTTTTTTGTTTGATTTGATTCTTAGGCCCATTAACAATCTCTCAGTTATGTAGGGACGGGTCTTCCTGGGTTGAACCAGTACTAAGCTAGGATAAATGCGTCTTGCTCAAGGACACAACGCAGTGACGCCGGTGAGGCTCGAACCCCCGGCCCCCTCAGTCTCGAGTCAAGCACTCTACCACTGAGCCACTGCGCTCCCTTCTCTTTTAAATAGGGATTAATAGGCTGCTGAGGAGCTGTTTGTTTTGTTGCTTTACGTCCCAGTAAACATCTATGGTCATGGGGGACGGTCAGTTCACCTAACCACACTTTTTCCTGGGCAAGCTTGAACAAGCAGTTAACCAGTAATTAGTGCACATACTTTGGCTTGTAACTGACAATAACCCTTCTTGAATGAATCAGCGGAAGGGAGGAGAATGACCGTAGAAATTATTTCATGATCAAGACTCCACTAAAGTATGGGACCGGGCTGGGATCGAACTCGCGACCCCTGGATCTGCAGTCCGACGCGCATCTGTAGTCAAACCGGCACACGAGATCTTGATACTCATCCCATGGGCGAATAGTAAAGGCTCAGATGAGCATGATGGCAACATCCGACCATCAGCTGATGTCCGGTGAGCTGTGGATAAAAAAATGGTGGACACCCAGTATGTATCCCACAGCATGCAGCAAAAGCTCAGATGAGCCAGGCCTGAGGTTATAAAACTTGAGTACAGTCTCAAACTCAAATTAAAGGGCAACGATTGGGTGCTTGTGGACAAGTGTTCGCAAGCAGCCAATCATTGTGCTTTATTTTGAGTTTGAGGATGAACTCAAGTTTTATAACCTGGAGGCCTGGGCATATGAGTCCTTCTCTTCTTGCATACACAAAGCAGAGGAAGGCTAAGACCAAAATTTAGGCAGCTAACTTTGCTGGACACATCAGAATGAGCATTTGAAGGAGGTTTATGTGCAGTATCAGGGGCGTAGCTACATATACGCAAAAACAGCTACATACATACACATTTGGAACAAAAATATGGGAAGATTCTATCACAGTTCTGGTGGATTCTTAATGTTAATGAATAAAACGTATGCATAGAACCAATATTAATCTCTCTAAATCCAATTTTGACAGAATTTGTGATGGTGTTGGTATCACCTCCTTGATGATTTATCACAAAATAACACAAAGTGAATGAGGGCCTGGTCATATAAGAATTTAATAATCCACCATTACCAAAAGTGTGTTTACCTTGGCAAACAGCGCAGACCCTGATGAGATGCCGCTTTTTGCGGCATCTCATCTGGGTCTACGCGGTTTGTATATGCACCCTTCTTAAATACATTCAGCCTGTTGCGTATAAGTACCAAAATCTTGTGTACTAGTCCAGAGGTTTTCTGCAGTAGAGGTTGATTTGGAAGTTAATTTAAAATCTCTATTACAGGCCCGGGCGTCTATTAGAATCATATCTGTTCAGGGAGATGGGGGTGGGCCTCTATTAGGGGCCACAAGTGCTAGAAAAGTCTGTAGCTCCAATTTATCGGTAAGGGTTGCCATCTTGAGATTCTAGTGTCGGGAAGTCCGTAGGTAGAAGACTATTGACACAATAACAGTTATTTCCACACTAGGTATTGATAAAACTTTAAATATGCACTGTCCAGGGCATAACACAGTACGGGGTTCACAACTTACTAGCGAGGGTCGGTATTTCCGGACAAAATGAAAGTAAGGTAAAAAATTCGCGGACGACTAGAAATTCCCTGCTTATAACAAATTCGAGATGTTTCTCCATAACGTAGGACGGATTTTTTTTCAATATTTGTGGATGGGCCTTTATAAGAGGCTTGATTTTTGGAGAAAATTTGCTTGAAAAATCGATATTTTTGGCGTCCAAACTGGGGAATGGACTTCTATTAGAACATAGGCCTGTAATAGAGATTTTACAGTAAATAAAATAAATTAATAAAAAGGGTCCCGCCAATGAATGATGGTTGGCAGAGCTCTATACTTTTTGATCTGTCTGTCTGATTGTCCTCTTTTGTTGACACTATAAGAAACGAAGTCTCGAGATCAAAGTCATCTCTGTCTTCAATGTCAGGTGAGAGCTTCATCTGATTGATTGTTACCTCATTGCCTACTAGTGTCGTCTGCTCATAACCTTTGCAAGCAGATTGGACCAAAATCAGGCCCGACATGATGTCGGGCCTGATCTGGATCCAATCTGTTTGACACTCTCATGGTATTCTTGAAAGAATTTTTCAAAAAAGTTGATTTGGAAAAAAATTAGCAGACGACAAAAAAGCATGAAAAATTTCCCAGGGGGCAAAGAGCTAATTAGGTTGGATTATTCCAGATCAGCAACTGGACGATTCTATTTTAGAGAGGCCCAGGAAAGGTTTTTAGGGATATAGGGATATTGGCCAAAAACTTAAAGGGATACGGGATATTTTTGTAAATATTTAAAGGGATTCGCGATGCTTGGATCAATTTTCGGGATATGGGGATACAATGCTTTCTGAATTTCGGGGATATTTGCCATATTTATTTTAGGGATATGGGATATTTTTCAAAATAATTAAAGGGATATGGGATACTGGGACCCCCCCCCCCCCCCCCCCACCCCCCTTACGGGGCCTCAGTGCTTAATGAGTTAAGAAAGCTGCCTAACAGAACAATGGCATTGAGAATTAGATTTCAGAGTGTGTTTCATTTGTAGTGTATTCCATGGTAAGTAATTATGCTGCCTGGTAGGAACTGTGCCATTGCCGTAATCACTCGGTGACACGTAATTTCCTCTTGAAAACATTTTAATGTTCGCGGAAATATATCGTAAAAGTTTTTGCTGACTAGTGATGCTGTCTTGATCTCTCAATGACATCCTGCCAAAGTGTTCAAAGGTGGCCTTTTGTGATTGATCTTTGTCCGTGGTGTGCTGTCCATTGTGTGTCAATCGTGTGTCATGCATGCATATTCCCTAACTTTTTCTCCTTATGATATCACCATGGTGCACTGTCTCAAATTTTTAACAAATTCACAAAATTAATGTTCCCCATAAGGCTCTCTTACCAAAGTGGTTCTGGTTCCACAGCTGAAAATAGAAAAACCTTAACGACATCTCAATCATCTTATTTCCATATGAGCCAGTGCATGAGATTTCCAATGTGGTATGTGCAACAAGCAAAACCTCAGATCAGCCAGCACATATACGTAGTCTGATCAGAGCCTTTGTTAGTCGCTTTAATATTCTATGAATGTTAAGCTACTGACTGAACATCATTTGGAGTTTCTAAGCCTAAAAGGAGGCTGCACAGGCTCGTCTGAGTCTACACTTGTCAAAATGCCACATTGTTAGAAAATTCATGTCACGGCTCATTTTTATTTGCTATTCTGTGAGAAGAGATTTATTCAGGTTTTATAACTTTAACAGTCAAATGAATTTGATGTTAGTGTGATGGGGTGATTAAGGCATTTAGTTGTTGAATTCTGTTCATGCTTTGCTGACAATGGGATGGCAACACAATGCTGTGTACAATTGCTTATGTTGCTATCACTGTTGTTTCTGCTCTCTTATGTTTGAATGTCCATAGTACAATTTTATTGTACACTGTAGAAGATTGAGTATGAATTTAGTTTCCTCCTGATTGGCTTTAAATTTAGTGTCCACCTGATTGGCTTTGAATTTAGTGTTCACCTGATTGGCTTTGAATTTAGTGTCCACCTGATTGGCTTTGAATTTAGTGTTCACCTGATTGGCTTTAAATTTAGTGTCCACCTGATTGGCTTTGAATTTAGTGTCCACCTGATTGGCTTTGAATTTAGTGTCCACCTGATTGGCTTTGAATTTAGTGTTCACCTGATTGGCTTTGAATTTAGTGTTCACCTGATTGGCTTTATATTTAGTGTCCACCTGATTGGCTCTCCTTGTATCTTTTCAATTTTGATTTCAAAACTCCGATTGGCTCACCTGAGCCATCAACTCAAGACCTGTCAGCTTTTGTGTTCCTCTGATTTCTGTCATTCTGTCCATCTTCCGTCATTTGAACTTCTTAACCACTGGTTGGAATTTCACGAAACTTTACAGTTGTCTGTTCCTCATGGTGCCATGGGTTTGTCAGCTGTCTTAGATTGTGGCATTTCCTGGTCATACTCACTTGCTTATTGATGTAATGACAAGCAGGGAAAACCCAGAGGAAAGCCCCATAATGCAGTGTTCCATCCGGTTCTGCTCTGTTTGCTAAGATAAAAACAGCAAAGGTAGGATGAAAACAATCTTCAGGGACAAATACAATCAAATTTGAAAATTAGTACATGTGACATACCAATCTGGATGGAAGATTCTAGTAGTCAGAAAAGGTTAGTGTTGAGAGGAAGCTTGAGCTTGTAAGGATAAATATGTTATCTTCTCTTTGCTTGCTGGTGACAAAGGTGAGTAATTTTGTCACCTGCTGATAAGATGTCGGGCCTCATCTTGATCCAAATTGATTGACATGGGTGAATTTTTTTAAAATGTTTATTTTGAAATAAAAATCAGCAGACAACAAAACAGCATACAAAATTACCCAGCATGCAGGAGTTTAGGAAGTAAATTACTGACAGCTCCATAGTTCTGAAGTACCCCATCATTAAACGTCTGGCATGTGAACAACAGTCTGATATATGTCTTGTAGGAACAAATAAATGCAAAAGCAGCACTTGTCTACAGAAATAGCCAAACTGCTTGTAAATCTTTGTCTTTTATTATTATATGCTGTCGTAGGAGACTGGGGAGTTGTACCGATGGGAAAACTGTTTAGACAACAAAAGCATTGGTCGGTCATTGCAATTTTAAATGTCTGAACGTGGCTTTAATTGTCTACAGTGTCATATGTTTGGGGTCCATAGGAATGGCACCACAAGTGAATTGCGTTATCAAGGGACAATCTTACAAAGGAATTACAGAAAAAATAACCATTTTCCCTATGATAATTTCTTTGTAAAATTATATTGTAGAAATATTTGAGAGCCACAACATGACCATGTTCTATCCAAATATTTCATTTCATGGTCATTTTCCTATGATTCTTAAATGAAAAATTATACCATAAAAAATGTGAGCCACAAAATGACCATGTTATATCTAAATCTGTGTTATAAGGAAATATGTTACAAGGGGATGGTACTACTGTAATTGCATTATCAATTCAAGTGATTTTCATAACCTTAAATAAGCGGGGCAACAAGATTGTTTTCTTAGCTCACCTGACCCATAGATTCACAAAGAGCTAATAGTTTTGGTATGGTCCAGTGTCATTTTTGTCATCCATCCACACTTGTCATGAGATCACATCACCGGCATATTATGATCAGATTATTTTCATGGAGTCATGGCCCTTTCAATAATCTTAAAACAAGATTACCTATAAAAATGGCTTCTCCCTGTTCATCGATATAGTGTTGATATTTTTCATATTCGAGTACTTCAGGAATATTGTGATCTGATGGAAAGCAGAATACAGCTTAAGCCAGTGCTAGGGTGTGAAAATTGTTACAATTTCCATCAGTTCTCATGAACAGACTCAATAAAACGGAGTCTGCTGTTTTCTCATATTGTAAGTTCTCTATTTCTGAAGGATCCGTTTTTTCAGATTGTTTTGATCTGTTGAAAAATGTCACCAAGCCTCATGGCCAATTTCCAAAAGATACCAAATAAGAAGCTTTAAATAAAACTCAGGTGAGTGATCATGGGCCTCTTGTTTTGGTCCTTTGATAAATGTTTTGCAACATGCCTGTGTATGTCAACTCCAAGAAGTAAAAGTGAAAATGTTGACCTGGGCTTAGATGGAACTGCAGACACTGCCAGAATGGCAATGCACAACATAGAGGAGAGCAATTCATCACATCCTGAAGGTATTAATTTAGAAGAAGGTGATTTAAGTGTAAAGCAGAAACATGAAGCTAGTCAACTTTTTACAAAATCGGAGAGTGTATTTTTAAAGAGTTTACTAGATATCGGATATACTAAGTTGGTTGAAGGTCATATTAAATCAGTTATGAGAAAATGTTTAAAGTAGAATTCTACCCCGGATAATGGAAGAGGTTAGAGAACATCTTCAGGATATTATCGATGTGGGGGAAATAAGAAATAGTGAAAGTCCATATTCATCAAATGTTGTGATAGCGCTCAAGAAAGATGGATCAGTATGTTTCTGTGTTGACTTAAGGAAACTAAACAACCACATTGTCAAAGATGCTTATGCTATTTCCCACATAGATGACTCCCTGCATCTCCTAGCAGGAACAAAATATTTCTCAAAATTGGACCTCAGTTCTGGCTACTGGCAAGTTGAAGTTGCAGAGAAGGATAAATGTATGGCAGAATTCCAGGGGGATAACCTCAGTTTCTTAGGGTTTAACTTTTAACCTTTCTCCTTGTAATGCACCTGCAACCTTTCAGTGACTGATGAAAAGGTCTACGGGACACATGAACCTGAGGGACTGTCTCATATATATAGGAGACATTGTTGTCTTCTCAAAATTTGAGCAACATAATGAAAGTTTGGAAGCTGCATTTAGAAGACTTCAGATAAATAATCTGAAACTGAAGGCATCCAAATATGATTTCTTTAAAAGGGAGTGCACAAACCTGGGTGTTGTGAAAGGAATTCACACAGATCCTTCTAAAATAGAAACTGTGCAGCTGGCCAGATCCCCAGATTATGAAAGAAATATTATAAGAATGTTTAAAGAATTCACAAGGTACTATAGGAGATTTGTAAAATGATATGCCTCCATAGTACTGCCAGTGAATGGTCTTCTAATTAACACTGATGCTACATAGAATATTGCATAACTTGAGATGAGAGTGATGATGGATAATCTGACATGTTCGTAGATAGGTCTGTACTGTAAATAGTCTAGCATATATCAAGCTATAAGAGCTGCTGCAGCAAGGTCTACATTGTTTTGTTATTTTAATGTTTGATTTTTCACTGCATCAAAAAGGATTTTTCTAGGAAAGAAATATGCACAAACTATGAAATAAGGATACAATTACCCATATTACATGTCACTGGTGGTTATGTAAGTATGGTAATAGTCTTGTATGTCAAGATGGTACATCCATAAAAGGAAAATACATTAAAAATCCTTTCCAAAACTAAACGGCAGACTTGGGCCCCTACATATTTTATTGAAATGGTGATAAAGAGATGTGTTTTTCTTGTCTTTGCACTGTACCTAGTTTTTGTGACACTTTAAAGTTTTATGTAGATTTTTCTGCTCAGCCATATATTGATTCCAGCTATCCCCATTTAAAATCTATTTGTTTCATCCAAAATTATAAGCCTGCTTATTTCTTCCTTTCCATAGGAAATCCCTAGTCCTAATTTACAAATCGATGGCGGTGACTTTTGTCATATCTGTGGTTCTGGTCTGGACTCAAACCGTTTGACCCTCTGATAGTTTTCCTGAAAGAATTTTTTTAAAAAGTTAATTTTGAAAAAGTCAGCACACAAGAACAAAAGCATGAAAAATTATATACCCAGCATGCAAAAAGTTAAAGGGACCGTTGCTCATAACCATGGTGATATTATGCCTTATTTGATTTAAGATCTAGCTTTGTCAGAAAATATAATTGCTACAGACTTTACCTGTCAAACTACTGCTAGATTTATTCAGCTTCCATATTTAACTGCCACTGTCACAGGTTTAGATAAACAAAAAAAATTCAGTCTAAAATTGTAAATATTTTCTTACCAATAATTTTTAGGATATGTTTTGGGTGCTCAAAAGAACCGTCTCATTGAGACGGTTCTTTTGAGTACCCACAACATATGTTTTGGTTGAGAAATTAGAAAATTATTTTTCTGTTACGCATTCCTTAACTTCAGGCCTGCACCTTAAACATTTTGGATATAGTTAACTGCTTGCATGCTGGATAATTTTGCATGTTTTTTTGTTGTCTGTTGATTTTTTCTTATGAAAAATTATTTAGAGAATACTATCTGAAATTCAAAGAGTTTGGATCCACATTTCGCTGGGTCGAAACTGTTTGCAATGGTTATCAGCAGAAGACACCAGCAGGTAAAGGGTTAAATTACTTGTGTGTCAAACATTTCACAGTTCAGATCAGAGTGTTGCTCAGGAATTGACTGGGATTTTGCTTACATGTCACTGGCGTTAAATGCTTGACATGTGCATGGATATTGAAATCTGTGGAGGTAACTCATGTTGAAATTGAATGGGACACAAGTAGATAGATACTGCTTGGATTGAACTTGATCAATGAAGTGCTTGGATTGTTGCTCAATGCTTGTATTAGGATTGGCCTATGTGGTAAGTATACTGCTTAGATTCTGATATGGCCTGCTGGGGTTGTTACTGCTCATGTTGGATTGTTACTGGCACAAGTAGATAGATACTGTTTGGATCAATGAAGTGCTCATGTTGAAATCTGTAACTGGGATTATTATTGGCACAAGTAGATAGATACTGCTTGGATCAATGAAGTGCTCATGTTGAAATCTGTAACTGGGATTGTTACTGGCACAAGTAGATAGATACTGCTTGGATCAATGAAGTGCTCATGTTGAAATCTGTTACTGGGATTGTTACTGGCACAAGTAGATAGATACTGCTTGGATTGTACTTGATCAATGAAGTGCTTGGATTGTTGCTCCATGTTGAAATAAACTGCTTGTAATGGAATTGGCTTTTGTGGTAAGTATATTGCTTGGATTGTGATGGACCTACATGTATGTTGAAATATACTGCTGTTATTGTTATAGACCCATCTTGAGATGTGAGCTGGGATTGTGATAGACCCTGGTGATGTTGTAATATACTGCTGGGATTGTGACGGACCAGTCTTGAGATATACTGCTGGGATTGTATGGACCCATTTTGTAATATACTGCTGGGATTGTGATATACCAATGTTGTAATATACCGCTGGGATTCTGATATGCCTATGTTGTAATGTACTGCTGGGATTCAAATAGACACATGTTGTAGTATACTGCTGGTATTGTGATAGATCTATGTTGAAATATACTGCTGGGATTGTGATAGACCTATGTTGAAATATACTGCTGGGATTGTGATAGACCTATGTTGCAATATACTGCTGGGATTGTGATAGACTCATAATGAAATAGGGAGCACAGTGGCTCAGTGGTAGAGTGCTTGACTCAAGACTGAGAGGCCGTGGGTTGGAGCCTCACCTGCGTCACCAACTTTGTGGTTCCTGAGCAAGACACATTTATCCTTGCTTAGTACTGGTTCAACCCAGGAAGACCCGTCCCTGTTTAACTGAAAAATTAGGCCCATGATGAAATATACTGCTGAGATTGTGACAGACCCATGTTAAAATATACTGCTGGGATTTAGATAGACCCATGTTGAAGTATTCTGCTGTGATTGTGATGGACTTATGATGAAATATACTGATGAGATTGTGATATACCCATGTAGAGGTATACTGCTGGGATTGTGATTGACCCATGTTGAAATATACTGCTGGAACTGTGATAGACCCATGTTGAAGTATACTGCTGGTATTGTGATAAACAATGCTGATATATACTGTTGGAATTGTGGTGGACTCATTCTGAGATATATTGCTGGGATTGTGATTGACCCATCTTGAAATTAACTGCTGGGATTGTGATTGACCCATGATGAAATATACAGCTGGGATTGTGATAGACCATGATGAAACATACAGCTGGGAGTTTATAGACCCATGATGAAATATACTGTTGGGATTGTGGTAGACCCAAGTTGAAGTATACTGCTGGCATTATGATGGACCCATGTTGGAATAATTATAATGCGGAAATTGCGATGTTCCCATGTTGAAATATACTGCTTGGATTTTGATGCATCCAAGCAGGGATTGCTATAGACCTGTGTTGAATTGATTTATACTGATGGATAGTGATGTATCCTTATTTATGCATACTACTGGGATTTTGATGTACCCTTGTTGAAATATACTTAAATGCAAGCTTTTGATGTTCTCATGATGATATATACTGCTAGTCTGATGACAGACCAATGTTGAAATATACTGCCAGGGGATTGTGATGAATCTATGTTGAAATACAGTAAAACCAGTCTAAAGTGGCCACTGAAAAGAAAACCAAAATTGGTTTCCAGACCGATTATCGCTTTATGCAGGTCAAAAGTATTGGAGAATGCTCCTCGGGGAGCATTCTGTAATACTTTTGACCTTCATTAAGCTACCATTAATCATTAAGATCTTTGTTTTGTCTACTTTTGAGTGGAGGCTTAAGACAGGTTTTACTGTATACTGCTTGGATTGTGATGAACCCAACTATACATTTAATGTACCTTTTTTGAAATATATATGCTTGGATATTGATGTTACAGTACCAATGTTGAAATTTATATACTGCTGGGAATACAATGGACGGACGCATGTTGAAATAAGCAAGACCAAGTTAGTTGGTGCATGACTCGTAGATTTTGGGATTGACCAGTTGACTTTCTCAGTCGATTCTCATCTGCCGCCCTAGTGATCAACACTTCAAAGGTTTATTTTCAAACAAGGATGTAATCATAAAACAGATGTAATTGTTCGGTCTGTCCTTATGATTTATGATGATTTGTTTTTATGATAGTGTAAACACTGATATTTCCCTGACATAATCAATAACTTCTTTTCTCAAGTCATTTTTTAATATGTCTGTCAAGAGATTCTCAAGATTCACTCTTATTTTTCATTAAAGAGGACTTAAATTGTTTAACTCTTTGCATGCTTGGTCATTTTTGAATGCTTTATTGTCATCCTAGGGTTTGATTTTGAAAATTACTTAAATCTACCCCCTCGCCCCCAAAAAAATTCAACTCTGAAAAGAGAGGGCAGTGGCTCAGTTGTAGAGTGCTTGACTAGAGACCGAAGGGTTGCAGGTTCAAGCCTAACCGGCGTTGCTGCGTTATGGTCCTTGAGCGTGACACATTTATCCTAGCTTAGTGCTGGTTCAACCCAGGAAGACCCGTCCCTGTTTAACTGAAAGATTGTTGATGGGACGTAAAGAATCAAATCAAACAAACAAACAAAACAAAAACAACTCTGTAATATGACGATCAAAGTGGCAAACAATTTGGATATAGATCAGACACAATGTGTCTCCATGCCTGATCAGGGTCCATAACTGCTTCAAAGGATTATCAATAAGGTAAAGAAAGTCTCCACTGGTAGGCAACCTTCCACTGTAGGGCCTGAACCAGATCCAAACTGGCCTTGAGGTTATAAAACTTGAGAACAGTCTCAAACTCAAAATAAAGCACAATGATTGCCTGCTTGCGGGCATGTGTCCGCAAGCAGCCAAACATTGCGCTTTATTTTGAGTTTGAGAATGAACTCAAGTTTTATAACCTCGAGGCCAGTTAGCATGATACTAAACATTGTGGAAAATATCTGGGAGATGTATAAGGTTGACATTTGTCAGTCAGAACTCTACAGATAATGTCAGTCGTTTAGCCAAATAATGAATTTCTGTCTGTCAATCGGTAGGAATTGAACTGAATGAAATATTTTTAGCAAAATGATTCAAACTGGATGAAATATTTTACATAAACTGTATATATAATGAAACTTTGTAAAGAAGAGCAGTCATTTATATTCGGCACCCTATCAATTTGTGACATTCTTCTTCACATTTGGGTCAAAATTTTGAGCTTTAACCCATTTAAGCAGAATGGAACTTCCCACTCTCCATTTCCATTCTAAGGGTGGTTGGGTAGACTGGCCCCAGTCTCTAATGTCATTTTTTTTAGTAAAACTAATAATCTCTCTAAGATAGCAATTTATAAACTTTACTTGGAAGTAGAAGCTCTCGGCTTGGACATCACTAAATTTGACTATCAGAGAGGATAGAATTTTTAGAAGATGATTTTTTTTGTCGTAGTAAATGTAATTATATATATTTAGTGGACTGATGGTCTAGATGGTTGGATTGTATTTATTGTGCCTCGCCTGTCGTTCATAAAGTTTTTCGTTAAATGACATCTCCTGAAACACTGGTTCTAGTTAAAATAATTTCACATTTATGTTCCTCATAATGCCCTCTAGTAAAATTGCACAAATGGTTCCGCTCCGCTAAACATGTCAGGGCATCCAGAGCTCTAGATAAGAATTTTTTTAACCAACATCTCCTGGACCACTGGTCCAAATTCTTAACATTTTCACAGAATTCCCTCTACCAAAATTGCACACATGGTTCCACTCAGCGGAACAATGGGCCACCAGAGCTCTAGATAAAAAATATCTTTAAACAACATCTCCTGAACCACTGGTCCAAATTCAAAGTAATTTTGCAGAATTGTTTCTCAAGACGCCTTCTACCAGAATTGCACAAGTGGATCTGCTAGGCCAACAAAGGGGCCATTAGAGCTATAGATAAGAAACGTCTTTAAAAGAATGTCCTGAAAAGACATCTTCTCCTGAATCGCTTGTACAAATTCAAAATAATTTCACAAAATTGCTCCTCATGATGCTCTGATCCAAAACTGCACAAATGGTTTTGCTCCGCCGAATAAAAGGGCCACCAGAGCTCTAGACAAGAAACCTCTTTGATTGACATCTCCTGAATCACTGGTCCAAAGTCTAAATATTTCACAGGAATGTTCCTCAAAATGCCTTGGTCTAAAACTGCACAAATGATTCCGCTCCCTAGAACAAAAGGGCCGCCAGAGCTCAAGATAAGAAACATCTCTAAATGGCATCTCATGAATTCACTGGTCCAAATTCAAAATGATTTCACAGAAATGTTCCCCATGATACCCTATACCAAAATTGATCAGAATGTTAAACTGGGCTGAACAAAATTGCAACCGGAGCTAAAAATAGAAATATCTTTAATTAATATAAGCTAGTGCATGAGATTTCCAAAAATGTGGTATGTGCGACCAGCAAAGCCTCAGATCAGCATGCGCATACAGGCAGTCTGATCAGAGCTTTTGCTAGTTGCTTGAGTATTCTATGAATGTAAAGCTACTGACTGAATATCATTTGGAGTTTCTAAGCTTAAAAGGAGTCCGAGTCTACACATGTTAAAATGCCACATTGTTGAAAATCTCATGGGCTGGCTCATATCTCTTTAGTCACTGAATAATACATCATCTCTCATGAGCCAGGATTTAGGTGAGCCATCCAGCTCTTATTTATTTCAATATTAATTTTGATAGAACATTCTGTAAGCAAACTGGAGATCCTGATCTGGGTCTGCACTGTCTGCCATTGTCTCACAAAAAGGGTGCGAGGCTTAAATGGGTTAAGCACACCGCACAGAAATACTCAAAATAGAATAGTGTAGGTTCACACACTTCCATTATATGCAGCAGACAACTGAAGCAAACAACATTTTTCGTAGGCCTTTTAAGGGTTGAAATTGACAAGTATAAGCAAAATGGCTTATTTCTAGGAACATAGTTTCAAACTTAGCATAGTATTCAAGACACTTCACAACTTTTATCAATTTCAGTTATTAGCATGTATTACAGGCAGAAAAGAAAACAGATGTCAATCCTGATCAGATGGTCTCTCAGAAACCAGCTGATCAGGATCTACAAACGTTTTAAAAATGGGATATATCTGTGTTAAGCAAAAGAGATATGTTTGTTTGATTACTTGTCAGAAAGCTGTAAAAGATAGCTTGTCATATTGATTCAAGGTCTGCAAGGGCAAAAATGAAACCAAAAAATAAACGAGCATGACCAGGAAATCACAGATCAACCGTTGGCAATTTGGCACCAAGAGGAAGAGACACCAAAACACGAAGACACCAAGGAGCGCAGTGGCTCAGTGGTAGAGTGCCTGACTAGAGATTGAGGGGTTGCAGTTCGAGCCTCACGGGAGGCACTGTGTTGTGTACTTTAGCAAAACACTTTATCCACTGCTAAGTACTGGTTCATCTCGGTAAGTCTGGTCCTAACATAATTGAAAAATTGTTGACTAGGATACAAACTAGCACACTTACCCCTGCCCCACCCCAAGTTCTCACCCCAAGTCCAAGACCCCCACAACCTTTAGCTCAGCCTTTTTGGCAAATGCACTACAGATGTAAGTATCAGGTCTCGTCCACTGGCCTAAATATACTTGAAGTGTATATCATTTAATTACATGTATATATGTGTAAGTACATGAGATTTTGTCACTTATAGCATGTGCCACGACCCAGATTAGCTTGCGCATTTTTAAAGTTTCTCCAGGAATTTAATGGTGAAGATTTTGTATTCTTGCTTTTGTGTGTGTCTTTGGTTATAACAGGATCACTTTGTGATAATTTCCAGCAAAATTTGTTAACTCTGAAAAATGACGTATTTGAATTTCCATCAGTATGCATGCCCAGGTAAATAATTATAACTTTAAGACTATGTTACAGTTCAAATACACGGGGTGCTTAACTAAGAAACAGAAAAGGCAAATAATGCCTTCTCTAGGAGTGGTAGATTTGGAATCGGAGGGTAGCTTGTTTTAGACCAAGTGGAGGCACTGTGTTGTGTCCTTCGGCAAGACAATTTATCTTCTGCATAGTACTGGTTCAACCCAAGAAGACTGGGTAAACATCCCAAAATTACTAAAAAATTGTAGACTAGGATGGTGGTGCATCCTGGGCAAGAATGGTTGCTCTCACATGAGTCTCATTGGTGTGAGAATTGTTGCACTCTCCATTAGTTCTCATGAACAGACTAAATATAACCGAGTCTGCTTTTTTCTAATATTGTAGGTTCTCTCTATTTCTGAAGGATCCTTTTTTTTCATATTATTTAAAAGGGGAATGCTTGTTTGCTCCATTACTCTTATGCCTGTTGAGATATATTGATGACAGTAAGTAGGGTCTGGTGTCAGGTGTGGTAATTGATTGTACTGTTTCCTGATCTTTGCCATCTTACTTACTTTTATGCATATGTCGTAGAGTGAAAATATTTAAACCTGTTCCAGTGGGGAATCAAACCAGGTCGCTGGATCTACAGGCAAACAGTGGACAACACCTGTAGAGGTTACCTTCTATCGCAAAGCAGCAGAAGTGTTTTATTATAATATCCATCACCCCATCACATTAGATAGCCTGGGATTTTTTATGATTGCTGGAAATTATATCCTATGTTTCTCCCCATTTAAGCAGCAGTTGTTTCCTTTTTTGACTTTTTGTAAACTAACAATTAGGAGATCATTAAGTGGTCTAACTGTTTCAACAAACCCTTTTATGATTTGCCTATAATAGCTGGCAAAACCTAAATATTTTCTGTCATCTTTGACACATTGAGGTATTGGCCAATCCTGGAGTACTTATATCTTCTCCAAGTCTTCTGAGACTGTATGTCCAAGGTAAATTACCTCTTTTACCAAAGATCCCACACTTGTTACCTGTGCTGATAAAGTCTCTGAAATACTGCATCCAGTCGAGACTGGCCCCTAAGAGCAGTCAGTAGTGAGTCCAATTGCAAATCCAGGGGTCACGAGTTTGAGATCCCGGTTCCTTTCTATACTTTCATGGGGATTGATCATGAAATAATTTTTACGCTCAGTCTCCACCTGATTCAGTAAGGGTTGTTTTCAATTACAAGCAAAAAAATGTAAAGGAAGTACTGGTTAGCTGCCTAGTCAAGCTTGCCGAGGAAAAGTGTGGTTAAGTGAACTGATGGTCTCGACATGACCAAAGCTGTTGACTGGGACATAAAACCTCAAACCAAATGAACAAAATATTAAAGCATCAGGTCAAGAGATATTGTATTCAAATGTGTCAGAAAAAAATAATATTGTCAAGATATATTAGAAAAATCTTGCAGATTGAGCTCTCCCATATCTCATAAGTCTCTGAATTGTTGCCTGGCTCATCAAGGAGGCTTAAAAGGCATGCAGTTGAATTCTCAGAATCCATGGTTTCCATCTTGAATTGTGTTTTTATGCTATTCCTCCTGCTTTAATTCCTATTGGCACATAACTAGGCCTTGAGCTGGCTATAGACCCCCCTCCCCCCCCCAGGGGGAATTTTGTACACTATGCTTTTCTGAAACTACATTATATAAGACACAAAATAAAAGATGTTAGCCCTCTGAGAGTGGCAGCGTTAACGTGTAACAGCATGTTATATACGTTACCCCCCAAAATAGCATTAAACGTCCCTGATAATGTCTCAACCATGACATGTTCATACATATTTGCATGCTGACACAGGTTTATGAACTTCTTATAACACAGTTACATAATGTTTAGTATTAATTTTATAAATGACTTGAGTAATTACCGTTGTATACGTTACTTAGTGCTTCCTGTGTTATTTCTGAGTATCAGTATGGTATTTATTGATTATACGTGTATTACATCTGTCACAGAATATAGTAAATCTATAAGGCTGCTACTTAAATGATTTAAAAGTTCTTTATTATGGTCGCTTACACTATTTTTCAGGTCCATGTTATGCATGTTACCTTCAAAATCGCAGTAAACATTTAAGTTAATGTCTCTAACAAGCCCTGTTATACTTATTTGCATGCTTGCACAGGTTAATGTATTTCTTTTAACAAGGTTTATGTATTTCTTTTAACAAGGTTTACTTATTTTAAGTATTCATTTATAAATGCCTTGACCTTTAACTGTCATGTGTGTTACTAAATGATACATAAGTTATTCTGAGTATCTGTATAGAAGTTGTTGACTATACATGTATAAAGTCTGTCAGAGAATTTAGAAAATTTATAAGGCTGAAATAAATTGAAGTTCCTTGTTAATTTATGGTGACTTAAACTGATAATATAATGTGATCTATCAACCTTCGCTGTTTGCTCACATAAACAGTATAGATACCTTGCATTCAAATCGGAAGTTCTGAAAGACAGTCACTGTGAAACAGCTCAGTTCTGGGCAAGGTATATGGATATGATTCAGATGGTGCTGACACTGATTAGGGCTACAAGGAAAACAACTTTGAATTGCATGTCATCTCTATCTGTATGCCTTGTTCCCAATGTTCATTGCAAACGATCACAACAACTACGCACAATATGTACCTGTGTAACTGATTACACTCATAAATTTGATACACATCGCAGATGCAAAGAACTTCTCGAACAAAATGGGTTTAGTGTGTCACAACCATTTGTTCTTTGCTTGAGAAATGCTTTTGACATATAACTATCATGCAAACAATAAAGAGGTATTATAGGTTTCAGCAACTAGAACTACGCTTCGTACTACAGATGGAATGGTGTATAACTCATCGCATCAGAGCTTAATATATTGAAACAACTCTTCAATGCACTGAAGTGAAATATTCAATCTGCTCAGATGCAAAGTAGAATGAGTACAAGAGGCAGTTTCAGGCTTCACCAATCCTTTAAGTTCTAGTTTTGAAGACATTGAACTGTACTTTTTGACTTTTGGTGTGCCTGCTAAGCCTGGCATAGCTAAGGATCTTATTGAGGCTGATGACATTGGCAGGAAGGCTTTTGCAGACTTCATTGACTCACTCGCTAAAAAAATCTGTCTTTCACATCCCCCATGAAATACTACAAGCTAATAAAATTTTGATGCTTGCTAGGTCAAGCACGTAGAAATTGCCCAATTTACAAAATGTAAACAGCCAGATGAGAGCTTAAAGGAGTGTCTTTGGTAAGCATGACCTTCTTTCTATTGGACATAATGCTGACCTTGAGTTAACACTGCGGTTCCTTCTGGGACCTGTACCATAGTCACTGTCAACTCCTGATAGCATTTCCACCAAAACTGACAAGTCCAAACTTCAGCATGGCTTGCACTCACACATTGAACCAACATTAGATTGGCCATGTAGTGCTGCACTAAACGTTGATGTTAATGCCGTAACTAAAGAGCATAATATCTTTTCCTGTCACCTTCATTGATCTGATGGCACCAGTATTCAACGAGGCACTAAAGGCAGGGCATGTTGGTTTTGTCACTGATACATATATACAATGTATAAGCAGCAGTCTATAAAGTCTTACAAACATTCTCGCAGAGGATAACCTGGGTGTTTTGTTCAACAATGGTGTATGCAACAAAAGGTGCACCTCCTGAATGTCAACAGCATTGGCCAGAATATGGGGGAAGAGATCTACAGTAATACACTGTTTAACAGATTGTGACACTACCAATGTGCTGATGTGTTAGTACCATGGAAAGGTTATTCCTATCAAACTGATAGAGAACCCCTCCCCCACTAGTTCATAAACATTCTAAGAAGGGTAGGAAACAAATAAAGAATTGCTCTAGGCACTCATCAGTGATATGAAGCCCTAACATGTGCTATTCATGTAATTGTGAATAAGCTGCAGTACGACATGTTTCTGAAAAAAGTACCAAAGCCATAAACATATACTGACTATTTTAAATGGCATGAACATGAGCTTACCTCCGCCCTGCTTTTCTGTCCTTAAGATGTACATACAAAGATTGAACTATCAAGTCTTTCCCATGAAAACAAGTGAGGCTTTCCAGATATGGACAAAATGTGTGGAAAATAAATGGGAAGGAAATCGAGTACCTCTGGGTGAAAGAAAACTTGATTGTACCCTAACAAAACAGCCACAGAATTATATTTCACATTTTGTGTGATATGGGGTAACCATGTTCAAAATCAACAACTCAAACCTTATAAAAGATAGAAACATAATATTTGCAGTTTCCAAAAGGTATATAAACATTCTTTAAATGAATTAATAAGCACATTCACATTAAAAAAATATCAAACTATATTAGTTTCATAAATCATTTACTATATAGGAATAATGAAAAAAATTAACATATTACGTAACACTTTGGGGTGCATATTTGTTTTCAAAGGTCCATATCTGTGATGCAAAAATAGCTTACTTGGATGATATAGCCAATTTGGAAATCTTACCTTATGGTTTGCACTTTTCAGATGTTATGTCATTTACTAAAACTATCAAAGATGTTGATGGGTAGTATATATAATTGGCTGTTACAGGGAAATAGTGCCATTACCAGAGTACTGGCATATTGCAAAATCCTTGCAAGATAAATCTGATTGAGGAGTAATAAGTTGTATAGGAAAATTCTTTAAAACCCTTGGATAATATATGAAGACTTGCTCTAGAACTTCTACCTGACGGGTTTTCTTTGATCTTTTAAGTTGTTACTCGCACATTGCACTGAATGTTGCAAACTTTCCATGAGTATTATGTCAACAATATTTGATGTCTCTATAAAAGAAAAGAGGGTTTATGGTAGTTTATATTTTGAGTTATTTCCTCCGCAGATGAGCCAGAGTAAAAAGAAGTACATGAACCTGTGCCAGCATGCAAATAATTACAAGCAGGTCGTGTTGGAGACCATATCTTGAATGTTTAATGGTATTCAGAGAGTAACGTATGTAACCTGGGCTGTAAGATAGTGCAAGACACCATAAGGAACTTTAATTCATTTGAATAGCAGCCTTATAGATTTACTATATTCACTGACGGATGTAATACATGTATAGTCAATAACTGCCATACTGATACAATAACTGCCATACTGATACTTGTAAATAACATATGGAACACTAAGTAACATATACAACGGCAAAAACTCAAGACATTAATAAAATAAATGTTAAAATTATACAACTGGGCTATAAGAAGTTCTTAAACCTGTGCCAGACTTCAAAAAAGTGTGAATATGTCATGTTGGAGACATTATCAGTAAAAAATTTAATGTTATTTTGCGGGTAACGTATGTAACATGATATTACCTGCTAACGCTGCCACTCTCAGAGGGCTAACATGTTTCATTTTGTGGCTTATATAATGTAGTATCTGGAAATCTTAGTTTATGAAATTCCCCCTGGGGAGAAGTGGGGTCTATAGCCAGCGCGAGGCCTGGAGAATTACACTTTACAATTTTCTGTGATATGGGGGGTACCATGTTCATCATCTAATAACTCAAAAAGTATATAAGAAAGAAACGTAATGCTTGCAGTTTTGAAAAGGTAAATAAAAATTCTTTAATATAATACCAATTAATGAACATAAAGTGGTTTCAATAAAATTTAAGACAAACTATATTAGAAGCATTTATCATTTAAACGGGGGTTCAATGAAAAAATGTAACATACACTACATCGGGGGTGACTATATTTGTTTTCAAATGTCATTATCTGTGGCCCAGTAATAGCTTATTTAGAAAATGTAACCAATTTGGAAATCTTACCTTATCTTTTGCACTTTTTTGAAGTCTTAAAAAGAATTTTAATTATCAAATATTTTGTAGGGTAACGTATGTAACAGGCTGTTACAGCTTAACCCTGCCATTGTCAGAGGGCTAACATGTTGCAAAATCCTTGCAAGACATTTGGCTTTAAGAAAAATATGGTCTACAAAATTCCCCCTGGGGGCGGGGGAGGTAAACCATATCCAGCCAGTGGCCTATAACAGGTCAAAGATGGTGTGTATACCATGCAGGTATGGTTGCTCTCCCTTGTTCCTTCTTTGAATTATCTCCCTTCAATGAACCTTAAAGTAGAAACCTTGTGGGGCCAATTACTTAATAACTTATACCCTTTGAGATAAGTTGATGCTATTTTGTAGGCTTATACCCTTTGAGATATGTTGATGCTATTTTGTAGGCTTATATATCAAGTCAAAATGGTGTACTGCATACAGCACAGCCATGCTTCCTGTTGAACTATCCCCCAAAGGGAACCAACAGTTAGTATACCTGTTGGGATATTTGGCAGGCAAATATATCAGACAAAGATGGTGTGTACCGTGCTCTCCCTTGCTTGTCCCTTTAATGTACTTTGAAGGGGAAAGCTTAAGCACTCTAAAAGTCTTATACCTGTTGAGATATCTTGATGATATTTGATAGGCATGAATATGCTGTAGAGCAGTAGAGCAAAAAAAGTATCAGATAATCAGACCCAGGTTGCTGGATCTACAGACCCAGGTAGTAAAATAATGTGAAATATTGAGTAAACGTTTTGTTTACATTAGGGGAACATTTGATTATAACGTTTAGGAACCCTATTTTTGCAATCAAAATTTTTGGTTCCTTTCGAAAAAGCCTTTCTGAAACCTTCAACCTTCATATAAGGTTAAGATAGCTTTTCAATTTCCTAAAATTGTGATTATCATATTTGTTGTTTTGAAAGTATCTCAAACTGCAATTCATAACTATGGCGCCGGATCTGCTAGTATTGCAAGTATTTATCATGCACTATTTACGTAGCACCAAGGAAATATGTGACACTGGCAAAAACTTAAGTTTTTAGTTAGTACGTACCATGCATTTATTTGAAGCAAGCGTTTAAACGGCATATCAAACATACTTCTAACTATAAATATTATTGTCATCATGCATTTGGAAGCAAAACCTATCCAAAATAACAAATATTACCTTGAAGTTTAAGTTTCTTTGTTTGGAATCAGATGCTTTGCACTAAATAAACTACCTGCAGTTTCGTATTAAATATGTTTTGTTAAATTAGATGAGCATTTATTTTTAAACATAATATAAAATGAAAACATATTAATTCAGATAAAACAGTAATTTAAAATCAAGGCCCTATTTGTTTGCAATCACCACTTGGTTGTGATAATCGTTTATAAAACATTTTATGAGAATGGCATCAAGCGCTGTTTTCTAAATTGACTTTTCCTATGAAAATGTTTCATCTATTTCACTGATAACTATCTAGATATATATCAGAATTTGATTATTTTTCAATAAAAACTTTTTGTGGCTGTTCCTTGGCAGTAATCAGTTCCTATGTGAAATATTTATATAACGTTTCTCAAAGGTTACATTGAAACAAACCTATGTGAAACGTTGATATAGCTTTTCTAAATGGTTCTGTTTAAACAAACTTTCATGCAACCAAACACAAACTTTTCAGAAACCTGGGGACAAACACTCCACTGCTGGTTTCTACAGCAAGGCCATAAAAGTTTATTATATACCTAGCCCCATGCCATTGAATAGGCTGGATTTTTTTACGGCGGCCAAAAGGCCGCCGTTCTAATATCGCTTTAGACCTACAATTTATGCAAATTTTCACCAATCAGAAGTATTCTTAAATTGTAATATTCATCACACCAGATAGAAAACAATGCCCTCATTGGTTAATACTCAGACTGACCACGCGATCTTATTATAGATGCAATTTAACTTGAAAATTTTCATGTAAATGGCCGAGAACCAGTCTGTGCGCTAGTCCTAATAATGAACATTGATCATGAATATAGGTCAACTCCCGCTGTACAGCATTTCTAATTTGCTTTACTACCATTCTTTGCATGCCTTGCTTAATTGCACATAGTAAATAAGTGCAATATAAGATAACTCACTATATCCTAAAGGACTTTAACAGCATTATATAAAGCAAATCTTTGTATTTTTTTATTCAAGCCATTATGGTTTCCCGTATCAAATGCGCGTTACACGATTATAGTCTGTTTCATAAATTTCGACAATATGCAGTGATTTTTTTTACCTTCGCGTCCTGGGTCTCAGACGCATGCTTCTCACAAAGGACGCATGATTTTAAACCATGAGAGTCCTGCAGGATGCATTAAAATTGTGGCGAAAAGTCTGCATTTAGTATTTGCAACTTTCGTTTTGAGTGTTTTTTTGTTTTTAACTTGCGCATCGTGTCTTGAATAATATTGGTAAAAACCGGTACTGAAAAAAACTCCCCAACAGTATAGCGATCATTACTTCCCTTGGGAAACACGTGTTTTCAGGTATGACCCGCTGTAGGGGAGTTTACCGCTAAAAGCCAGTACCGGACTACTGGTAAAAACCAGTGCCGATAAACCAGTACTGATCCAATACTACCAACCCGAAATGAAACATTTGAATAATGCGTTTTACCCGCAAGTTTAAACACCCTGCTTCGAGCAAATACCAATAGAATGGTTAAAGTATTACTGCAGGCTCATGAAGTACGGAGACTGGACTGTGCTCAGATGATAAAAGAAAAATTAATATGGTATGTCCAAAGGCTCAAATGCAGTAACTTCCAGCACTACACTTGTAGGCATGCAGAGTTAGATGAACACGGGCTAATGACCTTGGCTCTAAAAAATATATGAAAACTGCGAGACATAAGTCTGACTCTTGGCAAAAGATGATAATACGATTAAATTAAGGAAATATACTGTCTGCAACTGAACTTTTTATTAATAAGAAAGTCAGGTAGGTTTTTATATCTTTATTATTTTACTTGACAAAGTAAATTAAGTTTTATCTTTATTATAGTATAAATAAGTATGCCAGTGTTTTGCTTCCCAAATTGGCTTCTATGAATGGCCGGATTCGTATGGATACACAAAATTTATAATTCAAAGTGGATGTCGTATGGGATGCAGAACTTCGAGTTTGGGATGCAAAGAATTTTGGCCCAGTGAGTCCCGGGACTCATAGAAACAAATTTGTAAAAAAATCACTGAATTAGGTCTAGTCTATTTCTAAAACAAATATGCAAAGACAGGGAGTATAAGGGGATTTCGTCACTTAGTTGTGTTAAAATTGTAAGTATTTGAGAACCGCCGAATATCTTTTTTAAAGATATTTCTTGTTATGACTGGAAAACTAAATGCTGTGTTTCTCCATTTTCAATTTTCTGACTTTTTTGTAGAACTTCCATTAGGAGATCATTGAGCGGTCTATTTTTTAACAAAAAGGAATTGATCAAACAACTTTATGCATAGTCTATACTTTTCGGCGACTCAAACATATTTTGACATCTTTGACACTTTTTGGTGAAAGTGAATATGATCAGGAAATACCACAACCATACCCTACAGACCAAACCAAGACACAGTGAGGAAAAGCCACAGAACATTTACAGTAACAAGTAATAAGAAAGACAATTATAAAGCAAAGCAACTAGCTCTCTCTTTCTCATCAAGATGATTGCAAAACTATAAAGGACACAAAGTAATGCATACCAAAGCAAAGAACAACACAGAAACCCCCACAAACAATGTGAGGTACATGAAACAAATCAATAACCACAGAACCGCCGCCTTTGGAGGGAAGACAGCTAAAGCTAGGGGGTGGGGGGCTTAAATGCATTTTACTGGTGCCAAATCTTCGCCCTAGATTATTAAGCTCGCATGGGGGCTTCCTAACTATTGCATTGCATCATCACAGAGAAACAATCCAATCAAATTAGCACACTATGATGAACCAAAGAAAAGGGATCATGGTTCCCAGATAGTCATAGCTAAAGAAAACCTCAAGTGACCCCAGCAAAAGACAAGCACCAACCAACAGATTAAAGCTACATCAGGGCTGTCATTGAGTCTGAGGCCTGACCTACGGTCATGCATTTAAAGAGAAACCATAGCTATAAACTGTGATTGGGTGTACAACCAGGCATGCATACTGTCTAAGCATGATATCCATTTGTATCCCACTGTTTTATAACGTTTAATTATCTTTTTAAATTGATCATTAAACCTGGCTTGTTGCAGAAGAGTTTTTTAAACCAATATTGTATAACAATCAACTCTGAGTGTCTGTGATAAAATTTACAAAACGTTTATGGCATCGGAAATCTTGTTTTGATAACTTAGTTGTCAAAAATATATAACAATCAACTCTGAGTGTCTGTGATAAAATTTACAAAACGTTTATGGTATTGAAAACCTTGTTTTGATAACTTAGTAGTCAAAAATTGTGTTTCTTCTGTTGAAGTCATCAACATTTGAACATACTCTAGCAAAATGAATAAGTTGCGAAATGTATACACTATGGGAAGGCGAGCGAAGATCCCCGGGTGAAGCACATCTTCATCAAGAAATGGGAAATTAATTGTTTCAAAATTAAAATTCTGAAGTACTTTTATCTTCTCACAGTCAGTCTTTATTCCATCTTTGGAGACTATGTGTCCAAGGTAAGTAACCGACTTACGGAAGAACTCACTCTTATTAACTTTCATTTTGAGGTTGTACTGATGAAGTCTCTGAAAGACTGCATCAATTCTAGAGATATGATTCTCAAATGAGTCAGAAAAAAATGGTTATATCATTGAGATATATTAGGCAATCTCCATAAGTCTCTGAAATGTTGCTGGCACACTACAAAGACCAAACTGCATACATTTGCATTCATAGACAAGGTTTCCATCTTAGGATGTGGATTTATGAGTATGCTCCTCCTTTAAATCTGCTAGACATACATCAGATCATCATCATCTTCCTTTTTCATATATGGTTACTTCCTTCAAAATTTGAATATGGGTTTTGTGTGATGAATGATAACCAAGATGGCTGCCACCTTTTAGTTTGTATTTTAGGACATGCAAGTAATTTATCACCCTGATTTCTTTCAAATTTCATATATGAATTACTTTTATCAATCTCTTGCCCTAGTTACAGTATGAGCTTTGTCCAATGAATGCTAATCAAGATGGCATCATTAGTGGACACTTAAGTTATTGCTTTCAAATTCCATGTTTGCATTACTTTTATCTTTAACAAGTTCAAATATAGGTTATGTCCTATGCGACCTGCTTGAAGATGGCCTCGAAAATGGTCATTACCTTGTGGTCACAATATCAGTGTTCAAGGTGCATTATTGCCATTTTTCACTGTTAGGTGTTATGCAGAGCCCTGCTGTTTTGTTTTGGAAAAATCAGCAGAGGACAAAAAACATGAAAAACTTACCCAGCATTGAAAGAAAAACAAAAGCAGCTAGTGGCTTTACTTTTCCTGTTATTTGATTGAAAAGAAATATAAATGGTGATTAATGGAAATCAAATTAGGTCACACAGAGATTCTGTAATATTGTTGTTCACTGATCTTCTGAATATAGGGAATTCAAAGAGTTTCGTATGTCCCTAAATATGTTTGTAAAATTCTTAATACGTGTTAACCTTTGAAGTTGTTTTAGGTCCAGAGAAGGCCCATTGATCTAGATCAGAGCTGATAGACATTGTGATGGTATTACAGGTACTGAAAGAATTGTTTGAAAAGGTCAATTTTGGAAAATATCAGCAAAAGTTACAAAAGCATACAAGTTTACCAAGCGTTCAGATAGTCATGCACTGAATACCTGGGGCATTTTGCTTTCTGTTTGTCCGTCCATCCATCCATCCATCCACCAGACAGAGATTGTTAATTTAGCAGGATATCTCATAGGTCCCTGTTTATGTTTGTAAATCTTGACATATTGATACAGACATTGGGTGCTCAAATATGCACAAATATCATTTTATTGCTCCTATTTTGACAATGATTGATAACTGAATTCAAGATATTATGAAGAATACTATACCAAATTTAGAGCATGCATATTCCATATCTCTGATCCAATTAACAATAACTCTTTACCACCCAGTGTTATCAGCTGATAATCTTTGTAAACAGTTAAGACCCAGATCATGCCTGACAAAATGTCAGGCCTGATCTGGATCTAAACTGTTCAACAATCTGAATTTTTGGAATATGTTAATTTGGAAATATATCTACAGACAACATAAAGCATGCAAAATTACTCAGCATGCTAAGAGTTATAAATAAGGCATAATAGAAGCCTGCCTTTGATGTTGGAAGAAATAATCTTAGGCACATTAGGAAAGTCATTCAGACAAGAATGGTAAGGAAATTCATCTGAAATTTAAGTAAAACAAGTATAGGCTTTCACAAAAAGGTAAGGCTCATTATTTTATGCTCTGAAGATCTAATTTGTGTATTTGATAAAAAATATAACAAAATCTATTCCTCTATGCCCCTTTGGTTGAAATCGCTTTATAGGTCTAGCAAATTTAATTGAAAAGAATTAAAAATGGATCATTCTTCATTAACTTTAACCTTCTGAACTTATTGAGCCTCAATTTTAAAAAGCTTAATGATTTCAACCCTTGCCCTGCTGAACCTGGAAATACCCTTTAAAAAATAGTGTAGAACCAGATCGGCTGATCAAGTTCCACATCATTTGTCATGCATCATATGCATGGTAATATTAATTAATGTTTTGGAAAAATACTTTCAGGAGTACCATCATTGTTACTCCCATTGTGGGAGTCTGTAATTGTTCTAAGTTTTTTGTATGCTACTTTATGTACTTTCTAGTATTGCAATCATCTTGAAGGGTAAGAGAGAGAGAGCTGTTTGCTTTGCTTAATTTGTCTTCCTGGTGTCTCGTGATGGTTGAATGGCTCTTCCTCTCGGTGCCATGGGGTTGTCTGCAGTTTGTGATTGTGGTGTTTCCTGATCATACTCACTATTTTTTTTATCCAGATCACGTCTGCCTTAAAATTTATATGAGAGGCCTTGCCATTTATAAGAATCATTACCTTTCATGGAGATGGGGTGGGCCTTTATTAGAGGCTTAGACCTCTGTAAAAATTTAAAGAACAGTTTAAGAAAAGTTCTTTCATTATTCAAGAACAAGATTCAAGAACTGCTCTTGATATGTTCAAGAACTGCTCAAGTACATTTTAATTGGACAAATTTTTCAGAACAATTATTTATACGCTTGGTATCAATAAAACTTTAAATATGCATTTTCAAGGGCAAAAGGAACAGCTTTAACAGGGTATGGTGGTCACAACTTGCTGGCAACAGTCAGTATTTCCGGACAAAATGAAAAATTTCAAGACTTCTCTGCATAAGGTAGGACCAATTTTTTTCAATATTTGAGGGTGGGCCTTTACAAGAGGCTCAAAATGTTTGGAAATTTGCTTGAAAATTGGCTTTTTGGGCGTCCAAAACTTTTGTAACTTTTGCAAATTGTTTAGACCAAGATCAGGACTGACAATATGTGGTCCTGAAATAATTTTTTGAAAAAGTCAGCAGACAACAGCAGAAGCATGAAAATTTACCCAGCAAGCAAAGAGTTAAGCATCAACTTAAGTGGTCTTGAAAAATAGAAATGTCTACATTTATGTCAATCTTGATTTGACATAATTCCTAGCAGTAGTATTCCATTACACTGCTTAACTTTATATGGTTTCATTGGAACACAAAATCGCTTCCGCAGCTTTTCAGGGATTCGTTTACTTCCTGACATGAGAAATATGACACCAATTTATAAATATGTCCTATGTCTCAGAACTAATTTCCCCAACACCCCTGGGTGACAGGGCTGATATATTGATTGGTTAACAGGCAATATCCTCGTCTTGTTAGTGGAAACTGGTTGTTGTTGAGGTTTCCGATACAGGCGTGAACAGTCTTCAGGGAATTATTTTTGCGTTTCTGTCTCCAGGTTCTGTCTCAAATCTTTCTTCTTTCTTTGCTAGCAGCAACTCTTTGTCGTCTGATGATTACCTTTGCAAACTGTTTGGACCCAGATCAGGACTGACAGAATGTTGGTAAACCCTTTGACACTCTGATAGTGTTCCTGAAAAGAATTTTTGAAAATGTTATTTTTGATAAAAGTCAGCAGACGACAACAAAAGCATGAAATATGTTATTACCCAGTATGAAAGAGCTAATTTAAAATTGAGAAAAGTGCTTGATTACAAGGATGCCCAGCTTACTAATTTTTTGCAATTTTTAACAAAAGCATAGTTGTGTGTACTCATTGGAAGCCTCTCATTTAGGCACTTCTAATGAGTTGTTTTTGTTTGATTTGATTCTTTACGTTCCATCAACAATCTTTCAGTTAAACAGGGACGGCTCTTCCTTGGTTGAACCAGTACTATAAACTAGGATAAATGTGTCTTGCTCATGGACCACAATGCAGTGACGCCGGTGGGGCTTGAACCCCCCGACCCCTTGGTCTCAGGTCAAGCACTCTACCACTGAGCCACTGAGCTCCCATCTAATGAGTTGTGTTCTTCTAATGCAGATGATTAGAAAAGCATAGGTTTAGATAAACAAAAGTTTTGATCAGTAAAATTGTAAATATTTTTTCCCATCAGTTTCAACATACGTTTTGGATGCTCAAAAGAACCGTCTCATTGAGACGGTTCTTTGAGTACCCACAACATATTTTTTTGTTTAGAAATAAGAAAAATATTTTTTGGGTAAGCAATCTAAACCAAAGGCCTGAAAAAGCATGCAAAATTTCTCAGCATTTGCATGCACAGTATGAAAGTTAATTAGTGGATTTAGTGGATTTTGTGGAGTTATCCATGTGATTCCCAAGATTTATGAGTTCCATAACCTCTAATCATGAAAACATGCATTAAACATTCAAATACTGTTTTATTTCAGTATTAGCTGTCATAATCTGCATATGAGATGGATGGCCATGCATCGAGGATTATATCCTTTATTGTTTAGTTATTAACCCTTTCTAAATGGAAATTCTAATGCACTTGCTTTTGTTGGGAGCGCAGTGGCTCAGTGGTAGACTGCTTGACTCGAGACCGAAGGGCCGAGGGTTTGAGCCTCACCCGCGTCACTGTGTTGTGTCCCTGAGCAAGACACATTTATCCTAGCTTAGTACTGGTTCAACCCAGAAAGTCCCTACATAACTGAAAGATTGTTGATGGGACGTAAAGAATCAAATCAAACGAAATCACTTGCTTTTGTGTCTGATAGGATAAGGTCAAAATTTGTGACAGTTGTCGCACCCCTAAATGTGAAAATGTAATAAGGCCCGGTAAACATGAAAACTTTTAACGCTAAATGTAATAAAGCCCCGTAAATGTGAAAACGTTTAACCGTAAACGTGAAAACAAATATACCTAGTTGCGACGGTAAATGTGAAACCTTTTTTGTATACACATAAACAGTGAATATGATAAGCAACTATAAATTGCGAAGACTGGCATATAAGGTGCTTTTTCTCCATGCTTCAGCGGATCATTGGTGTCGAACCCATTACGCAGGTTACGCATGTGTGTACTAAAAATACCTACATTCAAGGGAGGTAACTTAATGCGATAAAAATGACTTGCCATACTATAATAAACTGCTCTTAAAGGAAAAAATTCGCTCCCTCTGGGAGCAAGAGAAGTTCCCATTTGAAAAGGGATGCAAATGAAGAGAATCATGGCTTGATCCAGTAGTCTCCCTTTGATGTCCATAACTTTTCAGCGTTCTGGCTACGCCGTTGAGCGAAGGACCAGTGTATTGATGCCGTGTTCACAAATTTCGTGTTGCTAGCTCCGTTTCTAGCATATGCAAACAAAGAAAGAAAAGATACAAAACATATGGGCGGCGACGCGAAAAGGCTGACTTTGCTGTATGCGAACAACAAATATCGCAAACCAGTCTGCGTGTCGGTGCAGATTAAACTGGGTGTCCGCCAAGTCTCATTTATTGTTCGCTACTACCAAAACATGAAATAAGCGACATTTCACTATGTAAGGACAGAATATTTGCTTGCAGGTTACTGCATTTGTCATTCCCTTTAATTCGATATGCAACATGACCGTGCTGAAACATCGACTTGGGGGGGGGGGGGGGGGGGGGGGGGCAGGCTTTATAAGAAAAATCACGTTTAGTATGTTTCATACTTTGGTATCTCTGTTTGCATGTGAATTTCAGTAAAAATAAAGAGAACTGACTGTATTATCGCGAACTTAGATACATGTATTCAACACCCTCTTTTTTTTCTAAGGACTTTTAGGAAAATACGGAGTAGCGGCCCGATATGCCAGGTAGCGCAGCAGCGGCCACGTTTTTATTTGCGAGGGTCTATACGTCGCAGCGACGGTGCCTATCTAACATGTAAGATTCTTAACTAATGTAAGAAAGAAGGCTACGATCAGGAATCGATACAATCAAGCATCACATCTGACACATGACACAGGACAAAACACGAAACATAATCAAAGAAAAACTAACAGAATTAATTGAACAAACGTTTAACAGAGAGGGTTCACTTTATTTGGCTTGTAATGATAAAAATGCCTTTTTTACTTCTGAACAACCTAAACGATTTAAATTATGGTCATGTCAGAAAATGTGTGACACGCTCCATTATCTTTTGGACAATATATTTATTAGATTTGGCTCGAAATTATACAGCCAAATTGTAGGTATTCCTATGGGTACTAATTGTGCTCCTCTTGTTGCAGATTTGTTTTTGTTTTGTTATGAGAGAGACTTTATGTTATCTCTGTCAGACAATAATCAAGCTGATATTATTGCTTTTAACTCAACCTCCAGATATTTAGATGACTTACTTAATATTGATAATCCTTATTTTGAACAAATAGTAGGTCAGATATATCCCACTGAACTTCAATTAAATAAGGCGAATTCTTCTGATACTGAAGCTCCGTTTTTGGACTTGAACTTGTCAATAACAAATGGCAAAGTTTCTTCTAAAATTTATGATAAACAGGATGATTTTGATTTTGAAATAGTAAATTTACCATTTCTTGATGGCAATGTTCCTCGCTCTCCTTCCTATGGTGTATATATTTCTCAGCTTATTCGTTTTGCTAGAGTGTGCTCTAATGTTGATGACTTCAACAACAGAAACTGCTAAATTATTACAACAAGGTTATAGATATCATGAAATTCGAAAAAGCATTTTCTAAATTCTACCACAGACACTCAGAGTTAATTGTTAAATACAACATTGGGTTAAAAACTCTTCTGCAACAAGGCATATCAGAACCTATATTTTATGGTGATTCAGTTTATAAATTCAAATGAATTGCTGGAAAACCTAATTTTAGTGATCAATTCAAAAAGATAGTAAAACTTTATATAAGGGTTGGATATAACTTGGATATCATGCGACAGTCTGCATGCCTAGTTTTAAACCCAATCACGGTTTATAGCTATGGTTTCCTCTTTAATTGCACGACGGTGGGTCAGGCCTCAGACTCTATGACGGCTCTAAAGTAAAGCTTTAATCAGTGAGATGCTTATCTGTAGCTGGACCCACCGTGGCTCAACTTGAGGTTTTCTTTAGCTCTGACTGTCTGTGAGTCATGAGCCCTTTTCTTTGTTTCATCATGATGTGTTAATTTGATTAGAGTGTTTCTCCATGATGATACATTGCATTAGTTAGATGGCCTCCATGCGAGCTGAACATTTCTTGTACTTCAACAACAGCAGAATCTAGGGCGAAGATTTGGTACCAATAAAATGCATTTAAGCCCCCTGGTGGCTTAGGCTGTTGTCCGTTCTAAGGCGGTGGTTCTGTTGTTGTTGACTTTTTGTTTATGGTAACTCCCATTGTGGGAGTCTTTAATTGTTCTATGTTTTGTTGTACGTTACTTTATGTCCATTCTATACTGACCCTCACTTCCAACGCAAAATGTTTCAGGAATGTAATTTCAATTAATATACGAGGCCTTGTCGAAATCATTGTACTGGTCAGGGAATATGGCAGACATTCACCGAAAAACAGGTTCTGATTAAAAGGGAATAATTGGCCGGTGAAGTTCCTCTTTCATTTGCATAAATAACTGTTTTAATTTTAGGTAAAATTGCGTTACAATGGATGAAAAAATATATGTTATATTAAAGGTTCTGTTAGATTTTGCGTTAGAAGTGTGGTTCAGTATAGTATTGCAATCATCTTGATGGGGAAGAGAGAGCTGGTCGCTTTGCTTAATTTGTCTTCCTGGTGTCTCGTGATGGTGGAGCGGCTCTTCCTCGCGGTGCCACGGGGTTGTCTGCGGTTTGTGATTGTGGTATTTCCTGATCATACTCACTTACTTTTTTTTATAAGTAACAACAATGATCCAGTGCGTATAGAACGCACTGTACATGTATACATATTGCATATGTCTAACGTCGGCATAGGGTGAAATTTTATGCATCTGCAAAATTCGCCGTAGATACCAAAAATGATTTAAAGTTCATTTTTCAGTGTGGAATTGGCGTCTATCACAAACTGAATGAAGAAAAAATGTTATGCACTCAGCTGGTCAAAGGAAAAACATAAACAACATCAAAAGCTTTGTAAGGATTTTACTGAAATTGCCAGCGAAAAAATCTCGCGAAAGCACACATCCAAAAAATCTTTTCTTATGAGTAGTTCCTTTTAGAATGGAAAACCATTTTTATCACATTAAGTGACCTCCCTTGAATGTTACTATTTTTATTACGCACGTGCGTAACCTGCGTAATAGGTGCTACGCTAATGCTCCGCTGAAGCATGGACGAAAAAGCACCTTATATGCCAGTTTTCGCAGTTGCTTATGATAATCACTGTTTTCGTGTATATAAGGTTTCACATTTACCGTCGCAACTAGGTATATTGGTTTTCACATTTACGGTTAAACGTTTTCACATTTACGGGGCCCTATTACATTTAGCGTTAAAAGTTTTCACATTTACCGGGCCTTATTACATTTTCACATTTAGGGGTGCGGCAACAGTACCTGATATCCTGCCATATACTGTCGGAAATAGTTTTACATCATAAGTTATGTCATATTTTGCAGCATGCAATATGCTCTAATTTGGGGCAGAGGTGCATTAGAATTGACATAAACACATTCAAAACATTCATTTGGGGAGTGATATCATACGATATATGGTCAGAAATCATGTTTTACTGCTCCACTTGCATGTGGCTGTAAAACTAAATTTTTGACCATATATATGAGATACCTCCCCATTTGAAAATTTATAATACAGTTATCCCAGGCCTTTAGTTAAGAGCGCGTACCAAAAGATTAATTTTCTTATTTCTCAAATGTGGGTATTGACAGAAGAACTGTCTCATGTTCAAACTGATGGATTAGAAAATATTTAAAATTTAACGCTCAAAAATTTTGTTTGATATCTGAACCTATTGTTATCCCCTAATTTTCATCTAGTTTAAATGGGATTGCATATGCTTCTTTGTCCTTCTTTCTGTCCTTCTGTCAAAAAGGTTCTGTGCTAAAATAACTTATAATGGAGAATATGTTTTGTTCCCCCAGAGTTTTTCAGTCTTGGCCTGAGCTTCCTCATGCTTTGTGTATATCTTTAATCAAGCTATCATAAAACGATAAAACAAACAGTTTAATTGATTACTGTGTTGCGTGAGATATTGACTCTTAAATGGAATTATGGAAATGCTGGAAACATCCAGCTGGTCAGATTAATTCTATATTTAGCTCATAGAAGTTATGAAGGAAATTTTATCATGGAGAGTAAGATGACAGGGTAAAATTTGAGAATATGTCATGTCTGTGAGGGTGGCATAGAAAAATCAGTCCCTTGCAATCCTTACACGAATAATGGATTCTTCTTGCCATTAAATACAGCATTTTTAGATCTGAAAAAAAAAAAAGATTTCCAGAAGTTCCTGAATATGCTGAGATGGGACATATACCTGCTCTCATCTAGCCAGCGCATTTGCTCCCCATAAGAGCAGTCTGATCAGGGTCCATAGTGTTTGCATTATAAGCTACCTAGGAACATAAGCAGATGAGAGAGCAGGCAACTAAAGTCATGAGTAGCAGAAGGGTTAATCTTGTGAGCTGGTTAAAACCTTCTTATTCTGAGAATAGTTGGTTGACATTTATACTAGATGAACTTTAATTATTAAAGACTGTTGTTGTTGGTGACTGCCAGGATTTGTGTTTGAAGCATTATTAATTAATTAGAGGAGCATCCAAGATTTATAAGCATTCTGTCAGTGTGAGTGTACTGTTATGACGAAGTATTGGATTTTGCTAAATACACTCAACCACAAAAGAAACCCATCAGTCACTTTGTGGGGTAATTATGGAAAAATAATCAAGAAATGAAAATATATTTTATATCATATTCTTGAACAATCAATTTTGCATTAAATAATGTAACAGTTTTACTTAAATCAGTTCATGCTGTAAGCCAGTGTATTGACAAGGGGCCATTTCTAAAAATGACAAGTTTCAGACAATTGGTTTTCACTTGAGTTCTCGTCCATATCAGTTCACTTCATCCAATAACTGGTCTGTCCCTCTCTGACGAGTCCATCAAGTGTGAGACAAAACAAGCCGTGGTTGTTTAGTAAGCCCAGATCTCAATCCAATAAAGCAGCTGTTGGATGAGCTCTGGCGACGCATTCGGGATTGTTCAGTGCAACCTTGGAAGCTTTGACAGCTTCAGGTTGCTCTCCATTAAGAATGGGCTTGGATTCCTAAGTATGTTGTGGGACATTACGCGCTTTCAATTTGACCTTGTGTTGATGCAGTTATTGCTGCAGGAGAGAGTCATGCCCGTTTTTTGACGAATTTCACTCAAGTGAACTGATTTAGACAAGAACATTCTACAGTTAAAAACTTGTCACTTTTTAAAATGACCCCTTGTCTAAACAATGGCAAACAGCATGAACAGATTTAAGTAAAACTGTTACATTATTCAATGAAATGATGCAGAACTGATTGTTAAGGAATATGGTATAAATATATTTTCATTTCTTAATTTTGTTTTCCATAATTGCCCGGAGAAGTGACTGATGGGTTTCTTTTGTAGTTGAGTATATAATAGTTTGGTCTTTTTTATTTTGCTAAAAACCAAGATGCGTAAGAAATGAATTTCCATTGTGAAAGTGCAGGTGGCAGCTGATCTAGCACCTTGAAACATGACTACAGTGTTAAAAGTCAAATAACAAGCAAAGGTGGAACCAGAGGTGGGACTGGGGGAAGAAGCAAAAGGATCTCCCACCCTTTGGAAAAAATTGGACACTTCTCATGGAAAATTTTAGTTACCTTGGAACCCCTCTGTCAAATAAGTTGAAGACTAAAAAGAAACGTCAGAATTTTTTGTTGGGCTGGGACCCACCCAGACAAAAATGTCTGTATCCGCACCTGACAAACTTAATTTTCAGTGATGATAATGATTATTTGATGATAGCTGCCTTGTGTTGACAAATCTATGATTAGGGATGAGCTCACTGGGAGTTTATCCTAGCAAGTATACATGCTAGAATCAAGAAAATTATATCAGGTTGATCCTGACATTTTTTTTGTCATCAACATATTTCACAGAGGGCCATATGGACCTCCCTTGAGAAGCAATTGGACCCAATGAATCCAATGCTTCTTGAGAGGGGTGGGGGCTGGGTGGTCCAAACCAGTATTTTTAAGGACAACCCCATATAAAATGTCACTGGAATTAAGTCATTAAGAAATATTGGGGATAATACTACATCATAATGCACCCCAAAATAAAAAATCCCTTTATCACGGCCACCAATCCATCTCCTTCATCGCATATACCAGTTGGATTAAACTTTCTATTTCGTAATTTTGAGGAAAAATTTAGAAATCGGACAATGCTATTCGATGAGACATTCATTGAACTTTTCCGACACCGATATCAGTTTAGAGAGGATATTCTGCTTGACAGTTTAAAATGGTTTGTAATGAAGAAAAAAGGCATTTTTTCAACTTCAACGCAGATTCTAGAATCAGTTTATGTGCCAGGGCACCCTATTTAAGGTATTTCAACGGTAGACATCAAGGCCATTGAATAGCATTTTCGGATTTCTAAAATTTTGTATCGATTATAAAAAAAATGACCATTTTGCTGAATTTAAGGTCCATCTCATTCATAGGAAACAGGTCCCTCTTCTTCATAACACAGTATTGATTTCATGCGATGAAGGAGACAGATTGGTGGCAATGTTTATGGTCTTGTAAACATGTTTAATGCAAATTCTGTTCCCAGTAAAACCATCATCAAGAGATTGGTTAATGGTTGGCAGTTTCAATCCTCAATGATTCCCTAAATCAGTGTTGTAGCAACTTAAACAGTCCCTTTCTCCCCTTTACTCCATAGGCTATTTTTAGATCATGACATTATTTTCTATTTTTAGAAACATTGAATAAATTCAAGAAAAATTTAAGTTAAGTTTTGAATAGTTTTGAAAATATTATGGAAAATGGAGCATTTGCTCTTTTGGAGCAAATGCTCCATTTTCCATAATATTTTCAATTTAAAGTAACATGCTACTTCAAAGGCATCCAAAGGCGTTACTATGGAGTAAACTGGGTTAAGAAGGTCCCTATTCTTATTGCTGACTACAGATAAAGATGTGAGCCATTCACATATTTCTATGTAAGAGACAGTTCAGATGTTAGTAAATACAGATGAATATTAGGTAAACACATCCAAACCAAGGGCCAATGCTTTGATCCCTAAGATACCAGATCAATGATGCCTTTGTATGACCTACTTTCAAAGAATCACAATCAATCTTTCTCTAGTGATCAGACAATTAGGTTTTCCAAATCAAATCTTTTGCCTCATGAAGATGAGTTTTCTTTGCTTTGCTACTTTTATTTGTCTGATTAAAGCCTAATGGGCTGGCATATGTCTGGGAACCAGTCACACCTGAGAAATGGTCAACTTGAACTTACCACTCAGTGTACCAGTTGACCTGTACAGAGATACTACATCTAATGGATTCAAAAACAATCTTCAAAAATCTAGATCTCAATTTAACCCTTAAAGCGCCTCCTATAATTTGCAGCAGACGGCAATTAAAAAATTTGCTGTTTTTTCAAAAATAACAAATAAGGCATGATATTTCATGAGAATCGATTCTCATGTAATATCATACCTTATTTTTTTCTAAAATTAGAAAAGATGTCGCAACTTTTGTCGTCTGCTGCAGTTATGATTGGCACTTTAAGGGTTAAAGACAGATCTAGATATTTGGCTTTGCATCGGAAAGACATTTTTTATGCTCCCCAAAGCAGGGCAGCATATAGTAGCAGCTAGCCTTTTCTGTCCTTCCATCCATCTGTTTATCCATCTTTCTGTCCATCCAGTCTGTCATGTACATCTTATCTGCGGGAATTCTCAGCAACAATGGCAACCTTCAGTATGAAGAGTAGATGGCCGGCATGTTATTGTTGGATGATTTTTCTTGGAGTTACGGCCCTTTGATAAAATCTTGTAATAAATCTTGTCTGCACAAATTCTCAGCACCTACTGACCAGATTTCAATGGAACTTCAAAGGAAGCTTCAATATCACGAATAGACATGCATATCGCCAGCATGTTATTGTCAGATAATTTTGTTTGGAGTTAATACCACCCTTTCATAAAATCTTGTATTATATCTTGTCCATGCATATTCTCTGCATTTTATGGGAGCCTCCAGTATCAAGAGTAGATGTGTATATATATCCTTAGCATGCAGGGGTTAGCTTGCCTAAAATTCAATGTATGCATTTGTGGGCATTTATGCAGAAAATTCAGAAACAAGATCATTTACAAATAGCGTAAACCCAGACGAGATGCTGCAAAAACTTTGGCAGGCAGTGAACTCAGATGAAATAAGGGTCTGCACTGTTTTCTAAGATAAAACAATATTCATGGACCGAAATACATCATAATTTGGAAATTTTAATCAGTGTCCCCCCTCAATAATGTACAATGAACCATTACAAGTTATTGTATCAAACCAGAAAGAAGAAATGTTAAATCTGACATTGTATGTAAGAACTGCATGTAGAGAGTCCCTGAAAAGTACTTGAACGGTCATTGAGTTTTGCTTGTTAAACTCTTTGCATGCTGGGTAATTATGCCCCCAAAGTTGACTGGGGGCATTTAATTTTTTACCTATGGTCTGTCCGTCAGAGTTGTGTCCGGAGCATATCTCCTATAGTATTTGAGGTAGGAATCCCAAAATCGCTTACTGACATTGACCTCTGGCCTCAGTTCTAGAAAAATCGTATTATTTGAGGTAGGAATCCCATATTTGGTGTGTGGATACACCTTGGGATCCCTGAGTGAAGCATACTGTTTTGGGGTCACTGACCTTGGCCTCTGGCCTCAGTTCTAGAAAAATCGAGTCTGGCACATACCTCCTCATGGTTGTGGAGTGTCACATACTGTTTTTGGGTCACTGTGACCTTGACCTCTGACCTCAATTCTAGAAAAATCTTATCTGGAGCATATCTCCTATTATTTGAGGTAGGAATCTCATATTTAGTGTGTGGATACATCTTGAGATCCCAGAGTGTGGCACACTGTTTTGGGGTCTCTGTGACTTTGGCCCCTATATTATTTGAGGTAAGAATTGCAAATTTGGTGTATGGGTACATTGTGGGGTCCCAGATTGTCGCATACTGTTTTTGATTCACTGTGGCATTGACCTCTGGCCTCAGTTCTAGAAATATCTTGTCTTTGAGGGCATTTGTCACATTGTGACACATTTCTTGTTTTTCATGCTTTTGGTGTTGTCTGCTGACTTTTTTAAAAAGAACTTTTTCAAAAAAAATCTTTTGGGAACACTATGAGAGTATCTAATGGTTTGGGCCCAGATCAGGACCGATATTTTGTCTGCCTTGAATTTTGTCCAAACTTTTTGCAAAGGTTATCAGCAGAAGACAAAGTCACCACTAGCAAGGAAAGAGTTATAGCAAAGAAACCCTCAAAGGACAATGTGACGGCGTCATTATGATATTGTTCTTGCAGAGAAAATGTTGTTGCTGCACAAAAGACTGATTCTGTGATTAATAATGTGTTTTCTTGGACAAATATGTATGTTGATTCATGCAAGCTTTTGAACTTGATCCTGGAATTCCTTAGGGATTTGAAGGATTTGTCAGATATCTCTTAGCTTTTACTTAAATTAGTACAAATGTCATGTACCCTATTAACCTTAGATATTGGACATCTTCACCATTTTTGTCTTAAGAATTCAGCAAACTTTAAGCCAATAAGTAGTTGGTGTGACAAAGCAGTCTGAGCAGGACTGGGTTTTTCATCCTGTTTGATCATCTTAAACGTGTGAATATTTAGGGTAAATAGTCATCAGACATCATTTACTTTGTTATATTATATTTATCTTTGAAAATTGAAGCCAAAAGTCTGCCATCAGAAAAATGACCACATCATTTTCCTTGCCAACTAGAGAATTCCTCTATCCCCGAGCTTTGCATATGACCAATCAGTTGCACTGTACATAGGTTCAGATGAACAAAATTTTTGAGCTTAGAATTGTTAATATTTTCTTACCCATCCATTTTAACATATGTTTTGGGTGCTCGAAAGAACTGTCTCGCTGAGACGGTTCTTTTGAGTACCCACAACATATGTTTTGGTTAAGAAATAAGAAAGTTAATCTTTTGGTACGCTATCTTAACTAAAGGCCTGACTGTAGGAATGAATTTGTAAAATGACTTTACAACAAATGTCGTGTATATAGCAAGGATCAATCCTATGTTTATCCACTTCCAAAATATCTTTGTTTTATATTTCCAGAACTTGAATATTGGACTAACTAAGAAGGATAATCATGATAATCCCGATAAGAACTAGCACAAGGCAACTATGTGAAGATAATGCTCAGACAATGAAGAAGTAAATACAAAATTGATATGCCAGTTCCATTGCATCTACTGAATGTGTACTTGAAGCTTTAAAACAAAGCAGAGTCATCAGAGACCAGGTTTCAGAAGGTTAGGCAAATGAGGAATGTATAAGTGATGCAAATCGTAAGTTCAAAAGTTCAAGCAATAGAAAAATCAAAGCAAAAAAAGCAGTTATCGCAATAAGAACTGGCACAAGACACCTATGTGACAATGCAGAAGTAAATACCAAATTTATATGCCAGTTCCATTGTATCTACTGAATGCGTACTTGAAGCTTTAAAACTAAGCAGAGTCATCAGAGACCAGGTTTCAATATATCTGGAAAAGAAGGTAAGGCATATGAGGAATGTGTAAGTGATGCAAAATCGTAAGTTCAAAAGTTCAAGCAATAGAAAAAATCAAAGCAAAAAAAGCAGTGATAACCAGATTCTGCAGGCTCAAATAACTTTGAACAAGTAAGTACATAGTAAATGAGCCGTGACATGATATTTCCAACAATGTGGTTGTGCGACCAACAAAGGCTCAGACCAGCCTGCGCGTAAGCACAGTCTGATCAGAGCCTTTGCTAGTCGCTTGAATATCTCTGAATATTAAGCTACTGACTGAACATTATTTGGAGTTTCTAGGCATGTCGAGCACAGGCTCGTCGGAGTCTGCACTTGTCAAAATGCCACATTGAAATCTCATGTCAAGGCTCATATGTACAGTGAATGATAAAATAGTTGCTCAAACAATGGAGAAGTTAAATACATGTACTAATTCTATAAAAGAAGATGAACACATACATGAAGCTTTAAAGCAATACAGAGATGATCAGAGACCAGAGTTCAGTAAAGCTGAAAAAGAAGAGCAGGTAAAAGAGTCTGCTGTAGATCATGATAGTATGTTAGCGGACAGTAATTTAGAAAATCAGGATATGATATCAGGTAAACCCACCGCTAGTTTAAAATTGGAGGAAGACAAATCTCAGACTCTGCCTCACAGTAATGACAGGAGAACAATTGATGAGTTTACTGATACAGTGAATAAGGATAGTAAAAATGGAATAGAGTCAATAAAGTCAGATTCAAAAAGTGAAACAGATTCAGACTTTGATGATAAGGGAGTTAATAAAGATATCAGTAGTGAAAAAGAAACAATCAAAAGGGAATCCGGGAATTCTGATACAGATACTGGTGGGAAGGACACAAGTTTATCAGAGAATGTGTTGAAACACTGTTCTAGTGACTGTGTTCCTGATCTGACAGTTGATGAACATGATGAAGCTGTTACTGATGATGTTAAGATGGAAGATCCCGCAGTGGACAAAACTATATCCTCAAACAAGGTTAAGTGGACTCTGGATGATACTGAGCCTGGACTTAAGGTAAGGCCAAAACAAACTACTGTATATGAATACCATCAGTGTCAACAATATTTAATCCTGATTGTTTTGTCAGGCCTGATCTGAGTCCAAACTGTTTGTGCATGTTATCAGTAGGATCACACTGGCAAGGTAAGAGAATATTACGAAGGCTCAGGGTGAGCTTATAGGATGGGACTTGAGTGGGCATACGTCCGTCTGTCCACACTTTCAAACATGAATCTCTCTGAGATCAGCTGGCTGATCGTAATCAAATTTCATCAGAAGAATCATTGGGGTGGGGGATTGACTGCATTAGATTTTGGACCAGATCGGATTAGAACTTTGGTTTCCATGGCAACGGGGAAAACCTTGTGACCACTCTTAGACTAGCGCCTTCATTTTTGATTGGTTCTTCTTTATTCTTGCAGGTAACAAGGACACCCATAAAATCTCGGATGGATTCGAAATTGGGCAGTATCCCACGAAGGACTTATGAGTTAGCTGCCCTTGAGCGTTTGGGAAAATCCCTGTAGACTTATAATTGGAGAAACGTTGTGACCACTCTAGTACCTTCATTTTCCAATGGATCTTCTTAATTCTTGCAGGTAACAACGTCTGCCATAAAGCTTGGATGGGTTTGAATTTCGGCAAGATTCCATCACTGACTTCGGAGTTAGCTGCCCTTGAGCATGTGAAAAATTAATGAATAATGTTTTGACCACTCTAGCGCCTTCTTTTTTGATTGGATCTTCTTCATTCTTGGAGTTAGCTGCCCTTGAGCGTGTGAAAAATCAATGAATAGTGTTGTGACCACTCTAGTGCCTTCATTTTAGATTGGATCTTCTTCATTCTTGCAGGCAACAAGGACACCCATAAAACCTTGGATGGGTTTGGAATATGGCAGTATCCGAGGAAGGACTTATGAGTTAGCTGCCCTTGAGCGTTTGGGAAAATCCCTGTAGACTTATAATTGGAGAAACGTTGTGACCACTCTAGTACCTTCATTTTCCAATGGATCTTCTTAATTCTTGCAGGTAACAAGGTCAGCCATAAAAGCTTGGATGGGTTTGAATTTCGGCAAGATTCCATCACTGACTTAGGCGTTAGCTGCCCTTGAGCATGTGAAAAATTAATGAATAATGTTTTGACCACTCTAGCGCCTTCTTTTTTGATTGGATTTTCTTCATTCTTGCAGGCAACAAGGACACCCATAAAATCTCGGATGGGTTCCAAATCGGGCAGGAATCGATCAGGGACTTATGAGTTACCTGCCCTTGAGCGTCTGAAAAAATCCCTATAGACTTTAAATGGTGGAAATGTTGTGACCTCTCTAGTGCTTTCAATTTTGAATTGATCGATCTTCATACTTTCAGATAAGATGGACAAATATATAAAAGCGTTTAAAAGAGTTTAAATTTTGTCAAGATCCCATAGCTTATTATGGAGTTAGCTGTCCTTGAGCATCTTGAAAATTGATTGATAGTGTTGTGACCACTTTAACGCCTTCATTTTTGATTGGATCTTCTTCATTCTTGCAGGTAACAAGGACAACCATAAAATGGCGGATGGAGTTTGAAAATCGGGCAGATCAGACCTTGGACTATGGAGTTCGCTGACGTTGAGCGTCTGGAAAAATCCCCATAGACTTATAATGGGAGATCTGTTGTGACCACTCTAGTGCTTTCATTTTTTAATTGATCTTCATTCTTGCAGATAAGAAGGACAACTATAAAAGCTTGAATGAGTATGTATTTTTCAAGATTCCATCACCTATTATGGAGTTAGCTGCCCTTGAGCATCTTAAAAATTGATGGATGATGTAGTGACCACTCTGGCGCCTTCATTTTTTATTGGATCTTCTTCATTCTTGCAAGTCAAGATCAACTATAATTTAGCTTAGATGGGTTCAAAATTCAGCCAAATCAGACCTTGGACTGTGGAGTTAGCTGCCCTTGAACGTCTTAAAAATCCCCAAAGACTGATTATGGGAGAAATGTTGTGACCACTCTTGTGCTTTCATTTTTGAATAGATCATATTCATCCTTGCAGATAAGAAGGACAACTATAAAAACTTGGATGAGTTTAAATTCAATCAAGATCCCATCACCTATTATGGAGTAAGCTACCCTTAAGTATTTTAAAAATTGATTGATAATGTTGTGACCACTCTAGCGCCTTCATTTTTTATTTGATCTTCTTCATTCTTGCAGGTAACAAGGGCAACCATAAAAGCTTGGATGAGTTTAATTTAAAGTAGAACCAACCTTAGACTGTGGAGTTAACTTCCCTTGAGCATCATAAAAAATCTGCATATACTTACAATGGGAGATCTATTATGACCACTCTAGCACCTTTATTTTTGAATCTTGCAGGTAACATGGACTTCCATAAAACTTTGAATGAGTTTGATTTTCCGTCACACCCATCCACCAGCTACAGAGTTAGCTGCCCTTGAGCATCAAAAATATAACTGTATAATGTTGTGACCACTCTAGCGCCTTCATTTTTAATTTGATTTTCTTCATTCTTGTAGGTTACCAGGACATACATAAAAGTATGAATGAGTTTGAATTTTGGTCAGATCTCATCACTGACTACGAGCATATGAAAACTACACTTTCACCAGGTTTCCTCTGCAATTTTTTTCAGATCTTTTTAATACTTGCATATAACTAGAACTGGCATAATATCTAATGTTTTTGACTTAATTCCTGGTCACTGTTTCAAGTTCAGAGTTATCTGCCAGTGTTCAATCTAGAGGGTGCCATGGGGCCATTGACCCCCTTTTGGATCAAATGGCCCCTTGTTAAAGCTAGACTGGGCCATCTTTACCATTATGTGAATGGGGAAATATTGGACAGTGTTTTATTTCCATATGAAATCAAATAAAAATGGTTCCATTTAAAATTTCCTAGATTGAACACTGTCTGCCTTTGAGCAACGTAAATTATGGTGTCTCCAACATTATGCTGGCTCTCAGTTGAGCGATCGTTGCTCATTGGGCTACTTGTTTACCAAGGGAGCTCATATTTGGCACAATGTTTGCCCATGGGAAGTAGATAACAATAGGCTGTTCAGATCACAGGATGTGACCTTGACCACAAAGGTCAAGGTCATCATCATCTGGTTTTAATTAACTTGCAGGTGTAGGAGCATCTTCCACGTCAGTGGGCCCCTCTTCAGGTAACTGGCTAACCGCAAACAGAGCAGATCTTACTTTGGTCACACTTATTAAAACATGTCTACAGCATGTTCTTTCATTTTTTGACCAAGGGTGTTCAAATTTGGCATGATGATTACCTATGGTGTGTAGATTACAATGCAAGTTCCAGATCAGTGCTAGAGTCAAAGGTAAAGGTCAAATATGTTTAAAATCTGTCGTACATCTCATTATGGGAATATCCTTTTTGATTCAAATCACCAATATGAACTTGGAGTCAAATGTCAAGGTCAAGTTTACTCAAAATCTGTCTTGGCATGTGATGCCTTCATTTTTAGTAGACGTAAATGGTTCATATACTGAGTGTCTATGGTTTGTAGATGACAACAAAGGTTTTGCATTGCTGGTAAAACTTTGGAGACAAAGTTCAAGGTCAAAAATGTCATACTAGTGGAATTTTATGTAAGTGCGGATATTTGCAATCTGCCGGGGGCCTACGATTGACCCCCTTCTTTTTTTGTTTGCTCCTTAGAAGAGTTTCACTGTGTTGGTATATAGAGGATTGAAGGGGACTGACAAGGGGACTGACAAGGACAATTGAAATGAGCGTTTTAACCTGTTGTTCTTCAAGTTTCAAGAGGTTTTCTGTCATTTCATCCTGAATGGCTGACGTGAAATTATAGGTTAGTTATGCTGGTTGACAGCATAAGATGTCTAGCTGCTATTAAGAAAGTGAGGAAAACAAATTGTCTCAATCAAAATCACACCAGATAGGCGGCACTTGAAAATGATCTTAACAATCGACTAATGCGGATCAAAAATTGCTAGAGACAGTGTTTTCAATTGCCATTTGTCACCTGTCGGCGACAAATGGCAATCAAAAACTCTGTTCCAAACGATTTTTATCTGCATTCCTGATATTATTAACATTTTCGAATGCCGCCTATCAGGTGTGAAAATGAAAAGATCCAATCTGCAATTACTCTTTGAATGTCATTATTATGTTGTCAGCTGATAATCTTTGCTAGCAGTTTTGGACCCAGGTCAGGACAGACGAACGTTGTGTCAGAAATGGAACCAAACAGTAACACTCTGATTTTATTTCTGAAATAATTTTTTGAAAAAGTTGATTTGGAAAAACAATCAGCAGATAATACAAAAAATCATGCACCTTGCTTTTATTTTTATGCCCCCACCATGACGTCAGCTTTCTAAGTTGAATAGCTTTGATCGGAATTTTATGAAACTTAGTCACATTGTTTCGTACCATAATGCCTTTTTCAAGTTCAATAATGGTCCATATGGCATTATGCCTTCAGGAGTCATTGTTCTTTGTTCATGTAAATCCACCATTTTTGATAGTGTCCGATCTATAAGTCCATTAGTTTTGATCAGAATTTTATGAAACTTGCTCACATTGTTAATTACCATAATGTATTCTTCAAGTATGATAATCACGGTGTAGCATCGACTCCGGAACTTGCTACCAGGTGAATCGAATGTCAACACAGACATGGCTTGTAGTGGGGTGAGTCAAACGTTTTTTTAGTGGTTTGTAATGAGCGCCTGCCTTCGAAGTGAATAGAATTCATCTTTAGAGAAGTCAAACACTTGTCCGTGCCCGCCAAAATGATCAATTCTTGCTGTATGTCACAAAACATCGTGAAACACTGCCAGCTGGTACCGCTAAAAACAGCATGTCCCATCGAAAAATGTTTGTTTCTGCATTGTTTAAAACCGTTTTCCACCTCATTTTCAATGCCAAAATAATGAGCATGTTGGAAATCATTCGGTATAAGTTTTATTTGTATTGATCTTGATTTGACTGATATATTATCAAAAACAGAAAACGCTTTGAGTACGGCAATTTACCAATCCGAAGTACGGCAACTTAAAAAAAACATTAAATTTACAGTACGGCAATTTGCATCGACATGTTTGTCCGTGAAAACTCCCCAAACCACCGAAATCACCCTAAACGAACACCAAAACCAGCCTCTCCAGCTTCAAACAACCTCATGTCCCCAAAGACACCACACCAAACACCTCAGCACCAAATATGGGCCAGCACACGACACTTTGGTACTTATCGCATATTCGCAAAAATTTTATTTAATATGCTGAGACTGACGTAGATCTTATGGAAACTTACTTCTATACCTCCATCCATTTGCACTGTGTATGAGAGCAACAAAGGCCCTGGCGAGACTGTGCGGATGTACAGGCTAGTCTGAGCGCTTGGCTGCTCGTAGTACCCAATCTCATGTACATGCGTAAGGGTGTAAATTTATGGGGATTACTGATTAGCGAATTATGGCCATAAAATTAAGCGATTAGGGAACATTGGCCCTTAAAGTTAACGATTAGCGATTTGAGGGGTTAATTTGACCGAATAGCGGAATGTTAAGTGCTAGTGAATAGCGAGTTTCGGCCTAAAATTTAATGATTAACGATTTTTGGGCGAAAAAATACCAAATATCGAAATGGCACGTTTTCGATGGAAAAAGTTATTCCAATTCGTTTTTACAATAAAGCGTTACTGATGACCCATTTTGGGGGATATTTTTTACAGATACTGAATTTGGGGTCTTAATTTTTCTGATTACTAATTTTTAGGTGTAAATATGACTGATCAGGTGATTTTTGGGCGTAAATTTTATTGATTAGCGATTTTTGGGTCTAAATTTAACTGATTAGCGATTTTTGACCCCAAATTTTACTGATTAGCGACTGTCGTGCCAACCAAGAGTGACAGTGACGTTATATGTTGTTTACAATTGCTAAGTATATAGTACAATGCTAGTACAATGTTAAACATTAACTCGTACAGTACACCTCATGTTAGAAGATGCCGTTTTAATCCTATCCTGAAGGTTGCTCTCTCTGTCACTCTTAGCTGGCAGGACAGTAAGTTCTATTTGGAAAGGGTTTAATGTGGTGGTTTTGTCAATTTCTTCAACCGTGGGTGGATATTTGAAAACATAATATTTCCACTCCTCTTATTACAAATTGTAAAATTAACCTGTACTCTCGATTTCGACTTGAATTGTATTGTAAGTGCATCGAGATTAGACACCCAGTCAGGGTCTGAAATATGAATTGTTCAGCGTAGACCAAGCTTTTTTTGTAGAAGTTTAAACTTGTGTTAGTAGTAAGGGAAATAAATAAGTTATAATACGAGCCGAAGCCCACAACCACAAAGCCAATATTGAACTCAAACTTAAAGACATAGAAATTTTGGCAATAATACTAGTACCACTCATTATGACTCTCTACAGGGGTCATACTGGCCAGATCGAAGGACAGTCATAATGAGATGATTATGACTTCCCTGCAGGGGCAATAAAGTGGTCCCATGAAGGGATTAGGTAATTTATGATAAAATATTGATCTTTATCTCAGCAAAAGAAATTGTGTTGTATACAGGTAATTCCCCACTTGAGGCCCCTTTAATTTTGTGAGATAATGAAACTGTCCCTTATCAGTAAATTCACTATTGATTCCATATATCACAAAATATATGTCTTTAAATCGATTTCAAACGACTCTGGTTACACCAAGACGAACACCACATAGGCGTAGCTAGGAAGCTTTGGGGGGAGGGGGTGTTATGTCTCAATACTTGTGGGGGGGGGGGCATGGGGTCCAACTTTTACTTTTTTTGATAGGGGACACTGTTAACGTGACGACATGGGGCCACCAGCGAAACGCCATTGAATTGGCTGGCAAACCGATGATGACCCAACATTGAATGCAACGTTGGCAACTTTGTGATTCTTCACTGGACCAGCATTGCAAGGGAATACTATATTTTTGCGATTTTCAGGGGGATCCAGAGACCCTTGCCCCCTCCCCCGGATACACGCATGAATACCTGCAACATTTTCAGTACAATACAATTTGAGGGTCCGTGGAAGCACCCACAAAACCATATCGGACCGGGCTCAACCGCAAACTAGCCAGCACGTATATCCATACAATCTCACGACCAGGATAGCCACAACCTTTAAAGCAGACTTTTGCGCGTCATGCGTGGGCCTCTCACAGGGAGATTAATACAAGTGTTATAGTTTTCCGTTAGAAAAAAAAAGAAACTGGTAGGGGACCTAAGCATATGGGCCCCTCTGTGAAATAAGCAGACGAAAAAAAGTGAAAATCTGGATCCGCGCATGCGCAAATGCGATGAGCACCAAACCCTGGTGCACTTAGACGTACATGTATGCCCAGTATTTATGTGTGTGTGTGGGGGGGTACTCTCATTTATATATATATACATGAAAATCCCCCAAAAATATTGAAATTTAAAGATTTTGAATGCCAAAAGGGGTCTGAGCCTACATATGTGTGAAAACATCAGAGTCCTCCCCCCCCCCGACAAGTATGTTAGTACACGAGACAACGGTTTGTCGAAGTGTTTCACTTATTTGGGCAAGTAAAGGGTTTGTTATTGAGTTGGTGTGCTGGAGTGTGTGATGGGACACGGAAAATTGAAGCCAGGATTGGTGGTGGTTTGGGGTTTTAATGCTGACCCATAAATAACATTTCCGATTTCATCACAAATAATGCCTTATGACGTCGTCACCTTTCAACGTCAAGCTCAGTATAGTAAAACCCGGGAACATCTGATTTAATACTTTAACAAATTTGTACTATGCATCCATAATAGACCATACTGGCCCTCTTGAATCATTACGGACATTGGTTGGTTCCCAACGACAGCTTCTTCTAGAAGAATTCTATCATTTTCAAAGTAAGTCGCCGTACTGTTCAGTAGCAAGACGCCGTCCTGCGATTCTGTGTTGTGGCGCAAATTGCCGTACTCAAGTCGTCGGAAATTTCTCTTGATTATATCCAGCTCCGTTACTTTTTGGAGAAAACTTTTGCTTCAATATATACACTAGTGATGTCAATACATGTGCATAATAGCGGATTGAATTGGCATCCTCCACTTACAAGATTGCAAGGCAAGTTTTGAAGCTGACATGATTTTTCGCGGTACCAGGCAGCTACAATTACAGTAAAAAAGTCAACTAAAAATCACTTTTATATCATTGTTGGGTGTATATTTCAAAGATAAATATGTTCAGATAAAAATAAATCCATCTTATCGCATAACGCCGTGATAAAACAGTATAATAACAACTTTTTCTTACCGTCGTCATGCCTGCCATTTGTTTATAATCGATAAAGTTGGTAGCAAGTTCCGGAGTCGATGCTACACGGTGATAATGATCCATATCGGAGTCATTGGCCTTTGTTCTTGAAAATTCACCATTTTTGATGGTGTCCTGTAATTGGAAAATTAAACGAGACTTACCTTTAAGGGAAGGCGAAGTTTAGTTGAAATTTCATCGACCACAAGCTCCTTAAGGGGGGCTCACAGAGAGAGATGCGCAGCAGACTCCACCAAGGATTCAGTCTTCAGAGAGCGGATCAAGATGCTGTTTTGTAATTTAGATACAGCATCTTGATCACCTGTTATGAAGAATCATGCCCTCATATTTGGGATGGGAGGGAGGGTGTGAGCCCCCCTTAAGGAGCTTGTGGTCGATGAAATTTCAACTAAACTTCGCCTTCCCTTAAAGGTAAGTCTCGTTTAATTTTCCAATTTCATCTCCCACTTGCTCCTTAATGGGGCCTCACAGAGATTTCAGAGATGATTCTTCATTAACATAGAAATTGTTAGTCAATACTCATAGTGATATCTTGTGCGGTTTATTTACATTTTTTACCTCTTTTTCTAATCAAATGCATGGACAATATTTATTATAGTTTCCACAAACTAACATAAACTATGTACTGAGTATTGCATCTTGCACAGTTTGCAGTTGGGTGACAACTGGTTTATCATAGAACTTAGCAAAAACCGAAGCACTAGACCATCCTGCTGTTTTCATGATAGTTTCCAGGGAAATTCCCCCCAATTTAGCCTTTGATGTTGATGCTGCTCTAGTGCTATGCGGTCCAAAGGATGGGTCGATACCTGCCTTTAAAAGTACCATTTTCACCCATCTAGAAACTGTGCTTTTAGATGCTGCCTTATGTGGTTTCATTGTACTAATTAACAATTTTTTGCTGTTCCTAAGCCCTCTTGTTCTTTCAATATATTCATTCAAAGTCTTAACAATACACACTCTGTCATCTTTGGTATATGCTTTGAACACCATAATCTCTAAGTGTTTGTTAGGTCTTGACTGTTTTAATAAATGATTTGGTGCAATGAACACAGTGTCATTTTCAATTTTTATATCTGCCAATTCAATTAAGTGTAAGGTTTGGCATCTCTGTGCCGACACTAATAAGAACAACATGCTTAGTTTCCCTGACAACTGAAGAAGGGTTAGCTTTTCCAAAGATTTAAAATACTCCAAAACTTGGTCCACTGACCAAGTTGTAGAGTATCTGGGCAAAGCAGGTCGATCAAGAAAAACACCTTTCATAAATCTAGAAAGTTCTTCGTAGTTGTTTATGTCGATATTGCTACATATTTTCAAAAAGGTGCTTAACGCTGATCGAGCTGTGCCCAGTGATCTATATTGTAACCCTTTTTTATATAATTTGGACAGAAATTTCAACACTTCATTGATCGAGGGCAGAATGGGATTAATTCCCCTTTTGCAAAACGCAAACCACTTTGAGATGTACGTATTATACTGTCTCTTTGTAGAGTTTCTCCATGATTTGAGGATGAGGTCCCTGGCTTGTTTGGGAATTCCTTTGTCTTTGAGTGTTTTCCTGATATGCGAAAACACCCAAGGTTCATCCTCTTTAATGGATGTTGTGTCCCTTTTTTGTGCGGAAGGTACAATATCTGTTGAGTACTTGGAAGGCGGTAAGATTGTTCGACCAAAAGGCGTAACAGGCTGGGCCACCAACTTTGTGTGGGCCACAGCGGGGCAATTAGTACTGCTTCGGAACTGTCCTCTTCTACTTTCTGCAGAATTCTTGATAACAAGCTGAAAGGGGGAAAAATGAAGAAAAGTCCATTAGTCCAGGTCATGGTAAAGGCATCTATAGCCAATGCATTTGGATCTGGCCTGCGCGCTACATATTTTCCCAACTTGTGGTTTATTCGTGATGCAAACAGGTCAACCGTTAACTTTGGATATATTTCATGAATGGAATTGAAAACATTTTCACTTAAAGCCCATTCTGTATCATCATTTTCAGCCCTCGATTCTCGGTCTGCTTCATGGTTATCTTTCCCTGGGACGTGGGCGGCACTGAGGTGTATGTGTCTGTCAATGCACCAGAACCAAATTTCTCTTGCTATAGAGTCAAGCTCTTCTGTTTTTCCCCCCAGTTTATTTATATAGGAACAACTTGTCATGTTGTCTAAGAATACCCTGACATGTAAATTTTTTAAATTTTTGCAGAAAGAATGTAATGATAGTTGACAAGCTTTTAGTTCCAGGATATTTATATGAGATTCCTGCTCTGCTACTGACCATTCCCCCCCTGTCCGAATGTTTTCTGTTTCATTAAATGCTCCCCAGCCTTTTTTGGATGCATCAGAGTATATGACCAGTTTCGGTTTACCATGAGATATTAGTTTGTAACTTGAATCAACATTGTGTATCCACCACTCAATTGTTGGTTCAACGTATTTTGGAACCGTCATGAAACTGTTGTATTTACCATGATGTCTCCTGAGTTCATATTCTTTTATTTTCTCTAAAGGTTTGTAGAATAGAGGGGCATATTCTACTCCTTGTTGTGTGGCTACTAGCTTTCCAATCAATTTTGAAAAATTTCTGATTGTTATCCTACGTCTAAGAAGGATATTAGAACATAATTTGATAATCTCTTGCCTCCTTTCCGGAGGCAATCGGACAGTCATGGTGACAGAACAAAGCAGGAATCCCAGAAAAATAATTTGTTGCATTGGCTCAAATACTGATTTATGTGGTTGTACCGTCAGTCCCAGGGAGTCCATGAGTTGGACAGTTTCTTCAATATTTTGCTGGCATAAATGATATGAGGAACCTTGCAAACAAGAATCATCGATGTAAGCTGAGCTTACATGACCCCTTGACCGTAATCTAGCAAATATTGGTTTTAAAACTTTTGTGAAAATTCTTGGAGAGTGGGTCAAGCCCATGATAAGCGCCGTAAACTGAAATTTTTGACCATTGTGCATGAACCGAAAATACTTTTTGTCTTGTTCTCTTACGGGAATTGAGTAAAAGGCCTCAGCTAAATCGACTGATCCGAAGTAACAGTTTTTCCTCATAGCATTTATCGCTGATTGAAGTGTTTCCATTTTAAAGTGAACTTTTTCTAAGAAATTTTTGTTTAAATTTTTTAAGTTGAGAATAATACGTATTTTTCCATCTTTTTTCGGCCTAAAGAAAATGTTTGAAATGAATTCTCCTTCATTAATTTCATTGACTTTTTCAATAATCCCACATTCTAAAAATCTGTCAATTTCTTTGTTAATTTGTTCTTGTTCTTCATGAGAAAATTTTATCGGTTTTGGAATGACCTTTTGACTAGGAATGTCTTCCATTTCTAATTTGTATCCACATATAGTCTTCCTGATGTATGAGTCACTGGTGATTTTAAACCAATTGTGTTTGAAACATTTAGTTTTCCCTGCTATGAAGTTTTCAGGGGTGTTCTTCAGCTTAAAAGAGTCATATATTCTTTTATTTATTTCTTGGTTAACAATGTGTTGAGGAACTTCTAGGGGAATGAATGGATCTGAATGAATGATACCTACAGCATTTATTTTCTCGTCAAGTGAGGATTTTTTGATTTCTGGTTTCTGTTGTTGCTGTAAGGGTACTTTCCCCTTTGGCTTGGCTGGAATTTTCCTCCCTGATGGCCCTGATTGAAATTCCTCCGATAATTGTTGTTGTTGTAGGAGTGGAAGGACGACTGGTGTCTGTCGCCCCCCCTTTTCCCTAAAAAATTCTGTGGAGTTATAGTCAGCTGAGTCTTTGTCCCATCCAGCTTCTTCACTGACTCCAGGAAATTGTCACCTAGTAGTTTTGTGGCGGACGGCTGTTCCGCACATAAGTCACGGTATTTAGGCTGTATCTCCCTTTTTATGAGTTCTTGCCTTTTTATGTTGGTTGACTTGACAGTTAGGCACAGGATTTTGAAGGCATCCATAACATAGCCCTTGGCTGTGACAGGGTCGTTGTTCCCCTGCATGACTTCCAGGGCTTTAGCCAGAGGTGTTATAGCCTGTGCACAGTCGAAAACTCCTTTTTTAAGGGCGTAGTCCACTCTTTTAACCTCTCTCTTCATTTGTCTCCAGGCAAACTCATCGACCGTGGGAACCTGAAGGTTTTCAATATTCTTGGGCCTCTTATACTTTTCTCTCAGGTCTTTTAATTTTTCCTCATCTTTCTTGGACTTCTTCCCTCTCAGAGCCTGCTCAGTTATTCTTGCCATTTTGTCCGTCAAACACTCGCCTGTACCATCATCTGGTTGGAAGAAGTCCTCCAAGTCAGACAAAGTTTCAGTTTGTTCCATGTCCTTTGCCCCCTCCTCCATGAAATTTTCTAGTTCATCCTCAGAATCCTCTGATTCTGAGATTTGATCAGGTGACTGAGAAGTGCTTGCTTGGGGCGAATTACTTGTGTCTGTGCAAGTCTTCTTTGAAGGTGTTTCATCCTCCATTTCTTGTTTCCTCTTCAAAGATTTCATGTCTTTCCTGATTTCTTGAACAGCCTCTGCCAGGGTGCGAATAGCTTGTGAGGTTGAATAATCTTCGCCTTTCCCTTCAGCGCCCCTCTGGCTGTCATTTTTGTGCGCATGCGCACCTGTCTCGCCAGCATTCTGCGCACCATTCTCGCCAGCAGCAGGTTCCATGTGTTGACTCATGTGGGCTTGGTCCCTGAAACAGACCAAAGCTTTTGTAAGAACCACATAATGGTGTTTGTTTCCAAAACGGAAATAAGATTATTGTCAGACAGAATATGTCCGAAAAATAAGCAAAATGCTGGATAAAATTCAATAAAGGGCACAAATATCGATCGTTTCCTGACTGCGCGCGCAAGTGATGACGTAAATATCAGTCGTCCATATACGGAAAATCGCGCTCCACGCACCAGTGAACACAGCCAAATTATCTGCCCCAGTACTAATGACAAATGCGATAAAAACGCTTGATCACCCAACCGGGCAATGCAGTCTCACTCAATTATTTGAATTAATTATACTCGTTATAACTACGAATATACATACAGGGTCGAATCGCATTGACGCGAAAATCGCCCTTGAAGGAAACCAGTCGATTAAAAATCAACAACAATGGCGGTTTACAATGGAGTTCCTGACAGACTGTTGAACTCGCACGATTATCCCTTCAGCAGTTCCCGTGGTCGGGAAATAATGTATTGACAAGAAGTCAGTAAATTGATCCTTGGAGATCGTAATGCATAAGGGAAATCGTCATATTCGCCCCAATATGCGATATTGGGTTGAAGAAAATCATGGCGATGGTTTTGCCGAATTCTGCGCTCTTCGAGGTATTGACAAATTAAGAAATACATGTGAATTACTTTACTAATTTACTTACCAGTAATCTATCCGTTAGATGAAATAATATTTCATAAATATACAATAAAATTAAGGTTAAACGATGTGTATTAAGAATAAAAAACAAAAAAGATTGCAGATTTAACTCTAAATGACTTGATCCTTAGTAATGTTGCCTCGCTCTGAATCCTTGGTGGAGTCTGCTGCGCATCTCTCTCTGTGAGGCCCCATTAAGGAGCAAGTGGGAGATGAAATTCTGATCACACCTTTATGAAACTTAGTCACAGTGTTTAATGCCAAAATGTCTTTCTCAAGTTTGATAATTGTTTATATTGTCATATGCCATAATGAGTTATTGCCCTTTGTTGATGAAAAATGACAATTTCTATGATGTAATTGGTCTCTAAAATGAGTAATTTTGATCAATTGTTCACAATGTTAAGTACTATATTGTTTTTCCCGAGTTCTTATGAGTTCTAATGGAAGTTTACAAAGCAATTGTCTTGCTCAAGTTCTAAAATGATCCATATCATCTTGTGGCTTCAAGAGTAATTGCCCTTTGTTTATCAAAATATACCATTTGTGACTGTGCATATATGAGAATATGCGAATTTTGCACCGGCGGGGCATTCTTGTCCAATGGACACATTTCTAGTTTCTTAATAAATTGAATCAAATATATGAATATTCCTTAACTTCTTACTGCTTCATTGTTCCATAATTTTTCTGTTGGATTAATTCGACTTATCCTGCTGTCATTTTATGTCCTGAAAATGATGTCTGCTTATTACGTCAACTACATATTTTCAATTGAACTCAAGACTACCTTTATCATGGAAGCAAACACTATGAACCCTGATCAGACTGCTCCTGCATTCTGATCTGGGTTCAAAGTGTTTGCATTTATTGCTACCAAAGGAAATGAAAGATGAGCAAAAACAGTCAACACAGGCATGAGAAAGTTCTGGATTGATCAGGATTTCCTGATTGAGCACTGGCAGATGATTTATACAATGCCAGTTATTTTGCTGTAATTTTTTTTTGAATGAAGTTAAACTCAATTTTAGATATTAATTAAGCATAAACTGACTGGTTTCTATTGATATTTTGTGATTTTAAACCTTTATTAAGTGTTTTAGAAATTGCTTTTCTCCATTTTGGACTCAACCGACATATTTTCCTGATTGAAAAAGGCTGACTGTTCTCATCCCTGTGACAACAATTGTCTTGAATGTCAGGAAAAGTGTTAATTTTGTCTTCTGCTCCACTTTCTGTCCTCATGACATCAGAATATGGAAGTAATAATTACACTGGCAATAAAAGCAGGCCTGTTGTATCTAATTGTAGTCTTTGGCAAACTGCTGAAAATTAGATCACAATCAGAGAGCCAAAATCTTTGAGATTACTATTGATTGCTTTGTCACGTCAAAGGTCATTATGTTTCCATGTGACATCATCTTGTGCTCGTGACAGGCGTAGGTACTTACTTCTGATCTTATGCATAGGTTAAAATCTCACTCATTTAACATGTCAGAAAGTATAGATCTGGTTCTCTATAAAAGCAGATTTGCCAATCCAAACCATATTCAATAAAAGCAGATTTGCCAAGATTTGGCAAATCTGCTTTCATTGATACCGACTGTGTTTGCAAATTTTATCACAACAACAAAATATAATTATCAGCTCATGAGAACTGATCACCATTTGCCATCCCAAAGCTTGCCGAGTTATAAGAAACAGTGATGACATGGGATGCTTTGTTCGTTTGATTTGATTCTTTACCTCCCAGTCAACAATCTTTCAGTTAAGTCGGGACAGGTCTTCCTGGGTTGAACCAGTACTAAGTAAGGATAAATGTGTTTTTCTCAAAGACACAATGCAGTGACGCCGGTGAGGCTCGAACCCGCAGCCCTTCCGTCTCGAGTCAAGCACTCTACCACTGAGCTGCTGCACTCCCTGACATGGGTCCACTTATTAAGCAAAATTTTTGAGTGTAAAATTTTAATTATTTTCTTCATAATCCATCAGTGTAAGCATGAGATGAGATGGTTCTCCTTGAGTACCCACAACATAAGTTTGGGTGACAAATGAGATTAAAGAGACTAATACTGCAACTATGAACATTTTTCGAAATGTTTTATTTTGTTTTTAAATCATTTGTAAAAGTAAAATGAAGTTATGTTTCCACAATAAATCTGTTCACTATAGCTGAAAACTGCACGGAAAAGTAAATTATCTTATAAAACAGGTGTGTTTTTGTCTAGTTGATAATTATTTGCATCCCTCTAATAATTATAGACAGTTAATTTTAACATACATGCTGTTGTTTTGATACTGATAAATTGCTAAGATTTACGAAATTGGTAAAATGTATACCTGAATTTTAGTTTTTTTACTGTGTTCTTGAAAAATAGAAACATTAGTTCTAAAATTAAAAGATCAAAAGTTACAGAAAATGCAGCTTTGATAATTTTCAATTAGAGGCATGGTGATGGATTGTTCTGTTCGCCTACAAACATTTTCTTGCATACCTAGTACTATTTACCAACGTCTGCAATGGTTCCTGAATACACTGAAGCACAATACTACTTGTTGATCAATGGCACTGCAGCAATGTCACCTAACCCTTCAAACGCCACCTATAATTTGCAGCAGACTACAATTTAAAATTTTGCTGCTTTTTCAAAAAGGGCAAATAAGGCATGATATTTCATGAGAATCGTCTGCTGACAGACGATTCTCAAAAAAATATCATACCTTATTTTTTTTCGAAAATTAGAAAAAATGTTGCAAAAATTGTCGTCTGCTGCAGTTGTGATTGGCGCTTAAAGGGCTAAAGGCAGGACTCCTTGACCCCGGCAGAGAAGTGGTTATCTGTATGAGGCAGTCAATGAGCAGAGCTTAGCAAAAAGCTCTGTCAGATTAGACCACTGACATGATCTAGGTGATAAAGCAACTTGGTCACTGACATGACCTGATCTAGGTGATAAAGCAACTTTGTCACTGTTGACCTGATCTTCGTGATAAAGCAACTTGGTCACTGTTGACCTGATCTAGGTGATAAAGCAACTTGGTCACTGACATGACCTGATCTAGGTGATAAAGCAACTTGGTCACTGTTGACCTGAACTTGGTGATAAAGCAACTTGGTCACTGACATGACCTGATCTAGGTGATAAAGCAACTTGGTCACTGTTGACCTGATCTAGGTGATAAAGCAACTTGGTCACTGTTGACCTGATCTAGGTGATAAAGCAACTTGGTCACTGACATGACCTGATCTAGGTGATAAAGCAACTTGGTCACTGACATGACCTGATCTAGGTGATAAAGCAACTTGGTCACTGACATGACCTGATCTAGGTGATGAAGCAACTTTGTCACTGACATGACCTGATCTAGGTGATGAAGCAACTTTGTCACTGACATGACCTGATCTAGGTGATAAAGCAACTTGGTCACTGTTGACCTGATCTAAGTAATAAAGCAACTTGGTCACTGTTGACCTGATCTAGGTGATAAAGCAACTTTGTCACTGACATGACCTGATCTAGGTGATAAAGCAACTTGGTCACTGACATGACCTGATCTAGGTGATAAAGCAACTTTGTCACTGACATGACCTGATCTAGGTGATAAAGCAACTTTGTCACTGACATGACCTGATCTAGGTGATAAAGCAACTTGGTCACTGACATGACCTGATCTAGGTGATAAAGCAACTTTGTCACTGTTGACCTGATCTAGGTGATAAAGCAACTTGGTCACTGACATGACCTGATCTAGGTGATAAAGCAACTTTGTCACTGACATGACCTGATCTAGGTGATAAAGCAACTTGGTCACTGACATGACCTGATCTAAGTGATAAAGCAACTTGGTCACTGACATGACCTGATCTAGGTGATAAAGCACCTTGGTCACTGTTGACCTGATCTAGGTGATAAAGCAACTTGGTCACTGTTGACCAGATCTAGGTGATAAAGCAACTTGGTCACTGTTGACCTGATCTAGGTGATAAAGCAACTTGGTCACTGACATGACCTGATCTAGGTGATGAAGCAACTTGGTCACTGTTGACCTGATCTAGGAGATAAAGCAACTTGGTCACTGACATGACCTGATCTAGGTGATAAAGTAACTTTGTCACTGACATGACCTGATCTAGGTGATAAAGCAACTTTGTCACTGTTGACCTGATCTAGGTGATAAAGCAACTTGGTCACTGACATGACCAGATCTAGGTGATAAAGCAACTTGGTCACTGACATGACCTGATCTAGGTGATAAAGCAACTTTGTCACTGACATGACCTGATCTAGGTGATAAAGCAACTTTGTCACTGACATGACCTGATCTTGGTGATAAAGCAACTTTGTCACTGTTGACCTGATCTAGGTGATAAAGCAACTTGGTCACTGTTGACCTGATCTAGGTGATAAAGCAACTTGGTCACTGTTGACCTGATCTAGGTGATAAAGCAACTTGGTCACTGACATGACCTGATCTAGGTGATAAAGCAACTTGGTCACTGACATGACCTGATCTAGGTGATAAAGCAACTTTGTCACTGACATGACCTGATCTAGGTGATAAAGCAACTTGGTCACTGACATGACCTGATCTAGGTGATAAAGCACCTTGGTCACTGTTGACCTGATCTAGGTAATAGCAACTTGGTCACTGACATGACCTGATCTAGGTGATAAAGCAACTTTGTCACTGTTGACCTGAACTTGGTGATAAAGCAACTTGGTCACTGACATGACCTGATCTAGGTGATAAAGCAACTTGGTCACTGTTGACCTGATCTAGGTGATAAAGCAACTTGGTCACTGACATGACCTGATCTAGGTGATAAAGCAACTTTGTCACTGTTGACCTGATGTAAGTGATAAAGCAACTTGGTCACTGACATGACCTGATCTAGGTGATAAAGCAACTTTGTCACTGTTGACCTGATCTAAGTGATAAAGCAACTTTGTCACTGTTGACCTGATCTAGGTGATAAAGCAACTTGGTCACTGTTGACCTGATCTAGGTGATAAAGCAACTTTGTCACTGACATGACCTGATCTAGGTGATAAAGCAACTTGGTCACTGTTGACCTGATCTAGGTGATAAAGCAACTTTGTCACTGTTGACCTGATCTAGGTGATAAAGCAACTTTGTCACTGACATGACCTGATCTAAGTGATAAAGCAACTTGGTCACTGTTGACCTGATCTAGGTGATAAAGCAACTTGGTCACTGTTGACCTGATCTAGGTTATAAAGCAACTTGGTCACTGACAGTGACCAAGTTGCTTTATCACCTAAATCAGGTAGTCTGAGCTAATTAGAGCTGTCAATCATTTTACAGGTAAATTCAATTAGCCAATCAAATTAGAGATAGTAGCTACAGGGGCTGCATTAGATGTTGACTCATTGACTGTTATTGGATTTATGAGACTAGGTGGCTAATTTTGCGTTTTATAGTCCACTCATCATGTAAACAACTTACAATACAGGGCTTTATACAGCAATTCTGAATCAAGGCCCATGGCCAAAATTGGGATAAAGTGATAGACTTTTAAACATCAAAATTGGGAAAAAATTAACGACAAAAAAATTACAATGGGAGTAAAATTTATCCTCAAAATCAAATTATTATTTTAGATTGTTTTATGCCAAGCACAAATGTTTAAGTACATTCTGATATGGATCATTTTTTCTCACAAGTAGAAAAAAAAATTGGGGAAATATTAAGTTGGCTATTTTTGATTGGGAATCGGCCGAAATTCGGCCCCTTGAAAAAGGCAGAAAAAGATACGCTGCAATACAACCAACTTACAGACCACACTTGACATCCAAAATCTTGGATAGCTTTATCTGGTGTTTTAGAATAAGACAAACCTGCACATCTTTGCAGTTTTACCAGATTCATCCATTTAAGTAGATAGAACCAGGTTCAGACCCCAAACTGGACACTGGTTTACTCTGTGTTAAACCCATAGAATGCTCTTTTGTCGTCTGTTAATTTTTTTTTCAAAATTAAAGTTTTCAGACAATACTTTCAGTGTCAAACAGTTTGGATCCAGATCAGGCCTGGTGTTTTGTTGGGCCTATCTGGATTCAAATTTACTGTTTGCAAAGATTGTCAGCAGACAACACTAGCAGGCAAAGAGTTAATTCAACAGGTTTGGCCAAATAAAACAAGAAATATCTTTAAAAAAGATATTCGGCGGCTCTCAAATACTTACAATTTAAACGCAACCAAATTCGCTGGTTTTAGATGAAATTTCCTTCCATCCCTGGAATCTAAAACCAGCGAAGTTGTGGTCTCTTTTGTTTGGTTTTGTGCACAGCTAACTCTATGCATCTGAATACAATTTAGGCATTCACCAGCAAGGGTTTGGGAACAATGTTTTAAGTCCTAAGTTTTTAAGAAAACGGGGGGGGGGGGGGGGTTGACAATAAATTAATGTAAAATTAAACGTTCGCTGAAACAAACCGAACACCAGAAAAGAACATAGCCAGGATCGAGGAATAAATACATGTAGGATTCAAAACTGATCGACACCCAGTAAGCACGTACAATCGGGCCATTATCGGCCCGCCACTGAAACGCCATCCGAATGACGTTTTGCTGGCAGGCCGATAGTGGCCCGAGTTTGGATGCTGGCTGACTCATGCGCGGATCCAGGAATTTTTGCCAGGGGCGTCCAGGCCCGACTGCCAGAAAACAGCTCTGACGTTTTTTTCTTTCTTTTTTGTCCTCATTTTTTACTGTTTTACAGTGGCTTATTAATGGTTTATTTCAAAGAAAACTATAATTTTACAAGGTTTCGGGGGTGGGGAAGGGTGTCCAACATTTTCCAGGAGGGCCCAACCTTTTCCAGGGGGGTCAAACTTTTTCAAGGGGGGAGGGGGGCGGGGGGGTCCAAATACTAATTATAGAAACCCATAGAACTTGTGATTTTCCAGGAGAGGTGCGAACCCTCTATCCCCCTCCCCTCTGGATTCGCGCATGTGACCATTTAACTACTCGTAATTGATAGAAAAGACTTTACCGATAGTTACACTGTTCTTGTAAGAAAATGCATATGCCGGCTAGGGCAAGCCCAATCGCCTGAACCCAAAGGTTACGTGCAAATTCGCGGTTATTTTTTTATACGCCATTGTAATGGAACAAATTAAATACACTTGTTTGTTTTTTTTTGTTTTTTTTTAGAAATAAATGGTTTATATTCACGATTTTGGGACAATGACGCATACCCCTGGATTGGAAATTTTAGCGCGAAAACGCCTAAAACTGCGATTTTTTAGTGTTGGTAGCTATATTGTCAAATCATAAATTACATCATATTTATCTGAATTTAGATGTACTGTTAACTTGCATGATGTATTATATGAGACTGCGCAATGTTGAATATTACCAGGGCTACCACTCATATTTTTGAGGGTACATGACATGTATCCTCTAGGGCAAAATGTAGAGGGCACAATTTTTTAGAGGGTACATGGACCCACGGAAATTCCGACAGCTAAGCATTTTGAAAGAGCAGAGTAGGCCTAGATTTCCTATTAACTGCTAAAAAATGATTCTGTAAACCCACCCTAAACAAATTTGAGCGGGGCTCCCCTTTACACAATTTGCATTAAAATGACTAAGTCAACACACTGAAAAAACATTTGGCAGGGGTTCCCTTATACATCATGACTTTCCGTTCACCAGCCAACATAAATTGATTGTTGTACTTACAGGGGAAATTACCTGTTAATGCAAAGAAGTAAACCACGGCTGATATACCGATCGTTAGAGGGCACAACACCATTGGGCCCTGATAATGCAACGACAGGATTTACATCGCAGTAGCACGACAGAGATGCCAATAGTAGAAATGTGACCTGGGGAACAAATAAACAAACAATTTTAATCACAATTTACTCGACAAAACGATGTTTTTTTTCTTCGAAATTTTTTCCGACTTGAAATTTGGATTTTTCATCCGAACATTGGAGAAAAGAAACGTTTTGACATTGGGAATATAACCGTAAAACGGCCAAAAATAAGCCCTGCAAATAGACTATTGTCGAAATATAAGAAACAGACTATAATCATGTCGAGAATGGAACTTGGAAAAGTTACACATATTTTATTTAAATCGCGTGACATTACTGTAAAGTCCTTTCGGATTTAGTGGGTTAATTATTTTAAAATTCACTTCTTTGCTGTGTGCAAGGCGTGTAAACAATGATAATACAGCAATTTACAAATGCTATACATCGGGGGTTGACCTATATTCGAGATTAGGTCGTTAATACATTCAGTGCACAGACTGGTCCTCTTCCATTTACATGTAGGTTTTTAAGTTTTGTTGAATGTTTAAATAGATTGTATGGACATTCTGAGTATTAACCAATGAGAGCATCTTTTTCCAATTGGTGTGATGAATATTACAATTTAAGAATACTTCTGATTGGTGAATAATTTACATAAAATGTAGGTCTAAAGTGATAATAGAACGGCGGCCTTTTGGCCGCCGTAAAAATAAGCGAGGTTCGTGTAACAGGTCTGAAAATAGGTAGGCACACATCTTTTTTTTTGTAAATAATTTTTTTTCCTGGAAAAAAAATTAAAAAAAATTATGCATTTTGAAAGGAAAATGCCATTCAAAATGCATAAAATTATATTTTTTATAGAAAACCTGAAAAAAATTCTAGGCTTCACCAGAAAATTTAGGTAGGGTCTGGTTACCCTAAACAGGGGTATTTTTTTTATTCAGCCTTTTGGCAAATATCACATTCATCAGACAAAACATATACATGTAGCATGTTTTTCAATATTCCAAAACTATTTTGGCAATTCTGAATTTAAAATAGTAAAACATGGTCATATTTCTTTCAAAGGTCAAGGACAAGCTGGTACTACCGACTGGTGATACTCCCCGTCGTGTTAGTTTTGGTGACGAGAACATTAGCATCAAGGAGTACGAGATGTTAGCAGACCGGCGGAGGTCTGAAGGAATGCAGCACAGCGTGGGCAAACCTCTGAACTCTTACAGGTAGGATGCTCTTCCTGAAATTTTATTTGCGTAAAATTTTAATTATTTTCTTACCCATTAATTTAAACATGTGTTTTGGGTGCTCAAAAGAACCGTCTCATTGAGACGGTCCTTTTGAGTACCCACAACATATGTTTTGGATGAGAAATAAAGAAAATAATTTTCCAATACACACTCTTATCGTGAGGCCTGCTGATAGCAGCTTGATCTGATCCTGAGATTTAGATAAATGTTCTTCTGGGCCGTGTAGCTCATTCAGTAACATGTTTGACTGCAGATATGTGTCTGACTGCAGATCCAGGGGTCCGGAGTTCGATCCCAACCCAGTCCCATACTTTCACGGAGATTGATCATGAAATAATTTCTACGGCTATTCTCCTCCCTTCCGCTGATTCAAGAAGGGTTGTTGTCAGTAACAAGCGAAAGTATGTGCATGAATTACTTGTTAACCGCTTTGTCAAGCTTGCCCAGGAAAAAAAGTGTGGTTAGTTGAACTGACCATCCTGACATGATCAAGGCTGTTGACTCGGACCAGGGACGTAAAAAATCAAACCAAACAAAAAACGATAAATGTTGTAAAAGTTTGAACACTTTTCCTCTTTCACGTTTCATATAAAGTTGTGATTATCAGAACTGAATTTCACAAAATGCTTGTTAGAATAGCAGACAGGGAAGACCCTGATCAGACTGCTCCTTCAGAAGCAGTCTGATCTAGGTCTGCCCTGTTTGTCTATGTTTTGTTGGTAGGATATATGAAAAAAATCTTAAAAAATGTTCAACACTTTTCTCCATAATGTTCTCAAATAAAATGTTGGTTATTAGGGCCAGATTTCACAGGATGCTTATCAGCATAGCAAATAGGGAAGACCCTTCTTCAGTAGTCTGATCTGGGTCTGCACTGTTTGTCTAGCTAGGTCTTTTTGGCAGACAACTAACGTTCCAAATTTTTTAGAAATTAACTGTACTCTACCTGATAGCGACTTGATATAAGACATTAATCATGCTCAACTCAACTTAGCATGAAATTTCAACTGCTCATAAAAACTAAAATGCTGAAAAATAAAGATTCTTACTACTTAAAATGCTCAGTATTTATCCTGCTAATAAGTATTTATGAGCAGTCAGGAAAATTTCATGCTCAATGCAAAAAATTAAGTTTATCATAAAAACACGCAAACACCCCAAAACCGCACACCCCTAAACCTTGAGGTTTAAGGCCATTTCACATATACACCGAAACCGAACAGAAACAAAAAAATAGAATGCCTTAAAGTCTACGAGTATTTAGCCGAAACCGAACATGCACGAATTGGATTTTATTTTTTCCGGTTTCGGCGGTCGAATTTCAGCAAATACGACAGGTTTATACAGCATTATTTTAATTATACCTGCACATACACAACAAGGTGCGTTTTATATATAATTTAGTAATCAGTGGTGGTGCGCATGCCCGAGGACAGTTGTCATTTCGGAGCGGACAGAAAATTTGAGAAGGAAGTTGTTTCAAACCTATGGTATCATTCATTTGGATTTAAACCTACTTTTGGATGTCAAGACAGATGATGAATTACAAGGAATGGAGAACATTCATATTGTGTGAATTAGAGAACTTTGTGGTAGAAACTAAACGTTTCACCACACGAGCTTCATGTTAATAGGGCCCACCACCAAATACCGCAAGATAATACAAGTGTCGACAGTAATTGACCTTACAAAGATACCAGTGTGTTTATATGGCCTTAAGGCTTTATACAGAAATACAGCAATCATGGAAGCCATTGATGGATTGTCCAGTGAGATAATGGGGCGATTACTTTACAAGTACGAGACTACAGATTTTTGTGGGACAAAGCCCAGGGCGATTTTAAAGACCACGACCTAAAGGCAGTGAAATGGAATAATATCAGGAAGTCTGTATATATAAGATCCAGGTTTGTGTCAAATTATACATGCATTTTCCGGGATTTCGTCTGCAGATTCTGTTCATATGCAAAAGATCTGCCGAAAATGAATTGATGCAATTCAGTTGCTGTTCCGATTCTAAAGGTGTATATGTGAAACAGCCCCTATTAATCTAATTCTGAGTTTTGCTATAGCTGTGATTGTCCCAAATGTTGTGTATTAAATGTGTATTAACTGAAAAGATGTCTAGGCCAGAATATTTTTATAAGTTGATTTACGAACCCTCCTACTGTTATTTTCCGGAAAGTAGGAAAAAAAAATTTAATTTCTATTTTTTTTTTTTTTTTATCCGCCGACTCTTAATATTAATTGTTTGGTTGAAAAAAAATAATATTTTTTTGAGGTTCTGTCCTGTGCATTTTTGAGAGTGACACTGTTAAAAGTGATTGTCCTGTCCAGATTTTTAGGAAAATGATGAAATATTTAAAGATTACCTTACTAGTTTTACTGTTTTTCTGGAGATATTAAACAAAAAAAAAAAGAAAAACAAAGCTCTGAAAAAAAAGCTCTGAAAATGACCAGTCAACTGGTCATTTTCAGAGCTTTTTTATTATTTTTTTTTCATCCCCCCGACCCTAGATCTGAAAAAAATTCCCATAAATCATTACTAATAAAAAAATTTTGGCCTTATATAAACATCCGAAGAAGTGTCATCAGGATTGACTTAATCCGAATCCCCTTCCCAATTCATTTATCCAATTAATTTTAGCTTTAAGCATGACTTTACAAGCAGAGCAAATCTTGAACAGACACCATATATCAAAGGAATACTCTTTGCCTGTACATGCCTGTCGTCGGAAACAGTTTGAACCGGATCAGGCCCAACAGAATGTCAGATCTGATCTTGATCCAAAACTGTTTGTCTTGGCCGTGTGATGCAGGAAAGTTAACCAATTCTTATTTCAAGCGAATATGAATTCTAGAGTTACTTCCCTGATATGGCCGGCATGGCCATATTCCATTTCTTTCCAAGCTTTTATTGATTCCAGATATTTTGGTTACAAACAGAGTTGAAAACAACAGTGGAGATCATGATCAGTGTGTCTGAAATATGGGCCGAGACACGTGATTTCCAACAATGTGGCATTTTGACAAGTGTAGACTCGGACTAGTCTGTGCAGCCTCCTTTTAAGCTTAGAAACTCCAAATGGTGTTCAGTCAGTAGCTTAACAATCCTAGTATACTCAAGCGACTAGCAAAGGCTCTGATCAGACTGCGCATATGCGCAGGCTGATCTGAGCCTTTGCTGATCGCACATACCACATTGTTGGAAGTCTTATGTCACGGCTCAAATTCATGTCTCGTCTCATTTTGAAAACAGTGTAGATCCAGAGCAGATCTTAGCATATAAACTGGTCAAAATAAGCTAAGCCCCATGTCACTTTTTTCCGTAGCCATAATATCACAGGGGGTTAACTCAGTCACAGTGCGGGGTGATTCTTTATGACAGTTGTCAATGATGCTTTATGAAAAGGGTTACAGGTTCTTTACTTTGGGTCAATGATTCTTTACAAGTTTCTATGCTCATGCCAAACGCGGGGTGAAAATGGTAATATTCGACAGTTTTAGAGTCAAATTTTGTTAATAGACATATAAGCAGCATGTTTCATGATAGTCTATGCATTTATCATACAGTTTAGCTGTCCAACAATTCACCAGTTACACTAGAGATGCTAAGTTGCAACAAATGCCATATGTGTATATTTCATGGTTTTATCGAGCCAAAAACGCTTGGAAACGAACCATTATATTATAAATTTGGTATCTGAAGCTTAAATTCTTCCTTTGATATACGTTTTAGCCAATTTCAACATTTTTCGAAGTTAATGGTTCTTTATGAAAGGTTACAAATGCTTTATGAGCCTAAAATTCGGGTTACAGGTTCTTTTAGAAAGTTATTACATATTCTTTATGAAAGAAGTTACAAGTTCTTTATGAGACAAATGCAATTTCGTCCTGATATACAGCCGTAATGTATTTTTTGCCCCAATAAATGGGCCGCTGGTATGTGCGACCAACAAAGGCTCAGACCAGCCTGCACATATGCGCAGTCTGATCTGAGCCTTTGCTAGTCGCTTAACTATTATATGACTGTTAAGCTATTGACCGATTAGCATTTGTAGTTTCTAAGCTTAAAAGGAGGCCGCACAGCCTCGTCTGAGTCTATTCATGCCAAAATGCCACATTGCTGGAAGTTTCTTGTCCCGGCTCAAATGTCTTTGTTGGTTTGTGTTGCTGTTCAGAAAAAGTTGAATTTTGACCTATTGGCCCTAGGAGGGGGTACGAGAGGGGGAAGTCAACAATTTTTCCGTCATATTGCGGCATCCCACACTTTACTGGGCAAGCTTAGCTAAGGAGGTAATGCCTTATTCCACACAGACCACGAATCCCTAGAATCATAAAAGAATCGATAAATGTTAGGATTCGTGGAGAATTGTATTTTTTTTCAACCCATACGTGATGTTCTACGATTCAGTGGAAATACTGCAATAAGTTAAAGAAATGACCACGAATTAGTTGAGAATATGCCGAATGCAGCACGAATTGGGAACGAATTAACAGAAATTCGTGATGATTCGCGAGATTTTCCCTCACGACAGTTATAAAAAAGGTCCATCTATGCTTCGGGGGCATCAGTTCCAAAATGAATGATCCTCGTATGTCAGCTGTAATATTTGTCAATTCGTGGGATTCGGGCCCTGTGTGAAATAGGGGTATAAAACAGTACTTTTTGCACATACTTTCACTTGAAACTGACAAGAACCCTTATTGAATCAGCGGAAGTTGGCGAATGAACGTATATCCGTTGTCATGACCAATCTCCAGGTAATAATGGACTTTAGTAGGGTCGCAATGAAACTTACGAACCCTAGATGAACCACTGGGCTTGCCTCCGACTGTGCTGCAGGACCCAATAAAAAATTATACTCTCATACGAATATTACCGATAGCATGAAGGTGTACCACTAGACTGATATCCGTCATAGATGCTAATATTTCCCTTATGAATCCATACCAACCGCTACCATTCCAAGGGAGTGCTGTGGCTCAGTGATAGAGTGCTTGACTCAGAACCGAGTGGTTGCGGATTCGAGCCTCACCAGCATCACTGCGTTGTGTCCTTGAGCAAGACACATTCATCATTGCTTAATACTGGTTCAACCCAATAAGACCCGTCCTGGCATAACTGAAAGATTGTTGACTGGGACATAAAAAATCCACTCAGCCACCATCTCACAAGTTCAAGGTAACAACTTCAACTCAGATGTCTGTCCATCGATCATACATGCTTCGTATCCTCTAGCTCTGTATCTCATTACAGTTTAAGATATCCTCATGAAACAGATATCAATCAACATAAGACGACGTGTAAAACACAAGGACTTTAGCTCTGTATTACCCATTTAAAAAAAATATGGCCTGTTAAAACGGAAAATTGTAGATTTTGCAATTTAAATCGTGCCCGCTCTGTAATAGAAGTACCTCGCCCAATAACCATTTTTGTTTATGGTAAGACTAGAAATATTTTCTTCTAACGTGCATGGACATCGATTTTAGAATTGCTTTAATTTGACCCACTTACCAATTACAAGAAAAGCTGTCTGCGTTTGTCGTATGCTGACTGTTTTTGAAGTCTCTTAGGCGAACAGTGTAGACCTAAACAGACTGTTGCTGTTTGCTTCTGTGCTTATATATTAGTCAATAATCTAAACAAATATATGCAGCAGCCGAAAATTGGGTGTAATGATCAACCGCAGTTTTTGGCTGGCTTTTGGAGGTTGTATCAGACATCCTTTGATTTTTATGCATACTTTCAAACTTGATTGTCACTCATCGAATGACGACATGTTTTTGCATTTTTGCGGACAGATGGCGCAAATTTGTTGTTTTTGTCAATTTTAAAAAACTACACCCAATATTTCAAGTCTAGCTACTGTCCTGCCAGCCAAGAGTGACAGTGATGTCATGTTTTGTTTACACTTGTTAGGTAAAGCATTAACTTGTACACTCCAGCTGAGTTAACGCAAATCGATAGATCACTTGTGTATTAATCCTATCCTGTGGATAGGATTAATACACAAGTGATCTATCGATTATAAGTCCCTGATAACATTGTAAACAAAACATGACGTCACTGTCACTCTTGCCTGGCAGGACAGTAGCTTTTATAGCTCAAGAAGAAATTCACGGAGCGCCTTTGAGCCAGCTTGCATGCTTTTATAACTTTACGTGGTACCTCAAACTACCAAGCAGTAGACACTATTCAAGGGCGGATCCAGAAAATTTTGTCGGGATGCGGGAGAGGGGGGTCCACGCCCACAAAAGTATGAGATGTTTTCTGTCGTAGTTTTTATGATCTTCATCCTATTTTAAAGGGGAATGCCTTTTACAAAGTTTCGCAAAGAATATAAGCGTATTCCATGGAAAACTGGGAAACTAATATGTTTTTGAATTACAAGCTTTCCTAGGGGATCCCTAATGCGTATTCCTATGGAAACCTATCGCTTGTGATTTTCCAGGGGGTCTGGACCTCTGCCCCCAACCCCTCTGGGCCCACCCATGCTGTCTGCGAGTCGCTGAATCTACACATTTCTCATGTATATTAATAGTGAGATGGTCGCAGGTGTCATTCCATGGGCTGGCAGGACAAAAAAGAGCCACCCATGAAGACTCGTATTGGTGTTGGAATCTTCCCAGTCTGCTCACAACCTTAGCAGTGATCTTAATCTGTATCCAGAATAAGAGCTGTGAAAAAAAGACTGATATCCATGTTGATATGGGCCCCGTAGGTGATGGAGCAGTGGATACAAATGACTGGTGCATTAAGGGAGCAGTGGATACAAATGACTGGTGCATTAAGTGAGGATTATCGCCCGTATAGGCTTTATCACACCGGGTAGGCTCTGCAGTCAGACACGCATCGGTAACGTGTCTGGCTACAGATGCGTGTCTGACTGCAGATCCAGGGGTCGCGAGTTCGATCCCGACCCGGTACCATACTTTCGTGGAGATTGCGGTCATTCTCCTCCTTCCGCTGATTTATTCAAGAAGGGTTGTTGTCAGTTACAAGCGAAAGTATGTGCACAAATTACTGGTTAACCGCTTGCTCAAGCCTGCCCAGGAAAAAGTGTGGTTAAGTGAACTGACCGTCCCGCAATGACCATAGCTGTTGACATGGGACGTAAAGCAACAAAAACAAACAAACACCGGTTAGGCGGCAATCGAAAACGTTAATACTATTGACAGACGTAGATCAAAAATCGATTGCCGCCTACCCGGTATGTTTCTCATATTGCACCAGCTTTGTGCATTGTTAGATGTTGCACAGAATACAATAACTAATACTACCGACTGAAGGCTCTGTTTTCGTCTTCAAATTATGAGAAAACAACTCCACCGAAGAGAACTATAACTGCAACTGCAGGTACCCAGAACGAGAAATCTGGCTTCTGGGTTCACAAGTAGTCTGCTTTTTATAGGTTGATTGTTAGATTCTAATGATTGGATATATCAATAGGCGAGGTAACTTTGTGAATGTTGAAAAAAACTCATTTGTATTTCTTTTGGGTACTCAAAAGAACCGTCTAAATGAGGCGTTTCTTTTGAGAATCCAAACATGTAAATCGTTGTTGTCTGCATGTCTCCTTTTGTTAATCAAGAGTAGAATATCAAGTAAGATAAAAGTTATTATGGACAATGTTTGCCTTAATCTTCCATGCCTGTGTGGGGCGCAGTGGCTCAATAGAAGGGTTGCTATTTTGAGACTCAGAGACGTCAGAGTCAGTGTTTTACCCGCTGCTTTAGTACTGGATCCACCAAGGTAGACCCATCCCGACAAGACTGAAAGATTGTTGACTCGGATGTAAAGAACCAAGACAAGCAAACGAAACACCAAATGCTGCTATTTTGACCTGTCAGGCTCAACTGACTGATTCATGTAAAGTCCCCGCCTATTGGGACGTTCAAAATACGCTGAGCCACCCCATCCCCATCAATCCACCACATGCTCCTATTGGGAGTTTCAAAAAAGACATATTGATGTCTCAGATACAGTACGGGATACAGTACTGGATGCTGAAAGCAGGGTTTGGATGTTAACGATGCATGGGAGGATCCAGAAAATTCTGTCTGGGGGGTTGTGTGTCCTGAGATCTTTATTTCAGTTTTTTTATTTCACAGAGGGCAGTGCGGACCTGACCACCCTTTCGAAGCAATTGGGCCCACGGGGTCCTACTTCTTCCCGAGGTTGTCTTTAACAGTATTTCTAAGGAAACATATAACAAATTTTGATCTTCCAGCTGGGGTGCAAACCCTCTGTCCCCCACCCTTGGGACACGCAACACATGCGATGCTTAGCTAACAATCTGGACTCTGTAGCTCTGTCAGTTGCCTATCTGCTTAAAGGGGACGGCAACCCTGATGATTACTATGTTTTGTATGAAACATCTTAATAAACCATGAATTTTGATACCAGTTTCATCTAAATCGGTTGAAAAATGTTGAAGTTGTGGGCGTTTGAATATTTGCAAATGGACTGTAATGGAAGCGGCCATATTATAGGCTTAGTGACGTCACTCAGCCTAATTAAATATGCGTAATCAAAATAAAAGACAAACCAATATAATATTTGCATTAATTTTTAATGAAACATTTTCCTTATGTATAAAGCTGCATATCTGCTAAAACACAGATGATGTGATAGTAGTGATAACTAAAAATTAAGCAGTTGAAAAAAATCTGAAAACTAATTAAATATTCAAAATGGCGGCTAAATGTTGGCCATATTAAATTCTTTAAATGCCCATAACTTGCCCATTTTTCAACCGATTTTGATGATACTTGTATCAAAATTCATGGTTCATAGAGCTCTTTATAATAAGACATACTTATCATTAGGGTTGCTGTCCCCTTTAATATGCAAGCAGACAAGAGATCGCACCCAGCATATTTTTCACGGAGAATTGTTTCTTCTCCTGATGTTTCAAGAAGACCAAGTTGCCAGTAACTTGTATAAGAATGAGCAAAAGTAATGGTAAACTGCCCTACAGTAGGCTTGCATAGGAACATTGTAGTTATGATAAACACAGCTGTTTACCATATACAGGCAATCAAATCAAATAACAATTAAATGAAACGAATTCAGAGGCTATGTCTCGGCATCACTGATATAATATTGAAATAAATATTAACCTTAATCATAATGATAGGGCGTGATTTGCTTGACTTGGGGCAAATTTGGATGGGATTGGGCCCTTTTAGTCTCTCCCTGTCTCTTGGAGGAGTCCCATCATGACAGAAATATTGTTGACTGGGAATTTAAGTCTTAACTCAATCAATAAACAAGCCAGGGCTGTAGTAATAGGTCTAATTGCCCTGATATTTGATCCTAAAACCATTAACATATTTGCCAATTCTTTCATAAAGCATCCGAACCCTTTCATAAAGAACCAGTTATCCATCATTCGAACTGGTAAAGAACCTGTTACCAAAATGTGTTAATGATTCTTTATGACCAGTTTTTAGCTTGTCATAATTAATCATTTAAAATAAACTCTTTATAGTTTTACATGAGGAGACAATTGATTTTTCAAAGACATTTAGATTGAACTTGAAGTTGTATGCTAAATATCTTTGATGGAGTATGTACTTTGATAAAAATACTGAATTTTATTATGGGTTTTATCATTATCTTAATTAAACCGCCAATTAATACCCGACACATAAACCGTCATCGCAAAGACTGAAAGAGTAAAACCTTTAGCTTTTCATATAAATGAATTAACAGAAATAAAATACTTTCGGGCTTCGAAAATCTTAAGTTTAATGCCGTTTCCCATCACCTACCTTATACTGATTAAGGAAATCATAAAGCACCTGTAACCCTTTCATAAAGCATCATTGACAACTGTCATAAAGAATCACCCCGCACTGTGACTGAGTTAACCCCCTGTGAATATTAAATTAAGTTGTTTATTTCAAAACTATCGAAGGTAATTTAAAAAGATAACTCCACCCATGTTAGACAACAATGTCTTAGGTGTAATCACACAAAGTTACAATTGAAAATACAGATTTTCATTGGGTTTGTGCTAAATTATCCAAGATTATCCAAATTTTTGCCAATTTTACTATAGGAAAGATAGGGAAGGAAACGAGACATTTAGTGGAATGTGTGGAGCTCTATGGAAAATTTATCAATAAATCCGAAACCTAGCACATGTTTGTGAGGAAACGTTGCTGCCACTTCGCTGAAAATTTTATGGAAAAATCTATAATCAGTAAAATGTTATGATAAATCAAATATGAATGCATTTACATTAAGTCTATGGGAAAATTTCCAGTGGGGCTTAATTCATTTTGACCAGTTTACTAGAGGGATTAATCTGGAAAAACAGGACACTCAGGCTGATGGATATAGCTGGGCTCTAAGCCTTGTCCTTATAAGCTTTTACTCAGCTTTGGTTTTTTTGCGCAGCTTTTATGTGACTGCACTAAAGCTGTGTTAAAGCTTCGCAAAAGCTGCCTTAAAGCCGGCTTTTCTTCAGCTATGTTTAAAGCTGCGTTAAAACCGGCTTTTCTTCAGTTCTGCGTAAAAGCTGTGTTTCTGCCGCTAAATACGCAGATGCCAATATGGCTAGCTTTTACGAAGCTTTGAAAGCTGCGCTAAAGCTGTAGAAAAGCTGGGTTATTTTTGCAAAGATAGTCTCATTACAAAAAATTCAATTGCACTGGGGTAAAGATCCAAGTACCTCCCGTGAACTATGTGGACAATGAAAAAGTAATTACTGCTGCCATCCCCAACCATACCCCGTAGGTAGGAAAGCAGTGGTGACCAGGGTTTGCACAGGCTTGAAAAGTACTGGAATTTAGAGGGCTTTCTTGAAAAGTTCTTGAAAATTAAATCTGCCTTAAAAAGTACTGGAAAATCACTCAAAGGCCTTTAAAAGTCCTTGAATTCTTCTATTTTCTGTAGAACTTTACACTGTTGATAGAGATCTAAATCAGTATAAAATTGTTGTGCCTTGATTTGGTGCAGCAAATGCTGCACCAAATAAAGACAACAATTTCATACTCATTTTCTAGTACTAATTTCTCCATCATCTCAGTCTAGCATTTTTGAAGTAGAATTTTAACTCTCTGATCAGTATTTTTCCTAAACTTATAGTCCTTGAAAACTGGAAAATAGTCTAGAGAAGTCCTTGAAAAGTCCTTGAATTTTACTCAAACTTCCCTGTATGAACCCTGGGTAACAAATGACGGGTGCATAACACATCCATCATTCTCATTCCTTTAATAGTCATGAAACAAGAGTAAAGTGCTAAAAGAAAAAAAAAGGTGTCGAAATATATGCACTTACAGCACGATGGTTGCTAAGTGGCATTGAAGCGGTGCAGCTGTTAATTTGTGAATTCATTTTGTTCACTTTTGTACTTATTTCTTGGTTAATGCATGACTATTGAGTGTTAAAAGGTAAAGACTTGGTCATTACCATCCTTGGACTAGAATTTCTGTCTAGCACGCACACATCTATATAGCGATCATTTTCAGTTGAAGAGGACTTGATTAGTAATAATTACAATTTATTCAGGAGGATGATGGCTTAACACTTATCATGCTGAAAAATTTGTCATGAAAATGTTATTTGCTTATTACAATCTACTGCATCTTAAGAGGCCATTCAAAAATAGACAAAACAAAGATCTTATTGACACATGGTAACTTAATGAAGGTTGAAAGTATTGCAGAATGCTCCCTTCATTCTGCAATACTTTTGACCTGCATTAAGCGATAATCGGTCTTGAAAACCAATTTTGGTCTTCATTTTGAGTGGCCCCTTAAGACAGGTTTTACTGTATATTCAAATGCACTGTAGAAAACCTTCAACTGTTGAAGCAAACACTATGAACCCTGATCTGATCTGGTACCATATGAGCGGGACGTGCGATTTCCAACAATGTGCTATGTGTGACCAGCAAAGCCTTAGATCAGCCTCCGCATATGCGCAGTCTGATCAGAGCCTTTGCTAGTCACTTGAATATTGTTGAGCTACTGATTGATTGTTGGAAATCACATGTTGTGGCTCATATTCAGATGCTTTCCAGAAAACTTTCAACTGTAGAACCCTGATCTGATCTGGTACCATATTGTGCGAAATATAGGCTTCCCAAGTGTATAAGCCATGGGCGGATCCAGAGAGGGGACAGGGAGTCCGGACCCCCCTTGAAAAATCACAAAAATATAGGGTTTCTTAGCAATATTGATCCAGATCCCCTAAAAAATCACAAAGCTACAAAGCCAGCATTCAATATTGGGCCATCATCTGCACGCCAGCAAAACGCCATTTTAATGTCATTTAGCTGGCGGGCCAATGATGGCTCATTTATAGTGGTATTTGGATCCTCAAATAATTTTTTTCTTTTTAAAAATCTGGACCCCTCTGAAAAAACTTTCTGGATCCATGCTTGTAAGTAGATGAGGGAACACAACAATTGTGGTGAATGCCGGGAAAAGGATTAATGCTAAACGCTTTTAGGTTAATAAAGTCAAGCAATTAATGCAATGAACTAAACTAATTGCATCTGTTACTGCCATAGGAAGCTTTTCTTATTCTTTCTCGTTAATTTCCATAGCTCTAGATAACGGGAGTATCCGTCAAGTTAGTTTCCTTATTTCTCTAAAAAAACATGTTGTGGGTATACTTATTGAGAGCCCCTCAATGAGACACCACCTAAGAGCACTGCAACAAAGTTTTTCAAGGAAAATATTGGCAATTTTACGTTGAATTGAAATTTGTCATATTCTATTGCTATGGTTTCTCAGATTCTAATGTACTGGTACACCCACGCATCACACAATGGCCGGTGGATAATGGAGGAAAATTACACATTGTATTTAAATGGAACAGGCTCTGATGCTAGCAACATTAAATTAAAGCTACTGATCGTTTAAAACAACTAAATCTTTTGTGTCTGTCATTCTTGAAGACTCCAATATCGCCAAAAGAACTCTGCTGCTAAAAAAACATTGAGTCAACTGTAGTTTTTTCCCTTTACGTTTTGCTGCTCTGATCAAAGTTTAAGGAAATTTTTCATAACATTGTTATAAATGTAGCCAAGAGCTGATTCTTATAGCCTTAATTGTTATTTTGACATTCCTGAAAGGTAAATTTCATGTTAAAAAAAGAGAAAGTGAGTTTCGATGATTGGGAGATTTTAACCATTTCGTTTTGCTGTTAATGATGATGTCCTTTGAACTAATGATAGAATGTAAAGCCAATGTGATTTTAGCTAGTACTAGAATGTCAGTGTCCTATGATCTAATGATAGAATGTCAATATCATGTAAACTAACAATAGAATAATGTCCTGTGCACTAAAGTCCCATGAACTGATGGAAGAATGCCGATGTTCTGTGACCTTATGATATGATGTCAATGTCCTGAGAACTGATGATGATAGAATGTATACATCTAATGGTAGAATGTCAATGCCCCATGAACTTATGATATGATGCCAATGTCCTGTGAACCGATGATAGAATGTTAATGTTCTGTGAACTAATAGAATGCCAATGTGTGAACTAATAGAATGTCAATGTCTTGTAAACTAATGGTAGGATGTTAATGTTTTGTGAATGCCATGGTCTAATGTCAAGTTCCTGTGAACTTAGTATAATAGAATATCACTGAATGTTGCATGAATCAATGATAGAAAATGTCAATGTCTTGTAACATCTTGATAGAAAGTCATCTTGTGTGACCTAATAATATAATATCAATGCCCTGTGGTCTGATGGTAGATGACCTAATGTTAAAATGGCAATGCCCTGTAATCACTAATGATAGAATGTCAATGCCCTGTGATCTGATGGTAGATGACCTAATGTTAAACTGGCAATGCCCTGTGATCACTAATGATAGAATGGCAATGCCCTGTGAACTAATTGTAGATGACCTAATGATAAAATGGCAATGCCCAGTGATCTGATGGTAGATGACCTAATGATAGAATGTCAATATGCTGTGAACTGATGGTAGATGACCTAATGATAGAATGTCAATGCTCTGTGATCTGATGGTAGATGACCTAATGATAGAATGTCAATATGCTGTGAACTGATGGTAGATGACCTAATGATAGAATGTCAATGCACTGTGATCTGATGGTAGATGACCTAATCATAAAATGGCAATGCCCAGTGAACTGATGGTAGACGACCTAATCATAAAATGGCAATGCCCAGTGATCTGATGGTAGATGACCTAATGATAGAATGTCAATATGCTATGAACTGATGGTAGATGAACTAATGATAGAATGTCAATGCCCAGTGATCTGATGGTAGATGACCTAATGATAGAATGTCAATGCCCAGTGAACTGATGGTAGATGACCTAATGATAGAATGTCAATGCCCAGTGATCTGATGGTAGATGAACTAATGATAGAATGTCAATGCCCAGTGAACTGATGGCAGATGACTTAATGATAAAATGGCAATGCCCAGTGATCTGATGGTATATGAACTAATGATAGAATGCCAATATGCTGTGAACTGATGGTAGATGACTAAGTGATAGAATGTCAATGCCCAGTGAACTGATTTGCAGATGACTTAATGATAGAATGTCAATGCCCAGTGATTTGATGGTAGATGACCTAATGATAGAATGTCAATACCCTGTGAACTGATGGTAGATGACCTAATGATAGAATGTCATTGCCCAGTGGTCTGTTGGTAGATGACCTAATGATAAATTGGCAATGCCCAGTGATCTGATGGTAGATGACCTAATGATAGAATGTCAATGCCCAGTGAACTGATGGTAGATGACCTAATCATAAAATCGCAATGCCCAGTGATCTGATGGTAGATGACCTAATGATAGAATGTCAATATGCTATGAACTGATGGTAGATTAACTAATGATAGAATGTCAATGCCCAGTGAACTGATGGCAGATTTCTTAATGATAAAATGGCAATGCCCAGTGATCTGATGGTAATTGAACTAATGATTGAATGTCAATATGCTGTGAACTGGTGGTAGATGACTAAATGATAGAATGTCAATGCCCAGTGAACTGATGGTAGATGACCTAATGATAGAATGTCAATGCCCAGTGAACTGATGGCAGATGACTTAATGATAGAATGTCAATACCCTGTGAACTGATGGTAGATGACTTTTGTGATAGAATGTCAATGCTCTGTGAACTGATGGTTGATGACCTAATGATAGAATGTCAATCTCCTGTGAACTGAAAGTAGATAAACTTATGGTATAATGTCAATGACCAGTGACCTAATGATAGAAAGTCAATGCCCAGTGATCTGATGGTAGATGACCTAATGATAAAATGGCAATGCCCAGTGATCTGATGGTAGATGACCTAATGCCCTGTGAACTGATGGTAGATGACTAAATGATAGAATGTCAATGCCTAGTGATCTGATGGTAGATGACCTAATGATTGAATGTTATTCTCCTGTGAACTGATAGTAGATGACCTAATGATAGAATGGAAATGCCCAGTGAACTGATGGTAGTTGACCTAATGATAGAATGTCAAAACCTTATGATCTGATGGTAGATGACTTAATATAAGAATGCCAATGCCCAGTGATCTGATGGTAGATGACATAATGATAGAATGTCAATACCCTGTGAACGGATGGAAGATGACTTAAAGATAGAATGCCAATGCCCTGTGATCTGATGGTAGATTAACTAATGATAGAATGTCAATACCCTTTGAACTGATGGTAGATGACCTAATAATAGAATGTCACTACCCTGTAAACTGATGGTAGATGACTTAATGATAGAATGCCAATGCCCAGTGATCGGTTGGTAGATGACCTAATGATAAAATGGCAATGCCCAGTGATCTGATGTTAGATGACTTAATGATAGAATGTCAAAACCCTGTGATCTGATGGTAGATGACCTAATAATAGAGTGTCACTACCCTGTAAACTGATGGTAGATGACCTAATGATAGAATGTCAATACCCTGTGATCTTATGGTTGATTACCTAATGATAAAATGGCAATGCCCAGTGATCTGATGGTAAATGACCTAATCTTAGAATGTCATTAACCTGTAAACTGATGGTAGATGACTTAATGATAGAATGTCAATGCCCAGTGATCTGATGGAAGATGACCTAATGATAGAATGTCAATATCCTGTGAACTGATGGTAGATGACCTAATGATAGAATGTTAATACCCTGTGAACTGATGGTTGATGACCGTATGATAGAATGGCAATGCCCAGTGATCTTATGGTAGATGACCTAATGATAGAATGTCAATACCCTTTGATCTGATGGCAGATGACCTAATGATAGAATGTCAATGCCCAGTGATCTTATGGTTGATTACCTAATGATAAAATGGCAATGCCCAGTGATCTGATGGTAGATTAACTCATGATAGAATGTCAATACCCTGTAAACTGATGGTAGATGACTTAATGATAGAATGTCAATGCCCAGTGATCTGATGGAAGATGACCTAATGATAGACTGTCAATCTCCTGTGATCTGATGGTAGATGACTTAATGATAGAATGCCAATGCCCTGTGATCTGATGGTAGATGACCTAATGATAGAATGCCAATGCCCTGTGATCTGATGGTAGATGACCTAATGATAGAATATCAATGCCCAGTGATCTGTTGGTAGATGACCTAATGATAGACTGTCAATCTCCTGTGATCTGATGGTAGATGACTTAATGATAGAATGCCAATGCCCAGTGATCTGATGGTAGATGATCTAATGATAGAATGTCAATGTCCAGTGATCTGATGGTAGATCACCTAATGATAGAATGTCAATGCCCAGTGATCTGATGGTAGATGACCTAATGATAGAATGTCAATATCCTGTCAACTATTGGTAGATGACCTAATGATAGAATGTCAATACCCTGTGAACTGATGGGAGATGACTTAATGATAGAATGTTAATGCTCTGTGAACTGATGGTAGATGACCTAATGATAGAATGTCAATGGCAGGTGATCTGATGGTAGATGACCTAATGATAGAATGTTAATACCCTGTGAACTGATGGGAGATGACTTAATTATAAAATGTTAATGCTCTGTGAACTGATGGTAGATGACCTAATCATAGAATGTCAATGGCAGGTGATCTGATGATAGATGGCTTAATTATAAAATGGCAATGCCTTGTGAACTGATGGTAGATGAGCTTTTGATAAAATAACAGTGCCCAGTGATCTGATGAAAGAAAGTCAATTCCCTGTGATCTGATGGTAGATGTCCTAATGAAAGAATGTCAATGCCAAGTGATCTGATGGTAGATGACCTAATGATAGAATGTCAATGCCCTGTGATCTGATGGTAGATGACCTAATGATAGAATGGCAATGCCCAGTGATCTGATGGTAGATGACCTAATGATAGAATGTCAGTGCCCCGTGATCTGATGGTAGATGCCCTAATGATAGAATGTCAATGCCTAGTGATCTGATGGTAGATGAACTAATGATAGAATGTCAATGCCCTGTGATCTGATGGTAGATGACCTAATGATAGAATGTCAATGCCCCGTGATCTGATGGTAGATGACCTGATGATAGAATGTCAATGCCCTGTGATCTTATGGTAGATGACCTAATGATAGAATGTCAGTGCCCTGTGATCTGTTGGTAGATGCCCTTATGATAGAATGTCAATGCCAAGTGATCTGATGGTAGATGACCTAATGATAGAATGTCAATATCCTGTGAACTGATGGTAGATGACCTAATGAGAGACTGTCAATGCCAAGTGATCTGATGGTAGATGACCTAATGATAGAATGTCAATACCCTGTGAACTGATGGTAGATGACCTTATGATAAAATGCCAATGCCAAGTAATCTGATGGTAGATGACTTAATGATTGATGGCAATATCCAGTGATCTGATAGTAGATGACCTAATGATAGCATGTCAATGCCCAGTAATCTGATGGTAGATGACCTTATGATAGAATGCCAATGCCAAGTGATCTGATGGTAGATGAGCTTATGTTAAAATGTCAATACCCTGCGAACTGATGGTAGATTAACTAATGATAGAATGTCAATCCCCAGTGATCTGTTGGTAGATGACCTAAAAATAGAATGTCAATACCCTGTGATCTGATGGTAGATGACCTAAAGATAGAATGTCAATGCCCAGTGATCTGATGGTAGATGACTTAATGATAGAATGTCAATACCCTGTGAACTGATGGTAGATGACCTAATAATAGAATGTCAATACCCTGTGAACTGATGGTAGATGACCTAATTATAGAATGTCAATCTTCTGTGAACTGAAAGTAGATGAATTTAGGGTATAATGTCAATGACCAGTGACCTAATGATAGAAAGTCAATACCCTGTGATCTGATGGTAGGTGACCTAATGATAGAATTTTAATGCCCAGTTTTCTGATGGTAGATGACTTTATGATAGAATGTCAATGCCCAGTAATCTGATGGAAGATTACCAAATGATAGATTGTCGATGCCGAGTGATCTGATGGTAGAAGACCTAATACTAGAATGTCAATGCCCTGTGATCTGATGGTAGATGACCTAATAATAGAATGTCAATGCCCAGTAATCAGATGGTTGATTACCTACTTGAAGAATGCCAATGCCCAGTTATCTGATGGTAGATTAACTAATGATAGAATGTCAATGCCCAGTGATCTGATGGTAGATTACCAATTGATAGATTGTCAATGCCCAGTGATCTGATGGTAGAAGACCTAATGATAGAATGTCTATGCCCTGTGATCTGATGGTAGATGACCTATAATAGAATGTCCTTGCCCAGTAATCTGATGGTTGATTACTTAATTGAAGAATGCCAATGCCCAGTGATCTGATGGAAGATTACCAAATGATAGATTGTCAATGCCCAGTGATCTGATGGTAGATGGCCTTATGATAGAATATCAATCTCTGTGAACTGATTGTAGATGACCTTATAATAGAATGTCAATACCCTGTGAACTGATGGTTGATGACCTTATCATAGAATGTCAAGTTCCTGTGAACTGATAGTAGATGAAATTATGGTATGATGGCAATGACCAGTGACCTTATGATAGAACGTCAATACCCTGTGATCTGATGGTAGATGACCTAATGATCAAATGCAAGAATGCCAATGCCCAGTGATCTGATGGTAGATTAACTCATGATAGTATGTCAATATCCTGTGAACTGATGGTAGATGACCTAATGATAGAATGTCAGTGCCCTGTGATCTGATGGTAGATGACCTAATTATAGAATGCCAATGCCCAGTGATCTGATGGTAGATTAACTCATGATAGAATGTCAATATCCTGTGAACTGATGGTAGATGACCTAATGATAGAATGTCAGTGCCCTGTGATCTGATGGTAGATGACCTAATGATAGAATGTCAATGCCCAGTGATCTGATGGTAGATGACCTAATGATAGAATGTCAATGCCCAGTGATCTGATGGTAGATGACCTAATGATAGAATGTCAGTGCCTAGTGATCTGATGGTAGATGACCTAATGATAGAATGTCAATGCTCTGTGAACTGATGGTAGATGACCTATTGATAGATGGTAGATGTCCTAATGATAGAATGTCTATGCTCTGTGAACTGATGGTAGATGAGTAATGATAGAATGTCAATGCTCTGTGAACTGTTGGTAGATGACCTAATGATAGAATGTCAATGCCCAGTGATCTGATGGTAGATGACCTAATGATAGAATGTCAATCTTCTGTGAACTGATGGTAAATGACCTAATGATAGAATGTCAATGCCCAGTGATTTGATGGTAGATGACCTAATGATTGAATGTCAATTTGCTGTGAACTGATGGTAGATGACCTAATGATAGAATGTCAATACGCTGTGATCTGATGGTAGATAACTTAATGATAGAATGTCAATACCCTGTGAACCAGTGGTAGATGACCTAATGATAGAATGTCAATGCCAAGAGATCTGATGGTAGATGAGTAATGATATAATGTCAATGCTCTTTGAACTGATGGTAGATGACCTAATTATAGAATTTCAATGCTCTGTGAACTGATTGTAGATGACCTAATGATAGAATGTCAGTGCCTAGTGATCTGATGGTAGATAACCTAATGATAGTATGTCAATACCATGTGAACTGATGGTAGATGACCCAGTGATAGAATGTCAGTGCCTAGTGATCTGATGGTAGATGACCTAATGATAGAATGTCAATGCTCTGTGAACTGATGGTAGATGACCTAATGATAGGATGTCAATGCTCTGTGAACTGATGGTAGATGTCCTAATGATAGAATGTCAATGCTCTGTGAACTGATTGTAGTTGACCTAATGATAGAATGTCAATCTCCTGTGATCTGATGGTAGATTACCTAATGATAGAATGTCAATGCCCAGTGATCTGATGGTAGATGACCTAATGATAGAATGTCAATGCCCAGTGATCTGATGGTAGATGACCTAATGATAGAATGTCAATGCCCAGTGATCTGATGGTAGATGACCTAATGATAGAATGTCAATGCTCTGTGAACTGATGGTAAATGACCTAATGATAGAATGTCAATGCCCAGTGATCTGATGGTAGATGACCTAATGATAGAATGTCAATCTTCTGTGAACTGATGGTAAATGACCTAATGATAGAATGTCAATGCCCAGTGATCTGATGGTAGATTACCAAATGATAGATTGTCAATGCCCAGTGATCTGATGGTAGATGACCTAATGATAGAATGTCAATACGCTGTGATCTGCTGGTAGATGACTTAATGATAGAATGTCAATACCCTGTGAACTGATGGTAGATGACCTAATGATAGAATGTCAATGCTCTGTGAACTGATGGTAGATGACCTAATGATAGAATGTTATTGCTCTGTGAACTGATGGTAGATGAGTAATGATAGAATTTCATTGCTCTGTGAACTGATGGTAGATGACCTAATGATAGAATGTTAATGCTCTGTGAACTGATGGTAGATGACCTAATGATAGAATGTCAATGCTCAGTAATCTGATGGTAGATGACCTAATGATAGAATGTCAATGCTCTGTGAACTGATGGTAGATGACCTAATGATAGCATGTCAATCTCCTTTGAACTGATAGTAGATGAACTTATGGTAAAATTACAATGACCAGTTAACTAATGCTATAGTGTCAACGTCCTATGGACTGAATGTAGAATGTCAATGTTCTGTGAACTAATTGGTAGAATGTCAATGCCCCGTAAACTAATGGTACAAGGTCACTTTGCTTGTGAACTAATGGTAGAATGTCAATATCTTGTGAAGTTATGGTAGGATATCATTGTCCTGTGAACTAATGGTAGAATGGCATATATGAACTAATGGTAGATTGTCAATGTCCTGTGAACTAATGGTAGAATGGCATATATGAGCTTATGGTAGAATGTTAATGTCCTGTGAACTAATGGTAGAATGGCATATATGAGCTTATGGTAGAATGTTAATGTCCTGTGAACTAATGGTAGAATGGCATATATGAACTTATAGTAGAATGTTAATGTCCTGTGAAGTTATGGTAGGATATCAATGTCCTGTGAACTAATGGTAGAATGGCATATATGAGCTTATGGTAGAATGTTAATGTCCTGTGAACTAATGGTAGAATGGCATATATGAACTTATAGTAGAATGTTAATGTCCTGTGAAGTTATGGTAGGATATCAATGTCCTGTGAACTAATGGTAGAATGGCATATATGAGCTTATGGTAGAATGTTAATGTCCTGTGAACTAATGGTAGAATGGCATATATGAACTTAAAGTAGAATGTTAATGTCCTGTGAAGTTATGGTAGGATATCAATGTCCTGTGAACTAATGGTAGAATGGCATATATGAGCTTATGGTAGAATGTTAATGTCCTGTGAACTAATGGTAGACTGGCATATATGAACTTATAGTAGAATGTTAATGTCCTGTGAAGTTATGGTAGGATATCAATGTCCTGTGAACTAATGGTAGAATGGCATATATGAGCTTATGGTAGAATGTTAATGTCCTGTGAACTAATGGTAGAATGGCATATATGAGCTTATGGTAGAATGTTAATGTCCTGTGAACTAATGGTAGAATGGCATATATGAACTTATAGTAGAATGTCAATGTCCTGTGAAGTTATGTTAGGATATCATTGTCCTGTGAACTAATGGTAGAATGGCATATATGAGCTTATGGTAGAATGTTAGTGTCCTGTGAACTAATGGTAGAATGGCATATATGAGCTTATGGTAGAATGTTAATGTCCTATGAACTAATGGTAGAATGGCATATTTGAACTTATAGTAGAATGTCAATGTCCTGTGAAGTTATGGAAGGATATCTATGTCCTGTGAACTAATGGTAGGATGTCAACGTCCTATGAACTGAAGGTAAAATGTCAATGTTCTGTGAACTATTGGTAGAATGTCAATGTCCTGTGTAGTTATGGTAGGATGTCAATTTCCTGTGAACTAATGGTAGAATGGCATATATGAACTAATAGTAGAATGTCAATATCCTGTGAAGTTATGGTATAATGGCATATCATGTGAGCTAATTCTAGGATGTTGATTGTTCTGTGAACTAATGGTCTGATATCAATGCCCTGTGAACTAATGGTAGAATGGCATATCATGTGAGCTAATTGTAGGATGTTGATTGTTCTGTGAACTAATGGTCTGATGTCAATGTCCTGTGAACTAATGATAGAATGACATATCATGTGAGCTAATTGTAGGATGTTGATTGTTCTGTGAACTAATGGTCTGATATCAATGTTCTGTGAACTAATGGTAGAATGACATATCATGTGAGCTAATTGTAGGATGTTGATTGTTCTGTGAACTAATGGTCTGATATCAATGCCCTGTGAACTAATGGTAGAATGGCATATCATGTGAGCTAATTGTAGGATGTTGATTGTTCTGTGAACTAATGGTCTGATATCAATGTTCTGTGAACTAATGGTAGAATGGCATATCATGTGAGCTAATTGTAGGATGTTGATTGTCCTGTGAACTAATGGTCCGATATCAATGTCCTGTTAACTGATGATAGAATGGCGTTAACTGTTGATAGAATGCCAATCACAGTCCTTGGCGTGAAGTAATGATCGATATCTCAAAATGAAAGCTGCTGTCCCAAACTGGTCTTCTGTAAATTACAACATGGTATATGTCTAAGCATAGGTTTAGATAAACAGAAATGTTCAGCGTTAAAGAGTGAATATTTCCTTACTCATAATTTTCAGCATATGTTTTGGGTGCTCAAAAGAACCGTCTCATTGAGACGGTTCTTTTGAGTACCACAACATATGTTTTTGTTAAGAAATGAGAAAATTATTTTTCTGTTACGCAGTCTTAACTTAAGGCCTGGTCTAAGTATATATTGTCCAAAATCAATACAAAAAACTGATTGAAGCCCCACGTTAATCGCTTTTAATTCAGAGTCTCACCACAAGATTAGCCACCACTTGTCTGCTCAGCTGAACTGTCTAGCTAGAGTCTTGCAAAATTTGGATAGAGCTTGTGTCAATTTAAAAAGCCAATAACAATGATGGCAATCAATCTGATGCAGATGTGCAGGCTGGTCTACATCTTTGTTGTTCACATACAATAAAACCTGTTATTCCACAAGTGTAGGTCTTTTGCTCTTGCAGCTGTAGTTTATGAGACAGTGAGAATTAGTCCAGTTCTATATATCTTACTGGAGTATCTATAGAGACTGCTGTTCAATTGGTGAGAGATTATCTCTGGCCAAGTAAAAGACAAAAATAGTTTCAGGATCCATTTGTGTGAGTTAGTTGTTTGTTTGTTTGATTCTTTACGTCCCATCAACAATTTTTCAGTTAAACAGGGACGGTTCTTCCTGGGTTGAACCAGTACTAAGCTAGGATAAATGTGTCTTGCTCAAGGACCACAACGCAGTGGCGCCGGTGAGGCTCAACCCGCAGCCCCTCGGTCTCGAGTCAAGCACTCTACCACTGAGCCACTGCGCTCCCTAATGTAAGTTAGTTGTACCACCAAAAAGAGGTAACATGTGAGTCTTGCTGAGAATTTTATATCTTTAATGTTGAATTTCAATAAAAAATAATGCTAGATTCTGATTATCATATGACAATATATGTACTTTGTGATCACACTTTTTGGCCTGAAAACTATAAGATTTTGCTCTATCAGTCACCTGTCATACTAACTGCATTGTTGCACGTTGACCTGATAAAAGTTGCCAATCTCACAGCATGTGCCTTTATCAGGTCATCATGACATGGCAATTTTTGAATGACATTGTTAATGACATTGAATTGACACGAAACTGATAATGACGTCATAATCACTAGTTAGAAGAGTGAATCAACATATAATACCAGGTTCGCATCTTTTGATATGAAGTCTACCCGGCTAAGCTTCAAGAGCGCATGATGAATCCCTTGGCAAGCCTCGCGATATCAACAAGCGTTCTCATTGACTGCAGATCCAGGGGTCGAGAGTTCGATCCCGGCCCGGTCCCATACTTTCGTGGAGATTGATCATGAAATAATTTCTACGGTCATTCTCTTCCCTTCCGCTGATTCATTCAGGAAGGGTTGTTGTCAGTTACAAGCGAAAGTATGTGCACAAATTACTGGTTAACCGCTTGCTCAAGCCTGCCCAGGAAAAAGTGTGGTTAAGTAAACTGATCATCCCGCAATGACCATAGCTGTTGACATGGGACGTAAAGCAACAACAAAAAAAAACAAAAAAAAGAAGCGTTCTCGAAGCCTTGCCTGAAAAGACACTCACCTAGTATTCTCTACACTTGTCAAAATGCCACATTGTCAAAAATCTCACATCACTGCTCATATGTAAACTTTAGTTCAGGTTTTACTGTAAGCCATTTAAGTTATTGCATTAGGTCAGAATTTTTTTATTAGTTGTCAATGATTTACAAACCCTCATACTGTAATTTTCCGGAAAGTAGAAATTTTTTTTCTTCAAAAAATGTGTTTTTATTTTATCCTCCGACTCTAAATATTAATAGTTTCGTTGAAAAAAAAAAGAATATATTTTTGAGGTTCTGTCTGTGTATTTTTGAGAGTGACACTGTTTAAAGTGATTGTCCTGTCCAGACTTTTTGGAAAATGATGAAATATTCAAATATTTAATACAGACTGTTGGTTTACCTTACTAGTTTTACTGTTTAGAAAAAAAAAGCTCTTAAAATGACCAGTCAACTTGTCATTTTCAGAGCTTTTTATTTTTGGTCCCCCGACCCTAAATCTGAAAAAAATCCCAGTAAATCAACTAATAAAAAAATTCTGGCCTTAGAGGCCTTCATGAGAGCTAAACAATTTTTGGTTGTTTTAACAACAACAGAATCTAGGGCAAAGATTTGGTGCCAATAAAATGCATCTAAGTCCCCCAGTGGCTTAGGCTGCTGTCCATTCTAAGGTGGTGGTTGATTGTTGTTGGATTCATTGGTTTATATACCTCTCACTGTTTGTGGGGGTTCTGTGTTGGTCTTATGTTTTATTATGCATTTCTCTGTGTCCTTTCTAGTTTGCAATCATCTTGATGAGGAAGAGAGAGGTGGTTGCATTGCTTTGATTGTCTTACTGTTAGTGTTCTGTTGCTCTTCCTTACGGTGCTGTGAGTTGGTCTGCACAATGTGATTGTTGAATTTCCTGATTATACCCACTTTTAATAATATAATACATAATATATAATAATATAATACAAAACTTGTATTATTCTTTTGTGGATCTTTTATGTTTTATTCTGTCTTGTGTTTGTTATGCTTTTGTGTGTGTCTGTTTATTTGTGCCTTGTGGTCACCTGCTGGGAAAGGGCTGACCTATTGGCTTTCGTTTCTGGTGTATAACTGTGAGTTTGTCACTTTCCCATTGGTATCCTGGGTCAGGTGTGGTACTTGACCGTATCAATTCCTGATCTTTGCACCCCATGCAAAAAGTTAAAAAGTTACTTTGTTGAGAAAAGCAAACAAAAAGTCCTTGACATTTGGGAATATTTTATTTGCATGCATGCTTTCCTGTCAGAGTAATTTGGTCATGACACTTATAGAGTTAAGGGACAGTCTATTTCCAGAAATCAGAAGGAAAAGACATTAAAAAGTCAAGAACTTTAATTATTTAAGAAATGAGCCAGTGCATGAGATTTCCAACAATGTGGTATGTGCGACAAGCAAAGCCTCAGATCAGCCTGCGCATACGCGCAGTCTGATCAGAGCCTTTGCTAGTCGCTTGAGTATTCTATGTTTGTTATGCTACTGACTGAACACCATTCGGAGTTTGTAAGCTTAAAATGAGGCTGTACATGCTTGTCTGAGTCTACACTTGTCAAAATGCCACATTGTTGGAAATCACATGTCACGGCTCAAATGATATCACAAGAAAACCCAACAGAATTGCATGTGTGCTACATGAAGACTCAGATCAGACTGAATCATTGACCAAGTCCGATCTGAGTCTCTACTATTGGCCTATGGACACTGCAGGTACTCATTTACCTATAAAATACACACTTAAGACTCTAATTAGACAAGGATGTATGTCAGGTAGATGTGTCTGCACTGGGTGTGCATGTGACTTGATTAGTTTTGTCATTAGTAAGCTGGTAGCTTCGCATTGTCTGGGACATAATTTTCTGCTTTATTTTGCAAGTCAAATTAAGCCAGATTTTCAATGAGCGAGGTAATGGTTTCAAGATTTGCATAATTGTTTTAAACAGTCATCACATTGTTCCAATGTTCCAAGTGCAGAAAGAGAAGAACTCAAAATGACATTTACGGGTTAACCCTTTCTATACTATAAACCCCTAAAGGGGTACTTTGGATAAAAATGAAAACCCAGGTGAAACGCAGCAGAATGCTGCATTTCAACAGGGTCTGCATTGTTAGCTGTTGAAATAAAACAGCAAAATTATTAAAAGGAATAACAAAGTGACATTAGAAACAGCAGCACTATCATCCAGAAGAAAATTTTGCAATGATAAGCACCAGTTATAACAAGCAACAGTTCTATTATCAGACCCAATTGTATTATTCAATTGCTCTAACAGGCTTGGGACTATGATGATTAGTTCTGGCCAAGGGTAGTTCCAGTCAGCCTGAGGGTGGATTATTCGTAAAATGAACTTAAGGAGCCATGATGTTTGTTCTAGCCAGCTTGAAGGTAAACAAGATTAGAGTTTGAGTCATTGAAGTTCTACTGTAATAAGAAGCAACAGTTCTTTTATCAGACCCAATGGCTTGAACAGACTTGGGACTATGACAATTACTTCTGGCCAAGGGTAGTTCCAGTCAGCCTGAGGGTGGATTATTCATAAAATGAACTTAAGAAGCCATGATGCTTGTTCTAGCCAGCTTGAAGGTGAACGAGATTAGAGTTTGAGTCATTGAAGTTCTACTGTAATAAGAAGCAACAGTTCTTTTATCAGACCCAATGGCTTGAACAGGCTTGGGACTATGACAATTACTTCTGGCCAAGGGTAGTTCCAGCCAACCTGAGGGTGGATTATTCATAAAATGAACTTAAGGAGCCATGATGCTTGTTCTAGCCAGCTTGAAGGTGAACAAGATTAGAGTTTGAGTCATTGAAGTTCTACTGTAATAAGAAGCAACAGTTCTATTATCTGACCCAATGGTATTGTAATAATATGGCAACAGTTCTATTATGAGACCCAATGGTATTGTAATAATATCTGACCCAATGGTATTATAATAAGAAGCAACAATTCTATTATCTGACCCAATAGTATTGTAATAAGCAGCAATGGCTCTATTATGAGACCCAATGGTATTGTAATAATATCTGACCCAATGGTATTATAATAAGAAGCAACAGTTCTATTATCTGACCCAATTGTATTGTAATAAGCAGCAATGGGTCTACTATCAGACCCAATGGTATTGTATTAAGAAGTAGCAGTGCTATATTATCTAGAACAAGATTAGTGTATTGTAATGAGAAGCAACAGGACTATCTTCAGACTCAATGGTCAACGGTTCTAATATCAGACTCAATGATAGTGTAATAAGAAGCAACAGGTCTATAGCAGACCCAATTATATTATAATTAGAAAAGCAGGGCCCAAGGTTATTCAACTTTTTTCATGCTCAACTCAGCTGAGCATGAAATTTATCCTGCTCATAAATGTTAAAATGCCAACAATTGTTTTGTTTGTTTGTTTGTTTTGTTGCATTAAGTCTCAAGTCAACAGCTATGGTCATGGCGGGACGATCAGTTCACCTAACCACACTTTTTCCTGGGCAAGCTTGAACAAGCGGTAAACCAGTAATTCGTCCACATACTTTCACTTGTAACTGACAACAACCCTTCATGAATGATTCAGCCGAAGTGAGGAGAATAACCGTAGAAATTATTTCATGATCAGTCTCCACGAAAGTACGAGACCAGGCTGGGATCGAACTCGTGACCCCTGGATCTGCAGTCAGCTTTGCATCCGTAGCCAGACATGTAACAGTCTGTGCTACATGGCTCAGTACAATAATTGTTGGCACTTTAACATTTTTATCCCCACGCTTTTTTAAAAAAAAAGCGAAGGGGATATTGTAATCGCCTCCGTCCATCTGTACGTCCGTCATGCTATCTCCTCCTGAACCGTTGGACGAAATTCAACCAAATTTGATGTGTGAGTTACTCACATGAATGGGGCGTGCAACGTCAAACCTTTTATTTGGCCCCACTCCATAGGGCCCTGGGGAGGGGCCAAAAGGTCAAATATCATTTAATTTCAATTAAAAAGTCAATTTCAAAGATTTTTATACCAAACTTTGTGTGTGTTCTCACAAATGAAAGATACATGTACAAAAACATTCATTCTGTCGTCTGGGTTATGCCCCAGGGGTCGGACTTTGGGGCGCTAGTGGTGCCCAAGGGGTCAAAAAAAAAATTCAAACATGGTCATGTGGCATATCAAATTGACGGGGATGATGAGCAGAACAGAATGCAAGTAAAATTTTCATCCTAGGATCAAACTGGTGACCTTGCGGTGAGGGCAAAGGTCAAATATTATTAAATTTTGGTAACCATGTCAATTTCAAAGATTTTTAGTCTAAACTTTGTGTGTGTTCTCACAAATGAAAGATACAAAAATATATCAGACGGGAATTTTATTCTGTTGCCTGGGTCATGCCCCAGGGGTGGGACTTAAGGTCACAGGGGGTGCCAAGGGGGTCAAAATTTTTTTTTTGAAAAACATGTTCATGTGGCATATCAAATCAACGTGGATGACAAGCAGAACAGAATGCAAGTAACATTTTCATCCTAGGGTCAAACCGGTGACCTTGGGGTGGGGTCAAAAGGTCAAATATCATTAACATGTCAATTTCAAAGATTTTTAAACCAAACTTTGTGTGTGTTCTTACAAATAAAAGATAGAAAATATATTGAACAGAATTTTCATTCTGTTGCCAGGTTCATGCCCCAGGATGGGACTGTGAGAAGTAAAAAACTTAAGCGTGGGGATTTGCGATGGCGCCCCATCGACTGCGCACTCTAGTTTTTATTAGCATGATAAATACAACATCTAAGAGACTTAAAGCAAGAAATTTCTTCAGTTTTTGATGAGCAGTTGAAATTTCGTGCTCAGTGGAGTTGAGCATTAAAAAAGTTTTATAACCTCTGGGCCTGGAATTATCATGAGACTCTATGACTGTGCTCTTGAATTTTTTTTTGAAAAGTGGATTTTAAACAAGAAAAGATATGGCATTAAGTGCCATATCAATGAACTCGGCTATAGCATATGAAAAGTTCCTGGAATGAAAGCAGTATTCATTATATCACAAGTTGTAATTATTTGCTCTTGGCTGTGATTCTGTGACATAAACAAATTACCCAAACAACATGTGTATCTATAAATACAGATTTTGCTGTTATTGTATTTTATAGAATAAAAGACTCCATGAAATATATTAAAATATCTTAAAATATATAAACATAGTTTATTAAACTTGAAAAGGTCCACAATTACAAATTTTTAGAGAAATCTTTAGCTTGTGATATAAAGTTTACAAACTTACTGTGTTTTGTTGGTAAAAAGAGAAGAAAACAATCAATATTGTAGTTTTCATTTATTATCAGCACTGAGGCAAACAAGAATACTAGTAGCACATAATTTTACAAAATTTAGATATTAAGAAAGGCTAAATTGGTCCCTTCCGTTGTTTAAAAATTGAAAGTTGCTTTAAATTTCTGTGATAGGTTAATAAGATAGAAAAAAGGTATTTTGAACCAAAATAGCACACTTTTACACATGGGCTATTGTACTGAAAAATATTTATGAAGAAATTGATGAAAAGCAACTTTCATTTTTTTTAACATCAAAAGTTGGGGGGGGGGGCTAAAATAGCTTCTTAATATATGGATCAAACATGTTTTCCCCATGAATTAGCATCTGCTAGACCCCAAGGGTGGTGTACAACAGACCTTGAATTGCCTGATTAATTCATGGGTTTTTGTTGATTAAAACATGGCTGATAATAGCGTGTGACATAGCTTTTTTATGTTATAATTTAAGTTAAAGGTTCTAATTTGTCAGGATTTCAGGATCATTCTGGATATTTAGTTCATGATTATACTGTTAGATACTGATATGTGCCATGAGTAGTAGATTCAGACAAGCTGACTCTTGTGGGTCCTCTCATTTGTATCTATCTTACATACATGTTAAAATCATAAGTATTATGTTAACATTCATTGGGAGAGGCACTTAATAGAAAAACAAATGAATCACAATTTTTAGATTAAAACTTGCTTTGGATCTTACATACTAGCATCCACTAGTGCAGCTGACTCAAATTTGTTAATAATTGTGGCACAAGATGATTGACCATTAAAGTGCTCTGTCCTTTTGAGAATGTGTCATAACATGAACACAGATAAGGTTCCATAATGGTAAATTTAATGAACTTAGTGGCCAACCAACCAAGGCGCATGCAGCATGTGGTCCTTGGCATACATAGGTAAACAGAGGCATGCAATATAATAATGCTTATGACATTTTGGTTCCTGAGATGCAATCTTGTCAAAAACGAAACACAAAAAAAGGTCTCAAGAAATGTCCATATGAATTATAATAATAATAATTATGCATAGTAAGTGTAAGCATAAGAAAAAGAAAAAATGGGACAATGCAAATATTCTATTTTCAGTATGATCACTACCATTAATGAATGAGGCAGTGCATAAGATCTCCAATAATGTGGTATGTGCGGCCAGCAAAGCCTCAGATCAGCCTGTGCACATGCGCAGTTTGATCAGAGCCTTTGCCTGTCGCTTGAGTATTCATTGATTGTTAAGATACTGACTGAACACAATTTGGAGTTTCTAAGCTTAAAAGGAGGCTGCAGAGTCTGTCTGAGTCTACACTTGTTAAAATGTGAAATTGTTGGAAACCTCGTGCACTAGCTCATTATTTCTTTTCATGTAAAGCTATAGACACTTTAAATGATCATTGTCCAGTGAAGTCCTGATCCCTGTGAGTGCTCAATGGAGTGAAAAAAATATTTTAGTCAAGTAAAGAGAAAATTAATATTTAGGACTTCATGTCAACAATAAATGCATGCTTTAAAGGGGCCCCAATAACACGCCTACTAAACGCTTGAATGCTCAACATCTGGTTGAATATTAAAAACAACTGCTCTATGATGAAAATAAAAAATTGGGGAATGTCATGCAACAGCCTATGGATTCCTGCGTTTGTGATATAAATACGAGCTCAGAAATTATTCTCATTAGGGCATATTAACTTTTCGTGTGATAAACATGTTCCTGTTGAATTCTGGTACACATATTTTACGCGAAATGTAAATCTGACAAAACGAGAAAACTTTCTGACCTCACCACAAAGGTAGAAATGAAGAGTCTGTTGCATGACATTCCCGATTTTTTATTCTCTTCCTGGAGGAATTGTTTTTAATATTGAACCAGATGTTGAGCATTAAAGCATTTGGTAGGCATGAATAAGTGACATTATTTGTATTCAACACAATCTTTTCAATATGATATCAATATTGTATCAAAAAAAAGCAAAACCATTCACAGGACCACCCTTTTGTCCCCTGTGAGGAAATTGCAATCACTGCATAAAGTGTCTTTAATAACCCTCAGACAGTGGTATCACTTTTACTGCTTAAGAAGGCTTAAAACTTTCCTTATTGACTAGTTTTAAAAAAACAATCAAATCTCACCTATGCGCTTATCAACATGTCGAAAAAATTCAAAAAGCAAACAGTAAAATACAAATTTAACATATAAACAGTGAAAAATAAATCTAACTATAAACAGTATCAAAATGAAAGAGCATAGTACTTTGCATATATGATTAACATAAAAACTTAAACAAGGTGGTCCCAATTGTTCAAGTTAGTCTTGTCATGAGTAGAATTTACTCCATTTCTCCAACACGTAAGCCCAACTTGGGTATTAATGGGTATTACTTAGATCATAACATCTTAAAATAATTGATAATCAGATTTATCATAGGAGTTTACCTCCTGTTCATATTGCATGTAATTTTTATAAGCAGATACATGTTTGTAATTTTCAAGGTAAAATGAATTAAAGCTTAAAACTTTCCTTATTGACTAGTTTTAAAAAACAATCAAATCTCACCTATGTGCTTATCCACATGTCAAAAAAATTCAAAAAGCAAACAGTAAAATACAAATTTAACATATAAACAGTGAAAAATAAATCTAACTATAAACAGAATCAAAATGAAAGAGCATAGTACATTGCATATATGATTAATATAAAAACTTAAACAAGGTGGTCCCAATTGTTCAAGTAAGTCTTGTCACAAGTAGAATAAACCCCATTTTCATAACATGTAAGCAAAACTTTGGTATTAATGGGTAAGATCATAACATCCTGTTAGTGTTGATGTACAGTTGAATTTTAGCATGCTAATTCTTATCAAAATATTATATTAGCAAAATTTTAATGTGTCACATATTTACTAACTCTAAGGGCCAGGGGCCAGGGGCTTATATAAGTTTTAACATATCGCAATAGGACATGGTTAATACTTTATGTCCTGGCTATTGACATAGTGGGGGGCATAATAATAGTAAGGTGAAATTTATTTTATACATGGCATACTTGACTAGTCAAAAAAAATCACTTATATCTCATCATACTGTAAAAACAAAAGCAGTTTGTACCCAGATGAGATGGGTTTTGTTGGTGGTCCAAAATATTTGCTTACTGTTATTAGCAGTAGAGACATAGCTTTAAATTGAAAAAGATTAAGCGAACTACATTTGTATAAATGCATTAAACAAAAAATATATTGTGACTAGGCATGTTAAACTTTTATTTTTACATAAGTAATAAGTATAACAATGTTTTGTTCTCTCCTGAAAAAATGAAAAATTTACACAAGCTGGTTAAGAAATATAATCAGGATTTTTTTCCCCTAAAATTTCAGAATTTTCTCTGAATTTTTATTTATATTCCATTGAAATAAAGTTAAGCATATTGTACATCCAATGACTGAAAATAATAAATTCTGGTTGTGTAACATATACTGCTTTTTGAATTTGTCAACCATACTTATTTTGAATAGAAAACCGAAATTTTGGTATTCTGAAACACATTCAGTGACTCAAAAGAACAGGTTTTATGGGTCAACTCTTAGTATGTAAAATGCCAAACTTCAATGCTGTGTACAAACAACACATAGGAAAGGGATAAGTCTCTCAGACTTTTTAGACCAATGTTCCCTCTAAGTTGTTACAGCAAAGTTTGACATGCCAACCGATCTTATAAGAAGCATTTTGAAATCAAAAATGTACAAATGTCTGTCATGAATGTGTTAGTGAAATGCAATAATTATGTTATGCTACTGTTTAATCAGTCCCTATTTGCTGCAAAATATTGCTTGGTGATGTAAGAAGAATCGGTGTGGCATTTACAGACCATAAGACCCAGGAAACAGGATTCCTAGACTTTATCCTAAATGCAGCCTCAAAGGGCAAAAATTGTCATAATTTAAACCCATTTGAAATTGTCAGAGCCATACAACTATGTTGGTGTGATTTAACATGGTGGAATATCTGCAAACGTTGACAGACAGTCAGCAAAATCATTCCAAAATAACTTTTTCGTTTTCGGAAGTGTTTGAATAGGTTCAGTTTTCACTTTCCTATGACATCATTAGGATTTGTAGAGTTCTATATTACTGACTTTTGGATAGTAGAATATCAGTATATTTTAATGAGAAATAGATAATTATCAAAAAATGAAATTCTGGTAAAACTTAGCAACATAATCAAAATATGATTAACTTTATATCATTAGTATATATTTTCAAAAAAAAAATTCAAATAAAAATGGAATTCCATGATTTTTTTTTTTTTTTTTTTTTTTTTTTTTTTGTACTTCCATAGAGTTTTCCATTCTACAATTCTTTTTTTCTTGACTGAGCAACCCTGGCTATCTATATCTGAATTTCTGTTAGGTATATAAATGTGGTAGATAGCTAGTGGTATAGATTGGATCAAGATCAGATAGGGCCTGATCTTGGTCCAATATATTTGCTGATGTTTTATCAGAGGAGAATACAAATTCACCTTAATTTACAAAAAAAAACAACAGAAAACACACAAAAATATGATGGTCATTATTATATTAGCACCAGGAATATGGCAGGATGTGGGGCTATATGAATACCACAAACTTAAAAGCCATAATGGTTTGTAAAACTATGAGATCAACATACCACTTTTACAATAATTCAACATTTGTGGCATCATCTTTTAGTCATTCACATGTATAACAAATACAAAAATAGAGAAAACAATTTTGTTATATTAACACTATTTACAGGTAAATATACAGTTTTATCAAAGACACAAAATTAAGAAAAAAATATAATCATATTTTTTTCTATAAGGTAACTCATAAATGGTGAATGTTGTAAAGAAAAGAAAATTTAGATGAAATGCCATACAACCAAACGGTCAGATGCTCATGCTCAACCGTTGGTTGAGCGAGATAAACAATTCAAGTGTCTTCCGGTTGAGTTTCCTAGGAGCTAAAAAGGTAAACAAATGCTGCATGTTCTGTATATTATAATTAATATTTCTTGTCCTGGGAAGAGAATAAAAAATTGGGGAATGTCATGCAACCTCTTACAGGGCCCTATATTTATGGTGTAGATATGAGGTCAGAATTATCTCCCTTTGTCAGATTTACCTTTTGCATGAGGAAGGTGTACCAGAAGCAGATATAAACATGTAGAAATTTGTGTTGTTTAGGCTGTGTATTCAATTTTATGATGTGCTTGAAGGTGATATATACAGGCCTGATCAAGACTGAGATCAACAACTGGAATTCAGATGGTTATTTTCATCGAGCTTGTGCAATACGCGCAAAAATCTTGGTCGAAAGTCCCAGGAAAATCTGGTTAAGCATCAGATAATAAAAAAAAATGATAAGAGAATTTAAAAGCATCATTTGTCGTTTTTTTGCACCCAATAGTCAGGATAATGCATTCAGTCTGTTCCATGGGCCCATACCGTCTTACTATTCCCAAACTTCGCGCTACAAATTCTTAAATTCTTGAAAAAAATGCCGAATAGCAAACTATATGAATTAAAAAAAAATTTCCAAGAATATAAAACCATATGAATGATCATATGCGACCGAAATGCTTTTTAGCTCCTTGAAATCTCAACCGGAGACACTCAAATTGTTTTTCTTGCTCAACCAGCGGTTGAGCATCTGACCATTTGGTAGGTGTGACAATGTGACATTTTATCAGGGTTTTGCATTATTTGCAATGAAAAAACCCATGTTCAGAGAAACAAACTTAAATTATTTGAAAATAATGGCCTGTAACTTCTTACTATATTCAATTAAAACATTCAAAATTGACTGTTTAAAACTTTATGAAAAGTCAATTTGTCTTCAGAGGGTTTAAGCAATTATATGTATCAAAAATGCATACTGTCCACTTTTTTATGGTAATGTTTACTGAGATACTGGCTTATAAGTATAGGTTCTAGATCAAATATTACAAATCTAAAAAAAAAAAAGTAAGATTGAGTATAGCAAATGAATCACTTTATTCTTTTTAATTGTAGTATATGATTTATGACCTATTTATATTTTTTTCCTCCTTTGTTTCATGATTGTTTTGTTTGATTTGATTATTTACGCCCAATCAACAATCTTTCAGTTATTACGGGACCTGTCTTCCTGGGTTGAACCAGTACTAAGCTAGGATTAATGTTCTTGCCCTAGGACACAACACAGTGACGCCGTTGAGACTCGACCTGGGACAACTTGCTATTGAGTCAAGCACTCCACCACTGTTTTCATGATTGTGCCTTTGAAACTGGTCTCAATGACGCTTTCACGGATTTACTTAATTATGAATATGAACCACTGGCACATCAAAAATAAAGTATATTTGTGAGAAAAATAGGGGTTCTCAAAAGAACGGTCTCATAGAGACATTTCTTTTTAATATCACAACCTAATAAATGGGTATGGGCACCTGTCAAGTATACTAAAAAAAAATAGTCTCACTGAGAACTAATCTGGAGGACTAATACATTAGCATACAGTCCAAGGGTTGTCACAATGATGAGCACCATTATGATGATAACCCCTGTTCTGAAACTTTTCATGTTTAGTGGTTGCCCGACTGATAAATTAGAAATTAATTGTAAGAGAGACAAACAATTGAGATCCAAACCAGGGCCAAAGTTAAGCCACTCCTGATCTGGGTCAAAAATGTATATCAGTAAACCATAAAAGTATACAAAAAGCAACCAAATTTACAGCAAAAAACTTCCAAATGCCACCATATAAGTGACAACCCACTACACTGTAACTTTTCGTGCTTATTGATTGTGGGACCTATAAATTTGAAATCAATTGTAAGAGTGCCAAACAAATTGAATCCAGATCAAGACCAAAGTGAAGTTGGTCCTGGTCTGGGTCCAAAATGTTACAAAAAGCATTTTAGCAAAACATATAAGCAATCAAAGAGCAACCTAGTTTTAAGCAAAACAAACTTTGCACAGGCACCCCCTTCTACCCATTCCCCTACAAACAAAAAACCTGATAGCCTTATTTGCTATTATGGCAGAAAATGATGTCACACATGTATAAAAATGACATCCATATTGCATAACAAGGCAAATAAAAATGTATAACATCAACAATGTAACAAATAAAATACTTTCACTAGAAACTACTACTACACAAATTAACTATTCTAAAAATTTTACACAAATTAACTATTATGTTCTCCTTTCTGGAGGAGATAGAGACCTTTTTTATATACACAAAACATGGAAGCAGATCGAAAAATAGTAAACATTCTCAAATAACAAAATAAGGAATTTCATAATTGCAAAAACAAATAAGATTTGCTGAGGCATGATGTTTTTCTGGCCTGGATATGGTCCAAAATGTTTGCATTTAATTGTTAGCAGATTACATTAGTAGATAAAGAGAAAAATAACTATATCCAGCATGTTAAGTGTCCTGCATGTTTTGTGTTTGTTTCTTTTACATGTACTAGCCAGTAGCATTTTATAATACATAATTGAAGCATGGAAATATTTATCAAGTTTTGGATGGAACAGGCAGATAGAAATAATGACTTTTTGGCCTAACTATAGAAAAAACATATATGGTATTATTCAGCTATTATGTCAATGTTTAGCCACACCCCCAACTGGTTCCCATCTCTATTAGATTTATAAGAGACTAGGGTATTGAATACCATGTGGTGATACATTGACTTAAAAGTTGAAAAATATAAACAATTTTTGTTTGCTTGCAATCATCATTGTCATTTGTTTTCTTCTGCTAATGTTTTCTAGTGGCCAATAATAAAAACAAATAGATCCAATTGCTACTGCATTTAACAGCTATTAAGAAGCAGTCTAATCAGGCTTCCAAGTGTTTCTTTCAAAGATAAAAATACTGGAGTGTACTTTTAAATATAAGTATCAGACATAATAATCAAATATAAAATAACGTTCTTTTGACATAAAGATTTAGCAGGATAATGGATAAGAAATTATAATAATTACATGGGTGAAAGTTTTCAGGATTACTCCTGAAATCAGGAGCAAGGTATATTTTCCATTTAAATCATAATTAGTAAACATATAATGGTTTATTTTTTAGTTTATCTATTAGACAATTGACCATTTAAAATTGAAAAATTTAATGTTTTCTATGGATACTGTATGATATAAGATTAGAACTCTCAAAGTTCAGGATTTTGACAATTTTGAACTTTAACCCATGTAATTATGCTTACTTAAGCACAAATTCAACTCCTACAAATAAGTTTCTATATTTTTTCTAAAATTGAATACAATTTGATGCGATTCATGCTATACTTTGAAAGGGTGTTTTGCTTGACAAGTTTTATAGTGAAAAGGAGGGGCTTTTTTTTCAATTTCAATGTTAATTCTAGAATCATTCTTTGTTTCAAAAGCTGTATTTAAGGTTTATCAGAAGATACCTCTAGCACTTGGAATAGCATTCTTGAAATCCTTAAGTTTTCTATCTACATTGTTAAGTTTTACTTGGACAAAAGGCAACAGTTTTTCTCTTTGCATATGAATGAGTACTATTCATTTTTTTATTTCTCTCATTCTGTTCATTTCCTCTTGTACAGCTTTGGACGCAGAAATTTTTGTTGGACAAAGACGCAGAAGATGAACAGATGATAAAGAAGGTACACGACTTAAAGCAACATAGGCCATCCCAGATGCAAATACTGAAGGGCCTAAATCTATTACGGCTTTTGCTACTGTCAGCCCTTGAACTTTATGTACAGTAGTAGCAAATGAAAGAACCAATGGAATCTGTGTGCGTGAAACATAGGTTTGTTCTTTTCCAAGAAATTTCACAGTAATTGGTTTTATAGTAATAGGTAGCTTGGTTGAGTGGCTGTATGCTGGGCTAGAGTAATCATCAAAAAGTACATTAACAGCTGCGGGCATTTCTTCTTCCACTGATTTACCTTGCGGGTTTAGCCATTCAAAAGACTGGATAGTACCTTGTGCTCCATTTACTAACCCATGTTGTGTATCAATATTACGTATCAGCATGACGCGTGTATTTACAGCAAGGGTAAGTTTGTGAGGTATGCCAGCACACTTTTGATCATCTGTAGGTATGAATTTTTCTGCAACATCATGTATAGCAGAAAAAGTATGCTTTTCAGTTGTCAATTCAGACACATACTTAGCATTGTGAGCATCTCTATCCTTTTTTAGTGGAAAAATGTGAAGAAGATTTGAAGTTTTTGTTGAACTTTTGATTAACCTATTTTGGAGTGTAACCAAGTCTTTATTGGTGTGTTCACCAATGCGAATTCTGTTGAGCAACTTAGCATAAGTAGTATCAACTGATTGTCTTTGGTTTTCTTTCAACTCATAGAGCGTAAAGAGGTCTTTCCATAAATGCAGTACTGTGTTGCGATTTGTGTTTGCATACACTGGAGACCCGAACACAGGGCGCAATTGGTACAAGTCACCAAAAGCAATAATAGTGATATCCCCAAACATTTTATCTGTACCCAAGAGGCTACCTTTGATTTCATTTAAGCGTAAATGAACATGCTCTAATGTGTTGTAGCTTACCATGCTTACTTCATCAATGATCAAATACTTTACATATTTGAATGCCTCTGAAAGAATTTTAAAACTTCTAGGTGATAGGGGGCGGTATGGAGCATTGGAACAATCTTGTGTTGGTAACTGAAGTAGTGAATGTAAGGTAAGGCCACCAATATTGTAAGCAGCTACACCTGTAGGAGCAGCAACTAATGTATTTGGGAGTGTATGACAATTTGTACGCAGAAAATGTTCACGGATCAATTTAAGGAGAAAAGATTTTCCTGTCCCAGCACCACCTGTGATGAAAATGTGCATTGGTGTTTGTTCAGCTTCAGTAATCACTTGAAAAACACCTTTCTGGCTGTCTGAAAGAAGTGACCGTTTCTCTAAAAACTCTTCCTCAGTCATAGTGCAGCCTGCCATTGAGTGGAACATTTCAACACTGAAATTTTTGTGAGAAGACTCAGATTTATCTCTTTCAGGATTTGGAAGTATGTCATATGCAAATATGTTATTGTAACATGTTGATTCTTCAGCTTCTGTCATGTCTTTTGCAAGATTGCAGGATGGTGTTGTCAAGGCCTGAATATCATGTATATCTTGAACTTCCATTGCAAGAAGGTGTTTGAGTGATTTTTCAAATTCATTCATTAGACTAGTGTGGTGCAACTGCTTTTGGTCTAATCTATCTTTCTTGTGTATGAAAGATTCTTGATAAGTGCTGAAAGGATGAAGTATTTCAGTCTCTGATCTAAATGGTAAAAATAAATACAACAAGCTGAAGTAATGTGCTTCAGAATTTGCCAAAACGTGTGGAATGGAACATCGAAGACATGCAGCTTTAGTACGAAGCACAATGCATTTGCTTTCACCATTAGCATTTAATGTGTACCTGGGCTGAGCTGTGGATGGGTTTTTGGGGGTATAGCTGTTCAATTTGTAGTTTGTTACAAATTCAGACAACGACATGTTCGGAAATGGAGGTGTACTTGGGCGCATAGTATAATACTGTGGTAAACCATCTGCAAATACATCTGTACTTCCCTTTGGTAGCTCTTCTAATTTTTTCTTCGTTTTCAAAACCCTAAAACGTTCATTGGGCAAACTTGTGTTTATAAACACAGTTTCTCTTGAACTGTAAACCATTTCAAGCCCTAACAGTCTATAAGCAGTTTCTTGTGATCCAATTGTACGGTGAGTTAGCAAAATGTTGCCAATATTTGATAGTATTTTCCTTTGAGATGCATCGTTAGGCATTTTTTTTAGAACAGTTGCAACCTCCTGGCGAAAGGCCAAAGGTTCATTCTTACAAATGTATGAGCAGACATATCTAGCAACTCCGTGGGTTGTGCCAACCATTTGTATATCCATGTTAGCATTCCAGTTCTTAAGTATGTTAAGATTATATGGATTAATCCATAGGTCTTCTGGTTTGCGACGCAAGATGTAAAATCTGGATCGTGACCCAAGATCTGCAGCAAGTCTGAATCGGGTTTGGTCAGAAATGGGCATTGGGAAGTCAAAACGGCATGTAACACGACCTTTTTTTCTACAGGTACTTGTGTGTGTGTGTGTTTGAAGTGCATTTACTAGTTTATATTCCTCAGTGTTCTTGGCTGGAAGCTCTGCAGATATGTATTTGTCAATAAAGGGAAGCAATAAGTCTTTGTCACCTGGGCAGTCAAATGAGGGGGCATCCGCCACCCATAGGAAAATATGCATGTGAGGACTGCCACGCGCCTGAAACTCAACACGAGCAAAGAAATCTGTAACATGGCCAAGAGGATATGGCTTAACTAAAAGGTAAGAATGTAAAAAAGCTTCCCATCTGGCTTTAAAATGTAAAGCACTCAAAACAGGGTTTTGACGGATAAGTTTACACCGTTCAGTGTAGCTAAGTTGAGCAATATCATCATCTGACAAACCAGGATTTATGAATTTGAAGTTGTCAAACCAATGCATGTCATTTGCACTAAGCGACATGAAGAATGTAGGGGCACCTAAAGTACGGATCTTTGCAATTAGCTTACTCAGTTCATTTTTCCAGTAAGCAGCAGTTCCTCTTAACTGTTTCATAAACATGTAATTATCTGTCTTTAGAGTAATACTGTGTGCATTGGTTACATCTTGAACTTGAAGAGATGAATTTGCTTGGGTTTTGTGACGCAAGGCAACAGATATTGCTGACTGTAGCTTTTCTTGTTCATAAATATGTAATGCCCAGAACAAATATTGTGGGGAAGATGACCAGCGTTGGTCTTTGTTAAGAAAACGACAACGAAAGTATTGGAAAGCTGTAGGTTGCTGAGGTCTTGGATGATGGAAACCATTAGTACCATATGGATATAACATAGGAAAAGCTAATTCCTCAATATTGATATCTGTAAAAATATTTAATGGTGGATTTGAGATAATGGGAAGTTTGGCAATAGGATAGTCCATTTTAGCATCAGCCTGAACTTGGTGGTCAATTGGTATAAAGCCAATGTCTTGTGTTTCAACTTCGGTGTTTGAATACTGAGATGGAGACTCAGCTGAAATGTCATTTGAAAATGATGAGTGGGAAGCTATTGATGCATCAGATACAGGTTGGTTTTGAAGGAGGGTAGATTCAGAGATAATGATATCCTTATAAAGAACATTATGTACTTTTAGCCATTGCAATGCTGCATCAATATGTTGGGTGTTTACTATCTCACAGTGGTGTTGCGATTTGGCAGAATAAACCTTAACCAATGGTGATGCCATATTCCTTGGTAATGTTGAACAAATTTCTTGCATGGGAGCAGGAATATTAATTGATTGGCCTTTCAAGCCATGTTGGCCTCCTGCTGGCAACACAAGCATCGTCATATAGGGGTGGACTTGGGAAATAAGTTTTCTTTCTGTGCTGTTCAGACGCAATAAGACATCTGGAACATCCCCTGGATAAAGGAGGCTGTGGTGTACTGGTGGAGTTTCAGACTTATTCAAGAATCTGTAACAATATGAGCATACAGCCCCTAAATCTCCATATTTATGCTTTTGCTTTGCAAGAATACGCTGCAAACAGGAACCACAGTATTCATGACTAAATGTTATTTTTTTAAGAAAATCTGCATTTCCAGATACAGAGAATGGCTTAGACCATGGCATAGGGTTTGATTTCTGATGGCAGACAACATCTGATATATCCGTAAGTAATGCTTGTGTATTAGGCTCATCATTAACACATATAGATGTATCAAAAGGCAAAGGAAGATATGCATTGGGATTTTCAGGACCACAGCTAGGCTGTACATTGGTAGAAGAAGAAGGGGTTTGATGCATACAAAAACCCTGGGATTTGCTCTTTTTAACATCTGGTAGGTTTTTACTGTCATGTGCAGTTCTTTTCAGTGGTATAGTTTTGCTTGCACCATTATTGCCTCTATGTTTGATTGAAGTTTTTTTTACCAAGGGAACAAAATGATTTGGCTGAAACTGATCTTGAACAACATTTCCAGACCATAAAATATAAATTGTATCTTCATCTGAAGTAGAGCCTATTATTGGTTCTACCTTGGTATTGAATATAGAGCGAATTTGTGCATTGTAGTCAGGATAAACAGAAAAGATTGGCACTTGTAAAGCAGTTGCAAGCCCTATGATCTGCCACATACCTGACCAGCATTTATCAGTTAATGTATTGATAACTTCAGATTGAAATACAGTTACAACTTGGGCAGAAGATATATTCTGATGGACAACCAAGTCTGTTCTTCCAAATGGTGAATATAAGACAATCTGTTCTTTAATCAGTTGGTGCACAGCAGTACCTTCAAAATTGATAAATTGATCTTTTAGCTGTAAAAGGGCTATTCCACATCTTACACGAAGTTCAGTCGATAAAAGTTCATTGCCAGTTAATAGAATTGATACAGCATTAAAAAAACAATTTCCATTGGGAGTGCAAACCAGCGGTACCAAATTTGGTGGAGCATCTTTTGGCATGAATGTCTGGGCATAAGTGTCCTCATTGTGATTAGTTACTAGACAATCAGTAATGTTTGGAATTGAAAAGAATTCCAATTTTTCTGCTGCAGAATTTAGACATTCTTGTACTCCTGCTCCTGCAGATACTGCAAACAATAGCTCTTCTTGGAGTGCATGAAATACATTCTGCCTATTAGATGTCATCTGGAAAAATAAAAATAAATGGGGGAAAACCATTAAATAACAAAGTTCATATAACTACTTGTATTTGTTTTCACCTTGCCAAAAAGCCACAAATTGCCGAGCTACCTAGTTTATTGTGATTTTAATTTGAGGACACTTCTGCTGGTCACTTCAGTGTCAGTGGTATCTTCAAGGACAATATGAAGGTAATTACAAAACAATTAAGCTATAAAGCACAGAAAAAAAAACACATAAAACAGTAGATTTCTCTTCCTGAAGTACATGCTAGTAATACCAAACCACAGGACATGCCCATCTTGGTAATGGTCTGTTATGTAAATTCTAGAAAATGAAAGTAAAGGCAATTTTCAATATATACATCAAAAAATATTATTGAAATTGCCCAAATAATGTTTGAAGACCAAAACACTTTTAGCTTTTAAACTTTAAAATAACCAAGCTAACCTAACAAAAAGGGTTGGTTAGCCATGTTCCTACCTACCAAGCCAAAACAGGACCTACCCCAAAAAATTGCCTTTCTGAGAATCTTTTTTTTTTTTACTTTTCTCTAATTCTGTTAACAACTCATCTTTAAAAACATAAAAAATTGTATTTTAATCTAAGAAAGGTTACAGAGACTGTTATTATATGCATCCTTATTTTGAATGATTTCATGCTCTAACAATGTAAAATAAGTCTCATTTCCTTAATACAATGGCTATAGTACAAAAGAAAGTAAAATATTTTGTTCTTTTGGATTTTTTACGTCCCAGTCAACTTTTTTTAGTTATAGCAAGGCAGGTCTTCCTGCTGAAACCAGCACTAAGCAGGGATTTAATATGTCTTGCCCAAAAACACAACCTAGTGCTACTGATGAGGCTCAAACCTCACCCACTCAATCCTGAGTCAAGCATTCTGTCACTGACCTCCAAAAAAAAAAAATCACTATATTTTATGATGATCTGTGCTAAAAATAAATGTTTTAACTGATGAAAAAAAAAATCACAAGAGCCATAACATGTAATGTCCAAAAAGTGGGCTGTGGGAATACCATGCCTTACTTGTCCTACCTGGTCCCATTTCATTCAGGAAAAGTAAAAAAAAAATTATTTACTTGTCCTTGGACTAGTATAAAGTATAAAGTAAATGCAATTCTGTATTTAATATTTTGATTAATTATTACAAGCTCACATGTTGCGTTGAAAACAATGTGGATCCTGATCAGCTGGCTTCTTCAGAAGCCAGCTGATCTGGATCTACATTGTTTTCAAGAGAAGCTTGCTGATCAGGATCCATACTTACAAGAGTTGATATATATCTGCTTTTTTCATACTGTTTTGAAATAATAATTTGTTTAAACACTGTAAGGTATAAGCTAATTTGTTCTTTCGGACAAGTATTTTTTTTTACTATTTCCACACCCCTGCCAATAATGTGGATACAGTCAACCCTCTTTATAACGACACTGTTTGTTCCAAGCTATCTTTGACGTTAAAGTGAATTTGCTGTTATAAAGAAATTCTGACCATTACCAGATTTCCACATAATAATTATTTGGTAAAAGAAAATATTATACAAATGAATTAAAATGCTATAATTCCAAATGTATACATCAGTTCAATTTCATATTGCACCATAATGCACAAAGCTTCCCACTTATCAAGTGGGACAGAAACCTGTTCATGCAAAAAGGCCTTGAACTGATCATAAAATTGTCTGACACATGGTAACAGTTCTGTTATAATGAATTAATTTTCAATAGAAATTGCATATCTGTTCCCAAAAGTTACTGTCGGTGTCGTTAAGTGAATATTCTGTTATAAAGAGGGTCTTTTAATGGAAAGAGATCCGTCCCCAGCAATTTTGTGTCGAATATTGAATATTCTGTTATAAAGAGTGACATTATAAAGAGATTTGACTGTATCAACAAATGTAAACCCAAACAAGCCTGAGCAGCCTCCTTTTATGTCAAGAAACTCAAAATGATGATTAGCCAGTGGCCTCAAAGGCATAGAATATTCAAGAGACTAGCAAAGGCCCTGATTGGACTACGTATATGTGCAGGCTAATCTGAGCCTTTGCTAGTTAGTAGCTTGCTCATAACATATGGTTGGAAACCATCTGTTGTGGTTAAGTCAACAAGCTTGAAAACTATGAACACAGGTTTAGATAAATGAAAATTTTCAGCTAAAAATTGTAAATACTTTCTTAATCATCAATTTTAACATATGTTGTGGATGCTCAAAAGAACCGTCTCATTGAGACGTTTATTTTGAGAATCCACAACATATATTTTGGTTGAGAAATAATAAAATTAAATTTTTGTTACACTCTCTTAATTAAAGTCTGTATAAAGTCATTTTTCTTTCCTATTTTTAGCTTAATTGAGTTGAAAAAAAGTTAAAATATATTTGTTATTTTAGTAAGAAATCAGTTTCCATATCAATAAACCTGTTTAACTCAGCAAGTCTGCTATCCCAAATTTCACTTTTTTTGATGGTGACACTATTAATGGAAAGAGATCCGTCCCCAGCAATTTTGTGTCGAATATTGAATATTCTGTTATAAAGAGTGACATTATAAAGAGATTTGACTGTATCAACAAATGTAAACCCAAACAAGCCTGAGCAGCCTCCTTTTATGTCAAGAAACTCAAAATGATGATTAGCCAGTGGCCTCAAAGGCATAGAATATTCAAGAGACTAGCAAAGGCCCTGATTGGACTACGTATATGTGCAGGCTAATCTGAGCCTTTGCTAGTTAGTAGCTTGCTCATAACATATGGTTGGAAACCATCTGTTGTGGTTAAGTCAACAAGCTTGAAAACTATGAACACAGGTTTAGATAAATGAAAATTTTCAGCTAAAAATTGTAAATACTTTCTTAATCATCAATTTTAACATATGTTGTGGATGCTCAAAAGAACCGTCTCATTGAGACGTTTATTTTGAGAATCCACAACATATATTTTGGTTGAGAAATAATAAAATTAAATTTTTGTTACACTCTCTTAATTAAAGTCTGTATAAAGTCATTTTTCTTTCCTATTTTTAGCTTAATTGAGTTGAAAAAAAGTTAAAATATATTTGTTATTTTAGTAAGAAATCAGTTTCCATATCAATAAACCTGTTTAACTCAGCAAGTCTGCTATCCCAAATTTCACTTTTTTTGATGGTGACACTATAGACAAATCCATAGGCTGGTTGTTATTGTGAGGATTCTGAATACTGTTATCCGGATATAGTTTCCTTGGTGTGTTACTTCTCAAGTCAAGACATTCTCCAGAAAGATCAATTGCTATGGCACTTTTACCATTTGCTGAAGCTGTTGGCTTGTTAACAGGGCTCAAACTCTGTTTAGTTAGTGAGCCACTGAATGAATCACAGATGAACTCCCCTTCTGTTCGCCCTGGGGTTACAACAAATGAAAATTCCTTATCAATTATGCGTTGTTCTAATTGTATTTGTTCATCCTTAGTGAAATTTTTCAGTTCATTGACTGTAGTTTTCAGAAAATTCTCAGCCTTGTCATTAAACAGAACTATGCTTCTTTTTTCTCTGTTTCCTTCTATGTCTATTGTTAACCGGATTCCACTTGAAGCCACTAAATAATCTTTGCAACACTTGTTGCACCTGAAGAGTTGATTGTCCAATAAAATAACTCTGGACTTACATGCCACAAATGGGCATTTATTGTACACAGCATCTTTATTTATATTTGTGGCTATCACTTTAGCTGTTACGGAGAGGGGGCCTTCACCTCCAACCATATTTTGTACAGACACATTTGTGGGCTTGGGTTTCCCTGGGGACATGTTTATGCAATCACTTGTGTCTGTTGGAAGAAAAGATGTTATTGTGTTGTTGACTGGGTTAACTTTCCTTGTACCAGTTTTACTCACTAACCCATGCAGCTGACCCCATTGCCTGTGCTGGATGTTCTCCAGGAGAAGAACATCATTAATTCCAAAATCAATTTTTTTGATGTCATCACCAATAAAAGATAACTGAACCTTACCAGTTCTGTCCTGAATTACACATTTCACGATTTCAGTGTTGTAGAATTTTTCAGGATTTGGGATATCCAAAACTTTTCCAGCAATATCCACACGCCCATAATCTGGAACAGACTCAAGATCTTTGATTGCAATTACTTTCACTTGACGCTCAAAAGGAGATCTATCTAGTAGGCCAGCAGTTGTTGTTACTTCCAAATTAAGTTGGCAGTCATGGTTTGATTTGGAGTATTGTTTTCTTGCTTTATTAACACTTGCATGTCTAAACGAATAAGTCTGTTTCACCTTTAAAATCTCATCAAATTTTTGGGATGACTTCGTAAAACAGACAAAGTCAATAGCACCTGTTTCATCACATAAAATTCCAGTTACTTTAGTCCCAGAACTTTTGTCATTGGACCATGGTTTTAATGGTGTCCTGCTTTCAACAGTGGCAATAACATTCACCGATTCAGCCTCTTTGGCAGTTGTTATGTCACAAATCTTTATATAATCCATGGTACCTGAAGCAAACAGGAGATATAAAGTGAATAATTTCCGTACGACTGAACATTGTATATTTACGGTTAAAATACAATGTTACACCAAAAAACCTCCCTCCATAAGTGCTCCAGGTTTCGAACTGATTCATCTAAGATTAAGATGTAGCAAATTAAAGAATTTTCGTGAATCCTCTCAACAAAGAGTCATTTTAGGGAGCAAGTAAACCAGAAAACTTTAATCCACTTCTCTCTTAGTTTCCTTTGAGTATTTTCCAGGTCATAGCAAAAGCTTATTAACTATGCATTTGTGTAAAGGACAGAATTTTTCATGGTGTTTTGCATCCTCTCCTATGATATGGTCCTTGGAAAAGTATTCCTTTTCTTGTATCAGGGTGCAAATTTGAATTTAAAGTTAACTTGAGGATCATCATTTGAACAAACTTGGTAGGTCCCACATCCCAAATGCCAACTTTTTTGTCCCAGTTACCACTTGAAATTTGAGTTTAATTGGACTAGAGGTTTCAAAGATGTTTGAAAATGGTGATGAACAACAGATGCTCGAGTCATTAGTATACCATTAGCTCACCAATGAATCTTGACCTTAGATGAGCTAAAAAGGTTCAGTTTATTAACCCTTAAAGTGCCATCTATAATTTGCAGCAGATGACAATTTCAAAATATGCTGCTTTTTCAAAAAAAAAAACAAATACATGTAATGCATCATATTTCATAAGAATTGTCTGCCAGCAGACGAACCTCACGAAATATCATACCTATTTTTATTTGAAAATCTGGAAAGATGTTGCTAAATTTGTTGTTTGCTGCAGTCATAAATGCCGTTCTAAGGGTTAAATGACCAACAATTTAGGATAGCTATTGGCAAAGTGAAAACAACATTAAGCAGAAAATATTTATAAATGCATGAACAGAATAATAGCAAATAGATAGAAGGTATATTTAAAATTTTGGAATGAATGTGCCATTTATTTCATCGAGTGAAGGGAAAACAAATATTGCTCTACAAAATCCATAATAAAACCACTGCTAATGACGTCATACACATTCACACATTAGGTCATATTAATGATAGTATTGCAGAACTGTGGTAATATCATGCCTGACTTGTCCAGCTTGGTCCCATTTCATTCAGGACAAGTTGAAAATTTCAATTTACTTGTCCTTGGACAAGTGCAAAATTTGTTATAAAGTTATAAAATTTAGTATTTCATATTTTGATCAATTATTATAAGCATATGGTGCGTTGAAAACAGTGTGGATCCTGATCAGCTGGCTTCTTCAGATGCCAGCTGATCTGGATCTACACTGTTTACAAGACAGTTGATATCTGCATGGTTTCATACTGTTTTCGAGAGTGTAAATTTGTTAAGCACAGAAAGGTATAAGATTTTCTTTGGACAAGTACATTATGGCCATTACTGGATAAGTATAAAATTTTACTATTTCCACACCCCTGGTATTGCATAATGTACAATGTTCACTAAAACTGAAAACATAGGAGCAGGAGTAGAAAAAGTGAAACTTACAGCAATTCGCGTCAATTTCATTACAATTTCCCAAAATCTAACTAAGAAAATGAATAGCCACACTTTGTGGTTTTGCCCACTAACATGAAAGTTACAGGCGTTTGAAATTCTGAAGTGGCATCAAGGAATGGTAATAATTGATTATAATCGAAAATATTCACACCTGACTCTTGTAAGCTGCTATTCTAAATTTGCAACTTTTCTACAAGAAAATGCAAGGTTTATAGAATATTTAAATAAAGATATAAACTGTAATTACAGCAAGTGCACACCTTAACCCTTTTATTGTTTCAATCCAGAAGGAAGAATCCATAAGTGCATAAAGGGTAAATATGTCAATGGCTGTTGAATTTAGTTTGCTGTCAGGACCTGTTGTTTGTTTGATTTGATTCTTAACGTCCCATCAACAATCTTTCAGTTATATAGGGAAGGTTTTCCTGGGTTGAACCAGTACTAAGCTAGGATAAATGTGTCTTGCTCAAGGACCACAACGCAATGTCGTCGGTGAGGCTCGAACCTGCAGCCCTTCAGTCTCAAGTCAAGCACTCTACCACTGAGCCACTGCGCTCCCTCAGTACCTGTTGTGCTAAGGCACTGTTAATAATATAGCATGAAACTGATACTTTAAGATCTCTTATAAAGCAGTACAAGGATAGACATTCTTTGGGATGGAACTTGTGTTTTCCTTTCATTGGATAATTTTCGATTATAATCAATCATCAATCAAACCTTGTGACATGATCGATTATGAAAAATCCAATAATCGAGCAACACTAGGGATTTCATTTCTTACCAAAAAAAAAAAAAAAAAAAAAAAAAAAAAAAACAAATGAAAAGGGACCTATAAAAAATATCTGAATAAACACTACTCTACAACTTAGCCACACACACTTCTCTATTTCAAGTGCATATATGTAAATATAATTCTGACCACTTTTAATAAGGTTAACATAATTGACCATGATCAGGCTGCTCCTTAGGTCTGCATTTATAATGTTTACAGCCAAAGTGTAAAAACAGACAAATGAGCAAACTAATATGCATCTGTAATTATTTTCTCCCATACCCATTGGGAATTTGACAATTAAAAATAACTTGGTACTTAGTAAATATGTGGTGTAAATTTATAACCCTTTGATGGGGCATCAATTAATAGGGGAATTAATTAAGTAGCCAATTTACAAACTTGTAGCTAACTCCCAGACCTTGGGATATCCCCATTGTATCCTCCCTTCTGAAGGAAAATACTAATAGGTGGTAGACCCTGTGCCTAAGGCCAAAAATAAATATTGAATTGTTTCTTAGGCCATTTTTTAAAAAACAGATGCAAATTATTTTAATTTCTTCTCGGTAAAAAACAGATGCAGGAACCTATTTTTCAATATCGATTGAAAAATAAGAAATTTAACTGTTATATAGGTTTGAATCATATAAATTTTGAGTTCAGTAATAGGCTGGTAGGCAAATATAGCAACAAATTAACACTGTTGTCAAAAAGGCTTATAAATGACAGGCAACACAATAAACAACTTCTGTTGTGATATTAATTTTGGAAAACAGGCTTTGCCACATGCAGATCTGTATGACAGTTTACCATGTGTTTTTTTCTTACCCAAGGCCAAACATGTGATATACCCAACATTTTTTCCTATTTAGAAGGTGATTCAGTTTAAGCTTTAACGCATGACTGTAGCAGAGGACAAATATTGTAAAATTTTCCTTTTTCAAAAAAAAAAAAAAAAAATAGGGTATGATATTTCATGACAGTGCTCCAGCTAGGCTGTTTACAAGGGTGCCACACCCTGCCTTATATGTCTGTTGCCATGTCCCTTTTCATAACACCCTGCCCTAAAATCAACCATGTCCTTTGTTTTATCTTCCCATGTGGTCACAGAAGTTGTGTATTCAAATTGAGCAACTTCCTGTTTACAGGGATATCCCCCACTGAGATCTAGCTGAGAACTGACCAGACACATGTTTGATTTTTAGCAGGAGAAATGGTACCTTTTAATCAGCTTACTCAGCAATTAACCTTCCTTTTCCTCATATTTGTAATGTCCAATTTCACTTGTTAAACTCAATTCTTTGTTTTCAACAACACGAAGAAATAAGGGGCTACAGAAAAATAGACTTTTTGTTACTAGTTTAGAATGGCATGAAGCCTTCAATGTATGGGTATAACAGCTCAAAATCAAATAAATGGGATATATTTTTTTGCTACCTATCATAAAAGAGAATATTATTATATAGATACATTGTAGATACATATTGGAATCTTCTAATCTTAGGCTTTTTATCCTTTTGAAATCAGGGGACACAGTTTGACACATACCAAGACTAAATGTGACTGTAATTTTTAATGAACTAAATTTCTCTGACATGAAAAACATGTAACCAAAATATACTGACCCACACTTCCAACGCAAAAAATTTAAGGAGAATAATTTTAATTAATAAACAAGGTCTAGACAAAATCATTGTACCATTCAGAGGCTATGGCAGAGTTATGATTGACAGAAAATGTTTCATAAGTAAGTGTTTTAATTTTTGATAAAATTGCATTACAATGGATGAAACAATATATGGAATATTTAAGGTTCAGTATGATTTTGCATTGGAAGTGTGGTTCAGTATAGTTCCAGAGCAGCCTACTCCTGCATGAAAAGACTCACAGATGGGGTGGGGGGTCTGGGGCTAAGATCTTTATATACATGCTTGATCTATTTTTATAGGTTAAAAATTTCAAATTTTAATTTCTTTGTCTTTCAGAAAGGTGAATATTTATGTGGATATGAATATTTTAGAGTATGCTAGCCCCCTATGCGGGATGGTCATCCCTTTCCACTCCCTGTGAATCCTAACTTTCATGACACGCCACAAAGTGCTCTATTCAGGGCTTCAGCACCGCACATTTCAAATTATAGCTGGAGCTCTGCATGATGAGAACTGCCTGCCAGCAGATGATTCTCATGAAATATCATGCCTTATTATATTTGTCTGTTTGATTATGTCCCAGTAATTAATCTTTCAGTTACATCGTGACAATTCTTCCTGTGTTGAACCAGAAATTAACTATGATTAATGTGTCTTGCTCAATGACACAATGCAATGACTTCATTAAGGCTCAAACACGCAGCACTTCAGTCTTGAGTCAAGGACTCTACCACTGAGCCACTGCTCTTATTTTTGAAAAAGAGACAAAATTTGGAATTGCAATCTACTGCAAGTTATAGGTGGCGTTTTATGGGTAAAGTCTCAGACAACAATTTATTAGTTATGTAAAGATGTTTGGACACCTCTTATAGTAAAAGGATCATGTGGGAGGTAATTTCTAATTAAACTCTTCATTCCAGATACTGGCTAGCAGTTACATCATTTTAAAACAATAATGATAATAAATTGAAGTCTAATGGCACATAAACCCTTTTTTAGCATCACCAAGGAAAATCAAATTGTACTTACAGCATAAATAACACTAAGAGCAATCCACGAAAAGAAATTGTAATGCATTGGACAGGTTCAATAGCCTGAAAAGAAAACAAAGTAGATTGTATAATACTACAATACATACCATGAACAATACATCCTAACATATGCTCTTTAATATATGTACCATATTCTTCACAGAAAAATAAACAAAGACATCAAAACCTTGCATTTTGTTTTCTTCTAAGGCCTTTTATAAAATTGATCAAAGAAACAGAAATCAAGATTTATAGTTGGTTAGCAATTTTTCCTGGTCCATTAAATTCCAATTTATCATTTAATCAGTTACAGACCCTAATTGCCAATTTCCTTTGCCAAAGTATTAAATAAAGATAAGTATCCAGTTATGCATTATACAGACAAACACATAATTCCATACAACTCCCTATCTGTTTATAAGTAAGCTTCCTACTTAGGATCACAACCCAGCAAAAGTGCCTAAATGGCAGGGAACCGGAACTAATTGCTATAATGGCACCATGGACCTGGCTCCATAATAATACTGATGTACAATTTCACAGGTTATTTAGCAAATACATTACAGCTTTGAGATTCCCTTTAAAATTTACAACATCTCTCATTGCAGAGCCAAGTATCCATAATGTATTTAAACTCTTTGCATACTGGGTAATTTTGTAATTTTTTTGTCGCCTACCGATTTTTCCCCCAAAATCAACTTCTTTGAAAATTCTGTCAGGAAAACCACCAGAGTGCTATACAGTTTGGATCCAGATCAGGTCGGAACTTTTGCCCGGCCTGATCTGGGTTGAAGCTGTTTCAAAAAGTTATCAAATGACGACACTAGTAGGCAAAAGAAAGTTTGAAAATGTGTGGAAAAATTCTGGGTGGTCTGTCAAACCAAAATTTGGCTTCAGGAGCGGTGGTGTGCATGTGTGGTTGGGGGTCGAACAGGGTTGACACAAACAAGTCTGCTAAGTAGAATCTTGAATGTTTGCCTCTAACCTTTATATCTCAACCAACGCATATGTTGTGGGTGCTCAAAAGAACCGTCTCAATTTGAGAGAGAGAGAGAGAGAGAGAGAGAGAGTTTTTGCGATCGAAAACAAAGATTGGAATCAGTGTGTTATCAAGCATGGAAATCACTGAATCCTTTGACACATTGTACGCTATCAAACTCGATTTTTTATGTTTTTCACATTGATTTTCGGCGATAACTTTGAATTTTAGCAAATAAAAGTTAAAAAAAATAATAGCGCCCATTTCCAAGCCCCTGCGAAATAGAGTTCTTAATTCAAGAGCAGGTCAAGAACAGATCTTGAATTTAGCAAGAATTCTTGAACTGTTCAAGAAAAACTGTACTTGAACCTTTCAAGAACATAAATTAGGAACAGTAAGAACTTTTTAAGAATTTGTGATGTTCTTGAATTTTTCATAAAATGTTCTTGAACATTTTAATAACTTTTCTTGAACGATGTGTTGATTCTGGTGTTCTTGAACTGTTCTTAAGTGTGTTCTTGATTATTTTAAAGACTTTTCATGAACATAATGTGTTCTTGACCTGTTCTTAAATTTTCAAAGACTTTCATGATTCGCTTGTGCGTTAAAATAGTGGGGTCATCTCGAAACCGTCCATTTTAGAGAATGTGCATAGAGGAAATTGGCACGCCATGCGAAATCCCTGATTCTGTACCTACAAATGATGATGCTCAAAGTAGATTCTACATATGTAGGGTAAATTATCGGTATACAAACAACAGTTTTGTTATAATATACACAACCGTTGAAGAAGGGGAAATTCGCCGCCTGTGAATATTCTTTTGAGACGAACCCTTTCTGTCATGCTTCTGCGAAAAAAGACAGAAAATATAGCCGAATTCCAGTAATTGCAAAATTTTCATCTGTGTACACAAAACCTGTATGTGCCACACTCTTCGGACCCATTGGAGGAATCGGCGCTACTTTCATCGCGAACACAGTTTGCTAAAATTAAAAAAGTAAAAAAAAATATCGCCGAAAATCAGTGTGAAAAACATACAAAAAATTGAATCGCTGCAGAGTTTGCAGGTTAAATCACATCTTACTCTACATGTATAGCATACGAATAACACAGTCTCTTTAGTTTTTCTCTCTATATATAACTTGAAAGTTTTATTAATTAGTTTGTGCAGTTGAGCCAACTGTCACAAGAAACCTCAAAGACAGCTTTTCTACTCTCAATATCCCTTAAACAAATTACTTATGAACCTTGCCAGCTGATAACCTTTGCAAACTGTTTGGACCCAGATTACGAAGGTCGGTCCTGATCTGGATCCAAGTCGTTTGGTACTTAATTAGTGTTCCTGAAAGAATGCTTTAGAGCCATTAAATAAAACAGAGGATGCAGCTTCTATGATCACTTGCCGATACCTATGCTTAGACTATGCCTCTAAGACTATTTTGTTTGCTTATGCTGTTTTCCAAAAAAAATGTCTGTCTGGACAACAGTCTGACCTCAAACCAAATGGTCAGCTGATTTGCTGCAGCTCATTAAACCTAGGTTACCAAAGTTTAATAGACTTCTTAGCAGATTTATGATGCCACTTTCTGACCACATTGATGTAAGTACTAATCTGTGTAAATAATCAATTTCACACCTCTCCTCGAGTAAAATCTTGAACTGGTGCTTGTGAGCTAAAGTATTCCAAGGTCCTTTAACGAAAAATAGAATTGTCAGAGAATTTGACTACAGCCCCATCACTGCAGCGCTTTCCATGCTGTAAAAAGGCCAAGTTCTACAGATATCGAGCGGAAACAAAATTCTGAAGTTTTTCAAGGACCATAACTCTAGTATAAAATGTGAACCAAAAAAAAAATGACGACTGACAACTTCAAGCAAGATCTGCATATATAAAATCTGTCAATATGTTCTCAAGATATTAATCAGAAAAAAAAATCTAGCATAAATCAAGGGCCCTTATGTGAAAAAGGATGTGTAACAATCCCAACCTACATCTTGTCAACATAGATGCATACATAAAATTTGGTAAAAATCTGTCAATTTGTCCCCAAGATAGTGTGCAAAACAAAATTCTGGCAAAAATCAAGGGACATATTAAACTCTGATACAAATATCATGTAGTGTTGTATCGATGATCAATTATAATCGATGATCAATCAGAAATTTCTTTCGATTCTACTGATCGATTGTGTTTGGTAATAATCGATAATAATCGAAAATATTCACACCTGACCCTCTTGTAGGCTTACTGGCTACTATTCAAAATTTGCAACTCTGCTACAAGAAAATGCAATCCATAATTTCAAAGGTTAATAGAAATGTGAGGAATAAAGATATAAACTGTATCCTGGTTTGCTGTGTATTCTATCCCTTTAAAATCTAAGACGCCTTCAGTGCAATCTTAACCCATTGTATGCTATGCGGCTAATGACTCCTAAAAAGAGTGAAAACTCTGATGAAATGCCACAAAATGAGGCATTTCATCACAGTAAACATTGTTTGCTATTAAGGATATAAAAGATATTCAGAGAAAGAAATATTTATTTGGGAATGATAACCTGTGACCCCATGATGTTTACAATGGACCTTCCCAAGTCCATAAGTGTATAAAGGGTTTAAAATGGCAAAGGCAGTTAATTTGAGTTTGCTGTCAAGACCAGTTGTGGTATTTGATACTGTACATAAAATAGCACATCACTGACAACAACAATTTTTATTAAGATAAGAGTTTCAAGCAGTACAAGGGTAGACATTCTATGGGATGGAACCTGTGTTTCCCTTTCATTTGATAATTTTCGATTATAATCGATCATCAATCGAAACCTCCTGAATGATTAATTTTGATGATGGATTATGAAAATCCAATAATCAAACAAGTCATCACTACAAATATGCAAAAAAAGATGTGTAACAATCTCAACCTAGACCTTGTCAATATAAAATGTGGTAAAAATCTGTCAATTTGTTTTTAAACTATTGAGCAGAAAGGAATTTTGGCGTAAACCAAGGGCCATAAGTCTGGTACAAATACGCAAAAAATAACATATTACAATCCCAAGCCAAAGCTTATCAACATGAATGCAGTGATTTTATATGGGATTTTAGGAAGCAACATTTCCCTTCACATTTGGGAAAATATTTGGCAAAATAAAATCACTGGAATGAATATATAAAATTTGGTAACATCAGTCAATTTGTTCTCAAGATATTGAGCAAAAAGAAAGTTCAGCGGATTTTTTTGGGGTTTTTTTTTTTGCGCAAACCAAGGGCCATAACTGGTAAAAATACGCAAAAAGAACATATAACAATCCCAAGCTAGCTCTTGTCAACATGAATGCATATATAAAATTTGGTAAATATCTGTCATTTGTTCTCGAGATAATATTGAGCAAAAGAAAGTTGAGTGTAAATCATGGGACATAACTCTGCCCATCTGGTACCAATATGCAAAAAGGACATGTTACAACAACAGGCTGTATCTTGTCAATATAAGGGCCTCGCATATATATAAAATTTGGTGGAAAATCCATCAGTTCACATTGACACAAGATATTGAGAGAAAACAAAAATTATGACGAACTGACAGACAACCCAAATCGCATATAGCCCCCCACCAATCTTTTCAAAGTGGGCCAATGCTATAATGAAGTAAAAAAAAGAAGCGAAAAGTAGGGCTTCTCAATGTAAAAAAGTAGGAGAACTAGAGCAAGTCTTCTCTTGACGATAAGGGGCCCCTTGCAGGGGTGTTCATGACTTGCAAGACTAGACATTAAGTGTATACTGAACAAAACTTCTAAACCGCCAGTTAACAAAACCCATTTATCAATAATTAAACTGTTTTGAAATGATATTTGACACAGTATATTTGGGCACATGCAGGCCCCCAGATAAGAGTGCATAACTGAAAATTATTTCAGTTTTTCTTATTTCCCCAACCAAAACATATGTTACGGGTATTTAAAAGAACCGTCTCAATGAGACAATTCTTTTGAGCATCCAGAACACATGTTAAAACTGATAGATAAGAATATAATAGTGATTTTATGTGCATTTTTTGCTTAACTGGTCCTATGCACATGTATCCGTTGAATAAACATAACAAAGTTTGATTCAATATGGATGTTCAATTATGCGTACCGAAAGAGTACTTATACGGTTTTGCACATGGCACACAATGCTGCTGTAGTATTGCACTCAAAGTAGAATGAAACACAGATTTTTGTTTTTAAAATTTTACATAAAGGTTTCTTGAAACCATACCCTGAAAATTCGCATAGCATAGAAATGGCAAAACCCTAACTAGATTTAAATTTTAGTTGAGAATGATATCAATCTGACTGCTCTGATATCTTGTTAGTTTTTGTTTGAATGAGAAAACCCATTGAGTACCCATTTTTGTACTGTCAGTGAAATACACCTTGGATAGATATCACAGTATTTGCTCAGCTACAAAATATCCATTAGGCTTAAATGAAATGTATGTTTAGTTACTGTTGGCCTACCTACCCTAATTTTTTAACCCTACCCAAACATTAAAATGGTCTTTGGAGAAAAAATACCTAAAATGGGCACTTTTTCAGATTTTGTCAATATTTTCTTTATTAAATGTTATAACAAAATTTCATAATTTCCCTACCTACCTACACTAAAAATTCTGTTGGTATGCAACAGGAACCAAACACATATTTCATTTAGGCCTTAGAGATTACAGCAGGATTATTTTGTAGCAATAAATGGTGCGTAGGGGGGGGGGGGGGGGGGGGGGGGGGGGGCGGGTTATGATGCAATCCAAGCTGGCCCAATTTCATGTATTATAATACTTATTTCCCATTTATGATAAAGTTTCCTAAATGTGAAGGAAAAGGTTCCTTCCCAAATCCAAAATAAAATCACTGCCAACAGTGATTCATTTACAATTTTGGGCTTATGGGTCTTGGGACTCACTGTTTTCGATATCAGCGAGTGACAACTGCAAACTTATGAGTCCAAAACACTATTTTTAATGACAAGTCTTGCAATACTATTGCATCCCAGGACTCACAGAAATAAAAACTTATGCACAAAAGATGCAGGATAGCAAGGTAACAAAATCACTGCTGCCGGTAAACTTATATGTGCTAAGTAATGAGAAAACTTTAAATACAAACATGCACTGTCACAGGGAATAACACAGTACCAGGTTGACAACTTGATTGTTTTATTTAATGCGTTCAGAATTCTCCCATCAGTACCCAAGGTTTATACCGAGTGGTTTCCGACGGTACCTTCAGTAACCATTGGCTACAAAAATAGCCGAAAACAGGTGTTTTAAGTTGAACGGCTTTTGGTAGCTTTCGCTATCATCGGTGGCCTATGGTACCCGATGGCAAATAAATTTACCATATATTCACTTATATACAAAAATTTGAATATTTAAACTTGCTTCATGTAAAATGTCAGCATTCTGGCTAGTCTCTGTAGCTGAACATGTTAGTTTGAGTGTACGTCAAAAATTTTGGGAGCTAAAAACAATCATCTCTTTAGACCTGTTACTTGTCTGTTAAAATGTTGGCTATTCTTCACTATAACTAAAAAGTTTTAAATATCATGAGACAAAATCTATGATCTGATATCAGCGGAATAGCACTTTGTTTTACCAACAACTTGTATAGCTTATTGTTGACAGGAAATTCTGTTGGCAACAAAATTTCCGTTTATCACGCTAGAAGATTTAATTCTAGCAGCCATTTTGAAATGACTACCTCGACTATCGTGACCAGTGATTTTATTTGGGATTTTGGGAAGCTACCTTTTCCTACACATTTGGGAAAATATTTTATGAAAATTGGGAAAATAAGAGCTAAAATACATGAAATTGGGAAAATAAAGGCCATTTTTGGATTGGGAATGACTCCCATATACGGCCTCAAAAATGGCGAAATAAAATCACTGGTGACGCAGCAGTATCGGCGACCAGCAACTCACCGATGTGATTATCGATGGTGACCATATGCTACCGAATGTCGCCATCAGCAGCCTTCGGTAACCGATGGTAACCCTGGTTGCCGAAGGAAGAATTCTGAACGCACTAATTGCCATACTTAAACACGTGCAGTCTGTCCTTAAAATTTATTAAGGCAATAAATACCTACTTTCATTTACAACAATAACATTGACTGGTTCACACAAATAGGACAAGTTCAGCTTTTGTAAAAAAAAAAACAAATGGGGGTTCTGTTCCACTGAAGGTACATGTAGGTAATCAGCAATTTTATTTGGGATTTTGGGAAGCTACCCTTTCCTTAATATATAATAAACATTGGGAAAATAAGTACTAAAATACATTTAAATTGGGAAAATAGAGGCCATTTTGGGATTGGCAATGACTCCCAAATAATGTAGTAAAAATGGCAAAATAAAATCACTCGTAATATACAGCTCCCAAACTTTTCAAACGCAGGCCTCGAATATCTTTAAATAGGCACTTGACCTACATCGCAAAAGATATTGGTATGCATAGGAGGAAAATTTCACAAGAAATGTTAAAATTTTCACTTGCCCTGCAGCCTGGGGCATTTTTAAATACAATGTATGCTGAATGAGACCAAACATGACCCAGAGCTCTCACTAACTTACAATTTGCAGTTCTGAATCCCAATATTTGGTGCTGGGACACCTATTTTTTGAAGGAGGCTATATTCTTTTGTATTGTTGAACTCCCAGTTTTTGGCAAAGAGGGCTCTGGGACTCCTGTTTTCAAAATCCTACTGAGCTCTGACGGCCCTTTAAATTTCTGCCCTGGGGACAACACTGGAATATCTCAGGCCAAAACAGATAGTCATAGTCATACATAATTTATATATACTTAATATGACCAAAAAATATACTTACAAAACAAAGCTTGACTTAAAATACACATATTTTAAGATGGTGAGACGGTGAGCTTCAGGTTATAAAGACCTGGAAAAGAAAAACGCTCATCTACACACTAGTTAAATCAAAACTAATCTTCTAGCATTACCAACATTAGAAACTGTCTGCCACCTCTCAAAAGCAAACAGGGTTCGTACAGAAATGGAAAAATAAAATTCCAGGACTTTTCCAGGACTATTCTAGGATATTTTTCAAGAATCTCAAATTTAATAGAATATGAGTTGTACCTCTCTCTCCAACATGTATCTAGTAATTTACACTCAGTTTTTTGCGATTTTTACTTAGTTTTTTATGCATCCAATAAATACAAAAGGACACATTGTATTTATATTTTTCAAGGACTAATACATATTTTCAAGGATAATTTTACAAAATTCCAGGACATTTCTTTTTTAAATTCAAGGAGTTTTCCAGGACCACAATCAAATTCAAGAACCAGATTCAAGGACTTTCCAGGTCTGTGCGAACCCTGGCTAAAATAAATATACATGTAGATACCCTTGTTAAAAATCTTTGCTAGCAGACTATGAGACAAACTGTTTACCCAAACATCAGAGTTCATGTAGGTGTCTATTATTTGTAAATCACTTGTGGAAATGTCTTCATGAACAAATTATCATAATTAAAAAATTATATAAAGAAGGTATGTACAGTTCCATTAGAATTTACAACACAGAAGATGAAAGGTTTACAGAACAGGAAAACAATTTTTAATGATTAAAATTCATTCGATAATGATCACTACTACTACTTATTCCATAATTATCCCAATACTTTTTAAAATGGAGATATTGCATTTGCCTCTGTCCGTCCGACAGTCAGGCTATCTCCTCCTTAACCATTGGAAGAAATCCAAACAAATCCAGTGCGCAAGCTGCTCACATATTTTAACATTTCATTTAACCTGAAATGGACATATTTTTAGACTTAATTAACAGTTCAAAGCTCAGACTATATCATTGGCTTTATCTTGCTGCACTGTCAACCAACCATGAACTAGAACACATTCAATGGTGCGCCATCGTAACACAAATAATACTATTTTGCCCTGCCTCCTGGTGCCTTGGGGAGGGGCTGCACATGTGTATGTCCGTCCATCTATCCCTCAGGTTTTTTCCTACTAAACCATTGGACAAAATCCAACCAAATTGTGTGTGTAAGTTACTCACATTCATACTGAATCATGATCGTGTGCCATATCAAATTAAAGGGGATGACCAGCAGACCACAATACACTAAAAAAATTTACTGTAGGATCAAACTGGTGACCTTGGGGCTGGGACAAAAACAATTAGATTTCTTCAAGGGTGTGGAGATTTGCTATGGCATGCCACCAAATGTTTTCTAGTCCACGGTTGGTTGACAGTACAGCAAGATGAAGCCAATGATATAATCAGAGCTTTGAACTAGTGTTAAGCCCAAAAATAATAAATTTGCCTGTCTCAGGTTAAATGAAATGTTAAAAGAGAGACTGTATATGTCGGATAGAGATGTTTTCAATTTGTCAAAAGTTTTTACATGGGGGGAGAATGGGAGATGAAAAATGACAAACCAGGAAAGCCCTTAAAAATGCTTAAAAAAAGTAGGACAAAAGGAAAAAGATTACATGGCCTTAAACCTGATTCACACATTTTTCAGACATCATCTATCACACGTCCTCAAAGACATTCTAGACAGGTTTGCAAAACTGCTCAGCTAGCGTAGTGTTTAGGCACAGAACAGAAAGCCAGAGTTTTGAAATGCAATGTAGAAATCCCCAGGTAAAAGCCACCGACAATTTAACTATATTTCTATACACTACCCATCTGTAACTGTAACTGAATTCAAAATTCACAAACTTCAAAATTTTCACACACTATCACAGCGAACATGCTCGATCCAGCATTTTTTTGCCAAGGGATCCAGGCCAAACTGCCAGAAAACAGCTGACATTTTTTCTTGCCATCAACTCAGTTTACATTTAGACCTTTGGTTCTTCGGGGTCGGAGGGGGGGGGGGGGGTAAGCGTTTTACTTTCACTCAATATTGTTACATATGGGGCCCTGGAAGTTCAATCCCCACCCAAGGATAAAAATTCGGTGTCCTGATACTTCATATCTAGCCAATTACACACAAATACAGTCTGAAAAAAACATGTACGCACCGCCATTGGAGAACCCTCTGTGCAGGGAGTTGATGATACTTGACCTACATGGCGGCGATCCAAAAATAAACGATTTATTGTTGTTTATTTATTTTACGATCGCCTAGAATAGATCGAAAGCATCGAAACTTGAAACTATACGAAGGTCCGAAAGGAGTGCGATTATACAGAAAATTACGAGAAAAATCTGCAAAAACTGAGAGCGAAAAAAACATGGCGTCCCTCTTCAGCCGACGATCAACAACAACAGCATCCAATAATTCGTCCAAGGAAGAAAATTAAACAAATTATTTCACATTTATGAATGGATGAATAAATAACATACCTGAAATGTGTCCTCCTCCTCCCTTGAGCAATCCGATGCATTGTTTTTTTTGTCAGATGCCTTGAAATTGTTTTGCTGAATCGACGACGAGGTGATGCGAGCGTGGCGTGTCTGACCTAATTATTGTGATATTCATACGCGCAAGCGTCTATATGAACTGTTCACAAAAGAAGTCCAGTAACAGTTCTGAGACACAATAAAATAAGAGTTACTGTTCCTGAAATGACCGAATAACCGTTTAAAAGTGACACGTCAGCTTTTCAATTCGCAAAAACACCAATAACTCAGTAATTATTGTATTTTCGATCGAAAATTGGCAACAAAAGATATAATATTGAATAATTAAAACGTGGTATATGCTTCAAACACTATAATTTCAAAGTAAACAGCGATTTTCACACGAACTATTTCTTCAAAGTGTAGAAATTTAGAGAACAATTATAACTCTCTAGAATAGCTGATGTTGAACAGATCCCGAGTTCCAAAAAAGTCAGTTATTCTTGCGATGTGGCTAATAAAACAGTACTTTATGGTAATTGTGACATCACATTCTCACATTACAAAAGTCATCCCCAATAATTACTGTATAAACTGATTTAGCTTATCAAAAAGCAATAATGTTTCCCCAGGACACTAATTCCATTATGGCTTTTGTCACAAATATACTTGGAGGACTTAAGCAGAAGAAACACAGTCTCAGACCTTTTGTTTCTTTGTCAACAGTCTTATGCTGTGATGAGCCTCTGAGGAACCGCCAGCACATGAGATTTTGGTACATATCACATATGAGCTGTGACATGTGATTTCCAACAATGTGGCATTTTAACAAATGTAAACTAAGGCGAGCAGTTGCAGCCTCCTTTTAAGCTTAGAAACTCCATATGATGTTCAGTCAGTAGCTTAACACTCCTAGAATAGTCAAGAGATTAGCAAAGGCTCTGATCAGTCTGCGATTATGCCCAGGCTGATCTGAGCCGGTCGGACATACCACATTGTTGGAAATCTCATGCACTATTGGCTCATATATATTTACATTTTCAAAGCAAGCTTTAGTGAGTCTTTAGATTTTTGCAACCGTTCATAACCTCATGAATGACATAGATATGAGTGACTGCTGCCAACCTCACTTTCCAGTGCAATACGCTTCGAACATCAAATTCATTCACCAGAAGTGACACTGGTGTTGTGATTGACAGTGAGCCACACCTGATTCTCATGTGCAAAATACACCTCTTGTTTGCTCCATTGGCTGTCCGTGTTCACACTGGCTCTTCCGCTTTTCTGTTTTACACTCCCAACAAAACCGTTAATACGATTACATATTAAAAACAAAACTGTTTTGTTTCCTAAATTATAGATTATTTCTATATAGATATTTGTAAATATAAGCAATAAATTTCAATTTTTGGTCTGTTCATGGAATCATGAATACTTTGGGTCTTTTACTTACTTTGCAAGAGACCTAAATTATTAATGATTCCATGAACATTCCAAAAATCGAATTCATTTCTTAAATATGTATGCAAATAGTAATCCTTCACTGGTACAGATAGACAAAAATACTGTAAAACACTTTTATTAGGCGGTATTTTGAATTTGGCATTATTTGCAATATTAAAGAAAACCGCTAAAATTAAAGACCGCAAGATGTTGTTTCGAATTTAGTTAGACTGTAAGCTATAAATAGACGCTTGTCCATGGTATGTTGCTCTCTGTATGAATAAATTAACGTAGGTTTCTCCTTTGAGTAAAACCACATAAAAATTATTTTGTAATTGGGTTTTTGGCATGGAAACATCAAGATTTTGCTATATATATGTGAAGATGCCATGGCCTTCATTGCATATAACATTATACAATTGATGCATTCTTTTGAGGTTAACATCAGGATTTGTCAGCCCGAGAACAGTGATGTTCACCGAGGCGAAGCCGAGGTGAACATCACTTTCGAGGGTTGACTAATCCCGATGTTAACCTCAAAAGAATGCACCAATTGTTTTGTTATATGACACTGTCTCTCTTTTCCTAGTTTTATTTAAAGTATTTTCATGTTTATAAATTTACTCAAGTCAGATGTTCCTTATGCGCTTTCACTAGGAAGATTATTTCAACAATCTACTTCCCAAATTTCTGCAACTCTTATGAGATAAGCAAAATAATTGCATTTTTAACCCATATATGCCTAGCGTCCTTTATGTGGGACATAGGCAAATAGCGCAGACCCAGGTCAGACTGCGGCGTCTGATCAGGGTCTCCACTGTTTGCTTGCATAATTTTCTATTAAAACTTGAATAAAAGTTAAAAATACCACCTAACATCCCTTAAAACAGAAATGGACTGTTCCAATTGATAACGATGGGAAATTCCATTCAGCATAAATGGGTTAAATGCTGTTCTCATAAAATGAACAAACATTTTACCTGTGAAATATACATAAGAAACCAGTCAGTGTTTCAATGTCTATTTTAGCTCTCTGTTGGCTCTGACAAAAGCCATGTCACCTGGGCTAGATTTAGTTCAATCTATTTTTAGCTCTCTGTCAAGACTGACAACACTTGTTAACCTGTCTTTAGCTCATCACTGTTTGACATCATGATCTGTCAAAACCAGTGCAAGCTAGTTTCAGCCAATCAGAGGAGGTCTTTTATAGGAGTCATATAACAATACTATTGTAAATATGTATTTTTTTGTTTGATTTGATTTTTTACGTCCCAGTCAACAATCTTTCAGTTAAACAGGGACGGGTCTTCCTGGGTTGAACCAGTACTAAGCAAGGACTAATGTGTCTTACTCAAGGACACCTCGCAGTGGCGCCGGTGAGTCTCGAACCCGCAACCTCTCGATCTCGAGCCAAGCACTCTACCACTGAGCCACTGCGCTCCCAAAAATATGTAATCCACTACTGCCCTGCCAGTCAAGAGTGATAGTGACGGCATGTTTTGTTTACAATTGTTAAGTAAAACATTAACTTAATTGTAAACTCCACTTGAGTTAATGTGAATCGATAGATCACTTGTGTATTAATCCTATCCCCAGGATAGGATTAATACACAAGTGATCTATAGATTCTAAGTCCCTGATAACTTTGTAAACATCACGTGACGTAACTGTCACTCTTGGCTGGCAGGACAGTAGTTGTTTATTGATTCTAATGCAGTATGTAACGTCATATGACATAGTGTACCATCATGTGACGTAGTTTACCGTCATGTGACATAGTGTACCGTCATGTGACAAAGTATATGAATATTTGTGGTACAGTAAATTCTCTAAAGTTTTGAACACTAGTTGCCTTCCAAAGAAGCCCTGACAAACAGAGCAGATCCAGATGAAGAAGCAGTCTGATCAGTGTCTTCCGTGTTTGCTACTCTGACAGCCATTTTGTGAATTCCAGCCCTGGAAACCAACATTTTATTTGAGAACAGGAAGAGAAAAGTGGTTCGCAATTTTAGAACATTTATCGTAACTTTGTTTTTTTGCTTGAAGTGATCTTTGGTCCGTTTCTACTGTATAATGGCAAGTTATATTGTTTCCAAATGCGCTGATTTCCTGTCCTCTTCTGTGAGATAGTCGATTTTATTCTTGTCTGTCATGCAATGCAGCAATGAATAATATTTGTTACGATATCATCATAACCTCGCAAAGTCTAACATGCAACGTAGGATATATTAAAGCAAATGATATTGTCATTTTATTTGTTTGCTCATTCTGCTGGGACGGTAGTCTTATGTGAAAATTGTACTTACTCTCAGTCCATCATCGACTGCAACAGTTTGTTGTTGGTGATATCTTCAAAAATGGTTAAAATCATGTCAAAATAAAAGCATCATGCTGTCACAAAAAGTCTTTCATCTATTGTAACTTTTAAGGCCTAGATGCAATCCTTTGAAGTTCTCCAGAATTAAATTGTCAGAAGAAACTGATAACATTTGTTGGCATTTTAACATTTATTAGCTTGATAAATACAACATCTGAGACTTAAAGCAATAAACTTCTTCATTTGTCCGTATTTTAGTTATTATGAGCTGTTGAAATTTCGTGCTCTTTATAACCTCGGGGTCAGGCTTTTATACTTATCAATGGTCAAGATAATCAACATTTTTAGCTTAAATTTACTAAAAGTGCAAATATTTTTTATCATATGTTTTGGGTGCTCAAAGGAATCATTGTGATGATATGAGTAATAATATAAGAAAAATATTTTTTTTATTGCACACTCTTATCTAATATATAGTCTAATCTAATTATCTAATATTAATTATCTAATTATTAATTAATAATTTAATATAATATGGTAAAAAATCAACTTTTTGTTGATTGGATTATTGTTTTTTGCAATAAAAGAAGACTATTCCTAACTGTTAAAAAAATCAGTATTGTTTGATTTTATTGTATATTCTAACACTCTTCTATATAGCCAATGGTTAAATTCAGTGATTTTTTGGTTGATAAATCACTGCACAGACTTGGCACGTACTGGCCTGATGTCATTTGGTCGCCAGTTTGATTTTCATGAAGTCATCTATCACATGCAGCCTTGTAATGTTGACAATAGATGGCGTAACATCGTTTTTAAACTAATGGATGTTCAAAATGTCTGTCGGTCAGTTGTAAGTGGATAAATCACTCGAACTTCACACTTGTGATTTATTCACTTTAATGACTGACCTCCTGCCAGTGATATATTAAGCAACAAATCACTGTGAGTGCAAATCTATTAGACTTCGAGCTAAAAAAGGTCCTGCTCCCCCCCCCCCAGGGAATTTTGCAGACATATCCTATCTTAAAGAAAATTTCAAGCCGCATCTTTTAAGAGATGTTTGCACTCTGTGCTCCGGGGCGTTAGTCTCTGACAGCCTGTTACATATGTTACTGTAACAAACTAAGGAAAAAATCAAAATGAAAGTTTGAACTACAGATAGAAGACATTGAACCATCTAATTATTCAAATTTCTAATGTAGTTTGCAAGCTGGATGCCTAAGCTACATAAAAGCAGCATTTCAAACAAGATTTTAGCCTTCAATGGTGTTATATGCGTTACATAGATTAAATTTCCCTTTGAAAGTTGAAATTGTTACTAACATCATTCATTTTACAGACAATTTAAGCATTTTTACAAGTGTTTTTAATCTTAGTTTACTGAAATACTCATTTGACTAATAGAAAAAAACAAAGTTTGCTTTTCTATCTCAAATACATTGTTTTATATGAGCTATTAAACAACCTTACCCCCAATTTTTAAGTATCCAATTTTGGTATCTATTATTGAAGAAATATATATGAAAATTTTTGACGCTCGTGGATATCTTACATTTTTGGCACTGTCTTGCTAATGCAATAAAGAATCATACATTTGCAAGTTTGACATCAGGAGTAGAGCACTTATTAAAGTATGTAACGTATGTTACATGGCATAATGAATGAGCTAGGAAATTTTCTTGGAAGTAAGAGATGATATTTCAGAAAAATACCGTTTTTCACATGTTTTCCTATTAATCTCTAGCCTCTGGTGACTTAGTCTTAGTAATTACAGTCATTGCTGATAACAAGCGTATGGAATTGTGTTACCTATGCTATATATAACCTTTTTAATCACATATTTTCTTAAGCCTATAATATTAAAATATATAGACATATAGATCGAAAATAATAGTTCTCATTTAAATGACACAATTTAATAAATATTCCTATTAAATAAAATTATTCAAGAACAATCTTTATTCAAGTCACCCTTACAATGTCTATCATTGTGTCTGTTACAATGGCAAAATAATCACCCATTTCATCACAACCAGTAGAATCATGGCATAGTATTAGGACTGCAAACTGAGTTCAATCCTGTTCCTCTCCACCCCTTTGGGAAGTGTGCAGACATATCCTTCCTTAAAGAACAATTCAAGCTGCATCAAATAAGAGATGTCTGCACTCCATTTACTAGGGGTTTAGCCTGTAATGGTATGATGCATATGTTACCATATCAATTTAAGAATAAATGAATTGAAAGTCTGAGAAACAGAAAGAAGACATAAAACTATCTATTTATTTGAATTATTCATGTAGTTTGCATGCCGAATACCTTTGATACTTAAGAAAAGATGTTTTTAACAAATATACAGCTTCCTATGGTGTTATATGTGTTACATTAATTAAGATTACTTTTTAAAATTGGTAATTGTGACAAACATCACTTATAAGCATTTCGTGTGATCCTCCTCTTTTGCCATCAAAAGACTTAATTTTCTTTGTATGTGTGGCCAGTGCCAGCGTCAAACAACTTGACTCAGCCAAACTTGAATCCTTAGCATTCTTCAAAAGCAGAAACAGCATGTCAGTGTCATGGGATCAAACACCTGATTAAATATGGGTTTAATGCCATTTCACATATATGCATACAATGGAGTATGACTCTGGTATATATCTCTTCCTGTGAAGTGGCAAGAGCAATCTAACTGCAGCTGCATCTACATCGGTGCTAGTCAAATGATAACTTTGCTCTGATTTTGCAAAATCTATGTCTCTACCGTGTACCTCTAAGAATAGTTTAAGATTTCTGACATTGGTCAAACAGAAATTTGATAGGCTGCTTTTTTGCATCATTTGCCATGGAACCTATCCAGTCTTTTGGTGCTTAAGTCCTCGGGTCTTAGATCAATAGTATTTTGCTGCGCCCAAAGAACTTTATAAGTTTTCTTTAGTTACAATGTTGACTCTTGATGGTTTTGGCAGACCGTCTGAAACAATTTCTGTTACACCTTGAAAGTTATCTGGTATAAGAGAAAGAATATGAAGTTGGACATTGTCATCAATTATGTTTGCAGTAGGTTGTTTTTTGATGTCAGTACATTGAAGCATGTCTTAAAATAATGTAAAACCTATGATTTCTCAGTTTTTACAGCCATATCATTAGCTGTTGCATTCAAAAGAAGGAAAGTGGACTATAGGTAGAATGGGATAACCAGTAGTTCTATATTATGCTCTATGGAAGATTTATACAGAGTAAACAAGTTGATAAGGTACCTCATTTCATGATCCATTGAAAACACTGAAATTGAAAACACTTGCCTCTGACTGTGTAATCAAAAAGGAGGTCACGACAATGCCCTTGCTCATTTATTATGACGAGTTATATATGTTACATCCTTTAATAAGCGCATTTATCTTAGAAACTTAGTGAATCATTGAAGTGAAAGGGTCTATATGCGCTCTGTTCATCCTGGATTTCATTGCTTTACCTGCTGTGATACATCTAGTTTGTTTATCTGAAGGGAAAGAGTTACCTCAGTTTCAGCACTTCAGAAGTACTAAGACTTAAAAATAAGTTTTTGAATGCTTGGGGAAAGATAATAAGTGCAGAGACATTATTAGATGAAAATATGTGGGTTGCATGTATGGAAAGGCTACATTTATAAAAGTTAACCAGCTAAGATATGATTCTTTATCACAGAAATATCAAGGTACATCAGTCCATGTACTCATTGCTCTTAATGGCATAGTTTTCCTCCTTGTAAAGCTTTAGTCTTTCTCCTACTTGCAGAGTATCACTTGAAACACATACTCAAAGAGCCAACTATTAGGAATTCATATCAGTTTCCAAATGTTCCAAGCCATAAATGGCAAAAATTGGAAAGTTGATAATGGCTCATCAATTTTGAGTGGACTGGTGGTAAAATTGAATAACAGTAAATGATTGAAATATTGTGTGATGATTCTACTAGTTACAGGAGGTGTGTGATAATAATGATTACCACAGAAGCAGACAACGACAAACGTTTAACATGAGTGTTAAATCGATGAGAAATAGTTTGGACCATTTCATTTATTGTATTTTCTTGTAAAAATGAAAAACTATCTTTTCTATTTGTGGCTCTATATTTAGCATTATATGCACAGTATTAGGAAATGTGCCCAAAAGGTCATTGATAACATCTGTAAAAACAGTCCATGGGCTTGATAATCAGAAATGAATATGATTTCTAGTGTTTGGCACCAAAGATTTATAAGTACACATTAAGTGTCCTGATCTTAAACTTAATGACATCTTGCAGATATATGAGCAAGACAGACTAAGAAAATGAAAAATATCCACATGCTGTAATCACTTTCATGTGTTTTACTTAAACAAAATTTGATTCTCTGTAAAACTGGGAGTAGGGCTGTGTATTAGCTCCTATAAGACAATATATTTAAGATAGAAAAGCAAACTTGGTTTTTCCTATTTATTAATTGAGTATATGTTTGTAAAATCTAATAAAACAGTTTCAAACCAAGGCATAGAAGTTGTTTAACTAAATGACGATAGCCACAATTATAGCTTTTAAATTATAATTAGGTTCATGTAACGCACATAACACCACAGTTAGCCGTATTAATGTTAAACAGCTTCCATGTGTAGTAAAGACATCCAGTATAAAGACTATAAGAATGTCAATTTATTAGATAATTTTAAAGTCTTCTTTTAGTAGCTCAAACATTCAAATTTCTTATTCTCAAATTGATATAGTAACATATGTAACAAGCTGTTACAGGCTAACGCCCTGACTTACAGAGTGCAAACATTTTTTATTAAATGCACCTTGAATGGTTACATAAGATGTAATTTGTCTGCAGAATTCCAAAGGGGATTAGGATGGAGCAGGCCCTTACTCAGCTTGATGTCAAAATACTGTTTGATGATTTTACTTATCACGCTAACATATGTAACGCTCTCTGATCTTTAAAACTTGATGACAACTAGCAGATATATAAGTCTTTATCATAGGAGCCAGTTTAAAATCCCTAAACCATGAAAGATATCCAACAGCTGAAAGTTTTTTCACAATTTTAGCTTAAACTTTCAAACTACATTTCCTTTATTTGATATAGTAACGCATGTAACACGCTGTTTCAGACTAACGCCCCAACATAGAGAGTGCAAACATCCCTTATTCGATGCAGCTTGAGTTGTACTATAAGAAGAAATATGTCTGCAAAATTCCCTCGAGGAGATTAAAACTTTTTTAGGCATATCTTACGTAAAGACAATGAGCTTGCCCATTTATTACATCAGGTTACATATGTTACAGCCTCTGATATCAAAAATTTTGCAACAAACTTGCAGATTTATGAGTCTTTTCATATAAGCAAATAAATCCCAAACAATGAAACACATTCATCAACTGCAAATATATTTTAACTATTTTTACTTTAGTTTTAATACCAAACATTTCACCTTAAAACTGGGTAGGGGTAGGGTTGTTTAATTGCTTATTCCAGAAAAAATATTCAAGCTAGGGAAACAAACTTTAATTTTTCTGTTAGCCAATTGCATAAACTAGTCAGACATGGTTAAAAACATTTTGCAAAACACACAGAGAGATTGTGAATGTAAATGATGTTAGCCACACTTGCAAATTTTAATGGGTTATCTGATTTATGTAACGCATATGACACCTTAGGAAGCGACAATTTTGTTCAAATGGCTGTCATATGTAGTTAAGATATCCAGTATGCAGACTATATGAATGATTTTTAAAAATAAATATTTTAATGTCTTTAATTTGTAGCCCAAACTTTCAATTTACTTTTTCTTAGTTTGATTAAGTAACGTATGTTACAGGCTCTTACAGACTAACGCCCCGGAGCACAGAGTGCAAACATCTCTTAAAAGACTCGGCTTTCAATTTTCTACAAGATAGGATATGTCTGCAAAATTCCCTAGGGGGGGGGAGCAAACCCATTCTCAGCCATCCGTCTATATTTCTTAAACAATGGAACTTTAGTCAGATGTTTGATGATCCAGTGTTTACTTGAGGGAGTTTGTTTTCTTCAAGTTATTCCCAGTCAATAAGTTTTCAGTCATGTCAGGATGTTTCCCTTGCTTGAATTTGTGCTAAGTAGTGAATATAAAGTGTCTGGTTCAAGAATACTTGGAGCCCAGTTGCTCAGTTGGTAGCGTGTTAGACTGGGGATTGAAGCCTTGCCAGTTTGAGTCTCACCACCAGCGCAGTTGACTTTGTTGTGTCTGTGTTGTGTCCATGAGCAAGACACTTTATCTGCTGCTTAGTACTGGTGGTTCAACACAATAAGACCTATCACAACATAACTGGGATGTAAATAATCAAAACAAACAAACAAAATTGTTCCAAGATCACAACACAGTGCCTTTGATGAGGCTCGAACCTGTGATCCTCCACAGAACGAACAGCACCTGCATGACAATGTCATGAAACTTTGGAGTATTAACTCCGACAAGTAAGACAGCATGGTAACGAAAGGCTCATCGTTTCTTACGGACAGCAAAGACTCTGATCAGACAAGGCAAATTATAGGTCCAGATATGCAAAATTATTGAGCATAAAACTGTTGTAACTTTTTTACCCATTAGTATAAACACAATGTTTTTGGAGTTCATAGGAACGGTTCTTATGATTATCCACATCATAATTATGCAGTAAAACCTGTCTTAAAAGGCCACTCAAAAAGAAGACCAAAAATTGGTTTTCAAGACCGATTTTCGCTTAATGCAGGTCAAAAGAGCATTCTGCAATACTTTCGACCTTCATTAAGCTACCATTTGTGTTTTATACCTTTGTTTTGTCTATTTTTGAGTGGCCGCTTAAGACAGGTTTTTTCTGTGGTTTGGTTGAGAAATAAGAAAAATAATTTTCAATTACACTTATCTGGAGTCCTGGAAAGTCCAGGCAGATCTGAGTCTTTGCTGGGCCCACAGGATATTTTAATGAACTGGTGGTGATGGTTTTTTGCCACTGCTAAATTACATTTCCTTGTAATTAGATAATATTGATGTTACCTTCACAAATGGGAATCACACACAATTTCCGAGTATCTGCCCATTAATGGCTGTGAACGTCCTGTGAAATGACAAACATCAAAAGAGCCTTGATGCGAGAAAACCTGATTTTGAAATTGTTGCACCAGGAAGCAACAAAGTCACAGACCAGCCTGCACATTGCATTGGTTGATCCAGAAAGTTTTGTCAGAGGGGGTACAACTTTGACAGCATTTTTTTAATTTGTCTTTTTGTTTTTTATTTATTTTTAGTTGATAAGGGGAACCGCTATAAGCGGGCCATCATCAGCCTGCCAGCAAAATGCCATTTAAATGGCGTTTTGCTGGCATGCTGATGATGGCCCAACATTGAATGCTTGCTTGATGGCAGCTTTAATTGTGATTTTTCAGGAGATACGGACCAGTATTGCTAAGAAACCCTATATTTTTGTGATTTTACAGGGGGTGGGGGGGGGGGGTCTGGAATCCCTGTCCCCCATCTGGATCTGTGCATGCATTGGCACAGTCTGCTCAGGATCTTTGTTATTGGAAATATAATTCTGGGAAGTACACTCAGTGGCCATAAGTAAGTAGCCAAATCAGCTTACAAGAATTTGACAAAAAATATGGTCTGAAACAATGGTCTTTTCTAGCCAATTAAGACAATTTCCCCAAATGATAATTGCGCTAGATAAATATACAGTGTATATGTTTACGTCATTAACAAATTGTATGATGTCATCATCTGTTGCTATGGAGATATTGCGTATCACAAACATTGGCTCAATTTCTTCAAAAAAGATAGCAGGTGTTGAAAAATTGCTGTAAAAATGCCAGATTGTAATATTCTTTATTGAAAATTTGCAGAAATATTTGAAATGTACTGAAAACCATTCTGTTAAAGTTCAAATTAGTATAGACAATGAAAATGAAATAATGCAGAGCAGAGAACTGGACAGAAAATAATGCCATGAAAATGATCCGACTGCAGTATACTTTGGCTGTAAAAACAAACTAAATAAACAAATACAGGAATATGGGGCATGCATGTTTTGTGAGGTATCATAACAGTGTTCAAATTGAAAATAATATATTTTGAATAAATGTTGATGGATATAAGCTATGGTTGGATCCAAAGAAAATCTGCTAATTTTCACTGTCAGTCCTGATATTGGTGCCATAAGCAGCATAACTGGTGTTATAATATTTGTGTAATAATTATTTTCAGTTGAAAGTACCATTTGGGATTACATTTTTACAGAACATTTATTTTTTTAAGAAGAACTATCCTATGATTTTGCATAAAAGTTTGGGTACCCCCTTGTAAAGCAAAATTTGACCAAGGGGTAAGGCATCACTGGGTGCTGTCTTTTCGATTTGAAAGATCAAAACATGTAAAGACTAATTGCTTCAAACACTCGTATATACACCCTAGAAAGCCTGATACTTGTTGCTAAGTTACCATGTGGATTCATTCAATAAATTAGATTTTTGGGTCAGGGGTACAAATACCCCACCCACCCCTAATATGACGGTGAATAAATTGGGAAGATGTGAACACTTTTTGTTCACAGCTCACGATTATAACATATTTGCACCATTATCACCAAAAAATATACAGAAAATAAGCAATATCTATAGCCATTTAAAAACGGAAGAAGTTTAGAACCCACATCGAATTTTCAAACTATTTCAGAAATCAGGGTTGGTTGAAATGAATAACACCCACGAACTCTAGGTGATATTATTTCTATAACAATCAAGCATTCTTAAGTTGAAAAATAGCAAATAGTGATATGTTCAAAATTTCAGATAATTTGCATTCCTCGTTTTCAAATTATACAAATTTTAAATGTACTTAAATTTTTGCGAAAGAAACAATGTTAACGTCAACTGGCTACTTACTTATGACCTGCGACTGTATAATTATAACAGATAAACTTGTTACATAGGGAATTCTAGTAACCTTACTAGTTCCTGTAGCTGAGTCTTACTTGATCAGAAACCCTCAAGACAGCATTTCTCATGACATTTAGGGCTTAATGTGAAGCAGACATTTACAGTGACCAGCAGTGCAGCTTCAGGATATTTGACATTGGGATGTCACCAGTGAGCTACAGCCGCACACAATAATCCTTTACTGAAAACCCCAAAACGGTTCTTGGCAGTTTAAACAGTAAAGACCCAGATGAAATGCTGCAAGATGTGGCATTTCATTTGGGTCTACACTATTTACTGATACAAGAATATTTTATTCTTGCACACCTGAATGGCGGAGGAGGATATCTGATATTTTATCCTGTGATAGAAAATCTTATCATGTTCCATTTTACATAATATTTTCAAAAGTATTCAAAACTTTTATCTTTTTCAATGTTATCTAAAAATAGAAAATGATGTCATGATCCAAAAAAAAAAGCCTATGGAGTAAAGGGTTACGAGATAAATTGTCATTTTGTTACACTTGATGCCTTCAGAGTCACCAGGTCATTGACCATAAAACATTAATCTTTCACTCTCAAACCTCATTATACTGTGGTACTTACTCTTGATCCCATCATTTTGTACCATCAAAATGATTAAAGAACACTAATGTATTTTTGAAAGTGAAGTGTAAAATCCTCGGGACTTGGCGAACGTTAATGCATGAAAAAGTGTGTTTGATCCCTATATTGGCATTGACGTCGACGTGACACTTTCTTGTGTGAAAGGCATGAACTAGTGGGTGGATTGGAACCAAATTTGTATTGTAACAGTGGAGCATGATGAGGACTTGGTTAGGTTTTGGTGACCTTGGTCACAGCTCAGAGATAATAGATCAATTTTGAGCATGTTTGGCGTGTGCGTTTTGGGCGGACATCTGTATTCTCTAAAAACAATACACTTAAGTGTGACCTCTTGGCTCTCGTTTGTGATGTCTAATTGTGAAGTTATCACTTTCCCATTGGTATCCTGGGTCAGGTGTGGTGCTTGATTGTATTGATTCCTGATCTTTGCCATCTTTCTTTGTTATGAATCTGGGATTAAAGTGGTGCTTAAATTATTTTGATGAGTATAGCTTATCATTGTAATTGTAGCTATAGTAGAAGCCTGTGGCTCAGCCAGTTCATTTTCTCTGAGAATTAATGGAGACATTTGATATTCATAATTATACACATCATGGGTAGAAAATGAGAAACATTATTAAAATGGCATCAAGCTCTCATAATGCCAGTAGTAATGTTATATCTTTAGGCTAATAGAAAAACAGAGCAAATTCAAATGGAGCTAGAGTGTCTCCAGTAAGCATCATAGTGAGCCACCATCGCCCAGCCAGCAAAAGGCCATTCAAATGGCGTTCCACTGGTGGGCCAATAGTGGCCAGAGACTGTGTATTCTGGCTGGGTCTATGCAAACTTGATCGTTACCGTAAGTAGCACGAAATTACCATTTTTCTGTGTTTGCCATTTTTCTGTGCATCTGACTTATCATTATTAACATGGTATCAGTAACGGATTAATTAAAACAAAGAGTGAGTTTGACCAGGAAACACCACAATCAGATCAGGCCCCAACCAAGGTTATAAAACTTTTTTTCATGCTCAACTCAGCTGAGCACAAAATTTATCCTGCTCATAAATGTTAAAATGCCAACAATTGTTGGCATTTTAACATTTATTAGCAAGATAAATACAACATCTGAGCACAGTCCTTTGACTCTCCCTGCATAAACCGTAAAAATCCCATAAACTACTTGTATTTACCTGATACTTCCTTGACTTAGGTAAATAAATTGGCATTTTTTACAGCTGTAGCATAATGTCAATGGATGGGAGCGCAGTGGCTCAGTGGTAGAGTGCTTAGCTCGAGATGGAGGGGTGGCAGGTTCGAGCCTCACCGGCGTCACTGTATTGTGGTCCTTGAGCAAGATACATTTATCCTAGCTTAGTACTGGTTCAACCCAGGAAGACCTGTCTATTTATAACTGAAAAATTGTTGATGGGACGTGAAGAATCAAACAAACAAAACAACCGAACACAGACACACACATTAAAGCAAGACTAACCAGGCCTCGAGGAAATAAAACTTTTTACATGCTCAACTCAACTGAGTATGGAATTTCAAATGCTCATAAAATCTAAAATGCTTAAGAATAAAGACTTGTCTTGCTTTCATATGCTCAGATGTTGTATTTATCATGGTAATAAATGTTAAAATGCCTACAAATTGTTGGCATTTTAACATTTATGAGCATGATAAATTTCGTGCTCAGTTTAGTTGAGCATGAAAAAGTTTTATCAACTCTGGGCCAGCTCCCTCTTTCTCTGAGAGATGATTTCAAAACCAGAATAGACACAGGACACAAAACCAGGACCAAACACATGGGCGCATCTAAGGGGGAGGGGACATGTCTGGACACCCCTGAAAAAGCACAAGTAGCTTGCTATATGTTTCCTTTGAAATACTGGTTCAGATCCCCTCGAGAAGCAAAAGGCGGTCCAATGGCTTCTTGAGGGGGGTCCGTATGACCCTCTCAGAGGGCCTCTGTGAGATACACGTTTGCTGACTACACCCCCCCCCCTCCCATAATGCACAATGAACCCAACAACAGCAGAAACATGTTTACATGATACATAATGCTTTATTGGCAATATGTATTCTGATTGGTCAGTTAAGATGTGATCAGATGGCACTGTGGTATGCTGGAGTCATTATCTTGTTAGAATAAATATTGCAAGAACAGCTGGCAACTCTGGAGAGATAATAAAAACAAGATGATGATGATGATGATGATGATGATGATGATGATGATGATGATGATGATGATGATGATTTGTGATAGTTCATGATTTTACTTAGAATTCTAATAGGGGATTTGAGCAAAATTAAATGTTTTTAAGTTGTTGTACTTCGTTCTAAATTCCTGAAAGATTTTTTTTATCCCCCTTTGGGAGGCATATTGTAATCACACTGTCTGTCCGTCAGTCCCCCTTCGTGTCCGGTGCATATCTCCTATATTCTTTGGGGCAGGAATCCCAAATTTGGTGTGTGGAGGCGGAGTGTCGCATACCATTTTCGGGTCACTGTGACCTTGACCTCTGACCTAGTTTTTAGAATATTCATGTCCGAAGCATATCTCCTATATAATTTGAGGTAGGAATCCCGAATCTGGTATGTGCAGGCATCTTATGATGACGAAGTGTCGCGTACCAACCTTGGGTCACTGTGACCTTGACCTCTGACCTAGTTTCTAGAATCGGCATTTAGTCTGGTGCAAAATGCCAGATTGTTGGAAATCACATGTTGGGCTCAAATATAGTTGCGGTAGACCAATACTGTGGTAGACTAATACATCATTTCTTATTTACTAACAGATTCATTTTCATCCTTAACCTCCATTCTATAGCGGAGATGTTTGCCATTGCAAACAGTTTGGACCCAGAACAGGACCCAAACAGTTAATTTGACACTCTGATAGTGTTACTGAAAGAATTTTTTGAAAAAGTTAATTTGGAAAAAAATCAGCAGACAACAACAAAAGCATAAAAAATTACCCAGCATGCTTAGAGTTTAGCTTTTTATATTTCTGTTATTTTTATTTGCAGCAGGGACATTTTCAAATTGAAGTCACTTCTTTAGCAGCCAAATAAAGCTTGATATTTAAAGTGAATCTAATCTAAAACCTGTGACCCCCAAAAGACTAGCAAAATAATAAACCTTCCCCCTTTACGAAAAGTTGCTGTTTCTTGCATTCATGACTTTAACACACTATGCAAGGAGATAATGGTATGATAAAAATACATGGTCATTCCCTGAAAATGCATGCAACATAAACAAGTCAAAACTGATCACTTTATCAGTGACAAAACTCATTCGCTGTCCTTTTTGTCATTGAAAGATGGATGCGGTTGGACATTTTATCACCTTGCTTATTTTTTTTTTTAAGAGAAATGCGCTATAGCCTGTAAGTACCTTCAATCTTTCAATGGATCCTGATTTTATATTTTTTTTATTGAATTTCTTCACCTATATATGATCTTTTAAAGCGGAAAATGTAACATTGATTTGATTAGAGGATGTTGTCCACTAGATATGTGATATAAATGTTAACTCTTTGCATGCTGAATATTTTTTTCAAAATATTATGTCCTATGGAAGCAATCTGATCTGAGGGCTCATAGTGAAGTGCACTTGAACATATGCAGCAGATCTAAAAAGCAGACAACAGACAGGACAAAAAGAATTGACCACTTATTCCTTATGAATAATTTCATGCTAAGCTCCACCCACTATGAATAATTATATAAAAAGAAACTACTTGTCTGGTCCACTAGTGTAGGATCATATCTAATCATATTTCCATAAGCCACTAGAGTAGACCCTGATCAGGCAGCTCTTACAAGAGCTGCCTGATCTGGGTCTTCTCTGTTTGCAAAGGTGTTTAAAGGCGTCTCTATGAGGTAAAGGGTTAAAAGCAGAAAATGTGAAAAGCCAGTCTGTATGAAGTCTAAAGTCTCTACAATCATTCGCTATTCTAGTAACGAAGTACTTTGATGTAACATTGATCGAACTTGCTTCCTCTTCAGCTGAAGTCACATTTGCATAAATAAATTGTGAATTTATGGGTTTTTCTGCGATAAATAAATAAAACTCCAAGCGCAACATACATCTCTCTCAATTTGGCTTCCTTGTTGCCTGTTATATGTCTTAAATGTTGTCAATTATTGCCAGCAAACATTTGGGCTTTAACGTGAGAAAACCTGTCTTCGGGGTTTGCCAACAACAAAGGCACAGACCAGCCTGCCCATCCGGGCAGACTGATCAGCGCCTTTGTTATTCGCTTTTTGGAAAGTATTATTTCTGAACTTTCTTCAAGCAAAATTTCAATTTTCTAGCTAGTCTCTGTAGCTGAGCAGGCTGGATTGAGCATGGCCTTGTCGGAAACCCCAAAGACAGGTTTTGTCTCACTGAGGACCATTTATGCCACAAACTAGGAAAAACCGTCCTCATTCAAAATGTCAATGGACAACCAGATCAGTATGTACCTATGTGTAGGTCTGGCCTAATCTATAGTGATAGATCTATAATAAGGGCTGACTTAAAATCTTAAATCAGATAGAAAAGGGGATGCACAAAGTTATGATGCCTTGATTTTAATGCACCCAAGAATACTTTTCCATCTTTTTCTCGTGTGCCAGAACTGATGATCTGTGACTTGATTACTGACTGAAGTATTCATCAATCGAGCAGGACCAGTACTCTGAGTGCATATGAGTCAATGTCAAAATTCGTCAAAATTCTTGTTCGTTTCATATCTTATGAAAACCGCTGATGTGATCATGATTTTTTTTTCTTCCCACAATACTACTGATCATACTTAATAAGGCTAGCTGATAAAACTGAAAAGTATTGATGTGTAAATATATTTTTTATTGGATTAAAACCCCTTTTTTTGGCATTTTTGCCCGTCCAGCGGAAAAAATTGAACTTTCAACAAGAATTATCAAAAAAAAACTGTTATTTTCTCAGGAATTTTAACTGGCTGTATTGATTAAGCATTATCAAAGTAAATGTAGGAGGTTTCAATATGTGATTTTTCATTACATTTTTTGCTTTTTTTTGCCAAAAAACCTCTGTCCCAAGCGTTTATGTCAAGACCGTAACACTTGATAAATTGCAAAAATAATACTGGATCCCTAATGGTGCTGAATCTGGTTTTCTGTCATACTAATTTGACACTTTCTGTTTACTACGAATACATGTGTTTTGTAAAGCATCTACAGAACGGGCAAAAGAAAATGCTGTTTTAGTGAGTGAAATTTTTATAGTATATTTTTTTTGTGTCAAATGACCATAACACAAAAATGGACAATGGTTGATGATGATGAGTTGGAGTTTAACGACGCATCAAAATGGACAATGGAATTTAATAAAAAATTTCTGGTTTTAACATCTTGACCAAATAAAATTTCTCAATAAAAAATCACCCTTGTTGCGATGTTTTAGGGAGTAATCATTATTTTAGGTAAAAAAATATGTAGAATATATCAATACCGTAACAGTCAATGCCGTAACGATGAAAATGTTGCGGTATTGACATGTCTTGTTACGGTTTTGACATATGCTGTCAAAAAAGTACAGTTTTGAATGCAAAGATATTAGATTTTAGTCAAGTTTATTAGGTGAATTTATGATAAGAATGCTTTATCAAATTTAAACAGAAGCATAAAACACAAATTAAATGATGAACTCGTATAAGAGTCAATGTCAAAATTCGTCAAAATTCTTGTCCGTTTCATATCTTATGAAAACCACTGATGTGATCATGATTTTTTTTTCTTCACACAATACTACTGATCATACTTAATAAGGCTAGCTGATAAAACTGAAAAATATTGATGTGTAATTTATATTTTTTATTGGATTAAAACCCCATTTTTTGGCATTTTTGCCCGTCCAGTGGAAAAAATTGAACTTTCAACAAGAAGTACCAAAAAAACTGTTATTTTCTCAGGAATTTTAACTGGCTGTATTGATAAAAGCATTATCAAAGTAAATGTAGGAGGTTTCAATATGTGATTTTTCATTACATTTTTTGCATTTTTTTGCCAAAAAACCTCTGTCCCAAGCGTTTATGTCAAGACCGTAACACTTGATAAATTGCAAAAATAATACTGGATCCCTAATTGTGCTGAATCTTGTTTTCTGTCATACTTATTTGACACTTTCTGTTTACTAAGAATACATGTGGGTTGTAAAGCATCTACAGAACGGGCAAAAGAAAATACTGTTTTGGTGAGTGAAATTTTTATAGTATATTTTTTGTGTGTCAAATGACCGTAACACAAAAATGGACAATGGAATTTGATAAAAGATTTCTGGTTTTAACATCTTGACCAAATAAAATTTCTCAACAAAGAATCACTCTTGTTGCGATGTTTTAGAGAGTAATCATTATTTTAGGTAAAAAAATATGTAGAATATATCAATACCGTAACAGTCAATACCGTAACGATGAAAATGTTACGGTATTGACACATCTTGTTACGGTTTTGACATATGCTGTCAAAAAAGTACAGTTTTGAATGCAAAGATATTAGTTTTTAGTCAAGTTTATTAAGTGAATTTATGATAAGAATGCTTTATCAAGTTTAAACAGAAGCATAAATCACAAATTGAATGATGAACTCGTATAAACAGTTTGTTACGGTATTGACATACTGTTTTGTTTTCAGGCAGGGTTTGTCAATACTGTAACGGTTTTGTCAAACCCGTAACAATATTTTGAAATAAATGCTATCTACCATATATTCCAAAATTCTTTCTGTGCACATGTGTCAAGAGTATTAACATTGCAATCTGGTCAACAGTGCTCTACACCAAATCTTAAACAGATGAATTACGCTAGCATATATTCTTTAAAGGACAATACCGTAACATTTTTGTCAAGTACCATAACAGTAATATTTTTGGGAAAAAGTATATCAGACAGAGACAACATGTAGATTTTAAGTACCTGATCAATTCCTTAGGTTGATTACAATCATACCAAAGCATTGTAATTTTCTAGAAATGTGGTTTTTAAACAAAATACTGAGAAAATAGTAAGCAAAATCACTTAAAAGATAAAAAAAATGCATTTTACGTTTGCTCATTGGCATAAATAATCATTTTGTTCAAATTTTACCTTTGACACAATTAAACACATGATTTATTGAACTTATTCATTTCAACAAAATAAATATCCATGACAAGATTTGAAGAAAAAACAGGAGTTAAAGTTTGTTACGGTATTGACATTTTATCTGGTCATGTGATCTTTGAAACTTAATTATAAGGATCTGATTGGCTGTTAAGGTTTCTTTTCGCTTTTCATAGTATTTTCAGAAACAACTTGTTACTTTCATGAAAAAAAGAATATCATTTTATTTAATTCGTATTTTTCCTTTTACTTCTTTCAAAATTTGACGAATTTTGACATTGACTCATATGCATGTACTTTTGCCACGAAAGTATAGGGCCAGGCTTGGATCAAACTCACAACCCCATTGTCAGCAATCAGACTTGCTACAAATTGTGTTCTGTGGCTAGTAATTTCTGAAAATGCTGCAATATTTCTATAAATATTTGCCTGATTTATCTTTTATTTCCTACTTTGACATTTCCTAGAGTGCAGCAGCATTGATGAAGAAACCCTAAAGCCAGGATTAAAATGCCGTCTGATGCAAATCATATACCACACTTTAAGTGTTTATACGTCTTCACAGCTTTATTTTCGTATAATTGTCAGGATGTCACCGAATGTCAATTGCTATGCGTCTTGCCTTCGCTGATCTGTCCAAGTTTTGTCTTGGCCTGAAAAGGAAGTGATTAACTTAATTGTTGTTTTTTTCATCCTCTAATGCCAGTAATGCAATTGTAGAAAAGCTTTTATCTTGTTAATGTCTAGCTTCTAGAAAGCTATACTTCATAGTCCTTGATGAGGCGCCTTTTTTTATGTAAAAATGTCAATATTTTACATATATCCGGGTAAAAACATTTGTTGTGGGGCACATTGGAAGCGTCTCAGTGAGACGCTTCCAGTGTGTACCCACAACATACATTTTTGTGGAGAAATAAGACAAATATCAAAATGCATTCCCGTCTAATCTTGGACTCTGTATGCTGGTTCTTTGAACTTCGTGCTTAGAAGCAGGACACAGAATCCTTTCAAGTGGTCTGACATAGCGGCAACCATTGATGGACAATGTTAGTAGTCCAACCAGCAGAGTCAGCTTTGAGATGCTTTGTTTGTTTATTTGCTTTACGTCCCAAGTCAACAGCTATGGTCATTGCGGGACGGTCAGTTCACCTAATCACACTTTTTCCTGCGCAGGCTTGAACAAGCGCTTAACCAGTAATTCGTGCACATACTTTCGCTTGTAACTGACAACAACCCTTCTTGAATGAATCAGCGGAAGGGAGGAGAATGACCGTAGAAATTATTTCATGATCAATCTCCACAAAAGTATGGGACCGGGCCGGGATCGAACTCGCGACCCCTGGATCTGCAGTCAGATACGCATCTGTAGCCAGACACGTTACCGACTGCGCTACGCGGCCCGGTGATTTTTAGGTAATTTTAATGTCATGTGATAAATAGTATCTAATATTCATGCTCCTGTATTATCAAATTCATGAAACTCGTTTTGGAAAAAGTGATAAATGCTTGGCAAGCCTCACATTTTATCACTTTTCCCCAACTTGTTGTATAAATTCAATGAAACATGAGCACTCATGTAAGATCTTCTATATAAACAAGACAGTTAGTAATCTAATGCCAGTGTTAATTGTTCTCCATGCATTACTTATTTGTTTTTTGTGTGTCTATGACCAAGAGGAACATGCAGTGCCTGCAGTGCAACGACAGGGCCATGATCAGTCAGATCTGCAGTATCAAGCCAGAGGATGTGGCCACAGAAAGGTCAAGCGAGCAACTGGCAAAGCTTGAGCCTGAGGTCACCATGACTTCATTTTGAGAGAGACAAATTAGGCTTCTAGTGGTGCAGTCAGAACAACATTTGATGTACAGGTTGATAGGGAGGCCTAAGATGACATGGAAGAAATTCTGCCATGAGTGGAAGCTCAGGACAGTCCACCACCAGAAAGGAGCACCTGCAGATCAGGGGTGAGATCTGCTATGTGTGCAGCTAGCCAGCTACCTGGAAGGGGGGCCACTGATGTGAATGATGCCCCTGCACTAGACTGGCTCCAGTCCTTAAAACAATTTTTCATCAATGTGTTATAACATATACTTGTAGCTAGTCTTACTCTGATGGCTCTGTTTTAAAACAGAGCCATCAGAGTAAGACTAGCTACAAGTATTGATGAAAAATTGTTTTAAGGACTGGAACCTGTCTACCCCTGCACCTGCATGTTAATCAAAAGTCTGATTATTATGATGATGATGTGTTGTTGTTTAATATCGCAGTCAACAATTGTTCAGTCCATTCGAGTTGTTTTCCTGTCTTCCTGGGTTAAACCAGTACTTAGCAGAGGATAAAATGTCCTGTTAAAGGACACAACACTGTGCCTCTGGTGAGTTTCAAACAAGTAAACTTTCAGTCCTGAATCTTAAAGAGTACTCTACCACCAAGTCCTTCATTTGTATTGACATGCAGCCTCCATGCTTTGGGAAAAGCAGCTAGAAGCTTTGACTTTTTGTCCAAATATTCCCTGCTACATGTCACAGGCTAGGTATATATAAATACACTTCTACTGCCTTGCGGTAGAAGCCGGCTTTACAGCGATGTGGTAGAGTGTTTGCCTGTAGATCCAGCGACCTGGGTTTGATTCCCGGCTGGGACAGGTAAAATATTTTCGCTCTACGACATATAGCAGATGATAAAATCTCCACCACTTGATCCGCGAATTGCAAACGCAAGTCACTTATGCATATTCCTGTTTGTTTGACATCCTTTCTGCTAAAACTTGACTTTTAGTGAACTTAGTAAAAGTTGGTACTTGAAAGTAAGCCTATGAATAAATTTTGACATGAATTGGCTTTCTGGTTTGTTGTTTAGACAAGACTTTAATCCAGGCTGAAACATTTAACTTCCATCCTAGGATTTGGGACAGATTAGTTTGCTCCAAAGTCACTTTCATTTCAGATTAACCCTTAAAGCGCCACCTACAATTTGCAGCAGACAACAATTTCAAATTTGCTGCTTTTTCAAAAACAACAAGTAAGGCATGATATTTCATGAGAATCATCTGCTAGTAGACCATTCTCATGAAATATTACACCTTTTTTTTGTCAAAAACTAGGAAAGATGTCGCAAATTTGTCGTCTGCTGCAGTCGTGATTGGCGCCTTAAGGGTTAAATCAAGGTCTGAACAGGGCATGAGTAAAAAATCTGTAAAGTTTACTTGTTTTCAACTGTTTAAATAAATGCCAATGCACAATTTCTATCTGTCTTAATAGATGGCATTTAGCTCTTTGCATACTGGGTAATTTTGCATGCTTTTGTTGTTGTCTGCTGATTTTTTTCAAAATTAACTTTTTCGAAAAAAAAATTCAGGAACACTATCAGGGTGTCAAATGGTTTGGATCCAGACCAGGACCAACAAAACTGGATCCAAACTGTTGTGGTTATCAGCAGCCGACAAAAGTCGCTGCTAGTAAGGAAAGAGTCCTGTGCTGTAGGGAATAGACAGTCATTAGGCTCTTGATTCATTGGCAATGGTGATAAATGTTTGCTTAGTTCAATTAAAGATGTGGGAGAAAATGTCCAGCTCAACATCAGTCATGTCTGATGAATTGGGTCATCTTGTTCATGGCGAATTGATATAAACCTTTTCCAGAGCCAGTTTGGAAGTTACCCCCCCCCCCCCCCCCCTGTTTTTAGCTCACCTGAGCTGAAGGCTCTCGGTGAGCTTATAGGATTGGACTCGAGCCTGCGTCTGTGTGTCTGTCTGTCCGTGGGTCCGTTCACACTTTCAGACATATATATCTCTTGAGACCAGATGGCAGATCATGATCAAATTTCATCTAAAGCATCATTGGGGTGGGGGATTGGTTAGCATCATTGGGGTGGGGGATTGGTTAGCATCATTGGGGTGGGGGATTGGTTGCATTAGGTTTTGGGCCAGATCGCATCAGAACTCTGGTTTCCATGGCAACAGATAGCTCCTATAGGGTTATAGTGGGGAAAATCTTGTGTGCACTCTAGCTCTTCCATTTTTCATTGGATCTTTTTCATTCTTGCAGGTAACAAGGACAGCAATAAAAGCTTGGATGGGTTCGAAATTCAGCAAGATTGGACCAGGGTCTACGGAGTCACCTGCCCTTAAATGTCTGAAAAAATCTCCATAGACTTAAAATGGGAGAAATGTTGTGAGCACTCTTGCGCTTTCATTTTTGAATGGATCTTCATCATTCTTGCAGGTAGCAAGTACAACCATAAAAGCTTGAATGGGTTTGAATTTCTGCCAGATCCCATCACCAACTACTGAGTTAGCTGCCCTTGAGTGTTTGAAAATGAATGTATAATGTTGTGAGCACTCTAGCACCTTCATTTTTGATAGGATCTTATTCACTCTTGCATGTAACAAGGACAGATATAAAAGCTTGGATGGATTTGAAATTCAGCAAGATTGGACCAGGGTCTATGGAGTAAGCTGCCCTTGAACGTCTGAAAAAATCTCCATAGACTTATAATGGGAGAAATGTTGTGCGATATCTGGTGCTTTCATTTTTGGATGGATCATCATCATTCTTGCAGGTAACAAGGACAACCATAAAGGCTTGAATTTCTGCCAGATCCCATCACCAACTACTGAGTTAGCTGCCTTTGAACATTTGAAAAATGAATGTATAATGTTGTGAGCACTCTAGCACCTTCATTTTTGATTGGATCTTGTTCATTCTTGCATGTAACAAGGACAGTTATAAAAGTTGGATGAGTTCAAAATTGGGCATTATATGACCTGGGTTTACCGAGTGATCTTTGCTTGGCACCACAAGCCTTAGGCTAAAGGATCACTGTTTTGCATCACATAGTGATCTCTGCTTGGCGTCTAAAGGCTTCTTAGGCTAAAGGATCACTGTTTGGCATCATAAAGTGATCTCTGCTTGGCATCTAAAGGCTTTTTAGGCTAAAGGATCACTGTTTAGCATCACAAGGTGTGCTAGCCTAGTGTTTCACTGTTTGGAATCACATAGTGGTAACAAGGTTTCTCAGGCTAAAGGTCACTATCACATAGTGATCTCTTCTTGGCACCACAAGAAGTTATAAGGATCACTGTTTGATATCACAAGGTATGCTAGTCTAGAGGAACATGGTTTGGCTTCACACACTGATCACTGCTTGGTACCACAAGATTACTTAGGCTAATGGTTCACTGTTTGGCATCACATAAAGATCACTGTTTGGTATTACAAGGTTAATGCTTTTCTAGTGGATCACTGTCTGGCACTGCAAAGTGATCACTGTTTCCAATCACAAAGGGTTTCTATTCAACAGGATCATTGTTTGGGATTGCAAGGTTTCTTCATTCAAAATAATAAACATCAGAATATTTCTTGCCTCAAATCTCAATCTTGACCAAAAGATGAGGTAACAAACCAAGAAGCTCTATAGGTCTAATGGTTTCAAATTCAGTGAAGATATTTTTTTTCTTTCTTTTTATAATTTCTATGTAATCCAGTTGTGACCCATACGAGGGTAGGGTAATTTTTGGCCTAATTTAAAGTATTTCCGGAATGGAAAAAACTCATCATACACTTTGGTAGCCAAATAAATAGTTCTGGTCATAAAGTCGTTTTTCCACATCCCAACAATTTGGATAAATGCACTTTATTCTAGAGATAAGTTGCTTGGGTATCAAGGCTGATTAAATTTTCATTTAAAATTGTCTGCATTGCATCTGTGTTCCTCAGCATAAGGTTAGAAGTTCCAGTAAAAATTAGATTAATCTATTTTATAACAAGATATGATTATAGCCTACCAATTGCGAATTCTCCCAAACTGATCTCCAATACTCAAAGGAGCTCCATTGTAGACTTGAGTTTAATAATAAGAACATTTGAAGAGGGGGATCTGTAAAAGACTTTTATGAACTGGAGGGGTGCACATGGGTCATACCTTACGGTTAATACACCGGGTAGGCCCCAATCGAAAACGCCAATACTATCAAAGAACATTGATTAAAAATTGTTAGAAACAGAGTTTTCAATTGCCATTTGTCGCCACACTGGCGACAAATGGCAATCGAAAAAACTCTTTTTATTGATTTTTGATTGTTGGCATTTAAACATTTATGAGCAGGATAAATTTTCTGCTGTCAAATGTTATATGATTTACAAATAAAGTTGAGTGGAGTGGAGCTGCATTTGTAAAATATTTACATTTCAGCTGAGATCAAGTATTTTACATTTGAGATGCCATTCATACCTCCATGAACAGATTGATTTAAGCCATGCTCACAATAAATTTTATTTTAGGCCATTTGAGCGGACTAGTGTCAACACTATCCAATAAGGTTGTTTGTTTACTGACTTTTGAGTGATGTTGAACGCCCATAGCCATGATGTTAAGTGCCGATATTTGGCACTTTGGCTTTTCAGAAACCTTCCTAATGTCTGATTTAATTCAAAAGCCAAGTTAGGTAAAAATTGAAAATTGATACTTGACTGATAATGTAAAATATAGACATAAGTAATAAAGATTTTTGGTATGTTCATGGAATCATGAATACTTTGGGTCTCTTGCAAAGTTAATGTGAAGCCCAAAGCCCTTTGCAAGAGACCCAAAGTGTTCATGATTCCATGAACAGATAAAAAATCTTAATCATTTTAAAATGAACATTTTTTTAAGTAAATGTTTGATAAGTGCCATTCTCCACCCTATCGACCGAGTCATTAATCATGTCTTGCATCAGGTATTTCATTGATCTATTTATCTCTAGTTGGACAAATTAATGGGATATGACTAGAAAATTAAATTAGAACTACCAATATCTAGATGTATGTCTTTGTAATCTGTAGTATTAGTGGTTAGAATTATCTATAGAAATATGGAATAATAATACCCTTGTTTGCCAGAATGATACAACAAGAATGCGGGTGAATTAAGAATTAACCAGTGGCAGAAAAGTGTGAATAAACTTAATAACCGAGGTTAATACGAGTTATGCCACAAGAGATCCTAGCTACTGGGTTTGCAACCTAAACTTTTGCCATGCTGAACTCCCATGAGCTCGAGATTTAGTTCTGCTCATAAATTAAAAAATGCCAACATTTGTTGGCATTCCAGAACTAATGACATCGCTGTTCTGAGCAAAAATGCCTTTTTACCTCTTATTGAGCCTTCTTGTGACTGGTCTTCATCGGGCATGCGTCCATCGTGCATAAACAACATCTCCTGAACCACTGGTTCAAATTTTAACTAACTTCACATGAATGTCCCCCATGTTGCTGTCTTTCAAAATTGCATTAATGGTTCCGCTCCACCCAACAGGAGGGCTGCCAAAGCTCTATATAAGAAAACTTTTAAACGACATCTCCTGAACCACTGGCCCAAATTCAAAATAATTTCACAGAATTGTTTCTCAAAATACCCTCTACCAAAAATGCACATACGGTTCTGCTCCGTTGAACAAAATGGCTGCCTGAGGTCTAGATAAGAAACATCTTTAAACAGCATTTCCTCCTGAACCATTAATCCAAATTTTAAAAAAAATTTTACAAGCCTGTGCAGCCTCCTTTGAAGCTTAGAAACAACTCCAAATGGGGTTTAGTCAGTAGCTTAACACTCATTGAATATTCAAGCGACTAGCAAAGGCTCTGATCAGGCTGCCCGTATGCATAGGCTGATCTGAGGCTTTGCTGGTCGCACATACAACATTGTCGGAAATCTTATGCGGTGGCTCATATAATTATGCTATGATATGCTTTTTTCCATTCATTAACCCATTTATGCAAAGAGTCCAATAAATGGAACATTGGACCCAGGTGATTCTGCAGCATCTGATCTGATCCACGTTTGAAATGCAAGTATAATCAGGGTTGGCATAGGTTTGAGAAGTATATAGAGGGCTTTCTTGAAAATTAAATCTGCCTTGAACTGTACTGGAAAATCACTCAAAAGCCTTGAAACATCCTTGAATTTTTACTCTTTTCACAACTCAAAATAAAGACACAACACTTATTTATAAGTATTAAGTTTCTTCATTATCTCTTCTCAGTCTAGCATTTGAAGTAGATATTTCACATGTAAATCAGTAGTTTTCTTAAACTTGAAGTCCCTGAAAACCATAGGACAGTCTTATTACAGAACTTAGAAGTCCTTGAATTTACACAAAATTGCCTGTATAAACACTGGTTACAAAAGGTTTTGGTCCTGATCTTTACTGCAAGTGTAATAAAAGGCATATTGAACAACAAAAGTAATTTAGAAATTTTAATCTGCACCCTCTTAAAAGGTCATTTCACCATTTTAAATTCATAAAAATGCAAGGAAGGCTTTATTCTGTACAAAAAGGTTAAATTAAGATTTGTCAATGAGAAGCATGACAAAATTATATGTTAATGATACATAACTATTTTTTTCCATATCTTTATGATCTGCTGATATTTGTCAAAAATAACATTTTAATTTTAGAAAAATTCCTTCAGGAATAATACCATCAACTAGAGTGTCAAACAATTTGGATCCAGATCAGGCCCCCTGATATCTTGTCTCACTTGATCTGGGTTCAGGATATTAGCAATTGCCACTAGCAGCTAAAATAATGATGAATTTTTCTGATGTTGATAAGCTTTGCAGATGTTGACCTTACTCAAGCTGTTTGTGACATTGCAGATACTGATACTGCTAGAACAAAGTGTTACCATTTTTGCTAGGTACTACTTTTGTCATCTGCTGCTCTCATGTCTGCTTATGATCTAAGGGAGTCTATATTGCAAGCAATATGGACCAAGATAAGACTGCTCACATGGGAGCACTATGATTAGATTCTTATTGTTTGCTTCCATGAAAAAAATCTAGTTTGTAGTGCACATCAATAGGTAAAAAGCAGAAAACATTTTCAGGACAAAAATGTGGGCAATATTTAGGTTCATATTTGGCTTCAGCAGGCTGATAAGAATTGTCATATGGTTGGTAAAACTCTTTTTTCCTTATGATTGCGTTCTTCTGATAGTAAAGGGGCATTAGACTGAAAATTAATGCACTCAATGGGCACAGTGGATACTCAGAGAGGACTAGAATAATACTAGGCTGATCTGAGTCGTAGCTGATGCACTTAACTCTAAGGTCCTTGCTTGCTGGGAAACTTTTCATGATTTTTGTTATCTGCTGATAATTTTCAAAATTTAGATCTTCAAAATATTCTTTCAAGAGTACCATCAAAGTTTCAAAAAGTTTGGATCCAGATCAGGCCCGACATTTTGATCCAAACTGTTTGCAAAGATTATCAGCAGATGTCACTGACTGATTTTGTTATAATTATACATCAGATAAATATTACAGAGAAGTTTCCGTAACTTGCTCTATTTCCTTGTTTGTTACTGTCCGTAAAAGGTTTTCTTTTGGCTAAATTCCGTAGGGAAACTCAGCAGGATTGAAAATGAAACTGGTAATGGCTTGACAAATTGTCACTGAAGTGCCAACGAGAAGAGTTTGTGGCAGCCACTAATAGGAAGAGTTTTATGTTATGTATTGGACAGCATGATGTTCGTCAAAGTTGGCTTGAAGTTAGTTTGTTCAGATCGCAGGCAATTGATAGATTCTGTGTCATTGATTACTGGAAATCGGTGAAAGTATACATTTATAACCAGCAAAGTGCTTTGTTGTCATGACGTGTGCACAGGGACATATTAAAATAAAATTTTATTGAGATAAGGCCAGAATTTTTTATTAGTTGATTTACGAACCCTCCTACTGTAATATTCCATACAGTAGAAAAAAAATAAAATTTAATTTCTAATTTTTTTTTATATTTTATCCGCCGACTCTAAATATTATTTGTTTCGCTGAAAAAAAATAATATATTTTTGAGGTTCTGTTTGTGTATTTTTGAGAGTGACACTGTTAAAAGTGATTGTCCTATCCAGATTTTTAGGAAATGATGAAATATTTAAAGATTACCTTACTAGTTTTACTGTTTTTCTGGAGATATTAAAGAAAAAAAGAAAAAAAAAAGCTCTGAAAAAAAAAAAAAAAAAAAAAGCTCTGAAAATGACCAGTTAACTGGTCATTTTCAGAGCTTTTTTATTTATTTTTTTTCGTCCCCCCGACCCTCAATCTGAAAAAAAAATCCCGTAAATCAACTAATAAAAAAATTCTGGCCTAACTAATATTACTCTATTGTCTGCTTATAACCTTTTCAAACAGTTTGGAGCCAGATTATAAGGCTCGACTGATCTGGATCCAAACTGTTTAATACTCTGATGGTATTTTGATACTCTGGTATTCCTGAATTTTTTTTTTTTTTCGAAAAAGTTGATTTTGAAAAAAATTATCACCATATGACAAAAAAGCATGAAAAGTAACCCAGTTGATCGGCAAAGAGTTAAGACTTGAATTTTCATTTGAATCATCTCTCAAAGGGCTGATTTAGATATTTTGATAGATTTAATAATTATAAGTTTTTACCCATTGCATCAACCCTTAATTTTAACTCTTTGTATGCTGGGAAACTTTTCATGATTTTTTATTGTCTGCATAATTTTTGTAATTGATGATTCAAAAAACAAATCTTTCCGGATTACTATCAGATTGTCATACAGGATTAGATCCAGAGTTAGGTACAACCTCAGTTTGGAACCATAAAATCAGCAGATAATGAAAAATGTCTTAACTCCATAGGCTATTTTTAGATCGTGACATCATTTTCTATTTTTAGACAACATTGAAAAAAAATCAAGAAAAATTCTAAGTAAAATTTTAAATACTTTTGAAAAAATTATTGAAAATATTATGGCAAATGCTCAATTTCCAGAATATTTTCAAATACATAGTATTCCAAAGGCATCAAATGGAGTTATCATGGAGTAAAATTAGGGATAAGGATATATCAAACTAAGATTCTATGGACAAAAATTAGCGATTTCAGGAGTTTTGAAATATAACTGTTATATTGTGTTTTTGATTGTGTCTAGAAAAAAAATGTAAAAAAAGGTTCAGATTTTTTACAAATTTTTGGATTGCTAACATAGTTGGCTTTTGATGTTAATTGCTGAGTTTAAATTAAGAGTAATATTTTAACTATTTTCTTGAATCTCGAAAAAAAAAATTGTGGAACTGAAATACCCACTCAACAATGTTACCAACAGGTTTAGATAAACAAAAATTTCAGCGTAAATATGTAAATATTTTCTTTCTTACCCATGGTGCTCAAAAGAACCTTCTCCTTGAGACGGTTCTTTTGAGTACCCACAACATATGATTTGGTTGAGAAATAAGAAAATGCAATTTTCATCACACACTCTTATCTTAAGTCCTGATGTTAACACAGCAATAATAAAAAGAATAATTAAAAACCATATGTCCTTATCGTGATCCATGCATTTTAGCCTTTTCCCAGTTGTGCTGGGCATCTGTTTTTATATTTAATGAAACATTTTCCAGTGCTTAAACCCCACTGACATATTCATTATTTCACCACCTCTGAAATTATGTTTCCCAAAAACATTGTTAGCAGGTAATTTCTTTGATAAATTTGTAAATTGCCAAGTTTCTTAGAATTGCCAGAACCAACATAGATAAGATAGAAAGCAAGTTAAAGCTGTTTTAAATGGGCCTTGACGCGACAAAACCTGTCTTCAGGGTTTCCAACAAAGCGAGTTTCAAACCAGTCTCCTCAGCTACAGAGACTAGCTAGAAAATTGAAATTTCGCTCGTAGCAAGTCTAGATATAATACTTTCCAATAAGTGAATAACAAAGGCACTGATCAGAAGATGTGCAGGCTGGTATGTCTCGTATGGCCTTTGTTGTTCGCAATCCCCCGAAGACCGGATTTCTCGCTTCGAGGCCCAAATAGTTGTCAGATTTCAAAATTAGCTTAATACTTTCACAGTTTCCATATATACTAGGAAAATATACACTGGTTGGTGGCATTAGATTCTGAAAAGGAGATGATTTTGTTAAAAGGCGAGATCTTTCATTTATATTTGAAAGTTGTGACAGATGCTTGTGAAATGGAATAAGATATGTTTAAACCAAGATTCTGGGACAATTGTGAATTTATATTTTTACAAACAAAGGCATAGTGGCTAAGGCCAGAACTTTTTAACCCTTAAAGCGACAAGAAAAAAAATCATCTGAAAATGTCGTCTGCTGAAGTCATCTGCTGCAAATAATTGCCTAACATTACTGATGAATTAAGTATAGAAGCAAACAGCGTGGACCCAGAACAGACTGCTCCTCAAGGAGCAGTCTGATCTCGGTCCACACTGTTTGCCATAGAGGCTTCTTAAACATTTCAGCAGACGAGAAAAGCAGACGACTTTTGTTGCGATTGGCGCATTAAGGGTTAATTAGTTGATTTACTGCATTTTTTTTCCCCGATTTAGAGTCAGGGAGGGGGGAAGCTCTGAAAATGACCAGTTGATTAGTCCAGATTGGTCATTAACTGGAATATTCCATTTGAGAAATTCAACTGTACATGCAAGAGTAAAAAATTGACGGTGCCACCAGAACTTTGCGATAAACCATATCTGCTTAGCATTCATGTGCGGATCCAGACAGTTTTGTCAGAGGGGTTCGAACCCTAACGTTTTTGGGGTGTTTTTTTATGATGGGAGAAAGGATCCAAATACCTCTAAAAAGGGGCCAATGATGGCCCAACATTGAATGCTGGGTTGGTAGCTTTAAGGTTTTCCAGGGGATCCAGACCATTATTGCCAAGTAACCCTATAGCTTTGTGACTTTTCAGGGGAGTCCAGACCCCCTATCCCCCCCTCTGGATCCGGGCATGGCATATACCCTAGCAGGATGGTGAGCGGCAGGATTCTGGGATAAATGTATAGTGCGTCCAGCTAATAGAGACTGGGCGTGTCAGACAGAGCGCTGTCATACACTGTCAAATAAGACTAGTCTACAATAAATCGGGTGTAATAGCCTATGCACGCTTTACTCGTGCAACCAACTGAAGCGTATACGACAAGGGTGACCAACTGTATACGTTAGCATGCCTGGTAAACGTGTATCTTTAGTATGCTGCTGGGGACATGCTGCATTTCATTTTCCGGGATGGATATGTTGTGAAAATTTTGGGGGAGGATAGGTTTGCACTTTCTTCAAATTCTGTCTGTATGGCAAAACTGGTTTGATTATTAAGCCTGATACAATAATAATAAATCACCAATTAGAATTAAGCGAGACAAGGGTTAAGTATCTGGATCATGAGAAAAGGGCATACAAACATGAGATTTGGTCTTATCGCATATCCAAAAAAGCCTCTTATAATCGCTCATTCTGGCGTTTCAGTGACACTAGATGTCTAAAAGAGTTTCAGAGTCTTCTTCAACTTGCATACTTTGTTTATGCGAGAACCGAAAGCCCTGGCGAGGTCATGCGTACATGCAGGCTCGTCGGAGCCTTCGCCACACGCGGATGTAATAAGAACCATCTTTTCGTGTGCTGACCAATTTATAGTATCAATTTTTCATTGCCGACCATTATTTTATTTTCTCATTCAGTATTATAATTTGAATAGTTAAAAATTCGAAACATTGTCAGAGTGCATATATCTAGACTAGTCAGCCTCCTTGTTATCCAAAATTAATTCGAGATGCCTTTTTCTCACAGTGGGCTCAAAACTACAACAGGCATATGCAGGTATACAGCTGTAAAGCGTTTCACAGGTAAATGAATACACCGTGTCATACCGATTTTTAAATGGAAATGTCCATGGGTGTGTCTTTGCCAAGAACCGCCCAGTCTCTCTTAACTGGTCGGACTATAAACCCCAAGTATTTACACAGATTTCTCAAACAAACAATATTTGTTCAGACCTTGAGTCAAGATCGAGTGTGTACCAAAAAATTATTTTTCTTATTTCTCAACCAAAACATGTTGTGGATACTCAAAAGAACCGTCTCAATGAGACAGTACTTTTGAGCACCCAAAATATATGTTTAAACTGATGGGTAAGAAAATTTTTACAATTTTATGCTCAAAAATTTTGTTTACCTAAACCTGTGTTTGTTCTAATATAGATAAAGTATCATCGACACCTTGATGCTGTTTAGATAAATTGCTGCGATTCAATTGATCATTTACGGTCACATCAAAGTCAACACGGGGACAGGTTATTGGAAATTATTGGAACGAGTCAATTGAAAAACTTGTCCATGATCCATTTCATTCCGGTCTATCTGCTCGTATCTTGACTAGTGCCGTTCTATTCTGCAGTTGTCTTGTATTGATTCTTGGAATTATGTCAACCTCAGAAAGCAAAATTTCATCCTCCGCTACATCTGTTGAACAAGTGGATATAAATAAACAAAACAAAGAATTAAACGAGGAAAATTTAGAAGTGAAATCAGGTGTTATCGAAGAGGATAGTGCTACCGTTAATGGTGCCAAATTGGCATCAATTTCTGAAAAGAAGCGAGAGCTGCCGCAAAACTCTACGGCAGATATGCCTAACAAGACCGCACCTTCGAGAAGAATACCCCATCTTCACAAGCTTGAAAAGTAAGTCATTCATGTACCTTTCTTGTATAAAAATCAGCAATTCATGCATGCAGGGTTGCCACGGTCAGGGAAAAAATTCTGGAAAATTAAAAATTTTCCAGGTCAGGGAAAAGTCAGGGAATAACATTTTCAGTCAGGGAAATTTAATAAAAATGAAAAAAGTCAGGGAAAAGTCAGGGAATTTCAAAATTTTCCTGAAAAGAATCTAGTTAACAGGCTTCTGGAAATTTTAGTTTCCATAATTTGCAGACAATATTAGAAAAGGAATGTTTCTGAACATAAATTGCAAGCAATTTATGTTCAGAAACATTCCTTTTCTAATATTTATGGTTTAAGATTTTCTTTAAAGATTAAATCAGCAAGTTCAAATTTTTGTGCAAAATCTTCGAATAGTTGATGGATGAAAATGGCTAAAATTGACCTTCCAAAAGGGTCTGGAAAACTGTTGAAAGTCAGGGAAAAGTCAGTGAAAAGTCAGGGAATTTTGAAATGGATATTGAGTGGCAACCCTGAAACATGCATTTCAGTATGATAAATACCCTTTTATTTCTTGACAACACTGACTTTGGCATTTTTCTATTCAACTTGGCATAGTATGAGGATATTGGTCCATAAATGGACAGTTCCAAAGGGAGTTAGTAACATATTTATATTGTGTTGTTATGTAAATAAATGTATAGATAGTAACGCATAATGGAATTAATTTTGATCTATATACCGGTATATTATATGCATATGCAAAAAAAACAACCGCAGATCAGCCTGCCTATCTATGCAGTGCGACCTGGAGATACAATCATTTCAAGATTCTAGGAATTATCAGGCCCAAAGGTTATGAAACTTGCTCAACTCAATTTGTCATGCTGATTAATGTTAAAAAGCGTAACAATTGATGGCATTTTAACTTTTATAAGCGTGACAAAATCACAGGGGGTTAACTCAGTCACAGTGCGGGGTGATTCTTTATGAAAGTTGTCAA